>CANUEZ040000075.1:5737500-8137500 GCA_948099385.1 Fasciola hepatica | reverse complement strand
CGGAAAAGTCAGTCCAGTTAAAAGTACACAACAACACAAAACTATGAGGTCGAAACCAAGCGTCAGAAAAGATCGCAGAGAAAGTAGATCCAAATGGTGTCCGGAAAAAGGTCTTTTTCTCAGCACGACCGAGGTCACTACAATAGCCTTTAGCTAGGAAGCGTGGAGAGCTTTCGAAAAATGTCACAGAGATGGAGACATACAGACGATATTCGTGCGTGTGAATGCGTGCAAAGTGCGTGAATATAGCTAAGCTGTAGGACGCTGACGGACAGAATCTGTGGTATGCAGGGAACCGCAAAAATGACATCGGCTGCGTGAATTATCATCCAGGTTTGCCACACCAATAACGTCCAGCGTTGTTTAGCCTCGAATTAGTATGATATCCGGGAGCCAAATCGGTAGGTTCGTCCGTGACAATACACGACAGCAACAGGGCCGAACCAGAATGTAGATATTGGTGCCAAAATTCTCCGGATTTCGTGGGACCAGCGTAGAGTACCATAAGGTGAGTTTTCATGAAACGGAAAGAGACGGAAAATGGTGTAGCTATCGCAGTGGACGTGACTAGTATACAGTAACAACTAATGATGTATGTTAAGCCGTATCGAAACGACAAACGCAAAAGTTACTACTGCGAAGTGCAGTGATTAAGATCAAGTTTTACCTAGTCGCTCAAACGTGCTGGGCAAACGATCTTCCGACCAGAACGTGAGACGGGAGCCTCATTCGCGGACGTAGCAGAGCCGATAGGCTGCTAGCTTGAACGTAGACGACATTCTCATTCGAAGCTGTAGCACGCAACGCTAACTGCAGATCCTGAAGTGACACAGAAGTGTCGTCAACAGGTAGGGCAGAATTAACATCGAATCTCATATCAGCGGACGATACGCTATCATCATCGTAAGCGGCTTTGAATCGATCGATGTTAACAGTATCGACGCGATCTTGTCGATCAACCTCAAAGGTCTTATCATGATGAGAAATCACGCGAAATGGACCTTTATAAGGCTGTCGTAATGGTTTGCGTACCGAATCAACAGTGAATACATGCGAACACGTTTCGAGTTCGGTCGGAACAAAAACCTGTTGTCGCTGCATTCGAGTCTGCCCCGGAGCGAGATTTTGCATGTACGTAGACAAACGATGAACATGATTCTGTACGGCAAGTGAATCTGTACTCCGTGGTGTGAAGAAATCCCCAGGCAGTTGTAATGTCGTTCCCTAGACAAGTTCTGTGGCGGAACATTGGATATCTGCCTATAAGCAAGTAATGTTTCGTACCAGTTGGGGCTCTCGTTTGCTTTAAGAGCCGCTTTGATTCGGCGATGAAAACGTTCGACTAAGCCATTCGATGCCGGATGGTATGCGGTCGTGCGAATGCTTTCGGTACCCAGCATGTGAGATAATGAAGAGAATGTATCGGACTCAAATTGTTGCCTTCGATAGGTAGAGACTGTAGAAGAACAACCATGTAAAGCTATTCATCATTCTATCAGATATCGAGCCACTGATTCGGCTGTGATGATAGAGATTGGAATAGCCTCGGGTCACCTCGTAGATCTATTGATGCACGTCATTAAATAGGTATACCCGTGTGATGGCGTCAATGGACTCACCATGTCAACATCAGGTGTCCTGTATGAGTGCTGCAGCCATGGCAGAGATGAATAAAATGGGAGATTTAATAGCAATAAGTGGAATACGCGACAAAGCATTTGCCACTCTGCTCGACTTACTTTTAACGCGTCGTAGGTCAGTTGTGGACTGAGAAATATAGTGGGCTGAGCTACTGTCGGTTTATTCTCCGAGAAAGCTACTCGTGCGGCATCCATAAGTGACCACTTGAATGGATTACCACGAAGGTCAGCATGGGGTAGGAAACAACGGTAGAAGTTTACTAATTGCAAAAGTGCCCTAAACTCCTTGATTAAGGGCGGCACGGCGTAAACTAGAATAGTACTCGCTTTATCCTCGCAAGGATTAATACCGTCCCGAGTGATCTTGTGACCGAGGAACACAGCTTGAGGTTTGTCAAGTTCACATTTATCAGGATTGACTACTATTCGATGTCCGAACAAACGCTGAAATAGTAGCGTCCAATGTTGGAAATGTTCATCTACGCTCGAGGATGCGATTAGCAAGTCATCGATATAGACTTGAAAAAAATCCAGATTCTGTGTAATACTGCCAATAAACCTCTGAAATGTCTGAGCAGCATTTCAAAAACCAAAAGGTGTACGTAGGAACTCAAATAAACCAAAAGGAGTCGTGACAGCTGTTTTCTCGATACTCCAGCGACTACTGGGATCTGGTAGTAAGCTTGTGCCAAATCGATCTTATAGAGTACAGTCGTGCAGCGAATTTATGCAGTGATTTCTTGTACGTGGGGTATCAGATAGCTATCATTACGGGTAACCGAGTTCAGTGCGTGATAGTTGCCAGATGGTAGCCAGCTAATGCCACCTTTTTTGATAACTATGTGTAGAGGTGTGGCCCATAGACCTTTAGAAAGTAAAGTGCCATACTCACTTTATGCGAATGCCAGTTAGATCGGCGCCAGTCGGCGAGGTCGTGCCGTGAATGGTGATCTATTAAAGACAATGTGTTGTGCCGCACGATCGGCCACTCAGCGCGGATCCAATGAAACTGCCAATCCGTTGACAGCTGCCACCGTTATATGTTCAAAATTAAGATACGTTTCCTGGCTAGGTTAATAACAAAACAACGGTTTTATACTCAAAGGTCCATCAGCACACGCAATACTCTAACGAAGTAGGTGACTTTGCGTTAACAGAGTGCGCATTATCAAGTTGATCTGTTTAAGTAGCAAGGCATCTCAACTGAGTAAATCATTCGGTGTTACCTATGACACTGGTTTCCGTGGATTGCATGCGCCAGATATTCGTTGGTCGTTTAATGGCCACGTACTCATTTACGTGGGCTAATTGACGAGCACAACTGAATATCAGCGTCGATACTACGTGCAGAGCATTGGTTGTATGATATTTCACTCAGTAATGAGATGTATGGAAACGTAACCTCAAATGGTGTATTTCATGATGAAAACTAGTGACCGCGACTTAGGGATTGCCATTAGATTTGAAGCTTTTAATAATCTGAAACCACTGGGACACAAATACTTTTCATTTTGTAACAAACAATGTCGTACACTGTTATCAGTGAGGCCTTCAGTTTCAAAACAACCGCGTTAATTCCACTAGCTTGTCATCGTGTTCACAGTTGAATATATACTAGTAAAAATTATCCAAATTTAAATACACTTATCTCAACCGACAATATCTCACACATTTCAGTCTTCGAGAGGAAGACAATTATTCGGTAAAAGACGAAGTAGAGATTCATGATCAGCGAACTGTCGAACTGCGTTGCCAAATACGTCTGAAGAAATACGGTTGCGCTCTACCAGCCCGAGTGATTTATAACATGACAAGGAATGTTCGATTAAATGACATGACGTTGCTGAATGCTGGGATGGGAATGAAATGTATGGGTCAATATTTTCAACATGGGTTAGATTTCACTTCCTCCCTACACTTCACTTGAGGACATCATACTTAATTGCAATAACGGTTGTTCCGATTATAGCACACATTTTGTGTGCTGTAGTGAGGAGGGTGTGCGCAGCCTAATTGGTGTTCGGTTAACAAGAGTGTAGCATCGTGTTGATGCACTTACTGGGCTTTTGTGCACATGTAGTTCTCTTTCATTTGTGTCACCGATCCTATGCATACTAGAGTGTGACCCAAACTTAGCGCATTTTCCCCTGCAACAGATGTGCGATACGAAAATACCTAGTATCTAGGTTCTCAGATTACAGTTGGCAGATTGGAGCAATATAATTCGGCGCAGTTTGATGCACAATCATTTGATTATCTCTCCCGGTCTAGAGTTCAAACCACCAATTGATGGTACTGTTTCCTCCAACGACGAATGAAAATGAAGCACATACGCAAACTTATGCTTTGTTCTTTTGCCCAAACACCGGTTATTCTCTGCATTTCATCACTAATTATTAGTTCAGCTGATTGCACATTACAGCAGTACCACTATGTGCTATGATCAGTGTACACGTGAACAACTCGAAACGAGTGTTACTTCGAGATTTGGTGCTTCAGTTGTGGTCAGAAGATGTGATGATACCAATTGCATATCATTACAGATTCGCATAAGTGAAACGGAAATTCGGTAACCATCAATGTCGGAGACGTGTGCGGGACTGGAAATGCTGACAACTGGGAGAGTCAACTCGATGAGTGCGTCAATTTATTCAGGCCGAGGTGGCATGCTTCATCCAGTAATTGTGGAAAAGCGACAGACAAAGAATTTATTGCAATATAATGATGAATTTGTATCATCAATGTGTTTGGAACTAAAAAACTGTATGTATTTTGGCCTCATTTACGTCAGTGCTGTGATGAACTGCAGGCAGATAAAAGTGTATAGTATTGACTCGTCATAGTGAATGAACGTTCTACTGATAAATGTGCAATCGTTTTATCCCTACTGAGAATGGCCCACAATGCACATCCAATGAACCACACTGAGAATCTGACGTGAAAGTTCGTAATTCAAGCACCTAAGCGCTCAGGCTCATTCCGAAAGGTTGACCTAACGCCAACGTTACAAGATAAAATGAAATCCTGTCATCAACTTCAAATGGCAATAGGCTTCTGCCCGCACACCAATTGACTCCTGTGATCTGGGATATCTCTGTAAGAGGCCTAATTCAATCCCAAGTATTATTTTAGGAACAAACTGTGGAGATTGGCTACTCAATTGCAACGAGTAGGAGGAGATTTAAGTTATCTAAGGAATTATCCAACTCATAATGATAACATTCAATTTAAAGTTGAAAAGACCATGAAAATGCCTATCATACAGCCGTCGCATCAGTGTCGACAATTATCAGTAGCGCATATCCACACTGGGTCTTTAAATTGTATTTGAGCAATATCATTACCTTGATTTTACGAAACATTGTAGATAACAAAATATAGAAACCCTTCATGTTGAGTGAACTTTTTGATTTAATTATTTTCTAAAATGGTTGAAAAACGAAAATGAATATCTTTAGTAAGCACTGCCTTCAAGATGATGCTATTTATGTGACTACTTTCTTCTATCATCTCTCTCGATGAATGCTATAACTCGCAAGAAGAAATAATTTTACCGACACTGAAAAGTTTCCCGAGATGATAACGAGGTTAAGGCAATCTGATTTACAAAGGGAGCATTGCAGATGAATGATGGCCGCATGAGACAATAATCAAGACGATGTTTGATTATTGGAAGAAAATGAAAAGTCAGTGTAATGATAGGAGTTCCTTGTATATCCGACTGTGGTATAGCTTTGTCTGATACGTTTTGAACAGTATGCACCATAGGCCAAGATTAATTACATCTACTCCAATATGGAATAAGTAAAATATTGCCAAACCACGCATTAACTGATGGTCCGTATCAAACCAATCGATGTATTTATTCCCACTAACAGATTGTTGTTCAACGATCGTGGTGAAATGCCAGTTTTGTGCTTAGTTTGCAAGTCATTTGTTTTGCAGTCTGATTAGAAAACACTCCTTTTGCGTACTCCCATGGAGAATATTAGATTTTAGTCAAATTGGGATCACCATTGTCGTCTGGAGACGTAATTTTTTGTCCAACATCCTGTTCTCCGACACCAAGTGCTTGTTCCTCTTGATTTCTCAGGTTTAGTATCAAAGTAAATTCCAACATCCCAAACACTCCGTCAAACAATTCCGTCAACGTCAAATTTGTCGTAACCATGCCCGAAAACCGGCTATTACAAAACTTCAAGATAACGGTGATCTGTGGCAGCTGCTCTCCCTCGGACACAGCTCATTGTACCGGGGCAATATTGAACGTAAAATATGAGGAATAAATTCAACTATCTGCCCACAAAACTGTCCGAATTTCCTCATTTTAAAAAGGTCAGCAAAACCAAGTTTGTGGGCAACAGGACAGCGTCAGACTGAAAAGTATGTTTGTCACATCTACAGCTATCAATACTATCGCAAATGTCGCATTTGTCCCACAGTGAAACCTTTAATTGCGGTCACGTAGCTTCCATCTTTTTCAGCGTGACCTTCGACAACCAAGATAAAGAGACCGGTTTGTTCTGCTTCAATAGCTTCTTATCTACTATGAGATCGAATGAATTTATAATACATGCAATAACACTAACTTCCACCAGTCACTGTTTACATTGTGCCAACCTCTCCCATAGGCTTTCGGCGAAACAAGGAACGCAGACGCGACTGAAACGACATCGTGTTCCCGAGGTGTGTGGTCATTCTGAAAACTGAGTCTGAGCAGGGGGAAATAAGAGCAACACACTACCGTCTCCACAATACGTCCTGTTGTACAAACAGAAAACCGTTCTGCGACTAATCGTACCCATACTGATGCCAAAATAGATTTAGGTTGAATAGTATTCAGTACACCGTCATACTGATAATGCAATTTCATGTTATTATCCAATGACTGAACAAACATTTGCATGCTGAGTTTGGGGGAAAGATTAATTCATGTAGTGATCTTCGTTCACATTTGATAATGGTTTATCAAAAATATCCATAAAATAAAACAGCGATACTTTTGTTTTCAGCATTCGCAGGAAATGTCCCTCAGGAGTTGACGGAAAACGTCATTTTTTCTGCCTCCGTACGACCGTCAAATTGCGTCGAAATGAAGATTGGGAATACTGTTCCAATGTCGATGAATGGCACTTTGGGCGGGGAACAAGCATCTGTTACCATTGAAATACCAGTCTACCAAGACGAGGAAACGGAGAATGTGGATTTGGATTTGAAAATGGAGGCAAACTGTTCGAATGTGTATCCAGAGTACCTCGAGATCATCATAATGAAACTCAAATATTCTTTTATCTTTGCTACGGAATACAAATCGGAAGGGCCAGGTTTTGTATTCCGTAGCAAAGATAAAAGAATATTTGAGTTTCACGGTTACTGTCCACGTGTAGATTGGAGAAGACTTCGAAAACACACAGATACACGCCATGGTGCGAGTGCATGTGACATGTTCCCATTACTGTCAGATGTGGGATGGGGTTCCAGGATGCATTTCTCTTTGTTCCATGGAAGAAACACGTGCGGTGAGTTTATTCACGGATTCCATGAAGCCTGATAGAAAATGTGTTCTGATAGACTTAAACGGCCCGTCTTACTGATTTATCTGGCTAACCTCGGATTGGTTGACTCGGCATTGGTCGAATGCTAAACTGTGACTGATCCATTGATCGCCTCAATGGTTCTGATCTTGTCAGCGATTCTGGTCAGCCGATCACGAGCTGTCTGCTTCATTGATCCAGGCCGTCTACCGACAACGAGATGTGTGCATTCCCTCACACCTATAACTTCCATTTTTTAGATATCCTCACACTCTGTTGCACGAAATGTGAGGCTGTGCATCAGTGTTGCCAAAAATGAAAGTGTCAGATTTCTCTTCCCATTTTCACGGACTGAGACAACCATGCGTATTAGTTCTATCTTACTCAGCGTTTCAATTCGTAATTAGTGGTATTTTAGCTAACATGTGAAGTCACAACTTCCGAAATTCCAGTATTTCTATTCCATGAATATTTCAACCAAAGAAACACCAATCTTGTGGATGATTGCTTACGGCGCATCCAGATGAATCAGTAAGACGGGCCGTTTAAGTCTATCAGAACACATTTTCTATCAAGCTTCATGGAATCCGTGAATAAACTCACCGCACGTGTTTCTTCCATGGAACAAAGAGAAATGCATCCTGGAACCCCATCCCACATCTGACAGTAATGGGAACATGTCACATGCACTCGCACCATGGCGTGTATCTGTGTGTTTTCGAAGTCTTCTCCAATCTACACGTGGACAGTAACCGTGAAACTCAAATATTCTTTTATCTTTGCTACGGAATACAAAACCTGGCCCTTCCGATTTGTATTCCGTAGCAAAGATAAAAGAATATTTGAGTTTCATTATGATGATCTCGAGGTACTCTGGATACACATTCGAACAGTTTGCCTCCATTTTCAAATCCAAATCCACATTCTCCGTTTCCTCGTCTTGGTAGACTGGTATTTCAATGGTAACAGATGCTTGTTCCCCGCCCAAAGTGCCATTCATCGACATTGGAACAGTATTCCCAATCTTCATTTCGACGCAATTTGACGGTCGTACGGAGGCAGAAAAAATGACGTTTTCCGTCAACTCCTGAGGGACATTTCCTGCGAATGCTGAAAACAAAAGTATCGCTGTTTTATTTTATGGATATTTTTGATAAACCATTATCAAATGTGAACGAAGATCACTACATGAATTAATCTTTCCCCCAAACTCAGCATGCAAATGTTTGTTCAGTCATTGGATAATAACATGAAATTGCATTATCAGTATGACGGTGTACTGAATACTATTCAACCTAAATCTATTTTGGCATCAGTATGGGTACGATTAGTCGCAGAACGGTTTTCTGTTTGTACAACAGGACGTATTGTGGAGACGGTAGTGTGTTGCTCTTATTTCCCCCTGCTCAGACTCAGTTTTCAGAATGACCACACACCTCGGGAACACGATGTCGTTTCAGTCGCGTCTGCGTTCCTTGTTTCGCCGAAAGCCTATGGGAGAGGTTGGCACAATGTAAACAGTGACTGGTGGAAGTTAGTGTTATTGCATGTATTATAAATTCATTCGATCTCATAGTAGATAAGAAGCTATTGAAGCAGAACAAACCGGTCTCTTTATCTTGGTTGTCGAAGGTCACGCTGAAAAAGATGGAAGCTACGTGACCGCAATTAAAGGTTTCACTGTGGGACAAATGCGACATTTGCGATAGTAACGATAGCTGTAGATGTGACAACCATACTTTTCAGTCTGACGCTGTCCTGTTGCCCACAAACTTGGTTTTGCTGACCTTTTTAAAATGAGGAAATTCGGACAGTTTTGTGGGCAGATAGTTGAATTTATTCCTCATATTTTACGTTCAATATTGCCCCGGTACAATGAGCTGTGTCCGAGGGAGAGCAGCTGCCACAGATCACCGTTATCTTGAAGTTTTGTAATAGCCGGTTTTCGGGCATGGTTACGACAAATTTGACGTTGACGGAATTGTTTGACGGAGTGTTTGGGATGTTGGAATTTACTTTGATACTAAACCTGAGAAATCAAGAGGAACAAGCACTTGGTGTCGGAGAACAGGATGTTGGACAAAAAATTACGTCTCCAGACGACAATGGTGATCCCAATTTGACTAAAATCTAATATTCTCCATGGGAGTACGCAAAAGGAGTGTTTTCTAATCAGACTGCAAAACAAATGACTTGCAAACTAAGCACAAAACTGGCATTTCACCACGATCGTTGAACAACAATCTGTTAGTGGGAATAAATACATCGATTGGTTTGATACGGACCATCAGTTAATGCGTGGTTTGGCAATATTTTACTTATTCCATATTGGAGTAGATGTAATTAATCTTGGCCTATGGTGCATACTGTTCAAAACGTATCAGACAAAGCTATACCACAGTCGGATATACAAGGAACTCCTATCATTACACTGACTTTTCATTTTCTTCCAATAATCAAACATCGTCTTGATTATTGTCTCATGCGGCCATCATTCATCTGCAATGCTCCCTTTGTAAATCAGATTGCCTTAACCTCGTTATCATCTCGGGAAACTTTTCAGTGTCGGTAAAATTATTTCTTCTTGCGAGTTATAGCATTCATCGAGAGAGATGATAGAAGAAAGTAGTCACATAAATAGCATCATCTTGAAGGCAGTGCTTACTAAAGATATTCATTTTCGTTTTTCAACCATTTTAGAAAATAATTAAATCAAAAAGTTCACTCAACATGAAGGGTTTCTATATTTTGTTATCTACAATGTTTCGTAAAATCAAGGTAATGATATTGCTCAAATACAATTTAAAGACCCAGTGTGGATATGCGCTACTGATAATTGTCGACACTGATGCGACGGCTGTATGATAGGCATTTTCATGGTCTTTTCAACTTTAAATTGAATGTTATCATTATGAGCTGGATAATTCCTTAGATAACTTAAATCTCCTCCTACTCGTTGCAATTGAGTAGCCAATCTCCACAGTTTGTTCCTAAAATAATACTTGGGATTGAATTAGGCCTCTTACAGAGATATCCCAGATCACAGGAGTCAATTGGTGTGCGGGCAGAAGCCTATTGCCATTTGAAGTTGATGACAGGATTTCATTTTATCTTGTAACGTTGGCGTTAGGTCAACCTTTCGGAATGAGCCTGAGCGCTTAGGTGCTTGAATTACGAACTTTCACGTCAGATTCTCAGTGTGGTTCATTGGATGTGCATTGTGGGCCATTCTCAGTAGGGATAAAACGATTGCACATTTATCAGTAGAACGTTCATTCACTATGACGAGTCAATACTATACACTTTTATCTGCCTGCAGTTCATCACAGCACTGACGTAAATGAGGCCAAAATACATACAGTTTTTTAGTTCCAAACACATTGATGATACAAATTCATCATTATATTGCAATAAATTCTTTGTCTGTCGCTTTTCCACAATTACTGGATGAAGCATGCCACCTCGGCCTGAATAAATTGACGCACTCATCGAGTTGACTCTCCCAGTTGTCAGCATTTCCAGTCCCGCACACGTCTCCGACATTGATGGTTACCGAATTTCCGTTTCACTTATGCGAATCTGTAATGATATGCAATTGGTATCATCACATCTTCTGACCACAACTGAAGCACCAAATCTCGAAGTAACACTCGTTTCGAGTTGTTCACGTGTACACTGATCATAGCACATAGTGGTACTGCTGTAATGTGCAATCAGCTGAACTAATAATTAGTGATGAAATGCAGAGAATAACCGGTGTTTGGGCAAAAGAACAAAGCATAAGTTTGCGTATGTGCTTCATTTTCATTCGTCGTTGGAGGAAACAGTACCATCAATTGGTGGTTTGAACTCTAGACCGGGAGAGATAATCAAATGATTGTGCATCAAACTGCGCCGAATTATATTGCTCCAATCTGCCAACTGTAATCTGAGAACCTAGATACTAGGTATTTTCGTATCGCACATCTGTTGCAGGGGAAAATGCGCTAAGTTTGGGTCACACTCTAGTATGCATAGGATCGGTGACACAAATGAAAGAGAACTACATGTGCACAAAAGCCCAGTAAGTGCATCAACACGATGCTACACTCTTGTTAACCGAACACCAATTAGGCTGCGCACACCCTCCTCACTACAGCACACAAAATGTGTGCTATAATCGGAACAACCGTTATTGCAATTAAGTATGATGTCCTCAAGTGAAGTGTAGGGAGGAAGTGAAATCTAACCCATGTTGAAAATATTGACCCATACATTTCATTCCCATCCCAGCATTCAGCAACGTCATGTCATTTAATCGAACATTCCTTGTCATGTTATAAATCACTCGGGCTGGTAGAGCGCAACCGTATTTCTTCAGACGTATTTGGCAACGCAGTTCGACAGTTCGCTGATCATGAATCTCTACTTCGTCTTTTACCGAATAATTGTCTTCCTCTCGAAGACTGAAATGTGTGAGATATTGTCGGTTGAGATAAGTGTATTTAAATTTGGATAATTTTTACTAGTATATATTCAACTGTGAACACGATGACAAGCTAGTGGAATTAACGCGGTTGTTTTGAAACTGAAGGCCTCACTGATAACAGTGTACGACATTGTTTGTTACAAAATGAAAAGTATTTGTGCCCCCTTGTTTCAGATTATTGATTGCTTCAAATCCAATGGCAATCGCTCTGTCGTGGTCACTAGTTTTCATCATGAAATACACCATTTGAGGTTACGTTTCCATACATCTCATTACCGAGTGAAATATCATACAATCAGTGCTCTACACGTAGTATCGACGCTGATATTCAGTTGTGCTCGTCAATTAGCCCACGTAAATGAGTACGTGGCCAATAAACGACCAACGAATATCTGGCGCATGCAATCCACGGAAACCAGTGTCATAGGTAACACCGAATGATTTACTCAGTTGAAATGCCTTGCGACGTAAACAGATCAACTTTATAGTGAGCACTCTTTAAATGTAAAGTCATCTACTTCGTTGGGTATTGTCTGTGCTGATCGAGCTTTAAGAAGAAAACAGTTGTCTTATTATTAGCCTAGCTAGAAAACGTATCTTTATTTTGAACACATAACGGTAGGAGCTGTCAAGGATTGGCAGTTTCATTGGATCCGCGCTGAGCGGCCGATCGTGCGGCACAACACATTGTCGTTAATAGATCACCCTTCACGGCACGACCTCGCCGACTGGCGCCGATCTAACTGGCCTTCGCATAAAGTGTGTTTGGCACTTTACTTTCTAAAGGTATTGTGCGTCCTTCTCACGGTCCATGGGCCTCACCTCTTCACATAGTTATCAAAAAAATGGCATTATCTGGCTACCATCTGGCGGCTATCACGCACTGAACTCGGTTACCGGTTATGATAGCTATCTGATACCCCACATACAAGACATCACTGCATAACTTCGCTGCACGACTGTACTCTATAAGATCGATTTGGCACAAGCTTACTACCAGATCCCAGTAGTCGCTGGAGTATCGAGAAAACAGCGGTCACGACTCCTTTTGGTTTATTTGAGTTCCTACGTACACCTTTTGGTTTTTGAAATGCTACTCAGACATTCCAGAGTTTAATTGGCAGTATTACACAAAATCTGGAATTTTTTCAAGTCTATATCGATGACTTGCTAATCGCATCCTCGAGCGTAGATGAACATTTCCAACATTGGACGCTACTATTTCAGCGTTTGTTCGGACATCGAATAGTAGTCAATCCTGATAAATGTGAACTTGACAAACCTCAAGCTGTGTTCCTCGGTCACAAGATCACTCGAGACGGTATTAATCCTTGCGAGGATAAAGCGAGTGCTATTCTAGTTTACGCCGTGCCGCCCTTAATCAAGGAGTTTAAGGCACTTTTGCAATTAGTTAACTTCTACCGTCGTTTCCTACCCCATGCTGACCTTCGTGGTAATCCATTCAAGTGGTCACTTATGGATGCCGCACGAGTAGCTTTCTCGGAGAATAAACCGACAGTAGCTCAGCCCACTATATTTCTCAGTCCACAACTGACCTACGACGCGTTAAAAGTAAGTCGAGCAGAGTGGCAAATGCTTTGTCGCGTATTCCACTTATTGCTATTAAATCTGAACACGTTTTCAGAGACAAACAATTGTTTTCAATGATTCATTCTCAAGTCTTTACAAATCATATAGGAGATGGTTGTGCTGAAATGGTCAAGGGTCATTCGGATTGGACGTAGTTTGTGGGGGAGACGGGTTGGGGTTAGATCGACGTGTCGATCTGCACGACTAGGTCGTGACGGTCACATGGTTCGGAGCTGAGTGACTGGGGTGGGGGTGGTCCACTTGCGGCCAGGGTAATTGGAGGGCTTGGACGAACTTCTTTTGTGTACACAGAGCAGGTGCGAAAAGACGGATGCTAATCGCCTCTGCGGTGGCCAGTGTGTGTAAGCGGATATGTTTGTGGGGATTGGGGGGCACTCGATAGACGATTTTAAATGCGGAATCCGTGCTTATTTTGTGACCTGAGTCCACCAGATGTCCGAGAATGGCACTCCCTATGTTTCCTGTTCCTCCATGTTGTAGCCATCGTGGACAGTGTTCCTTAATTCTTTGGGATAGTTGCCTTGCCGTTCGGCCAATGTAGGTTGCATTACATTTGCACCTGAACAAATAGATTACCATTGAGTTGGCCAGCATTGGCAACACATCCTTATTGGAATTTCGGATAATGGGAGAGCTTGCCATGGCTACAGCACTCGCACAGGACACCTGATGTTGACATGGTGAGTCCATTGACGCCATCACACGGGTATACCTATTTAATGACGTGCATCAATAGATCTACGAGGTGACCCTAGGCTATTCCAATCTCTATCATCACAGCCGAATCAGTGGCTCGATATCTGATAGAATGATGGATAGCTTTATATGGTTGTCCTTCTACAGTCTCTACCTATCGAAGGCAACAATTTGAGTCCGATACATTCTCTTCATTATCTAACATGCTGGGTATCGAAAGCATTCGCACGACCGCATACCATCCGGCATCGAATGGCTTAGTCGAACGTTTTCATCGCCAAATCGAAGCGGCTCTTAAAGCAAACGAGAGCCCCAACTGGTACGAAACATTACTACTGTTGTGAGTGTATATACTACTTAATAAGTAGTTGATTGCTGAAGACAGAACTATGGCCAATTGTGGATTAAAGAACACAGCTAAGTTCAGCAATCGGGGCGCAATAAGGTAAGCGACGATCTGCAAACCACCTGACCGCTCCTCCGTTGGACGATGACTGTTTTCAAGTGAACAGGACAGCCACTTGGCAAATGAGGATGTTTGTAACGTTTGTTTTGTTTTGTCAATGTCCGAACACGTTGATGCCAATAAACAACCTATTGACCAAGGCACGCCTTCTGGATTATAACATTTGGTGCCGTGACCAGGATGGATCTACCATGGCCGGAGCCGTTTGAGGATGGCGACATACGGATCTTCCTGGAGGATTTCGAGGATCTGGGGGAGCTCTCGGGGATCCAGTCGGACCGGGGTAAGTTGACGGCCTTTCGAGCGCTTCTCAAGGGCAGGCCGCGGGCGGTGCTGGATGCGGCGCGAAGGGGCCCGAAGGAGCTGAAGTGGGCCGCCGCCAAGGACGCCCTGATTGCAGGACTGGACACCCCGGCCGACCGTCAAGACGCTATGCGCCGGTTCAAGGCCGCCCAGCTGGGAGTTGGTACGGACCCGCTGGTGCACGCCGTCGCGCTCCGCTCACTCCTGGAACGTGCGTTGCCAACGTTGGATGAGGCGTCACGGGCAGACCTGGTGGCAGACCGATTTGTGGATAGTCTGCCGGAGCCCCTGCGTGGGATGGTACGCGTCGCCCGTGCCGGCCGTTCATTGACTTTGGTCCAGCTCGCGGATGTGGCTCGGGAACTGGCCATGCTTGGCGTGCCTGTGGTCAATACGGCCCATGTCGGAGATTCATGGAGAAACAGGGATCGTGTGGAGAAGGCGTACGGTCCAGAAATTTTGAGCACGGAGGACAGAACAGTGGAAGCCAGACAGTTGGAAGAAGCCGGGTGTTTCTGCTCTGGAAACGTGGAACCTGTTTTGGACGAATATCCTGAATATCAGCAGAACATCGAAAAGGTTGCACCAGAAGTATCACTGCTCGAGAATTCAACCATTAACGATGAGCTGGCGAACTGTGAAAAATCGAACCAAATCCGTGAAAATGCGGAAGATTGCTACCCAGGTTGCCTTGAACATGAACATTGTGCCGAGGAAACCGAAGACATGTCGTCTAATATCACAGTCACTGAAGCTGCAAGATATGAGGAAACTCAGACTGAAGTCGAAATTCGAGACCAAAAGGAGCTTAGCCCGAAGGACATTGAAGGAAGTATACCGGATACATTCATGCTGGAGACTTCAATCACTTCTGACGAGGTGGAAGATGTCGGGCTACTGAACCATATCCCTGAAAATGTGGAAAACTGTAACCGGGATTGCTCTGAAAGTCAACCGGATGATGGTGGAAGCGAAGACATGTCATTTGCTGCAGTTGCCATTGCATTGAGAGACTACGGGTCATGTCGTGCGCAGTGTGAAACCAAGGCGCCTTGCAAAGTTGAAACAGAAGAAGTTTACCCCCTACCTGAGCAAGTGCCGGGCGATGAAGTCCAACCTTATGCATCCCGGAAGGAGACTGCTGGAAGTCATATCCAGGATGATAGTGGAATGACACAACGCATGGTGCTCAGTAGCTTTGAAGTGGTCAGGCACGATGTCGTGGTGACGTGCGATAAAAGTCAGGTGTTGTGTTCAGTATTCACTCTTCACTGTTGCCATCTAGAAACAAGGCTGGTGTCGGTGTGTATCCCGGACCGGAAAAAGCATACCACCGGAGGAACTGTGGGACGGATGACAACACCACCACGAACCGGGGTTGGAGGTATGAACCTCGGAATAGAGAAAGACTTGAAGACAGTCTGCAGGATTTGGATCGTCCTTTTTTGTCAGGGGGGAGGAGAGTTGTGAGTGTATATACTACTTAATAAGTAGTTGATTGCTGAAGACAGAACTATGGCCAATTGTGGATTAACGAACACAGCTAAGTTCAGCAATCGGGGCGCAATAAGGTAAGCGACGATCTGCAAACCACCTAACCGCTCCTCCGTTGGACGATGACTGTTTTCAAGTGAACAGGACAGCCACTTGGCAAATGAGGATGTTTGTAACGTTTGTTTTGTTTTGTCAATGTCCGAACACGTTGATGCCAATAAACAACCTATTGACCAAGGCACGCCTTCTGGATTATAACACTACTAGTTCTGCTTGGTATCAGGACTTGCTTATAGGCAGATATCCAATGTTCCGCCACAGAACTTGTCTAGGGCATGACATTACAAATGCCTGGGGATTTCTTCACACCACGGAGTACAGATTCACTTGCCGTACAGAATCATGTTCATCGTTTGTCTACGTACATGCAAAATCTCGCTCCGACGCAGACTCGAATGCAGCGACAATAGGTTTTTGTTCCCCCCGAACTCGAAACGTGTTCGCATGTATTCACTGTTGATTCGGTACGCAAACCATTACGACAGCCTTATAAAGGTCCATTTCGCGTGATTTCTCATCACGATAAGACCTTTGAGGTTGATCGACAAGATCGCGTCGATACTGTTAACATCGATCGTTTCAAAGCCGCTTACGATGATGATAGCGTATCGTCCGCTGATATGAGATTCGATGTTAATTCTGCCCTACCTGTTGACGACACTTCTGTGTCACTTCAGGATCTGCAGTTAGCGTTGCGTGCTACAGCTTCGAATGAGAATGTCGTCTACGTTCAAGCTAGCAGCCTATCGGCTCTGCTACGTCCGCGAATGAGGCTCCCGTCTCACGTTCTGGTCGGAAGATCGTTTGCCCAGCACGTTTGAGCGACTAGGTAAAACTTGATCTTAATCACTGCACTTCGCAGTAGTAACTTTTGCGTTTGTCGTTTCGATACGGCTTAACATACATCATTAGTTGTTACTGTATACTAGTCACGTCCACTGTGATAGCTACACCATTTTCCGTCTCTTTCCGTTTCATGAAAACTCACCTTATGGTACTCTACGCTGGTCCCACGAAATCCGGAGAATTTTGGCACCAACATCTACATCCTGGTTCGGCCCTGTTGCTGTCGTGTATTGTCACGGACGAACCTACCGATTTGGCTCCCGGATATCATACTAATTCGAGGCTAAACAACGCTGGACGTTATTGGTGTAGCAAACCTGGATGACGATTCACGCAGCCGATGTCATTTTTGCGGTTCCCTGCATACCACAGATTCTGTCCGTCAGCGTCCTACAGCTTAGCTATATTCACGCACTTTGCACGCATTCACACGCACGAATATCGTCTGTATGTCTTCATCTCCGTGACATTTTTCGAAAGCTCTCCACGCTTCCTAGCTAAAGGCTATTGTAGTGACCTCGGTCGTGCTGAGAAAAAGACCTTTTTCCGGACACCATTTGGATCTACTTTCTCTACGATCTTTTTTGACGCTTCGTTTCGACCTCATAGTTTTGTGTTGTTGTGTACTTTTAACTGGACTGACTTTTCCGAGGTTTCCGTTGACCTCGATTTTGTATCACTTTTCCTTTCGATCCATCGATGACTGTACATACACGCTCTTTGCTTTCTGCTTCGCCATTGCTTTCTTTTGCATTCCGCGCATTTCTCGTATCGGTACGGTTTTGGTGCCACGATATATAAAATACACTTTCACATCTGTCCACTGACTCGCGTCTTATCTATTCGTTCGGTAGAGAGGATTTTGTTGGAATATCTCTGTGAGACCGGATAGAAGGCACTTTTATAAGCCGCGTTTGAAATCACTGTATGGTACCACAGACATTTTGTGGAGCAAGCTCATCTTCGCTAATCACCGTATGCCTTTAAAGCAACGGCTTCTGGAAACGAGACGGCCAGTCAATAACGGCGACCTCTGCCATTGGTTCCGAACCTGGTCGCTTTTTCTACGTTTTTGATCGGTCTAGTGGAATGCCGTTTGTGGTTGATACAGGTGCTCAAATCAGTGTCATCCCCATTCCCTCTGGTAAACACAATCTGCGAGCTACTACAGCCACTTTGCAAGCAGCCAACCTGTCCCCAATAAAGACATACGGTCAAAAGCTACCGAGGCTTGATCTGGGTTTACGCTGACACTTCCTTTGGATTTCACGATTGCCGAAGTTAATCAACCTATTCTCGGAGTTGATTTCCTTTCTGCCTTCTTACTTGTGGTTTATCTTAAACACCGTGCTCTGCTGGACAGCCATGCGTCTATTAAAACATACGGCACAATTACCTCCTTCAGCAAGTGTGTGACAGAATTCCAATTGCATCCACCACCACATTGCATGAACTTCCGCACCGACCCAAAGCACATTCGGAACTCATAAGAAAAGGCTTTACAAAACGCTCGTGACAGAAGACAATGGATGAACAGTAAAATGAGCTCTACGTATGAACAATTCATGTAGTTGTGAATCGAAAAAGGAACACCAATCTTGTGGATGATTGCTTACGGCGTTTGCTGCAATTTTTGTTGACCCTTTCTGATACACTCCTGGAAGACTCTGCATTTGTTTGATTAATGTAACGCAAAGATAGGGTTTCGTTCCAGATGTGACTACTCGGGGAGAAATAGACGGCCGTTGTGGTAATTTATACTCACCAAATCAGACTAACGGATTTCGCTCAATGGCACTATTGAAAATCATCTGACGTGCTCGAAAATCAGTCCATGAATTATCCGGGTAGGAAACGACTATCTCGCCCTTCATATGAATGACGGACCGTTTCCAAACCAGCATCCAATCGGACAGAGTCGGTCCGCCTGCTCGTCCGATCGTGTACCATGGTTGGCACGGATCCGAAGTATTCACAAGTATGTCACACTTCACTATTGTTGATCACGTTATATTACTCTGTTCGTTTCATGGATGAATTCGGATGGTAGCGTTATCAGCCGAAACTTCCCATGTTATTACCCTACACCACGTCAACTACTAACACCGAAGATTGGTTCAGATATGTGAAATGCAATTCCAAAAAGTCGGTATTTAAACAATCGTGACAAACAGACAAAGCTCACCTTATTGAAACATGTCCCTTTCGTGAAATAGTTCGTATAGTTGAACGAGTTAGATAAGGATTGAATACGTTATGATCCTCGGGAAACCTGCGCACTCAATATCAGCTTGTAACTCTGATAGCTTCAGCCGGCTACGAGAAATTAGAAGGCAGAAACCCGACTCGCCAAAAATGTGTCTTTAATTAATTACTACGCTGTATATAAGACGAAAATCGAATATTCCCGAACTCGGGAGTCCAGTTAGGTTCAAGCCTTGTTTGGCGGATTAGGTTGATAAAAATATTTTGCCATTTGGGCTAACTATCCGTTGTCCCAATTTGCGTCTGACTTTAGATGCATGCTTCATCAGTAAAGAAGGTTGCGTCATGGGTGGTCGGATAATTTATTGACTACTGACTATTCATTCTGGCAAGGCACGCTCAGGTTGGTTAATGGCTTGTCTAAGAAAAGCCTATTTTCTTTAGTTTCAACATCATAACAAGCGTTCGTTTGTGATCACCAGTACAAGAAGCACAGCTAGCAGACCACGTGTCCTGATTGACCATGCAAATGCACAGCTATAGGAGAGATTCCAATGTCTGGTTAAGCTGGTCTGAAATAATGAAAAGTGTTGTCCGTAAGACTGAACGAGTTGAGTTCCAAGTGATTTGACTAGGTTTATACATTTCATTTTCCCGCTTGATATGGTTGGAAAAGTAGCACCACGCTGAACACCAAGATAAGTTTGTGCTACGCAAAAGGCTATGACTTTCACTCCCACGAGATTAACTCAGACAGTTCTGAAATCAGACGGTGAATTATGATTCTCACTAGAAGTAGCCCAGTTGTACGTCAAAAATGTATGTATTGATCAAATTGCTCGAGACTGTGTTCACTGAATCTAATCACTACTAGTATTAGAAATTGACTCGAATAGTGAGCTCGTTTGTATAATGTGAATCGGGTATCTGCAGATAAACTATATCTACATCTTCGTAAAAATATGTACCCATACATTATGCATATAATATAGAATTGTGACAGTCAGCTTTATTCATCTCGAGGGTTTCCGGTTTGATTCAAATTAACTTAAAAAGGCAAATCTCTTTGGTCTATAAATCTCATTATGGATACGCGGAAGACCACCCCTTCAATCGGTTTGTGTGATCCACCGTCCATTGTCATCAACATCCGACTTGTGAAGGTGATAGAACTCGTTGTGGTCAGATTGATACGAATGTAGTAGAAGGTGCTCAGGAGGCCCATGTCGAAAGTGAATTGGGGCATATGGACATGTAAATTTTGCCTGTACTGGTTTCGAGTTGCTATGATCATTTGGATCGTTTATGCTCTAACGCAGCAATCAGTGATGGGACCGGATGATGGAACAATAAGTTTTGTATATGCATCTGATTCATCAAAAAAGAAAACGGTTTACATTTGTGAGAAGTTGCACGTGATTCCCCGTTCATGATTTACGTTTCCCTAATTACTCCAACAAGCTGAAATTGGGCAAAGAAGAACATATTCTCCCAGGAGTGGTTTTACCACGTTCCTCTTTGTATCAAAAAAGCAATGTTACTCAGTTACACGTCACATAAAATAAGACCTCGATACATCATTCCTTCGCGACCGTTGTAACATTAGACGAGCACTCATTTTATGTTACCTGATGATCTTCGCTAAACTCAATTCGAAAATAAAAAAGCTCAAAATCATGTGCAGCACATTTCGATCACAAATCCTGAACAATATCACGGATATCATGCAGTGCTTTTTGTACATATTCATAAACAAACACAACAGTACACATTGGTTGAATGTGTGTTGGAACCAAAAGCTGTCGGAAACTTACCACGTGACCTCTGTAGCATCAGATTCGCTGTGGTGCATAATGGCACGCTTATGTGGCCTTGAACTTTCGACATTAAGTTGCACTCAAATTCCAGCGTGAATAAAGTAATTTTCAGTTGGGTGTCATTTGGCAATCCGAATCGCTTTCCAAAATGTTCACCGGCGAATGAGAAAATCTTACTGTAAGAATATAACCTCGAGGTCTAAAATAGGCAAATGGTAGACAAGCATGAGTTTACCCAACCAGGAATTACATATTCTGACTCTGTTCAGACCAATTTGATCATTTTAATCCAGTTTGTTATCCTTTCCAATTCAACATTCAATTAGCCGGACTTGGAGTCCTTAAAATCGAATGTAATAATAAGTAATGCTGCGTATATTATAACATGATAAACTGTCTGACTGTCATCATAAGGCCGAACTCGATACCCGTCCAGGTTGCCTAGCTTCTCCAGCATGATAGCTTAAAATGTAGTTGGGAATTCAGACATCTTCATAACCTAGTTCACTGATCGATATGTTGAACCTTTTTCCCCGCATCATGTTTCCGTCGGACCGATATGTTTTTCAGGCTCTTCTGCTTCTGAGCTGAGGGCATGAATATTGCAATATTTCACTTTGAATGGCATGGGAAAAGAACCACCTTTGATGTTTCACACATTGTTCTATTCGCTATTGTTGTTGTATTGCGTTACTATTGTGGTATTCTCAGCTTTCATGAGCATTCGCCAGAAACTACGAAACAAGATATCCTAGCTGTGTAGGCTCACTGAAATGATGTTCATCAATTCATAAACCACTTTTATTGGGCAAAGGGATGTTACTTCGAAACCACATACGGCTGAAACTGATTAGATTCAAATGAAATTTTCCTAGGTGTTTATGAATTGATGAACATCAGTTCAGTGAACCTACACAGCTTTGATATCTTAGTTCGTAGTTTCTAGTCAATGCTCAAGAAAGTAGAGAATACCACAACAGCAACGGAATACAACAACAATAGCGAATAGAACAATGTGTGAAACATCAAAGGTGGTTCTTTTCCCATGCCATTCAAAGTGAAAATATTGCAATATTCATGCCCTCAGCTCAGAAGCAGAAGAGCCTGAAAAACATATCGGTCCGACGGAAACATGATGCGGGGAAAAAGGTTCAACATATCGATCAGTGAACTAGGTTATGAAGATGTCTGAATTCCCAACTACATTTTAAGCTATCATGCTGGAGAAGCTAGGCAACCTGGACGGGTATCGAGTTCGGCCTTATGATGACAGTCAGACAGTTTATCATGTTATAATATACGCAGCATTACTTATTATTACATTCGATTTTAAGGACTCCAAGTCCGGCTAATTGAATGTTGAATTGGAAAGGATAACAAACTGGATTAAAATGATCAAATTGGTCTGAACAGAGTCAGAATATGTAATTCCTGGTTGGGTAAACTCATGCTTGTCTACCATTTGCCTATTTTAGACCTCGAGGTTATATTCTTACAGTAAGATTTTCTCATTTGCCGGTGAACACTTTGAAAAGCAATTCGGATTGCCAAATGACACCCAACTGAAAATTACTTTATTCACGCTGGAATTTGAGTGCAACTTAATGTCGAAATTTCAAGGCCACATAAGCGTGCCATTATGCACCACAGCGAATCTGATGCTACAGAGGTCACGTGGTAAGTTTCCGACAGCTTTTGGTTCCAACACACATTCAACCAATGTGTACTGTTGTGTTTGTTTATGAATATGTACAAAAAGCACTGCATGATATCCGTGATATTGTTCAGGATTTGTGATCGAAATGTGCTGCACATGATTTTGAGCTTTTTTATTTTCGAATTGAGTTTAGCGAAGATCATCAGGTAACATAAAATGAGTGCTCGTCTAATGTTACAACGGTCGCGAAGGAATGATGTATCGAGGTCTTATTTTATGTGACGTGTAACTGAGTAACATTGCTTTTTTGATACAAAGAGGAACGTGGTAAAACCACTCCTGGGAGAATATGTTCTTCTTTGCCCAATTTCAGCTTGTTGGAGTAATTAGGGAAACGTAAATCATGAACGGGGAATCACGTGCAACTTCTCACAAATGTAAACCGTTTTCTTTTTTGATGAATCAGATGCATATACAAAACTTATTGTTCCATCATCCGGTCCCATCACTGATTGCTGCGTTAGAGCATAAACTATCCAAATGTTCATAGCAACTCGAAACCAGTACAGGCAAAATTTACATGTCCATATGCCCCACTTCACTTTTGATATGGGCCTCCTGAGCACCTTCTACTACATTCGTATCAATCTGACCACAACGAGTTCTATCACCTTCACAAGTCGGATGTTGATGACAATGGACGGTGGATCATACAAACCGATTGAAGGGGTAGTCTTCCGTGTATCCATAATGAGATTTATAGACCAAAGAGATTTGCCTTTTTAAATTAATTTGAATCAAACCGGAAACCCTCGAGATGAATAAAGCTGACTGTCACAATTCTATATTATATGCCTAATGTATGGATACATGTTTTTACGAAGATGTAGACATAGTTTATCTGCAGATGCCAGGTTCACATTATACAAACGAGCTCACTATTCGAGTTAATTTCTAACTCTAGAAGTGATTTGATGCAGTGAACACAGTCTCGAGCAATTTTACCAGTACATATATTTTTGACGTACAACTGGGCTACTTCTAGTGAGAATCATAATTCACCGTCTGATTTCAGAACTGTCTGAGTTAATCTCGTGGGAGTGAAAGTCATAGCCTTTTGCGTAGCACAAACTTATCTTGGTGTTCAGCGTGGTGCTACTTTTCCAACCATATCAAGCGGGAAAATGAAATGTATAAACCTAGTCAAATCACTTGGAACTCAACTCGTTCAGTCTTACGGACAACACTTTTCATTATTTCAGACCAGCTTAACCAGACATTGGAATCTCTCCTATAGCTGTGCATTTGCATGGTCAATCAGGACACGTGGTCTGCTAGCTGTGCTTCTTGTACCGGTGATCACAGACGAACGCCTGTTATGATGTTGAAACTAAAGAAAAAAGCTTTTCTTAGACAAGCCATTAACCAGTCCGAGCGTGCCCTGCCAGAATGAATTGTCAGTAGTCAATAAATTACCCGACCACCCATGACGTAACCTTCTTTATTGATGGAGCAGGCATCTAAAGTCAGACGCAAATTGGGGCAACGGATCGATAGCCCAACCGGCAAAATATTTTTATCAACCTAACCCACCAAACAAGGCTTGAACCTAACTGGACTCCCGAGTTCGGGAACATTCGATTTTCGCCTTATATACAGCGTAGTAAATAATTGAAGACACATTTCTGGCGAGTCGGATTTCTGTCTTCTAATTTCCCGTAGCCGGCTGGGGCTATCAGAGTCACAAGCTGATATTGAGTGTGCAGGTTTCCCGAGGATCATACCGTATTCAATCCTTACCTAACTCGTTCAACTATACGAACCATTTCACGAAAGGGGCATGTTTCAATAAGGTGAGCTTTGTCTGTTTGTCACGACTGTTTAAATACCGACTTTTTGGAATTGCATTTCACATATCTGAACCAATCTTCGGTGTTAGTAGTTGACGTGGTGTAGGGTAATAACATGGGAAGTTTCGGCTGATAACGCTACCATCCGAATTCATCCATGAAACGAACAGAGTAATATAACGTGATCAACAATAGTGAAGTGTGACATACTTGTGAATACTTCGGATCCGTGCCAACCATGGTACACGATCGGACGAGCAGGCGGACCGACTCTGTCCGATTGGATGCTGGTTTGGAAACGGTCCGTCATTCATATGAAGGGCGAGATAGTCGTTTCCTACCCGGAGAATTCCTGCACTGATTTTCGAGCACGTCAGATGATTTTCAATAGTGCCATTGAGCGAAATCCGTTAGTCTGATTTGGTGAGTATAAATTACCACAACGGCCGTCTATTTCTCCCCGAGTAGTCACATCTGGAACGAAACCCTATCTTTGCTTTACATTAATCAAACGAATGCAGAGTCTTCCAGGAGTGTATCAGAAAGGGTCAACAAAAATTGCAGCAAACGCCGTAAGCAATCATCCACAAGATTGATGTTCGTTTGGTTGAATTTTTCATGGAAGTGAAATACTGGAATTTCGGAGGCTGTGCCTTCACATGTTAACTGAAGTACGACTAATTGCTTATTGATATGCTAAGTGTGACCGAACTTATACGTCTTGCTTGTCACAGTCCGTCAGTGGGCAACACTGACGCACCGCCTCACATTTCGTGCTACAGAATGTGAGGATATCTAAAAGATGGATAATATGGGTGTGAGGGTATCCCAACATCTCGTGGCTAATAGACGGCCTTGTTCAGTGAAGCAAACAGCACGTGATCGGCTGACCAGAATCGCCGACAAGATCAGAACCAGTGGGTCGATCAATGGATCAGTCACAGTTTAACATTCGACCAGAGCCGAGTCAACCAATCCGAGCGTAGCCAGATGAATCAGCCAGACGGGCCGTTAAAGTCTCCCAGTAGGCCAATAAGCTTTTATGCACGGTTTTGGTTATGACGAGATCATAACTTAAATAAACAATGTATTCTGTATCAATAAAACGGAATTGATTGTGAGGCAGAACCGAGTTCTCGCTAGAGCTAGTGTTACAGTACAAAACAATCAGTGTTGATTTCTGTACGTAACCTTAGCTGAACTGAACTGAAGCGATAACTGATGTTCAAAATAGGGAATTTCTGGTAACACTGTGACCGATCTATTGACTGATGCAAATCTTTGTGTGAGTGCTCCGAGGAAGTGGTGGTCAGAATATTGAATTGACGGACACGATTAGACATGTCTTTCACTGACAGTACGATTATCTATTTCACAAAACCGTACATATTATCACGGCTTATTTGGACAAAATCTCGTTCGTTAGAGCTCATCAGTGGTTCATATCCTCTGCCACACCCAGGGTTTGGACCCGGGTTATTTCACCACTGCGCCACCCGGCTCCCGACCTGATCCGATTCGCCAAGGTGAGCTCGTTAACTCCAAGTGAATGCCTCCCACCGAGTCAGGTCTTCTCCACAAAATGGGATGCACTTCCCCCCATTTTAAACGTTCATCAGTTTGAACACAATTCTATCACGCTTCATGGAAATCGGTGAATAGACTCACCGCAGGTGCTCCTTCCGTGAGACAAGGAGAAATGCATCCTGGAACCCCATCCCACATCTGACAGTGGTGGGAACATGTCACATGCACACCCACCACGGCGTGTATCTGTGTTTTTGAAGTCTTATCCAATCTACACGTGGACAGTAAACGTAAAGGATGTCGACGCCAGTGAATATGCTAGATGTAAGACCTCCGAGGCTTCGTTAATAGTTACTCCATAATTTACCCACGTATTTTCTTGTATTCAGTGTTGGACCTCATGTTCACAGCAATTATTTGAAAGTTTCATGCTACCAGCATCATTTTTGTTTACTTCTGATTCATAATGTATCGTGAACTCATACAACGGCTTCCGAAATGAGAGGGAGTTGGTACCTGTTCTGGGGATTGCGTACAATTTACGCCGAAGTATCGAATCATTGACGTCAGTCATCGTCGTACAGGATCACCATCAGGAGAATTTTCATTTGTAATAAAAGAGTAATTATTCATTGTGCCGATAAAAGTGACATTCTCCACTGGGAAAATTCCGAAAATAAAATATCTGACTTTTGTGTTGGTCACGCAATAAACAAGCATATTAGAAACGAGTTACCGTAAGCATTAGTTCCTATCCGTGCACTTACTGAGCCACTCATCGTGAAGATTCTGACTCTACGTGGTCTGGCAGATTGGACACGTCCAACTCCCGTCGGAAGAGTGCTGTTTCGCAGTGCTACGCAGTATACCACCAGCGTGAATGAATCAAAATATCCTAGGCTCATACCGACAGTGGTATCGAGTTGGTGTGGTTATCTAAATATCATAAGGAGTTAGAGAATTCACGTTCATTTGCTTTGCTGTACGATGAATGCTTCTATTTGGAAAAATGTCAATTTACCAATAAGTTTTCACAACTAGGGAATAAGAGTGGTTTTCGATTCTCAGCAAATTCAAAGTACACAATAGTGATACGATGAAGATGTGTTGCTCTGTTGGCATTCTGAGACGAGTAGGACGGAATGTGTGTAATGTTACGTGTCTCTAAATCGATTTTCATGAATTATAATGGATATCGTAGAGCCGAAATAAGTGAGTGGATCCTAATATCATCCCCGATGACGTGAGCACATATTATATTCGGTTAGAATCAATAAGAATGTGTTTTATATTGTAATATGATCTGCTAATTTGGGGTCAACTTGTTCGGTTTAGATTGAAGAACAGCCAGACAACGCGAACAACAAGCACAAGATGAATCTGAAATTCTGGTTTGTAGGAAACGACGGAATGTACAGAAATTACACTGGTCAAAATACCAAGTCTCAACTACAACAAACAAATTAGCTTCATGATGAAATGGAACACAGAATAGTGTTTTATAACCAAAACCAAATCCGTTACATATAATGTGGATAATCGAAAAGCTCACCGGTTTATGCGATTTGTAAGAAAACTGCCAGTTTCACCAGGCCGGGAAGCGTACCCATCAAAGAACTTGAATAGTTCAAAATACCGTTCAGGGGTAGCGAGATTATTTTCCTCTATTTATATGTAGCACGAAGTTCCCACTGGTAGTTTCATTTGTCCGTACAATGGTCCCCGTTGATTCGTCATCTCGTGAACAATCCAGCCAATCACTAGAGGATAGAATTTGCTCCCTCCTGTGAATGGATCTGTCCGTACTAGTCTCTGAAAGTGATGGTATTGGATACCAAAGCGTAAAGAATTGTAAGTTCACGTGTAATTCCGAGATTGGTCTATCTGCTTTTATTTTTCATCTGTGTTATTCGTCAAATGGCTATACAACACGAGTATTACAATAATTCAGCTCATGAAACAAAAAACGGAGCAGGCTATTCAAGATAATTTGATTCAACCGAATCTTACTCTAGAAGCGGGAATAGTAATAATTTATAAACTTCAAAAGTCATTTTTTCACACTGGGAATCTTGTGAATGAAGCAGCTAATAAGACTGCTTTTTCTTCGATTTATGTTGTGCCTACTCAAGTTACAGGCTCGTTTTACGCAAGCCCATCACCGTCCCAAATCAGCTTGAAGTTTCAGGAACATGGCTTTCACATACATATTTCATGCTTTCGACAAGCCGTCTGACTTGTCTAATATATACAATAAAATCAAGGATAACATACAAAGCCTACGAACGTGACGAAGCGCTTAAATGCTGCGGTTATATAAATGTTTCATAGACCAATAAAACTGTGACAAGACGTTTTTTCAATTATGTGAATAATCTCTTTTAACCCGTTTTTAATCAGAACAGAGAAATAGATTCTGCGAAACTTGTAAGATTGTAGTGAAATTGAACATGGGGCTGAAACCGTGGAAATTCGAATTTACAACAGCGCTGGTTCTATTGCTGAGGTATGGCATTATTGAAGGAAAACTACAAAACCATTCACAACTGAGGGAGATTTGATCAGTTTTCGAATACTCTAATTGCTATATGGTGTTCAAATGTACTTTCGTGTCCACGGATACACGTGGTCACAGGTGGTTCGAGTTTTGAAAACGCCGGTTACTTTCCTTTTTGAGGGATTATTGTCTGACCGTGGCTTCTTTCCACAAACTCTGTACTTAGTTGTATGATCAGTGCGGGCAGTACACGATCGGAAAACGGAAGTTTAATGCTAAAAGCTTTGGTTACATTCGTACAGTAGACTTTCCCAAATCACTCTGTTCTAATCGCCAGCATAAATCCGCATGGAAGCTATTCTCCTGTTCGAATTTATTGCTTATGTGTTGTATCTGATGACAAACGTCCAGTAACCTCCGAGTAGGCTTACGCTCTTTATTGGGCCACGCATTGCACATGTTCGTGCCAGGCCGTTCTTGAACACATATAGCGTGACACAAAGCCTTGTTTCATAAAACTTATCACTACAGTAAATTCTATACTTCCATTTGCATACTCAACAATACCAAAATATTGCGGCCTCAAACATTGTTCATTTCTATGGTAAATATTCACTGAATCATATTGCTTTTGGAAAAATACAGGAAAAATTCATCACAACATCTATCTTCGGTAGTTGATTTGGCAGTAGTTAAAGAACGGTAGCTTGATTATGAACAATCAAAAAAAAAAACAATGGTTTTATATGTTATCGTGATTGCTCGCAAACAGTCAAGTACAGGTGTTTATAAAATAGATGAGCAGTTGAAAAAAGACTTTTAGGTCTGATGGATTTGGGGATGGCACTAGGTACTAGTGAGTAGTCATTGCCTCGTACGACGAGTAAAAAGTGAGGAATATTCAGTAGCCAAACGGCACAGGAATAGCGCTAAACGACATCACAACGGCTTCACCCCGGACAATGTGACGTATGCTTTAGATCCTTCTCCGGTTTTTATTTCTAGGCAACTTCCTCTGTTGTCATAGAATACGCCCATCGATTCATGAAAAACTTGTAACACGAAGAAATTTCTTTCCGATATATCACTTCAGGCACTGACATATATAGTACTGGGTGAAAGAGGGTATATGTGCAGCTAAAGATAGCAGAGAGTGAGTAAATGTGCAACAAATCCGGTAACTCGACAACATGCTTCAACTTGATGAATCTTGTTCGTTGTGTGAACGACAATAAGTGTGAAATGTGTAACCAAATGGCGTGAAAAGGCAAGTGTGAAAGAAAGCGGTGTAGGGCTGGGGAGAATTAGTACAAGGGAACCATAAGAAAATCACGTGTTACGGCCACGGCAACAACAACTGTTGCACGAGGTTACGTTGCTTGCACAAATCCGGCTTCAATAGTCGAATTGCTATTGGCTTCTGACGTCATCAGCAACCGCCTGCGTAATCCTTTCGCATGAACTCTGGGAGTTGTCAGGACTGGTCTAAAAGCTGTCACCGTGTCGATTTGGTGTCCGCTATCCACCAGATGTTGTAGGATTGCGCTATTGATAGTCCGGACTGTACCTTTGCGTAAAGAAGCCGGGACGTGTTCTGATATCCTCTTCGACAGGCGTCTCGTCGTATGTCCAATATACTGTGCACTACAAGAACACGTAAACTGATATAGAACAAAAGATTGAGACTGATGAGGCAACCTGTCCTTGGATTGTTGAACAATGAAAGGCTTCGTATTTGTTAAGATTCGGACATGTGCAGCGGGGAAAGACTTTCCGAGGGTCTTGGATATGCGCAGCTCTAGTATTTCTAAGGTTTTGTCACCTTTGAACGGGACAGTTAGAAAAATACCCTTTTTCTTGGCCATTTCAACTTTCATTTTGTGTCTCCTCTCTCCCATATGTTGACGAATAAACGGTTCTGGATAGCCGTTTTTTAATAATGTACTACTTATGTTTTCGAGTTCTTGGGCAATCGTGTCAGGACTACAGATGTTTCTTGCTCTGTAGGTCAGACAGCTCACAAGGTTTCTTTTGTATCGTAGGGGGATTAAACTTAAGAAGTGTGTGTATTGCCCCAACCATGTACATTTCCGATACACCCTCCTTCCTATATGCCCGTCCTCCATTCTACGCACTCCAACATCAAGAAAGGCGAGGAAATTGTCCGTCTCTACTTCCACTGTAAATGTGATCATTGCGTGGGCGTTGTTGAATGTTCGCAATAGTTCGGTAATGTCTTTTTTTGAGTCGCAAATTATGAAAGTGTCATCCATGTATCTGGTGTACATATATAGACTGTCAATGGTGCTACGTAGTGGTCCACTTTCGAGTTTGGTTAAGAATACATACGCCAGATGGGGTCCAAGTGGTGATCCCATTGCAACCCCGTCTTTCTGCCTGTAGTATTTTCCGCTGTACAGAAATTGTATATTCCATGTACATCTAAGAATTAGTTCTTTTAGCTTGGCCACAGGAATGTTATGTTCAAAATACCTAGCCGCCCAATAATCTCTTAGGATTTTAGGTTTAACCACGTTCCTCGACGCAAATCCTATGAGTGCATAGGTAAACGACTTAGGTGAGGAAATTCTCCAAACTGGTATTTACTTGAAGATCGATCCAAGTTGTAGTGTTCATCAACGACAGCACATTGAACTTTCGGGGAGGGATGAATCTCAGAGCCTCCTGACACCCGGATCATTAGCCCGAGTGGAAAACAGGTGAGAATTCACTAAATCTGAAATATCAACAGCTTTTCAGCTTGTAATTACTTGCATTTTTTGTTTCATCCTGCATTTCATTGAACAGATATGAAATAGTTAAAATCAAATGTGAACTAACAGTTGAATGGCATACATGGACACATTTATTGTTTACGTGCTCATTGTGCAAAGGACTACTTGGAGGACTGAATGCTTTGCACCACCCTCTGTGAATAATTGATCATAGCTGGTATTGAACTGGCAAATAGAAAACGGCAAGCTTTTTAGTGATTAAATGACTGCTTGTGATTTTCTAAGGTAGTACGAAAGTGAAACCGATGGGAAAAAGATAGGGAATCTGTCATGAAGCACAAAAAGGAAGATCGATATTAGATGGGAGAGAGGAAGGCAAATTAGACTCAAGAATTTCCAAATATCAGCGCGGAGTCATTGGCTGGTTGGATATGCGAATATGACGACTCGACGAATCATGTGCAATAGACGACTTTTATTGAGACCTACGATAGGACAGGAAGATCACGGATGATGATTAGGGCGATGGGAGAACTGCAAGAGAGAGAGAGAGAGAGAGAGAGAGAGAGAGAGAGCGGGAACACAAGTAAGCAGAATGACGGAATAGCAAACTCAAGTGAATGTGTTGGCGATTGTTGGAGTAAGTGTTGTTGTTCACGAGTTTGTCTTCCTAAAGATGGATGTATGCCAAAGATGATTTCGTTAGTCTGTGATCGGTTTCTCGCGAAATTTCGTATTCATATCGGAAAAGCCCTATGTTTACGCCACGAAATACTGGATGAGTACATGTTATAGTTTCAAGTACTGTCTTACTACTGATCTGCACTAAATAAACGTTTAAGGAAAATTGATAATTGTCATAATTGATCCCTGGGAATGGAGTTTACGGTGGAAACGTGGTTTTCAAAAGGCTGTGGAAAATTGAGACGGGGAGAGTTTTCACAAAAATAGTTTATTTTAGGTGACGCCTTTCCAATTTGATAATCACGAATTACTTGCATAATAAATGGACTGTAAGTTTGAAATCGTGGGTAGTTCAACGGTGGCAGCTGATGTGATAAAGAAATAAGGACAATTGTATTGCACGCAAAAAGGTCACGTATCAATGGGAAATAGAACTAGATAAGATATTTTTATCATTAAGACACGCGCCTAAATATTTAACTTGACGAAGTAGAGAGATACGCTGTTTGTCACATACCAGCAACTCCGAACGATCACTGTAAGGATCTTATTGGTGGCTCAGTGGCTTAGTGAGTATCGCAGAAAAGTATTTAGGTGCAATATAATGATCGTTCAAGTGTAGTGCATTCTAAGTACACCATCGATTGAATGAATAAGCATAGTGATAAAAATAGGCGCATACTCTCAATACTGGAAGATTTTACTGGACAAGTGGAGTTTCATCCAATGCACAGTTCACGAAGAATATTGTTACGACGAATCTAAATGATTTGATCTGCATTTATTATGATCATTTTGGTGGACGATAAGAAACTATTTTCCTATCTAAGTGTGATTTCATGCACTCATGAGAAGGAAATGATAATCCACGATATGAATGGATAGGATAAGTGAAAATTGTTTGGAAGAAGCGCGTAGGGGCGTAGATTTGGGATCTATGTAAGGAAATCCAATTGATCGTTCCATTGTATCAGTAGACATTTTCAACAATTGTGTGTATATGTGTGTATATATTGTTTGCCAACAAATGATTGAAAACTTCGCTGTTAAAAATACAATGTCCCAATTCGAGAACCATCTGAATACACACAAACGTGCTTACCTGGGAATTTCGAACATTTGTTTTTCAAATACTAGCCGGATAAAATGCCCCCAAGTCACTAGGAAGCAATCTAGTAGAGATCATTCAAATATTACAAGAAATGTGAATCTGACTAAGGAGTACTTACCCGATTCCATTGTCGAAGGAGATATTTGAGAAAATTACTAAATAGCACGGTGCGATAAATAGCGTAAGACTGGTAGAGTAATCAGGAAACAATGAGAGTGGAATTACTCACACAATTGTTTCCTATGATGTGACTGACCCAGTAAACGGATTAGCTTCTCAGAAATATGGGGCTATTGTCAGCAGTTGCCGGTCCATTGACTACGTTGGATTTCGCAGTTGGACTAAATGTGAATGCCTCGTGCTGATAAAGTTTCATTACCGAAATGTGCCGACGGAATTTATCAATGGACTCTCAGAAGCGGGAGTGATAATGGTAATAATGTGTATTTCTATTGTTCCTGTGAGATTGGCTACATTTTACGTGCAATTTTACTCGCGTGCCAAGTATACTTATCACATGAGATGCGCGAAAGTTGATGAGATCAAAAGATGTCTAGAGTTCTAGCCTCTGTCTGCCATAAATAAAGTGTCCTCTTGGGTGTCCTATTACGCGTCCCGATAATGGTGTAAAAAGAAACTTCATTGAATAGATGTAAATTTCATTCGATTTGAATGCACCTTTTGGAGTCAGGTTTTTCAAGGTGACCATTTTCTGGTTTTCCTAGTTGTGCACTGCTCGATTATCAGATGGGTGTTTATCTTGGTTGCGAAAAGGAAAAAATTTCAGTAAGACTTGCATGTGAATAGGCATGTAGATTATCATCAACCGAATGGCGTACTAGGCCCAAACCACTTTGACACGCTCAACTATTCTGATCGTTCTACAGAGTGAGGGGTGAACGGAACCCCTTTTCAGCTCTACCCATCTGACCAACATTTACCAACAAAAATATCAGTTTCCCCATCTTTGTGACAAGTATCAACCCGATCAGAGTGATTTGACTCAAATCAATGTGGTCCTGTGGTCTACTCTTGGATGTGCAATTTCCAGTATTTCTGATTTGTTTATGAAATCGATTATTTGCAAAAGAACCCACAAACACAAAGGCGAATTGGTCACTACAACCATGGCTTTGTTCATGCAAGGAAATCCTCAATACCTGTTTGTTTACCTCACCGTTTACTATAAAGTGCATCAATATAGTTGAAACATTTACTGCAAATTTCGTTTGCCCAGCTGTTAGCTTTTATAAGGACGGACACATTTAGGTGGTTGATCCGTCTTCGAAGTGAAGATGTCTCGAGATGAATATTTGCACAGTAAGGTCACTATCAGTGCCTAAGACCCGAAGTGAGTTTGTTTTAAAATGTGTAGCTCAAGCCATATAGAAAAGGAGAAGCAGGTGTCACGTGGCGCGCGCCTTTCCCAACAATAATGTGGAAGAACCGAACCCACCGACAGCCTGAGTATTGTTTGAGTGATACATTTCCAGTGGTGTTGATTTGTACTTTTGTAGGAAAAGTGGGCCAAGGACATTGAACCCGTCATTACCATTGTATTTCTTCAAAGTATCGTTTTGAAATACTTGTTCATCGTGGGCCCAATGTGCTCGTCAAAATGTTCGGAATCGGAACTCGTAATGGCCACCCGTATAGGATTGTGTCCGCTGTTGGGCATGTTGAAACTTGATCAGGTTTCCAACCTGCTTTTATGCTAATACTATCCACCACTGACACAATCAGCTGAATAAAGCCGTGATCGGGAATACACTAGACTGCAGACAACATGTTAGTTCCATGCTCAGATTTGTGTGTAAAAATATATTCAGCACATCCACTGTCACACTGTTTTACACATGGGCGAAGTTGCCCAGATATCACCTGAAATTTTGTTTCTATTCAGTTCAAATATTTCATCAATAAGTGTGAATGCAAAGGAAAATGCTTATCGGACAGCCTCAGAGGTCTACTGTGATTTTTGAGCTAACCTGTGACAGTAGGTTTGTGATTCGCATGATATTTCATTAAGTGTGGAGTGATAATGACGTGAAAGACAGCCAAATGCTCTCCTCCGTCAACGGGACCTGAAAATGTAACCTGCGAAGTGGTAACCACTTATAATAGTTGACCACAGCGTCCGTCCACTCTGCCTACCTCAAATTTATCAGACGAGTCTCCAATCGCATCTCCAATAGAAACCCCCCTTGTTTTATTCCAGTATTACCTTCAACGATTTAGTCTAACTTTACTTGGCTGAATATCCTTTGCACTCCACCATTCATGCACAGATCTCAGGTCATTCGACCAACCCTGTACTCGGAAGCATCAGACTCGAGATTCGATGTTGTTAGAGCTCATTAGTGGTGGTGTAATGGTCACTCGCTACACCAGATTTTCCATAGATTCTTAGACACCGATATTTTTCTCAAAGTTAGAATGAAGAATGGTTATCTCTTTCTTCAAAAACGGGATATGTCAACGTCCAGAGTGCTATGGAATAATCAGTCTCTCTGGTCCATTCAATAAGATCTTTGAGCGTATTCACAGAAGTCCGATTATTGACTACCATATCGATAGAGACTGTGCTGAATAAATCAAACAATTATTGTGGTAACTAATGAATTTGTGCCAAATGAGAAGAATGCGACATTACAAAATATTGTGGATCCACCAGGAAGAATGATGACACCGATACTTACATTCTCTTCGCCCATCTGATCCTTGATGTATGTTGGGCTCAATTTTTCATCGGGAAATAATCTAACGTGCCCGGGAGAAGGATAGACAGCAAAATAATGCTTCGACAGTCGGGTTGCGCATTTCACATTGACTCGTCTATCTCAAGGAAACCCTTCGGTATGAGGAATCAAACAGAAAGATGACTTTTGTTGAATCTGATTACCAAAATAATACGACACTTTGTTGGAAGACGGAAGTTATTAAATTGGTAAAACATAATGTGATGGGAAAATTGTATTGAAAATGAAAGAGGAATAATTGTCGTGGTTGTGGAAAGTGACATGCATGTTAATCGATCATGGGGCACGGAAACCAAGTTGCGAGCAAACAGGGATATTCTGTTTACAAAATCGGGTATGATTGATTCGTGGTACTTCGTGGAAAAGGTACAAGCCATCGGCCGTTTCTCTGAGAAACAAAATCTGTGACCAACACTATGAATGATCCGTTAAATTAGGGATGAGATTAGTCGTGAGATAGAGGTACAGTTTACAGGTAGATTATGGTATACAAAAACGACAAGTTTTAAAATCCACAAGTCCATTCCAACTAATCATGATTGCTGGATGTCGTAAAATGATGGTGCAACAGATGGTGTGATAGACTTCTTACAGTGTCGAATTCAAACGGGATACAGTATCATATCTAATGGGTCATTACGTCCATGAGAAAATTCGTCTACAAATTCTTTCTCGTCTACTGGCGGATGCGCAACTCGTTTCATTCTACAATATATCCCCGGATAAATAACTTTAATGAATAACTAAGAAGAGCAGTGTGCGACATCAAACTTTCTGAATTAGGTGGGTTTGAAGGTGATGTGACACATTTACATGTTACTTATTAGCTGGTAACACGTCGCTAGAGATTTTTGTAATCATGCGACGTGATGCTCACCACGAGTACACATTGTAAAGGCCCGTTTTCAATCTACTCCTGAAATATCAGTAGTGTATTATTCACCTAAGTCACATAGACACCAGTACAATTAGTCCACCCGTAACTGACTATGTAGGGTACAAAGTAATCAAGAATGAATCGAATTGGGATTCGCATTGGCAACCGACACAGAGGAAATAATGAACGGAGCAAGCGACGTTTGCCTCGATAGCATTTACACATTGTATCAACTACCATCATTAGTTTTGTCCGACCCTTCAGTGGAAAACTGTCATAGAAAAACACCGTCAGCACTACGGGTGGTCGTGTATCATGTTTTCAGGGTGCTTCCAGACTTCAGTTGGAGAAAGTGTATAGAAATGCTATCTCTTCTAATGTAGGGCTGAGAAAATGTCATGTGCAATACCATCTCTGGAGCCAGGTTACGTAATGGCACCAGACAAACAGGAACAGAACAGAGTCTGGAAGCTTCCCTAGAATGCAACCCTTGATTATACTTGTCTGAATTTATCACTCATACATTCTCTCAGATAACGCAACTGATGGTACTCAGTTGAACTCTTGAAACCTTGAAGTTCGATGAGTTCCATGAGAAAAGCTTGCATAGGAAGTTTCATCAGAAATAAGAATCGGCCTTCTGAATAAAACGACGATTTGTATAATTAAGCTTCACGCGTCAGCGGTCTGGTGTCCATTGCTTGCAGTCAGGTCAATGTTCAAGCACCCTGGACACCATGGATGTGCATTCAACAAACCATAGTCCTTCATAGGTAGTTCGATTGTTTTGCACTTTTCATTGTCAATACATTTCATTCTTGTTTATGGTTTAGGCGCGAGCCCCCATTACTACATTTTCTCGGGATCGAAACTGAACTCGACCAGTATACGAAGACTACATCAAAACGAGTCGAATGAATTTTGTTTATATTATGGGTGATTTCCACGATCAAGTGCGAGGCTTAGATGATATGCAGAATTATTTAGGAGGTTGAATCGCCAATACATATGTGCATGATATCAGGATATGTGCTAAACAAAACATGGTACAATCAGGGAGGAAGAAGTACATCGACGTAGAATGAAATAAAACAATGTGGAGAAAGCATATTTGTTTTTGTTGTTTTGTTGTGTGACATTTTCCGTTTTATTTGTTTTGTTCATGTTTGTTGGTTACAACAGAAACGGATACACTCCCACCATCGACTTCTGTTTCGAGCCATGCCCATTAGTAAGACAAACCAGCGTCCCCCATTATATCTACTGTTCCAACTTGATGACCAAGACGGCCCTTCCCGCGGTAGACGTTCCGTCAGTTTCTTTATTCATCTGTACTAAGTTATCTTCTGTCCTCCATGCTCTTTCTTTCAGTTTGGTCCAAGGAGAGCAAACAATGTGTGAAATTTCAGGCTTTGGGCAGGCATCCCTAATACATTTCCTAGCCAGCGGAGTCGATGCTGCAGTAGGACCTAACCTGAGCATCTGATCATTGGTGACGCTTTGCTCCCACTACACACTCGCAATGCTATGGAAGCAGCGGGTATCAAACGCAGACTGGCGACGGATAGCTTGAACTCGGAGTGGTCATGTTTCAACACCATACAAAATCACACAGGGCACGGCGGTTTTGTACACTCGACCTTTAAAGGAATGATTATTCCTTTCCTAAGCAGATACTACCAGTAAAACAGCTGCCCAGGTAGACAAAACTTTCTGTAATCTCCAGTCTTCCTTTGCCCAAGTAGAAAGCGGGTTCATGCTCTCGCAAATCCTGAAGTAGCACCTTACACTTTGATGGTGCGAAGTACATTCCCTATCGAAGTGAGTGGGACGGAATTTTCGGCGTATTCCAGATCAGTAAACTTTTGCTCTGGTAGGAGTTCGACACTACCACATACGAGGTCTTAGACCGATTGCTTAAGGGCAACGCCAGTTATGAAGTTAAAGAAAAACTGTGAAATGGGACAACCTTGTGGAACTTCACTGGAAACAACAAAGGGGGTGGAAGCATACCGTAAGCTCTTACTCGTCTTGAAGTAAAACGGTTCGGGGATTGGATGGTTGGTGCATACATTTCCGTCACGCTATTTCCCAACAGGCATTCTCATTGAACAGTGTTACTGACTGACTCAAAGGCCTCTATGATATCCAGGAATACGACGATGGTCGGTCATCGGTGATAGCGCCAATGCTGAAACAGCTGACGGAGATAGAAAATCAGATCAATGCAGCCTCGGCAAGGACGAAACCCCACTTGCTCCACACGGATTTAATCCTCTTCGTTTGATGACAGTCTTCGAAGAAAAACAGATGCTAAAATCTTCGTCACAATCTGGATTAAGCTCATACTCTGTGATTACCACAGATGGTTTGGGATCATTTCTTGAAGACATGGACTCCGATCGATTCTATCGCATCCATAAGAAATTCCTCCTCTTCCCATACTTGAGAGAACGTGTACTTTAGCTCTTTCGCTATATTTTAGCTTGCCTCCCAAAATGCAGCTGTTGGAAGGCTGTTTTGGCCTGGAGCCTTGTGATGCTTGAGGAATGCTTCGCTGGGCGGATCTAAGGGCATAGGACACTGAGCACAAGGTTGATCAAGCGATTTGATAGTCTGCGCAGGAGACCAGTTGAGTTGCAAGTTGAAGTGTTCATCCCACCTATCTAGGCTCGATCAAGATTATGAATAGCCTTTCCGTCGGCTCCTCAGATGGTACCACTGATACTGTCTTTTGGTACCGATATTGGGGATAACGTGGGACAAATTTCGAAAGTTCCCGTAGGCAACAGCTGATTCCAAATCAACTAAATATTCCAACAACCAGATTTCATGATCATTTCTTAGGCTTGCAGTGAGCTCACTTTTAAGGGCCAGAGGAGCTTCGTTGACAGCTTAGTCCGCAGGGATTGAACTGCGAATATCCAGACGTTGGAGGCAGTTTGCCTTTATCATATGATTGATCGATCTGGAGGTTATGCTGCAAACAGCCAAACAAGCTGAAAGCATGGCCGATTTCGCGTCAGTCCAAAGTTGTTCTAGGGGACACGGGTAAGATGGTGCTCAATATATTTTTCACATCGCCCTGGAATTCGTCCAACTTGGTAGTCTCCGATAGTCTGAAGACATCCGATCGAGAAATCATGTTGCTAGTTGTCCCGTCAAAGTAAATAGACAGTGTGGCACAAACCAGTGTGGGATCAGAATCGAAACTAATTCTCCATAATGAACGGTAGTTTTGTATACAGTCTCACCATGTATACCTGGTTGCAACGTGATCTATCTGAGTCCAATCTCAGTTGCCGAAAGGGGTTTGGCGTTGGCTGAAAGGCGCTTTGTGTTCCTAAGGCTGATTCTGGATAGAAAGAGTCGGTGATGAGATTGTTCATTTAAAATCCTTTCACCAAGCGCCGTTAACACATATCAAACCGACAACGAATTTGCATAGAGTTGTGTACTGAGTAAAATCTACTCCTCACGCGTTAACGTTTTGTCCTCAAAAGTGAAACCGATTCTTCTGGCGTCCATTTGAACACCAGAGCCACCGTTTTGCACGGCTGCTTTCAAGCGACAACCAGTGACGTCCCTTCGAGTATAAACAGTTTTATTCTATGTGGAACGCCGGGTTCGTGATCTTGTAAATTTAGTCGTCTGTCGCGTCAATGTGATTTCTGCTTGTTCAACCGAGAGTCGAGACTGGGCCGTGATTCTTATATTACTTTCGCTTTGCGGATCCTTACACCCCGATATTTTATGAGGTAGAGGATCTACAATCATAGCCCGCGCACGTCTCACCTCAATGCTACCAACAGTGTCACTGAGTTTAACTGTTGATAAATTCCCCATACCTACCATGAAACATAGTTTCACCTTTGCCTACTTTCACCGTAAGTGATAATAACACGTTGTCAGTAATAATGAGGCTGGTCATAAGCTATCGAAAAACAGAAGCCATTTCCTGGTTCAACCACACAGTCTGTGCTGACTCCATTGTTTGAGGGTTAGGTCACACATGTTCCCAGATAAACTGCGAAGGCATATAACAATTGAGGTGAAAGATATCGGTTGGAAAATATGTGTTGGTCAGCCTAGTGGCCACATGCTCCGAACGGTTACATACCCAAATGCGATTTCTCCGTGTCTAACCTAACCGCAACATAATGTTATGTTGTGAATATTGGTCTTCGAAAACTAAATTTCCGAATAGCACCCCTAAGGTCTGGTCGGAACTTCATATATGCAACATAGAAGCTATTCACGCATTCTTAAGTACACAATTTATGCTCACCAAGCTAAGGTGTCTAGGGCAAAGGTTTCCAGTGATGGTTTGTATTGGTTGGTAATAGCTGAGCTTGGCGTTTAGGTTGCAAACGTTTCATCACCAATCGAGGTGACGTCATCAGGACACGGGTGAGGGTGCCCGTACTTATCTATATATGGATATGTATATGGAGCTGGCTTTGGACATGACCTTGACCTTAGAAAGGCATTAATTACAGGAATTCGACCATTTTGACAGGAAGTGGTCCACTTGTCTACATCTTGTTCATTGACCCTTGACTAATTTTCAACTGCATACCGACTAAGCTTTTCAGCACAGTTGATGTAATACAGACAACCACTGTGTGCATCTGAGTTCTGAATGAGTGCCATTTCTATCTGAACTCTCTCCACACACACTCACTTTTCTTTTTCATTTTGGCCATTTAATTCGTGTCTGTGAGACATGGAAATATCGCTATTCAATACCAACCTGACTTGGTTGTGATTTTCTGTACAAGGATAGCAAGTGCCGGGTAGTGCTTATTGTGGTTTGTGAGGTGAATTTGGAAGAATTCTTCCTCAAGCTCGACAGTAAACGTGATCTAGCACTATATCTTGTCAGAAGGAATAATAAATGTTAATTCGATTACATGGATGTTAGATACTGGACTAATTATTGTCCCAATTGGCTTACGTGATCTGATTGGAACTGATCAGATATAAATTGTAGTGTATAAGTTCAATCAAATGGGTTGAGATCCAGCCCAGATAGTCTTACGGTTAGGATGTTTGAGTCACAATCGTTCATTCGGAATGTAATTGTCAGCTGGGGCCTGGGAAATGTGCACTGTCGATGATTCCTAACAAGGATGAAACAGCTCTACAGTGCTTTTATAGTTTTCCGTGGTTTGAACGACCACATGGCATGATATAAAATCCAATGTCCTACTACTCATAGGTTATTTTATTGAATTCATCCAATCTCCCTCACTTAACATTTGATTGCATCCTAGGAGACGATCCTCAGTGGGAATTGCTTGGGTGTGTAGCTTTCACCCGTGGGGCCGAGTCGTTGGACCATTCTCCTAAACTGACGAACAGTGATCAGTTGGTTATCTTCTTGGTTGTCAGATGTTGATGTCCAAGTTACCTCCCCAAAGATGGACTTAAATAGACCGGGGCCCACTCACACTGGTTTAATTTTGTCTTATAATGAACGGAGGAAGTGGAATTTCATTCTTCTATTTGTTATGCTTGTCCGTGCCGGCCTAGAATTTTAGTAATGCATGATTTAACTCTTAGGAAGCCATACTGAATATACTTGCACCCATTCTTGCGCAGCCTTACCGGTATGACACGTTTCAGCCTGTAGTTTGTGACGATGCTAGTCGGACTAACAGGTCCAGAGTTCATCGGGTTAGTAACCATCCTCGTTGTAAAGATAGGGTCGGTGATCGGTCTTTTTCACGCATGTGCATCATTGGAAGAGGTCTGGCTAGACACGCTTCAACGTTAGGAACGCGTCTGTAATTATTCGAAGGTGGGTCTCGTCCGGGCCCAACAAACTAAATTGATCATGTGGAATGAGCTGACTGTGTATCTCCGGAATAATGAAGGATACAGTGCTTAGATTTGGCAAATCTGGATGCCGAAAATTAGGGAGTGAAGTGAATTTGGGATGTGAGTGATATTTGAATATATCTGCAATAAGAGATGGGAATATAACTGAGGTGCACTCCTCAAGGATGGCAACCGACCTTCCCGGTATGTACACGAATCTCGAAAGCACGATCCAAATCCAACGCGTTCGATAAAGTACTAGCTTATCGTACACATCCACAGGTTGTGTTTGCTCTTGAATTCCGCCGCATCCCTTTCTGTTACTGTGGATTTAGATCTGGCATACCTCCTAAAGCAATTAGATAAAATCTCGAACAGAGCATGGAATCAGCGATTTACATTTATTCCCGATATATGTCTTTCGGAAATACAGGTGGTTAGACTGACGAATGGGTATTTGGTTAAAATGGAAAGAAATGTGAAATTCAGTCGGCACTCGTTAGCCTGAAACACAATCTCATGCTTTGATTAATTGGGTCAGTATTTGAAAACAATTGAAAATCCCTGCACTTTGAATAATTTATCTTAAACCAACTTCGTATCCGACGCTATAAAATTATAATAGCTATCATTCAAAGAAATGTCTGACATCCTGAGCTGGGAGATAATAACTAGATCTCGAAAACGATCTATTGAACAGACAACCAGTCACATGTTCCAGCGATTGCAAATTGACCGTAAAAAGCTCGTAAGATGCCCGAACGGTTTTGTTTGGTGAAAGAGTAAAGGTTTTCGTCACGTGTTGAGTATAAACCAGCATGGGGCACAATGTAAGGTGACTGGAGCTATTGTTCAAACAACCGTTAGGATGGAATTCCAAAATGTGTTCCTTAGTTGGTAAAGACCAACCGTCATTAGAGCAAGTGAACTACCAACAAGGTGCCTCATGGCATCAAACAACACATGAAATGTCTAGAAATAAATTTGAAATTGTTATAGTTCTATCTGAATTGGTTGCAGTTAGTGGGTTTACACAAGAAAATTCAGTCATTTCCGGGTCGTTGCATCTTCCGATTTACAGAGGTACTTCCAAATCTACCATTTTATCTAAATTGTGGCATTCCGGATGTCAGTGACCATAAAACTACCCAGTTTACTTAGAGATCAGCTGTCTAGGGACCACCTAAGGACACCAACATCCCCTGGTGTACCGATGGCGGTTAACGGAAACCTAGAGAGAAAAATCTTCTCGGTGGATGGTGTGCCAGATTTCAGTGAAATCGGAAAAGGGGAAAATATTTCAAGTTTAGTCCAATTGCCTTGCACGGAGTAATTTCCTCTAAGGAAACTCACTTACCTAAATGAATTAAAACCCCGTCCCTTTCGTCTTTGAAATTTATGCATTTCAATTATTCCACCTTGAAATATCGTGGATGGTGCCGAGAATGCCTCACAGGATGGTGATTAGCCTGTGAATATCCCAAGGAAATACGAATGAGTAACGCATTTGTCAAGTTTGAAATCAGTGAACTGATTTTCTGGCGCAAAATTAACCTTGAAAATTGAAACTGAACTTGACTCAGTTTGTATCCAATACATTAGCCATAACACTCCAGCTATTCACTGAGCTTACAGAAACCGAAGAAGAGAATGTACTTCTTTCCAGTACTGTGGTGGAAGAAAATGGTTCGAAAGTTACAAACAAATCCTAAAACGAAGGGAAAATATTATACATAATCATATGTATCCAATGAGAAGAACTTCCAGAAAATTCCCACACCCTTTGCGAATTTGGATTTTGTAATTGGGGTTGTGTCATACTTCGCCGCTTTTTAAAGCCGGCCTCAACCTCCCGACTGAGGAGGTTACGTTTAGCAATCGCGAAATCATTCGGAGCGCATGCCAATTTATTTCATCCTGAATAATCGCCGGATCATGTCTCACGTGATACGGTATTCGGTTGCATTTACCCACTCGATGTTAAATTTTACCGGCGCAAACCACAGACACATCGAAAGCTTGCCTTTTAAAACTACCTGGTAACAGACCAGACGTCTAATGGAAAAAGAAGTTTGATGAATTTCTGAGTCTACAGTAGTGCATGCCCGAATAACCTTGCAGGTTTCTCTGGTAATTACCATATCTAGTCACGTTTTAGAGAAGCGGAAAGACTAATAGTGGGTAGATATGAGATAACAGTTGAGTAAACTGGGAACGGTGATCGTTTCACTAGGTTTTATGCTGATCACAGGTTGTTTCTGATGAGCACGAATTCTTGTTATGAACGTTGAGCAGACTCACTCACAGTCCTCCTCTGACCGTACAACAATAGACCCATATGGACCATTTTGTCAAAGTCCATGGATGATCTTGAGTGATAAAGTAATTTGGCTCATTCAGGTTTTCTTATGCGGACACAGATCCGACTTTCATTCAGGTTCGTCTCTGTTTGTCTCTTTTTAGGTGACACCAACAGTGAAGTCAACTGTACAGCACATTTCCGTCCAGATGATAACCAACGAATCTGCTTCACAGGGCGAGTCCTGTGCACAGTGCTCTGTGCAATCTAAGTCCCTGTATACAATGTAATTTTGGCAACTTATAGGGGAAATTTCGGACGTTGATTCAGTAGGTGTCACTAACGATACTTGACTTTGGCGGTAAATCCTAACAGAACCACCCATCTTTTGACCATACAACGAACCAGACAAATCCCTAAATTGTCAATGGACCAGCAGCGTGACCATTAACCTCGAGAATCAGTGGACCCTGAAGAGCCTCTAGAAAGAAACGTCTATGGTACTTGAGAAAATTCGCGGTTTTCTGTCTGATTAAAAGTATTGATCGAGAGAAGTTGGGTCTAAGTGATATATCCAAAGCGTTCGAGGGCTCACTGATTGCATATGGGAAACGTTTAACAGAATACTTAGCGCTTTAGTTTCAAGGGGACAACTGCGTTTTCTTCGCAGAAGTATTCAACACAGTTCACCGGAACTGTGAGGCCGAAAAGCATCTATGTCTATTGCTGTTCGGCTTATCTAAATTTTGGCCGATTTTTTACTGGAACGAATTATGAAAGCGTTGGTGAGCAAACTGCTTACTGACCCCAATGAAATTCGGCCACGAAATTTATCTAAAAATCTGTTGATTTCCAAAGCGCTATAAATAGATATTCATAGAATGTAATATTGTCATGAGGAGCCTGAATCCCATGTAAAGGGGAAGTCCAATTGCGTTTTTTATTTTGATCCAGTACAAAACTTGGGGAGGTAATTCTCATTTCAGTCAACTAATTCTACTTACCAAACTTTTAGTCATAAAAATGTGCGAACTAGTTACTGATTCAGAAACTGATGAAGAAACATTATTCCGTACATCTACGGGAAATATTTATGCAAATGTCTTCATGTCATCTGAGTACAGTACAACTTGAAGTGTTATCCAGTGCAGCTGAATGTACAATTGTATTGAACAGCAGCCATAATATTACTCTTTCATCGGGAATTATCGATACAGCAACCGGAAGACCAAAAACACTTTGACCTTATTCTGTATGGACGTAGTGAATACTGAACATCAGCAAAGATCAATAAGACCATAACAGCTCAGTCTCCTCAGGAAGAGTCATGTTTTATTCTCTAAAGATGAATGGAAATTCACGTATTGCCTCACGTTCAGATGAGTGCTACGGAGACCTCATGACAAACAACGAGCACCACAGTGGTGCTAAAATTTCTGAACCTCGCAAAATGCTCCGAAAGGAAACTATAATGGATGGTTTGCGAGAAGGCAATATGTACCTCCCCAAAAATTCTGTCCAAAAGGAACACATATAGTGCAGATTTACGGCCTGTTCTCATTCACTAAAACAGTGGCTACAAAGCCTTTCATAATTTCCGTAACGAGACCTCTACAGCATAATTTGGCCATCAGTTTCAAAAAGTTGTTCACTGAAGTCAGAGATTTATTCACTCGGCACAAAGTGAAAGACTGTTACGAGATGTGTGAATTGCTGAATGATGTAAGTCAAAATCGGATCCGCAAATGTTGCATCACATTCGGTTGTGAATATTAATCATCCAACAATTGACAAATACTGCATGTGTGAATTGAATCCTCAAGCAAAATGTCATTGCGAATACAGCCACTGTGTAGTTCCAAGGCCTTGTTTGAACGTTTGTGTGAAATCTACCGAAATATAGGAGAGTTATTCATGGTGAGTACCTATTCGCAAAAAGCATCAACAATAAGTAGTTCGACCCTACGCCGGTGAAGTCTTCCCCAGTCCTCCTGAATCGGAGTGATCTTCTTTGTTGCTAATCTAATCGAATGACCGATTTTATTCCAAATTCCGCAACAATTACCGTGAAAGTAGTGTAGACTCGTAGGGATGCAAATAAATAATGTTGGTTGCTTTGTGTAAACAAATAAGATAATAAGATAACCAACTGATCACTGTTCGTCAGTTTAGGAGAATGGTCCAACGACTCGGCCCCACGGGTGAAAGCTACACACCCAAGAAATTCCTACTGAGGATCGTCTCCTAGGATGCAATCAAATGTTAAGTGAGGGAGATTGAACGAATTCAATAAAATAACCCATGAGTAGTAGGACATTGGATTTTATATCATGCCATGTGATCGTTCAAACCACGGAAAACCATGAAGGCACTGTAGAGCTGTTTCATCCTTGTTAGGAATCATCGACAGTGCACATTTCCCAGGCCCCAGCTGACAATTACACTCCGAATGAACGATTGTGCCTTAAACATCCTAACCGTAAGACTATCTGGGCTGGATCTCAACCCATTTTATTGATCTTATACACTACAATTTATATCTGATCAGTTCCAATCAGATCACGTAAGCCAATCGGGACAATAATTAGTCCAGTATCTAACATCCATGTAATCGAAACAAAATTTATTGCTCCTTCTGACAAGATATATTACTAGATCACGTTTACTGTCGAGCTTGAGGAAGAATTCTTCCAAATTCACCTCACAAACCACAATAAGCACTACCCGGCACTTACTATCCTTGTACAGAAAATCACAACCAAGTCAGGCTGGCATTAAATAGCGATATTTCCATGTCTCACAGACACGAATTAAATGGCCCAAATGAAAAAGAGAAGTGAGTGTGTGTGGAGAGAGTTCAGATAGAAGTGGCACTCATTCAGAACTCAGATGCACACAGTGGTTGTCTGTATTACATCAACTGTGCTGAAAAGCTTAGTCGGTATGCAGTTGAAAATTAGTCAAGGGTCAATGAACAAGATGTAGACAAGTGGACCACTTCCTGTCAAAATGGTCAAATTCCTGTAATTAATGCCTTTCTAAGGTCAAGGTCATGTCCAAAGCCAGCTCCATATACATATCCATATATAGATAAGTACGGGTACCCTCACCCGTGTCCTGATGACGTCACCTCGATTGGTGATGAAACGTTTGCAACCTAAACGCTAAGCTCAGCTATTACCAACCAATACAAACCATCACTGGAAACCTTTGCCCTAGACACCTTAGCTTGGTGAGCATAAATTGTGTACTTAAGAATGCGTGAATAGCTTCTATGTTGCATATATGAAGTTCCGACCAGACCTTAGGGGTGCTATTCGGAAATTTAGTTTTCGAAGACCAATATTCACAACATAACATTATGTTGCGGTTAGGTTAGACACGGAGAAATCGCATTTGGGTATGTAACCGTTCGGAGCATGTGGCCACTAGGCTGACCAACACATATTTTCCAACCGATATCTTTCACCTCAATTGTTATATGCCTTCGCAGTTTATCTGGGAACGTGTGTGACCTAACCCTCAAACAATGGAGTCAGCACAGACTGTGTGGTTGAACCAGGAAATGGCCTCATAATTACTGACAACGTGTTTTTATCACTTCCGAGGAACAATGTGAATAAATTAGTACTCAAACACGAATACAGATGGCTCTTTTTTCCGAAAGCTGTATGAGCAATTTGCCAAAACTTAAACTCAGTGACGCGGTTAGTGACAATGAAGTGGTGACCTTTACGTTTGAATTCATCAGATAAATTACTATCCTAAGGATTCAAAGTCAGCTAGCTTTCCTGACTGAGACGTGCACTGGCTACGTTGGCAAATCGTCTACCCCATAAAATATCGGGGTGTAAGGAACCATGTTGTGACCAAAAGGTGCACGAAAAAAGCATGAAAATGAGCTGCCCGGTCTTCCCGTTTTGGATCCGAGGAATTCCCTGACATTCTGGTTGGAGATATAAAATGATGCAGCATCAATGAATGAACAATGGTCATCCTATTGTCTCCTAACAACAACTCAAACGATCAAAATTTATATTCCGCAGAGTGGCCAGTTGCATTTCTTTGTCAGCGGGGCTCCCATTTACGGATACCCGCTCACTCCCTCTCCTAATTCATCCAAAATTGAAATCACAAGTGTGCAACATAGTATTCAGTAAAGTACGTTCCATTGTCTCGTCCCATCTGTTGAGGAACATTTAGGTTTCGATCCGCAAAGCGAAAGTAATATAAGAATCACAGCCCAGTCTCGACTCTCGGTTGAACAAGCAGAAATCACATTGACGCGACAAACGACTAAATTTAGAAGATCACGAACCCGGCGTTCCACATAGAATAAAACTGTTTATACTCGAAGAAACAACACTGGTAATCGCTTGAAAGCAGCCGTGCAAAACGGTGGCTCTGGTGTTCAAATGGACGCCAGAAGAATCGGTTTCACTTTTGAGGACAAAACGTTAACTCGTGAGGAGTAGATTTTACTCAGTACACAACTCTATGCAAATTCGTTGTCGGTTTGATATGTCGTAACGGCGCTTGGTGAAAGGATTTTAAATATACAATCTCATCACCGACTCTTTCTATCAAGAATCAGCCTTAGAAACATAAAGCGCCTTTCAGCCACCTGCAACCCCCTTTCGTCAACCTGAGATTGGGCTCAGATAGATCACGTTGCAACGAGGTATACATGGTGAGACTGTATACAAAACTACCGTTCATACTAAAGAAGTAATTCTGATTCTGATCCCACACTGGTTTGTGCCACACTGTCTATGTGCTTTGATGGGACAACTAGCAGCATGATTTCTCGATCGGATATCTTCAGACTATCGTAGACTACCAAGTTGGACGAATTCCAGGGCGATATGAAAAAATAGATTGAGCACCATCTTACCCGTGTCCCCTAGAACAACTTTGGACTGACGCGAAATCGGCCATGCTTTCAGCTTGTTTGGCTGTTTGCAGCATAACCTCCAGATCGATCAATCATATGAAGAAGGCAAACTGCCTCCAACGTCTGGATATTCGCAGTTCAATCCCTGCGGACTAAGCTGTCAACGAAGCACCTCTGGTCCTATAAAATGAGCTCACTGCAAACCTAAGAAATGATCATGAAATCTGGTTGTTGGAATATTTAGTTGATATGGAATCAGCTGTTTCCTACGGGAACTTTCGAAATTTGTCCCACGCTATCCCCAATATGGTTACCAAGAGACATAGTATCAGTGGTAAAATCTGTGGAGCCGACGGAATGCTTATTCATAATCTTGATCGAGCCTAGATAGGTGGGATGAACACTTTAACTTGCAATTCAACTGGTCTCGTGCGCAGACTATCATATCCCTTGATCAACCTTGTGCTCAGTGTTCCATGCCCTTAGATTCGCCCAGCGAAGCATTCCTCAAGCATCACAAGGCTCCAGGCCAAAACAGCCTTCCAACAGCTGTATTTTGGGAGGCAAGCTGAAATATGGCGAAAGAGCTGAAGTACACGTTCTCCAAAGTATGGGAAGAGGAGGAATTTCTTAGGGATGCGATGGAATCGATCGGAGTTCATGTCTTCAAGAAATGATCCCAAGCCATCTGTAATAATCACAGAGTATGAGCTTAATCCAGATTGTGACGAAGATTTTAGCATCTGTTTTTCTTCGAAGACTGTCATCAAATGAAGAGGATTAAATCCGTGTGGAGCAAGTGGGGTTTCGTCCTTGCCGAGGCTGCATTGATCTGATATTCACTCTCAATCAGCTGTTTCAGCATTGGCGCTATCACCGATGACCGACCATCGTCGTATTCCTGGATATCAAAGAGGCCTTTGAGTCAGTCGATAACACTCTTCCGTGGGACTGCCTGTTGGGAAATAGCGTGATGGAAATGTATGCACCAACCATCAAATCCCCGAACCGTTTTACTTCAAGACGTGTAAGAGCTTACGGTATGCTTCCACTCCCCTTTGTTGTTTCCAGTGAAGTTCCACAAGGTTGTCCCATTTCACAGTTTTTCTTTAACTTCATAACTGGCGTTGCCCTTAAGGAATCGGTCTAAGACCTCGTATGTGGTAGTGTCGAACTCCTACCAGAGCAAATGTTTACTGATCTGGAATAAGCCGAAAACTTCGTCCCACTCACTTCGATAGGGAACGTACTTCGCACCATCAAAATGTGAGGTGCTACTTCAGGATTTGCGAGAGCATGTACTCGCCCTCTACTTGGGCAAAGGAAGACTGGAGATTACAGAAAGTTTTGTTCACCTGTGCAGCTGTGTTACTGGAAATGGCTGCTTGGGACGATAATAATCATTCCTTTAAAGGTCGAGTGTACAAATCCGCCGTGCCCTGTGTGATGTTGTACGGTGTTGAAACATGACCACTCCGAGTTCAAGCTATCCGTCGCCAGTCTGCGTTTGATACCCGCTGCTTCCATAGCATTGCGAGTGTTTGGTGGGAGCAAAGAGTCATCAATGACCAGATCCTTAAGTTAGTGGAAATCACCCATAGTATAAACAACGTTCATTCGACTCGTTTTGATGTAGTCTTCATATACTGGTCGAGTTCAGTTTCGATCCCGAGAAAATGTAGTAATGGGGCTCGCGCATAAACCATAAACAAGAGTGAAATGTATTGACAATGACAAGTGCAAAACAATCGAACTACCTATGAAGGACTATGGTTTGTTGGAAGCACATCCATGGTGTCCAGGATGCTTGAACATTGACCTGACTGCAAGCAATGGACACCAGACCGCTGACGCGTGAAGCGAGATTCTACAAATCGTGGTTGTATTCAGATGGCAGATTCTTATTTCTGATGAAACTTCCTATGCAAGCTTTTCTCATGGAACTCATCAAACTTCAAGACTTTAAGAGTCCAACTGAGTACCATCGGTTGCGTTCTCTGAGAGAATGTATGAGCGATAAATTCAGACATGTATAATCAGAAGTTGCATTCTAAGGAAGCTTTCAGACTCTGTTCTGTTCCTGTTTGTCTGGTGCCATTACGTAACCTGGCTCCAGAGATGGTATTGCACATGACATTTTCTCACTCCTAAATTAGAAGAGATAGCATTTCTATACACTTTCTCCAACTGGAGTCTGGAAGCACCCTGAAAACATGACACACGACCACCCGTAGTGCTGACAGTGTTTTTCGATGACAGTTTTCCACTGAAGGGTCGGACAAAACTAATGATGGTAATTGATACAACGTGTAAATGCTATCGAGACAAACGTGGCTTGTCATGTTCAACATTATTTGCTCCGTTCATTATTTCCTCTGTGTCGGTTGGCAATGCGAATCCCAATTCGATTCATTCTTGATTACTTTGTACCCTACATAGTCAGTTACGAGTGGACTAATTGTACTGGTGTCTATGTGACTTAAGTGAATAATACACTACTGATATTTACAATGTGTACCCGTGGTGAGCATCACGTTGCATGATTGCAAAATTCTCTAGCGACGCGTTACCAGCTAATAAGTAACATGTAAATGTGTTACATCACCTTCAAACCCACCTAATTCAGAAAGTTTGATGTCGCACACTGCTCTTCTTAGTTATTCATTAAAGTTATTTATCCGGGGATATATTGTAGAATGAAACGAGTTGCGCATCCGCCAGTAGACGAGAAAGAATTTGAAGACGAATTTTCTCATGGACGTAATGACCCATTAGATATGATACTGTATCCCGTTTGAATTCGACACTGTAAGAAGTCTATCACACCATCTGTTGCACCATCATTTTACAACATACAGCAAACATGACTAGTTGGAATGGACTTGTGGATTTTAAAACTTGTCGTTTTTATATACCATAACTACCTGTCACCTGTACCTCTATCTCACGACTAATCTCATCCCTAATTTAACGGATCATTCATAGTGTTGATCACAGATTTTGTTTCACAGAGAAAGGGCCGATGGCTTGTTCCTTTTCCACAAAGTACCACGAAACAATCATGCCCGATTTTGTAAACAGAATATCCCTGTTTGCTCGCAACTTGGTTTCCGTGTCCCATGATCGCTTAACATGCATGTCACTGTCCACAACCACGACAATTTTTCCTCTTTCATCTTCAATACAATTTTCCCATCACATTATGTTTTACCAACTGAATAACTTCCGTCTTCCAACAAAGTGTCGAAACATTATTTTACTGTCTATCCTTCTCCCGGGAACGTTAAATTATTTCCCGATGAAAAATTGAACCCAACATACATCAAGGATCAGATGGGCGAAGAGAATGTAAGTATCTGTATCATCATTCTTCCTGGCGGATCCACAATATTTTGTAATGTCGCATTCTCCTCATTTGGCGCAAATTCATTACTTACCATAATAATTGTCCGATTTATTCAAAACAGTCTCCATCGATATGGTGGTCAATGATCGGACTTCTGTGAATACGTTCAAAGATCTTATAGAATGGACCAGAGAGATTGATTATTCCATAGCTCCCTGGACGTTGACATACCCCGTTTTTGAAGAAAGAGATAACCATTCTTCATTCTAACTTTGAGGAAAACATCAGTGTCTAAGAATCTATGGAAAATCTGGTGTAGCGAGTGACCATTACACCACCACTAATGAGCTCTAACAACATCGAATCTCGAGTCTGATGCTTCCGAGTACAGGGTTGGTCGAATGACCTGAGATTTGTGCATGAATGGTGGAGTCCAAATCATATTCAGCCAACAAAGTTAGACTAAATCGTTGAAGTTTCAACTGGAATAAAACAAGTGGGGTTTTCGATTGGAGAAGCGATTGGAGACCCGTCTGATAAATTTGAGTTAGACAAAGTGGACGGACGCTGTGGTCAACTATTATAAATGGTTATCACTTCGCGGGTTACAGGTTCGAGTCCCGTTGACGAAGGAGAGCATTTGGCTGTCTTTCACGTCATTATCACTCCACACCTAATGAAATATCATGCGAATCACAAACCTACTGTCACAGGTTAGCTCAAAAATCACAGTAGACCTCTGAGGCTGTCCGATAAGCATTTTCCTTTGCATTCACACTTATTGATGAAATATTTGAACTGAATAGAAACAAAATTTCAGGTGATATCTGGGCAACCTCACCCATGTGTAAAACGGTGTGACAGTGGATGTGCTGAATATATTTTTACACACGTATCTGAGCATGGAACTAACATGTTGTCTGCAGTCTAGTGTATTCCCGATCACGGCTTTATTCAGCTGATTGTGTCAGCGGTGGATAGTATTCGCATAAAAGTAGGTTGGAAACCTGATCAAGTTTCAACATGCCCAACAGCGGACACAATCCTATACGGGTGGCCATTACGAGTTCCAATTCCGAACATTTTGACGAGCACATTGGGCCCACGGTGAACAAGTATTTCAAAACGATACTTTGAAGAAATACAATGGTAATGACGGGTTCAATGTCCTTGGCCCACTTTTCCTACAAAAGTACAAATCAACACCACTGGAAATGTATCACTCAAACAATACTCAGGCTGTCGGTGGGTTCGGTTCTTCCACATTATTGTTGGGAAAGGCGCGCGCCACGTGACACCTGCTTCTCCTTTTCTATATGGCTTGAGCTACATATTTTAAAACAAACTCACTTCGGGTCTTAGGCACTGATAGTGACCTTACTGTGCAAATATTCATCTCGAGACATCTTCACTTCGAAGACGGATCCACCACCTAAATGCGGAAGCTGGAGTGAAAATAAATGAGAAAACCAGGGAACAAGTGAAATGAATTTGCGGTCTCACTAAATGAGAGGGGGGGGGGAGGGGTGGAGCTTTTTAATTAAATTTTCCCAGTAGTGGAACAACAGTGTCCGTCTTTATAAAAGCTAACAGCTGAGCAAACGAAATTTGCAGTAAAATGTTTCAACTATATTGATGCACTTTATAGTAAACTGTGAGGTAAACAAACAGGTATTGAGGATTTTCTTGCATAAACAAAGCCATGGATGTAGTGACCAATTCGCCTTTGTGTTTGTAGGTTCTTTTGCAAATAATTGATTCCATAAGCAATTCAGGAATACAGGAAACTGCTCATCCACGCGAAGACCACGGAACAAATCTGATTTGAGTCGAATCACCCTGGTCGTGTAGATACATTTCCATGAAGATTTTGAAATTGCTATTGTTGTTGATCCTTTCTACTCGTCGTCACTTCTCACTCTGGAGAACGATCAGAATAGTTGAGCACGTCAAAGTGGTTTGGGCCTAGTACGCCATTCGGTTGATGATAATCTACATGCCTATTCACATGCAAGTCTTTCTGAAATTTTCCCAGATTAGCTGACCTACATATCCCGATCAGTCGAGTGAAACTCTCAAGCTGATTCAATGAGTTAGGGATTCAGCAATCTTGCTTGGAGAAATTCGTGATAAAAATGCTGAGCGGACTCATGTGACATTGGATTTTCAAACACCGATGACCTTCTTCGAAAATGAATTTCATTTCATTGTTCCCATCATTAACAGTTTGCATACTGATATATTGTGATCAAATGCGTCGTGTTTCATAAGACAAAATGAATACAACAAAATCACTACTCTTACTGAGAGCACAGACAGCTTTCAAAGCAATAGAAGATAATCCATCCAACATGTGTCACTCACAGATAAAGACCGTGGTAACAATCGGCCTAAACGCCATTCCTTTTCGCAACCAAGATAAACACCCATCTGATAAGCGAGCATTGCATAACTAGGAAAACCAGAAAATGTTCACCTTGAAAAATCTGACTCCAAAAGGTGCGTTCAAATCGAATGAAATTTACATCTATTCAATGAAGTTTCTTTTTACACCATGATCGGGACGCGTAATAGGACACTCAAGAGGACACTTTATTTGTGGCAGACATAAGCTAGAACTCTAGGCATCTTTTGATCTCATCAACTTTTGCGCATCTCAAGTGATAAGTATACTTGGCACGCGAGTAAAATTGCACGTAAAATGTAGCCAATCTCACAGGAACAATAGAAATACACATTATTACCATTATCACTCCCGCTTCTGAGAGTCCATTGATAAATTCCGTCGGCACATTTCGGTAATGAAACTTTATCAGCACGAGGCATTCACATTTAGTCCAACTGCGAAATCCAACGTAGTCAATGGACCGGCAACTGCTGACAATAGCCCCATATTTCTGAGAAGCTAATCCGTTTACTGGGTCAGTCACATCATAGGAAACAATTGTGTGAGTAATTCCACTCTCATTGTTTCCTGATTACTCTACCAGTCTTACGCTATTTATCGCACCGTGCTATTTAGTAATTTTCTCAAATATCTCCTTCGACAATGGAATCGGGTAAGTACTCCTTAGTCAGATTCACATTTCTTGTAATATTTGAATGATCTCTACTAGATTGCTTCCTAGTGACTTGGGGGCATTTTATCCGGCTAGTATTTGAAAAACAAATGTTCGAAATTCCCAGGTAAGCACGTTTGTGTGTATTCAGATGGTTCTCGAATTGGGACATTGTATTTTTAACAACGAAGTTTTCAATCATTTGTTGGCAAACAATATATACACACATATACACACAATTGTTCAAAATATCTACTGATACAATGGAACGATCAATTGGATTTTCTTACATAGATCCCGAATCTACGCCTCTACGCGCTTCTTCCAAACAATTTTCACTTATCCTATCCATTCATATCGTGGATTATCATTTCCTTCTCATGTGTACATGAAATCACACTTAGATAGGGAAATAGTTTCTTATCATCCACCAAAATGATCATAATAAATGCAGATCAAATCACTTAGATTCATTGTGACAATATTCTTCGTGAACTGTGCATTGGATGAAACTCCACTTGTCCAGTAAAATCTTCCAGTATTCAGAGTATGCGCCTATTTTTATCACCATGCTTATTCATTCAATCGATGGTGTAATTAGAATGCATTAAACTTGAACGATCATTATATTGCACCTAAATACTTTCTTGCGGTACTCACTAAGCCACTGAGTCACCAATAAGATCCTTACAGTGATCGTTGGGAGTTGCCGGTTTGTGGTAAACAACGCACCTGTAATGAATAGGCTGACACGGTATGACTGCAAACGCGTGCATTCGAAATGTGAACGTTCAAACCAGTCCACAAAACGATTGCACGTGCTTTTGCGTGTGTCAGTGGAGTCAGCATGAATACGAATTGATAGGCATACCCAGCAAACGAGAATGGACGGAATAGCTGGGCTGAGAAAAATTCTAGTCGGTGAAACGTCCGGACGGAGGCGTAAAAATGAATGCACGCTCTACAGTAATCCCCTCCCAGAGCATCGGGCAAATGTGTATAGATGCTTGTGGAAAAAAAAACTATGGGAGTTGCAAACGAACAGGCTTAACAATCTTGCGGCCAGAACGGGTTGTGAGAGGAGAGACACGGTCAGTCTTTTGGGAAGTACTCAGATAGTTAGAAGCATGGGGACTGGCAAAGTTGGGGGGGGGGGGGTGATCTGAAGCCATACAGTCCGAATCCAGGTATGCTACTGACAGTGTCTGGTCCATCAGCCTTATCAATGAAAAAAAATTTCCGTTACGAAAAATGATGCGAAACGGGCCTGAATATGCCGTAGGCAACGAGGGTTTAACAGCATCACAACGGAGAAATCCGTGGGAATGTAAGTGAGAAGAACGGAGGACCGAGTTGGAAGCGAACAGAGTGAATTCGTGTATATTTGTGATTGCCGAACAAAGTTGGAGGGGTCGATAACATCGGGACTGCGTCCGATAAACTCAACGGGCAATTGTGGGGGTGTACGGAACACCAAATCAGTTGGACAAAACCCGAAATCCTCGTTTTAGGTAGTGCGTACGTACAACATGGTTAACGGAAGGGCGTCCATCCACTTTACAGATTGAGAGGTGGAGGACAGAGAAGCATTCATTTGTCTATGAAAGCGTTCCACTAATCCACTGGATGATGAGTGATATACAGTGGTAAGAATCTGTTGAAATCTAAGGACAGAAGTAAAATCGTGGAAGAGTTTGCATTGAAATTGTGCACCTCTATCCGTGGTGATTGTAGATGGAACACCAAACATAGAAATCCAGTGATGTAAAAGTGTTTTGGAAATTGTTTCACTGGAGGTGTCAGCTATGGGGACAACCATGGGCCAACGCGCAAAACGATCTATATATGTGAGGAGTAAACGGTATCCGTCGGCTGGTGGTAAGGGACCAGCAATATCTAAGTGCACCTGAGAAAAACATGCATTATCTGTTTGAATTCGGACGGAAGAGTTAAGTGCATGCCGGTGAATCTTGCTCCGTTGACAGTGTAAACACGTTCTAGACCAAACACGAACGTCTCTGTTCATATTCAGCCAAACATAGCGATCGGGAACAAGTCTGGTGGAGGAGCCTATTCCAGGATGGGACATGGAATGTAAATGCGTAGTAATCAAGCGACGAAGGGAACAGGGAATGAACGGATGAAGCTTGCCAGTACAGACATCACAAACAGTTGTACCATTTCCGTCAGGTAGGGGTAAGTCTTTCAGCGTCAGGCAGGACGATCAGTGGTAGCTCTGTATTTCTTGGTCATTCTTTTGAGCCTGTGCTATCTCCGACCAGTTGTATGCCGTTGGTTTGGTTTGTCGGTGGATACCTGGGCGAAATAGGGTGCCAGCTACAAGATTTCTGGGTTCTTGTATATATCTTATATCGGTGGTACATTAGGAAATGTAGTCGAAGTGTTTAATTTCTTTGGGCGAATGACGGTCGCTGGTTGAAGCCAATGCAGAAGTCAAAGGCTCATAATCGGTGAAGACAATAAAGCTTCTAACTTCCAAGAAGAGTAGAAAATGTTTATTAACAAGGCAGATTGCGGGCGATCCAAGGTCAGACGTTCTGTAACGAGTCTGTGGTGGTTGCAATTTTTGAGAGAAAAATTACTACGGTTATCTAACCCCCTTAACAATCCGTAGCAATTCTGCACAGAAGGCTATTTAGGAGGCATCTGTCCGCAATACGAAAATAGAGTTGTCATCGTTGCTTAAGTGTGCGAGAGTGGGAACTAAACAACGCTTGCTTAGCCCGCTGGAATGCTGATTTAGCTTCGGAAGTCATTGAGAACTGGAGCAGCCCGTTTTCAAAGATTCAGTAAGTGATTGCAAGATCTCCAAACAGTTTAGTACGAATCGACAATAGTAGTTGACCATGCCAAGAAACGACAGAGATTATCGAAAGGCGGCGGTTTCGGATAGTTATAGATAGCATCCACTTTGTTCTAGAATGGTCGGATACATTCATTGGCAATATGGTAGCCAAGGAACTCAACAGATTTGGCACCAAAGATACATTTAGAGGTATTGACTGAGATGCCATAATCTTGGGAGCTTCGGAATACCAGGGGCAAATGATCGCGATGTTGATTTTTATCCGTCGTTTATATAAAAGATAGCAAAAATCCAGACCACGGAGAACTTGGCCCAATAATCGCTGAAATGTTTGAGCGGCTTTGCGCAAGCTAAAAGACATAAACAAGAGTTCATACAGTCCAAACAGTGTCGTGATTGCGGTCTTGGGGACATCTTCAGAGGAGACGGGGATGTAGTAGTAAGCCCTTACCAGATCAAGTTTGGAGAAAACGCATTTGTCACACAAACGGTTGGAGAAGTCCTGAATGTGTGGAATTGGGTAACGGTCGAGTACCATGGCGTTGTTAAGGACGCGGTTATCACCACACGGGCGCCAGTCACTGTTATGCTTTGGAACCATATGAAGTAAGGTGGCCCAAGGACTGCTTGATGGGCGAATTATCCCAAAGCTTATCATGTTCTAATTTTGCTTTTGCTACCGATAGGCGCTCAGACAATAACCGACGAGGACTCGCTGAGATTGTTGGACCTTTGGTGACAATGTGATGTGGGACACTGTGTAGTGTTTGTGAGGGGATGTTTGTGGTTGGGTGGCTGCCGGAAAATGGTCCAAAATAAGGAAAACGGCGAGAGTACCATCGTGGGACGTATTCCGAGAGAGTTGAAGGAGGTAATTGTGCCGTATGTTTTAATAGATGCATGGCTGTCCAGCAGAGCACGATGTTTAAGATAAACCACAAGTAAAAAGGCAGAAAGGAAATCAACTCCGAGAATAGGTTAATTAACTTCGGCAACCAGGAAATCCAAGGGAAGTGTCGGCGTAAACCCAGATCAAGCCTCGGTAGCTTTTGACCGTATGTCTTTATTGGGGGCAGGTTGGCTGCTTGCAAAGTGGCTGTAGTAGCTCGCAGATTGTGTTCACCAGAGGGAATGGGGATGACACTGATTTGAGCACCTGTATCAACCAGAAACGGCACTCCACTAGACCGATCAAAAACGTAGAAAAAGCGACCAGGTTCGGAACCAATGGCAGAGGTCGCCGTTATTGACTGGCCGTCTAGTTTCCAGAAGCCGTTGCTTCAAAGGCATATGGTGACTGGCGAAGACGAGCTTGCTACCCAAACGTCTGTGGTACTATATGGTGATTTCAAATGCGGAGTATGAAAGTGCCTTCTATCCAGTCTCATAGAGAAATTCCAACAAAATCCTCTCTACCGAACGAATAGATAAGACGCGAGTCAGTGGACAGATGTGAAAGTGTATTTTATATATCGTGGCACCAAAACCGTACCGATACGAGAAATGCGCGGAATGCAAAAGAAAGCAATGGCGAAGCAGAAAGCAAAGAGCGTGTATGTACAGTCATCGATAGACCGAAAGGAAAAGAGATACAAAATCGAGGTCAACGGAAACCTCGGAAAAGTCAGTCCAGTTAAAAGTACACAACAACACAAAACTATGAGGTCGAAACCAAGCGTCAGAAAAGATCGCAGAGAAAGTAGATCCAAATGGTGTCCGGAAAAAGGTCTTTTTCTCAGCACGACCGAGGTCACTACAGTAGCCTTTAGCTAGAAAGCGTGGAGAGCTTTCGAAAAATGTCACGGAGATGGAAACATACAGACGATATTCGTGCATGTGAATGCGTGCAAAGTATGTGAATGTAGCTAAGCTGTAGGACGCTGACGGACAGAATCTGTGGTATGCAGGGAACCGCAAAAATGACATCGGCTGCGTGAATTATCATCCAGGTTTGCTACGCCAGTAATTTCCAGCGTTGTTTAGCCTCGAATTAGTATGATATCCGGGAGCCAAATCGGTAGGTTCGTCCGTGACAATACACGACAGCAACAGGGCCGAACCAGAATGTAGATATTGGTGCCAAAATTCTCCGGATTTCGTGGGACCAGCGTAGAGTACCATAAGGTGAGTTTTCATGAAACGGAAAGAGACGGAAAATGGTGTAGCTATCGCAGTGGACGTGACTAGTATACAGTAACAACTAATGATGTATGTTAAGCCGTGTCGAAACGATAAACACAATAGTTACTACTGGGAAGTGCAGTGATTAAGATCAAATTTTACTTAGTCGCTAAAACGTGCTGGGCAAACAATCTTCCGACCAGAACGTGAGACGGGAGCCTCATTCGCGGACGTAGCAGAGCCGATAGGCTACTAGCTTGAACGTAGACGACATTCGCATTCGAAGCTGTAGCACGCAACGCTAACTGCAGATCCTGAAGTGACACAGAAGTGTCGTCAACAGGTAGGGCAGAATTAACATCGAATCTCATATCAGCGGACGATACGCTATCATCATCGTAAGCGGCTTTGAATCGATCGATGTTAACAGTATCGACGCGATCTTGTTGATCAACCTCAAAGGTCTTATCATGATGAGAAATCACGCGAAATGGACCTTTATAAGGCTGTCGTAATGGTTTGCGTACCGAATCAACAGTGAATACATGCGAACACGTTTCGAGTTCGGGGGGAACAAAAACCTGTTGTCGCTGCATTCGAGTCTGCCCCGGAGCGAGATTTTGCATGTACGTAGACAAACGATGAACATGATTCTGTACGGCAAGTGAATCTGTACTCCGTGGTGTGAAGAAATCCCCAGGCATTTGTAATGTCATGCCCTAGACAAGTTATGTGGCGGAACATTGGATATCTGCCTATAAGCAAGTAATGTTTCGTACCAGTTGGGGCTCTCGTTTGCTTTAAGATCCGCTTTGATTCGGCGATGAAAACGTTCGACTAAGCCATTCGATGCCGGATGGTATGCGGTCGTGCGAATGCTTTCGGTACCCAGCATGTGAGATAATGAAGAGAATGTATCGGACTCAAATTGTTGCCTTCGATAGGTAGAGACTGTAGAAGGACAACCATGTAAAGCTATCCATCATTCTATCAGATATCGAGCCACTGATTCGGCTGTGATGATAGAGATTGGAATAGCCTCGGGTCACCTCGTAGATCTATTGATGCACGTCATTTAATAGGTATACCCGTGTGATGGCGTCAATGGACTCACCATGTCAACATCAGGTGTCCTGTACGAGTGCTGCAGCCATGGCAGAGATGAATAAAATGGGAGATTTAATAGCAATAAGTGGAATACGCGACAAAGCATTTGCCACTCTGCTCAACTTACTTTTAACGCGTCGTAGGTCAGTTGTGGACTGAGAAATATAGTGGGCTGAGCTACTGTCAGTTTATTCTCCGAGAAAGCTACTCGTGCGGCATCCATAAGTGACCACTTGAATGGATTACCACGAAGGTCAGCATGGGGTAGGAAACGACGGTAGAAGTTAACTAATTGCAAAAGTGCCTTAAACTCCTTGATTAAGGGCGGCACGGCGTAAACTAGAATAGCACTCGCTTTATCCTCGCAAGGATTAATACCGTCCCGAGTGATCTTGTGACCGAGGAACACAGCTTGAGGTTTGTCAAGTTCACATTTATCAGGATTGACTACTATTCGATGTCCGAACAAACGCTGAAATAGTAGCGTCCAATGTTGGAAATGTTCATCTACGCTCGAGGATGCGATTAGCAAGTCATCGATATAGACTTGAAAAAAATCCAGATTCTGTGTAATACTGCCAATAAACCTCTGAAATGTCTGAGCAGCATTTCAAAAACCAAAAGGTGTACGTAGGAACTCAAATAAACCAAAAGGAGTCGTGACAGCTGTTTTCTCGATACTCCAGCGACTACTGGGATCTGGTAGTAAGCTTGTGCCAAATCGATCTTATAGAGTACAGTCGTGCAGTGAAGTTATGCAGTGATGTCTTGTACGTGGAGTATCGAATAGCTATCATAACCGGTAAACGAGTTCAGTGCGTGATAGCCGCCAGATGGTAGCCAGATAATGCCATCTTTTTTGATAACTATGTGAAGAGGTGAGGCCCATGGACCGTGAGAAGGACGCACAATACCTTGAGAAAGTAAAGTGCCAAACTCACTTTATGCGAATGCCAGTTAGATCGGCGCCAGTCGGCAAGGTCGTGCCGTGACTGGTGATCTATTAGCGACTATGTGTTGTGCCGCACGATCGGCCACTCAGCGCGGATCCAATGAAACTGCCAATCCGTTGACAGCTGCCACCGTTATATGTTCAAAATTAAGATACGTTTCCTGGCTAGGTTAATAACAAAACAACGGTTTTATACTCAAAGATCCATCAGCACACGCAATACTCTAACGAAGTAGGTGACTTTGCGTTAACAGAGTGCGCATTATCAAGTTGATCTGTTTAAGTAGCAAGGCATCTCAACTGAGTAAATGATTGGGTGTTACCTATGACACTGGTTTCCGTGGATTGCATGCGCCAGATATTCGTTGGTCGTTTAATGGCCACGTACTCATTTACGTGGGCTAATTGACGAGCACAACTGAATATCAGCGTCGATACTACGTGCAGAGCATTGGTTGTATGATATTTCACTCGGTAATGAGATGTATGGAAACGTAACCTCAAATGGTGTATTTCATGATGAAAACTAGTGACCACGACAGAGCGATTGCCATTGGATTTGAAGCAATCAATAATCTGAAACAAAGGGGACACAAATACTTTTCATTTTGTAAGAAACAATGTCGTACACTGTTACCAGTGAGGCCTTCAGTTCCAAAACAACCGCGTTAATTCCACTAGCTTGTCATCGTGTTCACAGTTGAATATATACTAGTAAAAATTATCCAAATTTAAATACACTTATCTCAACCGACAATATCTAACACATTTCAATCTTCGAGAGGAAGACAATTATTCGGTAAAAGACGAAGTAGAGATTCATGATCAGCGAACTGTCGAACTGCGTTGCCAAATACGTCTGAAGAAATACGGTTGCGCTCTACCAGCCCGAGTGATTTATAACATGACAAGGAATGTTCGATTAAATGACATGACGTTGCTGAATGCTGGGATGGGAATGAAATGTATGGGTCAATATTTTCAACATGGGTTAGATTTCACTTCCTCCCTACACTTCACTTGAGAATATCATACTTAATTGCAATAACGGTTGTTCCGATTATAGCACACATTTTGTGTGCTGTAGTGAGGAGGGTGTGGGCAGCCTAATTGGTGTTCGGTTAACAAGAGTGTAGCATCGTGTTGATGCACTTACTGGGCTTTTGTGCACATGTAGTTTTCTTTCATTTGTGTTTTGCAGTTCGAACACAAGCAGCCCTCACGGAAGTCACCGATCCTATGCATACTAGAGTGTGACCCAAATTTAGCGCATTTTCCCCTGCAACAGATGTGCGATACGAAAATACCTAGTATCTAGGTTCTCAGATTACAGTTGGCAGATTGGAGCAATATAATTCGGCGCAGTTTGATGCACAATCATTTGATTATCTCTCCCGGTCTAGAGTTAAAACCACCAATTGATGGTACTGTTTCCTCCAACGACGAGTGAAAATGAAGCACATACGCAAACTTATGCTGTGTTATTTTGCCAAAACACCGGTTATTCTCTGCATTTCATCACTAATTATTAGTTCAGCTGATTGCACATTACAGCAGTACCACTATGTGCTATGATCAGTGTACACGTGAACAACTCGAAACGAGTGTTACTTCGAGATTTGGTGCTTCAGTTGTGGTCAGAAGATGTGATGATACCAATTGCATATCATTACAGATTCGCATAAGTGAAACGGAAATTCGGTAACCATCAATGTCGGAGACGTGTGCGGGACTGGAAATGCTGACAACTGGGAGAGTCAACTCGATGAGTGCGTCAATTTATTCAGGCCGAGGTGGCATGCTTCATCCATTATTGTGGAAAAGCGACAGACAAAGAATTTATTACAATATAATGATGTGTTTTTATCATCAATGTGTTTGGAACTAAAAACTGTATGTATTTTGGCCTCATTTACGTCAGTTCTGTGATGAACTGCAGGCAGATAAAAGTATATGGTATTGACTCGTCATAGTGAATGAACGTTCTACTGATAAATGTGCAATCGTTTTATCCCTACTGAGAATGGCCCACAATGCACGTCCAATGAACCACACTGAGAATCTGACGTGAAAGTTCGTAATTCAAGCACCTAAGCGCTCAGGCTCATTCCGAAAGGTTGACCTAACGCAAACGTTACAAGATAAAATGAAATCCTGTCATCAACTTCAAATGGCAATAGGCTTCTGCCCGCACACCAATTGACTCCTGTGATCTGGGATATCTCTGTAAGAGGCCTAATTCAATCCCAGGTATTATTTTAGGAACAAGCTGTGGAGATTGGCTACTCAATTGCAACGAGTAGGAGGAGATTTAAGTTATCTAAGGAATTATCCAGCTCATAATGATAACATTCAATTTAAAGTTGAAAAGACCATGAAAATGCCTACCATACAGCCGTCGCATCAGTGTCGACAATTATCAGTAGCGCATATCCACACTGGGTCTTTAAATTGTATTTGAGCAATATCATTACCTTGATTTTACGAAACATTGTCGATGGCAAAATATAGAAACGCCTCATGTTGAGTGAACTTTTTGATTTAATTATTTTCTAAAATGGTTGAAAAACGAAAATGAGTATCTTTAGTAAGTACTGCCTTCAAGATGATGCTATTTATGTGACTACTTTCTTCTATCATCTCTCTCGATAAATGCTATAACTCGCAAGAAGAAATAATTTTACCGACACTGAAAAGTTTCCCGAGATGATAACAAGGTTACGGCAATCTGATTTACAAAGGGAGCATTGCAGATGAATGATGGCCGCATGAGACAATAATCAAGACGATGTTTGATTATTGGAAGACAATGAAAAGTCAGTGTAATGATAGGAGTTCCTTGTATATCCGACTGTGGTATAGCTTTGTCTGATACGTTTTGAACAGTATGCACCATAGGCCAAGATTAATTACATCTACTCCAATATGGAATAAGTAAAATATTGCCAAACCACGCATTAACTGATGGTCCGTATCAAACCAATCGATGTATTTATTCCCACTAACAGATTGTTGTTCAACGATCGTGGTGAAATGCCAGTTTTGTGCTTAGTTTGCAAGTCATTTGTTTTGCAGTCTGATTAGAAAACACTCCTTTTGCGTACTCTTATGAAGAATATTAGATTTTAGTCAAATTGGGATCACCATTGTCGTCTGGAGACGTAATTTCTTGTCCAACATCCTGTTCTCCGACACCAAGTGCTTGTTCCTCTTGATTTCTCAGGTTTAGTATCAAAGTAAATTCCAACATCCCAAACACTCCGTCAAACAATTCCGTCAACGTCAAATTTGTCGTAACCATGCCCGAAAACCGGCTATTACAAAACTTCAAGATAACGGTGATCTGTGGCAGCTGCTCTCCCTCGGGCACAGCTTAGTGTACCGGGGAAATATTGAACGTAAAATATGAGGAATACATTCAACTATCTGCCCACAAAAATGTCCGAATTTCCTCATTTTAAAAAGGTCAGTTTTGTGTTTGGCCTGAACAGGCATGTGCTCAGACAGACGATCTTGCATGCACACACACACGCACGTACATAGCTGACGTTCGCCGTGCTTCGTCCCGGACGGCATTGACCAATCAGACTGTATCACGTGTTGCGCGACCTTGCAAGACGTGGTCCGATTGTACCGCTGTCTTACGTTTCCGATGACATGAAAACTGACTCACGCACTTGCAGACTCGGCTGCGTTTTCACGTGCTTGCTTGTACTTGTGCCTGCCGTACGTTTGTACCGAATATACGTTTACCTCTACAAGCGTGCCCTTCTCTTGCCTACTGAATTCGGAACACAAGAGTCAGCAAAACCAAGTTTGTGGGCAACAGGACAGCGTCAGACTGAAAAGTATGGTTGTCACATCTACAGCTATCGTTACTATCGCAAATGTCGCATTTGTCCCACAGTGAAACCTTTAATTGCGGTTACGTAGCTTCCATCTTTTTCAGCGTGACCTCCAGCAACCAAGATAAAGAGATCGGTTTGTTCTGCTTCAATAGCTTCTTATTTACCATGAGATCGAATGAATTTATAATATATGCAATAACACTAACTTCCACCAGTCACTGTTCACATTGTGCCAACCTCTCCCATAGGCTTTCGGCGAAACAAGGAACGCAGACGCGACTGAAACGACATCGTGTTCCCGAGGTGTGTGGTCATTCTGAAAACTGAGTCTGAGCAGGGGAAAATAAGAGCAACACACTACCGTCTCCACAATACGCCCTGTTGTACAAACAGAAAACCGTTCTGCGACTAATCGTACCCATAGTGATGCCAAAATAGATTTAGGTTGAATAGTATTCAGTACACCGTCATACTGATAATGCAATTTCATGTTATTATCCAATGATTGAACAAAGATTTGCATGCTGAGTTTGGGGGAAAGATTAATTCATGTAGTGATCTTCGTTCATATTTGATAATGATTTATCAAAAATATCCATAAAATAAAACAGCGATACTTTTGTTTTCAGCATTCGCAGGGAATGTCCCTCAGGAGTTGATGGAAAACGTCATTTTTTCTGCCTCCGTACGACCGTCAAATTGCGTCGAAATGAAGATTGGGAATACTGTTCCAATGTCGATGAATGGCACTTTGGGCGGGGAACAAGCATCTGCTACCATTGAAATACCAGTCTACCAAGACGAGGAAACGGAGAATGTGGATTTGGATTTGAAAATGGAGGCAAACTGTTCGAATGTGTATCCAGAGTACCTCGAGATCATCATGATGAAACTCAAATATTCTTTTATCTTTGCTACGGAATACAAATCGGAAGGGCCAGGTTTTGTATTCCGTAGCAAAGATAAAATAATATTTGAGTTTCACGGTTACTGTCCACGTATAGATTGGATAAGACTTCAAAAACACACAGATACACGCCATGGTGCGAGTGCATGTGTCATGTACCCATCACTCTCAGATGTGGGATGGGGTTCTAGGATGCATTTCTCTCTGTCCCAAGGAAGGAAAACCTGCGATGAGTCTATTCACGGAATCCATGAAGCCTGATAGAAAATGTGTTCTGATTGGCAGTTTCATTGGATCCGCGCTGAGTGGCCGATCGTGCGGCACAACACATAGTCGCTAATAGATCACCATTCACGGCACGACCTCGCCGACTGGCGCCGATCTAACTGGCATTCGCATAAAGTGAGTATGGCACTTTACTTTCTCAAGGTCTATGGGCCACACCTCTACACATAGTTATCAAAAAAGGTGGCATTAGCTGGCTACCATCTGGCAACTATCACGCACTGAACTCGGTTACCCGTAATGATAGCTATCTGATACCCCACGTACAAGAAATCACTGCATAAATTCGCTGCACGACTGTACTCTATAAGATCGATTTGGCACAAGCTTACTACCAGATCCCAGTAGTCGCTGGAGTATCGAGAAAACAGCTGTCACGACTCCTTTTGGTTTATTTGAGTTCCTACGTACACCTTTTGGTTTTTGAAATGCTGCTCAGACATTTCAGAGGTTTATTGGCAGTATTACACAGAATCTGGATTTTTTTCAAGTCTATATCGATGACTTGCTAATCGCATCCTCGAGCGTAGATGAACATTTCCAACATTGGACGCTACTATTTCAGCGTTTGTTCGGACATCGAATAGTAGTCAATCCTGATAAATGTGAACTTGACAAACCTCAAGCTGTGTTCCTCGGTCACAAGATCACTCGGGACGGTATTAATCCTTGCGAGGATAAAGCGAGTGCTATTCTAGTTTACGCCGTGCCGCCCTTAATCAAGGAGTTTAAGGCACTTTTGCAATTAGTTAACTTCTACCGTCGTTTCCTACCCCATGCTGACCTTCGTGGTAATCCATTCAAGTGGTCGCTTATGGATGCCGCACGAGTAGCTTTCTCGGAGAATAAACCGACAGTAGCTCAGACCACGCTGTTAATGCATCTAGTTCCGTCCGCCACGCTCAGCATAGCTGTGGATATATCTGACTTTACAATCGGGGCGGTCCTGCAAAAGTCTGTTTCTGGGATTTTGAAAACCATCAATAGATCTACGAGTTGAGTTGGTGGATTTCTCTTCCCATTTTCACGGACTGAGACAACCATGACGTATTAGTTCGATCTTACTCAGCGTTTCAATTCGTAATTAGTGGTATTTTAGCTAACATGTGAAGTCACAACTTCCGAAATTCCAGTATTTCTATTCCATGAATATTTCAACCAAAGGAACACCAATCTTGTGGATGATTGCTTACAGCGCATCCAGATGAATCAGCCAGACGGGCCGTTTAAGTCTATCAGAACACATTTTCTATCGGGCTTCATGGATTCCGTGAATAGACTCATCGCATGTGTTCCTTCCTTGGGACAAAGAGAAATGCATCCTGGAACCCCATCCCACATCTGAGAGTGATGGGTACATGACACATGCACTCGCACCATGGCGTGTATCTGTGTGTTTTCGAAGTCTTATCCAATCTACACGTGGACAGTAACCGTGAAACTCAAATATTATTTTATCTTTGCTACGGAATACAAAACCTGGCCCTTCCGATTTGTATTCCGTAGCAAAGATAAAAGAATATTTGAGTTTCATCATGATGATCTCGAGGTACTCTGGATACACATTCGAACAGTTTGCCTCCATTTTCAAATCCAAATCCACATTCTCCGTTTCCTCGTCTTGGTAGACTGGTATTTCAATGGTAGCAGATGCTTGTTCCCCGCCCAAAGTGCCATTCATCGACATTGGAACAGTATTCCCAATCTTCATTTCGACGCAATTTGACGGTCGTACGGAGGCAGAAAAAATGACGTTTTCCATCAACTCCTGAGGGACATTCCCTGCGAATGCTGAAAACAAAAGTATCGCTGTTTTATTTTATGGATATTTTTGATAAATCATTATCAAATATGAACGAAGATCACTACATGAATTAATCTTTCCCCCAAACTCAGCATGCAAATCTTTGTTCAATCATTGGATAATAACATGAAATTGCATTATCAGTATGACGGTGTACTGAATACTATTCAACCTAAATCTATTTTGGCATCACTATGGGTACGATTAGTCGCAGAACGGTTTTCTGTTTGTACAACAGGGCGTATTGTGGAGACGGTAGTGTGTTGCTCTTATTTTCCCCTGCTCAGACTCAGTTTTCAGAATGACCACACACCTCGGGAACACGATGTCGTTTCAGTCGCGTCTGCGTTCCTTGTTTCGCCGAAAGCCTATGGGAGAGGTTGGCACAATGTGAACAGTGACTGGTGGAAGTTAGTGTTATTGCATGTATTATAAATTCATTCGATCTCATAGTAGATAAGAAGCTATTGAAGCAGAACAAACCGGTCTCTTTATCTTGGTTGTCGAAGGTCACGCTGAAAAAGATGGAAGCTACGTGACCGCAATTAAAGGTTTCACTGTGGGACAAATGCGACATTTGCGATAGTATTGATAGCTGTAGATGTGACAACCATACTTTTCAGTCTGACGCTGTCCTGTTGCCCACAAACCTGGTTTTGCTGACCTTTTTAAAATGAGGAAATTCGGACATTTTTGTGGGCAGATAGTTGAATGTATTCCTCATATTTTACGTTCAATATTTCCCCGGTACACTAAGCTGTGCCCGAGGGAGAGCAGCTGCCACAGATCACCGTTATCTTGAAGTTTTGTAATAGCCGGTTTTCGGGCATGGTTACGACAAATTTGACGTTGACGGAATTGTTTGACGGAGTGTTTGGGATGTTGGAATTTACTTTGATACTAAACCTGAGAAATCAAGAGGAACAAGCACTTGGTGTCGGAGAACAGGATGTTGGACAAAAAATTACGTCTCCAGACGACAATGGTGATCCCAATTTGACTAAAGTCTAATATTCTCCATGGGAGTACGCAAAAGGAGTGTTTTCTAATCAGACTGCAAAACAAATGACTTGCAAACTAAGCACAAAACTGGCATTTCACCACGATCGTTGAACAACAATCTGTTAGTGGGAATAAATACATCGATTGGTTTGATACGGACCATCAGTTAATGCGTGGATATGCGCTACTGATAATTGTCGACACTGATGCGACGGCTGTATGGTAGGCATTTTCATGGTCTTTTCAACTTTAAATTGAATGTTATCATTATGAGTTGGATAATTCCTTAGATAACTTAAATCTCCTCCTACTCGTTGCAATTGAGTAGCCAATCTCCACAGCTTGTTCCTAAAATAATACCTGGGATTGAATTAGGCCTCTTACAGAGATATCCCAGATCACAGGAGTCAATTGGTGTGCGGGCAGAAGCCTATTGCCATTTGAAGTTGATGACAGGATTTCATTTTATCTTGTAACGTTTGCGTTAGGTCAACCTTTCGGAATGAGCCTGAGCGCTTAGGTGCTTGAATTACGAACTTTCACGTCAGATTCTCAGTGTGGTTCATTGGACGTGCATTGTGGGCCATTCTCAGTAGGGATAAAACGATTGCACATTTATCAGTAGAACGTTCATTCACTATGACGAGTCAATACCATATACTTTTATCTGCCTGCAGTTCATCACAGAACTGACGTAAATGAGGCCAAAATACATACAGTTTTTTAGTTCCAAACACATTGATGATAAAAACACATCATTATATTGTAATAAATTCTTTGTCTGTCGCTTTTCCACAATAATGGATGAAGCATGCCACCTCGGCCTGAATAAATTGACGCACTCATCGAGTTGACTCTCCCAGTTGTCAGCATTTCCAGTCCCGCACACGTCTCCGACATTGATGGTTACCGAATTTCCGTTTCACTTATGCGAATCTGTAATGATATGCAATTGGTATCATCACATCTTCTGACCACAACTGAAGCACCAAATCTCGAAGTAACACTCGTTTCGAGTTGTTCACGTGTACACTGATCATAGCACATAGTGGTACTGCTGTAATGTGCAATCAGCTGAACTAATAATTAGTGATGAAATGCAGAGAATAACCGGTGTTTTGGCAAAATAACACAGCATAAGTTTGCGTATGTGCTTCATTTTCACTCGTCGTTGGAGGAAACAGTACCATCAATTGGTGGTTTTAACTCTAGACCGGGAGAGATAATCAAATGATTGTGCATCAAACTGCGCCGAATTATATTGCTCCAATCTGCCAACTGTAATCTGAGAACCTAGATACTAGGTATTTTCGTATCGCACATCTGTTGCAGGGGAAAATGCGCTAAATTTGGGTCACACTCTAGTATGCATAGGATCGGTGACTTCCGTGAGGGCTGCTTGTGTTCGAACTGCAAAACACAAATGAAAGAAAACTACATGTGCACAAAAGCCCAGTAAGTGCATCAACACGATGCTACACTCTTGTTAACCGAACACCAATTAGGCTGCCCACACCCTCCTCACTACAGCACACAAAATGTGTGCTATAATCGGAACAACCGTTATTGCAATTAAGTATGATATTCTCAAGTGAAGTGTAGGGAGGAAGTGAAATCTAACCCATGTTGAAAATATTGACCCATACATTTCATTCCCATCCCAGCATTCAGCAACGTCATGTCATTTAATCGAACATTCCTTGTCATGTTATAAATCACTCGGGCTGGTAGAGCGCAACCGTATTTCTTCAGACGTATTTGGCAACGCAGTTCGACAGTTCGCTGATCATGAATCTCTACTTCGTCTTTTACCGAATAATTGTCTTCCTCTCGAAGATTGAAATGTGTTAGATATTGTCGGTTGAGATAAGTGTATTTAAATTTGGATAATTTTTACTAGTATATATTCAACTGTGAACACGATGACAAGCTAGTGGAATTAACGCGGTTGTTTTGGAACTGAAGGCCTCACTGGTAACAGTGTACGACATTGTTTCTTACAAAATGAAAAGTATTTGTGTCCCCTTTGTTTCAGATTATTGATTGCTTCAAATCCAATGGCAATCGCTCTGTCGTGGTCACTAGTTTTCATCATGAAATACACCATTTGAGGTTACGTTTCCATACATCTCATTACCGAGTGAAATATCATACAACCAATGCTCTGCACGTAGTATCGACGCTGATATTCAGTTGTGCTCGTCAATTAGCCCACGTAAATGAGTACGTGGCCATTAAACGACCAACGAATATCTGGCGCATGCAATCCACGGAAACCAGTGTCATAGGTAACACCGAATAATTTACTCAGTTGAGATGCCTTGCTACTTAAACAGATCAACTTGATAATGCGCACTCTGTTAACGCCAAGTCACCTACTTCATTAGAGTATTGCGTGTGCTGATGGATCTTTGAGTATAAAACCGTTGTTTTGTTATTAACCTAGCCAGGAAACGTATCTTAATTTTGAACATATAACGGTGGCAGCTGTCAACGGATTGGCAGTTTCATTGGATCCGCGCTGAGTGGCCGATCGTGCGGCACAACACATTGTCGCTAATGAATCACCAGTCACGACCTCGCCGTCTCACGTTCTGGTCGGAAGATCGTTTGCCCAGCACGTTTTAGCGACTAAGTAAAACTTGATCTTAATCACTGCATTTAGCAGTAATAACTATTGTGTTTATCGTTTCGACACGGCTTAACATACATCATTATTTGTTACTGTATACTAGTCACGTCCACTGAGATAGTTACACCATTTTCCGTCTCTTTTCGTTTCATGAAAACTCACCTTATGGTACTCTACGCCGGTCCCACGAAATCCGGAGAATTTTGGCACCAACATCTACATTCTGGTTCGGCCCTGTTGCTGTCGTTTATTGTCACGGACGAACCTACCGATTTGGCTCCCGGATATCATACTAATTCGAGGCTAAACAACGCTGGACGTTATTGGTGTAGCAAACCTGGATGATAATTCACGCAGCCGATGTCATTTTTGCGGTTCCCTGCATACCACAGATTCTGTCCGTCAGCGTCCTACAGCTTAGCTATATTCACATACTTTGCACGCATTCACACGCACGAATATCGTCTGTATGTCTTCATCTCCGTGACATTTTTCGAAAGCTCTCCACGCTTCCTAGCTAAAGGCTATTGTAGTGACCTCGGTCGTGCTGAGAAAAAGACCTTTTTCCGGACACCATTTGGATCTACTTTCTCTGCGATCTTTTCTGACGCTTGGTTTCGACCTCATAGTTTTGTGTTGTTGTGTACTTTTAACTGGACTGACTTTTCCGAGGTTTCCGTTGACCTCGATTTTGTATCTCTTTTCCTTTCGGTCTATCGATGACTGTACATACACGCTCTTTGCTTTCTGCTTCGCCATTGCTTTCTTTTGCATTCCGCGCATTTCTCGTATCGGTACGGTTTTGGTGCCACGATATATAAAATACACTTTCACATCTGTCCACTGACTCGCGTCTTATCTATTCGTTCGGTAGAGAGGATTTTGTTGGAATTTCTCTGTGAGACTGGATAGAAGGCACTTTCATACTCCGCATTTGAAATCACCATATAGTACCACAGACGTTTGGGTAGCAAGCTCGTCTTCGCCAGTCACCATATGCCTTTGAAGCAACGGCTTCTGGAAACTAGACGGCCAGTCAATAACGGCGACCTCTGCCATTGGTTCCGAACCTGGTCGCTTTTTCTACGTTTTTGATCGGTCTAGTGGAGTGCCGTTTCTGGTTGATACAGGTGCTCAAATCAGTGTCATCCCCATTCCCTCTGGTGAACACAATCTGCGAGCTACTACAGCCACTTTGCAAGCAGCCAACCTGCCCCCAATAAAGACATACGGTCAAAAGCTACCGAGGCTTGATCTGGGTTTACGCCGACACTTCCCTTGGATTTCCTGGTTGCCGAAGTTAATTAACCTATTCTCGGAGTTGATTTCGTTTCTGCCTTTTTACTTGTGGTTTATCTTAAACACCGTGCTCTGCTGGACAGCCATGCGTCTATTAAAACATACGGCACAACTACCTCCTTCAAAAAGTGATGGGACAGAATTCCAATTGCATCCACCACCACATTGCATGAACTTCCGCACCGACCCAAAGCACATTCAGAACTTGTAAGAAAAGGCTTTACAAAATGCTCGTGACAGAAGACAATGGATGAACAGTAAAATGAGCTCTACGTATGAACAAATCATGTAGTTGTGAATCGAAAAAGGAACAACAATCTTATGGATGATTGCTTACGGCGTTTGCTGCAATTTTTGTTGACCCTTTCTGATACACTCCTGGAAGACTCTGCATTTGTTTGAATAATGTAACGCAAAGACAGGGTTTCGTCCCAGATGTGACTACTCGGGGAGAAATAGATGGCCGTTGTGGTAATTTATACTTACCAAATCAGACTAACGGATTTCGCTCAATGGCACTATTGAAAATCATCTGACGTGCTCGAAAATCAGTTCAGGAATTCTCCGGGTAGGAAACGACTATCTCGCCCTTCATATGAATGACGGACCGTTTCCAAACCAGCATCCAATCGGACAGAGTCGGTCCGCCTGCTCGTCCGATCGTGTACCATGGTTGGCACGGATCCGAAGTATTCACAAGTACGTCACACTTCACTATTGTTGATCACGTTATATTACTCTGTTCGTTTCACGGATGAATTCGGATGGTAGCGTTATCAGCCGAAACTTCCCATGTTATTACCCTGCACCACGTCAACTACTAACACCGAAGATTGGTTCAGATATGTGAAATGCAATTCCAAAAGTCGGTATTTAAACAGTCGTGACAAACAGACAAAGCGCACCTTATTGAATCATGTCCCTTTCGTGAAATGGTTCGTATAGTTGAACGAGTTAGATAAGGATTGAATACGTTATGACTCTCGGGAAACCTGCACACTCAATCTCAGCTTGTAACTCTGATAGCTTCAGCTGGCTACGGAAAACTAGAAGCGGAAACCCGACTCGCCAGAAATGTGTCTTTAACTAATTAATACGCTGTGTATAAGACGAAAATCGAATATTCCCGAACTCGGGAGTCCAGTTAGGTTCAAGCCTTGTTTGGTGGGTTAGGTTGATAAAAATATTTTGCCGCTTAGGCTATCGATCCGTTGCCCCAATTCGCGTCTGACTTTAGATGCCTGCTGCATCAGTAAAGAAGGTTACGTCATGGGTGGTCGGATAATTTATTGACTACTGACAATTCATTCTGGCAGGGCACGCTCGGACTGGTTAATGGCTTGTCTAAGAAAAGCTTTTTTCTTTAGTTTCAACATCATAACAGGCGTTCGTCTGTGATCACCGGTACAAGAAGCACAGCTAGCAGACCACATGTCCTGATTGACCATGCAAATGCACAGCTATAGGAGAGATTCCAATGTCTGGTTAAGCTGGTCTGAAATAATGAAAAGGGTTGTCCGTAAGACTGAACGAGTTGAGTTCCAAGTGATTTGACTAGGTTTATACATTTCATTTTCCCGCTTGATATGGTTGGAAAGGTAGCACCACGCTGAACACCAAGATAAGTTTGTGCTACGCAGAAGGCTATGACTTTCACTCCCACGAGATTAGCTCAGATAGTTCTGAAATCAGACAGTGAATTATGATTCTCACTAGAAGTAGCCCAGTTGTACGTCAAAAATGTATGTACTGGTAAAATTGCTCGAGACTGCGTTCACTGAATCTAATCACTACTAGAATTAGAAATTGACTCAAATAGTGAGCTCGTTTGCATAATGTGAATCGGGTATCTGCAGACAAACTATATCTACATCTTCGTAAAAATATGTACCCATACATTATGCATATAATATAGAATTGTGACAGTCAGCTTTGTTCATCTCGAGGGTCTCTGGTTTGATTCAAATTAATTTAAAAAGGCAAATCTCTTTGGTCTATAAATCTCATTATGGATACGCGGAAGACTACCCCTTCAATCGGTTTGTGTGATCCACCGTCCATTGTCATCAACATCCGACTTGTGAAGGTGATAGAACTCGTTGTGGTCAGATTGATACGAATGTAGTAGAAAGTGCTCAGGAGGCCCATGTCAAAAGTGAATTGGGGCATATGGACATGTGAATTTTGCCTGTACTGGTTTCGAGTTGCTATGATCATTTGGATCGTTTATGCTCTGACGCAGCAATCAGTGATGGTATCGGATGATGGAACAATGAGGTTTGTATATGTATCTGGTTCATCAAAAAAGAAAACGGTTTACATTTGTGACAAGTCGCACGTGATTCTCCGTTCATGATTTACGTTTCCCTAATTACTCCAACAAACTGAAATTGGGCAAAGAAGAACATATTCTCCAAGGAGTGGTTTTACTACATTCGTCTTTGTATCAAAAAAGCAATGTTACTCAGTTACACGTCACATAAAATAAGACCTCGATACATCATTCCTTCGCGACCGTTGTAACATTAGACGAGCACTCACTTTATGTCACCTGATGATCCTCGCTAAACTCAATTCGAAAATTAAAAAGCTCAAAATCATGTGCAGCACCTTTCTATCACAAATCCTGAACAATATCACGGATATCATGCAGTGCTTTTTGTACATATTCATAAACAAACACAACAGTACACATTGGTTGAATGTGTATTGAAACCAAAAGCTGTCGGAAACTTACCACGTGACCTCCGTAGCATCAGATTCGCTGTGGTGCATAATAGCACGCTTGTGTGGCCTTGAACTTTCGACATCAAATTGCACTCAAATTCCAGCGTGAATAAAGTAATTTTCAGTTGGGTGTCATTTGGCAATCCGAATCGCTTTCCAAAATGTTCACCGGCAAATGAGAAAATCTTACTGTAAGAATATAACCTCGAGGTCTAAAATAGGCAAATGGTAGACAAAAATGAGTTTACCTAACCAGGAATTACATATTCTGACTCTGTTCAGACAAATTTGATCGTTTTAATCCAGTTTCTTATCCTTTCCAATTCAACATTCAATTAGCCGGACTTGGAGTCCTTAAAATCGAATGTAATAATAAATAATGCTGCGTATATTATAACATGATAAACTGTTCGACTGTCATCATAAGGCCGAACTCGATACCCGTCCAGGTTGCCTGGCTTCTCTAGCATGATGGCTTAAAATGTAGTTGGGAATTCAGACATCTTCATAACCTAGTTCACTGATCGATATGTTGAACCTTTTTCCCCGCATCATGTTTCCGTCGGACCGATATGTTTTTCAGGCTCTTTTGCTTCTGAGCTGAGGGCATGAATATTGCAATATTTTCACTTTGAATGGCATGGGAAAAGAATAACCTTTGATGTTTCACAAATTTTTCCACTCGCTATTGTTGTTGTATTGCGGTACTGTTGTGGCATTCTCTACTTTCATGAGCATTCACCAGAAACTAGGAAATAAGATATCCTAGCTGTGTAGGCTCACTGAACTGATGTTCATCAATTTATAAACCACTAGGAAAATTACATTTGAATCTAATCAAATTCAGCCGTATGTGGTTTGGAAGTAACATCCCTTTGTCCATTAAAAGTGGGTTATGAATTGATGAACATCAATTCAGTGAACCTACACATCTGGGATATCTTGTTTCGTAGTTTCTAGTGAATGCTCATGAAAGCTGAGAATACCACAACAGTACCGCAATACAACAACAATAGCGAATAGAACAATGTGTGAAACATCAAAGGTGGTTCTTTTCCCATGCCATTCAAAGTGAAAATATTGCAATATTCATGCCCTCAGCTCAGAAGCAAAAGAGCCTGAAAAACATATCGGTCCGACGGAAACATGATGCGGGGAAAAAGGTTCAACATATCGATCAGTGAACTAGGTTATGAAGATGTCTGAATTCCCAACTACATTTTAAGCTATCATGCTAGAGAAGCCAGGCAACCTGGACGGGTATCGAGTTTGGCCTTATGATGACAGTCGGACAGTTTATCATGTTATAATATACGCAGCATTACTTATTATTACATTCGATTTTAAGGACTCCAAGTCCGGCTAATTGAATGTTGAATTGGAAAGGATAAGAAACTGGATTAAAATGATCAAATTTGTCTGAACAGAGTCAGAATATGTAATTCCTGGTTGGGTAAACTCATGCTTGTTTACTATTTGCCTATTTTAGACCTCGAGGTTATATTCTGACAGTAAGATTTTCTCATTTGCCGGTGAACATTTTGGAAAGCGATTCGGATTGCCAAATGACACCCAACTGAAAATTACTTTATTCACGCTGGAATTTGAGTGCAATTTGATGTCGAAAGTTCAAGGCCACACAAGCGTGCTATTATGCACCACAGCGAATCTGATGCTACGGAGGTCACGTGGTAAGTTTCCGACAGCTTTTGGTTTCAATACACATTCAACCAATGTGTACTGTTGTGTTTGTTTATGAATATGTACAAAAAGCACTGCATGATATCCGTGATATTGTTCAGGATTTGTGATAGAAAGGTGCTGCACATGATTTTGAGCTTTTTAATTTTCGAATTGAGTTTAGCGAGGATCATCAGGTGACATAAAGTGAGTGCTCGTCTAATGTTACAACGGTCGCGAAGGAATGATGTATCGAGGTCTTATTTTATGTGACGTGTAACTGAGTAACATTGCTTTTTTGATACAAAGACGAATGTAGTAAAACCACTCCTTGGAGAATATGTTCTTCTTTGCCCAATTTCAGTTTGTTGGAGTAATTAGGGAAACGTAAATCATGAACGGAGAATCACGTGCGACTTGTCACAAATGTAAACCGTTTTCTTTTTTGATGAACCAGATACATATACAAACCTCATTGTTCCATCATCCGATACCATCACTGATTGCTGCGTCAGAGCATAAACGATCCAAATGATCATAGCAACTCGAAACCAGTACAGGCAAAATTCACATGTCCATATGCCCCAATTCACTTTTGACATGGGCCTCCTGAGCACCTTCTACTACATTCGTATCAATCTGACCACAACGAGTTCTATCACCTTCACAAGTCGGATGTTGATGACAATGGACGGTGGATCACACAAACCGATTGAAGGGGTAGTCTTCCGCGTATCCATAATGAGATTTATAGACCAAAGAGATTTGCCTTTTTAAATTAATTTGAATCAAACCAGAGACCCTCGAGATGAACAAAGCTGACTGTCACAATTCTATATTATATGCATAATGTATGGGTACATATTTTTACGAAGATGTAGATATAGTTTGTCTGCAGATACCCGATTCACATTATGCAAACGAGCTCACTATTTGAGTCAATTTCTAATTCTAGTAGTGATTAGATTCAGTGAACGCAGTCTCGAGCAATTTTACCAGTACATACATTTTTGACGTACAACTGGGCTACTTCTAGTGAGAATCATAATTCACTGTCTGATTTCAGAACTATCTGAGCTAATCTCGTGGGAGTGAAAGTCATAGCCTTCTGCGTAGCACAAACTTATCTTGGTGTTCAGCGTGGTGCTACCTTTCCAACCATATCAAGCGGGAAAATGAAATGTATAAACCTAGTCAAATCACTTGGAACTCAACTCGTTCAGTCTTACGGACAACCCTTTTCATTATTTCAGACCAGCTTAACCAGACATTGGAATCTCTCCTATAGCTGTGCATTTGCATGGTCAATCAGGACATGTGGTCTGCTAGCTGTGCTTCTTGTACCGGTGATCACAGACGAACGCCTGTTATGATGTTGAAACTAAAGAAAAAAGCTTTTCTTAGACAAGCCATTAACCAGTCCGAGCGTGCCCTGCCAGAATGAATTGTCAGTAGTCAATAAATTATCCGACCACCCATGACGTAACCTTCTTTACTGATGCAGCAGGCATCTAAAGTCAGACGCGAATTGGGGCAACGGATCGATAGCCTAAGCGGCAAAATATTTTTATCAACCTAACCCACCAAACAAGGCTTGAACCTAACTGGACTCCCGAGTTCGGGAATATTCGATTTTCGTCTTATACACAGCGTATTAATTAGTTAAAGACACATTTCTGGCGAGTCGGGTTTCCGCCTTCTAGTTTTCCGTAGCCAGCTGAAGCTATCAGAGTTACAAGCTGAGATTGAGTGTGCAGGTTTCCCGAGAGTCATAACGTATTCAATCCTTATCTAACTCGTTCAACTATACGAACCATTTCACGAAAGGGACATGATTCAATAAGGTGCGCTTTGTCTGTTTGTCACGACTGTTTAAATACCGACTTTTGGAATTGCATTTCACATATCTGAACCAATCTTCGGTGTTAGTAGTTGACGTGGTGCAGGGTAATAACATGGGAAGTTTCGGCTGATAACGCTACCATCCGAATTCATCCGTGAAACGAACAGAGTAATATAACGTGATCAACAATAGTGAAGTGTGACGTACTTGTGAATACTTCGGATCCGTGCCAACCATGGTACACGATCGGACGAGCAGGCGGACCGACTCTGTCCGATTGGATGCTGGTTTGGAAACGGTCCGTCATTCATATGAAGGGCGAGATAGTCGTTTCCTACCCGGAGAATTCCTGAACTGATTTTCGAGCACGTCAGATGATTTTCAATAGTGCCATTGAGCGAAATCCGTTAGTCTGATTTGGTAAGTATAAATTACCACAACGGCCATCTATTTCTCCCCGAGTAGTCACATCTGGGACGAAACCCTGTCTTTGCGTTACATTATTCAAACAAATGCAGAGTCTTCCAGGAGTGTATCAGAAAGGGTCAACAAAAATTGCAGCAAACGCCGTAAGCAATCATCCACATGATTGGTGTTCCTTTGGTTGAAATATTCATGGAATTGAAATACTGGAATTTCGGAGGTTGTGACTTCACATGTTAACTGAAGTACCACTTACTGCTTAATCATATGCTAAGTGTGACCGAACTAATACGTCTTGGTTGTCACAGTCCGTCAGTGGGCAACACTGACACACCGCCTCACATTACGTGCTACAGAGCATGAGGATATCTAAAAGATGGATTATATGGGTGTGAGGGTATCCCAACATCTCGTGGCTAATAGACGGCCTTGTTCAGTGAAGCAAACAGCACGTGATCGGCTGACCAGAATCGCCGACAAGATCAGAACCATTGGGTCGATCAATGAATCAGTCACAGTTTAACATTCGACCAGAGCCGAGTCAATCAATCCGAGCGTAGCCAGATGAATCAGTCAGACGGACCGTTTTAGTCTATCAGTAGCCCAATAAGCTTTTATGCACGGTTTTGGTTATGACGAGATCATAACTTATATAAACAATGTATTCTGTATCAATAAAACGGACTTGATTGTGAGGCAGAACCGAGTTCTCACTAGAGCTAGTGTTACAGTACAAAACAATCAGTGTTGATTTCTGTACGTAACCTTAGCTGAACTGAACTGAAGCGAAAACTGATGTTCAAAATAGGGAATTTCTGGTAACACTGTGACCGATTTATTCACCGATGCAAATCTTTGTGTGTGCTTCGATGAAGTGGTAGTCAGAATATTGAATTGACGGACACGATTAGACATGTCTTTCACTGACAGGACGATTATCTATTTCACAAAACCGTACATATTATCACGGCTTATTTGGACAAAATCTCATTCATACTCTCCTAGGAAGTGATTCATAGTGGTGTCAGAAAACTGTGAATACTGCTTTTCCCCAAAATCTAATTTTACCTTAGATCATGTTATCATTGACCTCCTGTGAATCAACCGCTTTTCTCATTCGTCCTAATTAGCTTTTCGTGTGTTCGCCTCTATGCTAGGTGAATAGTTATATAACACCTTCTTTTTATCCAATTTGATAGTTATAGCATAACCGACAGTAATCGCAATACTAACATTACCAACTACACCATAATAATACTACTAATGAAAAGGGATAATCCTGCTCCTAGTTAGATGTTTATAAGATGAAATGTAATTTTTTAAGAAAGACGATATTAATCGGACTACCCTCGAGTATAGAGGTAAATAAGGTGTACCTTCATTATAAAATCAAGCAATTACTTGCTAGTAGTGTGTGGGATTGATGAATATTTTGATTTGCTGATTGTCCTTCGGACTCCATCCTTCGCGCACAAACCTCAGGTCATCAAACCAAGCTGCACTCGGAAGCACGAAACTCGAGTTTCGCTCTTGTTAGAGCTCATCAGTGGTTCATATCCTCTGCCACACCCAGGGTTTGAACCCGGGCCAGGCGTGTGTGTTACCACTGCACCACCACGCTCCCGTCCGTCTGATCCGAATCGCCAACGTAAACTCGTTCAGACGTCGACCTCTAGGACAGTCAGAGTTGCCCGACAACTTCGAATGGATGCACGGTACCAGCCCCGTTAACTCCAAGCGAATGCCTCCCACCGAGTCAGGTCTTCTCCACAAAATGGGATGCACTTCCCCCCGTTTTAAACGTTCATCAGTTTGAACACAATTCTATCAGGCTTCATGGAAATCGGTGAATAGACTCACCGCAGGTGCTCCTTCTGTAGGACAAGGAGAAATGCATCCTGGAACCCCATCCCACATCTGACAGTGGTGGGAACATGTCACATGCACACCCACCACGGCGTGTATCTGTGTTTTTGAAGTCTTCTCTAATCTACACGTGGACAGTAAACGTAAAGGATTTCGACGCCAGTGAAGATGCTAGTTGTAAGACTCCCGAGGCTTCGTTAATAGTTACTCCATAATTTACCCATGTATTTTCTTGTATTCAGTGTTGGACCTCATGTTCACAGCAATTATTTGAAAGTTTCATGCTACCAGTATCATTTTTGTTTACTTCTGATTCATAATGTACCGTGAACTCATAAAATGGCTTCGGAAATGTGAGGGAGTTGGTACCTGTTCTGGGGATTGCGTACATTTTACGCCAAAGTATCGAATCATTGAGGTCAGTCATCGTCGTACAGGGTCACCATCAGAAGAATTTTCATTTGTAATAAAAGAGTAATTATTCATTTTGTCGATAAAAGTGACATTTTCCACTGGGAAAATTCCGAAAATAAAATATCTGACTTTTGTGTTAATCACGCAATAAACAAGCATATTAGAAATTAGTTACTGTAAGTATTCGCACCTGTTCGTGCACTTACTGAGCCATTCATCGTGAAGATTTTGTCTCTACGTGATCTGGCAGATTGGACACGTGCAACTCCCGTCAGAAGAGTGCTGTTCCGCAGTGCTACGCTATATACCACCAGCGTGAATGAATAAAAATATCCTAGGCTCATACCGACAGTGGTATCGAGTTGGTGTGGTTATCTAAATATCATAAGGAGTTAGAGAATTCACGTTCATTTGCTTTGCTGTACGATGAATGCTTCTATTTGGAAAAACATCAATTTACGAATAAGTTTTCACAAATAGGGAATAAGGGTAGTTTTCGATTCTCAGCGAATTCAAAGTACACAAGTGATACGATGAAGATGTGTCGCTCTGTAAGCATTCTGAGACCAGTAGGACGGAATCTGTGTAATGTTGCGTGTTGCTCAATCGATTTTCATGAATTTTAATGGATATAGTAGAGCCGAAATAAGCGAGTAGATCCTAATATCATCACCGATGACATGAGCACACATTAAAATCGGTTAGAATCAATTAGGATGTATTTTGTATTGTAATATGATCTGCTGATTCGGGGTCAACTTATTCGGTTTAGATTGAAGAACAGCCATACAACGCGAACAACAAGCACAAGATGAATCTGAAATTCTGGTTTGTAGGAAACGACGGAATGTACAGAAATTACACTGGTCAAAACATCAAGCCTAAACTACAACAAACAAACCAGCTTCATGATGAAATGGAACACAGAATAGTGTTTTATAACCAAAACCAAATCCGTTACATATAATGTGGATAATCGAAAAGCTCACCGGTTTATGCGATTTGTAAGAGAACTGCCAGTTTCACCAGGCCGAGAAGCGTACCCATCAAAGAACTTGAATAGTTCAAAATACCGTTCAGGGGTAGCGAGATTATTTTCCTCTATTTATATGTAGCACGAAGTTCCCACTGGTAGTTTCATTTGTCCGTACAATGCTCCCCGTTGATTCGTCATCTCATGAACAATCCAGCCAATCACTAGAGGATAGGATTTGCTCCCTCCTGTGAATGGATCTGTCCGTACTAGTCTCTGAAAGTGATGGTATTGGATACCAAAGCGTAAAGAATTGTAAGTTCACGTGTAATTCCGAGATTGGTCTATCGGTTTCCATTTTTCATCCGTGTTATTCGTCAAATGGCTATACAACACGAGTATTACAATAATTCAGCTCATGAAACAAAAAACGGAGCAGGCTATTCAAGATAATTTGATTCAACCGAATCTTACTCTAAAAGTGGAAATAGTAATAATTTATGAACTTCAAAAGTCATTTTTTCACATTAGGAATCTTGTGAATGAAGCAACTAATAAGACTGCTTTTTCTTCGATTTATATTGTGGTTACTCAAATTACAAGCTCGTTTTACGCAAGCCCATCACCGTCCCAAATCAGCCTGAAGTTTCAGGAACATGGCTTTCACATACATATTTCATGCTTTCGTAATCGACAAGCCGTCTGAATTGTCTAATATATACAATAAAATCAAGGATGACATACAGAGCTTATGAATGTGATGAAGAGCTTAAATACTATCGTTATATAAATGTTTCGTAGACGAATAAAACTGTGACAACACGTTTTTAATTTTGTGAGTAATCTCTTTTAACCCCTTTTTACTCAGAACAGAGAGATAGATTCTGCGAAACTTGTAAGATTGTAGTGAAATTGAACATGGGGCTGAAACCGTGGAAATTCGAATTTACAACAGCGCTGGTTCTATTGCTGAGGTATGGCATTATTGAAGGAAAACTACAAAACCATTCGCAACTGAGAGAGATTTGATCAGTTTTCGAATACTTTAATTGCTATATGGTGTTCAAATGTACTTTCGTGTCCACGGATACACGTGGTCGCAGGTGGTTCGAGTTTTGAAGACGCCGGTTACTTTCCTTTTTGAGGGATTATTGTCTGACCGTGGCTTCTTTCCACAAACTCTGTACTTAGTTGTATGATCAGTGCGGGCAGTACACGATCGGAAAACGGAAGTTTAATGCTAAAAGCTTTGGTTACAATCGTACAGTAGACTTTCCCAAATCACTCTGTTCTAATCGCCAGCATAAATCCGCATGGAAGCTATTCTCCTGTTCGAATTTATTGCTTATGTGATGTATCTGATGAGAAACGTCCAGTAACCTCCGAGTAGGCTTACGCTCTTTATTGGGCCACGCATTGCACATGTTCGTGCCAGGCCGTTCTTGAATACATATAGCGTGACGCAAAGCCTTGTATCATAAAACGTATCACTACAGTAAATTCTATACTCCCATTTGCAGACTCAACAATGCCAAAATATTGCGGCCTCAAACACTGTTCATTTTTATGGTAAATATTCACTGCATCATATTGCTTTTGGAAAAATACAGGACAAATTCATCACAACATCTATCTTCGGTAGTTGATTTGGCAGTAGTTAAAGAAAGGTAGCTTGATTATTAACAATAAAAAAACAATAGTTTTATATGTTATCGTGATTGCTCGCAAACATTCAAGTACAGGTGTTTATAAAATAGATGAGCAGTTGAAAAAGGACTTTTAGGTCTGATGGATTTCGGGATGGAACTAGGTACTAGTGAGTAGTCATTGCCTCGTACGACGAGTAAAAAGTGAGGAATATTCAGTAGCCAAACGGCACAGGAATAGCGCTAAACGACATCACAACGGCTTCACCCCGGACGATGTGACGTATGCTTCAGATCCTTCTCCGGTTTTATTTCTACGCAACTGCCTTTGTTGTCATAGAATACGCCCATCGATTCATGGAAAAACTTGTAACACGAAGAAATTTCTTTTCGATATATCACTTCAGGCACTGGCATATATAGTATTGGGTAAAAGAGGGTATATGTGTAGCTAAAGATAGCAGAGAGTGAGTAAATGTGCAACAAATCCGGTAACTCGACAACATGCTTCAACTTGATGAATCTTGTTCGTTGTGTGAACGACAATAAGTGTGAAATGTGTAACCAAATGGCGTGAAAAGGCAGGTGTGAAAGAAAGCGGTGTAGGGCTGGGGAGAATTGGTACAAGGGAACCATAAGAAAATCACGTGTTACGGCCACGGCAACAACAACTGTTGCACGAGGTTACGTTGCTTACACAAATCCGGCTTCAATAGTCGAATTTCTATTGGCTTCTGACGTCATCAGCAACCGCCTGCGTAATCCTTTCGCATGAACTCTGGGAGTTGTCAGGACTGGTCTAAAAGCTGTCACCGTGTCGATTTGGTGTCCGCTATCCACCAGATGTTGTAGGATTGCGCTATTGATAGTCCGGACTGTACCTTTGCGTAAAGAAGCCGGGACATGTTCTGATATCCTCTTCGACAGGCGTCTCGTCGTATGTCCAATATACTGTGCACTACAAGAACACGTAAACTGATATAGAACAAAAGATTGAGACTGATGAGGCAACCTGTCCTTGGATTGTTGAACAATGAAAGGCTTCGTATTTGTTAAGATTCGGACATGTGCAGCGGGGAAAGACTTCCCGAGGGTCTTGGATATGCGCAGCTCTAGTATTTCTAAGGTTTTGTCACCTTTGAACGGGACAGTTAGAAAAGTATCCTTTTTCTTGGCCATTTCAACTTTCATTTTGTGTCTCCTCTCTCCCATATGTTGACGAATAAATGGTTCTGGATAGCCGTTTTTTAATAATGTACCACGCATGTTTTCGAGTTCTTGGGCAATCGTGTCAGGACCACAGATGTTTCTTGCTCTGTAGGTCAGACAGCTCACAAGGTTTCTTTTGTATCGTAGGGGGATAAAACTTAAGAAGTGTGTGTATTGCCCCAACCATGTACATTTCCGATACACCCTCCTTCCTATATGCCCGTCCTCCATTCTACGCACTCCAACATCAAGAAAGGCGAGGAAATTGTCCGTCTCTACTTCCACTGTAAATGTGATCATTGCGTGGGCGTTGTTGAATGTTCGCAATAGTTCGGCAATGTCTTTTTTTGAGTCGCGAATTATGAAAGTGTCGTCCATGTATCTGGTGTACATATATAGACTGTCAATGGTGCTACGTAGTGGTCCACTTTCGAGTTTTGCTAAGAATATATCCGCCAGAAGGGGTCCAAGTGGTGATCCCATTGCTACCCCGTCTTTCTGCCTGTAGTATTTTCCGCTGTACAGAAATTGTATATTCCATGTACATCTAAGAATTAGTTCTTTTAGCTTGGCCACAGGAATGTTGTATTCAAAATACCTAGCCGCCCAATAATCTCTTAGGATTTTAGGTTTAACCACGTTCCTCGACGCAAATCCTATGAGTGCATAGGTAAACGACTTAGGTGAGGAAATTCTCCAAACTGGTATTTACTTGAAGATCGATCCAAGTTGTAGTGTTCATCAACGACAGCACATTGAACTTTCGGGGAGGGATGAATCTCAGAGCCTCCTGACACCCGGATCATTAGCCCGAGTGGAAAACAGGTGAGAATTCACTAAATCTGAAATATCAACAGCTTTTCAGCTTGTAATTACTTGCATTTTTTGTTTCATCCTGCATTTCATTGAACAGATATGAAATAGTTAAAATCAAATGTGAACTAACAGTTGAATGGCATACATGGACACATTTATTGTTTACGTGCTCATTGTGCAAAGGTCTACTTGGAGGACTGAATGCTATACACCACCCTCTGTGAATAATTGATCATAGCTGGTATTGAACTGGCAAATAGAAAACGGCAAGCTTTTTAGTGATTAAATGACTGCTTGTGATTTTCTAAGGTAAAACGAAAGTGAAACCGATGGGAAAAAGATAGGGAATCTGTCATGAAGCACAAAAAGGAAGATCGATATTAGATGGGAGAGAGGAAGGCAAATTAGACTCAAGGATTTCCAAGTATCAGCGCAGAGTCATTGGCTGGTTGGAAATGCGAATATGACGACTCGACGAATAATGTGCAATAGACGACTTTTATTGAGACCTGCGGTAGGACAGGAAGATCACGGATGACAATTAGGGCGATGGGAGAACTGCAAGAGAGAGAGAGAGAGAGAGAGAGAGAGAGAGAGAGAGGGAGAGGGAGAGAGAGAGAGAGAGAGAGAGAGAGAGAGAGAGAGAGAGCGGGAACACAAGTAGGCAGAATGACGGAATAGTAAACTCAAGTGAATGTGTTGGCGATTGTTGGAGTAAGTGTTGTTGTTCACGAGTTTGTATTCCTAAAGATGGATGTATGCCAAAGATGATTTCGTTCATCTGTGATCGGTTTCTCGCGAAATTTCGTATTCATATCGGAAAAGCCCTATGTTTACGCCACGAAATACTGGATGAGTACATGTTATAGTTTCAAGTACTGTCTTACTACTGATCTGCACCAAATAAACGTTTAAGGAAAATTGATAATTGTCATAATTGATCCCTGGGAATGGAATTTACGGTGGAAACGTGGTTTTCAAAAGGCTGTGGAAAATTGAGACGGGGAGAGTTTTCACAAAAATAGTTTATTTTAGGTGACGCCTTTCCAATTTGCTAATCACGAATTACTTGCATAATAAATGGACTGTAAGTTTGAAATCGCGGGTAGTTCAACGGTGGCAGCTGATGTGATAAAGAAATAAGGACAAGTGTATTGCACGCAAAAAGGTCACGTATCAATGGGAAATAGAACTAGATAAAATATTTTTATCATTAAGACATGCGCCTAAATATTTAACTTGACGAAGTAGAGAGATACGCTGTTTGTCACATACCAGCAACTCCGAACGATCACTGTAAGGATCTTATTGGTGGCTCGATGGCTTACTGAGTATCTCGGAAAAGTATTTAGGTGCAATATAATGATCGTTCAAGTGTAGTGCATTCTAAGTACACCATCGATTGGACTAATAGGCATGGTGATAAAGAATAGGCGCATACTTTGAATACTGGAAGATTTTACTGCACAAGTTGAGTTTCATCCACTGCACAGTTCACGAAGAATATTGTTACGACGAATCTAAATGATTTGATGTGCATTTATTATGGTCGTTTTGGTGAACGATAAGAAACTATTTCCCTATCTTATTGTGATTTCATGTACTCATGAGGAGGAAATGATAATCCACGATATGAATAGATAGGATAAGTGAAAATTGTTTGGAAGAAGCGCGTAGGGGCGTAGATTCGGGATCTATGTAAGGAAATCCAATCGATCGTTCCATTGTATCAGTAGATATTTTGAACAATTGTGTGTATATGTGTGTATATATTGTTTGCCAACAAATGATTGAAAACTTCGCTGTTAAAAATACAATGTCCCAATTCGAGAACCATCTGAATACACACAAACTTGCCTACCTGGGAATTTCGAACATTTGTTTTTCAAATACTAGCCGGATAAAATGCCCCCAAGTCACTAGGAAGCAATCTAGTAGAGATCATTCAAATATTACAAGAAATGTAAAGCTGACTAAGGAGTACTTACCCGATTCCATTGTCGAAGGAGATATTTGAGAAAATTACTAAATAGCAGGGTGCGTTAAATAGCGTAAGACTTGTAGAGTAATCGGGAAACAATGAGAATGGAATTACTCACACAATTGTTTCCTATGATGTGACTGACCCAGTAAACGGATTAGCTTCTCAGAAATATGGGGCTATTGTCAGCAGTTGCCGGTCCATTGACTATGTTGGATTTCGCAGTTGGACTAAATGTGAATGCCTCGTGCTGATAAAGTTTCATTACCGAAATGTGCCGACGGAATTTATCAATGGACTTTCAGAAGCGGAAGTAGTAATGGTATTATTGTGTATTTCTATTGTTCCTGTGAGATTGGCTACATTTTACGTGCAATTTTACTCGCGTGCCAAGTATACTTATCACTTGAGATGCGCGAATGTTGATGAGATCAAAAGATGTCTAGGGTTCTAGCTTATGTCTGCCACAAATAAAGTGTCCTCTTGAGTGTCCTATTTTGCGTCCCGATAATGGTGTAAAAAGAAATTTCACGGAATAGATGTAAATTTCATTCGATTTGAACGCACCTTTTGGAGTCAGGTTTTTCAAGGTGAACATTTTCTGGTTTTCCTAGTTATGCATTGCTCGCTTATCAGATGGGTGTTTATCTTGGTTGCGAAAAGGAATGGCGTGGAAGCCGATTGTTACCACGGTCTTCACCTGTGAGCGAAAAAAGTTGAATGGATTATCTTCTATTGCTTTGAAAGCTGTCTGTGCTCTCAGTGAGAGTAGTGATTTTGTTGTATTCATTTTGTCTTATGAAACACGACGCATTTGATCACAATATATCAGTATGCAAACTGTAAATATCGGGAACAATCAAAGGAAACTCATTTTCGAAGAAGGTCATCGGTGTTTGAAAATCCAATGTCACATGAGTCCGCTCAGCATTTTTATCACGAATTTCTCCAAGCAAGATTGCTGAATCCCTAACTCATTGAATCAGTTTGAGAGTTTCACTCGACTGATCGGGATATAAAGGTCAGCTAATCTGGGAAAATTTCAGTAAGACTTGCATGTGAATAGGCATGTAGATTATCATCAACCGAATGGCGTACTAAGCCCAAACCGCTTTGACGTGCTCAACTATTCTGATCGTTCTACAGAGTGAGGGGTGAACGGAACCCCTTTTCAGCTCTACCCATCTGACCAACATTTATCAACAAAAATATCAGTTTCACCATCTTTGTGACAAGTATCAACCCGATCAGAGTGATTTGACTCAAATCAATGTGGTCCTGTGGTCTACTCTTGGATGTGCAGTTTCCAGTATTCCTGATTTGTTTATGAAATCAATTATTAGCAAAAGAACCCACAAACACAAAAGCGAATTGGTCACTACAACCATGGCTTTGATTATGCAAGAAAATCCTCAATACCTGTTTGTTTACCTCACCGTTTACTATAAAGTGCATCAATATAGTTGAAACATTTTACTGCAAATTTCGTTTGCTCAGCTGTTAGCTTTTATAAAGACGGACACTGTTGTTCCACTACTGGGAAAATTTAATTAAAAAGCGCCACCCCTCCCCCCCCCCCCTCATTTAGTGAGCCAACAAATTCATTTCACTTGTTCCCTGGTTTTCTCATTTATTTTCACTCCAGCTTCCGCATTTAGGTGGTGGATCCGTCTTCGGAGTGAAGATGTCTCGAGATGAATATTTGCACAGTAAGGTCACTATCAGTGCCTAAGACCCGAAGTGAGTTTGTTTTAAAATATGTAGCTCAAGCCATATAGAAAAGGAGAAGCAGGTGTCACGTGGCGCGCGCCTCTCCCAACAATAATGTGGAAGAACCGAACCCACCGACAGCCTGAGGGTTGTTTGTGTGATGCATTTCTAGCAGAGCTGGAGTTCCTGTATCCAGTGATGTTGATTTGTACTTTTGTAGGAAAAGTGGGCCAAGGACATTGAACCCGTCATTACCATTGTATTTCTTCAAAGTATCGTTTTGAAATACTTGCTCACCGTGGGCCCAATGTGCTCCTCAATATGATCGGAATTGGAACTCGTAATGGCCACCCGTATAGGATTGTGTCCGCTGTTGGACATGTTGAAACTTGATCAGGTTTCCAACCTGCTTTTATGCGAACACTATCCACCACTGACACAATCAGCTGAATAAAGCCGTGATCGGAAATACGCTAGACTGCAGACAACATGTTAGTTCCATGCTCAGATACGTGTGTAAAGATATATTCAGCACATCCACTGTCACACCGTTTTACACATGGGTGAAGTTGCCCAGATATCACCTGAAATTTTGTTTCTATTCAGTTCAAATATTTCCTCAATAAGTGTGAATGCACCGAAAAATGCTTATCGGACAGCCTCATAGGTCTACTGTGATGTTTGAGCTAACCTGTGACAGTAGGTTTGTGATTCGCATGATATTTCATTAGGTGTGGAGTGATAATGACGTGAAAGACAGCCAAATGCTCTCCTTCGTCAACGGGACTCGAACCTGTAACCCGCGAAGTGATAACCATTTATAATAGTTGACCACAGCGTCCGTCCACTTTGTCTAACTCAAATTTATCAGACGGGTCTCCAATCGCTTCTCCAATCGAAAAACCCCTTGTTTTATTCCAGTATTACCTTCAACGATTTAGTTTAAATTTGCTTGGCTGAATGTCTTTTGGACTCCACCATTCATGCACAAATCTCAGGTCATTCGACCAACCCTGTACTCGGAAGCATCAGACTCGAGATTCGATGTTGTTAGAGCTCATTAGTGGTGGTGTAATGGTCACTCGCTACACCAGATTTTCCATAGATTCTTAGACACCGATATTTTTCTCAAAGTTAGAATGAAGAATGGTTATCTCTTTCTTCAAAAACGGGATATGTCAACGTCCAGGGAGCTATGGAATAATCAGTCTCTCTGGTCCATTCAACAACATCTCTGAACGTATTCACAGAAGTCCGATTATTGACTTCCATATCGATGGAGACTGTTTTGAATAAATCGGACAATTATTATGGTAAGTAATGAAATTGCGCCAAAAGAGGAGAATGCGACATTACAAAATATTGTGATTCCGCCAGGAAGAATGACGACATCGATACCTTTATTCTCTTCGCCTATCTGATCCTTGATGTATGTTTGTTTCAATTTTTCATCGGGAAATAATCTAACGTGCCCGGGAGAAGGATAGACAGCAAAATATTGCTTCGACAGTCGGGTTGTGCATTTCACATTGACTCGTCTATCTCAAGGAAACCATTCGGTATGAGGAATCAAACAGGAGGATGATTTTTGTTGAATCAGATTACCAAAATAATACGACACTTTGTTGGGAGACGGAACTTAATTAACTGGTAAAACATAATGTGATGGGAAAATTGTATTAAAGATGAAAGAGGAATAATTGTCGTGGTTGTGGAAAGTGACATGCATGTTAAGCGATCATGAGGCACGGAAACCAAGTTGCGAGCAAACAGGGATATTCTTGAAGACATGGACTCCGATCAGTTCTATCGCATCCCTAAGAAATTCCTCCTCTTCCCATAAATTAGAGAACGTGTACTTTAGCTCTTTCGCCATACACAGCTGTTGGAAGGCTGTTTTGGCCTGGAGCCTTGTGATGCTTGAGGAATGCTTCGCTGGGCGGATCTAAGGGCATGGAACACTGAGCACAAGGTTGATCAAGCGATATGATAGTCTGCGCAGGAGAGAAGTAGAATTGCAAGTTGAAGTGTTCATCCCACCTATCTAGGCTCGATCAAGATTATGAATAGCCTTTCCGTCGGCTCCTCAGATGGTACCACTGATACTGTCTTTTGGTACCGATATTGGGGATAACGTGGGACAAATTTCGAAAGTTCCCGTAGGCAACAGCTGATTCCATATCAACTAAATATTCCAACAACCAGATTTCATGATCATTTCTTAGGCTTGCAGTGAGCTCACATTATAGGACCAGATGAGCTTCGTTGACAGCTTAGTCCGCAGGGATTGAACTGCGAATATCCAGACGTTGGAGGCAGTTTGCCTTCATCATATAGTTTATCGATCTGGAGGTTATGCTGCAAACAGCCAAACAAGCTGAAAGCATGGCCGGTTTCGCGTCAGTCCAAAGTTGTTCTAGGGGACACGGGTAAGATGGTGCTCAATCTATTTTTAATATCGCCCTGGAATTCGACCAACTCGGTAGTCTAGATATCTGTTCGAGACATCATGTTGCTAGTTGTCCCGTCAAAGCACATAGACAGTGTGGCACAAACCAGTGTGGGATCAGAATCAGAATTACTTCTCCATAAAGAACGGTAGTTTTGTATACAGTCTCACCATGTATACCTCGTTGCAACGTGATCTATCTGAGTCCAGTCTCAGGTTGACGAAAGGGGGTTGCAGGTGGCTGAACGGCGCTTTGTGTTTCTAAGACTGATTCTGGATAGAAAGAGTCGGTGATGAGATTGTATATTTAAAATCCTTTCACCAAGCGCCGTTACGACATATCAAACCGACAACGAATTTGCATAGAGTTGTGTACTGAGTAAAATCTACTCCTCACGCGTTAACGTTTTGTCCTCAAAAGTGAAACCGATTCTTCTGACGTCCATTTGAACACCAGAGCCACCGTTTTGCACGGCTGCTTTCAAACGATAACCAGTGACGTCCCTTCGAGTATAAACAGTTTTATTCTATGTGGATTGCCGGGTTCGATGTTCTTCTAAATTTGGTCGTTTGTCGCGTCAATGTGATTTCTGCTTGTTCAACCGAGAGTCGAGACTGGGCTGTGGTTGTTATATTACTTTCGATTTGCGGATCGAAACCTAAATGTTCATCATCAGATGGAACGAGACAATGGAACGTACTTTACTGAATACTATGTTGCACACTTGTGACTTCAATTTTGGATGAATTAGGAGAGGGAGTGAGCGGGTATCCGTAAATGGGAGCCCCGCTGACAAATAAATGCAACTGGCCACTCTGCGGAATATACGTTCTGATCGTTTGAGTTGTTGTTAGGAGACAATAGGATGACCACTGTTCATTCATTGATGCTGCATCCTTTTATATCTCCAACCAGACAGTCAGGGAATTCCTCGGATCCGAAACGGGAAGACCGGGCAGCTGATTTTCATGCTTTTTTCGTGCACCTTTTGGTCACAATATGGTTCCTTACACCCCTATATTTTATGGGGTAGAGGATCTTCCGAAGTAGCCAGTGCACGTCTCAGACAGGAAAGCTAGCTGACTTTGAATCCTTAGGATAGTAATTTATCTGATGAATTCAAACGTAAAGGTAACCACCTCATCGTCACCAACCGCGTCACTGAGTTTAAGTTTTGGCAAATTGCTCATACAGCTTTCGGAAAAAAGAGCCATCTGTATTCGTGTTTGAGTACTAATTTATTCACAGTGTTCCTCGGAAGTGATAACAGCACGGTGTCAGTAATAATGAGGCTAGTCATAAGCTATCGAAAAACAGAGGCCATTTCCTGGTTCAACCACACAGTCTGTGCTGACTCCATTGTTTGAGGATTAGGTCACACATGTTCCCAGATAAACTGCGAAGGCATATAACAATTGAGGTGAAAGATATCGGTTGGAAAATATGTGTTGGTCAGCCTAGTGGCCACATGCTCCGAACGGTTACATACCCAAATGCGATTTCCCCGTGTCTAACCTAACTGCAACATAATGTTATGTTGTGAATATTGGTCTTCGAAAACTAAATTTCCGAATAGCACCCCTAAGGTCTAGTCGGAACTTCATATATGCAACATAGAAGCTATTCACGCATTCTTAAGTACACAATTTATGCTCATCAAGCTAAGGTGTCTAGGGCAAAGGTTTCCAGTGATGGTTTGTATTGGTTGGTAATAGCTGAGCTTGGCGTTTAGGTTGCAAACGTTTCATCACCAATCGAGGTGACGTCATCAGGACACGGGTGAGGGTGCCCGTACTTATCTATATATGGATATGTATATAGAGCTGGCTTTGGACATGACCTTGACCTAAGAAAGGCATTAATTACAGGAATTCGACCATTTTGACAGGAAGTGGTCCACTTGTCTACATCTTGTTCATTGACTCTTGACTAATTTTCAACTGCATACCGACTAAGCTTTTCAGCACAGTTGATATAATACAGACAACCACTGTGTGCATCTGAGTTCTGAATGAGTGCCACTTCTATCTGAACTCTCTCCACACACACTCACTTCTCTTTTTCATTTGGGCCATTTAATTCGTGTCTGTGAGACATGGAAATATCGCTATTCAATGCCAGCCTGACTTGGTTGTGATTTTCTGTACAAGGATAGCAAGTGCCGGATAGTGCTTATTGGGGTTTATGAGGTGAATTTGGAAGAATTCTTCCTCAAGCTCGGCAGTAAACGTGATCTAGTAATATATCTTGTCAGAAGGAATATTAAATGTTGTTTCGATTACATGGATGTTAGATACTGGACTAATTATTGTCCCGATTGGCTTACGTGATCTAATTGGAACTGATCAGAGAAAAATTGTAGTGTATAAGTTCCATAAAATGGGTTGAGATCCAGCCCAGATAGTTTTACGGTTAGGATGTTTAAGGCACAATCGTTCATTCGGAAGGTAATTGTCAGCTGGGGCCTGGGAAATGTGCACTGTCGATGATTCCTAACAAGGATGAAACAGCTGTACAGTGCTTTCATGGTTTTCCGTGGTTTGAACGATCACATGGCATGATATAAAATCCAATGTCCTACTACTCATAGGTTATTTTATTGAATTCATCCAATCTCCTTCACTTAACATTTGATTGCATCCTAGGAGACGATCCTCAATAGGAATTGCTTGGGTGTGTAGCTTTCATCCGTGGGGCCGAGTCGTTGGATCATTCTCTTAAACTGACGAACAGTGGTGAGTTGGTTATCTTCTTGGTTGCCGGACACTGATGTCCAAAGATGGACTTAAATAGATCGGGGCCCACTCACACTGGTTTAATTTTGTCTTATAATGAACGGAGAAAGTGGAATTCCATTCTGCTATTCGTTATGCTTGTCCGTAACGCCTAGAATTCTAATAATGCATGATTTAACTCTTAGGAAGCCATACTGAATACACTTGCACCCATTCTTGCGCAGCCTTACCGGTATGACACGTTTCAGCCTGTAGTTTGTGACGATGCTAGTCGGACTAACAGGTCCAGAGTTCATCGGGTTGGTAACCATCCTCGTTTTAAAGATAGGGCCGGTGATTGGTCTTTTTCTGACATGTGCATCATTGAAAGAGGTCTGGCTAGACACCTGTCAACTTTAGGAACGCGTCTGTAATTATTCGAAGGTGGGTCTCGTCCGGGCCCAACAAACTAAATTGATCATGTGGAATAAGCTGACTGTGTATCTCCGGAATAATGAAGGATACAGTGCTTGGATTTGGCAAATCTGGATGCCGAAAATTAGGGTGTGAAGTGAACATGGGATGTGAGTGGTATTTGAATATATCTGCAATAAGAGATGGGGATATAACTGAGGTGCACTCCTCAAGGATGGCAACCGACCTTCCCGGTATGTACACGAATCTCGAAAGCACGATCCAAATCCAACGCGTTCGATAAAGTACTAGCTTATCGTATACATCCACAGGTTGTGTTTGCTCTTGAATTCCGCCGCATCCCTTTCTGTTACTGTGGATTTAGATCTGGCATACCTCCTAAAGCAATTAGATAAAATCTTGAACAGAGCATGGAATCAGCGATTTACATTTATTCCCGATTTGTATCTTTCGGAAATACAGGTGGTTAGACTGACGAATGGGTATTTGGTTAAAATGGAAAGAAATGTGAAATACAATCGCCACTCGTTAGCTTGAAACACAATCTCATGCTTTGATTAATTGGGTCAGTATTTGAAAACAATTGAAAATCCCTGCACTTTGATTAATTTATCTTAAACCAACTTCGTATCCAACGCTATAAAATTATAATAGCTATCATTTAAAGAAATGTCTGACATCCTGAGCTGGGAGATAATAACTAGATCTCGAAAACGATCTATTGAACAGACAACCAGTCACATGTTTCAGCGATTGCAAATTGACCGTGAAAAGCTCGCAAGATGCCCGAACGGTTTTGTTTGGTGAAAGAGTAAAGGTTTTCGTCACGTGTTGAGCATAACCCAGCACGGAGCACAATGTAAGGTGACTGGAGCTATGTTTCAAACAACCGTTAGGATGGAATTCCAAAATGTGTTCCTTAGTTGGTAAAAACCAACCGTCATTAGACCGAGTGAACTACCAACAAGGTGCCTTGTGGCATCAAACAACATATGAAATGTCTAGAAATAAATTTGAAATTGTTATAGTTCTATCTGAATTGGTTGCAGTTAGTGAATTTACACAAGAAAACTCAGTCATTTCCGGGTCGTTGCATCTTCCGATTTACAGAGATACTTCCAAATCTACCATTCTATCTAAATTGTGGCATTCCGGATGTCAGTGACCATAAAACTACTCAATCTACTTAAAGACCAGTTGTCTAGGGACCACCTAAGGACACCAACATCCCCTGGTGTACCGATGGCGGTTAACGGAAACCTAGAGAGAAAAATCTTCTCGGTGGATGGTGTGCCAGATTTCAGTGAAATCGGAAAAGGGGAAAATATTTCAAGTTTAGTCCAATTGCCTTGCACGGAGTAATTTTCTCTAAGGAAACTCACTTACCTAAATGAATTAGAACCCCGTCCCTTTCGTCTTTGAAATTTATGCATTTTAATTATTCCACCTTGAAATATCGTGGATGGTGCCGAGAATGCCTCACAGGATGGTGATTAGCCTGTGAATATCCCAAGGAAATACAAATGAGTAACGCATTTGTCAAGTTTGAAATCAGTGAACTGATTTTCTGGCGCAAAATTAACCTTGAAAATTGAAACTGAACTTGACTCACTTTGTATCCAATACACTAGCCATAACACTCCAGCTACTCACTGAGCTTACAGAAACCGAAGAAAAGAATGTACTTCTTTCCAGTACTGTGGTGGAAGAAAAAGGTTCGAAAGTTACAAACAAATCCCAAAACGAAGGGAAAATATTATACATAATCATATGTATCCAATGAGAAGAACTTCCAGAAAATTCCCACACTCTTTGCGAATTTGGATTTTTTAATTGGGGTTGTGTCATACTTCGCCGCTTTTTAAAGCCGGCCTCAACCTCCCGACTGAGGAGGTTACGTTTAGCAATCGCGAAATCATTCGGAGCGCATGCCAATTTATTTCATCCTGAATAATCGCCGGATCATAAACGTTGAGCAGACTCACTCACAGTCCTCCTCTGACCGTACAACAATAGACGCATATGGACCATTTTGTCAACGTCCATGGATGATCTTGAGTGATAAAGTAGTTTGGCTCATTCAGGTTTTCTTATGCGGACACAGATCCGACTTTCATTCATGTTCGTCTCTGTTTGTCTCTTTTTAGGTGATACCAACGCTGAAGTCAACCGTACAGCACATTCCCGTTCAGATGATAACCAACGAATCTGCTTCACAGAGCGAGTCCTGTGCACAGTGCTCTGTGCAACCTAATTCCCCGTATACAACGCAATACTGGCAACTTATGAGGGAAACTCCGGACGTTGATTCAGTAGGTGTCACTAACGATAGTTGACTTTGGCGTTAAATCCTAACAGAACCACCCATCTTTTGACCATACAACAAACCAGACAAATCCCTTAATTGTCAACGGACCAGCAGCGTGACCATTAACCTCGACAACCAGTGGACCCTGAAGCGTTTCTAGAAAGAAACGTCTATGGTGTTTGAGGAAATCCGCAATCCTCTGTCTGATTAGAAGTATTGATCGGGAGAAGTTGGGTCTAAGTGAGATATCCAAGGAGTTCGAGGGCTCACTGATTGCCTATAGGGAAAGTTTAATAGAATACTTAGCGCTTTCGTTTTAAGGGGACAACTGTGTGTTCTTCGCAGAAGTATTCAACACAGTTCACCGGAACTGTGAGGTCGAAAAGCATCTGTCTATTGCTGTTCGGTTTATCTAAATTTCGGCCGATTTTTACTAAAACGAATTATGAAAGCGTTGATGGGCAAACTGCTTACTGACCCCAATGAAATTCGGCCACGAAATTTATCTAAAAATCTGTTGGTTTCCAAAGCGCTATAAATAGATATTCATAGAATGTAATATTTTCATGAGGAGCCTGAATCTCATGTAAAGGGGAAGTTCAATTGCGTTTTTTATATTGATCCAGTACAAAACTTGGGAAGGTAATTCTCATTTCAGTCAACTAATTCTACTTACCAAACTTTTAGTTATGAAAATGTGTGAACTAGTTACTGATTCAGAAACTGATGAAGAAACATTATTCCGTACATCTACGGAAAATATTTATGCAAATGTCTTCATGTCATCTGAGTACAGTACAACTTGAAGTGTTATCCAGTGCAGCTGAATGTACAATTGTATTGAACAGCAGCCATGATATTACTCTTTCATCGGGAATTATCGATACCGCAACCGGAAGACCAAAAACACTTTGACCTTATTCTGTATGGACCTAGTGAAAACTGAACATCAGCAAAGATCAATAAGACCATAACAGCTCAGCCTCCTCAGGAAGCGTCATGTTTTATTCTCTAAAGATGAATGGAAATTCACGTATTGCCTCACGTTCAGATGAGTGCTACGGAGACCTCATGACAAACAACGAGCACCACAGTGGTGCTAAAATTTCTGAACCTCGCAAACTGCTCCGAAAGGAAACTATAATGGATGGTTTGCGAGAAGGCAATATGTACCTCCCCAAAAATTCTGTCCAAAAGGAACACATATAGTGCAGATTTACGGCCTGTTCTCATTCACTAAAACAGTGGCTACAAAGCCTTTCATAATTCCCGTAACGAGACCTCTACAGCATAATTTGGCCATCAGTTTCAAAAAGTTGTTCACTGAAGTCAGAGATTTAATCACTCGGCACAAAGTGAAAGACTGTTACCAGATGTGTGAATTGCTGAATGATGTAAGTCAAAATCGGATCCGCAAATGTTGCATCACATTCGGTTGTGAATATTAATCATCCAACAATTGACAAATACTGCATGTGTGAATTGAATCCTCAAGCAAAATGTCATTGCGAATACAGCCACTGTGTAGTTCCAAGGCCTTGTTTGAACGTTTGTGTGAAATCTACCGAAATATAGGAGAGTTATTCATGGTGAGTACCTATTCGCAAATAGCATCAACAATAGAGTTCCACCCTACGCTGGTGAAGTCTTCCCCAGTCCTCCTGAATCGGAGTGATCTTCTTTGTTGCTAATTTATTCGAATGACCGATTTTATTCCAAATTCCGCAACAATTACAGTGAAAATAGTGTAAACTCGTAGGGATGCGAATAAATAATGTTGGTTGCTTTGTGTAAACAAATAAGATAATAAGATAACCAACTGACCACTGTTCGTCAGTTTAGGAGAATGGTCCAACGACTCGGCCCCACGGATGAAAGCTACACACCCAAGCAATTCCTATTGAGGATCGTCTCCTAGGATGCAATCAAATGTTAAGTGAAGGAGATTGGATGAATTCAATAAAATAACCTATGAGTAGTAGGACATTGGATTTTATATCATGCCATGTGATCGTTCAAACCACGGAAAACCATGAAAGCACTGTACAGCTGTTTCATCCTTGTTAGGAATCATCGACAGTGCACATTTCCCAGGCCCCAGCTGACAATTACCTTCCGAATGAACGATTGTGCCTTAAACATCCTAACCGTAAAACTATCTGGGCTGGATCTCAACCCATTTTATGGAACTTATACACTACAATTTTTCTCTGATCAGTTCCAATTAGATCACGTAAGCCAATCGGGACAATAATTAGTCCAGTATCTAACATCCATGTAATCGAAACAACATTTAATATTCCTTCTGACAAGATATATTACCAGATCAAGTTTACTGCCGAGCTTGAGGAAGAATTCTTCCAAATTCACCTCATAAACCCCAATAAGCACTATCCGGCACTTGCTATCCTTGTACAGAAAATCACAACCAAGTCAGGCTGGCATTGAATAGCGATATTTCCATGTCTCACAGACACGAATTAAATGGCCCAAATGAAAAAGAGAAGTGAGTGTGTGTGGAGAGAGTTCAGATAGAAGTGGCACTCATTCAGAACTCAGATGCACACAGTGGTTGTCTGTATTATATCAACTGTGCTGAAAAGCTTAGTCGGTATGCAGTTGAAAATTAGTCAAGAGTCAATGAACAAGATGTAGACAAGTGGACCACTTCCTGTCAAAATGGTCGAATTCCTGTAATTAATGCCTTTCTTAGGTCAAGGTCATGTCCAAAGCCAGCTCTATATACATATCCATATATAGATAAGTACGGGCACCCTCACCCGTGTCCTGATGACGTCACCTCGATTGGTGATGAAACGTTTGCAACCTAAACGCCAAGCTCAGCTATTACCAACCAATACAAACCATCACTGGAAACCTTTGCCCTAGACACCTTAGCTTGATGAGCATAAATTGTGTACTTAAGAATGCGTGAATAGCTTCTATGTTGCATATATGAAGTTCCGACTAGACCTTAGGGGTGCTATTCGGAAATTTAGTTTTCGAAGACCAATATTCACAACATAACATTATGTTGCAGTTAGGTTAGACACGGGGAAATCGCATTTGGGTATGTAACCGTTCGGAGCATGTGGCCACTAGGCTGACCAACACATATTTTCCAACCGATATCTTTCACCTCAATTGTTATATGCCTTCGCAGTTTATCTGGGAACATGTGTGACCTAATCCTCAATCAATGGAGTCAGCACAGACTGTGTGGTTGAACCAGGAAATGGCCTCTGTTTTTCGATAGCTTATGACTAGCCTCATTATTACTGACACCGTGCTGTTATCACTTCCGAGGAACACTGTGAATAAATTAGTACTCAAACACGAATGCAGATGGCTCTTTTTTCCGAAAGCTGTATGAGCAATTTGCCAAAACTTAAACTCAGTGACGCGGTTGGTGACGATGAGGTGGTTACCTTTACGTTTGAATTCATCAGATAAATTACTATCCTATGGATTCAAAGTCAGCTAGCTTTCCTGACTGAGACGTGCACTGGCTACGATTGAAGATCCTCTACCCCATAAAATATCGGGGTGTGGGGATCCATGTTGTGACCGAAAGGTGCATGAAAAAAGTATGAAAATGAGCTGCCGGTCTTCCCGTTTTGGATCCGAGGAATTCCCTGACTGTCTGGTTGGAGATATAAAATGATGCAGCATCAATGAATGAACAATGGTCATCCTTTTGTCTCTTGATATCAACTCGAACGGTCAGAATGTATATTCCGCAGAGTGGCCAGTTGCATTTCCTTGTCAGCGGGGCTCCCATTTACGGATACCCGCTCACTACCTCTCCTAATTCATCCAAAATTGAAATCACAAGTGTGCAACATAGTATTCAGTAAAGTACATCCCATTGTCTCGTCCCATCTGTTGAGGAACATTTAGGTTTTGATCTGCAAAGCGAAAGTAATATAACAATCACAGCCCAGTTTCCACTCTCGGTTGAACAAGCAGAAGCCACATTGACGCGACAAACGACCAAATTTAGAAGGTCACGAACCCGGCGTTCCACATAGAATAAAACTGTTAATACTCGAAGGGACGTCACTGGTTGTCGCTTGAAAGCAGCCGTGCAAAACGGTGGCTCTGGTGTTCAAATGGACGCCAGAAGAATCGGTTTCACTTTTGAGGACAAAACGTTAACGCGTGAGGAGTAGATTTTACTCAGTACACAACTCTATGCAAATTCGTTGTCGGTTTGATATGTCGTAACGGCGCTTGGTGAAAGGATTTTAAATATACAATCTCATCACCGACTCTTTCTATCCAGAATCAGTCTGAGAAACACAAAGCGCCGTTCAGCCACCTGCAACCCCCTGTCGGCAACCTGAGATTGGACTCAGATAGATCACGTTGCAACGAGGTATACATGGTGAGACTGTATACAAAACTACCGTTCTTTATGGAGAAGTAATTCTGATTCTGATCACATACTGGTTTGTGCCACACTGTCTATGCGCTTTGATGGGACGACTAGCAACATGATTTCTCGATCGGATGTCTTCAGACTATCGGAGACTACCGAGTTGGGCGAATTCCAGGGCGATATTAAAAATAGATTGAGCACCATCTTACCCGTGTCCCCTAGAACAACTTTGGACTGACGCGAAACCGGCCATGCTTTCAGCTTGTTTGGCTGTTTGCAGCATAACCTCCAGATCGATCAATTATATGAAGAAGGCAAACTGCCTCCAACGTCTGGATATTCGCAGTTCTATCCCTGCGGACTAAGCTGTCAACGAAGCTCCTCTGGCCCTTAAAGGTGAGCCCACCGCAAGCCTAAGAAATGATCATGAAATCATGTTGTTGGAATATTTAGTTGATATGGAATCAGCCGCTGCCTACGGGAACTTTCGAAATTTGTCCCACGTTATCCCCATTATGGTTACCAAAAGACATAGTATCAGTGGTACAATCTGTGGAGCCGACGGAATGCTTATTCATAATCTTGATCGAGCCTACATACGTGGGATGAACACTTCAACTTGCAATTCTACTTCTCTCCTGCGCAGACTATCATATCCCTTGATCAACTTTGTGCTCAGTGTCCCATGCCCTTAGATTCGCCCAGCGAAGCATTCCTCAAGCATCACAAGGCTCCAGGCGAAAACAGCTTACCAACAGTTGTATTCAAAGAAGCAAGCTGAAATATAGCGAAAGAGCTAAAGTACACGTTCTCTAAAGTATGGGAAGAGGAGGAATTTCCTATGGATGGGATAGAACCGATCGGAGTTCATGTCTTCAAGAAAGGATCCCAAACTATCTGTGGTAATCACAGAGTATGAGCTCAATCCAGATTGTGAAGGAGATTTTAGCATCTGTTCTTCTTCGAAGACTGTCATCAAACGAAGAGGATTAAATCCGTGTGGAGCAAGTGGGGTTTCGTCCTTGCCGAGGCTGCATTGATCTGATATTCTATCTCGGTCAGCTGTTTCAGCATTGGCGCAGTCACCGATGACCGACCATCGTCGTATTCCTGGATATCGATGAGGCCTTTGAGTCGGTCGATAACACTCTTCCGTGGGACTGCCTGTCGGGAAATAGCGTGACGGACGTGTATGCACCAACCATCAAATCCCCGAACCGTTTTACTTCAAGACGAGTAAGAGCTTACGGTATGCTTCCCCGATTTGTTGTTTCCAGTGAAGTTCGACAAGGTTGTCCCATTTCACAGTTTTTCTTTACCTTTATAACTGACCTTTTCCTTAAGGAATCGGTCTAAGACCTCGTATGTGGTGGTGTCGAACTCCTTACAGAGCACAAGTTTACTGATCTGGAATAAGCCGACAATATCATCCTGCTCAGTTCGATAGGGAACGTACTTCGCACCATCAAAGTGTAAGGTGCTACTTCAGGATTTGGGAGAGAATGTACCCGATCTCTACTTGGGCAACGAAAGACTGGAGATTACAGAAAGTTTTGTTTACCTGGGCAGCTGTTCTACTGGTATTATCTGCTGAGAAAGGAATTATCTTTCCTTTAAAGGTCGAGTGTACAAAACCGCCGTGCTCTGTGTGATGTTGTATCGTGTTGAAACATGACCACTCCGAGTTCAAGCTATCCGTCGCCTGTCTGCGTTTGATACCCGCTGCTTCCATAGCATTGCGAGTGTTTGGTGGGAGCAAAGCGTCAGCAATGACCAGATCCTCAGGTGAGTGTACGGTAAGACCGACTCCTCTCTGGAATAGGCCCTATTGCAGCATCAACTCTGCTGTCTAGAAAGTGTATTAAGGGTGCTTGCCCAAAGCCTGAAGTTTCACGCATTGTTTGCTCTCCTTGGACCAGATTGGAAGAAACAGCATGGAGGACAGAAGATAACTTGGCACAGAAGAATAAAGAAACTGACGAGATGTCTACCACGGGAAGGGCCGTCTTGGTCATCAATTTGGAACAGTAGATATAATGGGGGACGCTGGTTTGTCTTACTAATAGACATGGATCGAAACAGAAGTCGATGGTGGGATTGTATCCGTTTCTGTTGTAATCATCAAACATGAACAAAACAAAAAAACGCAAAATGTCACACAACAAAACAACAAAAACAAATATGCTTTCTCCACATTGTTTTATTTCATTCTACGTCGATGTACTTCTTCCTCCCTGATTGTACCATGTTTTGTTTAGCACATATCCTGATATCATGCTCTTATGTAATGGCGATTCAACCTCCTAAATACTTCTGCATATCATCTAAGCATCGCACTTGATCGTGGAAATCACCCATAATATAAACAAAGTTCATTAGACTCGTTCTGATGCAGCCTTCATATACTGGTCGAGTTCAGTTTCGATCCCGAGAAAATGTAGTAATGGGGCTCGCGCATAAACCATAAACAAGAATGAAATGTATTGATAATGACAAGTGCAAAACAATCGAACTACCTATGAAGGACTATGGTTTGTTGAATGCACATCCATGGTGTCCAGGGTGCTTGAACATTGACCTGACTGCAAAAAATGGACACCAGACCGCTGACGCGTGAAGCGAGATTACACAAATCGTCGTTGTATTCAGAAAGCAATTTTGATTTCTGATGAAACTTCCCATGCAAGCTTTTCTCATGGCACTCATCGAACTTCAAGGTTTCAAGAGTCCAACTGAGTACCATCAGTTGCGTTATCTGAGAGAATGTATGAGCGATAAATTCAGACAAGTATAATCAAGGGTCGCATTCTAGGGAAGCTTTCAGACTCTATTCTGTTCCTGTTTGTCTGGTACCATTACGTAACCTGGCTCCAGAGATGGTATTGCACATGACATTTTCTCAGCCCTAAATTAGAAGAGATAGCATTTCTATACACCTTCTCCAACTGAAGACTGGAAACACCTTGAAAACATGATACATGACCACCCGTAGTGCTGACAGTGTCTTCCTCTGACAGTTTTCCACCGAAGGGTCGGTTGCCAATGCGAATCTCAATCCGACTCATTCTTGATTACTACGTAACTCACATCGTCATCTATGGGTGAACTAATTGTACTGGTGTCTATGTGACTTAGGTGAATAATACACTACTGATATTTCGGGAGTAGATTGAAAACGGGCCTTTATATGGACGTAATGTCCTATTAGACATGATATAGTACCACGTTTGAACTCGAAACTGCAAGAAGCCCATCACACTACTTGTTGCAGCATCATTTTACGACATACCGCAATCTTGATTAGTTGGAATGGACTTGTGGAGTTTGAAACATGTCTTTTTTGTATACCATAATCTACCTGTCACCTGTACCTCTATCTCACGACTAATCTCATCCCTTATTTAACGGGTCATTCATGGTGGTGATCATAGGTTTTATTTTTCAGAGAAAGTGCCGATGGCTTGTTCCTTTTCCACAAAGTACCACGAATCAATCATGCCCGATTTTGTAAACAGAATATCCCTGTTTGCTCGCAACTTGATTTCCGTGCCCCATGATCGCTTAACATGCATGTCACTTTCCACAACCACGACAATTATTCCGATTTCATCTTCAATACAATTTTCCCATCACATTATGTTTTACCAATTTAATAACTTCCGTCTTCCAACAAATTGTCGTATTATTTTGGTAATCAGAGTCAACAAAAATCATCCTTCTGTTTGATTCCTCATACCGAATGGTTTTCTTCAGATAGACGAGTCAATTTGAAATGCACAACCCGACTGTCGAAATATTATTTTGCTGTCTATCCTTCTTCCGGGCACGTTATATTATTTCCCGATGAAAAATTGAACCCAACATACATCAAGGATCAGATGGGCGAGTCTGATGTTTCCGAGTACAGGGTTGGTCGAATGACCTGAGATTTGTGCATGAATGGTGGAGTCCAAAGGATATTCAGCCAACAAAGTTAGACTAAATCGTTGAAGTTTAAACAGGAATAAAACAAGTGGGGTTTTCGATTGGAGAAGCGATTGGAGACCCGTCTGATAAACTTGAGGTAGGCAGAGTGGACCGACGCTGTGGTCAACTATTATAAGTGGTTATCACTTCGCGGGTTACAGGTTCAGGTCCCGTTGACGTTGGCTGTCTTTCACGTCATTATTACTCCACACCTAATTAAATATCGTGCGAATGACAAACTACGGTCACAAACTATCTCAAACAGCACAGTGGACCTCTGAGGCTGTCCGATAAGCATTTTCCTTTGCATTCACACTTATTGATGAAATATTTGAACTGAATAGAAACAAAATTTCAGGTGATATCTGGGCAACTTCACCCATGTGTAAAACGGTGTGACAGTGGATGTGCTGAATACATTTTTACACACGTATCTGAGCATGGAACTAACATGTTGTCTGCAGTCTAGTGTTTTCCCGATCACGGCTTTATTCAGCTGATTGTGTCAGCGGTGGATAGTATTCACATAAAAGCAGGTTGGAAACCTGATCAAGTTTCAACATGCCCAACAGCGGACACAATCCTATACGGGTGGCCATTACGAGTTCCAATTCCGATCATTTTGAGGAGCACATTGGGCCCACGGTGAACAAGTATTTCAAAACGATACTTTGGGGAAATACAATGGTAATGACGGGTTCAATGTCCTTGGCCCACTTTTCCTACAAAAGTACAAATCAACACCACTGGATACAGGAACTCCAGCTCTGCTAGAAATGCATCACACAAACAATACTCAGGCTGTCGGTGGGTTCGGTTCTTCCACATTATTGTTGGGAACGGCGCATGCCACGTGAAACCTGCTTCTCTTCTATCTGGAGTGAGCTACACATTTTAAAACAAACTCACTTTGGGTCTTAGGCACTGATAGTGACCTTACTGTACAAATAACCATCTCGAGACATCTTCACTCCGAAGACGGATCCACCACCTAAATGCGGAAGCTGGAGTGAAAATAAATGAGAAAACCAGGAAACAAGTGAAATGAATTTGCTGGCTCACTAAATGGGGGGGGGGTGGCGCTTTTTAATTAAATTTCCCAAGTAGTGGAACAACAGTGTCCGTCTTTATAAAAGCAAACAGCTGAGCAAACGAAATTTGCAGTATAATGTTTCAACTATATTGATGCACTTTATAGTAAACGGTGAGGTAAACAAACAGGTATTGAGGATTTTCTTGCATAAACAAAGCCATGGTTATAGTGACCAGTTCGCCTTTGTGTTTGTGGGTTCTTTTGCAAATAATTGATTCCATTTGCTATGCTGTTTATTTCAGATATACGGTAAACTTCTCATCCAAGAGTAGACCACAGGACCACATTGATTTGAGTCAAATCACTCTGATCGGGTTGATACTTGTCACAAAGATGGTGAAACTGATATTTTTGTTGATAAATGTTGGTCAGATGGGTAGAGCTGAAAAGGGGTTCCGTTCACTCCTCACTCTGGAGAACGATCAGAATAGTTGAGCGTGTCAAAGTGGTTTGGGCCTAGTACGCCATTCGGTTGATGATAATCTACATGTCTATTCACATGCAAGTCTTACTGACATTTTCTCAGATTATCTGAGAGCGCAGACAGCTTTCAAAGCAATAGAAGATAATCCATCCAACATGTGCCACTCACAGATAAAGACCGTGGTAACAATCGGCCTAAACGCCATTCCTTTTCGCAACCAAGATAAACACCCATCTGATAATCGAGCAATGCATAACTAGGAAAACCAGAAAATGTTCACCTTGAAAAATCTGACTCCAAAAGGTGCATTCAAATCGAATAAAATTTACATCTATTCAATGAAGTTTCATTTTACACCATGATCGGGACGCGTAAAAGGACACTCAAGAGGACACTTTATTTGTGGCAGACATAAGCTAGAACTCTAGACATCTTTTGATCTCATCAACTTTCGCGCATCTTAAGTGATAAGTATACTTGGCACGCGAGTAAAATTGCACGTAAAATGTAGCCAATCTCACAGGAACAATAGAAATACACTACAATACCATTACCACTTCCGCTTCTGAGAGTCCATTGATAAATTCCGTCGGCACATTTCGGTAATGAAACTTTATCAGCAAGAGGCATTCACATTTAGTCCAACCGCGAAATCCAACTTCGGCAATGGACCGACAACTGCTGACAATAGCCCCATATTTCTGAGAAGCTAATCCGTTTACTGGGTCAGTCACATCATAGGAAACAATTGTGTGAGTAATTCCATTCTCATTGTTTCCCGATTACTCTACAAGTCTTACGCTATTTAACGCACCCTGCTATTTAGTAATTTTCTCAAATATTTCCCTTGACAACGGAGTCGGAAAAGTACTCCTTAGTCAGATTCACATTTCTTGTAATATTTGAGTGATCTCTACTAGTTTACTTTTAAGTGACTTGGGGGCATTTTATCCGGTTAGTATTTGAAAAACAAATGTTCGAAATTCCCAGGTGAGCTAGCTTGTGCGTATTCAGATGGTTCTCGAATTGGGACATTGTATTTTTTAACCGCGAAGATTTCAATCATTTTTGGCAAACAATATATACACACATATACACACAATTGTTCAAAATATCTACTGATACAATGGAACAATCAATTGGATTTCCTTACGTAGATCCCGAATCTACGCCCCTACGCGCTTCTTCCTAACAATTTTCACTCACCTTATCTATATTCATATCGTGGATTATCATTTCCTTCTCATGAGTACATGAAATCACACTTAGATAGGGAAATATTTTCTTATCATCCACCAAAATGATCATAATAAATGCAGATCAAATCATTTAGATTCGTCGTAACAATATTCTTCGTGAACTGTGCATTGGATGAAACTCCACTTGTCCAGTAAAATCTTCCAGTATTGAGAGTATGCGCCTATTTTTATCACTATGCTTATTCATTCAATCGATGGTGTACTTAGAATGCACTACACTTGAACGATCATTATATTGCACCTAAATACTTTTCTGCGATACTCACTAAGCCACTGAGCCACCAATAAGATCCTTACAGTGATCGTTCGGAGTTGCTGGTATGTGACAAACAGCGTATCTCTCTACTTCGTCAAGTTAAATATTTAGGCGCGTGTCTTAATGATAAAAATATCTTATCTAGTTCTATTTCCCATTGATACGTGACCTTTTTGCGTGCAATACAATTGTCCTTATTTCTTTATCACATCAGCTGCCACCGTTGAACTACCCACGATTTCAAACTTACAGTCCATTTATTATGCAAGTAATTCGTGATTATCAAATTGGAAAGGCGTCACCTAAAATAAACTATTTTTGTGAAAACTCTCCCCGTCTCAATTTTCCACAGCCTTTTGAAAACCACGTTTCCACCGTAAACTCCATTCCCAGGGATCAATTATGACAATTATCAATTTTCCTTAAACGTTTATTTAGTGCAGATCAGTAGTAAGACAGTACTTGAAACTATAACATGTACTCATCCAGTATTTCGTGGCGTAAACATAGGGCTTTTCCGATATGAATACGAAATTTCGCGAGAAACCGATCACAGATGAACGAAATCATCTTTGGCATACATCCATCTTTAGGAAGACAAACTCGTGAACAACAACACTTACTCCAACAATCGCCAACACATTCACTTGAGTTTGCTATTCCGTCATTCTGCTTACTTGTGTTCCCGCTCTCTCTCTCTCTCTCTCTCTCTCTCTCTCTCTCTCTCTCTCTCTCTCTCTCTCTCTCTCTCTCTCTCTCTTGCAGTTCTCCCATCGCCCTAATCATCATCCGTGATCTTCCTGTCCTATCGTAGGTCTCAATAAAAGTCGTCTATTGCACATGATTCGTCGAGTCGTCATATTCGCATATCCAACCAGCCAATGACTCCGCGCTGATATTTGGAAATTCTTGAGTCTAATTTGCCTTCCTCTCTCCCATCTAATATCGATCTTCCTTTTTGTGCTTCATGACAGATTCCCTATCTTTTTCCCATCGGTTTCACTTTCGTACTACCTTAGAAAATCACAAGCAGTCATTTAATCACTAAAAAGCTTGCCGTTTTCTATTTGCCAGTTCAATACCAGCTATGATCAATTATTCACAGAGGGTGGTGCAAAGCATTCAGTCCTCCAAGTAGTCCTTTGCACAATGAGCACGTAAACAATAAATGTGTCCATGTATGCCATTCAACTGTTAGTTCACATTTGATTTTAACTATTTCATATCTGTTCAATGAAATGCAGGATGAAACAAAAAATGCAAGTAATTACAAGCTGAAAAGCTGTTGATATTTCAGATTTAGTGAATTCTCACCTGTTTTCCACTCGGGCTAATGATCCGGGTGTCAGGAGGCTCTGAGATTCATCCCTCCCCGAAAGTTCAATGTGCTGTCGTTGATGAACACTACAACTTGGATCGATCTTCAAGTAAATACCAGTTTGGAGAATTTCCTCACCTAAGTCGTTTACCTATGCACTCATAGGATTTGCGTCGAGGAACGTGGTTAAACCTAAAATCCTAAGAGATTATTGGGCGGCTAGGTATTTTGAACATAACATTCCTGTGGCCAAGCTAAAAGAACTAATTCTTAGATGTACATGGAATATACAATTTCTGTACAGCGGAAAATACTACAGGCAGAAAGACGGGGTAGCAATGGGATCACCACTTGGACCCCTTCTGGCGGATATATTCTTAGCAAAACTCGAAAGTGGACCACTACGTAGCACCATTGACAGTCTATATATGTACACCAGATACATGGACGACACTTTCATAATTCGCGACTCAAAAAAAGACATTGCCGAACTATTGCGAACATTCAACAACGCCCACGCAATGATCACATTTACAGTGGAAGTAGAGACGGACAATTTCCTCGCCTTTCTTGATGTTGGAGTGCGTAGAATGGAGGACGGGCATATAGGAAGGAGGGTGTATCGGAAATGTACATGGTTGGGGCAATACACACACTTCTTAAGTTTTATCCCCCTACGATACAAAAGAAACCTTGTGAGCTGTCTGACCTACAGAGCAAGAAACATCTGTGGTCCTGACACGATTGCCCAAGGCATCTTTTGATCTCATCAACTTTTGCGCATCTCAAGTGATAAGTATACTTGGCACGCGAGTAAAATTGCACGTAAAATGTAGCCAATCTCACAGGAACAATAGAAATACACATTATTACCATTATCACTCCCGCTTCTGAGAGTCCATTGATAAATTCCGTCGGCACATTTCGGTAATGAAACTTTATCAGCACGAGGCATTCACATTTAGTCCAACTGCGAAATCCAACGTAGTCAATGGACCGGCAACTGCTGACAATAGCCCCATATTTCTGAGAAGCTAATCCGTTTACTGGGTCAGTCACATCATAGGAAACAATTGTGTGAGTAATTCCACTCTCATTGTTTCCTGATTACTCTACCAGTCTTACGCTATTTATCGCACCGTGCTATTTAGTAATTTTCTCAAATATCTCCTTCGACAATGGAATCGGGTAAGTACTCCTTAGTCAGATTCACATTTCTTGTAATATTTGAATGATCTCTACTAGATTGCTTCCTAGTGACTTGGGGGCATTTTATCCGGCTAGTATTTGAAAAACAAATGTTCGAAATTCCCAGGTAAGCACGTTTGTGTGTATTCAGATGGTTCTCGAATTGGGACATTGTATTTTTAACAACGAAGTTTTCAATCATTTGTTGGCAAACAATATATACACACATATACACACAATTGTTCAAAATATCTACTGATACAATGGAACGATCAATTGGATTTTCTTACATAGATCCCGAATCTACGCCTCTACGCGCTTCTTCCAAACAATTTTCACTTATCCTATCCATTCATATCGTGGATTATCATTTCCTTCTCATGTGTACATGAAATCACACATAGATAGGGAAATATTTTCTTATCATCCACCAAAATGATCATAATAAATGCAGATCAAATCACTTAGATTCATTGTGACAATATTCTTCGTGAACTGTGCATTGGATGAAACTCCACTTGTCCAGTAAAATCTTCCAGTATTCAGAGTATGCGCCTATTTTTATCACCATGCTTATTCATTCAATCGATGGTGTAATTAGAATGCATTAAACTTGAACGATCATTATATTGCACCTAAATACTTTCTTGCGGTACTCACTAAGCCACTGAGTCACCAATAAGATCCTTACAGTGATCGTTGGGAGTTGCCGGTTTGTGGTAAACAACGCACCTGTAATGAATAGGCTGACACGGTATGACTGCAAACGCGTGCATTCGAAATGTGAACGTTCAAACCAGTCCACAAAACGATTGCACGTGCTTTTGCGTGTGTCAGTGGAGTCAGCATGAATACGAATTGATAGGCATACCCAGCAAACGAGAATGGACGGAATAGCTGGGCTGAGAAAAATTCTAGTCGGTGAAACGTCCGGACGGAGGCGTAAAAATGAATGCACGCTCTACAGTAATCCCCTCCCAGAGCATCGGGCAAATGTGTATAGATGCTTGTGGAAAAAAAAACTATGGGAGTTGCAAACGAACAGGCTTAACAATCTTGCGGCCAGAACGGGTTGTGAGAGGAGAGACACGGTCAGTCTTTTGGGAAGTACTCAGATAGTTAGAAGCATGGGGACTGGCAAAGTTGGGGGGGGGGTGATCTGAAGCCATACAGTCCGAATCCAGGTATGCTACTGACAGTGTCTGGTCCATCAGCCTTATCAATGAAAAAAAATTTCCGTTACGAAAAATGATGCGAAACGGGCCTGAATATGCCGTAGGCAACGAGGGTTTAACAGCATCACAACGGAGAAATCCGTGGGAATGTAAGTGAGAAGAACGGAGGACCGAGTTGGAAGCGAACAGAGTGAATTCGTGTATATTTGTGATTGCCGAACAAAGTTGGAGGGGTCGATAACATCGGGACTGCGTCCGATAAACTCAACGGGCAATTGTGGGGGTGTACGGAACACCAAATCAGTTGGACAAAACCCGAAATCCTCGTTTTAGGTAGTGCGTACGTACAACATGGTTAACGGAAGGGCGTCCATCCACTTTACAGATTGAGAGGTGGAGGACAGAGAAGCATTCATTTGTCTATGAAAGCGTTCCACTAATCCACTGGATGATGAGTGATATACAGTGGTAAGAATCTGTTGAAATCTAAGGACAGAAGTAAAATCGTGGAAGAGTTTGCATTGAAATTGTGCACCTCTATCCGTGGTGATTGTAGATGGAACACCAAACATAGAAATCCAGTGATGTAAAAGTGTTTTGGAAATTGTTTCACTGGAGGTGTCAGCTATGGGGACAACCATGGGCCAACGCGCAAAACGATCTATATATGTGAGGAGTAAACGGGTATCCGTCGGCTGGTGGTAAGGGACCAGCAATATCTAAGTGCACCTGAGAAAAACATGCATTATCTGTGGGAATTCGGACGGAGGAGGAAAGTGCATGCCGGTGAATCTTGCTCCGTTGACAGTGTAAACACGTTCTAGACCAAACACGAACGTCTCTGTTCATATTCAGCCAAACATAGCGATCGGAAACAAGTCTGATGGAGGCGCCTATTCCAGGATGGGAAATGGAATGTGAATACGTAGTAATCAAGCGACGAAAGGAACAAAGAATAAACGGATGAGGCTTGCCAGTACAGATATCACAAACAGTTTTACCATTTCCGTCAGATAGGGGTAAGTCTTTCAACGTCAGGCAGGACGATCAGTGGTAGCTCTGTATTTCTTGATCATTCTTTTGAGCCTGTGCTATCTCCGACTAATTAAATGCCGTTGGGTTGGTTTGTCGGTAGATACCTGGGCGAAATAGGGTGCCAGCTACAAGATTTCTGGGTCCATGTATATATCTTATATCGGTGGTATATTAGGAATGTAGTCGAGGTGTTTAATTTACCTGGGAGAATAACGGTCGCTGGTTGAAGCCAATGCAGTAGTCAAAGGCTCATAATCGGTGAAGACAATAAAGCTTCTAACTTCCAAGAAGAGTCGAAAATGTTTATTACCAAGGCAGATTGCAGGCGATTCCAGGTCAAACGTGCTGTAACGAGTCTGTGGTGGTTTCAGTTTTTGAGAGAAAAATCACTACGGCTATCTAACTCCCTTAACAATCCGTAGCAATTCTGTACAGACGGCTACTTGGGAGGCATCTGTCAGCAATACGAGAATAGCGTTGTCGTCGTTGCTTAAGTGTGCGAGAGTGGGAACTTTAAACAACGCTTGCTTAGCCCGCTGGAATGTTGATTTAGCTTCGGAAGTCATTGAGAACTGGTGCAGCCCGTTTTGAAAGATTCAGTAAGTGATTGCAAGATCTCCGAACAGTTTAGTACGAATCGACAATAGTAGTTGACCATACCAAGAAACGACAAAGATTATCGAACGGCGGCGGTTTCGGATAGTTATAGATAGCATCCACTTTGTTCTAGAATGGTCGGATACATTCATTGGCAATATGGTAGCCAAGGAACTCAACAGACTTGGCACCAAAGATACATTTAGAGATATTGACTAAGATGCCATAATCTTGGAAGCTACGGAATACCAGGGGCAAATGATCGTGATGTTGATTTTCATCCGTCGTTTATATAAAAGATAGCAAAAATCCAGACCACGGAGAACTTGGTCCATGAATCGCTGAAATGTTTGAGCGGCTTTGCGCAAGCTAAAAGACATAAACAAGAGTTCCTACAGTCCAAACAGTGTCGTGATTGCGGTCTTGGGAACATCTTCAAAGGAGACGGGGATGTGGTAGTAAGCCCTTACCAGATGAAATAAGGAGAAAACGCATTTGCCACACAAACGGTTGGAGAAGTCGTGAATGTGTGGAATTGGGTAACGGTCGAGTACCATGGCGTTGTTAAGGACGCGGTTATCACCACACGGGCGCCAGTCACTGTTGGGCTTTGGAACCATATGAAGTAAGGAGGCCCAAGGACTGCTTGATGGGCGAATTATCCAAAAGCTCAGCATGTTCTAATTTTGCTTTTGCTACCGATAGGTGCTCAGGCAATAACCGACGAGGACGCGCTGAGATTGTTGGACCATTGGTGACAATGTGATGTTAGACACTGTGTAGTGTTTGTGAGGGGATGTTTGTGGTTGGGTGGCTGCCGGAAAATGGCCCAAAATGTGCAAAACGGAAAGAGCACCATCGTGGGAATTATTCCGAGAGAGTTGAAGGAGGTAATTGTGCCTACGTTTTAATAGACGCATGGCTGTCCAGCAGAGCACGGTGTTTCAGATAAACCACAAGTAAAAAGGCAGAAAGGAAATCAACTCCGAGAATAGGTTGATTAACTTCGGCAATGGTGAAATCCAAGGGAAGTGTCGGCGTAAACCCAGATCAAGCCTCGGTAGCTTTTGACCGTATGTCTTTATTGGGGGCAGGTTGGCTGCTTGCAAATTGGCTGTAGTAGCTCGCAGATTGTGTTCACCAGAGGGAATGGGGATGACACTGATTTGAGCACCTGTATCAACCAGAAACGGCATTCCACTAGACCGATCAAAAACGTAGAAAAAGCGACCAGGTTCGGAACCAATGGCAGAGGTCGCCGTTATTGACTGGCCGTCTAGTTTCCAGAAGCCGTTGCTTCAAAGGCATATGGTGACTGGCGAGGAAGTGCTTGCTCAAATGCGGAGTATGAAAGTGCCTTCTATCCGGTCTCACACAGAAATTCTAACAAAATCCCCTCTACCGAACGAATAGATAAGACGCGAGTCAGTGGACAGATGTGAAAGTGTATTTTATATATCGTGGCACCAAAACCGTACCGATACGAGAAATGCGCGGAATGCAAAAGAAAGCAATGGCGAAGCAGAAAGCAAAGAGCGTGTATGTACAGTCATCGACAGACCGAAAGGAAAAGAGATACAAAATCGAGGTCAACGGAAACCTCGGAAAAGTCAGTCCAGTTAAAAGTACACAACAACACAAAACTATGAGGTCGAAACGAAGCGTCAGAAAAGATCGCAGAGAAAGTAGATCCAAATGGTGTCCGGAAAAAGGTCTTTTTCTCAGCACGACCGAGGTCACTACAATAGCCTTTAGCTAGGAAGCGTGGAGAGCTTTCGAAAAATGTCACGGAGATGAAGACATACAGACGATATTCGTGCGTGTGAATGCGTGCAAAGTGCGTGAATATAGCTAAGCTGTAGGACGCTGACGGACAGAATCTGTGGTATGCAGGGAACCGCAAAAATGACATCGGCTGCGTGAATCGTCATCCAGGTTTGCTACACCAATAACGTCCAGCGTTGTTTAGCCTCGAATTAGTATGATATCCGGGAGCCAAATCGGTAGGTTCGTCCGTGACAATAAACGACAGCAACAGGGCCGAACCAGGATGTAGATGTTGGTGCCAAAATTCTCCGGATTTCGTGGGACCGGCGTAGAGTACCATAAGGTGAGTTTTCATGAAACGAAAAGAGACGGAAAATGGTGTAGCTATCGCAGTGGACGTGACTAGTATATAGTAACAACTAATGATGTATGTCAAGCCGTGTCGAAACGATAAACACAATAGTTATTACTGCTAAATGCAGTGATTAAGATCAAGTTTTACCTAGTCGCTCAAACGTGCTGGGCAAACGACCTTCCGACCAGAACGTGAGACGGGAGCCTCATTTTGCGGACGTAGCAGAGCCAGTGAGCTTCTAGCTTGAACGTAGACGACATTCTCATTCGGAGCTGTAGCAGGCAACGCTAACTGCAGATCCTGAAGTGACACAGAAGTGTCGTCAGCAGGTAGGGAGAATTTACATCGAATCTAATATCAGCAGACGATACGCTATCATCATCGTAAGCGGCTTTGAAACGATCGATGTTAACAGTATCGACGCGATCTTGTCGATCAACCTCAAAGGTCTTATCATGATGAGAAATCACGCGAAATGGACCTTTATAAGGCTGTCGTAATGGTTTGCGTACCGAATCAACAGTGAATACATGCAAACACGTTTCGAGTTCGGTCGGAACAAAAACCTGTTGTCGCTGCATTCGAGTCAGCCCCGGAGAGAGATTTTGCATGTACGTAGACAAACGGTGAACATGATTCTGTACGGCAAGTGAATCTGTATTCCGTGGTGTGAAGAAATCCCCAGGCAGTTGTAATGTCGTTCCCTAGACAAGTTCTGTGGCGGAACATTGGATATCTGCCTATAAGCAAGTCCTGATATCAAGCAGAACTAGTAGTAATGTTTCGTACCAGTTGGGGCTCTCGTTTGCTTTAGGAGCCGCTTCGATTTGGCGATGAAAACGTTCGACTAAGCCATTCGATGCCGGATGGTATGCGGTCGTGCGAATGCTTTCGGTACCCAGCATGTGAGATAATGAAGAGAATGTATCGGACTCAAATTGTTGCCTTCGATAGGTAGAGACTGTAGAAGGACAACCATATAAAGCTATCCATCATTCTATCAGATATCGAGCCACTGATTCGGCCGTGCTGATAGAAATCGGAATAGCCTCGGGTCACCTCGTAGATCTATTGATGCACGTCATTAAATAGGTATACTCGTGTGATGGCGTCAATGGACTCACCATGTCAACATCAGGTGTCCTGTACGAGTGCTGCAGCCATGGCAGAGATGAATAAAATGGGAGATTTAATAGCAATAAGTGGAATACGCGACAAAGCATTTGCCACTCTGCTCGACTTACTTTTAACGCGTCGTAGGTCAGTTGTGGACTGAGAAATATAGTGGGCTGAGCTACTGTCGGTTTATTCTCCGAGAAAGCTACTCGTGCGGCATCCATAAGTGACCACTTGAATGGATTACCACGAAGGTCAGCATGGGGTAGGAAACGACGGTAGAAGTTAACTAATTGCAAAAGTGCCTTAAACTCCTTGATTAAGGGCGGCACGGCGTAAACTAGAATAGCACTCGCTTTATCCTCGCAAGGATTAATACCGTCCCGAGTGATCTTGTGACCGAGGAACACAGCTTGAGGTTTGTCAAGTTCACATTTATCAGGATTGACTACTATTCGATGTCCGAACAAACGCTGAAATAGTAGCGTCAAATGTTGGAAATGTTCATCTACGCTCGAGGATGTGATTAGCAAGTCATCGATATAGACTTGAAAAAATTCCAGATTCTGTGTAATATTGCCAATAAACCTCTGGAATGTCTGAGTAGCATTTCAAAAACCAAAAGGTGTACGTAGGAACTCAAATAAACCAAAAGGAGTCGTGACCGCTGTTTTCTCGATACTCCAGCGACTACTGGGATCTGGTAGTAAGCTTTTGCCAAATCGATCTTATAGAGGACAGTCGTGCAGTGAAGTTATGCAGTGACGTCTTGTACGTGGGGTATCGAATAGCTATCATAACCGGTAAACGAGTTCAGTGCGTGATAGCCGCCAGATGGTAGCCAGATAATGCCATCTTTTTTGATAACTATGTGTAGAGGTGAGGCCCATGGACCGTGAGAAGGACGCACAATACCCTTAGAAAGTAAAGTGCCAAACTCACTTTATGCGAATGCCAGTTAGATCGGCGCCAGTCGGCAAGGTCGTGCCGTGACTGGTGATTCATTAGCGACAATGTGTTGTGCCGCACGATCGGCCGCTCAGCGCGGATCCAATGAAACTGCCAATCCGTTGACAGCTGCCACCTTTATATGTTCAAAATTAAGATACGTTTCCTGGCTAGGTTAATAACAAAACAACGGTTTTATACTCAAAGATCCATCAGCACAGACAATACCCAACGAAGTAGTTGACTTTGCATTTAAAGAGTGCTCACTATAAAGTTGATCTGTTTACGTCGCAAGGCATTTCAACTGAGTAAATCATTCGGTGTTACCTATGACACTGGTTTCCGTGGATTGCATGCGCCAGATATTCGTTGGTCGTTTAATGGCCACGTACTCATTTACGTGGGCTGATTGACGAGCACAACTGAATATCAGCGTCGATACTACGTGCAGAGCATTGGTTGTATAATATTTCACTCGGTAATGAGATGTATGGAAACGTAACCTCAATTGGTGTATTTCATGATGAAAACTAGTGACCACGACAGAGCGATTGCCAATGGATTTGAAGCAATCAATAATCTGAAACAAAGGGGACACAAATACTTTTCATTTTGTAAGAAACAATGTCGTACACTGTTATCAGTGAGGCCTTCAGTTCCAAAACAACCGCGTTAATTCCACTAGCTTGTCATCGTGTTCACAGTTGAATATATACTAGTAAAAATTATCTAAATTTAAATACACTTATCTCAACCGACAATATCTCACACATTTCAATCTTCGAGCGGAAGACAATTATTCGGTAAAAGACGAAGTAGAGATTCATGATCAGCGAACTGTCGAACTGCGTTGCTAAATACGTCTGAAGAAATACGGTTGCGCTCTACCAGCCCGAGTGATTTATAACATGACGAGGAATGTTCGATTAAATGACATGACGTTGCTGAATGCTGGGATGGGAATGAAATGTATGGGTCAATATTTTCAACATGGGTTAGATTTCACTTCCTCCCTACACTTCACTTGAGGATATCATACTTAATTGCAATAACGGTTGTTCCGATTATAGCACACATTTTGTGTGCTGTAGTGAGGAGGGTGTGGGCAGCCTAATTGGTGTTCGGTTAACAAGAGTGTAGCATCGTGTTGATGCACTTACTGGGCCTTTGTGCACATGTAGTTCTCTTTCATTTGTGTTTTGCAGTTCGAACACAAGCAACCCTCACGGAAGTCACCGATCCTATGCATACTAGAGTGTGACCCAAATTTAGCGCATTTTCCCCTGCAACAGATGTGCGATACGAAAATACCTAGTATCTAGGTTCTCAGATTACAGTTGGCAGATTGGAGCAATATAATTCGGCGCAGTTTGATGCACAATCATTTGATTTTCTCTCCCGGTCTAGAGTTCAAATCACTAATTGATGGTACTGTTTCCCCTAACGACGAATGAAAATGAAGCACATACGCAAACTTATGCTTTGTTATTTTGCCAAAACACCGGTTATTCTCTGCATCTCATCACTAATTATTAGTTCAGCTGATTGCACATTACAGCAGTACCACTATGTGCTATGATCAGTGTACACGTGAACAACTCGAAACGAGTGTCACTTCGAGATTTGGTGCTTCAGTTGTGGTCAGAAGATGTGATGATACCAATTGCATATCATTACAGATTCGCATAAGTGAAACGGAAATTCGGTAACCATCAATGTCGGAGACGTGTGCGGGACTGGAAATGCTGACAACTGGGAGAGTCAACTCGATGAGTGCGTCAATTTATTCAGGCCGAGGTGGCATGCTTCATCCAGTAATTGTGGAAAAGCGACAGACAAAGAATTTATTGCAATATAATGATGTATTTTTATCATCAATGTGTTTGGAACTAAAAAACTGTATGTATTTTGGCCTCATTTACGTCAGTGCTGTGATGAACTGCAGGCAGATAAAAGTATATGGTATTGACTCGTCATAGTGAATGAACGTTCTACTGATAAATGTGCAATCGTTTTATCCCTACTGAGAATGGCCCACAATGCACGTCCAATGAACCACACTGAGAATCTGACGTGAAAGTTCGTAATTCAAGCACCTAAGCGCTCAGGCTCATTCCGAAAGGTTGACCTAACGCCAACGTTACAAGATAAAATGAAATCCTGTCATCAACTTCAAATGGTAATAGGCTTCTTCCCGCACACCAATTGACTCCTGTGATCTGGGATATCTCTGTAAGAGGCCTAATTCAATCCCAAGTAATATTTTAGGAACAAACTGTGGAGATTAGCTACTCAATTGCAATGAGTAGGAGGAGATTTAAGTTATCTAAGGAATTATCCAACTCATAATGATAACATTCAATTTAAAGTTGAAAAGACCATGAAAATGCCTATCATACAGCCGTCGCATCAGTGTCGACAATTATCAGTAGCGCATGTCCACACTGGGTCTTTAAATTGTATTTGAGCAATATCATTACCTTGATTTTACGAAACATTGTAGATAACAAAATATAGAAACCCCTCATGTTGAGTGAACTTCTTGATTTAATTATTTTCTAAAATGGTTGAAAAACGAAAATGAGTATCTTTAGTAAGTACTGCCTTCAAGATGATGCTATTTATGTGACTACTTTCTTTTATCATCTCTCTCGATGAATGCTATAACTCGCAAGAAGAAATAATTTTACCGACACTGAAAAGCTTCCCGAGATGATAACGAGGCTACGGCAATCTGATTTACAAAGGGAGCATTGCAGATGAATGATGGCCGCATGAGACAATAATCAAGACGATGTTTGATTATTGGAAGACAATGAAAAGTCAGTGTAATGATAGGAGTTCCTTGTATATCCGACTGTGGTATAGCTTTGTCTGATACGTTTTGAACAGTATGCACCATAGGCCAAGATTAATTACATCTACTCCAATATGGAATAAGTAAAATATTGCCAAACCACGCATTAACTGATGGTCCGTATCAAACCAATCGATGTATTTATTCCCACTAACAGATTGTTGTTCAACGATCGTGGTGAAATGCCAGTTTTGTGCTTAGTTTGCAAGTCATTTGTTTTGCAGTCTGATTAGAAAACACTCCTTTTGCGTACTCCCATGGAGAATATTAGACTTTAGTCAAATTGGGATCACCATTGTCGTCTGGAGACGTAATTTCTTGTCCAACATCCTGTTCTCCGACACCAAGTGCTTGTTCCTCTTGATTTCTCAGGTTTAGTATCAAAGTAAATTCCAACATCCCAAACACTCCGTCAAACAATTCCGTCAACGTCAAATTTGTCGTAACCATGCCCGAAAACAAGCTATTACAAAACTTCAAGATAACGGTGATCTGTGGCAGCTGCTCTCCCTCGGACACAGCTTAGTGTACCGGGGAAATATTGAACGTAAAATATGAGAAATACATTCAACTATCTGCCCACAAAACTGTCCGAATTTCCTCATTTTAAAAAGGTCAGCAAAACCAAGTTTGTGGGCAACAGGACAGCGTCAGACTGAAAAGTATGGTTGTCACATCTACAGCTATCAATACTATCGCAAATGTCGCATTTGTCCCACAGTGAAACCTTTAATTGCGGTCACGTAGCTTCCATCTTTTTCAGCGTGACCTCCGACAACCAAGATAAAGAGACCGGTTTGTTCTGCTTCAATAGCTTCTTATCTACTATGAGATCGAATGAATTTATAATACATGCAATAACACTAACTTCCACCAGTCACTGTTTACATTGTGCCAACCTCTCCCATAGGCTTTCGGCGAAACAAGGAACGCAGACGCGACTGAAACGACATCGTGTTCCCGAGGTGTGTGGTCATTCTGAAAACTGAGTCTGAGCAGGGGAAAATAAGAGCAACACACTACCGTCTCCACAATACGTCCTGTTGTACAAACAGAAAACCGTTCTGCGACTAATCGTACCCATAGTGATGCCAAAATAGATTTAGGTTGAATAGTATTCAGTACACCGTCATACTGATAATGCAATTTCATGTTATTATCCAATGACTGAACAAAGATTTGCATGCTGAATTTGGGGGAAAGATTAATTCATGTAGTGATCCTCGTTCACATTTGATAATGGTTTATCAAAAATATCCATAAAATAAAACAGCGTTACTTTTGTTTTCAGCATTCGCAGGGAATGTCCCTCAGGAGTTGATGGAAAACGTCATTTTTTCTGCCTCCGTACGACCGTCAAATTGCGTCGAAATGAAGATTGGGAATACTGTTCCAATGTCGATGAATGGCACTTTGGGCGGGGAACAAGCATCTGCTATCATTGAAATACCAGTCTACCAAGACGAGGAAACGGAGAATGTGGATTTGGATTTGAAAATGGAGGCAAACTGTTCGAATGTGTATCCAAAGTACCTCGAGATCATCATAATGAAACTCAAATATTCTTTTATCTTTGCTACGGAATACAAATCGGAAGGGCCAGGTTTTGTATTCCGTAGCAAAGATGAAAGAATATTTGAGTTTCACGGTTACTGTCCACGTGTAGATTGGATAAGACTTCGAAAACACACAGATACACGCCATGGTGCGAGTGCATGTGTCATGTACCCATCACTCTCAGATGTGGGATGGGGTTCCAGGATGCATTTCTCTTTGTCCCAAGGAAGGAACACATGCGATGAGTCTATTCACGGAATCCATGAAGCCTGATGGAAAATGTGTTCTGATAGACTTAAACGGCCCGTCTGGCTGATTCATCTGGATGCGCTGTAAGCAATCATCCACAAGATTGGTGTTCCTTTGGTTGAAATATTCATGGAATAGAAATACTGGAATTTCGGAAGTTGTGACTTCACATGTTAGCTAAAATACCACTAATTACGAATTGAAACGCTGAGAAAGATCGAACAAATACGTCATGGTTGTCTCAGTCCGTGAAAATAGTGAGCTCGTTTGCATAATGTGAATCGGGTATCTGCAGACAAACTATATCTACATCTTCGTAAAAATATGTACCCATACATTATGCATATAATATAGAATTGTGACAGTCAGCTTTGTTCATCTCGAGGGTTTCTGGTTTGATTCAAATTAATTTAAAAAGGCAAATCTCTTTGGTCTATAAATTTCATTATGGATACGCGGAAGACTACCCCTTCAATCGGTTTGTATGATCCACCGTCCATTGTCATCAACATCCGACTTGTGAAGGTGATAGAACTCGTTGTGGTCAGATTGATACGAATGTAGTAGAAGGTGCTCAGGAGGCCCATGTCGAAAGTGAATTGGGGCATATGGACATGTGAATTTTGCCTGTACTGGTTTCGAGTTGCTATGATCATTTGGATCGTTTATGCTCTGACACAGCAATCAGTGATGGGACCGGATGATGGAACAATAAGGTTTGTATATGCATCTGATTCATCAAAAAAGAAAACGGTTTACATTTGTGAGAAGTTGCACGTGATTCCCCGTTCATGATTTACGTTTCCCTAATTACTCCAACAAACTGAAATTGGGCAAAGAAGAACACATTCTCCCAGGAGTGGTTTTACCACGTTCCTCTTTGTATCAAAAAAGCAATGTTACTCAGTTACACGTCACATAAAATAAGACCTCGATACATCATTCCTTCGCGACTGTTGTAACATTAGACGAGCACTCATTTTATGTCACCTGATGATCCTCGCTAAACTCAATTCGAAAATTAAAAAGCTCAAAATCATGTGCAGCACATTTCGATCATAAATCCTGAACAATATCACGGATATCATGCAGTGCTTTTTGTACATATTCATAAACAAACACAACAGTACACATTGGTTGAATGTGTGTTGGAACCAAAAGCTGTCGGAAACTTACCACGTGACCTCTGTAGCATCAGATTCGCTGTGGTGCATAATGGCACGCTTGTGTGGCCTTGAACTTTCGACATCAAATTGCACTCAAATTCCAGCGTGAAAAAAGTCATTTTCAGTTGGGTGTCATTTGGCAATCCGAATTGCTTTCCAAAATGTTCACCGGCAGATGAGAAAATCTTACTGTAAGAATATAACCTCGAGGTCTAAAAAAGGCAAATGGTAAACAAGCATGAGTTTACCTAACCAGGAATTACATATTCTGACTCTGTTCAGACAAATTTGATCGTTTTAATCCAGTTTGTTATCCTTTCCAATTCAACATTCAATTAGCCGTACTTGGAGTCCTTAAAATCGAATGTAATAATAAGTAATGCTGCGTATATTATAACATGATAAACTGTTCGACTGTCATCATAAGGCCGACCTCGATACCCGTCCAGGTTGTCTGGCTTCTCTAGCATGATGGCTTAAAACGTAATTGGGAATTCAGACATCTTCATAACCTAGTTCACTGATCGATATGTTGAACCTTTTTCCCCGCATCATGTTTCCGTCGGACCGATATGTTTTTCAGGCTCTTTTGCTTCTGAGCTGAGGGCATGAATATTGTAGTCTTTTCACTTTGAATGGCTTGGGAAAAGAATAACCTTTGATGTTTCACACATTTTTCCATTCGCTATTGTTGTTGTATTGCGGTACTGTTGTGGTATTCTCAGCTTTCATGAGCATTCACTAGAAACTACGAAATAAGATATCCCAGATGTGTAGGTTCACTGAACTGATGTTCATCAATTCATAAACCACTTGTAATGGACAAAAGGATGTTACTTCGGAACCACATACGGCTGAATTTGATTAGATTCAAATGTAATTTTCCTAGTGGTTTATAAATTGATGAACATCAGTTCAGTGAGCCTACACAGCTAGGATATCTTATTTCCTAGTTTCTGGTGAATGCTCATGAAAGTAGAGAATGCCACAACAGTACCGCAATACAACAACAATAGCGAGTGGAAAAATTTGTGAAACATCAAAGGTTATTCTTTTCCCATGCCATTCAAAGTGAAAATATTGCAATATTCATGCCCTCAGCTCAGAAGCAAAAATAGCCTGAAAAACATATCGGTCCGACGGAAACATGATGCGGGGAAAAAGGTTCAACATATCAATCCATGAACTAGGTTATGAAGATGTCTGAATTCCCAATTACGTTTTAAGCCATTAGGCTCGAGAAGCCAGGCAACCTGGACGGGTATCGAGGTCGGCCTTATGATGACAGTCGAACAGTTTATCATGTTATGATATACGCAGCATTATTTATTATTACATTCGATTTTAAGGACTCCAAGTCCGGCTAGTTGAATGTTGAATTGGAAAGGATAACAAACTGGATTAAAATGATCAAATTTGTCTGAACAGAGTCAGAATATGTAATTCCTGGTTAGGTAAACTCATTTTTGTCTACCATTTGCCTATTTTAGACCTCGAGGTTATATTCTTACAGTAAGATTTTCTCATCTGCCGGTGAACATTTTGAAAAGCAATTCGGATTGCCAAATGACACCCAACTGAAAATGACTTTTTTCACGCTGGAATTTGAGTGCAATTTGATGTCGAAAGTTCAAGGCCACACAAGCGTGCCATTATGCACCACAGCGAATCTGATGCTACGGAGGTCACGTGGTAAGTTTCCGACAGCTTTTGGTTTCAATACACATTCAACCAATGTGTACTGTTGTTTGTTTATGAATATGTACAAAAAGCACTGCATGATATCCGTGATATTGTTCAGGATTTGTGATAGAAATGTGCTGCACATGATTTTGAGCTTTTTTATTTTCGAATTGAGTTTAGCGAGGATCATCAGGTGACATAAAATGAGTGCTCGTCTAATGTTACAACAGTCGCGAAGGAATGATGTATCGAGGTCTTATTTTATGTGACGTGTAACTGAGTAACATTGCTTTTTTGATACAAAGAGGAACGTGGTAAAACCACTCCTGGGAGAATGTGTTCTTCTTTGCCCAATTTCAGTTTGTTGGAGTAATTAGGGAAACGTAAATCATGAACGGGGAATCACGTGCAACTTCTCACAAATGTAAACCGTTTTCTTTTTTGATGAATCAGATGCATATACAAACCTTATTGTTCCATCATCCGGTCCCATCACTGATTGCTGTGTCAGAGCATAAACGATCCAAATGATCATAGCAACTCGAAACCAGTACAGGCAAAATTCACATGTCCATATGCCCCAATTCACTTTCGACATGGGCCTCCTGAGCACCTTCTACTACATTCGTATCAATCTGACCACAACGAGTTCTATCACCTTCACAAGTCGGATGTTGATGACAATGGACGGTGGATCATACAAACCGATTGAAGGGGTAGTCTTCCGCGTATCCATAATGAAATTTATAGACCAAAGAGATTTGCCTTTTTAAATTAATTTGAATCAAACCAGAAACCCTCGAGATGAACAAAGCTGACTGTCACAATTCTATATTATATGCATAATGTATGGGTACATATTTTTACGAAGATGTAGATATAGTTTGTCTGCAGATACCCGATTCACATTATGCAAACGAGCTCACTATTTGAGTCAATTTCTAATTCTAGTAGTGATTAGATTCAGTGAACACAGTCTCGAGCAATTTTACCAGTACATACATTTTTGACGTACAACTGGGCTACTTCTAGTGAGAATCATAATTCACTGTCTGATTTCAGAACTGTCTGAGCTAATCTCGTGGGAGTGCAAGTCATAGCCTTCTGCGTAGCACAAACTTATCTTGGTGTTCAGCGTGGTGCTACTTTTCCAACCATATCAAGCGGGAAAATGAAATGTACAAACCTAGTCAAATCAGTTGAAACTCAACTCGTTCAGTCTTACGGACAACCCTTTTCATTATTTCAGACCAGCTTAACCAGACATTGGAATCTCTCCTATAGCTGTGCATTTGCATGGTCAATCAGGACACGTGGTCTGCTAGCTGTGCTTCTTGTACCGGTGATCACAAACGAACGCTTGTTATGATGTTGAAACTAAAGAAAAAAGCTTTTCTTAGACAAGCCATTAACCAACCTGAGCATGCCTTGCCAGAATGAATAGTCAGTAGTCAATAGATTATCCGACCACCCATGACACAACCTTCTTTACTGATGAAGCATGCATCTAAAGTCAGACGCAAATTGGGACAACGGATCGATAGCCCAACTGGCAAAATATTTTTATCAACCTAATCCGCCAAACAAGGCTTGAACCTAACTGGACTCCCGAGTTCGGGAATATTCGATTTTCGTCTTATACACAGCGTAGTAATTAATTAAAGACACATTTCTGGCGAGTCGGGTTTCTGCTTTCTAATTTCTCGTAGCCAGCTGTAGCTATCAGAGTTACAAGCTGAGATTGAGTGCGCAGGTTCCCCGAGAGTCATAACGTATTCAATCCTTATCTAACTCGTTCAACTATACGAACTATTTCACGAAAGGGACATGATTCAATAAGGTGCGCTTTGTCTGTTTGTCACAATTGTTGGAACACCGAATTTTTGGAATTGCATTTTACATATCCGAACCAATCTTCGGTGTTAGTAGTTGACGTGGTGTAGGGTAATAACATGGGAAGTTTCGGCTGTTAACGCTACCATCCGAATTCATCCATGAAACGAACAGAGTAATATAACGTGATCAACAATAATGAAGTGTGCCGTACTTGTGAATACTTCGGATCCGTGCCAACCATGGTACTTGATCGGACGAGCAGGCGGACCGACTCTGTCCGATTGGATGCTGGTTTGGAAACGGTCCGTCATTCATATGAAGGGCGAGATAGTCGTTTCCTACCCAGAGAATTCATGGACTGATTTTCGAGCACGTAAGATGATTTTCAATAGTGCCATTGAGCGAAATCCGTTAGTCTGATTTGGTGAGTATAGATTACCACAACGGCCATCTATTTCTCCCCGAGTAGTCACATCTGGAACGAAACCCTATCTTTGCGTTACATTAATCAAACAAATGCAGAGTCTTCCAGGAGTGTATCAGAAAGGGTCAACAAAAATTGCAGCAAACTCCGTAAGCAATCATCCACAAGATTGGTGTTGCTTTGGTTGAAATATTCATGGAATTGAAATACTGGAATTTCGGAGGTTGTGACTTAAAATGTTAACTAAAGTACCACTTACTGCTTATTTATATGCTGTGTGATCGTACTTATACGTCTTGGTTGTCACAGTCCGTCAGTGGGCAACACTGACGCACCGCCTCACTTTAAGTGCTACAGAGCATGAGGATATCTAAAAGATGGATTATATGGGTGTGAGGGTATCCCAACATCTCGTGGCTAATAGACGGCCTTGTTCAGTGAAGCAAACAGCACGTGATCGGCTGACCAGAATCGCCGACAAGATCAGAACCAGTGGGTCGATCAATGGATCAGTCACAGTTTAACATTCGACCAGAGCCGAGTCAACCAATCCGAGCGTAGCCAGATGAATCAGTCAGACGGACCGTTTTAGTCTATCAGTAGCCCAATAAGCTTTTATGCACGGTTTTGGTTATGACGAGATCATAACTTATATAAACAATGTATTCTGTATCAATAAAACGGAATTGATTGTGAGGCAGAACCGAGTTCTCACTAGAGCTAGTGTTACAGTACAAAACAATCAGTGTTGATTTCTGTACGTAACCTTAGCTGAACTGAACTGAAGCGATCACTGATATTCAAAATAGGGAATTTCTGGTAACACTATGACCGATCTATTGACTGGAGCAAATCTTTGTGTGTGCTTTGATGAAGTGGTAGTCAGAATATTGAATTGACGGACACGATTAGACATGTCTTTAATCTACAGTACGATTATCTATTTCACAAAACCACACATATTGTCACGGCTTATTTGGACAAAATCTCGTTCATGCTCTCCTAGGAAGTGATTCATAGAGGTGTCGAAAAACTGTGAATACTGCTTTTCCCCAAAACCTAATTTTACCTTAGATCATGTTATCATTGACCTCCTGTGAATCAACCGCTTTTCTCATTCGTCCTAATTAGCTTTTCGTGTGTTCGCCTCCATGCTAGGTGAATAGTTAGATAACACCTTCTTTTTATCCAGTTTGATAATTATGGCATAACCGACAGTAATCGCAATACTAACATTACCAACTACACCATAATAATACTACTAATGAAAAGGGATAGTCCTGCTCCTAGTTAGATGTTTATAAGATGTAATGTAATTTTTTAAGAAAGACGATATTAATTGGACTACCCTCGAGTATAGAGGTAGATAAGGTGTACCTTCATTATAAAATCAAGCAACTACTTGCTAGTAGTGTGTGGGATTGATGAATATTTTGATTTGCTGATTGTCCTTCGGACTCCACCCTTCGTGCACAAACCTCAGGTCATCCGACCAAGCTGCACTCGGAAGCACGAAACTCGAGTTTCGCTCTTGTTAGAGCTCATCAGTGGTTCATATCCTCTGCCACACCCAGGGTTTGAACCCGGGCCAGGCGTGTGTGTTACCACTGCACCACCACGCTCCCGTCCGTCTGATCCGAATCGCCAACGTAAACTCGTTCAGACGTCGACCTCTAGGACAGTCAGAGTTGCCCGACAGCTTCGAATGGATGCACGGTACCAGCCCCGTTAACTCCAAGCGAATGCCTCCCACCGAGTCAGGTCTTCTCCACAAAATGGGATGCACTTCCCCCGTTTTAAACGTTCATCAGTTTGAACACAGTTCTTTCAGGCTTCATGGAAATCGGTGAATAGACTCACCGCAGGTGCTCATTCCGTAGGACAAGGAGAAATGCATCCTGGAACCCCATCCCACATCTGACAGTGATGGGAACATTTCACATGCACACCCACCATGGCGTGTATCTGTGTTTTTGAAGTCTTATCCAATCTACACGTGGACGATAACCGTGAAGGATGTCGACGCCAGTAAAGATGCTAGATGTAGGACCTCCAAGGCTTCGTTAATAGTTACTCCATAATTAGCCCATGCATTTTCTTGTGTTCAGTGTCGGACCTCATGTTCACAACAATTATTTGAAAGTTTCATGCTACCAGTATCATTTTTGTTTACTTCTGATTCATAATGTACCGTGAACTCATAAAATGGCTTCGGAAATATGAGGGAGTTGGTACCTGTTCTGGGGATTGCGTACATTTTATGCCGAAGTATCGAATCATTGAGGTCAGTCATCGTCGTACAGGGTCACCATCAGAAGAATTTTCATTTGTAATAAAAGAGTAATTATTCATTTTGTCGATAAATGTGACATTTTCCACTGGGAAAATTCCGAAAATAAAAATATCTGACTTTTGTGTTGGTCACGCAATAAACAAGCATATTAGAAATTAGTTACTGTAAGTATTCGCTCCTGTTCGTGCACTTACTGGGCCACTCATCGTGAAGATTTTTTCTCTACGTGATCTGGCAGATTGGACACGTGCAACTCCCGTCAGAAGAGTGCTGTTCCGCAGTGCTACGCTATATACCACCAGCGTGAATGAATAAAAATATCCTAGGCTCATACCGACAGAGGTATCGAGTTGGTGTGGTTATCTAAATATCATAATGAGTTAGAGAATTCACGTACACTTGTTTTGCTGTACGATGAATGCTTCTATTTGGAAAAACATCAATTTACTAATACGTTTTCACAAATAGGGAATAAGGGTAGTTTTCGATTCTCAGCGAATTCAAAGTACACAATAGTGATACGATGAAGATGTGTCGCTCTTTTGGCAGTCTGAGACGAGTAGGACGGAATCTGTGTAATGTTACGTGTCGCTCAATCGATTTTCATGAATTTTAATGGATATAGTATAGCCGAAATAAGTGAGTGGATCCTAATATCATCACCGATGACATGAGCACACATTAGAATCGGTTAGAATCAATTAGGATGTATTTTGTATTGTAATATGATCTGCTGATTCGGGGTCAACTTATTCGGTTTAGATTGAAGAACAGCCATACAACGCGAACAACAAGCACAAGATGAATCTGAAATTCTGGTTTGTAGGAAACGACGGAATGTACAGAAATTACACTGGTCAAAACATCAAGCCTAAACTACAACAAACAAACCAGCTTCATGATGAAATGGAACACAGAATAGTGTTTTATAACCAAAACCAAATCCGTTACATATAATGTGGATAATCGAAAAGCTCACCGGTTTATGCGATTTGTAAGAAAACTGCCAGTTTCACCAGGCCGAGAAGCGTACCCATCAAAGAACTTGAATAGTTCAAAATACCGTTCAGGGGTAGCGAGATTATTTTCCTCTATTTATATGTAGCACGATGTTCCCACTGGTTGTTTCATTTGTCCGTACAATGCTCCCCGTTGATTCGTCATCTCATGAACAATCCAGCCAATCACTAGAGGATAGAATTTGCTCCCTCCTGTGAATGGATCTGTCCGTACTAGTCTCTGAAAGTGATGGTATTGGATACCAAAGCGTAAAGAATTGTAAGTTCACGTGTAATTCCGAGATTGGTCTATCGGTTTCCATTTTTCATCCGTGTTATTCGTTCAATGGCTATACAACACGAGTATTACAATAATTCAGCTCATGAAACAAGAAACGGAGCAGGCTATTCAAGATAATTTGATTCAACCGAATCTTACTCTAAAAGTGGAAATAGTAATAATTTATGAACTTCAAAAGTCATTTTTTCACATTAGGAATCTTGTGAATGAAGCAACTAATAAGACTGCTTTTTCTTCGATTTATATTGTGGTTACTCAAATTACAAGCTCGTTTTACGCAAGCCCATCACCGTCCCAAATCAGCCTGAAGTTTCAGGAACATGGCTTTCACATACATATTTCATGCTTTCGTAATCGACAAGCCGTCTGAATTGTCTAATATATACAATAAAATCAAGGATGACATACAGAGCTTATGAATGTGATGAAGAGCTTAAATACTATCGTTATATAAATGTTTCGTAGACGAATAAAACTGTGACAACACGTTTTTAATTTTGTGAAAGATCTCTTTTAACCCCTTTTTACTCAGAACAGAGAGATAGATTCTGCGAAACTTGTAAGATTGTCGTGAAATTGAACATGGGGCTGAAACCGTGGAAATTCGAATTTACAACAGCGCTGGTTCTATTGCTGAGGTATGGCATTATTGAAGGAAAACTACAAAACCATTCGCAACTGAGAGAGATTTGATCAGTTTTCGAATACTTTAATTGCTATATGGTGTTCAAATGTACTTTCGTGTCCACGGATACACGTGGTCGCAGGTGGTTCGAGTTTTGAAAACGCCGGTTACTTTCCTTTTTTTGGGATTATTGTCTGACCGTGGCTTCTTTCCACAAACACTGTACTTTGTTGTATGACCAGTGCGGGCAGTACACGATCGGAAAACGGAAGTTTAATAATAAAAGCTTTGGTTACAATCGTACAGTAGACTTTCTCAAATCACTCTGTTCTAATCGCCAGCATAAATCCGCATGGAAGCTATTCTCCTGTTCGAATTTATTGCTTATGTGATGTATCTGATGAGAAACGTCCAGTAACCTCCGAGTAGGCTTACGCTCTTTATTGGGCCACGCATTGCACATGTTCGTGCCAGGCCGTTCTTGAATACATATAGCGTGACGCAAAGCCTTGTATCATAAAATGTATCACTACAGTAAATTCTATACTCCCATTTGCAGACTCAACAATGCCAAAATATTGCGGCCTCAAACACTGTTCATTTTTATGGTAAATATTCACTGCATCATATTGCTTTTGGAAAAATACAGGACAAATTCATCACAACATCTATTTTCCGCAGTTGAGTTGGCAGTAGTTAAAGAACAGTAGCTTGATTATTAACAATAAAAAAACAATAGTTTTATATGTTATCGTGATTGCTCGCAAACAGTCAAGTACAGGTGTTTATAAAATAGATGAGCAGTTGAAAAAGGACTTTTAGGTCTGATGGATTTGGGGATGGAACTAGGTACTAGTGAGTAGTCATTGCCTCGTACGACGAGTAAAAAGTGAGGAATATTCAGTAGCCAAACGGCACAGGAATAGCGCTAAACGATATCACAACGGCTTCACCCCGGACGATGTGACGTATGCTTCAGATCCTTCTCCGGTTTTATTTCTACGCAACTTCCTCTGTTGTCATAGAATACGCCCATCGATTCATGGAAAAACTTGTAACACGAAGAAATTTCTTTTCGATATATCACATCAGGCACTGACATATATAGTATTGGGTAAAAGAGGGTATATGTGTAGCTAAAGATAGCAGAGAGTGAGTAAATGTGCAACAAATCCGGTAACTCGACAACATGCTTCAACTTGATGAATCTTGTTCGTTGTGTGAACGACAATAAGTGTGAAATGTGTAACCAAATGGCGTGAAAAGGCAGGTGTGAAAGAAAGCGGTGTAGGGCTGGGGAGAATTGGTACAAGGGAACCATAAGAAAATCACGTGTTACGGCCACGGCAACAACAACTGTTGCACGAGGTTACGTTGCTTACACAAATCCGGCTTCAATAGTCGAATTTCTATTGGCTTCTGACGTCATCAGCAACCGCCTGCGTAATCCTTTCGCATGAACTCTGGGAGTTGTCAGGACTGGTCTAAAAGCTGTCACCGTGTCGATTTGGTGTCCGCTATCCACCAGATGTTGTAGGATTGCGCTATTGATAGTCCGGACTGTACCTTTGCGTAAAGAAGCCGGGACATGTTCTGATATCCTCTTCGACAGGCGTCTCGTCGTATGTCCAATATACTGTGCACTACAAGAACACGTAAACTGATATAGAACAAAAGATTGAGACTGATGAGGCAACCTGTCCTTGGATTGTTGAACAATGAAAGGCTTCGTATTTGTTAAGATTCGGACATGTGCAGCGGGGAAAGACTTCCCGAGGGTCTTGGATATGCGCAGCTCTAGTATTTCTAAGGTTTTGTCACCTTTGAACGGGACAGTTAGAAAAGTATCCTTTTTCTTGGCCATTTCAACTTTCATTTTGTGTCTCCTCTCTCCCATATGTTGACGAATAAATGGTTCTGGATAGCCGTTTTTTAATAATGTACCACGTATGTTTTCGAGTTCTTGGGCAATCGTGTCAGGACCACAGATGTTTCTTGCTCTGTAGGTCAGACAGCTCACAAGGTTTCTTTTGTATCGTAGGGGGATAAAACTTAAGAAGTGTGTGTATTGCCCCAACCATGTACATTTCCGATACACCCTCCTTCCTATATGCCCGTCCTCCATTCTACGCACTCCAACATCAAGAAAGGCGAGGAAATTGTCCGTCTCTACTTCCACTGTAAATGTGATCATTGCGTGGGCGTTGTTGAATGTTCGCAATAGTTCGGCAATGTCTTTTTTTGAGTCGCGAATTATGAAAGTGTCGTCCATGTATCTGGTGTACATATATAGACTGTCAATGGTGCTACGTAGTGGTCCACTTTCGAGTTTTGCTAAGAATATATCCGCCAGAAGGGGTCCAAGTGGTGATCCCATTGCTACCCCGTCTTTCTGCCTGTAGTATTTTCCGCTGTACAGAAATTGTATATTCCATGTACATCTAAGAATTAGTTCTTTTAGCTTGGCCACAGGAATGTTGTATTCAAAATACCTAGCCGCCCAATAATCTCTTAGGATTTTAGGTTTAACCACGTTCCTCGACGCAAATCCTATGAGTGCATAGGTAAACGACTTAGGTGAGGAAATTCTCCAAACTGGTATTTACTTGAAGATCGATCCAAGTTGTAGTGTTCATCAACGACAGCACATTGAACTTTCGGGGAGGGATGAATCTCAGAGCCTCCTGACACCCGGATCATTAGCCCGAGTGGAAAACAGGTGAGAATTCACTAAATCTGAAATATCAACAGCTTTTCAGCTTGTAATTACTTTACATTTTTTGTTTCATCCTGCATTTCATTGAACAGATATGAAATAGTTAAAATCAAATGTGAACTAACAGTTGAATGGCATACATGGACACATTTATTGTTTACGTGCTCATTGTGCAAAGGTCTACTTGGAGGACTGAATGCTATACACCACCCTCTGTGAATAATTGATCATAGCTGGTATTGAACTGGCAAATAGAAAACGGCAAGCTTTTTAGTGATTAAATGACTGCTTGTGATTTTCTAAGGTAAAACGAAAGTGAAACCGATGGGAAAAAGATAGGGAATCTGTCATGAAGCACAAAAAGGAAGATCGATATTAGATGGGAGAGAGGAAGGCAAATTAGACTCAAGGATTTCCAAGTATCAGCGCAGAGTCATTGGCTGGTTGGAAATGCGAATATGACGACTCGACGAATAATGTGCAATAGACGACTTTTATTGAGACCTGCGGTAGGACAGGAAGATCACGGATGACAATTAGGGCGATGGGAGAACTGCAAGAGAGAGAGAGAGAGAGAGAGAGAGAGAGAGAGAGGGAGAGGGAGAGAGAGAGAGAGAGAGAGAGAGAGAGAGAGAGAGGGAACACAAGTAGGCAGAATGACGGAATAGTAAACTCAAGTGAATGTGTTGGCGATTGTTGGAGTAAGTGTTGTTGTTCACGAGTTTGTATTCCTAAAGATGGATGTATGCCAAAGATGATTTCGTTCATCTGTGATCGGTTTCTCGCGAAATTTCGTATTCATATCGGAAAAGCCCTATGTTTACGCCACGAAATACTGGATGAGTACATGTTATAGTTTCAAGTACTGTCTTACTACTGATCTGCACCAAATAAACGTTTAAGGAAAATTGATAATTGTCATAATTGATCCCTGGGAATGGAATTTACGGTGGAAACGTGGTTTTCAAAAGGCTGTGGAAAATTGAGACGGGGAGAGTTTTCACAAAAATAGTTTATTTTAGGTGACGCCTTTCCAATTTGATAATCACGAATTACTTGCATAATAAATGGACTGTAAGTTTGAAATCGCGGGTAGTTCAACGGTGGCAGCTGATGTGATAAAGAAATAAGGACAAGTGTATTGCACGCAAAAAGGTCACGTATCAATGGGAAATAGAACTAGATAAAATATTTTTATCATTAAGACATGCGCCTAAATATTTAGGTGCAATATAATGATCGTTCAAGTGTAGTGCATTCTAAGTACACCATCGATTGGACTAATAGGCATGGTGATAAAGAATAGGCGCATACTTTGAATACTGGAAGATTTTACTGCACAAGTTGAGTTTCATCCACTGCACAGTTCACGAAGAATATTGTTACGACGAATCTAAATGATTTGATGTGCATTTATTATGGTCGTTTTGGTGAACGATAAGAAACTATTTCCCTATCTTATTGTGATTTCATGTACTCATGAGGAGGAAATGATAATCCACGATATGAATAAATAGGATAAGTGAAAATTGTTTGGAAGAAGCGCGTAGGGGCGTAGATTCGGGATCTATGTAAGGAAATCCAATCGATCGTTCCATTGTATCAGTAGATATTTTGAACAATTGTGTGTATACGTGTGTATATATTGTTTGCCAACAAATGATTGAAAACTTCGCTGTTAAAAATACAATGTCCCAATTCGAGAACCATCTGAATACACACAAACGTGCTTACCTGGGAATTTCGAACATTTGTTTTTCAAATACTAGCCGGATAAAATGCCCCCAAGTCACTAGGAAGCAATCTAGTAGAGATCATTCAAATATTACAAGAAATGTGAATCTGACTAAGGAGTACTTACCCGATTCCATTGTCGAAGGAGATATTTGAGAAAATTACTAAATAGCAGGGTGCGTTAAATAGCGTAAGACTTGTAGAGTAATCGGGAAACAATGAGAATGGAATTACTCACACAATTGTTTCCTATGATGTGACTGACCCAGTAAACGGATTAGCTTCTCAGAAATATGGGGCTATTGTCAGCAGTTGGCGGTCCATTGACTATGTTGGATTTCGCAGTTGGACTAAATGTGAATGCCTCGTGCTGATAAAGTTTCATTACCGAAATGTGCCGACGGAATTTATCAATGGACTTTCAGAAGCGGAAGTAGTAATGGTATTATTGTGTATTTCTATTGTTCCTGTGAGATTGGCTACATTTTACGTGCAATTTTACTCGCGTGCCAAGTATACTTATCACTTGAGATGCGCGAATGTTGATGAGATCAAAAGATGTCTAGGGTTCTAGCTTATGTCTGCCACAAATAAAGTGTCCTCTTGAGTGTCCTATTTTGCGTCCCGATAATGGTGTAAAAAGAAATTTCACGGAATAGATGTAAATTTCATTCGATTTGAATGCACCTTTTGGAGTCAGGTTTTTCAAGGTGAACATTTTCTGGTTTTCCTAGTTATGCATTGCTCGCTTATCAGATGGGTGTTTATCTTGGTTGCGAAAAGGAATGGCGTGGAAGCCGATTGTTACCACGGTCTTCACCTGTGAGCGAAAAAAGTTGAATGGATTATCTTCTATTGCTTTGAAAGCTGTCTGTGCTCTCAGTGAGAGTAGTGATTTTGTTGTATTCATTTTGTCTTATGAAACACGACGCATTTGATCACAATATATCAGTATGCAAACTGTAAATATCGGGAACAATCAAAGGAAACTCATTTTCGAAGAAGGTCATCGATGTTTGAAAATCCAATGTCACATGAGTCCGCTCAGCATTTTTATCACGAATTTCTCCAAGCAAGATTGCTGAATCCCTAACTCATTGAATCAGTTTGAGAGTTTCACTCGACTGATCGGGATATGTAGGTCAGCTAATCTTGGAAAATTTCAGTAAGAATTGCATGTGAATAGGCATGTAGATTATCATCAACCGAATGGCGTACTAAGCCCAAACCGCTTTGACGTGCTCAACTATTCTGATCGTTCTACAGAGTGAGGGGTGAACGGAACCCCTTTTCAGCTCTACCCATCTGACCAACATTTATCAACAAAAATATCAGTTTCACCATCTTTGTGACAAGTATCAACCCGATCAGAGTGATTTGACTCAAATCAATGTGGTCCTGTGGTCTACTCTTGGATGTGCAGTTTCCAGTATTCCTGATTTGTTTATGAAATCAATTATTAGCAAAAGAACCCACAAACACAAAGGCGAATTGGTCACTACAACCATGGCTTTGATTATGCAAGAAAATCCTCAATACCTGTTTGTTTACCTCACCGTTTACTATAAAGTGCATCAATATAGTTGAAACATTTTACTGCAAATTTCGTTTGCTCAGCTGTTAGCTTTTATAAAGACGGACACTGTTGTTCCACTACTGGGAAAATTTAATTAAAAAGCGCCACCCCTCCCCCCCCCCTCATTTAGTGAGCCAACAAATTCATTTCACTTGTTCCCTGGTTTTCTCATTTATTTTCACTCCAGCTTCCGCATTTAGGTGGTGGATCCGTCTTCGGAGTGAAGATGTCTCGAGATGAATATTTGCACAGTAAGGTCACTATCAGTGCCTAAGACCCGAAGTGAGTTTGTTTTAAAATATGTAGCTCAAGCCATATAGAAAAGGAGAAGCAGGTGTCACGTGGCGCGCGCCTCTCCCAACAATAATGTGGAAGAACCGAACCCACCGACAGCCTGAGGATTGTTTGTGTGATGCATTTCTAGCAGAGCTGGAGTTCCTGTATCCAGTGGTGTTGATTTGTACTTTTGTAGGAAAAGTGGGCCAAGGACATTGAACCCGTCATTACCATTGTATTTCTTCAAAGTATCGTTTTGAAATACTTGCCCACCGTGGGCCCAATGTGCTCCTCAATATGATCAGAATTGGAACTCGTAATGGCCACCCGTATAGGATTGTGTCCGCTGTTGGACATGTTGAAACTTGATCAGGTTTCCAACCTGCTTTTATGCGAACACTATCCACCACTGACACAATCAGCTGAATAAAGCCGTGATCGGGAAAACACTAGACTGCAGACAACATGTTAGTTACATGTTTAGATTTGTGTGTAAAGATATATTCAGCACATCCACTGTCACACCGTTTTACACATGGGTGAAGTTGCCCAGATATCACCTGAAATTTTGTTTCTATTCAGTTCAAATATTTCCTCAATAAGTGTGAATGCACCGAAAAATGCTTATCGGACAGCCTCATAGGTCTACTGTGATGTTTGAGCTAACCTGTGACAGTAGGTTTGTGATTCGCATGATATTTCATTAGGTGTGGAGTGATAATGACGTGAAAGACAGCCAAATGCTCTCCTTCGTCAACGGGACTCGAACCTGTAACCCGCGAAGTGATAACCATTTATAATAGTTGACCACAGCGTCCGTCCACTTTGTCTAACTCAAATTTATCAGACGGGTCTCCAATCGCTTCTCCAATCGAAAAACCCCTTGTTTTATTCCAGTATTACCTTCAACGATTTAGTTTAAATTTGCTTGGCTGAATGTCTTTTGGACTCCACCATTCATGCACAAATCTCAGGTCATTCGACCAACCCTGTACTCGGAAGCATCAGACTCGAGATTCGATGTTGTTAGAGCTCATTAGTGGTGGTGTAATGGTCACTCGCTACACCAGATTTTCCATAGATTCTTAGACACCGATATTTTTCTCAAAGTTAGAATGAAGAATGGTTATCTCTTTCTTCAAAAACGGGATATGTCAACGTCCAGGGAGCTATGGAATATTCAGTCTCTCTGGTCCATTCAACAACATCTCTGAACGTATTCACAGAAGTCCGATTATTGACTTCCATATCGATGGAGACTGTTTTGAATAAATCGGACAATTATTATGGTAAGTAATGAAATTGCGCCAAAAGAGGAGAATGCGACATTACAAAATATTGTGGATCCGCCAGGAAGAATGATGACACCGATACCTTTATTCTCTTCGCCTATCTGATCCTTGATGTATGTTGGGTTCAATTTTTCATCGGGAAATAATCTAACGTGCCCGGGAGAAGGATAGACAGCAAAATATTGCTTCGACAGTCGGGTTGTGCATTTCACATTGACTCGTCTATCTCAAGGAAACCATTCGGTATGAGGAATCAAACAGGAGGATGATTTTTGTTGAATCAGATTACCAAAATAATACGACACTTTGTTGGGAGACGGAACTTAATTAACTGGTAAAACATAATGTGATGGGAAAATTGTATTAAAGATGAAAGAGGAATAATTGTCGTGGTTGTGGAAAGTGACATGCATGTTAAGCGATCATGAGGCACGGAAACCAAGTTGCGAGCAAACAGGGATAGTCTATTTACAAATTCGGGCATGATTGTTTCGTGGTACTTTGTGGAAAAGGAACAAGCCATCGGCCCTTTCTCTGAAAAACAAAATCTGTGATCAACACTATGAATGATCCGTTAAATTAGGGATGAGATTAGTCGTGAGATAGAGGTACAGGTGACAGGTAGTTATGGTACACAAAAACGGCATGTTTTAAAATCCACAAGTCCATTCCAACTAATCAAGATTGTTGTCTGTTGTAAAATGATAATGCAACAGGTGGTGTGATAGACTTCTTACAGTGTCGAATTCAAACGGGATACAGTTTCATGTGTAATGAGTCATCACGTCCATGAGAAAATTAGTCTTCAAATTCTTTCTCGTCTACTGGCGGATGCGCAACTCGTTTCATTCTACAATATATCCCCGGATAAATAACTTTAATGAATAACTAAGAAGAGCAGTGTGCGACATCAAACTTTCTGAATTAGGTGGGCTTGAAGCTGATGTAACACATTTACATGTTACTTATTAGCTGGTAACACGTCGCTAGAGATTTTTGTAATCATGCGACGTGATGCTCACCACGAGTACACATTGTAAAGGCCCGTTTTCAATCTACTCCTGAAATATCAGTAGTGTATTATTCACCTAAGTCACATAGACATCAGTACAATTAGTCCACCCGTAACTGACTATGTAGGGTACAAAGTAATCAAGAATGAATCGAATTGGGATTCGCATTGGCAACCGACACAGAGGAAATAATGAACGGAGCAAGCCAAGTTTGCCTCGATAGCATTTACACATTGTATCAACTACCATCATTAGTTTTGTCCGACCCTTCAGTGGAAAACTGTCATAGAAAAACACCGTCAGCACTACGGGTGGTCGTGTATCATGTTTTCAGGGTGCTTCCAGACTTCAGTTGGAGAAAGTGTATAGAAATGCTATCTCTTCTAATTTAGGGCTGAGAAAATGTCATGTGCAATACTATCTCTGGAGCCAGGTTACGTAATGGTACCAGACAAACAGGAACAGAACAGAGTCTGAAAGCTTCCCTAGAATGCAACCCTTGATTATACTTGTCTGAATTTATCGCTCATACATTCTCTCAGATAACGCAACTGATGGTACTCAGTTGGACTCTTGAAACCTTGAAGTTCGATGAGTTCCATGAGAAAAGCTTGCATAGGAAGTTTCATCAGAAATAAGAATCGGCCTTCTGAATAAAACGACGATTTGTATAATTAAGCTTCACGCGTCAGCGGTCTGGTGTCCATTGCTTGCAGTCAGGTCAATGTTCAAGCATCCTGGACACCATGGATGTGCTTCCAACAAACCATAGTCCTTCATAGGTAGTTCGATTGTTTTGCACTTTTCATTGTCAATACATTTCATTCTTGTTTATGGTTTATGCGCAGGCCCCATTACTACATTTTCTCGGGATCGAAACTGAACTCGACCAGTATACGAAGACTACATCAAAACGAGTCGAATGAACTTTGTTTATACTATGGGTGATTTCCATGATCAAAAGCGAGGCTTAGATGATATATGAGAAAGTATTTAGGAGGTTGAATCGTCATTACATAAGAGCATGGTATCAGGATATGTGCTAAACAAAACATGGCACAATCAGGGAGGAAGGAGTACATCGACTCAGAGTGGAATAAAACAATGTGGAGAAAGCATATTTATTTTTGTTGTTTTGTTGTGTGCACATTTTGCGTTTTTTGTTTTGCTCATATTTGATGATTACAACAGAAACGGATACACTCCCACCATCGACTTCTGTTTCGAGCCATGTCCATTAGTAAGACAAACCAGCGTCCCCCATTATATCTACTGTTCCAACTTGATGACCAAATTATCTTCTGTCCTCCATGCTCTTTCTTTCAGTCTGGTCCAAGGAGAGCAAACAATGCGTGAAATTTCAGGCTTTGGGCAAGCACCGGTAATACATTTCCTAGCCAGCGGAGTCGATGCTGCAATAGGGCCTAACCTGAACATCTGATCATTGCTAAAGCTTTGCTCCCACTACAAACTCGCAATGCTATGGAAGCAGCGGTTATCAAACGCAGACTGGCGACGGATAACTTGAACTCGGAGTGGTCATGTTTCAACACCATACAACATCACACGGAGCACGGCGGTTTTGTACACTCGACCTTTAAAGGAATGATTATTCTTGTCCCAAGCAGCCATTTCCAGTCACACAGCTGCCCAGGTGAACAAAACTTTCTGTAATCTCCAGTCTTCCTTTGCCCAAGTAGAAAGCGGGTTCATGCTTTCGCAAATCCTGAAGTAGCATCTCACATTTTGATGGTGCGAAGTACGTTCCCTATCGAAGTGAGTGGGACGAAGTTTTCGGCTTATTCCAGATCAGTAAACTTCTGCTCTGGTAGGAGATCGACACTGCCACATACGAGGTCTTAGAACGACTGCTTAAGGGCAACGCCAGTTATGAAGTTAAAGAAAAACTGTGAAATGGGACAACCTTGTCGAACTTCACTGGAAACAACAAATCGGGGAAGCATACCGTAAGCTCTTACACGTCTTGAAGTAAAACGGTTCGGGGATTTGATGGTTAGTGCATACATTTCCATCACGCTATTTCCCAACAGGCATTCCCATTAAATAGTGTTACTAACTGACTCAAAGGCCTCTTTGATATCCAGGAATACGACGATGGTCGGTCATCGGTGATAGCGCCAATGCTGAAACAGCTGACGGAGAGTGGATATCTGATCAATGCAGCCTCGGCAAGGACGAAACCCCACTTGGTCCACACGGATTTAATCCTCTTCATTTGATGACAGTCTTCGAAGAAAAACAGATGCTAAAATCTTCGTCACAATCTGGATTAAGCTCATACTCTGTGATTACCACAGATAGTTCGGGATCATTTCTTGAAGACATGGACTCCGATCGGTTCTATCGCATCCCTAAGAAATTCCTCCTCTTCCCATAAATTAGAGAACGTGTACTTTAGCTCTTTCGCCATATTTCAGCTTGCCTCCCTGAATACAGCTGTTGGAAGGCTGTTTTGGCCTGGAGCCTTGTGATGCTTGAGGAATGCTTCGCTGGGCGGATCTAAGGGCATGGAACACTGAGCACAAGGTTGATCAAGCGATATGATAGTCTGCGCAGGAGAGAAGTAGAATTGCAAGTTGAAGTGTTCATCCCACCTATCTAGGCTCGATCAAGATTATGAATAGCCTTTCCGTCGGCTCCTCAGATGGTACCACTGATACTGTCTTTTGGTACCGATATTGGGGATAACGTGGGACAAATTTCGAAAGTTCCCGTAGGCAACAGCTGATTCCATATCAACTAAATATTCCAACAACCAGATTTCATGATCATTTCTTAGGCTTGCAGTGAGCTCACATTATAGGACCAGATGAGCTTCGTTGACAGCTTAGTCCGCAGGGATTGAACTGCGAATATCCAGACGTTGGAGGCAGTTTGCCTTCATCATATAGTTTATCGATCTGGAGGTTATGCTGCAAACAGCCAAACAAGCTGAAAGCATGGCCGGTTTCGCGTCAGTCCAAAGTTGTTCTAGGGGACACGGGTAAGATGGTGCTCAATCTATTTTTAATATCGCCCTGGAATTCGACCAACTCGGTAGTCTAGATATCTGTTCGAGACATCATGTTGCTAGTTGTCCCATCAAAGCACATAGACAGTGTGGCACAAACCAGTGTGGGATCAGAATCAGAATTACTTCTCCATAAAGAACGGTAGTTTTGTATACAGTCTCACCATGTATACCTCGTTGCAACGTGATCTATCTGAGTCCAGTCTCAGGTTGACGAAAGGGGGTTGCAGGTGGCTGAACGGCGCTTTGTGTTTCTAAGACTGATTCTGGATAGAAAGAGTCGGTGATGAGATTGTATATTTAAAATCCTTTCACCAAGCGCCGTTACGACATATCAAACCGACAACGAATTTGCATAGAGTTGTGTACTGAGTAAAATCTACTCCTCACGCGTTAACGTTTTGTCCTCAAAAGTGAAACGGATTCTTCTGGCGTCCATTTGAACACCAGAGCCACCGTTTTGCACGGCTGCTTTCAAGCGACAACCAGTGACGTCCCTTCGAGTATAAACAGTTTTATTCTATGTGGATTGCCGGGTTTGATTTTTTTCTAAATTTGGTCGTCTGTCGCGTCAATGTGATTTCTGCTTGTTCAACCGAGAGTCGAGACTGGGCTGTGGTTGTTATATTACTTTCGATTTGCGGATCGAAACCTAAATGTTCATCATCAGATGGAACGAGACAATGGAACGTACTTTACTGAATACTATGTTGCACACTTGTGACTTCAATTTTGGATGAATTAGGAGAGGGAGTGAGCGGGTATCCGTAAATGGGAACCCCGCTGACAAATAAATGCAACTGGCCACTCTGCGGAATATACGTTCTGATCGTTTGAGTTGTTGTTAGGAGACAATAGGATGACCACTGTTCATTCATTGATGCTGCATCATTTTATATCTCCAACCAGACAGTCAGGGAATTCCTCGGATCCAGAACGGGAAGACCGGGCAGCTGATTTTCATGCTTTTTTCGTGCACCTTTTGGTCACAACATTGATCCTTACACCCCGATATTTTATGGGGTAGAGGATCTTCCGAAGTAGCCAGTGCACGTCTCAGACAGGAAAGCTAGCTGACTTTGAATCCTTAGGATAGTAATTTATCTGATGAATTCAAACGTAAAGGTAACCACCTCATCGTCACCAACCGCGTCACTGAGTTTAAGTTTTGGCAAATTGCTCATACAGCTTTCGGAAAAAAGAGCCATCTGCATTCGTGTTTGAGTACTAATTTATTCAGTGTTCCTCGGAAGTGATAACAGCACGGTGTCAGTAATAATGAGGCTAGTCATAAGCTATCGAAAAACAGAGGCCATTTCCTGGTTCAACCACACAGTCTGTGCTGACTCCATTGTTTGAGGATTAGGTCACACATGTTCCCAGATAAACTGCGAAGGCATATAACAATTGAGGTGAAAGATATCGGTTGGAAAATATGTGTTGGTCAGCCTAGTGGCCACATGCTCCGAACGGTTACATACCCAAATGCGATTTCCCCGTGTCTAACCTAACTGCAACATAATGTTATGTTGTGAATATTGGTCTTCGAAAACTAAATTTCCGAATAGCACCCCTAAGGTCTAGTCGGAACTTCATATATGCAACATAGAAGCTATTCACGCATTCTTAAGTACACAATTTATGCTCATCAAGCTAAGGTGTCTAGGGCAAAGGTTTCCAGTGATGGTTTGTATTGGTTGGTAATAGCTGAGCTTGGCGTTTAGGTTGCAAACGTTTCATCACCAATCGAGGTGACGTCATCAGGACACGGGTGAGGGTGCCCGTACTTATCTATATATGGATATGTATATGGAGCTGGCTTTGGACATGACCTTGACCTAAGAAAGGCATTAATTACAGGAATTCGACCATTTTGACAGGAAGTGGTCCACTTGTCTACATCTTGTTCATTGACTCTTGACTAATTTTCAACTGCATACCGACTAAGCTTTTCAGCACAGTTGATGTAATACAGACAACCACTGTGTGCATCTGAGTTCTGAATGAGTGCCACTTCTATCTGAACTCTCTCCACACACACTCACTTCTCTTTTTCATTTGGGCCATTTAATTCGTGTCTGTGAGACATGGAAATATCGCTATTCAATGCCAGCCTGACTTGGTTGTGATTTTCTGTACAAGGATAGCAAGTGCCGGATAGTGCTTATTGTGGTTTGTGAGGTGAATTTGGAAGAATTCTTCCTCAAGCTCGACAGTAAACGTGATCTAGTAATATATCTTGTCAGAAGGAATATTAAATGTTGTTTCGATTACATGGATGTTAGATACTGGACTAATTATTGTCCCGATTGGCTTACGTGATCTAATTGGAACTGATCAGAGAAAAATTGTAGTGTATAAGTTCAATAAAATGGGTTGAGATCCAGCCCAGATAGTTTTACGGTTAGGATGTTTAAGGCACAATCGTTCATTCGGAAGGTAATTGTCAGCTGGGGCCTGGGAAATGTGCACTGTCGATGATTCCTAACAAGGATGAAACAGCTCTACAGTGCTTTCATGGTTTTCCGTGGTTTGAACGATCACATGGCATGATATAAAATCCAATGTCCTACTACTCATAGGTTATTTTATTGAATTCATCCAATCTCCTTCACTTAACATTTGATTGCATCCTAGGAGACGATCCTCAATAGGAATTGCTTGGGTGTGTAGCTTTCATCCGTGGGGCCGAGTCGTTGGACCATTCTCCTAAACTGACGAACAGTGGTCAGTTGGTTATCTTCTTGGTTGCCGGACACTGATGTCCAAAGATGGACTTAAATAGATCGGGGCCCACTCACACTGGTTTAATTTTGTCTTTTAATGAACGGAGAAAGTGGAATTCCATTCTGCTATTCGTTATGCTTGTCCGTAACGCTTAGAGTTTTAGTAATGCATGATTTAACTCTTAGGAAGCCATACTGAATACACTTGCACCCATTCTTGCGCAGCCTTACCGGTATGACACGTTTCAGCCTGTAGTTTGTGACGATGCTAGTCGGACTAACAGGTCCAGAGTTCATCGGGTTGGTAACCATCCTCGTTTTAAAGATAGGGCCGGTGATTGGTCTTTTTCTGACATGTGCATCATTGAAAGAGGTCTGGCTAGACACCTGTCAACTTTAGGAACGCGTCTGTAATTATTCGAAGGTGGGTCTCGTCCGGGCCCAACAAACTAAATTGATCATGTGGAATGAGCTGACTGTGTATCTCCGGAATAATGAAGGATACAGTGCTTGGATTTGGCAAATCTGGATGCCGAAAATTAGGGTGTGAAGTGAATATGGGATGTGAGTGGTATTTGAATATATCTGCAATAAGAGATGGGAATATAACTGAGGTGCAATCCTCAAGGATGGCAACCGACCTTCCCGGTATGTACACGAATCTCGAAAGCACGATCCAAATCCAACGCGTTCGATAAAGTACTAGCTTATCGTATACATCCACAGGTTGTGTTTGCTCTTGAATTCAGCCGCATCCCTTTCTGTTACTGTGGATTTAGATCTGGCATACCTCCTAAAGCAATTAGATAAAATCTTGAACAGAGCATGGAATCAGCGATTTACATTTATTCCCGATTTGTATCTTTCGGAAATACAGGTGGTTAGACTGACGAATGGGTATTTGGTTAAAATGGAAAGAAATGTGAAATACAATCGCCACTCGTTAGCTTGAAACACAATCTCATGCTTTGATTAATTGGGTCAGTATTTGAAAACAATTGAAAATCCCTGCACTTTGATTAATTTATCTTAAACCAACTTCGTATCCAACGCTATAAAATTATAATAGCTATCATTTAAAGAAATGTCTGACATCCTGAGCTGGGAGATAATAACTAGATCTCGAAAACGATCTATTGAACAGACAACCAGTCACATGTTTCAGCGATTGCAAATTGACCGTGAAAAGCTCGCAAGATGCCCGAACGGTTTTGTTTGGTGAAAGAGTAAAGGTTTTCGTCACGTGTTGAGCATAACCCAGCACGGGGCACAATGTAAGGTGACTGGAGCTATGTTTCAAACAACCGTTAGGATGGAATTCCAAAATGTGTTCCTTAGTTGGTAAAAACCAACCGTCATTAGACCGAGTGAACTACCAACAAGGTGCCTTGTGGCATCAAACAACATATGAAATGTCTAGAAATAAGTTTGAAATTGTTATAGTTCTATCTGAATTGGTTGCAGTTAGTGAATTTACACAAGAAAACTCAGTCATTTCCGGGTCGTTGCATCTTCCGATTTACAGAGATACTTCCGGATGTCAGTGACCATAAAACTACTCAATCTACTTAAAGACCAGTTGTCTAGGGACCACCTAAGGACACCAACATCCCCTGGTGTACCGATGGCGGTTAACGGAAACCTAGAGAGAAAAATCTTCTCGGTGGATGGTGTGCCAGATTTCAGTGAAATCGGAAAAGGGGAAAATATTTCAAGTTTAGTCCAATTGCCTTGCACGGAGTAATTTTCTCTAAGGAAACTCACTTACCTAAATGAATTAGAACCCCGTCCCTTTCGTCTTTGAAATTTATGCATTTTAATTATTCCACCTTGAAATATCGTGGATGGTGCCGAGAATGCCTCACAGGATGGTGATTAGCCTGTGAATATCCCAAGGAAATACAAATGAGTAACGCATTTGTCAAGTTTGAAATCAGTGAACTGATTTTCTGGCGCAAAATTAACCTTGAAAATTGAAACTGAACTTGACTCACTTTGTATCCAATACACTAGCCATAACACTCCAGCTACTCACTGAGCTTACAGAAACCGAAGAAAAGAATGTACTTCTTTCCAGTACTGTGGTGGAAGAAAAAAGGTTCGAAAGTTACAAACAAATCCCAAAACGAAGGGAAAATATTATACATAATCATATGTATCCAATGAGAAGAACTTCCAGAAAATTCCCACACTCTTTGCGAATTTGGATTTTTTAATTGGGGTTGTGTCATACTTCGCCGCTTTTTAAAGCCGGCCTCAACCTCCCGACTGAGGAGGTTACGTTTAGCAATCGCGAAATCATTCGGAGCGCATGCCAATTTATTTCATCCTGAATAATCGCCGGATCATAAACGTTGAGCAGACTCACTCACAGTCCTCCTCTGACCGTACAACAATAGACGCATATGGACCATTTTGTCAACGTCCATGGATGATCTTGAGTGATAAAGTAGTTTGGCTCATTCAGGTTTTCTTATGCGGACACAGATCCGACTTTCATTCATGTTCGTCTCTGTTTGTCTCTTTTTAGGTGATACCAACGCTGAAGTCAACCGTACAGCACATTCCCGTTCAGATGATAACCAACGAATCTGCTTCACAGAGCGAGTCCTGTGCACAGTGCTCTGTGCAACCTAATTCCCCGTATACAACGCAATACTGGCAACTTATGAGGGAAACTCCGGACGTTGATTCAGTAGGTGTCACTAACGATAGTTGACTTTGGCGTTAAATCCTAACAGAACCACCCATCTTTTGACCATACAACAAACCAGACAAATCCCTTAATTGTCAACGGACCAGCAGCGTGACCATTAACCTCGACAACCAGTGGACCCTGAAGCGTTTCTAGAAAGAAACGTCTATGGTGTTTGAGGAAATCCGCAATCCTCTGTCTGATTAGAAGTATTGATCGGGAGAATTTGGGTCTAAGTGAGATATCCAAGGAGTTCGAGGGCTCACTGATTGCCTATAGGGAAAGTTTAATAGAATACTTAGCGCTTTCGTTTTAAGGGGACAACTGTGTGTTCTTCGCAGAAGTATTCAACACAGTTCACCGGAACTGTGAGGTCGAAAAGCATCTGTCTATTGCTGTTCGGTTTATCTAAATTTCGGCCGATTTTTACTAAAACGAATTATGAAAGCGTTGATGGGCAAACTGCTTACTGACCCCAATGAAATTCGGCCACGAAATTTATCTAAAAATCTGTTGGTTTCCAAAGCGCTATAAATAGATATTCATAGAATGTAATATTTTCATGAGGAGCCTGAATCTCATGTAAAGGGGAAGTCCAATTGCGTTTTTTATATTGATCCAGTACAAAACTTGGGAAGGTAATTCTCATTTCAGTCAACTAATTCTACTTACGAAACTTTTAGTTATGAAAATGTGTGAACTAGTTACTGATTCAGAAACTGATGAAGAAACATTATTCCGTACATCTACGGAAAATGTTTATGCAAATGTCTTCATGTCATCTGAGTACAGTACAACTTGAAGTGTTATCCAGTGCAGCTGAATGTACAATTGTATTGAACAGCAGCCATGATATTACTCTTTCATCGGGAATTATCGATACCGCAACCGGAAGACCAAAAACACTTTGACCTTATTCTGTATGGACCTAGTGAATACTGAACATCAGCAAAGATCAATAAGACCATAACAGCTCAGTCTCCTCAGGAAGAGTCATGTTTTATTCTCTAAAGATGAATGGAAATTCACGTATTGCCTCACGTTCAGATGAGTGCTACGGAGACCTCATGACAAACAACGAGCACCACAGTGGTGCTAAAATTTCTGAACCTCGCAAACTGCTCCGAAAGGAAACTATAATGGATGGTTTGCGAGAAGGCAATATGTACCTCCCCAAAAATTCTGTCCAAAAGGAACACATATAGTGCAGATTTACGGCCTGTTCTCATTCACTAAAACAGTGGCTACAAAGCCTTTCATAATTCCCGTAACGAGACCTCTACAGCATAATTTGGCCATCAGTTTCAAAAAGTTGTTCACTGAAGTCAGAGATTTAATCACTCGGCACAAAGTGAAAGACTGTTACGAGATGTGTGAATTGCTGAATGATGTAAGTCAAAATCGGATCCGCAAATGTTGCATCACATTCGGTTGTGAATATTAATCATCCAACAATTGACAAATACTGCATGTGTGAATTGGATACGCAGGCAAAATGTCATTGCGAATACAGCCACTGTGTAGTTCCAAGGCCTTGTTTGAACGTTTGTGTGAAATCTACCGAAATATAGGAGAGTTATTCATGCTGAGTACCTATTCGCAAATAGCATCAACAATAGAGTTCCACCCTACGCTGGTGAAGTCTTCCCCAGTCCTCCTGAATCGGAGTGATCTTCTTTGTTGCTAATTTATTCGAATGACCGATTTTATTCCAAATTCCGCAACAATTACCGTGAAAGTAGTGTAAACTCGTAGGGATGCGAATAAATAATGTTGGTTGCTTTGTGTAAACAAATAAGATAATAAGATAACCAACTGACCACTGTTCGTCAGTTTAGGAGAATGGTCCAACGACTCGGCCCCACGGATGAAAGCTACACACCCAAGCAATTCCTATTGAGGATCGTCTCCTAGGATGCAATCAAATGTTAAGTGAAGGAGATTGGATGAATTCAATAAAATAACCTATGAGTAGTAGGACATTGGATTTTATATCATGCCATGTGATCGTTCAAACCACGGAAAACCATGAAAGCACTGTAGAGCTGTTTCATCCTTGTTAGGAATCATCGACAGTGCACATTTCCCAGGCCCCAGCTGACAATTACCTTCCGAATGAACGATTGTGCCTTAAACATCCTAACCGTAAAACTATCTGGGCTGGATCTCAACCCATTTTATTGAACTTATACACTACAATTTTTCTCTGATCAGTTCCAATTAGATCACGTAAGCCAATCGGGACAATAATTAGTCCAGTATCTAACATCCATGTAATCGAAACAACATTTAATATTCCTTCTGACAAGATATATTACTAGATCACGTTTACTGTCGAGCTTGAGGAAGAATTCTTCCAAATTCACCTCACAAACCACAATAAGCACTATCCGGCACTTGCTATCCTTGTACAGAAAATCACAACCAAGTCAGGCTGGCATTGAATAGCGATATTTCCATGTCTCACAGACACGAATTAAATGGCCCAAATGAAAAAGAGAAGTGAGTGTGTGTGGAGAGAGTTCAGATAGAAGTGGCACTCATTCAGAACTCAGATGCACACAGTGGTTGTCTGTATTATATCAACTGTGCTGAAAAGCTTAGTCGGTATGCAGTTGAAAATTAGTCAAGAGTCAATGAACAAGATGTAGACAAGTGGACCACTTCCTGTCAAAATGGTCGAATTCCTGTAATTAATGCCTTTCTTAGGTCAAGGTCATGTCCAAAGCCAGCTCCATATACATATCCATATATAGATAAGTACGGGCACCCTCACCCGTGTCCTGATGACGTCACCTCGATTGGTGATGAAACGTTTGCAACCTAAACGCCAAGCTCAGCTATTACCAACCAATACAAACCATCACTGGAAACCTTTGCCCTAGACACCTTAGCTTGATGAGCATAAATTGTGTACTTAAGAATGCGTGAATAGCTTCTATGTTGCATATATGAAGTTCCGACTAGACCTTAGGGGTGCTATTCGGAAATTTAGTTTTCGAAGACCAATATTCACAACATAACATTATGTTGCAGTTAGGTTAGACACGGGGAAATCGCATTTGGGTATGTAACCGTTCGGAGCATGTGGCCACTAGGCTGACCAACACATATTTTCCAACCGATATCTTTCACCTCAATTGTTATATGCCTTCGCAGTTTATCTGGGAACATGTGTGACCTAATCCTCAAACAATGGAGTCAGCACAGACTGTGTGGTTGAACCAGGAAATGGCCTCTGTTTTTCGATAGCTTATGACTAGCCTCATTATTACTGACACCGTGCTGTTATCACTTCCGAGGAACACTGAATAAATTAGTACTCAAACACGAATGCAGATGGCTCTTTTTTCCGAAAGCTGTATGAGCAATTTGCCAAAACTTAAACTCAGTGACGCGGTTGGTGACGATGAGGTGGTTACCTTTACGTTTGAATTCATCAGATAAATTACTATCCTAAGGATTCAAAGTCAGCTAGCTTTCCTGTCTGAGACGTGCACTGGCTACTTCGGAAGATCCTCTACCCCATAAAATATCGGGGTGTAAGGATCAATGTTGTGACCAAAAGGTGCACGAAAAAAGCATGAAAATCAGCTGCCCGGTCTTCCCGTTCTGGATCCGAGGAATTCCCTGACTGTCTGGTTGGAGATATAAAATGATGCAGCATCAATGAATGAACAGTGGTCATCCTATTGTCTCCTAACAACAACTCAAACGATCAGAACGTATATTCCGCAGAGTGGCCAGTTGCATTTATTTGTCAGCGGGGTTCCCATTTACGGATACCCGCTCACTCCCTCTCCTAATTCATCCAAAATTGAAGTCACAAGTGTGCAACATAGTATTCAGTAAAGTACGTTCCATTGTCTCGTTCCATCTGATGATGAACATTTAGGTTTCGATCCGCAAATCGAAAGTAATATAACAACCACAGCCCAGTCTCGACTCTCGGTTGAACAAGCAGAAATCACATTGACGCGACAGACGACCAAATTTAGAAAAAAATCAAACCCGGCAATCCACATAGAATAAAACTGTTTATACTCGAAGGGACGTCACTGGTTGTCGCTTGAAAGCAGCCGTGCAAAACGGTGGCTCTGGTGTTCAAATGGACGCCAGAAGAATCCGTTTCACTTTTGAGGACAAAACGTTAACGCGTGAGGAGTAGATTTTACTCAGTACACAACTCTATGCAAATTCGTTGTCGGTTTGATATGTCGTAACGGCGCTTGGTGAAAGGATTTTAAATATACAATCTCATCACCGACTCTTTCTATCCAGAATCAGTCTTAGAAACACAAAGCGCCGTTCAGCCACCTGCAACCCCCTTTCGTCAACCTGAGACTGGACTCAGATAGATCACGTTGCAACGAGGTATACATGGTGAGACTGTATACAAAACTACCGTTCTTTATGGAGAAGTAATTCTGATTCTGATCCCACACTGGTTTGTGCCACACTGTCTATGTGCTTTGATGGGACAACTAGCAACATGATGTCTCGAACAGATATCTAGACTACCGAGTTGGTCGAATTCCAGGGCGATATTAAAAATAGATTGAGCACCATCTTACCCGTGTCCCCTAGAACAACTTTGGACTGACGCGAAACCGGCCATGCTTTCAGCTTGTTTGGCTGTTTGCAGCATAACCTCCAGATCGATAAACTATATGATGAAGGCAAACTGCCTCCAACGTCTGGATATTCGCAGTTCTATCCCTGCGGACTAAGCTGTCAACGAAGCTCATCTGGTCCTATAATGTGAGCTCACTGCAAGCCTAAGAAATGATCATGAAATCTGGTTGTTGGAATATTTAGTTGATATGGAATCAGCTGTTGCCTACGGGAACTTTCGAAATTTGTCCCACGTTATCCCCAATATCGGTACCAAAAGACAGTATCAGTGGTACCATCTGAGGAGCCGACGGAAAGGCTATTCATAATCTTGATCGAGCCTAGATAGGTGGGATGAACACTTCAACTTGCAATTCTACTTCTCTCCTGCGCAGACTATCATATCGCTTGATCAACCTTGTGCTCAGTGTTCCATGCCCTTAGATCCGCCCAGCGAAGCATTCCTCAAGCATCACAAGGCTCCAGGCCAAAACAGCCTTCCAACAGCTGTATTCAGGGAGGCAAGCTGAAATATGGCGAAAGAGCTAAAGTACACGTTCTCTAATTTATGGGAAGAGGAGGAATTTCTTAGGGATGCGATAGAACCGATCGGAGTCCATGTCTTCAAGAAATGATCCCGAACTATCTGTGGTAATCACAGAGTATGAGCTTAATCCAGATTGTGACGAAGATTTTAGCATCTGTTTTTCTTCGAAGACTGTCATCAAATGAAGAGGATTAAATCCGTGTGGACCAAGTGGGGTTTCGTCCTTGCCGAGGCTGCATTGATCAGATATCCACTCTCCGTCAGCTGTTTCAGCATTGGCGCTATCACCGATGACCGACCATCGTCGTATTCCTGGATATCAAAGAGGCCTTTGAGTCAGTTAGTAACACTATTTAATGGGAATGCCTGTTGGGAAATAGCGTGATGGAAATGTATGCACTAACCATCAAATCCCCGAACCGTTTTACTTCAAGACGTGTAAGAGCTTACGGTATGCTTCCCCGATTTGTTGTTTCCAGTGAAGTTCGACAAGGTTGTCCCATTTCACAGTTTTTCTTTAACTTCATAACTGGCGTTGCCCTTAAGCAGTCGGTCTAAGACCTCGTATGTGGTAGTGTCGATCTCCTACCAGAGCAGAAGTTTACTGATCTGGAATAAGCCGAAAACTTCGTCCCACTCACTTCGATAGGGAACGTACTTCTCACCATCAAAATGTGAGATGCTACTTCAGGATTTGCGAAAGCATGAACCCGCTTTCTACTTGGGCAAAGGAAGACTGGAGATTACAGAAAGTTTTGTTCACCTGGGCAGCTGTGTGACTGGAAATGGCTGCTTGGGACAAGAATAATCATTCCTTTAAAGGTCGAGTGTACAAAACCGCCGTGCTCCGTGTGATGTTGTATGGTGTTGAAACATGACCACTCCGAGTTCAAGCTATCCGTCGCCAGTCTGCGTTTGATAACCGCTGCTTCCATAGCATTGCGAGTTTGTAGTGGGAGCAAAGCTTTAGCAATGATCAGATGTTCAGGTTAGGCCCTATTGCAGCATCGACTCCGCTGGCTAGGAAATGTATTACCGGTGCTTGCCCAAAGCCTGAAGTTTCACGCATTGTTTGCTCTCCTTGGACCAGACTGAAAGAAAGAGCATGGAGGACAGAGGATAACTTGGCACAGAAGAATAAAGAAACTGACGGAACGTCTACCACGGGAAGGGCCGTCTTGGTCATCAAGTTGGAACAGTAGAGATGATGGGGGACGCTGGTTTGTCTTACCAATGGACATGGCTCGAAACAGAAGTCGATGGTGGGAGTGTATCCGTTTCTGTTGTAATCATCAAATATGAGCAAAACAAAAAACGCAAAATGTGCACACAACAAAACAACAAAAATAAATATGCTTTCTCCACATTGTTTTATTCCACTCTGAGTCGATGTACTCCTTCCTCCCTGATTGTGCCATGTTTTGTTTAGCACATATCCTGATACCATGCTCTTATGTAATGACGATTCAACCTCCTAAATACTTTCTCATATATCATCTAAGCCTCGCTTTTGATCATGGAAATCACCCATAGTATAAACAAAGTTCATTCGACTCGTTTTGATGTAGTCTTCGTATACTGGTCGAGTTCAGTTTCGATCCCGAGAAAATGTAGTAATGGGGCCTGCGCATAAACCATAAACAAGAATGAAATGTATTGACAATGAAAAGTGCAAAACAATCGAACTACCTATGAAGGACTATGGTTTGTTGGAAGCACATCCATGGTGTCCAGGATGCTTGAACATTGACCTGACTGCAAGCAATGGACACCAGACCGCTGACGCGTGAAGCTTAATTATACAAATCGTCGTTTTATTCAGAAGGCCGATTCTTATTTCTGATGAAACTTCCTATGCAAGCTTTTCTCATGGAACTCATCGAACTTCAAGGTTTCAAGAGTCCAACTGAGTACCATCAGTTGCGTTATCTGAGAGAATGTATGAGCGATAAATTCAGACAAGTATAATCAAGGGTTGCATTCTAGGGAAGCTTTCAGACTCTGTTCTGTTCCTGTTTGTCTGGTACCATTACGTAACCTGGCTCCAGAGATAGTATTGCACATGACATTTTCTCAGCCCTAAATTAGAAGAGATAGCATTTCTATACACTTTCTCCAACTGAAGTCTGGAAGCACCCTGAAAACATGATACACGACCACCCGTAGTGCTGACGGTGTTTTTCTATGACAGTTTTCCACTGAAGGGTCGGACAAAACTAATGATGGTAGTTGATACAATGTGTAAATGCTATCGAGGCAAACTTGGCTTGCTCCGTTCATTATTTCCTCTGTGTCGGTTGCCAATGCGAATCCCAATTCGATTCATTCTTGATTACTTTGTACCCTACATAGTCAGTTACGGGTGGACTAATTGTACTGATGTCTATGTGACTTAGGTGAATAATACACTACTGATATTTCAGGAGTAGATTGAAAACGGGCCTTTACAATGTGTACTCGTGGTGAGCATCACGTCGCATGATTACAAAAATCTCTAGCGACGTGTTACCAGCTAATAAGTAACATGTAAATGTGTCACATCACCTTCAAACCCACCTAATTCAGAAAGTTTGATGTCGCACACTGCTCTTCTTAGTTATTCATTAAAGTTATTTATCCGGGGATATATTGTAGAATGAAACGAGTTGCGCATCCGCCAGTAGACGAGAAAGAATTTGAAGACTAATTTTCTCATGGACGTGATGACTCATTACACATGAAACTGTATCCCGTTTGAATTCGACACTGTAAGAAGTCTATCACACCACCTGTTGCATTATCATTTTACAACAGACAACAATCTTGATTAGTTGGAATGGACTTGTGGATTTTAAAACTTGTCGTTTCTGTATACCATAATTATCTGTCACCTGTACCTCCATCTGACGATTATTCTCATCCCTAATTTAACGGATCATTCATAGTGTTGATCACAGATTTTGTTTTTCAGAGAAAGGGCCGATGGCTTGTTCCTTTTCCACAAAGTACCACGAAACAATCATGCCCGAATTTGTAAATAGACTATCCCTGTTTGCTCGTAACTTGGTTTCCGTGCCCCATGATCGCTTAACATGCATGTCACTTTCCACAACCACGACAATTATTCCTCTTTCATCTTTAATACAATTTTCCCATCACATTATGTTTTACCAGTTAATTAAGTTCCGTCTTCCAACAAAGTGTCGTATTATTTTGGTAATCTGATTCAACAAAAATCATCCTCCTGTTTGATTCCTCATACCGAATGGTTTCCTTGAGATAGACGAGTCAATGTGAAATGCACAACCCGACTGTCGAAGCAATATTTTGCTGTCTATCCTTCTCCCGGGCACGTTAGATTATTTCCCGATGAAAAATTGAAACAAACATACATCAAGGATCAGATAGGCGAAGAGAATAAAGGTATCGATGTCATCATTCTTCCTGGCGGATCCACAATATTTTGTAATGTCGCATTCTCCTCTTTTGGCGCAATTTCATTACTTACCATAATAATTGTCCGATTTATTCAAAACAGTCTCCATCGATATGGAAGTCAATAATCGGACTTCTGTGAATACGTTCAGAGATGTTGTTGAATGGACCAGAGAGACTGATTATTCCATAGCTCCCTGGACGTTGACATATCCCGTTTTTGAAGAAAGAGATAACCATTCTTCATTCTAACTTTGAGAAAAATATCGGTGTCTAAGAATCTATGGAAAATCTGGTGTAGCGAGTGACCATTACACCACCACTAATGAGCTCTAACAACATCGAATCTCGAGTCTGATGCTTCCGAGTACAGGGTTGGTCGAATGACCTGAGATTTGTGCATGAATGGTGGAGTCCAAAAGACATTCAGCCAAGCAAATTTAAACTAAATCGTTGAAGGTAATACTGGAATAAAACAAGGGGTTTTTCGATTGGAGAAGCGATTGGAGACCCGTCTGATAAATTTGAGTTAGACAAAGTGGACGGACGCTGTGGTCAACTATTATAAATGGTTATCACTTCGCGGGTTACAGGTTCAGGTCCCGTTGACGAAGGAGAGCATTTGGCTGTCTTTCACGTCATTATCACTCCACACTTAATGAAATATCATGCGAATCACAAACCTACTGTCACAGGTTAGCTCAAACATCACAGTAGACCTATGAGGCTGTCCGATAAGCATTTTTCGGTGCATTCACACTTATTGAGGAAATATTTGAACTGAATAGAAACAAAATTTCAGGTGATATCTGGGAAACTTCACCCATGTGTAAAACGGTGTGACAGTGGATGTGCTGAATATATCTTTACACACAAATCTAAACATGTAACTAACATGTTGTCTGCAGTCTAGTGTTTTCCCGATCACGGCTTTATTCAGCTGATTGTGTCAGTGGTGGATAGTGTTCGCATAAAAGCAGGTTGGAAACCTGATCAAGTTTCAACATGTCCAACAGCGGACACAATCCTATACGGGTGGCCATTACGAGTTCCAATTCCGATCATTTTGAGGAGTACATTGGGCTCACGGTGAACAAGTATTTCAAAACGATACTTTGAAGAAATACAATGGTAATGACGGGTTCAATGTCCTTGGCCCACTTTTCCTACAAAAGTACAAATCAACACCACTGGAAATGTATCACACAAACAATACTCAGGCTGTCGGTGGGTTTGGTTCTTCCACATTATTGTTGGGAAAGGCGCGCGCCACGTGACACCTGCTTCTCCTTTTCTATATGGCTTGAGCTACATATTTTAAAACAAACTCACTTCGGGTCTTAGGCACTGATAGTGACCTTACTGTGCAAATATTCATCTCGAGACATCTTCACTTCGAAGACGGATCCACCACCTAAATGCGGAAACCGGATTGAAAATAAATTAAAAAACCAATGAGCAAGAGGAATGAATTTGCTGGCTCACTAAATGAGGGGGGGGAGGGGTGGCGCTTTTTAATTAAATTTTCCCAGTAGTGGAACAACAGTGTCCGTCTTTATAAAAGCTAACAGCTGAGCAAACGAAATTTGCAGTAAAATGTTTCAACTATATTGATGCACTTTATAGTAAACGGTGAGGTAAACAAACAGGTATTGAGGATTTTCTTGCATAATCAAAGCCATGGTTATAGTGACCAATTCGCCTTTGTGTTTGTGGGTTCTTTTGCTAATAATTGATTTCATAAACAAATCAGGAATACTGGAAACTGCACATCCAAGAGTAGACCACAGGACCACATTGATTTGAGTCAAATCACTCTGATCGGGTTGATACTTGTCACAAAGATGGTGAAACTGATATTTTTGTTGATAAATGTTGGTCAGATGGGTAGAGCTGAAAAGGGGTTCCGTTCACCCCTCACTCTGTAGAACGATTAGAATAGTTGAGCACGTCAAAGTGGTTTGGGCTTAGTACGCCATTCGGTTGATGATAATCTACATGCCTATTCACATGCAAGTCTTACTGAAATTTTCCCAGATTAGCTGACCTTTATATCCCGATCAGTCGAGTGAAACTCTCAAACTGATTCAATGAGTTAGGGATTCAGCAATCTTGCTTGGAGAAATTCATGATAAAAATGCTGAGCGGACTCATGTGACATTGGATTTTCAAACACCGATGACCTTCTTCGAAAATGAATTTCCTTTTATTGTTCCCGATATTTACAGTTTGCATACTGATATACTGTGATCAAATGCGTCGTGTTTCATAAGACAAAATGAATACAACAAAATCACTACTCTTACTGAGAGCACAGACAGCTTTCAAAGCAATAGAAGATAATCCATCCAACATGTGCCACTCACAGGTGAAGACCGTGGTAACAATCGGCCTAAACGCCATTCCTTTTCGCAACCAAGATAAACACCCATCTGATAAGCGAGCAATGCATAACTAGGAAAACCAGAAAATGTTCACCTTGAAAAACCTGACTCCAAAAGGTGCATTCAAATCGAATGAAATTTACATCTATTCATTGAAGTTTCTTTTTACACCATTATCGGGACGCGCAATAGGACACTCAAGAGGACACTTTATTTGTGGCAGGCATAAGCTGGAACTCTAGGCATCTTTTGATCTCATCAACTTTCGCGCATCTCAAGTGATAAGTATACTTGGCACGCGAGTAAAATTGCACGTAAAATGTAGCCAATCTCACAGGAACAATAGAAATACACAACAATACCATTATCACTTCCGCTTCTGAAGGTCCATTTATAAATTCCGTCGGCACATTTCGGTAGTGAAACTTTATCAGCACGAGGCATTCACATTTAGTCCAACTGCGAAATCCAACTTCGGCAATGGACCGGAAACTGCTGACAATAGCCCCATATTTCTGAGAAGCTAATCCGTTTACTGGGTCAGTCACATCATAGGAAACAATTGTGTGAGTAATTTCACTCTCATTGTTTCCTGATTACTCTACCAGTCTTACGCTATTTAGTAATTTTCTCAAATATCTCCTTCGACAATGGAATCGGGTAAGTACTCCTTAGTCAGATTGACATTTCTTGTAATATTTGAATGATCTCTACTAGATTGCTTCCTAGTGACTTGGGGGCATTTTATCCAGCTAGTATTTGAAAAACAAATGTTCGAAATTCCCAGGTAGGCAAGTTTGTGTGTATTCAGATGGTTCTCGAATTGGGACATTGTATTTTTAACAGCGAAGTTTTCAATCATTTGTTGGCAAACAATATATACACACGTATACACACAATTGTTCAAAATATCTACTGATACAATGGAACGATCAATTGGATTTCCTTACATAGATCCCGAATCTACGCCCCTACGCGCTTCTTCCAAACAATTTTCACTTATCCTATTTATTCATATCGTGGATTATCATTTCCTCCTCATGAGTGCATGAAAGCACACTTAGATAGGGAAATATTTTCTTATCATCCACCAAAATGATCATAATAAATGCACATCAAATCATTTAGATTCGTCGCAACAATATTCTTCGTGAACTGTGCGTTGGATGAAACTCCACTTGTCCAGTAAAATCTGCCAGTATTCAGAGTATGCGCCTATTCTTTATCACCATACCTATTCGTCCAATCGATGGTGTACTTAGAATGCACTACACTTGAACGATCATTATATTGCACCTAAATACTTTCTTGCGATACTCACTAAGCCACTGAGCCACCAATAAGATCCTTACAGTGATCGTTCGGAGTTGCTGGTATGTGACAAACAGGGTATCTCTCTACTTCGTCAAGTTAAATATTTAGGCGCATGTCCTAATGATAAAAATATCTTATCTAGTTCTATTTCCCATTGATACGTGACCTTTTTACTTGCAATACAATTGTCCTTATTTCTTTATCACATCAGCTGCCACCGTTGAACTACCCACAATTTCAAACTTACAGTCCATTTATTATGCAAGTAATTCGTGATTAGCAAATTGGAAAGGCGTCACCTAAAATGAACTGTTTTTGTGAAAACTCACCCCGTCTCAATTTTACACAGCCTTTTGAAAACCACGTTTCCACCGTAAACTCCATTCGGAGGGATCAATTATGACAATTATCAATTTTCCTTAAACGTTTATTTAGTGCAGATCAGTAGTAAGACAGTACTTGAAACTATAACATGTACTCATCCAGTATTTCGTGGCGTAAACATAGGGCTTTTCCGATATGAATACGAAATTTCGCGAGAAACCGATCACAGATGAACGAAATCATCTTTGGCATACATCCATCTTTAGGAAGACAAACTCGTGAACAACAACACTTACTCCAACAATCGCCAACACATTCAATTGAGTTTGCTATTCCGTCATTTTGCTTACTTGTGTTCCCTCTCTCTCTCTCTCTCTCTCTCTCTCTCTCTCTTGCAGTTCTCCCATCGCCCTAATCATCATTCGTGATCTTCCTGTCCTATCGTAGGTTTCAATAAAAGTCGTCTATCGCACATTATTCGTCGAGTCGTCATATTCTCATTTCCAACCAGCCAATGACTCTGCGGTGATACTTGGAAATCCTTGAGTCTAATTTGCCTTCCTCTCTCCCATCTAATATCGATCTTCCTTTTTGTGCTTCATGACAGATTCCCTATCTTTTTCCCATCGGTTTCACTTTCGTTTTAACTTAAAAAATCACAAGCAGTCATTTAATCACTAAAAAGCTTGGCGTTTTCTATTTGCCAGTTCAATACCGGCTATGATCAATTATTCACAGAGGGTGGTGCATAGCATTCAGTCCTCCAAGTAGACCTTTGCACAATGAGCACGTAAACAATAAATGTGTCCATGTATGCCATTCAACTGTTAGTTCACATTTGATTTTAACTATTTCATATCTGTTCAATGAAATGCAGGATGAAACAAAAAATGTAAAGTAATTACAAGCTGAAAAGCTGTTGATATTTCAGATTTAGTGAATTCTCACCTGTTTTCCACTCGGGCTAATGATCCGGGTGTCAGGAGGCTCTGAGCTTCATCCCTCCCCGAAAGTTCAATGTGCTGTCGTTGATGAACACTACAACTTGGATCGATCTTCAAGTAAATACCAGTTTGGAGAATTTCCTCACCTAAGTCGTTTACCTATGCACTCATAGGATTTGCGTCGAGGAACGTGGTTAAACCTAAAATCCTAAGAGATTATTGGGCGGCTAGGTATTTTGAATACAACATTCCTGTGGCCAAGCTAAAAGAACTAATTCTTAGATGTACATGGAATATACAATTTCTGTACAGCGGAAAATACTACAGGCAGAAAGACGGGGTAGCAATGGGATCACCACTTGGACCCCTTCTGGCGGATATATTCTTAGCAAAACTCGAAAGTGGACCACTACGTAGCACCATTGACAGTCTATATATGTACACCAGATACATGGACGACACTTTCATAATTCGCGACTCAAAAAAAGACATTGCCGAACTATTGCGAACATTCAACAACGCCCACGCAATGATCACATTTACAGTGGAAGTAGAGACGGACAATTTCCTCGCCTTTCTTGATGTTGGAGTGCGTAGAATGGAGGACGGGCATATAGGAAGGAGGGTGTATCGGAAATGTACATGGTTGGGGCAATACACACACTTCTTAAGTTTTATCCCCCTACGATACAAAAGAAACCTTGTGAGCTGTCTGACCTACAGAGCAAGAAACATCTGTAGTCCTGACACGATTGCCCAAGAACTCGAAAACATACGTGGTACATTATTAAAAAACGGCTATCCAGAACCATTTATTCGTCAACATATGGGAGAGAGGAGACACAAAATGAAAGTTGAAATGGCCAAGAAAAAGGATACTTTTCTAACTGTCCCGTTCAAAGGTGACAAAAACCTTAGAAATACTAGAGCTGCGCATATCCAAGACCCTCGGGAAGTCTTTCCCCGCTGCACATGTCCGAATCTTAACTAAATACGAAGCCTTTCATTGTTCAACAATCCAAGGACAGGTTGCCTCATCAGTCTCAATCTTTTGTTCTATATCAGTTTACGTGTTCTTGTAGTGCACAGTATATTGGACATACGACGAGACGCCTGTCGAAGAGGATATCAGAACATGTCCCGGCTTCTTTACGCAAAGGTACAGTCCGGACTATCAATAGCGCAATCCTACAACATCTGGTGGATAGCGGACACCAAATCGACACGGTGACAGCTTTTAGACCAGTCCTGACAACTCCCAGAGTTCATGCGAAAGGATTACGCAGGCGGTTGCTGATGACGTCAGAAGCCAATAGAAATTCGACTATTGAAGCCGGATTTGTGTAAGCAACGTAACCTCGTGCAACAGTTGTTGTTGCCGTGGCCGTAACACGTGATTTTCTTATGGTTCCCTTGTACCAATTCTCCCCAGCCCTACACCGCTTTCTTTCACACCTGCCTTTTCACGCCATTTGGTTACACATTTCACACTTATTGTCGTTCACACAACGAACAAGATTCATCAAGTTGAAGCATGTTGTCGAGTTACCGGATTTGTTGCACATTTACTCACTCTCTGCTATCTTTAGCTACACATATACCCTCTTTTACCCAATACTATATATGCCAGTGCCTGAAGTGATATATCGAAAAGAAATTTCTTCGTGTTACAAGTTTTTCCATGAATCGATGGGCGTATTCTATGACAACAGAGGAAGTTGCGTAGAAATAAAACCGGAGAAGGATCTGAAGCATACGTCACATCGTCCGGGGGGAAGCCGTTGTGATATCGTTTAGCGCTATTCCTGTGCCGTTTGGCTACTGAATATTCCTCACTTTTTACTCGTCGTACGAGGCAATGACTACTCACTAGTACCTAGTTCCATCCCCAAATCCATCAGACCTAAAAGTCCTTTTTCAACTGCTCATCTATTTTATAAACACCTGTACTTGACTGTTTGCGAGCAATTACGATAACATATAAAACTATTGTTTTTTTATTGTTAATAATCAAGCTACCGTTCTTTGACTACTGCCAAATCAACTACCGAAGTTAGATGTTGTGATGAATTTGTCCTGTATTTTTCCAAAAGCAATATGATGCAGTGAATATTTACCATAGAAATGAACAATGTTTCAGGCCGCAATATTTTGGCATTGTTGAGTCTGCAAATGGAAGTATAGAATTTACTGTAGTGATAAGTTTTATGATACAAGGCTTTGCGTCACGCTATATGTATTCAAGAACGGCCTGGCACGAACATGTGCAATGCGTGGCCCAATAAAGAGCGTAAGCCTACTCGGAGGTTACTGGACGTTTCTCATCAGATACATCACATAAGCAATAAATTCGAACAGGAGAATAGCTTCCATGCGGATTTATGCTGGTGATTAGAACAGAGTGATTTGGGAAAGTCTACTGTACGAATGTAACCAAAGCTTTTAGCATTAAACTTCCGTTTTCCGATCGTGTACTGCCCGCACTGATCATACAACTAAGTACAGAGTTTGTGGAAAGAAGCCACGGTCAGACAATAATCCCAAAAAAAGGAAAGTAACCGGCGTCTTCAAAACTCGAACCACCTGCGACCACGTGTATCCGTGGACACGAAAGTACATTTGAACACCATATAGCAATTAAAGTATTCGAAAACTGATCAAATCTCTCTCAGTTGCGAATGGTTTTGTAGTTTTCCTTCAATAATGCCATACCTCAGCAATAGAACCAGCGCTGTTGTAAATTCGAATTTCCACGGTTTCAGCCCCATGTTCAATTTCACTACAATCTTACAAGTTTCGCAGAATCTATCTCTCTGTTCTGAGTAAAAAGGGGTTAAAAGAGATTACTCACAAAATTAAAAACGTGTTGTCACAGTTTTATTCGTCTACGAAACATTTATATAACGGTAGTATTTAGGCTCTTCATCACATTCATAAGTTCTGTGCTGCGACTATCCCGATGTCTAGGGCTGTGAATCTAGCAGTAACTTAGTTTCACTAGCTACACGCACGATATGGGCAGAACACGATTACGGGCAGCAGAACAAATTCCAATCGAATAACCGTGTTTATCGATGATTCGTGGTTCTAAATAATACAATAAGCATAAATATACAGCAAATAAAGGACTTACAGCCAGATGTGAAACCAAGAACAATGGGCAGTAAGCTTCCGAAAATCGGGACAGCGCAGAAAATAAAAACGGTCCACTTAGCAGGCAGCTGAACGAAACTGTAGCGCAGTTCGGTTGCGGTGCAGTCAATAAATCAAGAGCGTTTATCGTCAAAGATCAATAAATCGACTACAAACGCGTGAATTGGACTGTGGTTGCAATGGTAAAAAGTGTCATTAACAAATAAGTACAAACAAGCTAAGTCTGTGGAGTAAACAAAGGCACGTGTCAACATGAATAGGCGAATCCGGCACTAGATCTGTTAATGCTGTTGACGTATGACGGCCAATCGTGGAGTGCACTGACAGAAACGATAAGACTGGGAGTTCGAGCCTTCGCTCGGCAGTACAAATGAAACACTCAGAAAGATTATATAACAGTAAAAGTGTAGACCTTCGGGAAAACAAGGTTATGAACAAATACATGAACTGTACATGTAATAAGTACCATGAAACTCAAGTATAAACTGATGTGATACCTTAGAAACAGGGAAAATGCATTACGAATGTCCGGGGTTTACGATGCATGTACTCACTACTAATAAGTAACTAAACAGAAGACAAAAGGACAAACTCTAATTACGATTCGTAATTAACACTATGTATGTCATCCTTGATTTTATTGTATATATTAGACAATTCAGACGGCTTGTCAATTACGAAAGCACGAAATATGTATGTGGAAGCCTGAAACTTCAGGCTGATTTGGGACGGTGATGGTCTTGCGTAAAATGAGCTTGTAATTTGAGTAACCAAAACATAAATCGAAGAAAAAGCAGTCTTATTAGTTGCTTCATTCACAAGATTCCTAATGTGAAAAAATGACTTTTGAAGTTCATAAATTATTACTATTTCCACTTTTAGAGTAAGATTCGGTTGAATCAAATTATCTTGAATAGCCTGCTCCGTTTCTTGTTTCATGAGCTGAATTATTGTAATACTCGTGTTGTATAGCCATTGAACGAATAACACGGATGAAAAATGGAAACCGATAGACCAATCTCGGAATTACACGTGAACTTACAATTCTTTACGCTTTGGTATCCAATACCATCACTTTCAGAGACTAGTACGGACAGATTCATTCACAGGAGGGAGCAAATCCTATCCTCTAGTGATTGGCTGGATTGTTCATGAGATGACGAATCAACGGGGAGCATTGTACGGACAAATGAAACTACCAGTGGGAACTTCGTGCTACATATAAATAGAGGAAAATAATCTCGCTACCCCTGAACGGTATTTTGAACTATTCAAGTTCTTTGATGGGTACGCTTCTCGGCCTGGTGAAACTGGCAGTTTTCTTACAAATCGCATAAACCGGTGAGCTTTTCGATTATCCACATTATATGTAACGGATTTGGTTTTGGTTATAAAACACTATTCTGTGTTCCATTTCATCATGAAGCTGGTTTGTTTGTTGTAGTTGAGGCTTGATGTTTTGACCAGTGTAATTTCTGTACATTCCGTCGTTTCCTACAAACCAGAATTTCAGATTCATCTTGTGCTTGTTGTTCGCGTTGTATGGCTGTTCTTCAATCTAAACCGAATAAGTTGACCCCGAATCAGCAGATCATATTACAATACAAAATACATCCTAATTGATTCTAACCGATTTTAATGTGTGCTCATGTCATCGGTGATGATATTAGGATCTACTCGCTTATTTCGGCTCTACTATATCCATTAAAATTCATGAAAATCGATTGAGCAACACGCAACATTACACAGATTCCGTCCTACTGGTCTCAGAATGCTTACAGAGCGACACATCTTCATCGTATCACTATTGTGTACTTTGAATTCGCTGAGAATCGAAAACTACCCTTATTCCCTATTTGTGAAAACTTATTCGTAAATTGATGTTTTTCCAAATAGAAGCATTCATCGTACAGCAAAGCAAATGAACGTGAATTCTCTAACTCCTTATGATATTTAGATAACCACACCAACTCGATACCACTGTCGGTATGAGCCTAGGATATTTTTATTCATTCACGCTGGTGGTATATAGCGTAGCACTGCGGAACAGCACTCTTCTGACGGGAGTTGCACGTGTCCAATCTGCCAGATCACGTAGAGACAAAATCTTCACGATGAATGGCTCAGTAAGTGCACGAACAGGTGCGAATACTTACAGTAACTAATTTCTAATATGCATGTTTATTGCGTGATTAACACAAAAGTCATATATTTTATTTTCGGAATTTTCCCCGTGGAAAATGTCACTTTTATCGACAAAATGAATAATTACTCTTTTATTACAAATTAAAATTCTTCTGATGGTGACCCTGTACGACGATGACTGACCTCAATGATTCGATACTTCGGCGTAAAATGTACGCAATCCCCAGAACAGGTACCAACTCCCTCACATTTCCGAAGCCATTTTATGAGTTCACGGTATATTATGAATCAGAAGTAAACAAAAATGATACTGGTAGCATGAAACTTTCAAATAATTGTTGTGAACATGAGGTCCAACACTGAATACAAGAAAATACATGGGTAAATTATGGAGTAACTATTAACGAAGCCTCGGGAGTCTTACAACTAGCATCTTCACTGGCGTCGACATCCTTTACGTTTACTGTCCACGTGTAGATTAGAGAAGACTTCAAAAACACAGATACACGCCGTGGTGGGTGTGCATGTGACATGTTCCCACCACTGTCAGATGTGGGATGGGGTTCCAGGATGCATTTCTCCTTGTCCTACAGAAGGAGCACCTGCGGTGAGTCTATTCACCGATTTCCATGAAGCCTGATAGAATTGTGTTCAAACTGATGAACGTTTAAAACGGGGGGAAGTGCATCCCATTTTGTGGAGAAGACCTGACTCGGTGGGAGGCATTCGCTTGGAGTTAACGGGGCTGGTACCGTACATCCATTCGAAGTTGTCGGGCAACTCTGACTGTCCTAGAGGTCGACGTCTGAACGAGTTTACGTTGGCGATTCGGATCAGACGGACGGGAGCGTGGTGGTGCAGTGGTAACACACACGCCTGGCCCGGGTTCAAACCCTGGGTGTGGCAGAGGATATGAACCACTGATGAGCTCTAACAAGAGCGAAACTCGAGTTTCGTGCTTCCGAGTGCAGCTTGGTCGGATGACCTGAGGTTTGTGCGCGAAGGATGGAGTCCGAAGGACAATCAGCAAATCAAAATATTCATCAATCCCACACACTACTAGCAAGTAATTGCTTGATTTTATAATGAAGGTACACCTTATCTACCTCTATACTCGAGGGTAGTCCGAATAATATCGTCTTTCTTAAATAATTACATTACATCTTATAAACATCTAACTAGGAGCAGGACTATCCCTTTTCATTAGTAGTATTATTATGGTGTAGTTGGTAATGTTAGTATTGCGATTACTGTCGGTTATGCTATAACTATCAAATTGGATAAAAAGAAGGTGTTATATAACTATTCACCTAGCATAGAGGCGAACACACGAAAAGCTAATTAGGACGAATGAGAAAAGCGGTTGATTCACAGGAGGTCAATGATAACATGATCTAAGGTAAAATTAGATTTTGGGGAAAAGCAGTATTCACAGTTTTCTGACACCACTATGAATCACTTCCTAGGAGAGTATGAATGAGATTTTGTCCAAATAAGCCGTGATAATATGTACGGTTTTGTGAAATAGATAATCGTACTGTCAGTGAAAGACATGTCTAATCGTGTCCGTCAATTCAATATTCTGACTACCACTTCATCGAAGCACACACAAAGATTTGCATCGGTGAATAAATCGGTCACAGTGTTACCAGAAATTCCCTATTTTGAATATCAGTTTTCGCTTCAGTTCAGTTCAGCTAAGGTTACGTACAGAAATCAACACTGATTGTTTTGTACTGTAACACTAGCTCTAGTGAGAACTCGGTTCTGCCTCACAATCAAGTCCGTTTTATTGATACAGAATACATTGTGTATATAAGTTATGCTCTCTTCATAACCAAAACCGTGCATAAAAGCTTATTGGCCTACTGGTAGACTTTAACGACCCGTCTGGCTGATTCATCTGGCTACGCTCGGATTGGTTGACTCGTCTCTGGTCGAATGTTAAACTGTGACTGATTCATTGATCGACCCACTGGTTCTGATCTTGTCGGCGATTCTGGTCAGCCGATCACGTGCTGTTTGCTTCACTGAACAAGGCCGTCTATTAGCAACGAGATGTTGGGATACCCTCACACCCATATAATCCATCTTTTAGATATCCTCATGCTCTGTAGCACGTAATGTGAGGCGGTGTGTCAGTGTTGCCCACTGACGGACTGTGACAACCAAGACGTATAAGCTCGATCACACTTAGCATATAAATAAGCAGTTAGTGGTACTTCAGTTAACATGTGAAGGCACAACCTCCGAAATTCCAGTATTTCAATTCCATGAATATTTCAACCAAAGTAACATCAATCTTGTGGATGATTGCTTACGGCGTTTGCTGCAATTATAGTTGACTCTTTCTGATACACTCCTGGAAGACTCTGCATTTGTTTGATTAATGTAACGCAAAGATAGGGTTTCGTCCCAGATGTGACTACTCGGGGAGAAATAGACGGCCGTTGTGGTAATTTATACTCACCAAATCAGACTAACGGATTTCGCTCAATGGCACTATTGAAAATCATCTTACGTGCTCGAAAATCAGTGCAGGAATTCTCCGGGTAGGAAACGACTATCTCGCCCTTCATATGAATGACGGACCGTTTCCAAACCAGCATCCAATCGGACAGAGTCGGTCCGCCTGCTCGTCCGATCGTGTACCATGGTTGGCACGGATCCGAAGTATTCACAAGTACGGCACACTTCATTATTGTTGATCACGTTACATTACTCTGTTCGTTTCACGGATGAATTCGGATGGTAGCGTTATCAGCCGAAACTTCCCATGTTATTACCCTACACCACGTCAACTACTAACACCGAAGATTGGTTCAGATATGTAAAATGCAATTCCAAAAAGTCGGTATTTAAACAGTCGTGACAAACAGACAAAGCTCACCCTATTGAAACATGCCCCTTTCGTGAAATGGTTCGTATAGTTGAACGAGTTAGGTAAGAATTGAATACGTTATGATCCTCGGGAAACCTGCACACTCAATCTCAGCTTGTGACTCTGATAGCTCCAGCCGGCTACGGGAAATTAGAAGGCAGAAATCCGACTCGCCAGAAATGTGTCTTTAATTAATTACTACGCTGTATATAAGGCGAAAATCGAATATTCCCGAACTCGGGAGTCCAGTTAGGTTCAAGCCTTGTTTGGTGGGTTAGATTGATAAAAATATTTTGCCGGTTGGGCTATCGATCCGTTGCCCCAATTTGCGTCTGACCTTAGATGCCTGCTCCATCAATAAAGAAGGTTACGTCATGGGTGGTCGGGTAATTTATTGACTACTGACAATTCATTCTGGCAGGGCACGCTCGGACTGGTTAATGGCTTGTCTAAGAAAAGCTTTTTTCTTTAGTTTCAACATCATAACAGGCGTTCGTCTGTGATCACCGGTACAAGAAGCACAGCTAGCAGACCACGTGTCCTGATTGACCATGCAAATGCACAGCTATAGGAGAGATTCCAATGTCTGGTTAAGCTGATCTAAAATAATGAAAAGTGTTGTCCGTAAGACTGAACGAGTTGAGTTCCAAGTGATTTGACTAGGTTTATACATTTCATTTTCCCGCTTGATATGGTTGGAAAAGTAGCACCACGCTGAACACCAAGATAGTTTTGTGCTACGCAGAAGGCTATGACTTTCACTCCCACGAGATTAGCTCAGACAGTTCTGAAATCAGACAGTGAATTATGATTCTCACTAGAAGTAGCCCCGTTGTACGTCAAAAATATATGTACTGGTAAAATTGCTCGAGACTGTGTTCACTGCATCAAATCACTTCTAGAGTTAGAAATTAACTCGAATAGTGAGCTCGTTTGTATAATGTGAATCTGGCATCTGCAGATAAACTATGTCTACATCTTCGTAAAAACATGTATCCATACATTAGGCATATAATATAGAATTGTGACAGTCAGCTTTGTCCATCTCGAGGGTTTCTGGTTTGATTCAAATTAATTTAAAAAGGCAAATCTCTTTGGTCTATAAATCTCATTATGGATACACGGAAGACTACCCCTTCAATCGGTTTGTATGATCCACCGTCCATTCTCATCAACATCCGACTTGTGAAGGTGATAGAACTCGTTGTGGTCAGATTGATACGAATGTAGTAGAAGGTGCTCAGGAGGCCCATATCAAAAGGGAAGTGGGGCATATGGACATGTGAATTTTGCCTGTACTGGTTTCGAGTTGCTATGAACATTTGGATCGTTTATGCTCTAACGCAGCAATCAGTGATGGGACCGGATGATGGAACAATAAGTTTTGTATATGCATCTGATTCATCAAAAAAGAAAACGGTTTACATTTGTGAGAAGTTGCACGTGAATCCCCGTTCATGATTTACGTTTCCCTAATTACTCCAACAAGCTGAAATTGGGCAAAGAAGAACATATTCTCCCAGGAGTGGTTTTACCACGTTCCTCTTTGTATCAAAAAAGCAATGTTACTCAGTTACACGTCACATAAAATAAGACCTCGATACATCATTCCTTCGCGACTGTTGTAACATTAGACGAGCACTCATTTTATGTTACCTGATGATCTTCGCTAAACTCAATTCGAAAATAAAAAGGCTCAAAATCATGTGCAGCACATTTCGATCATAAATCCTGAACAATATCACGGATATCATGCAGTGCTTTTTGTACATATTCATAAACAAACAACAGTACACATTGGTTGAATGTGTATTGAAACCAAAAGCTGTCGGAAACTTACCACGTGACCTCTGTAGCATCAGATTCGCTGTGGTGCATAATGGCACGCTTGTGTGGCCTTGAACTTTCGACATCAAATTGCACTCAAATTCCAGCGTGAATAAAGTAATTTTCAGTTGGGTGTCATTTGGCAATCCGAATCGCTTTCCAAAATGTTCACCGGCAAATGAGAAAATCTTACTGTCAGAATATAACCTCGAGGTCTAAAATAGGCAAATGGTAGACAAAAATGAGTTTACCTAACCAGGAATTACATATTCTGACTCTGTTCAGACAAATTTGATCGTTTTAATCCAGTTTCTTATCCTTTCCAATTCAACATTCAATTAGCCGGACTTGGAGTCCTTAAAATCGAATGTAATAATAAATAATGCTGCGTATATTATAACATGATAAACTGTTCGACTGTCATCATAAGGCCGACCTCGATACCCGTCCAGGTTGCCTGGCTTCTCTAGCATGATGGCTTAAAACGTAATTGGGAATTCAGACATCTTCATAACCTAGTTCATGGATCGATATGTTGAACCTTTTTCCCCGCATCATGTTTCCGTCGGACCGATATGTTTTTCAGGCTCTTTTGATTCTGAGCTGAGGGCATGAATATTGCAATATTTTCACTTTGAATGGCATGGGAAAAGAACCACCTTTGATGTTTCACACATTGTTCTATTCTCTATTGTTGTTGTATTGCGTTACTATTGTGGTATTCTCAGCTTTCATGAGCATTCGCCAGAAACTACGAAACAAGATATCCTAGCTGTGTAGGCTCACTGAAATGATGTTCATCAATTCATAAACCACTTTTATTGGGCAAAGGGATGTTACTTCGAAATCACATACGGCTGAAACTGATTAGATTCAAATGAAATTTTCCTAGGTGTTTATGAATTGATGAACATCAGTTCAGTGAACCTACACAGCTTTGATATCTTAGTTCGTAGTTTCTAGTCAATGCTCAAGAAAGTAGAGAATACCACAACAGCAACGGAATACAACAACAATAGAGAATAGAACAATGTGTGAAACATCAAAGGTGGTTCTTTTCCCATGCCATTCAAAGTGAAAATATTGCAATATTCATGCCCTCAGCTCAGAAGCAAAAGAGCCTGAAAAACATATCGGTCCGACGGAAACATGATGCGGGGAAAAAGGTTCAACATATCGATCAGTGAACTAGGTTATGAAGATGTCTGAATTCCCAACTACATTTTAAGCCATCATGCTAGAGAAGCCAGGCAACCTGGACGGGTATCGAGTTCGGCCTTATGATGACAGTCGAACAGTTTATCATGTTATAATATACGCAGCATTATTTATTATTACATTCGATTTTAAGGACTCCAAGTCCGGCTAATTGAATGTTGAATTGGAAAGGATAAGAAACTGGATTAAAACGATCAAATTTGTCTGAACAGAGTCAGAATATGTAATTCCTGGTTAGGTAAACTCATTTTTGTCTACCATTTGCCTATTTTAGACCTCGAGGTTATATTCTGACAGTAAGATTTTCTCATTTGCCGGTGAACATTTTGGAAAGCGATTCGGATTGCCAAATGACACCCAACTGAAAATTACTTTATTCACGCTGGAATTTGAGTGCAATTTGATGTCGAAAGTTCAAGGCCACACAAGCGTGCCATTATGCACCACAGCGAATCTGATGCTACAGAGGTCACGTGGTAAGTTTCCGACAGCTTTTGGTTTCAATACACATTCAACCAATGTGTACTGTTGTTTGTTTATGAATATGTACAAAAAGCACTGCATGATATCCGTGATATTGTTCAGGATTTATGATCGAAATGTGCTGCACATGATTTTGAGCCTTTTTATTTTCGAATTGAGTTTAGCGAAGATCATCAGGTAACATAAAATGAGTGCTCGTCTAATGTTACAACAGTCGCGAAGGAATGATGTATCGAGGTCTTATTTTATGTGACGTGTAACTGAGTAACATTGCTTTTTTGATACAAAGAGGAACGTGGTAAAACCACTCCTGGGAGAATATGTTCTTCTTTGCCCAATTTCAGCTTGTTGGAGTAATTAGGGAAACGTAAATCATGAACGGGGATTCACGTGCAACTTCTCACAAATGTAAACCGTTTTCTTTTTTGATGAATCAGATGCATATACAAAACTTATTGTTCCATCATCCGGTCCCATCACTGATTGCTGCGTTAGAGCATAAACGATCCAAATGTTCATAGCAACTCGAAACCAGTACAGGCAAAATTCACATGTCCATATGCCCCACTTCCCTTTTGATATGGGCCTCCTGAGCACCTTCTACTACATTCGTATCAATCTGACCACAACGAGTTCTATCACCTTCACAAGTCGGATGTTGATGAGAATGGACGGTGGATCATACAAACCGATTGAAGGGGTAGTCTTCCGTGTATCCATAATGAGATTTATAGACCAAAGAGATTTGCCTTTTTAAATTAATTTGAATCAAACCAGAAACCCTCGAGATGGACAAAGCTGACTGTCACAATTCTATATTATATGCCTAATGTATGGATACATGTTTTTACGAAGATGTAGACATAGTTTATCTGCAGATGCCAGATTCACATTATACAAACGAGCTCACTATTCGAGTTAATTTCTAACTCTAGAAGTGATTTGATGCAGTGAACACAGTCTCGAGCAATTTTACCAGTACATATATTTTTGACGTACAACGGGGCTACTTCTAGTGAGAATCATAATTCACTGTCTGATTTCAGAACTGTCTGAGCTAATCTCGTGGGAGTGAAAGTCATAGCCTTCTGCGTAGCACAAAACTATCTTGGTGTTCAGCGTGGTGCTACTTTTCCAACCATATCAAGCGGGAAAATGAAATGTATAAACCTAGTCAAATCACTTGGAACTCAACTCGTTCAGTCTTACGGACAACACTTTTCATTATTTTAGATCAGCTTAACCAGACATTGGAATCTCTCCTATAGCTGTGCATTTGCATGGTCAATCAGGACACGTGGTCTGCTAGCTGTGCTTCTTGTACCGGTGATCACAGACGAACGCCTGTTATGATGTTGAAACTAAAGAAAAAAGCTTTTCTTAGACAAGCCATTAACCAGTCCGAGCGTGCCCTGCCAGAATGAATTGTCAGTAGTCAATAAATTACCCGACCACCCATGACGTAACCTTCTTTATTGATGGAGCAGGCATCTAAGGTCAGACGCAAATTGGGGCAACGGATCGATAGCCCAACCGGCAAAATATTTTTATCAATCTAACCCACCAAACAAGGCTTGAACCTAACTGGACTCCCGAGTTCGGGAATATTCGATTTTCGCCTTATATACAGCGTAGTAATTAATTAAAGACACATTTCTGGCGAGTCGGATTTCTGCCTTCTAATTTCCCGTAGCCGGCTGGAGCTATCAGAGTCACAAGCTGAGATTGAGTGTGCAGGTTTCCCGAGGATCATAACGTATTCAATTCTTACCTAACTCGTTCAACTATACGAACCATTTCACGAAAGGGGCATGTTTCAATAGGGTGAGCTTTGTCTGTTTGTCACGACTGTTTAAATACCGACTTTTTGGAATTGCATTTTACATATCTGAACCAATCTTCGGTGTTAGTAGTTGACGTGGTGTAGGGTAATAACATGGGAAGTTTCGGCTGATAACGCTACCATCCGAATTCATCCGTGAAACGAACAGAGTAATGTAACGTGATCAACAATAATGAAGTGTGCCGTACTTGTGAATACTTCGGATCCGTGCCAACCATGGTACACGATCGGACGAGCAGGCGGACCGACTCTGTCCGATTGGATGCTGGTTTGGAAACGGTCCGTCATTCATATGAAGGGCGAGATAGTCGTTTCCTACCCGGAGAATTCCTGCACTGATTTTCGAGCACGTAAGATGATTTTCAATAGTGCCATTGAGCGGAATCCGTTAGTCTGATTTGGTGAGTATAAATTACCACAACGGCCGTCTATTTCTCCCCGAGTAGTCACATCTGGGACGAAACCCTATCTTTGCGTTACATTAATCAAACAAATGCAGAGTCTTCCAGGAGTGTATCAGAAAGGGTCAACTATAATTGCAGCAAACGCCGTAAGCAATCATCCATAAGATTGGTGTTGCTTTTTCGATTAACATCTACATGAATGCTTCATATGTTGAGCTGATTTAAATGTTTATCTTTTGTCTTCCGTCACGAGCATTTTGTAAAACCTTTTCTTATATGTTCTGAATGTGCTACGGGTCGGTTCGAATGTTCATGGAATGTGGTGGTGAATGCAGGTAGAATTCTGTCAAATTCTTGTCCAGAAATGTAAAAATGTCCATGTAAAATAGATTACGCTCAAGTTACTGACTGATCTACCGAAATAAATATCTTCCCATTGAAAGCCTATAATCTAGGCTACAAGTGTTACTATAACGCATTATAACTTTGGTACTGACAACCTAGTGAGTTTATTCTTTTCAAAGTATTGTAATCACCACAGCCAAAAGATCCTAATTCTGGCATGTCCTAACACCAAAGTGTTCCAGGTAAATCTACGATCATTTGAAAATAACATTTGACGCTAATTATACGAAACAGTGTGTTGATCAAGACTGCATTTCACTTTCGGCATAGTACGGCCGTATTCCGGTGGGTAGATCTACAGGTAACGAACACGCTGGGACAGTCACTATTTTTGCGACTTACCGTGCATAAGACGGTTTCCATCGGATAAATAAACGACCACGAAAGGTCAGCCGAGTTGCTCTAAATTATGACACGTTGTCCTGCAGGGTTTATGTTTTTCGTTCTGAAAAGCCACATGCACATGTGAACGGCACTAGGATGAGGTGATTGTGATTCTCCATTTACAGGATAAGGCCCATTTGAAGCAGCAAAGAAAGCGTACAGATAGTCATCGGATAATCTCTACCAAAGCTGCTGCCTTGAGGGACGCACTTAGATATGAAAAAATCATAGGTGCTTCCTCGAATAGAAAGACCTAATCCGGACTGGGGCACGCGGATGGTACAACAGCCCACCACGCACAAAACCCTGACAGATATCACTAATAAAATGACTGGCTGCTATTTCATACACGTGCACGGCTGCTCTCTTACAACCTGTTTTCCCACCCTTTCGCTCATGTTATCTTCGTTCCTCTTACCAAATGGGAACTTCGATCGTTCCCAACAGTGGTAACAAGTCCGGAGGGAAATTCTGATCATATTCTTGCTCCTCTTTCCTCCATTATCATGAAAGTCGCACTAAACTTGTCTTTCCCGTCTGATGACCTCCGTAGTCATCGGTGTGCACTTCAACAACCCACGCCTTTCTTGGGACCCACGGCCCTCAAATGCTGACCTTGATGGTGACGATATCACCAGTGTTGAATGAACTTGGGCCGCATTGTTAGACTGGATACGCAAAGCGAGGTTCTGTGTTTCGTAAAAGGTAAGAAGTCACCGTCCTGATAAATACAACCATTTTCGTAGCATCGACCTTTCCGACCACGGATGTCGGTCAAGATGCAATCAATGATAAGTCCTACCATACACTGCGTGAACTCTTACTCTAACACAGCCCCGTTTATATCGTGATACGGCGGGTATGAATGCCAGAGTGGGTTTACTTTCAATGAATGAGGGGCTTTCATTAGACTCTGTACGGCTAAATTCTCATTGCTTGGAGAACAAGAACGTTTTTGGTCTTATTTTCTGACCATCTTCTGCTGACTGCCAGTAGAAAAGTTAGGTGCCATCAGATGACTCAGATTAACTACGTCAAATTAGTTGACATACAAGGCTGTCAAATACACTGGAGCTATCTGACTAACTTCAGGCACGAACTGGTTTGGAATGTGAATCATTTTCCTTGCTCTGTTTGCACACTTTGAATAACTGCAGGATGTTTTTATGTAGAAGTTAAGCCATGACTTAGATTGAGAGTACGAAAAAGCTTCAGCGTTGGATTTGGTTGGAGCTTCTTACTTCTCTGGATGAGTCCCAAATGAAGGTGATTGTCAGTGTTTACAGACGTTGATGTATAAAGCTCGGGAAAGTGGTCAGTGTCGCGTATGCCCTCACATTCGTAAATACACGTAACTGTTGGTCAGATAAACAAAAACGAGAAAAAAACATCAACAACGTGTACGCGTGCCGGCACGGTTGGAAGCAGTTACTCTGCATCAAGCTCAAATTCTCTGGCTTTTATGTATGACAGGTGTAAATTACTTTTTTTAATTTGCGTTCTGATGACATTCTCACTTTCTCTACTCATGAGTAACGTGCACGCGTATCACGGACCTCTAACATTCATGACCTAATTTCTCCGTGTCTAATGCACTGACAGTTCATATTTATGTTTTATGATGTATATTGCATGGGCATTCTACATTTAAATTTCTGACTAGCATTTAACGGTGGATATTATGTGAAACTTCTACGTATTTATCAGTAACTTCCATTCATCAAGGTTTACGTTTCTGCTGTAAGATAACCTTTCTAAACGTTTCGCCTCCACTGCCATACGAAGGCTCGAACTCCCGACTTTAACCTTTTTGAGAAACACGAAACAACCTTTCCCGGTTGCAAATTTGAAAACAGAAGTCAAAAACATAGATTGCACAATGTATCCTGGATCATTTCGCTGAATTTTACAAAGTGCATACTGCAGTCGAAGTGATTATTTTTATAGCAAAATAAATGAACGAAATGTTTATAAACAAAGGCAAAATCACATGACGCACACATTCACACATGTCTATCGGATGATCACACAACAATTATCATACCTCATTACCACGGCAATGATAAACTGATTACAAGTTCGCGTTGTTTGCAAGGTTCAGGTTTGTGTGCACGGATCGACAGGGCTTCCATGTATCTTAATAGTTTGGTACTGGTGGTCGAGTAGATCACTTTGAACGCTTGACGTGCGTTGACGCAATGTTTAGTCTCGTAAATATGTCGAGCAATTGATGATCTGATTGACCTTTGCTCGGTTGATGATGCAATTGTGGTAAAATCGCTGCTCATTGTCTTCTGAAGCCACACTGGAATGTGTTCAGCTATTCGATGACGTAACTGCCTTTCCGTTCTGCCTATGTAGGTGGCTGAGCACTCACATTTGAATTGGTATATGCAGTTTGATTTGGCGTGGATAGGCAAGGGTTCTTTCATCGATGGCCTAGTTAACCGATTAGTTGTGAATATAATCACCGGATCGGCTGCATAGTAGGTGCGGCTGACAGCTGATTTCAAGCGTTTTTTGATCAACTCACTCACATTGTCACATTTGTGGGGGAGTTTTAGATATACTTTCATCTTAGACACTGTGGCTGAAATATCCTTTCTTGGTTTCAGGTGACGATACTTTGTCAAGAATGATGTTGGGTATCCATTTCCCGTCAGAATTTTAGTGAAGTGATTTATTTTCTTATCCAATGTGTCCACCGTGCAAATCTTCTGTGCTCTGTAGAACAGTGTTTGTACTGTGTTTATCTTGTACTTTATCGGGACGAAGCTGCTGAAGTGGAGATATTGTCCCGACCAGGTGTCTTTTCCGTAAACGGACCTCCTGATTGAACCATCATTTCTGCGGAAAATTTCAATGTCTAAGAAGCTTATGGTGTCATTGTCCTCATTGTGGATTGTCAGCTTTATATTTGGGTGTAGATTATTAAGCAAGGCATGCAACTCTTCACCTTCTTGTTTTCTCTTTCTGATGACAAAATTGTCATCCACTTAACGGCGATAGAGTATTATGTCGGGTATTTGGTTCTCAATCTTGTCTTCTAAGCGAGCAACAAAAATATCCGCCAGAATAGGGCCCAATGGACTGCCCATGGCAACTCCGTCAATTTGTCGATATCCTTCATTGAGAAAGCAGAACTTCACATTAGATGTACATAATAACAGTAAACGTGTCAATCCGGTATTCTGTAGTCCGATATGAATATTATGCTTGTCGACTATTTGGCATATAAGATCGATAGTTTCTTCCAGCGGGATATTTGTAAATAGTGAAGTAATATCCATAGTAAGCATATGTCGGTTCTGGATATTTTCTTTTTGCAATAGGTTACACATTTCGAAACTGTCCCTCACTGCATAGTTCGCAACCGTGTCTGTGACTGGCTTCAGTAACTTGGCCAACCATTTTGCCAGTTTGTGTTGTGGAGAGTTGACCATTGGTAAGATTGGCCGCATTGGTATATCTGTTTTGTGTACTTTTGGTAGGCCATTCGGTTGTGGTGTTTGGCTCCCTCTGGGTCTCAGTGACTTGGCTGTTGACTCGCGAATATGGCCCGCTTGAACTAGAGTTCGCAGTTCCGTGTTAATTCGCTGTTCTAGTTCACTTGGATCATCTGGCGTTGGGTCCTTCCGGAATTTCGTTTTATCTTCTAAAATAGTTAACACTTTTTGCACGTATGATGATTTATCCATAATGACAACTCCCGATCCCTTGTCTGGACGCCGAATTACTATGTCAGGGTTCTTCTTCAATCTGTCGAGAGCTTCAATGTGCCTGTTCGTTAACAACGATTGTTGTTGTGATGTTTTCGTTCGATACTGACATTCCAAATCAACCAATTTCGCCTAAAACCAGCTCAACGTATCTGCATTTGTTGGCTTCAAAACAGACATCTGTTTGAAGAACGCTTCAAAGTTTGCTTGTGAAGAAATGTGGTTAATTTTCGTTGGTGGAGTAAAATAGTTAAGGCCAAACGAAAGTGCCTGGAGTTGTAACTTGTCTAGTTGGTAGGAGGATAAATTTCGAACATATTTCCAAGGATTATCCGGAAATGACGGTACCAACATTTCATGATTTAAGGAGTTTTTCAAACGTTTAATCTCACGTAAGCGGGTTTGACGCACTTTATCAGCACAGAAATTCATAAACTTTATTCTGCACGTTCAAATTTAACCGATCAATTATGAATGACATTTTTTGCATCGTAGTCAATAAGTAGAGTAACTTCCGGTTACACTCATCGATGTGGCTTTTAGTCAAACGCCTCAAGCTCTTCACAGTCGGTTTCAGTTTCTCTGCACGTAATCGTTTGCAATATGATATAGGATAATGATTTGCCACAACACATTCACACAGAAAATTCCCTAATCACCTTTTCACGTTCTTGTTTGCTCCTTGAGATGACAAAAATATCATCCACGTAACGGCGATAGAGTATCATGTCGGGTATTTGGTTCTCAATCTTGTCTTCTAAGTGAGCAACAAAAATATCCGCCAGAATAGGGCCCAATGGACTGTCCATGGCAACTCCGTCAATTTTGCTATAAAAATAATCACTTCAACTGCAGTATGAACTTTGTAAAATTCGGCGAAATGATCCAGGATACATCGTGCAATCTATGTTTTTGACTTCCGTTTTCAAATTTAACCTTTTTCTCACTACACTCCACCACTGACCATCACAAGTTAAATGCGATAAGAAATCCAATTCCGGATTCGTCCATTCACGTTGGCACTTCTCCTCGGTTGCCTCACAGATTCTGCCCATTTGTATTCATGCATTAATAACTCCCCTTCGTATGGCAACCATACTCTAATTCATCCTTTTTTGACTAGGTTATTGATTCATGCCCGCTAGAAGTTTCTTGATTTTCTGACTGTACCGCAACCGAATTGCTTTACAGTTTCGTTAAACCACTTGCTAAGTGAACTGTTTTATTTTCTGCTCCTTTCGAAGTTTGGGGAAGCTTTTGCCCTTTGTTCTTGGTTTCTCTTCGGGCTTGAAGTCTTTTTCCGCTATATATTTATGCCAGTTGTATTGTTTTAGAAACATAAATTTTTGAAAAACGCGGTTATTCAATTAGAGTTTGTCAACCGACCGCATCCAGGTACTACCCATATTAGGCGTAGAGTTGGTGAGACGCCTTTTTCCTAGAACGACAGCTCCAAAATTCCGTACAGTTGCGATGGCCGTGTCTCCCTGTGAAGCTGTCGTGCACTCCTGGCTGTCATAGAGTACTACATCTGAACGAACTTGACTCAGTAATTCAAATCAGCCTGGACGGGAGAGGGGTGGTGCCGTGGAAACACACTTGCCTTCCGAGTGAAAATCCCGGGTTCAAATTCTGAGCGCGGCGGAAAACATGCACCACTGATGAGCTCTAGCAAGAAAAAAACTCAATTCTGGTGCTTCCGATTGCAAGGTTGGTCGGATGACTTAGGGTTTGTGCTTTAAAGACGGAGTCCGAAGGACATTCCGTTAAAGCATTATATATATATATATATATATATATATATATATATATATATATATATATATATATATATATATATATATATATATATATATATATATATATATATATATATATATATATATATATATATACTCCGCCATAAAAGTGGTGAGTCCTCATTACTGTTACGATACTCGTTTTATATTTTGTATACATCAGCATTATAAGTGTCGTTCCACCGTTGTTCAAATGACCTTTTGCATTTGATATACTATTGTACTTGGGGCTAGCAACGACCGTATGCGTCGCCCCTTCACATGGTTCCTAAACCTAATAGCCATTGGCTTCCCTGAGGAGACTATAGGGCGCTCAACCAAGCTATTATCCCAGGTAAGTACCCGATTCCACACATTCAAGATTTAACTTCATCCCTATCCGGTTGTTCTGCGTTCAGCCGCATTGACCTCGTTAGAGTCTACCACCAAATCCTTGTAGCTGAGGCTGACATCCCTAAAACCGCTGTCACTCGGACTATTCGAGTTTTTGCGCACGCCGTTTGAGTTTCGCAATGCAGCCCAAACCTTTCAAAAGTTTATGGATGAAACAACACACGGTTTGAAAAATGTCTACGTGTACGTGGACGATATTTTGGTGACAAGTTCTTCAGAGGAACAGCATATGGCACACCTGCGCCATTTTTTCGAGCGCCTTAGCCCACATGGTACAACCAAAAACCCTGGAAAATGAGAACTAGGTAGGACCATCATCACATTCCTAGGTCACGAAATCTCAGCCTTGAGCATACAGCCCCTGCCTGACAATAAAGCGGCAATTTTCGACTATCGTGAACCTCACTCCTACCAGCAGTTGCGCCAATTTTTTGGTTTGGTTAACTTTTATCGCCGGTTTATCCCCCACTGCGTCGAAATAATACAGCCTCTAACAGACCTTTTACGTGGAGGTTAGCGGAAATTCATTTTTCCCAACACGGCACAGGCAGCTTTTACATATACATTCCATATATATTTATCCTGAAGACCAACAGGGGAGAACATATACAACTAGAAGTAACCTATGGAATCACACGTGGGAATCTGAAAATCCTAGTACTACATCACGTTAAGTTTATTTTTATCTCCTAGTCAGTTCATTCTATCAGAATAAATAGAAGTCTCCTACAATTCGTTTTTCCGGATGAAAACTGCAGAAAACGGAGTACGGAGTAAGTCGAAGGAGGTGGAGTATTCTGGGGAAAATGTTGATGTATTTGATCATCTTTGGTGGTAGATAGTGATCCACTGTCATCCAGCTTGTTACCACACCTGAACTACTCCAAGTTTCAGTTAGAAATAAACTTCTTCACGTGAGATTCCAGTGTTGTATCCCGAATTCTGTAGGCAGAAGAACAGCGCACGTAAGCTCCGGTGCAAGCGAACACGTGAAGGCACAGGCGATTATGCAAGTGTGTAAGTGAGTGGTGCGTGTGATCGAAAGTGTTAGACAACTGTACAATCGGATTAAGTCGTGCAAGGTCGTGCGACAAGTGGTACGATCTGATTGGTCAGTGCTGTCCTGGATGAAGCACAACAAAAGTCAACGATGTACGTGTGTGCACGATCACAGGGGTGCGTCCATGATTGCACGGGGTGTAGATCATGCGTGCGTGTGTGAGCACATAACTGCGCGAGCCAAACACACACACAGGTTACATTTATTTTTACGTTTTTTCTTGTTGATCTCCAGGATACATGTATAAGGGGAGCAAGGACGTTACATTTTAGTGATAACATAAGCTCAAGCATTTAAGCATATTCTTTACATATATACATAATAAACATGTTTTGTGAGTAATTTCTTCTCAGGATGAGAATTAGAAAATCTAATCAGCTATTATCCAACACGGCGGGGTGCCAAGCTATTTCCCAAGTTAACGTGAATCATATATTTTCATCTCTGTATCATGTCGATGAACCGAACGCTGATGTTATTCAGAGGCTAGTATCACAACTCCGTCTACAGGATAGTCGAAAAGTTCACGCTAACCCAAAGGTGTCTAACGCAATGCACCGTCGTGTCTATTACCAGGTCGAGGACAGTTTGGTCCTCTGGTTCAGATCACGTGACCTCACTGCTCTACCGGATCGACGTCCGTCCGTGAGCGCGACAAGTCGCAAGATTGAGGTCTGTGCCATTTTGCACAGGGAGAGCGTGGTAAGACAGGTGGTCACAACGGACAATGGTCGACTAGTGAGGCAGATCTAAGTGATAGTTTCGCAAGTCAATGTGAAAGTTTCCCAGAGCAATCTTAAAATGGTATAGATCTGCATTAGACACATTCTCTGAGCCAGACGCACGTTTTCATCACGTGCATGTGGATCTCGTGGGGACCCTCCCATCGTCCAACGACTAGATCTACACCCTCACGTGTGAAGATCGTTTCACTCGCTGACCACAGGCCATACCTATTTCCTGTCCTACCTCCAAGGAAGCTGCAAAAGCATTTCTAACTGGCTGGGTAGGTCATTTCGATCTTCTGGCTATCGTGAACACCGACCACGGTTCTCATTTTGACGGTGCCTTCCACGAGCTACTGAACGCATTCGGTTGCAGACAGACGGCCTGTCATCCTCAGGCCAATGGTATGGTGGAGCGTTTCCATCGCCAGCTGAAAGCTGCCCTTCGCGCTCGTGATAACTATTTATGGAGTGAAGTTTTACCGATGGTTCTCCTAGGACTGCATAACACCGTTAAAGCCGACATGGGTGTTACAGCGACTGAACTGGCTTACCGTTGCACATTACGACTTCCAGGTGAGTTGGTTTCTCCACTACCAACTGTGAGTTTTAATTACGCGGATTACGCAAAACGGTTGCCACACCAAATGCGGGTGCTAAAGCTCATCCCGCAAAGAGAACAAACCCTCAGCACCTACATACCTACCACTCCAGCGACCTCCAGTCATGTGTTTATTCCAGTGGACGCAGTGCTATCATCATTACAAGCGGCTTACTCTGGCCCGTTCCGCTTCCTCCAGCGAAAGTAAAAGAAATACGTGGTGGACGTCAAGGGCAGGAAAGAGACCATCAGCATAAACCGCCTTAAACCAACCTTCGTCGAGGTAGAACCCACCCCGAACAACCCGCCCAATGCCCCCCACCTGCTCACGACCTTCGGTTAGTCGTCCTGAGTCGGCACTTGTTACTCCCACTACTTCTACGACTCCCCATTACCGATTTCAACACCAAACTCCACGGAAGAAACAGCTGCACTCGTCAACAGTAGGAATCGATGCGGCCGCGAGCTGCAACAGCCAATGAGGTTTTCTGAATTTGTAACAGTTGTATATATTTAAATTTACTCTTCATATTCCACTGGTACATAGTTTAGTAATCCATGATTGTAAGACCACGTAGTTTATCAAGACAGGAGTAACGACAGCTTACATTGCGTCGATATGTCCCTCTCAGTCGAATAGCCGTCCGCGTCCCCAGGCGCATCTTTCTTGCTTTTCTTGTCTTCTAGCTCGTCCCATCGGACGGAACCATATGGACTTCCAGGATCTCGCAAGGCTCAAACACAACGCCAGTTGGATCGTGGCTGGACTCATTTGACGCCGGATACAAGCTCTTTTAACAAAGTGATAACAACCACAGGCAAACGAAACTTTGGGGTATGCCGACAACGACGAACCCAACAATACAATCATTAACGCAAAGTCGCAATCAGGATCTACCCAGGTCGAATTTACCGTTGAAGAGGACGCAGTTTTGTGATTGACGTACAGCGACCAGTGTGAGTCATGGAGAACGGCTTGTGTTGGCTTCGTTGTTGTGTTCGATCGCGGTAGAAGGCGTGGAAAACGTCTGTCGCTGCCGAAGCCGGATCCAAGCCCAACTGCGGCGGCCTTCTAGGGGGAGAATCCTGTAGTGCTACCGATACGACACACGATTACAAAGACTAACAAATTTTTCTGTCTGAACAATTACCGAATTTGGTGGCACCACTTGCTCCACATGTGTATGTAGGCTTTTGCAACGTAATTTACGCTGCCTATAATCAGTGGTAGCTTAAAGTTATTCTAGTCCCGATCGTGTTTGATTAATTTCCTGCGTGTTTTAAGTGGCGTCATGCCTGAAAAGCTTTAACGGGTTTTGCGCAAGATTCCCATGCGTAGTGTTGTACTTATGCTTCACACGCAATGGTATTATAGCACCTAACAAAATATTTTTTCTGTGAAAGCAGTTCCACATTAGGAAGCAAGGAATAGTTTCATGAAAATCGGGTGTACCAACCAGTCGGTACGATACCAGATTTATATAAGTAAACGGGCATAGTAAAGTGCATCTCACGGTGCGAAATTCTTAGACTCCTCGTATCGACCCAGTCCTCCTAGCAGAATGTGCGTACGTTCCAGTCACTGGCAGAGTTGTATCCCTTACCAATTACTTTTTTTGACTGACTGTCCTTTGGACTTCACCTTTCACGCACAAACCTCAGGTCATCCGGTGAACCCTACATTCGGAAGCACCAGACTCGAGTTTCTCTCTTGTTAGAGCTCGTCAGTGGTGCACATCCTCCTCCGCACCCAGGGTTTAAACCCGGGAACCTCGAAAGTGTCTGTGTTACTACTGTGCCACCCCACTCCCGTGCAGGCTGGTTCGAATCACGGGATAAATTCTGCTCAGATATCGTCCTCTCTGATAGCCAGAAATAACCGAAAGCTTCGAAAGGAGACACGCTATCTGGCCCGTTAACTCCAACCCAATGCCTCCCACCAAATCAGGTCTTCTGCACAGGATGGGCCATTATGCTCACATTTAAACCTGCCACGTGCCGGAATCTTCTGATTTGCATGGGATGATACTTCTGTGATATTCAGCCAGGACTGTCGAAGGATGGTGTACTGATTTTGATCGAAACGTTACCTATACCATTCATAAAACTGAACGGAGTCATGTTTGCAGATGCCAGAAAGTTGTGAAACTCCTCATTCAACTCTTCCACTTCTCACTTTTGGCGAAGAATACGAAACCCGAAACAGATCGTGAACAGTAAGCCGCATCATACGAAATGACGAACTGAACTCCGTTTGGGATTCCAAAAAGGCTTTCTTTAGACTTTCACTGATAACTCGTAAACTGTTGTTCGATCGCGGATTTGTAGACTCCCTTTCAAATTCTGGTAGTTGGAAACAGTCGACCATGGGAACCGAGGAAACAGGACATATTTCCATTTTACTGATGAAGGTCATAGACAAATGTCAGTGGTAAAGTCATTTTGTACTCGTTTGCTGAGTGACAGAATACCGGTTAATTATCAGTGTGTGCTGTACTGTCAAATACAAATATATAATTTTGGTTAAAAATGTCATTTTGGACACTTACTCAATGTGTCTACTTTACCGGAAACCGTGGAAGGAATAAATAATTTGGCACAAAAAACTCCCATTTTCGGAGTTTGCATTGATCTTCTTGTTTAAATTCTGTCTCGGATTGAAAAATGAACTCACTTGTTGTTGTATGTGTACCGCTCCCGGTTACGATTTAGAGGTCGACAAGAACGAGAGTAAACCAAATAAACGACATGCTGTTGGCTAATTGATGAATGGCCAAATACATAGCAATTATATATGAGGCATACCGATAGGCAAAACGATAGAGTTCTTAGCTGGTCAATAATCAACCTGACATGCTACTCGCAAGTGATTATATATATATATATATATATATATATATATATATATATATATATATATATATATATATATATATATATATATATATATATATATATATATATATATATATATATATATATATATATATATATATATATATACTACTCACTATCAATTTGAGCGCTTGCACCTGCAGCCTCGTTGTTCGTTGGGTTAGCAGTGACCCGGACACGAGAACTATGAGAAATCACAGTTGTGATTCATTTTTGGGCTCCTCAATGAAGAGTATCCATTCACACTCCAGACGATTCAAATTACATTCTAGTGAACATATAAGATCGGAGTGTACAGGTATGAGGACGAGTGGGCAGAGGAGTACCGGGTACGTATACCTGATGTGCGGCGACTACCGCGAAACCGGTCGTGTGCTCCCGGGGGAATTTTGTCCACACGTTTACATATGTGCATTACCTGATGGGCATTCAATACTTACTTGTTAACACACACACACACACACACACGCAAATTCACAGTGTACTAATCAAATTGTAACCCGCATTGTTGGTTTCCGTTGTGTTCAGAATTCACAAAACACAGTACGTAATAGATCCGTTTATTAGCACGTAAGTAGACAAGCGGGCAAACAAGTGAGTCATCCACTGGCAAGCGCAAGCATAATACTGTGTCAAAGGAACAAGACTAACGAATCAATGTCAGTCACACGCGCACCTATCCGCATATGATTGGTAAAGTAGAACAAAGCACAGTGTGGGATAGACAGGTATCGAGCACGCGGGTGCAAGGCCAACGGGACCAGAATGAATCAAGTGTGAATGCCAATGGACACATGGGTTGGCGACACAACAGTTTCTAATTTTCAGTTTCAAACTTCTTCCGCATTTTAGGATCATCTGTGATGTTTGCCATGTATCACGGGTTAGTACCGTACTTATCCGACTTGTTAAACATTTTACTATGTGCCAGAAGGACGTAAGGCTGTTCATAATTCTAATTAGCGCATCAAATTTAACTTTCCAAGACCTGCTTGTCTAAGCCCATAGTAAAAGGATTGTATTGCTTCCTAGTTGCACAAAATGTGTGATCGATTTATGGGAACAGTCTCTGAAATGTCTCCCGTAAATGGTATAGTATTGAGAAGACTAACAAAACCACATAGATCGTCTACGAATGAAATTACTTTAACTTCCTGATGTGGTATATCGTTACTGCTTTATCCCACCTTTGGACGATGGCTGTAGAACATTGCCCCGAAGAGTTGTGCTAATTACATACGAACTGCAAAGCTCCACGATGATCTGCTATTATTACCAAGCAGGATCCCCGTGGGAATTTGTGTAAACGTGTGACTGCTCAAAACGTTTGGACAGCGTCACGTTGTGTTTGACTATCCACGTGATGTAGAGTCAAGTCTGAGAGAAGTGCTCAGCACATGATAACAGTGCCTGTGATCAGGAAGAAGGAGAATCGGTCAAGGTCGGTTGGGAAACAATAGAGACCTACGAAATGTACCGATCACACGTAATGCGCCGCTGAAAAGTGTATTTGTGGGGAACTATGGCGGAACTGTTTTCATTTTTTCTTACCACAAGACTCAGCGACTTTATTTCCGTGGCACGCAAAACCTTGGAAAAAACTTGGACCGAATGTGGATGAGAAATGACGACAAAGTGAGAAAAATGAAATTTTGTATACCGGTGGAAACAGCAATTTGAAAATAAGAGTCGATGGAAGGAAGGGAGCTTTTCCAGTCCGTTATCGTGATGTTAACCAGTGGAAAATAGGTCGCTTGATCCCAGTACGTGCGCATCGTGCACCCCAAATCCCATTCATGTTAAGTATCAGTTGGTAATCGACGAGGCTGAATGGAGAATTTACGAAGAAAAGTCCAAATTCACTGGACACAACGTGAAAGAATGTCCAGTCGACTCAATAGCGAAATAGTTGCACTTGTTACGTCTGAACTACTTCAGATTTGTAACAGCCAGAGGAAGAAATTGAAAATTAGAAGTGAACGTAATTGAATGCTCGATTTAAAGAGGAAACAAATCTTCGCACTTCGGCAGTCATGTTAAGTGTGCCCGAAATTGAACGGGTGAACGAGAACGGGAAAGTGATGTGTAGGCGAATATACGTTTTCGGTGACTGTGTTCTCAAGCTATTATAACCCGATTTATTTTTAAATAGCATAAGAGGAACAAAGGCGCACGTAGTCAGTTGGTCAGTCATTCGCATAGTGAGTAAATCAATCAGTTAGCCGGTCGATCAATCAGTGGAAATGGGAGAGGTATACAATTAGCTGAAAGGGAATGCCTCGTATCATGTTGTTCGTAATTACTTCCGGGTCAAAGCTATTTTGATGACGTTCACGGATTGACTGTGCTTAAGTAGGTGAACACTCAACTAGATCAGTGTATCCGTAGAGAAATACGTAATAACTAATCATGGCAGGTTCTAGGGGAACATGTCTCGAAGTCGTGAGACCAGGGATAATTCGGGGAAGCAGAGAAGTCTATGGATGTGAAGGAAAGATGTGGACTGTTTTGTAAAATCATAGATGGCAATTTTTGAGTTGTTGAATGGATAAGAAACATTTCAGGCTTTGAAAAGAGCTTCAGTATGGCCGGAGTGAAATATCCTGTCAGCATGACCATACTACTAGTGGGGCGATAATACAGAGTGGGGCTGATTACGAAACCACAAACTGTGGAATTTTACTGAAAGTTGTGGAGATATCACAAAATACCACCACCAGGTTGGGTACAGTCAATCCGATTTGGGGGTACAGTGAGCCTGCTTTTGTGAATGCATTGAAAGTGATAAGAAGTCAGTGTCACGGCAAATTATCGTTTAAATTGCAGCGAAATTCAAAATAAAACCAAACTAAACTAAATAGGGTTCTGTTAGTCGGGATCTGGAGGAGAATTTAAGGACCGTCGAAGTTTAGCTCCAAACCAAAGACTGTGCTATTCCTGAGTTAGATTCAGTTCTAGCTTGGTACTTACTGATTCAGCTACGTCATCCACTGATAATCAGTTGGGTAAATCGACGGTCTTTAAATTGTCTCTTATGCTGAACAAGAGGATCAGGCCGAAAGCTCAGGAGCAATGCATCGAATGGTAGTGAAGCGATGAGGATTTGGTCAAAGTATAATGCTGGTTTTCTAATCACGGCTGAATTATGATGCGAAACCAGTTTATTTAGGACAATGAAAACGGATGGAGATGACATCACCGGCAGAACGTCCCCGGTTTGTAAATCGATCTGTCCTGAGCATGTTGTATCTTCCAGTAAGCACGAAATCCTTATCAGCTTAATAACACGACCTGAAAACGAATTATCCGTAAATAGCAACAGCGTAATGAATAACTGGGTGCTACAAGGATGAATTCAGTTGACAAAACAAAGCAACTTTTCATAGAAGAAGCAGTACTTTCATGATGATCCGTTTATATTATGCAGTTTGAACAAAAAGAACAACTATCTATTGAATTACTTCGTATATGGCATGAAAGCTCAATCCATCCCCGAAAACTACTGGATCTTTGTACAGCCGTCTCATTCAGCTTGTTGTAAATCATTAGCACGCACATTCTTCGAGCCCCCATTGGCACTCAAACTAGTATAACTTGACTATGAGACACACTAGGTACAACTAGGTTACCATAACTGCATCACAAGGCCCAAGTCTACTGGTGTCATGTCATGGGTTGACCATCATGACCCACGCTCCGGTCACCACCCACCACTAGGTAAATATCCAAACGTGAGCATTTGTAACACATGCCCCAAAACACCTAACTCTGTTTAGATACTGTGTCTGTTTCAATGACTGCCCCGTGGTTCCGAAAGCCCTACGCATAACGTCCACTGAGGATTAAACACGCGTAAATCAGAAGCATGATTATGTGGATCAAACACTGGCCTTCTGCAGCATTCGCCGGGCCGATTAACATCGGAACTCTAACGAAGCTACAAAATAATGCAATCCAAGGGACTGAAGATCCCTTTTTAATTTGAAATGTTTCAGTCAAAAAGGCAAGGAGAAATCTTTATTATAGCAATTAAGTGATAGGTGGAAAGGAAATAAAAAGGAGGGCACTTTAAAATACGAATTTCACGTCTGTACACGGAAGCACCTAATCACTTAGTTAGATAATAGATTCACAAAAGACTCATGATCATTCCAGATGGCGCCAATCGTACGGAGGTAAGTTAAAATTGCTTTCCTCAGATACCGACTTGATGTACAAAGTGACATGGAATTTACTTTCAACGAATACAGAACCGTGTTTATTTCAGCTTTTAAGCCTATCCTAAACTCATACCCATGACCATTCGATTTTTCCATTCCATTTCTGAACTAATTGCACACCTTCTTGATCTTCCTATCATAAACTAGATTATTTTCTAATATTTAGTGGTTTTTTCCCACGAATGCATTATCTGAACAATTAGGGTTCTTAATCATTAGTCAATAGAAATTCAGTTCATTGAATCGCATCCCGTTTCTGGCTTTAATTGATTTTCTAGCTCTTCAGAATAGAGTAAATGGAAATCAGCCTATTGTATCTATCATCTACGTCGTATTCGCCTAGAATGTGGAATCCTTTACGACCATATCAAGGTGCGTATTTGACCTTTACTGGACGAGGAAGCCCCTATTCAGTCCAATTTGAATGAAAAGCTGTCAAGTAGTTTATCACTGAATTACAAACGGGTCAGTGTGCGTGCAGACCGGTAATAGTATATGCCAAAAACAAGGAACTATTTCTTTTAATTATATTCGCATTACCTGAAGTAGCTAACCATCACCTCAAACACTGGGTTTCCGATAATAACCTTTATTTTATCTGCAGCAAGATAAGTTTAAAGAGCTAAATATATATCGAACACCTAACCTGACAGAGTATCAAAGTTTGCGTTATGCGACTGACTGAAGCTGTGCTTATTATTATTGTTATCGGTTTTGGTTATCTGGCGTCCCAAGTTTGGTTTAGTTTGAACAAGCAAAAACCATGCGCCTAGTGCTGCCGGTTTGGTTGCTATCTCTCCCTGCAAACTTCACTCTGGTATTAGACCAACGAAGGGTACGATAGAGAGAAATAGCATGGCTAAAAAGGTAATATAAGTTAAGTAAAAGAGTGTGAATACTGGTTATACCCAACTGGACCACCTTTACCCGCCCTACAACGACTACCGATTTCAACAAACACAGGCTGGAGACAGGCACGAGCACGTGTCTCAACTCCTCCCCCCCACACACCCCTCTTCAGTCTGGTGAGAAAGGGAGTGTGTGTTCATTTGGAACCAAATTATTTCCATCAACTGGCTCTATAAGACTGCATATTTTCCGTTTTCTACTACTTTACTTGTCAATGAGGGGACCACGTCCGAATAAATGATGCCATCCTGCATGGCTGTTTGATTCCTAAAGGCATGAAAGTTGGTATCCTATATAGAGGTACGGGCTCTCAGTAATGAAAACTTCATGTCCGTCTGGTATGAAATTTATTGTGTTTGTCTCCTAATTTATTTCTGTCATATATCACTATCAACTTCAGTAGGTGGATTATGATTCTAAAGTGAGGTCATTACGAATAAGAAAAACGTGTACATTCAGAAAATTCTTCTATTTGGTCAGGCCATTTATTGTGGTTTTAGGAAGGAATCAAAGTTTAAAGTTAACTTACCATCAAATGGGTAGTTTGAATACGTGAACAGCGTACAAAATTCACTCGGAAATGAGTAGGGAACAAGAACCGTATCAAGAGCAACCCTTCTTTTGAAAATGCTCTCGACGTAAATCAACTATACAACCATTACTTATCATGTTCGTCCCCCTGAGTATGCACAAAACCCTATTTTTGCTACATCTGGTTTTTTACGAAGGATTCATCCATCGCAAGAAGCGCTGGTTTGATGTCTACAAAATAGTCACACTTGCATTTTTCTCATCCGAAAGTTCACGTCACAAACCGCAATCGAACCGGTGACCTTCTGCTCACCGGGCACTTGCAAGTGAATCGTCGATAGGCGAGCGAAAGCAGTGCATGTGATCGAGTGCGATGAAGCAGGGCCGCTCAGCAGCAACGAATCAACAAGCACGTGTAGCTCAGGGCCAAAGTCTGATTGGTTAAAGCAAGTCCTCCGTGACATGTGTAAAGTTACGGTGATGTACGTAAATGCGTGCGTGCGTCTGCGTGACCAGTCCTGTCAGCGAACGAGCATGAATAAACAAACAATCAGACAAGTCATCCTGTTATCACACAAAAGTATTGCCAGCGTCTTTTATGTGCGACCAAACCAACCGCAGTGGCTAAGCTGGTAGAGGAACTAACCGGTAGACGAGAGACTGCCTTTTCACAATTGCCGGCGTTTGTATTACAATCACCATTCCTAGCCCGCCTATTAATGAACGGAGATTTACCGTCACCAGAAGCTGTAAATCCCCTTGTAATTCACACACCTGATTCACCAAGTTTAGCAAAAGTGTTTAGCAGATGCAGGTCAGTCAACCTCATAGTACTGGATATCACTTCGATGAAATTGCACGTTGAAGCGTTATGGTGAAATTCCAGACTTTGTAACCTAAAGAACGGCTCTTTTGCTCACACAGTGACTTCATATATCAAAAGACCAGGCGAAGCCTTTTACAACAATAACAGAAGATCGGAAGCATCTGCTTCTGTACAGTCTGGAAAAAGAATTTGAGTACACCATAGGGAAATCGAATTTCTCAACATACCACTGAGCAGGCTGTCAGTAGGCAAAATAATGCAAATAGCGCGAAGTAAATAATCAAGTCAACTGGGAAAGTGCGCTTGGAAATTGGATGAAAACGAAGCAAATTAATGCACAATAATGGCTCTAGGCACCACACCAACCTTGAACGAAGAGCTCATAGGTCATATTCCCTTTCTAGTATATGGAGCGCTAACGAAGGTGAGATGTGATAAAACCAGAGGTCCAGATGGGTTGCCACCAAGGGTGTAAATTAAATTTGTTCTCACTACATCTTCCACGTTAACATGTTTATACAATCAACTTCTTTCCGTGAAAGTACCCTGGATTATACTAGAGTGAAGAAAATGCATGTTGACTGCCCGGAAGATATTTGAAAGACTTTAAAAACAATCATCTAAACTGAAGTACGCACAAGTAAAGATGTAGCGAAAGGCTCCAGAATAAATCATTGCGAAAAAGGGCTCCTGGTTTTTGTGTTCTGAGGACTCCCATTACATCGAACGTGCCCCGGGATGAGAACAACTGACCCGGTCAGATTTATTATCGTCACTTAAGTGTCCCTTTGAATGACACTCTGCCATACACTATTCTGATTTTCGCTCTCTAGGAAATGTCAAGCCGTTAGTATTTGCAATCGAGACTGCAAAGATGCATTCAGTCGTGTAAAGACAAAACGTTTCCAAATATACTAGGTGTAGATGGCAGCTCGTCGTCTACCGGAGGTCATTTATCTGGCCCTTTTACCAGTCGTAAACAATTAACACGTGGTCGGGGTCACAACGTCTTAACTACTTTTCAACGACGGATGTTCTTCGAGGTATCATTCTATCACTCTGTTTCCATCCAAAGTACGCTACTATTTTTGAAAACTTGTTTTTAGGCTCCAGTGAATAACTCGTTGGCCCATATTTTTCTTTTCATCACCTAGTTGTGGATTGCCATCTAAAACTTTCACGATAGAACCAATTGCACATTGTGTTAATCTTTCGCGTGATTCATTGCAAGGCATTTCTCATCGTACCTAAAGAGGAATGTGACGAAATATACGTGGTCCACAAAGTTCAACAATGCTGATTCATATTTTACGTCAGTGTCGCTATGGAATTTGTGTTGAACCCCTTCAGCTTAAATATCTACTTTTGATAGGGTGAGTTTATTATGTCATCGGACACAAAAAATAGTTTATACAGTACAGCAGAGGGGACAGTTTGCTTTTATGGTGCTGATAAAGAGACAAACACTACTATGGAGTGACTAACAAATTAGAGAGGACCGTGAAACGACAGTTGTGAGAGATTTATCAAGAGGGACATATTCTAGGCTGAGAAGTTAATGTTTTGACACTACGCACGTTTCATGGGTAGATGTTGATTATATCTTTACTCTCTCTAATAGAAGAGAACGATCTCTGGTGGATATAGAACATAGTAAATAGTGAAGCGGGCTACCAGGCTGTGCGGATCTTCAAGAATACCAACTGATCGTCCTCTGCTTCTGAAGAAAACCAGTATATCGTTTCCCGATCCAGATCTACATTGAGTTTTCTGTCACACTAGTTGGTCATTGATGAACCTCGGCCCACACAGACACTCGGTGAGATCTCTATAGTGACGCGTCGACCCCAGTTTTCCTATTGTGTGATCTACACAAGACTTGAATTGCGATTAGTCAGGGTTATCGTCACCACATTTGATCAAGCAATCACCGCTTCATGTTGTGGTGAGCATAGACACGGCTGAATAAACGCACTGGTCAAGTGCCCCGAAACGGCCCACAGACTATTACTCATTGTCAGTCACCGAATTCATTGAGTTTTAATCACAATGAACCGTGGTTATCATGGTGCTTGCACTTGACAAGAGACAGAAACATCCAAATACAGTTCTTCCCGGCATGATGCTGTTTCATTCCGCTGTCCTAAGAGGAACACTGTCGTTTTCTAACCGTTATCTCCTGACTAGTGGTAATGGGTATTCTAAGATCCCTTCAATATTAGTGAATCACACCGGCCACACACTTTCCCTATACTCGCTTCGGTAGTCCTCCACCAACCTCACACTTCTGTGCTCTGTTTTCGGTTGCTAACTCCCAACATCTTCCAGTAAAAAGCAAGGAGAATAGATGCATGAAGTAAAAAAGATTCAAAAAACAAAGCAATAAGTGGAAATCACGAAGACAAAAAGCAGTCCGAATGCAAATACGCCACTAGTCGCGACACCTATCCATATCACTCTATGTTTCCAACCATTAGGTAGTGGATCATGTGGACTTCAACCAGCAAGTCTCACACGTCCTACTTGGCCAGGTCCACTGGTCAGTTTTTTCACACCTTTTGCCATGTCACGGACTGACCACCCCGACCTATCTTACAACCATTACCTGCGTCATAGAACAGCTTACGTCGAGGAAGTCTATCACCGGACATGTGTAACACATGTCCCGGCCATCTTACTCTATTTAGATTCAATACACGATCCACAGACCCACCTCTGGTTTCCGACACCTTACATCCATCAGCAATGCTGATACTGTGTTCCAACCATACTCAAGCAGTGCTACAGAGACATCGATGCTCGAAAACCGACAATTTTCGTCTTATTTCTGCCCTCTACATCCGTGTTTCTGAGCAGTATAAAAGAACTGATCCAAATGTTGCATTGTACACTCGACTCGTAACAGACAACCGAATGTCAGCCCTACGCCTCAAGTGGATGTGGTTGGCAAAAACAAAACGCGCCTTCTGTATACGCAATGACACTTTATCTGATAATTATCTACCTGATGAAATGTAACCACCCAGGTAACAAAACTTATCTACTTCAGCTAGAGCTTGTTCTGCCAAGAAGAGGTTTGGTGTTGAACCAACCCAGACCTGCAACAGCATTTTAAACTTTCAAGGTGCAAAACACATCCCAAACATTGTTATACTAGTGTTTAGGCTATCTAAGACAGCTTACAACTTACCTGGATCTTCACTCAGAAGAACAATATTGTCTGCATATTCCAAGTCAGACAGTTTACCGCTCGAGCACAGATCGACGCAGCTATCTCAAGAATCAATTCAGTTACAAGTTGAAGAGGATTGACCTTACGGAGCAATCCTGACGAACACCACTTTCCATGATGAAGTCGGATGAAAGATAGCCGTAAGCACGAACTCGGCTTCGGCTGTTTGTATACAAGCATTGAAAAATAGAAATAAATTTCCCTGAGACACCCTTCAATGAGAGACAATGCCGGAGAATTGTGTGGTCGAATTAATCGAACGCTGCTTTCAAATCAAGAAAGACAGAGATTGTCGGTCTGCATAAGATACATCTGTGCTCTACGATTTGTCGAAGGGTAAAGATGTGGCCCATACACTCCCTTCGGGGTCTAAAACCGGCTTGATTCTTACGGGTACACATTTCACGGAAGCTGGATAATCTGTGAGCAGTTTGGATGCCATACTTATCAACCTAATTCCTCTATGGTTTTCAGAAGGGGAACTGTCACATTTCTTACAAATCGGTACGATCACCGATTTATACCGTTCCCTGAGAATCTGTTAACCATCTCAAATAATACGGAGGAGTTTTGTTAACTCCGAAACCAACGCTTTGCCTCCATCCTTGAAAAAAGATGGAGACAACCCATGCGGTCCAACGGCTTTGAAACTTTTCAAGTAACCTTCCTCCGTCATAACCTTCATTTCTAAAGGAGGAGTTATATCTGCCTGCATCGGTACTCTGGCAGGTATATTTGGAAGGTCCATTGTTGAAGTGAGCCAAACGAATTTTTCCTTATAGTGCTCCGACCAGTGATCTAAAAGGCTTCCATGAGAGTTTCAGCGAGCCATGGTACTCCTTGATTAACTCGTTTACACCGGGCTTCCGTGAACCATTATCCCTAATCAGGCTGTAAAGTTTGCGATTGTTGCCAATATGCAAAGCCTTTTCTCTACTTTTCGCAGTCCACCACTGCCCACGGTCATTTCTCAGACTCCTAGTCAGTTGATGCCTCAGGACTTTGCGCACTTCATTGAATGTGGCATCCGGAAAAACGGATCTGCCAACATCCAACAAAAAAGACTGACGTCGAAGATATCCATCGTTTGGGAGACCTACTTGAGCCAGGATCTTGTGTGGCATTAGACGCGGCATACTAGACTTCTTGGATCTGCTGCCAGCTTTCATCTGGGTCTTAGACATCTGGATGCATCGATAACCGTGTAGACAGCTCTGCCTGAAAAGCAGATCGTCGGGCAATTTCCAGAAGCAACTGCGTATGACGGATAGCATCTGCGATGGTCGGACCACGGATGAGACATAAACAGAAGCGAGCACGTGCTAAGGTGTGATCTGAGTCCACAAACGTAGACCATAATGAACGAAAATCTTCAGTTGGTTCACTCCAGCAGTGACCAGTCACAATATGGTCAACCTGAGCCCAACTTTGTGAATAAGTAAGAGGACGCCATGTGAATTTATGCCGCTTTTTATGACAGAAGTTCGTACACTCCAGAATGCGGCTAAATGAAGTGATTGTCATTATCGGTACGATCGGCTGGGATTACAAAGGCCCTTTGATGTACCTTTTGGAATCTCCCAAACAGTCATCTTGGTCGTTGAAGTCCCCAGCAATGACCACCACGTCTGTTGAAGGCACGCCTCAAAGCAGCTGAGAGAAATCCTGGTCGAATTCGTCCTTATTCTCAGAGGAACTGCAGTCAGTAGGCAAATACGCAGGCAATAAATAATCGTCGTGGTGTTTTGGGTCTATCTTAAATTATGGAGGGGGGGGGGGAAAGATATTGGAGGTTTCTGGGCAAATCATAATCCGCGGCTGCCCACACTTCAGAAAGGGTTTTTCTTTTAGAACCCTAACCGGGGCCTTTGACTCAAAAGTCTCACCCACAAGGCAGTGGGGCGTTAACCCAGCATGGGAATACGACCGGAGTACCCGTGAAGGAACTTCTTTTGGTCTGACACTTGAGACCTGATTACCGCAAGCATTCTGTCTTGTCTTCATTGGTGCTTTTTTATCCATCCGCTTTTCGGATTCAGTCCTCAGACCCGTGAACCCAGTGGAGCAAGCGGAACGTTGATGGGGCAGCATTCTTTTCGCCGGAGGCTGCCCAGATTAGGCGGGCGATAGCTGCTCAATGAAGTGCGATGATTTCTCCCATCATCGAGAGAAACCCTGGTTACTGCACTCTTATGTTCATTTACGTGGGGGGGGGGGTTAGATCAGGAAACTGTTTATCTCCGTAGTTATTCGCTGCAATGTCGTCTGCAGGGGCTTAGTGGTTAGAGCCAGATACATCCCAGCAACTGGTTCAGAGACTGGACTTCGTCTGGCCTCTACTCATTGACCTGTCAGGCATGATTTCATCTCCGGTTGAAGAACGCCATCTTGCATAGCCTTTTGTGTCATCGAGGCACACAAGCCATCAAACCAAGTTAGGATGCAGTCTTGTCGTCCTGTAATCTCCCTGCCCCGTACGCCGTTCAGCCAACGAACCGGTTCACATCAGGGAAGCAGTAGCATCAATCAATTTAGGCTCCTGCATGAATTCACGCTTAAGCGCAACACGTTTTCTGACCACACACACACACTTTTTCATGCATGAAACTCCTGCACGAAGTGGCTTCAGCCGGCTATCCCCAAAAGTGCCTCACCTCTGTCCGGGTGTTCTAGTCAATTCACGTATACGCACGGGCACGGATACACTTACAGATGCATGCGCCGCAGCTATCACTTTCTGACGTCAGCCTTAGCGGTACTTCTAAAAAGCAATGAATCACCCACACTGTCACGATGATTCATGGATGATAACCAGCATCTGGTCGATTCCTCAGAAGTCTACAAGAGTTAATTTAGGTGAAAGATACCACCGGATCGTGATATAACTCTGATGGACCTTCGCAAAATGATACAATATTTCACTAGAAGACAGTCGAAAATGATAAGGAAACAATAGAGCACAACAGAATTCGACGACTTGTCCAAGATTCTCCAATTCCCTGATGTGCTACTTACCATAACAAGCAAAGAGCTGATTCACACAGGAAAGACGAGAGAAATAAGCCTCGACAGAATGGCAGCGTATCAGTACGAACACTTTTCGTCACAACGCCAGAAAGAAATGCCCCACAAAAACCAATCTGACCACATTCACAAACCAATAGTGAAGTCATGTCGAAGATGCCAAAGTCATTAAGGAAATGGAGTGCAATTATGAAACACTACTTCAAATCCAACGCACTATTGCATAAAACCACCAACATTTTGCACAAATGTGATTGGGTCACAAGTCGAATCGTCACAATAAAGTGACATAAAAAGGCTTCCGATTTAATTATCAGCCTGTGTGAGGACGGACCAGATAACACAAACCGCCGCCAGTGTTCAACCAGACTCCTCGTCTTTGTGTCCTGGAAAGCAATTTCGGCCTTCCTAGGGTGTCAACTGACTAACAAATTTCAGCGAAACTTTAAGGAAATGCGTGAAACCTATTACCAGGAAAAGTCACGGAACTTACGAGAATCGCTATGAAAATCAGAAAAGTTATTCGATTGCTACTACGACCCTGTGTCCTCTTGGAATCCCCCAGCGTTCCAGTAATACTTAAGAGGTAACACGAAGTATGCTAAAAAGGTACGCTATACGCGCGAATAATCGTGAACACAATAATTGCAGTTACTTTGTATTCTACTAGAACGAACAAAAGTCATCACTATTCATCCTTATTTGATAGCCTGATAAGCTGAGTCCATGGGTTCACTATGAAAGGCTCCATGACACTACACGGTTCCCAGTGAGCGATAGACAAAAATAATGTCATTGGAGAGGCAACAGTCGTTCACCCCGGGTTCGAGTCCCCGTGGGGGGCCAGTGGATGTGCACTGCTGATGATTCCCAAAAAGGATGACACAGCAGTTCAGTGCGTCCATGGCTTTCAATGGTGAGTTGAGCGTTCGAGCTACATGATGAATCATATTATACAAATCTAATCTACTACTCACTTGAATATCTAATTTGTTGTGTGATTGGTATTGCTCATAATGGTTCAGATCAGAGGTTTTTGAAGTAAGATTTTACATGCTTTCAACGTATTTCGTATGCCTCATACGAATTGTATTCATCATTATTTCACTAGTGCGACAGATTCAACTTTGCAACCGTCCTATATAGTCAATTAACTCCTTGTAGACTCCCGAGGAATCGACTAAATGCTGGCATTCATCCGTCGATAACCTCAATTTCAAGGGAAAATTTACTGGCCGAAATGGTGTAAGTATACACAAAAGAAATTCTAGGAATTATGCCTAGGTGGGCTTCACGATAGCTCGTCTACTGTCAAGCTCAAGATTAGTCCGGTGCAGAATGATTTATATGAACGTACAGAAGTCCCCTGGGAATTTTTTCTCAACTTGAAGTACGCACTGTGTAGTCCATTGTATCCTCCTTCGTGACGCATTTACACCATTTCTAACTCCACACTTTGATGAAAATGTGCATATGATCGTTTGTGACTCCAATTGTTTTATTACTTTTCCGCATGTATCGTTCAGATTAAATGGTATGAGTACCTGTCCCAGAAGAGGGAACTCTGTGTTAGACAAAGTCATTATCAATCACCCTCGTTTATTTTCTCTCAAAATGAAAGCCCCTTTCTCCCCAAGTGACCATGGCTTGCTTCTTCTGGGACCAAAAACCTATTCACACATTGCTCATAGATTATTCACATCTTCAAATCAGGCAAGGTTTCTCCTTCGTAACCGTTCTCCTCACAACCTGTCCCTTCTTATTGCAGCCATTGGTGATGTATTTTCCTGGTTTTCCTTCACATCCTCAATCTTCCATGCTGAAGAACTGTTAACTGGAACTCTATGTGCCATCTTCAAATTGTATTGCCCCATGGAGACACTGTTCACCTCTGGTGATAGGATTGCCTTGCCAGCATTCAAAGCACTCAGAAGACAAAAGGAAATCGCGTGCAAGTCTCGACGAAGTTCGGAATTCAGCAGAGTTTCGCTGTTGAGAAAGACAGAGATAAAACAGTTGGATGTTTCCTTTGTGTTGTATCCCGAATTCAGGAAGCGGAAGGAAGGCGCACCCGTACAGGTTATACGTGTGTGATGTAGCAACATGCGGTAAGCACACAGGCGAGCAGCTGAAAACGCAAACACGTGTGCAACTGCGTAGGTCAATGGTGTATGCGGTCGAAAGTGTAAGACAACTGTACAATCGGATCAGGTTGCACAAGGTCGTGCAACACGTGGCATAATCTGATTGGACGAAACACGACAAACGTCAACTGCGTACGTGTGTGCACTATTGCACGCGTGTGGCCATGACTACACGGGGAGTAGATAGTGAGTGAGTGTGTGCGAACATGACTGTACAAACCAAACAACACTGGTAGAGTTTCTGCAAGCCGAGAATCCTAAGTATCTTTGGCATGACATAAGACTTTTATCTGGCCAGGACACCAAACACGCAAGCGATAAGGCCAATGTGAACCAACTGAACGCGACATTTACACATCCCTCCAATGACAGCCCTCCTTCATATTCCGCTTGCGTTTCTGCAAATCTTGAAACTATCTGTGTGGCAGACTCCTTTAAAATTCTTCGCAAACCCAAAACTTTGTCGGCTACTAATTCTGATGGTCTTCCTCCGGTGATTCTCAAGTATGTTACTGCTCAATTTGCCACAGCAATCACTACTTTGATAAACGAAATTCCATCCAAATGTTCGACTCTTGATCTGTGGTGTCCAGGTACCATGTTCCCATTCCTAGGACTCCAATACCCCTGGGGAAGATAAACGGTTTTGCCACATTGCCCTCACATCTCCCGCCCTTAAAGTTACTGAAAAGGCTGTTTTCAATCGTCATCAAATGCACACGAATGTCCCACCTGACCCTTTTCAGTTTGCTGATAAATCCAAGAGATCCACCCTTGACGCCGTAGCCTGCTCGGTCCATCACTAAATCTCTAAACAACTCTAAGAGAAATCTCCGCCGCGTATTTATTGATCCTCCTTCAGCCTTTGATACAGTACCCCGATTTCATTTTATCCAGAATCTTGAAGATTTTGATTATGCCGCACATCTTCTTTCCTGGTTATCGGACTATTTTTAAAACTAAGTTCAACAAATTAAGATCGAGCAAAACACCTCAAAATCATTTGTTAACAATTTCGGTGTACTATCCATTTTTTTTTTACTTTCGACCTGTATTATCGATGGTCTGGTTTCTTCTCCGTCCAACATATTTAAATATGCTGATGGCACTGTCCTTTGTCAACCTACTTCTATTTACCGGGATATCAGGAAATTCGATGGAAACCTATCTCGAACAGAATGTTTCTCTTCACATTTGGATCAAAAACTGAATCCATCTAAATTCCTCAAATGTATATTCAGTCTCTGTCTATAACCTTTCCCTACAGATCCTGCTACTCTGAATTCGAAATTCCTACCCAGAGTTAGTTCCGTCAAGTATCTGGGTATTAGCCTAGACGCCAATTTATGATGGACATCTCCCATTCAGTACTGTATCGGTAAATAACGACTCCTATCTGTTCAAATAGAAAAACTTAAGCAGTTTCGTACACCCACAACAGTTGTCCTCAAATTTACTTTTTAGTGTGTTCTTTTGGCTCGCCCGTAATTTTCCCCGGTCTCTGTAACAAAACTTCACAGCATTTCGCCGCTGACTGGTAGCTGTTAGTCGAGTTTCATCCCTCCCCTTTGACTTTATTTTGACTGAACTAGTCAACCGACATGTTAAATCTTGCTTAGCTCTAGCCCAAAAGATATGGCAACATCCAAAGCATCCATTACACTCTGATTTATCTCTTTGTCATTCTCTCCTATTCATCGGATTTGACTTTCGACACCTTTCTTCCAGAATTACCAAATACAATAACTCTCTTGTGCCCTATCTGGCATGGGTACTGACCGACAAGGACAAGAGTAAAACGGAATTACTTTCCAAATTTGCCTGATGTTTTCTTCTCTTTTTCACTGTTATATACTTCTGGTGCCCAGTGTGGTACATTTCGTTTATTTATCTCATTTTTTCAGAGCATTCCGAAAGAAATGTAAGCAAGTCACTTGAAAAATGTCTGCCGTATAAATACATAATACAAATACAAAAAACAGTGACGCTTTCAGTTAGATATCATGAACCGCAAGTACGGTCTGACATCTACACAATTTTTTTGAACCACTTCTTCCATCTCAATGTCTGATCGCACTGGTATAAATGTAGGTGATTTTTGCTCCGAAGGTCGGGCCCCACCAGCAAGATTAGTCCACAGACATGCCTTACGAATAACGGAAAAGCCGTAACCTTTGAAATTCGAATGATTTGCCTAAAAACCTACCGCTGATCCCTCACACCTACCGCCTAATATCAGTGATTCTATTGTTACGTTCTCACCCTTCTGCTGCAGTGTCCTGAAGACTAAAGAGCAAGGTCTCCGACCAGTATGATCTCATTGATTTGAAGTTCATTTATCCGAATACTTCTTTTGACGCACAAATGAAATTTACTACGAAGGCACAAGTGGCTTAGACTTATGACATTCAAACAAACTTTTTCATTTGGGAGATCATGTTTTAGTTTTAGTCTCGACACTGTGAATTGCAACCACTCTTGCAATAAGACCTAGATACCTTGATTATTAACGTGTGCACAAAACTGGGAATTGTTTTTTGGTAGTCGCACATGGATTTTTAGGTACATGTCGTGGTGAGATGACACAGTGGTTGGTCATAATTTTGTCTACCAACGTTGCCACAAATTTTCTCACGAAATTGAGTATACTATAGAGGAACCGAACAGTATTACATTCCGGTGATTTCAGGCTTCGTGGTATCGGTTGCGCGTATCTTCATGTTCTGCTTATTTCCGTCAACACAACAACACGTTCGGGAAAATGATAACGGAATGTCCCTCCTAAATAAGTTGTAATACGCTGCTTGGGTTGATTATAGTGCCATGTATCTCGTGAATGGCAATATGAATTACGTTTCAGACAACTGGTTTATGAGAAGGGACTCGCGTGTTTTGCCAACCGACGCATACAACTGTTGTCGTTCCACAATATCTCAGATCCGTTGCTTGTCAATTCTACTTCAAAAACTCATGGTCCTTTGTAAAAAACCGTTTTAGTGTTTCATTTTTCGGCAGTATGTCACGGTCGAACGAGGTTAGAAGTTTATCGAAAAACGATACGCCATGTGATGTGTTAAACGAGATATAATGTCAGCAACAGTGCGTTGTCAGTGGGAAATTATAAGCGGACTTTTCAATTACCGTGGGCAACCTTTCTCAAGGCAGTCTTAAAATCGAATGACTGGCGCATGATTTCACAGATTCACGTGATTGCAAAACTGCCTTGAGAAAGGTTACCCACGGTAACCGAAACTTCGGCTTATAATTTTCCACTGACAGAGCCGTGTTACTGACATTATATCTCGTTTCACTTTCCGCATTTGATTTGCTTGAGTGTGAGACGGTAGCACTGATGTCAACCGCATTGCGGAATGAAATAAATGAAGGTGGCATTGTTTGTTGTGAAATGGCTCTCATGAGCACCTAGATTGGTAGTAAAAATACGTATTCGCGTGTACCTTGATGACGTAACCCATCAATTCAAGAAAAATCGTCAAATATTTTCAAAATAATATGGGGAAGTTATAGACAAACTATCTGCAAACGATATACATCTACAGCTCGAACAAGTAGCTTGGCATTTATTGGTGTCCTACAGTTATGCGGTGTCAGTTTTCCTAACCCGTGATTTCGCCATTAATTGTCAAAGGAACAAGAATGACACATGCAACAATTTCTTTCCATCAGCAATATTTTCACCGTCTACTTATTGTTCTATTTTATTTGCTTGAAGAACCGCAAATATTGGTGCAAAACATATTTCCAAACGGAACTGAAACTTGTTATAACTGTCCCACTGAATCAATGCTGAATGCGTCTTTGCCCGCAGACAACCTCGTTTTACCAGCACAAAACCCTATGATTATATTATTGGTCCTACTTTTACTGGGGATCAAGCTCTGTAATGGGCTGATTTTGAAGCTAAACACCACTTGACACGATTTGTCTCCAATTCTATTGATCCACACCATCGATTGGTTATCCTACCATGTGTTGTTCCGTTGTCACAGACCTTTGGCTCGGCACTGTACAGGTGCTGACTTGCCGACCGCTAATAAGACCCGGATATTTCCCAAAGATGAGTTATTCCTTACCCTCACAAACTCATCACCCTCTGGCTGAATTCCACTTAAGTCATATACGGTATCATCCTTGCAACACTTCCGAATATGCATATCGCCTTCAGTTTTATTCTCGAGGTCTAACTATCAAATGAGCTACAACCCCGAACGTTTCACTTTGATCCGGCAGTTTTCAGTTTGACTTTTCACTGGCTGCGTGTTTCTGGCTACTGCTAACATCATATAATGCACAAAGCCGTACTGTAACGAAGGCAAGGCGGGTGAGGAACACCTGTATTTGAGCAGCCGAGCAAGTTCAGTTTACAAAATATGTGCAACGAATTATATGGTCCCTTTTCCAGACCGCGAAGTAGCAGCATCGATCCTCTGACTGCTCGAATATTTCTGCTACTTTTTTGCCTGATGCCTGCAGCTGTGAAGCTGATTTATTTGACCGCCATTCCCGTTTGGTTCGTCCGACTGACCTGGTTGATCGCTTAATCGGCAGCCACTTACCTGGGCTATTTTTTCAATTGCCTCAAATCCCACTGAGTTCCACTAATGACTCAGCTTGCCTCTTTTCGTCATTTTGGGGAGGGGTCACGTCTGCTATATTCACCATCCATTCTCTGGTCTGTTGCTTTCGAATAATTGACCCGATCAGTTTGATATTCGTCTTGTTCTGTTGTTACAGTTTTCCTCCTACAATATCAATTAATATCTCCAAAAAATTGGCAGGTGGGGTGCGTGGACTCACCTACTTGGTTAAGTCAACTGGTCAAGTGTTATACAGGTCAGCCTTGGCTTGATTACCCCAGTCACAAGGAGAATACGTGTCTCTGAACTAGAACAATGTACTGACATTTTGTGGCGATTGTTAATGATAAAGTTTTATGCTGTTTTATTGCATCTGCATGTTTATGTGCATTCCGATTGCGCCAAATATGAGTTCGAGTGTGCTCATTCAGCCGGTGTTATTGATCCGCAATTACTCTTAGTTCGGGCAGGAGCTATATTGCTTTCATTGCAAATAGCACGATTACTCAAGTCCAATTCTGAATCATTATACATCTCCTTGCGGAATGATTTTATGAAGCAAGGCGATGCACGTAAAAATCGATAGAAGCACTTCATTGGATGACTCGTGCGAAAGCGATAAGAAGGTTGGTCAGTCATCTGCGGCCCGATGAGCGTGGACGGACATCAGCTGTGTTGTGAATCGGAGTGGCTTGCGGTCTCACTACATCAAGATTTCTAAATCTTTTTACCATGTTATGGATTGACAGCCTCGACCTACCTTTCAGCCACTACCTGCCTGGGAGTACAGAGTTCGCCGAGAAAGTCTGTCGGTGGGCAAGCGTGACACATTTCCCAGTCACCTTAATCTTTTTAGATTTAGTACGTGATTCACAGACTGACCTCTGGTTCCCCACACCTTACGCCTAACCTCAGCATGGGCTATACCGTGTTCTTACGATTTTCGGGCAATGCTTCGGAGACATCGGTGCTCAAACACCGACAGTCTTCGCCTATTTTCTACCTTTAACACCCATGTTTCTAAGCCGTATAAAAGAACGAACCTAACCGCTGCAGTGTACATTTGACCCTCAACAGACAATCGGATGTCACCCTGACGCCACAGATGAATGACAATCGCAAGAGCCAAACGCTCCTTCTACATACGCGATGGTACTTTATCCGATATCTGCGCACCTGGTGAGATGTAACTGCACAGGTAACATGACTTATCTACTCCAGCTGGAGCTTCTGCCGCGAACACAAGTTTTAGCTTGTAGCCAACCCAGTCCTGTAGCAGTATTTTACGTTTTTAAGGTGCCTAATGCATCCCCCGTTTATGGGTTCTAGAAAAATCAACAAATTACCGGGATCTTCACTCAGAAGAACAATATCGTCCGCGTACTGGAAGTTAGACAGTTTACTGCCTGAACAAAGACCGATGGTACTATTCCCCACACGAGGATAGGGCTGTCTCAAGAATCAATTCAGTTGCAGCGCCAGAGAGCTGTGTGCTTGACTTAGTTAAACGGCGCTTTCACATCAAGAAAGACAGAGATTGTCGGCCTGCGTAAGATGTGTCTGTGCTGTACAATTTGTCGAAGAGTAAAGATGACCCCTACTGGGTCTGAAACTGGCGTGACTCCTTGACTAAGACATCGAACTGTTCTGCATATGTAGGTGTCACCGCATGTGCAGGTGAACCGATAAGTAAAATGCGAGACATTTAAGGGCCGTGAAGTTGTTTGTATGGGCCCAGTGGTCTGTTTCGTTGGTGATGTGCAAAATCTGCATTTCAGTCACCAAATCGGTCCTCTTTAGCGCACATTTCAAATCTTAACCAATCCGGTTGATCAGCTTTAAATGGTAGTTTTGTGTCCCGAACTCAGTAAGCAGAGGGAAGACACACTTGTACGGATGAATGTGAATTCTGTTGCAACGTACGGTAAGCGCCAATGCAGGCAAGCAGTTGAAAATGCAAACATGTATGCAAGTGCGTGAGACAAATTTGTGTGCAACCGAAAGCGTAAGACAGCTTTACAATGGGACTCAGCCGTGCAAGGTCGTGCAACAAGTGAAACAGTCTGATTCGTCAGTGCCGTCCGGGACGAAGCATCACTAACGCCATTTGTGTGCGTGTGTGTACGACTGCAGGTGTGTGCCCATGACTGCACGGGATTCAGATCAAGCGTGCGTGTGTGTGAGCACATGACTGCACAAGTCAAGCAACAGGTGGCATTAAGGTAGCTTGATTTCTCTCGACCGAGTTGGCGTGTAGGATCTTAGGACTTCATCATTTGTGATTCTAGATGAACTCATCGGGATAACCATGTGCAAAGAGGTTTTGGTTCGCACTGCAGTTTTTGTGTACTCAGAAGAAAAGAGTTTTGGCTAAACTCCATGTGTAGGTAACTGGTGAGAAACTGGAAAACAATTTATTGTCCACTGCATGTTTCCTTACGATGAATGGTCCTTCGAACTGTGCCGCCTACGAGTCTGGTCATCAGGATATTCAAAAAATCGATACTGTTGTCACTTTATATTTCTCGTGGGGGTGATAAGTAGAGATGTATTGTGTTTAGTAGGTTTGAGAACTTAGGAAAACTTCCTTACTACGCAAAAATTACCACGTTCTACAACGCTTGTACAGGGTAAACTGATGTGATTTTATTCGTAATCCATCCCATAAAGATATCTGCCATTGTAGGTTCAAGAGGGCTACTTATTGCAACACCATCTATTTGTTTGTAAGACTATCCTCGAAAAGTCGTGTTTTCTGTACAAAAGAGAATGAAGTCCCAGCTGTGTGTAACGGAAAAAAGCAAGGTTGGATCGAGTCTCCAGAGACTATGTTGCATAAATTATCTACTACTTCAATGTATCCGATCCCAGATCTGTTCAGAGTGCCCTGTTTCCCGTAGAAGTATACTGATGAAAAATGAACCAACATCAACAAAAAGCTTTTTTGGGGAACTCACGGACATCTGCTCTAGGGTATTTGATAGTTCAAATGATTCCTTTAGACACAGTGCTGGCAAGTGTTTTCTGATAGAAGATAGAATATCCATCAACTAACGTGTCACTTTTGGACAAGTCTAGTTCAGCATACATAAAATGAGTCTCAATGGAACTCTTGGTTTCTGAATTTCGGAGAATCCCTCAGTTTTTATGTTTGTGCGCCCAATGGTGGTATCCGTGGCGGTAGCCAATCAGATTTAACTGACCTTTTCCTAGCTTGTTCAACACTATCTATTCCCATCATGTAGCTATCCGCACAAAGATTTCCTATTCCCACCGTGGATCCGGTGGAATATTTATTGTTAGGCCACTAATAGCTTGGTATCCCAGTGCACATATTTGACTATCAACCATGCATTATTGTCCAGATGTTTGTCGCTAAGTTGTATTCCGTAAGGCGTTTTACCTCTAATACAAATGAACTGAGGCTTGATTGATTACCGATTCCTGTTATGGCCCTTCAGTTTTTAAATTAAATAGCAAAACCAAACGATGCGGTGATTTTTATGGTAATGGCCTTGACGTACTCCAAGTAGCCTCCGAATACGTTGCCTGCGTCTACTAAGTTAAATCCATGTTTCCCGTATGTATTTCCTTACAGACTGGAATCAAAAGTACAGCAGAATTTTGTTCTTCGTCCAAAGTACCTGTGGTGATTCAGCAGCTGTCACACGTGATACGGTCAGGTACAACATCGTAACCACGCACACGGATCAGCCTCAACCAATCAGAATCGAAAAGGACAAGTCTGACTAAAATTCCCTGTGATTGGTCATCTTCGAGTCTACCAATTATATTCTCTAATTCAACATATCTATACCAACCCGTTCTGCAATACAACTAACGTGCTATTTCGCGGCCTTGATCTTCTTGCTACTTCCGTTCTCGTAGTTCTGGGTGGGGCAATTTCAATACGGACTGTCAATTCAGTTCATTACGACTATTACAGTACCACTCACCAGTATGGAAACAGTATCACCATTTTTCTTGCCTCACTAATTTGGTAGTTGTAGGGAAATAAAACAAGCATTTCCACTATCTTTGTGGAGGGGGGGGGTATTCTCTGTAAATGTTGAAAATAACAGACGTTCTTCGTTTAATCATCAGCATATTTGAACGAAGATTTATAAACCAGTTAACGTTTTCCTGTAGAGACCACATCCAAAATATTGTGCAATCGTTTGGTAATGCAGCTGAATGGCAGTTTCCATATGACGTTGTACGGAATAATGCTCGATATCAATCCTTTTGATGTCAGCACCTTCACCATTTTCCCAAAGATAGTTTCTTTTTTCGCCTTAGACTTGGTTTCTAGTATGCTTGTGTGTATTTTGGGAGCCTTTTCAGTTGCTCTGTCAAGTATTTTTCACCAAAAGCCAGCCAGTGACCTCAGCACACTGTAAAGTATACCTGGTGGAAGTGGAGTTTATTGCTTTTATCCGGTCCACCGATAAATAAGACACCGACGGACCGGAAAAACTGGCTTCACGATTTACCTCGGGATCTACCGGTTAGTATTTTGGTTGCAGGTTCTCACGCATAAAACAAGGAAGCTGAGTTAAGAGTAAGTGATTTCTATGGAAAAAATAATAGCAATAGATTGGAACAGACCCATTTTTCCATTTGTACTGTCCCACTGGACATGAATTTGGTTTGTTCGTCTTTTTGAAATTGTGAAATTCTGGTTTCTTCGTCAGCAGACTGGGGAATATGTTCCCCATATTGAACGTTCAATAAGTCCACGGTACACTGAGCTTTGTTTGATTGAGAGCCACTACCGCAGTTCATCGTTATTGTGAGATTTTGGTGCGGATTATTTTGAGGCGCATTTATGATAAGTCTTTTATTCATTGGGTTGTTCAACGAAATATTTGGGATATTTCCACTTGGTACAACTTGTAACCTGAAGAGTTAAGAGAAACTAGCAATTGGTGTAAACGGATAAGGTAATTGATGAAGAATTTTGCTACTAGATGAAAATAGTAGCTATGTTTCGAACAGAATGTAGTCGTCCTCACAAGGACACTTAAATGGCATGCTTCTCAATCAGACCTCTAAATGAAAGACTTACAAAATGAATGAAGATCCGGTATCACTCCGTAATCGTAGGAAAACGGTCAGAAAGTCAGTTGACATCGAGTCATCGTGCACAACTGACAGCCTGTATGGTAAGGCTGCACTACAGTTATATAAACTGATAAATCCCCCCAGCATACTGACTTTTCATTGTGTTCCTATCATCAGGCAATACGATTTCAAAATATCCACCTCGCCAAACCACCACTCATCCAGAACCTTCTTCTGTTTAATCAGACTAGTGCCACTAAAACGATTTTTAATATATTGATTACAGGGTTTGGGTTTTAGGTTGCAGGGATTTCATTATCATCAGATGCTGACATCAGCAGTTTGTACTCATTCTCATTTATAAGAATCCTCAACCAGGTTCTTATCTTGACCTCTCTGATAAACGAGAGCTAAAGGGCTATCAGTCAAGTAAACATGACTTTGGACCTTTCTGTACACTTTGGCTGATGATGAACATCAAGCTCGACATTCAGAAACCTATAAAAATCTACATAAACCACAATCAGCACCGTTTATCACAGCAATGAAAAACAAATTATTTGGGTAGAATGTGTTTCATGTGATTACTCGATGTCAACGCACGATGAGCGACAAGTGAATTACCGACACAGTCATTAGTTCACCAAATAAGCGAAGAAATTACCACAGCTTCTTTCCTTTTTGATACCATGGAAGTTCGAGGAATAACTTTATCTTCGTTTGATTGACTGTCCTCTTGGACTCCACGTTTCGCGCGCAAACCTCAGCTCATCCGACCAAGAGGACAGTCAATCAAACGAAAATTAAACAAACCCACACTACTCGCAAGTAATTGCGTGATATATATAACAAAAGTAATGTTATCCCCTGAAGTTCCTCAGTGATTACATGAAAATAAAAGGAATGTACATCAACTGCTTACTTCTAGCAAATCTCGTTTAAGTCTCTCGAGAGTAGTCTTGTCCTCTATTTGCGTGAATTGGTGACGCACCCGGGAATTCCCCAGCCAAAGGTAACCGGAGAACGCGACATAATCAATCCAAGAATCAGCGGATAAACCAGAATCAGCTACCCTGATCACGAATTCGATCCGCGAAAAATCTAGTTCGATCAGTACTCAGTGTTTAAAGCGAAACAGTTTCATTCAACTTCATATGCACATGAGAAGCATGAACACTTCACGAATTAATTCTGACAATTTCATACATGTTCCCCAGTATCGTCGAAAAAACTGCAGTCCTTTTTTCCAAGTATACTCCTAAAGATTCAGACACCAACCGGACAGACTTCATTGCATCATGTGGAATCATCTACTGAAATCGCCGCAACACATCAAGAAAAGCAGAGTTTTATCAGTTTGTACTCAGTGTTGTGATATATGTTTTCTGTGACGGTCTCAAATTCGAACACCGAAATTGCTGTGGAACAGACTTTATGAAAATACGCAGCTGGATGTTCTTCTTTAAAACATAACCACGATCCTCAAAGGGTCTCACTGATATGCCGGCAAAAAGTCCTCAATCAAGCAGTCTCTCGGGCTAGCATCTGAAGGGTCGAAGTGAGGAGGAAAGAACTTTTTGCACCGATAACTCCAAGTTTCATTCTGCTTTGTAAAGCTTCGGAGGAAGCTATCATAGATGTGCGGATTAATAACAATTCCTCAAATAAAGAAAATCATTTTGAGACAAGCAGCACTGTATTGTTTTGTTTTTGTGGTTTTTTAGCATGATATTCTTTTTACCAGAAAAAATCTACAATCACTACCACGATCCACTGATACAATCAACAGGTGGTCCTGAATTGACCAGTATGTTGGGAAGGAATTTGAGCGGTCTTTGTAGGAAACAAAATTAGTTTTGTAGCGGAAATCCAGAGCTTCGGAGAAAGCACCGGTTGTTTTCAGGAATTATCATTTCTACAAAAAAAATCAGTTGAAGATGGAAAACACTGCAATAACTTAATTTCTGTATTTTCAAATCTTTTCAACAGTGTTCAGTATCATTTGAAATTACGTCCAAAAAGTATTTGTACGTGAGAAAGAGTTGTTATGGATTGGCTCGTTGGAAAATTCCATTCTCTTTCACCAAGTAGTAAGTCTGACTAAAATCCATGAATCTTGTCAGTCAATGGGCTAGGATTATCGGCACCCATGCACGTGGAATATCTAGGGCCTAGATTACCGGATGTCTAGGTGTTCCACTCACAAACATTCACCTCGCATTCGAATTCGAGTTAGATACATGATGGATGTTCACTGCTGATTATTACAAACACGAATGCAACAGCTGTACGGTGAGCCTTCTCTGGGTTTCAGAAGGCGAACGGAATACTGGTATTTCAAAATGAAATATTTCGTAGACAATTTAGATAGTCCACTATTCATAATACTTAAGTATCCAAGTTCAGTAGATGGTTTCCAAGCTAATACCCTTGATTTATTGAATGTCTTACCGGCCTGTGGAACCTGAACCTTATACGATGGAAATTCCGCACTTTGTTTTCTCATCCCAAAATTCCAAAGCCGCACCAGCCCAGTAAGCGCAATTTCACCGGTTCGATTCCGGCTCACTGCGCTGGACTTATGAATGTGGATAATGCATGTGGATTTCCCGTTATATAAGATCTAGGCTCCGCGTGCCAATAATACCTTCTGTGAATATATTTCAATGTCTATTGATTCACGTTCAGCCGTGTGCTGTTCGTCCCATTGGGAAGTGACCAACGAGCCTAGCCCAATGATTAAAACCAGGACAGTTGCTGTGTATCATTGGGATAGTGGTTCGCGTATCATCGATTATTCACTTGCAGGATTCATGGCGGGCTGGTTGTACTGTGATAACTCAGCTGGTAGAGGACCTACCTCGCCAGCAGAATGTTATAGGTCCGATCCACACTCGAGGCGACAGCTCTTTGATTTAGTCAGGCTTTCTTCAAGTAGGCTTTATTGATTTAATTAGAAACTTTCACACACGATCCAAGTTACAGGAGGCTGAATAATTGTGCACAGCCAGCGATTCATATCACAGGTGAAACAGCTGTACATCGTTTAAAGTTTTTCGGTGCTGAGCTGAGTTTCAATACAAAACGACAAATTACTTATTGTAAGAGCCTTCATTTAAACAGACGTTTGCCACAGATGGTCACACAAGGCCTTAGTTCTTCAAAAATAATCAACTGAGCACAATTTTATTTTGCCAATTTTTGCTATTAGTCAGGAAGTTAAAGATTCATTGTTGTGTAAACTTACGTTCTGAAAATAAGTTCGATAATCAAACATTCAAGCTACAGATACCTCAGAGCATCTGTAAACATCATACAATGTATCTAACATCTAAAAATGACGGTATACTACCAGGATAACTCGGCGATAAGCGGTGTGATAAGTATTTGGCTATCTCAGATTTGATTCCTAGTTGCGACTCAGTGAACCTGCGTTGCAGATAATGCTTAAGAAACAAAAAACAGCAATGCCGTGCTTCCACTGATTACAGTTGAGTTTTACGTGGATGCTACGTGATGAATCAATTGCACAACTGTTAGATTCCCAAAGATCGTCGGAAAAACCATCACGAGTAACGTGGGCTCAGATATTTTTCTATTTCTTCTCATTGTGCTGATTGTTTGTCGGTCGATTTTCGATAACAACTGCACGGTGCACGTCATCGGGGCAAGACCGACTGATTGTCATCATGATATCAGCCCACCCAGCTGCCATTATCCCCTATCCAGGATTAATTTCCCATCTTTATCCTCATCGAATTCGCTTTCACTTGTGCGAATCTGTATTGAGTTACACTGGTGAATAATTCACCCGGTGCTTAGAATTAAAGCCCTCACTCTCAAAACGAAATGTGAATACGTTATCTGTATCAACATCATACATACCTATATATGTTACAGATGTCATATACAATCAGGTCCACCGGTTATTAGCGAGGATCTGGAAAATGACAGAAGAAAGACACACTTGGCAAAGCCACCCTGTCTGGATTTGTCACTATCATTAGAAATTTTAGTAAACAATAAAGAAAAATGCAGCCAACTAATGACAGATTTGGCGCTGGATCAAATGGGACCAGAGAAAGTATTGGTGTTCAACTTGTCCCAAGTAACAATGGTATAGTAATAATATTAACTGTACTTTTATGACCTACGTTCTTGCCATCTGCCCCGTGAATATTCCTTCCACACAAAAAAGTGCTCCAAAAAAAACCAATTTGCAGTGAATGCTTTAAATAAGAGGATAAGAAGGCGTAAAAATGTTCGCTTTAATCGACCATTTGTTATGGTCATTCAGTCGTCGTTCTTTTCATTTTAAAGAAAGTGAATCATATTGCATGTCGCTTGGGCTCGTAGGAAGAGACCAAAATTTACCTATTTCACTTTATGTTACAGGCCAGTCGTTTCCTGGGTTTGAGCCAGTCCTTAATCATCCAACAAACAGTTGTCCATCCTCCAGAAATCAAAAATAGTGAGCTGCTGTCTGTTGGGATATATGTTTGTGAAATTTTCACAAGTAATATTAAGTTAATTTTAATTTTTAGAAGAACGAGCTAATAGACATGACAAGGTGGTTTTGAAACGAAAAGCTTTAGGTAAATTAAAAAAACAATGTACATGCAACCGCATTAGTACTAACAACGTGCATATTCTTATCACCAAATGATGAATTGTTATGTCACATGAGAATCAAACCGGTAATGAAGGTGTTCAATATTTCTGCGGTCTTTCTTTCGTGTTCTGGACTATCTTCTGAACTAGCTTACACCCACTGGTTTGAATTCCTTCTGGAAATGTCCTGATTGGATGAGTCTTTTATCTTTTTTTGCTTCATCTAATGGATTACATGAAATAATCCGCGCTCTAAGGTTACTGTCGGCAGTGATCAGTTCGCTGTGCTAGTCGATTAGAGCTTCCCAACAAATACATCACTTGTAAAGAATCGGCGATTGTCTTAGGTCACGGAAACCGAATGAGATACGAGAAGCATCGAATTCGATTAGCTGTGGTGAACGTAGTTGCCGATTCAGAGGTGGTGTTTCCATTTCTCAATTTTTCTTCAGTCATCCAACCTGTGAACCGATGAGTTATCTGATCCCATAAGGATACTTCCGCTAAAGGTCTGACCGACGACTTGGGGGCTAACGTGGAAACGTGAACCTAGGTGAAACCGATAGACAATCTGGACGTTTTAAATGCCATGCTATCCGTTAAGTACCCTTGGTCAGAGCAGCAACCTGACACAGTTGAACCTCCCATAGGGTGCGGTTTGAAATGTTGACAAACGTAAACGAACTGGTACTCGTCTACCAGGAAACTGTTTACTCGAAACGGAGTCACTCATTTCGAAACGGGAAAAATTGCCGTCCAATTGCGTGGTCATAAAATGTAGAAGATTGCACAAAGTTCAAGCTTTCCAGGTTTGAGGGTTTGGGCTGACTCATCGTGGATAGTCAACCGAGCCGCGTTAGCAATCAGCACGTCAACACCTGTTCAAAATCCACGTCAAGGCTTAAGCCAACGGAAACGCGAACAACAAGACGACCGATCGATAAAATTAGAAAGAATCCTCGTCAAATGGTGGCCGACCGTGTCAACAATCAACCAATCAGCAGGGACGTTAACCAATGCCATTTTGAGCCATTTTGTTCATGGTGCGATGATTGGTGACAATAAACCTTGCATCCCACATAAACTGTCTGTTCCCTGTTAATACAACGAGATCATTATAAGGCAGAAAAGTCTTCTCACTAGAGTTAGTGGAATGGATCAGAACACAGTGCATGCAGAAGTTAGTTGAACAGTATTGTTAAGCCAAGCCCAATCATCTCCAGGCACCAAACTTTAGTTGATACTACTGGAAATGATTTCAACATATAGTCCCTGTATCACCAGTTTCACCAATTGTTTCTAATCGATGAAGAATTCGGATAAAATTGCGTTTGAAAATGATGAGTTAAGTCTCCTGATTTTGCATCGTTCACCACTACCCCGGTCTACAAAAGTACACAGTCTTGCCTCTATGGGATGTTGATTAGGTTCATTCACGGTATAAGCAGTCTCTAGTTAGTGAATCGTTTATCATCTTTCTGCATATCTACCTGAATTCGGCCCTTAACGGTCATTTCAGTCCGACAAGTGTAAATCGTCAAATCTTGTCGGGCTCATACACCAAATCGGGTAAATTAGATCTGAACCAATCTGCCACGTGATCACTTCTGTTTCAGCACCTCCATCCCCCCCCCCCTTCCAGTTTGCTGTGATACCTAAATAATAGTTTTTTTACTTCCTTTATTTCTTTTATTATTACTATTATTGTTGTTATTATCATTATTATAAGGTGACGGAGTTCTATATTTTTGGAAAAGAGAAGCGGCCATGTGGACTTTGCCGAAAAGTGGAAATTTGGGCAGTGCTGCCACAGCGATTCAAACCCAGAATCCCAAGATCTTTTTCTGTCTTTGATGGACTTTCGATCATCACCGGTCGGGGTTTGGTATGGTTTAATAACTCATTTCTCAGACTGGAGACTCTGACTCTCTTGAAGGGATCACTTTGACTATAAGACTTGCTCTGTGCCATCTACTCACATATCGCAGGAAAAAACAAGTAACATTAGTTCACAAAATGATTCTTATGAGAGAACACGATGCCAGGGAGTATTGCATCCGTGACATTTTTTAATTCCTTAATTTATTATACCACAAGTAAAGTATTTCAATTAGAGGACCAAGGTCAATGAAAGGCTGCCATAAGGGTAAGCGATCGGCTGTGGCAGGAATCGAACCTGGGTCGTTATTGTTCAAAAACCACTACGACAACCGTCTGATCACCGCCGGCCTTCAGGCTTGTATGGTGCTTTGAGTGAGATAGACAGCGTGACTGTTCATCAGGGAAACTAAACGCGTATTACCTTTTATCCTCGGAATAGTGCCGAATATTTGTTGCATATCAGTTAAGTATATTTCAGTGACCGTTACGCTTAGATGAACAGGCCACTTCTATGAACAGCTGCGTCTGTTGTGTCGGTTGACGTAGTCAAGTACGCAATCACAGTCTCACACGCATGCACCTCTACTGACTGCCTGTTGACTAATGCTCATCCGCCGCCACGAGTAGACAAACGTACGCACGTTTCATCTAACCATCATCTAACATTTCACTACGCAACGAAAGACCTAGTCTGGCATTGATGATCTCATGCACAGCTAGAGCTTGCTCAGTTTTCCGTACCTGGATGCTCATGCGTTAATAGACGGTTGTCCCACATTCTGGGTTCTGTGTTACTACTGATTTCTTGACAAAACTGTGTCCATGTTGGGAAATATCCGTTTTCGTAAACAGAATAAATGGACTCCTGAACAGTAAGAGAATGCTGGCGATTCTGCAAGTAACAAGAAATTCGCGCGGCGGTAAGTTCTCTGCTCAATCTGGAAAAGAGGTTTTCTGATGTTCGTTTTGTAATCAGAAGTCCGATTGGTGTTTACTTACAATACATCAGTGACCCATCCGATAAGGGGGACAAGTTCAGATAAAATCAATTCCGTTGTGTGTTTTTGCACGTGTGAATCTGCTGTCTAAGCGAGTGAGTGAATGAACGAGTCTCATGGGACAAAATTCGATCGTCAGTCATGCACGCATATGAGTTGGTTACCTGAACTAATCGAGTGGACAAGTGCAGGGGAGTACTGTAAAATATCTGTTATTTCAGAGGTAGTTAGTCATGAGAACGCACCAGTGAACAGGTTATCAAACGTATCCAATAGGTACCATATCAAGCCAAGTAGAACAAATGTTTTATTCATCGAGGAAGGGGACTGTTCCATTGTCACGTAATCATACCATATTAGGAAAAAAAACATTTAGTGCTTCCAAAGACCGACCCGTTATGATCAGCACTTCGATTCATTTTCGTACGGATCACTCCAGTTTCGATTCGGCTTTGTCGATAATGTTTACTGATAAGACTGAAAAGGTTATGCTATGCTTCCTCGAGTTATTACTTCAGGATTGGATCACCGATTCGTACCACGTAGCAAATCATATTATACCAAATCGTGCCGAAGAGTGGGAAGACGCCCAACCATTCACCGAAAGGATACACAAGCGCATAAAGGAAGCTTCTGTAATACCCGTAATGCCCAAACCGATAGGACGTACGGGAATCACTGCAGCCCACAGCTATGCAAGCCAAAGTAGTAAGAACACTAAGGCTGCTTAAATATGTTAAATCACCGAAAATAATTGACAGATTACAGGTTAGTCAGTCACAGCGAGTTTTTTCTGTGCCCGTCCTCGACGATCCTGATTGCTCGAAGCACATCAGCTTACGTAACCACGATGCTATACCCGGCCGTATTACATGTGATGGTCACTGAATCACCACAGATTTTATACCGTTCAGTGTTGAGACTAGGTGTTCATTTCCCAGTTCGTTGGTGGTGATGTTTTTCTAAGTCTCCAAATTTACGTGCCCACACATTTCGAAGCAACTGCCCTGAACTATTGCTCTCGGTAAGCTTGGAAAATTTCACTCGTTGGGTTAGTTCATGTTGTTCATTGAAGTTCACTGACTATGGAACATTACTCCATAGCTGTCACATCTATTGACAATGCCTCTGCTAAGCTGGTGGGACACGAAGTAAACTGAATCTGGGGACAGAAAACTCGAAGGAGGTAAGAAGCAGTTGTCTATAAACACGAGGTGGTAGATAATTGAAAAAGCTTCATCTGTTGTGGTTGAACTTTCCTCTGCGTGGCGTTTTTGCCAAAGCATAGGTTACTTCAATGTAAGTAAATCTTGGTTCCTTTCTTCTCAGAAGCTCATATTCCGTCATGATTGTGATCGACCAGTGATGGCAAAAATAGGGTTTCGTCTGAATTTTGAGCGTTATTACTCGCCGCATAGAAACAAGCCACGAGGGTTAGTTGTTAGAGAAGTACAATTAAATAATCCTATCTTTAAGCTGTCATGTACAAAAACAAAAAGTGCATATAAGTGCCCCTCTGAATGAGTTTTGAGAAGATCTGTGCACCCCTAAAGTGACCGTTCATTCGGTCGTCAGTAGACTATGGCTTGTCTGTTTGAACTTCATGTCGTCGAACGAACGAGATTTCAAACTGATGAAACGTATTTGGGCCTTTAAGTCCTACCGGTTCTGGAAACACATTTAATTAACTAAGCTTACGTTTGCCTGTAAGCAGAGAATACTAAGCTTCTTTCCTAGGAATTCTAAGTTGACTCTCAGGGAAAATACCAGAAAGAATCTGGTAGTAACCTGGAACAACTTTCCAGTATCCTTTAAATGAAGTTACACTCGCCTTCTAGGTGTGTATCCAGAACCACCGGTTGGCACACAAGTAGTTGATGGCTCCGTGCCAGTTACAAACGCAGGTTCTAAGTACCCGAAGTACTTCCTTGGTGCTGGCAGGACGAGAAACTTGCAGCAGTGCATCAGTTGCCGGGACCAATGGCAAGGTGTCACAACCTAGAAAGCTATCAACCTTAGAAGTTAGGTATGCAGACATTGAAGAAGTCGCCGTCATAGGGCAAACCTTGAACTTCAGTCGTGTATGCACTTGTACTTCTACACCATTTAGGACGAAAACAAACATCGTCGCATAGATTCAAAGGATTCGCCGATTCCGGAGGATATGTGCGGCGTATCCGAATAGGATGACACACTGGTGGACCTGGAGGATGGTTTGTAATGGTTTCAGTGTCTGTCTTGTGATCGTCGGACTCATACGCCATGAGCGGGATCCAGGAAGGACGAGAAGTACGAATGTGTATATCGCCTGGCTCGATGACGGACGAGGAAGACCAAGTGAACGTGAAAATGGCCCATCTATGATGACCACATTCTGAGTATGGGCATTGGCTTGCTTCGATCTAGCCATTATTGAACTGTCAATTGTTCTCTCAGTTCGCTGGCTCGCGAGTTTCGCTTCATGATGGCAAACACGAGTGAATCATTAATTTACTTTTGGCGACTAGCCGTTCTTGAGTCTTCATTCAACCTAACCAAAGTGGACGGGTACAACTTAGGTATGAATGCTATATCATCTGTGTACTCGATAAGACCTTGGTGCTCAAGGAAGAAGAAAATGAAGACCAAAAGATGTTCTACAGCTTCACCGAATGAAAAGAAAAGAAGTTTCGATTCCCTATGTAAGCCAATTAATATTAGTAACACTACTGAAATAATTATTAGCGGACTGGTGCGATAGCTACTGTGTGATGGATTTAACTGATGAAGTGATCTAACACGTGACGTCTTCACTAGTACTTAAATTTATCGACTAAAGGATCTCCCTTTCCTGGTATAGGGAAGTGGGCACAATAGATGTTCAACCGAACATTTAAGCGTGTTTATTCCGGAGTCCCTGCTGAGACTCACAGTCGTGAAAAGGCCGAAAGCTGGAACAAAACAGGGACACACACACACACACACACACACACACACACACACTGGGTGAAGGTGAGTGGAACAACGTCTGACCGATGAAAACCAAGTGGAATGAAACCGAATGTGCAGATTTGGGATAAATGAATGAAAAGAAAGAAACTGTTGATGATGTGGAAGGTGAATGTGCGATAGAATCGTAGATGAGAATAAATGGTGGCGAATGACTTAGGTAGCTGGGTCCAAAGGCGAGTTGGGAACACCGATGGTCAAGTCTTGTCCAATCCATCCTTGAACTGCATGACAGTGCGGATGGACACAGCCTCTTTTAGCAGTTCATTCCTTGCACTGATCACCCTTTAGTGTTTCAGTGCTGGTTTAGATTATGAGTGGTGGTAGTGTTTTGGGGTTGAACTGAAGCACGCTCCTCACAATTATCCCTACACTGTCTTTGTATCGGTGACAGTCTACTTCTCGCTGCTTTGAACTGCAGAAAGGCCTGCTAGCTGTTGGTAGATTTACACAGTGTTGCCCTGAAGCATATCCACTACCATGGGCATGGATTTTTGAATACGCTATTGGAAACAATAGAAACAGTTAGATTTTTAAATTCGGGGAATAAATTTGTTGGATTGTTCGTTTGAGACGAGGATGAGCAATATCAGTATTTGCTAACTGGAGCTTCAAAGGTGTTTCATTTAACAGCAGAGTGATCACACAAAGCTGCTGATGTAATCCTACAACACCGTTTAGTGGTGTATCAACAGCTAGCCTATTGCGAAAAAAAGACGTGTTGGCCAAGTTTACAGCGCCTTACATGGAACATCCTAGTGAAGTTGTAATTTGAGTAGTATTCGATCTGTGATATGTCATCCATTGACCCGGTATATATCGCCTACCTGTTCGTGGTTCAGTAGTAAAAAATCACATTGGTCTCTTGAATTTGATTGCGGCGGTTCACTGATTCCCACCTTTTAGCAGCAACCTAACTCGGAGGTCAAAAGAACCAACATGATTATAAAGCAGGGAGATAACAGCAAATAATGGTAGAATTTCGACTGCTAAGTTGTGCAAATACAAGTGTCACTTTCATTTCACGTAGTCATATCTATCTGCCTATGATCACTGATTGGATGGATCTCGTAGCTGTGAAACCCCCTGTGTGGAATCTCGAAAGCCCCTAAATGACCAAATAAATTAGTCCTGCACTAGTAATCGTCCATTATCGTCCACAGTTTGACAACCAGTGACAATGAATAATAACTGTAGTGATTGTTTCTAATTTTTAGTCGCCCTCTTTTGTGTTAGTAGTAGTTGAATGACTCATGTTGTGTGTGTGTGTGTGTGTGTGTGTGTGTGTGTGTTTGTTTCCAGTCTTACGAGAGCGTTCGAATTAACACTTAAAAACGATCACTTTGACTACAGCGTGCATTAGCAAAGATATGATAAAGATATTGAAGCAGGGAGAATGATGTGGGGAACACATGGTAGTTAGGTAACATACAACAGAATACAAATACAAACCATCAAACGTTCATTGACTACGGTGCTTCTGACTGCCGCCGCTCAGTAGTAACCTAACTTGGAAATGAAAACAATAACCCGCACAGTAATACAGGCAGAACACTACAAGTAGCCGTATCCGTTCAATGAGTAACTTGTTTTAAGACGAGCGTTTCACTTGTCATGATGAGTAGTTATATCTTCCTGTCTATTATCACTGGTTGGAAGGGGCTAGTGGAAGCACGAGAGGCCGTGAATGGTCAAATGCACTTGTTCGACTTTTAATGCCTATCTTCAGTGTCGCGGACTGACCACTTAATGATGTTTATCCTATCAAAGTTGGAATAGTCCTTCAGGAGCTGTATAATATTAGTTGGCCAAATCAGTATCACCAATCTGTCTTCGGGTTACATGTGTACATTGCGTTTAGTCTCACAACTGCTATAATTCCATTCACAAGGCTTTATCACGCTGTCAAATGGAGATGAACGGTAATCACTTTTGTTTGTTCTGGTGGAATACAAAGTAACTGCAGTCATTGCACGCGTATAGCGTTACTGTGGCCATGCTCCGTGTTACACCTTAATAAAGCAGTTCTCCGATCGTCATGATAAAGTAGTACTTCAGGTAACTTGGACTAGTCAGCAAATCCTAAGGGCTCTTTGTTTCTGCTTTAGGACTTCGCGCACCCGGCTTATCCACCATGGTGGTAGTGCTTTTCGTGTGATAGATCACAATAGTCAGTGATTCAGTTATGACTGGGTGTATGCTATCAGGTCCCGCCGAATTATATTAGTGTAGCTGTGGTGATTCAGCAGCTATAACACGTGATACGGTCAGGTACAACTTCGTAACCACGTACACGGATCAGTCTCAACCAATCAGAATCGCCGCTGACAAGTCCGACTAAAACTCCCTGTGGTTGGTCATCTTCGAGTCTACCAATTATATTCTCTAATTTAACATATTTATACCAACCCGTTCTGCAATACAACTAACGTGTTATTTCGCGGCCTTGATCTTCTTGTTACTTCCGTTCGCGTAGTTCTGGGTGAGGGCAATTTCAATACGGACTGTCGACTCAGTTCAATACGACTATTACGGTAGACCTTCCATAAAATTCACTACCTTCCCTTCCGTTATTCGTATGTGTGAAATGGTGCGTGCACACATCTGAGATCCAATCGACGCTTATTATCCTCTGTCTTAACTTACTACTCTCTCACAGTATGAGCCCTTAGAGTCCGTTTTACTTTGGTGGTCAACACATGCCTCTACCCCATCCATCAGAACCTTCGATTATACTTAACGGTAGTACCTCTTCGGGTTTTGTTTAGCTCGTTGGGTCAGTGCTAGCTCAAAGGTTTTCTTTGCACTTCCCTGGATTCGTACGGCTGAGCTTCTATCCCCCTTATACAGCAGCCTGGCACTGGCACTGCCACCCTCCTTTGTATCTCCATTTTTGTCTGCCCATCGAACGGCAGGTGTCCACCAAGCTGGTGTATTCCAAAGCTTACTTCCTTGAAGTGGGGTAAAAAGGTCCTGTAGCCTCAAGTTGCCTTTAACTCTCTGCCAAATCTACTCTCTATATTAGGTTCGTCATCCTCTACCCCAAAGTCTATTTCTACCGCTTTATTTTTTAAGCTCCCCAGTGTGTGTGTGTGTGTGTGTGTGTGTGTGCTCCTCAAGATTCTGTTGTACTGAATTTTTCGGTTGTTTCTGTATAGTATTATTTGTGTTTCACCCCAAATTCTCCTTCCATCATGCTACTCATGCTTGAGATACCGTTGTAGTGAGATTCACCTTCGTTCATTCATTCTTCACACGTTGTTTGTACAGGATTGCCTTCCCGTAACTGAATGACTGGCAGGTAAACGAAACTCCTAGTCCCGAGGCAGAGAACATAATCTCAGTTTACTACGTGTACAAATGGACAAATTATCAAACAATAATAATAACGTGCCCATATAGTGGCCAACCAACCACGGAATCAGGACAGTCAACAAAGGCTTCAAAATGCCCAGGTAGCAATAGAGACAGAACGCTCGAGATGGCGATGCAGGAGCGAGTGGAGTGGTTTACAAAGAAAGTCCTTATTTATGGGAAGCATTTTGACCAATCAAAGGTCAGAAGAGGAGTAATGGTCCGAGGGGACACACAAATGGGATGAAGAACAACCGGAATAGCACGGCTGTGAGAAATTAGCATGAGCAAGACGGCCTGGGCGGAGTTCAGCCAATCCCACGGATAAGACAGATTGAGAGAGAAAGATAATTACGTCTAACCGTTTGGACCTTGACAAGTAACTCAGGCAATTACGACGTGATAACAGGACGAGTCATAAATACCAGTAAATCATTCCAAAACCGGGGAGAATGGTTGCGTAAGCGATGAAATCTGTTTGGAATCAGAGTTCAGTACGATCAGATAAAGACCATAACAATTAAAGTCTACCAGCACGTGTTAGAAACAAGACTAAAATTACGTGACGCAATGGGATTGAACAAACAATTTATCGCGCCGGCGTGGAAGTAAGGGGGAGGTGGACAGCATGGCAGCTAGTGGCCTAAGTACGTGGGCAGCAAAGGGACTGCTTGGTAAATACAAGACAAATTTTGTAATGGATAATATTGAATATGGACTAAACCAGATTCGAGGAGTTCCCTGATATGGCCACGTGAATTTTCATGTCCAATTCCAATAAATCTTCACATTGTTGTTTAACTGAACGCTGACTGCCAAGCTCAGTGGCCATCTGACTGCTGCTCTTACATGCACCTCTTACACGCCATCTCTAATAGACTCGAACCACTCTTCTCTCCCAGTCGCCTACTCGTCCTCACGGGTCTGGGGGAATATGGTTCTGGTTAATGTGTTTGCATAGTACCGAACATGAGATTACCGGACAAGCAGTCCCCACGTAGTACAGTGGACAGACGAATGCGTTTAATAGGAAGGCGACGTGGTCGGGCAATCAGTTTTACAATCGGTGAGTCCGACGCGACTCCCGGATCACGTGAGTATCCTAGTTTCCCACCATTTAGCATCTCGTATACGTTTCTGAATATTTTATTACTTTTTCTGGCATAACTGTTTAGTATTTTCTCCAATCTTTTTATCTTTTTGCATATTTTGTTATACCGTCTATGGTGATCGCTTTGGGCTTGATTGTCCCTGATAGTATTTACTGTTGTTTACGATTATCGTCGATGTTTCTCCGATTTTTATATTAGCCTCGAAAAGGCGATAAAGGGTCCCAAAAATACGTCCAAAAAGGTCAAGAATTAGTACCATTTGAAGCACCCGCAGATATTTTAGAACTTTGTTGAACACGCCGAGAATGTGGCTGGTGATATTCATTACTTTCAAATCTCGGTAAATTGCACTACACTATTTCATCTGAAGATATTAGCTTATTACTTTTTATCAGTTACTATTTGAGAAATAAACGTGATTTGTAAACATCCTCAAAAAATTATGTCCCTAGAAGCACAAATGCTGTAAAATCTTGTGATCTACTTGTGTATTTAGGAACTTTCTACCTCAGTTACCTAATTTGCAGTTCTATTCACTGCTAGGTTGCGCAGACAACCGAGGGCTCTTGTCTTTCTCTTCTGTCGTCTACGATTAGTGAGAAAATGCTTTTGGAATAGGTGTGTACTTTTGGCATTGCCATTTAAGAACAAACCAACAATCTATCACCTCAGGATTCACTTCCGTTTCGCAGTGCCATTGCACTCACAGGAAGCAGCGATTTTCGACTGGTTTTGTCGAGATATGAGCGCGAAATGCTAACATAGTAGTAAGACAATATTCAACGAAATTGTTGCCAAAGACTTTCAGAAGTAATTGCCATTTCTGTTTCAGTTGATACAGTTGTCTGTGTTTGGAAAAAACAACCGCATTTCGATTAGGCCCGTGAAATTCAAATGCCGTATGTTGGTCCATGATACCGGAATAATCTTCTCGTAATCGAAATTTGCACCTTACTACTTAAATGCCTTCTAGTGAGCAAAATGGCGTAAAATCCACAAAACTGAAAATCAGCTCAGGTATATGCACATACACACACACACACACACACACACACACACACACACACACACCTTAATCGCCAGTAAAAGTGACCGGGAAAGTTGGAAACCAGTAAACCATATAGGCAAACTCAACCGATATGTTGCCCAGATTAGGAGATCCACGCTACGCGCTGACGTCAAACGAAGGACATCCCTATTAGCGATCCAGTCTAGGAAGTATAAAAGGGGCTAACAACGGGAAAATGTGATCAAAGCAGTGGTCCAAATGAGGTGCCAATAAGGTCACCAACTAAATTTGCTCTCGTTTCGGCTTCAATGATAACAGGTGTGAGGGGATGTGTTAACTCATCGTTCGTAGACAGCCTAGTCACGGTAGAAGTCAGCACCTGTGCCGTACCGAACCCAAGGCTTAAACCTACGAAATCATGGCTGTCAGGATAGCCGATCGATGGCGTGGATCGACAGAATGAGTGGTGAGTCGTATCAGCGATGTTTAAGCCCCAAGGCTTGGTCGATCACACCAATCAAACCAATAGGCTGTGTAACTACTGCGTGCCCGGACCAACGACAAATATATCCATTGTTTTACCAATAACCTGAGATGATTTGTAGACAGAGGGGACTCCGCACTAGAGTCAGTGTGGTTGATCAAAGCAACATATTTGATCCACTCACTTTTAGTCCACAAAATATCACGGACTACGGATTATTATTCTATCCATCCTACTGATGCCAAATGAAGGCGCTCCAGAATTGTGATGCATGTCGTACACATTGGGACGAATCATTTTTCATCAAAATGCCTTTACTGTAAGAACTCAAAACTCCGGTTTGATCGGGCACAATCGCTGAAGTACCCCACTAGATGCCGTCGTATCTTTGATTCATTAAAGTTCCACTCCATAGATAATACGAACCCACCGGTGTTTGTTTCCGATACTTCGGCGATGTATCGCGGAGAATGCAGGGTTGATGCACATGCACAAAGATTTTGTGTGTCTGTTTATGAATGACGCACACATGTGGTTTGAAGATGTTGCATTCTGCAAAGTGACTTCATCTCAGCTTGAGTATGCCGATAAAGCCGCGGCACCTAAACAGCGGACACTGACGTTAACCGATGACCCGTGACTCATATCACAATAGGTGCTGCGTCAGCGCTCATGTGTGTGCTTAAGGAAGAGGGCATCACAAGTTGTTGGCAGAGAAATTCCAGCTTCAATGCAGGAGAGCGCTTTCCAGCTGCAAATCTGTTCTGTGTTGGCGGCTTGATGAGACATTCCCTTTGCAACAGATCGGACGAAAAGGCCCGGTACAGTGGCGTCAGAGGTCTCCGGACTTCATCATATTGGGCTTTTCCCTGTTGAACTATGTCAAGAGAAAAGTGTATGATCCAAAGCCGGAAATTCTGGAGGAAATGAAGGCCGGAATCCAACTCGTCTACAGAGAGATTCCAGCTGCAACACTGAAGAGTTTTCACGGAATTATGGTTCAGTGGCCACAGATTCATGTGGTTCAGGGTGGTGTTGCCTTTGAGCATCTACTGTAATGGGAACCATGGCAGAAATCTACACCAGTGAACGACAAAACCGTTACTTTCAGAGCCTGAAGGACAATAGCGTCAACCGGATTGAAAACCCCTCCTGAAGCTTACCGTATATGTTTACTTTCAATGAAAACATTGAAAGTCTAACATCATTCCTCACATAGCACTAACCATGGAATGTATTTGACCGTGTTTGTTTGAAGTGATTATTTTACTCCGGGTGCATTTGACTTGACCGTCAGTTCTATTGTGACACTCGTGTTTGGTTTGGAATGAAATATAGCATAATGCCAGGATAAACGTAACTGGAATTTGTGTTCCCAGCCCTGCGATAACTGCCTTTTGTTGTGACTAACGCTCAAAGAACTCCGTGACTAAAGGTTGAGGAACGTAAGCGTAATGCTATTCTGGAAAATAACCATTGCAAAATTTGAAGAATCCAGGTCGGCGAAACAGTTGTTTTTCAGTAATTCATTCTCAAGCCGTTTACGGTTGTCTGTGGGGATTCATCGTATTTGGGAGTAACCAAGACGGATTAAAATGACAACGTGGCAGTTCCGGCGGGAGAGAATACGATCTGTTTGTGCTGATTGCAGGATCACATCACATCTAGTTGTGGATGGCGTTAGCCTCCAACATCCCAGAATAATTAGGACGGTTATGATAAGAGAACGATAAACGAGTGTATGTCCTGGCAACCACAACACAATTCAATGGCCTCGGCCTTTCTCTTTCTCTGTTTTGAATGACATTATTTGATCGGTTTACGATAAACATATAGCTGCAACTTGTGTTGACGGCTCAGGTGTGGACACAACTCCGTGAATAGGTACTGATGAATTAGTTGGTTAATTCAGTGAGGATGCTTGTACACTAGATAGTCAGAAATCATAAAGATCTACCAGTTGTCTCACTTCCCCAGCCGGTCGCTCTTCCCAGTTATTCCACTATGGAAGCAGTTTTACTTCTGAATGACTAACGGTGCTGCTATCCGGTTTACGGGCATTAACTAATCTCTGCCAAGTTCATATTTGAGATGAATGGGAGTGAACAGCAGCTTGTTTGACAATGATTTTTAACCTACGGTCTGTGGCATTATTAGCAAAAGAATTGCATATATTTTGATATTTCGTATTTTAACGACAATAAGGAAGTTGGAAGAATAGCGACTGACTTTTGTCAGTCAGAAATCTCAGTTCACTTCAGTTTTAGGAAATGAAGTCAAATAGAATCTACCAACGTGTCCAACATTCTCCAAAGTAGCTCGAACTGATACCTAACCATATCTATCGGAGACTTTCTGTGGTGATTCAGAATCTATAACACGTGATACGGTCAGGTACAGCTTCGTAACCACGTACACGGATCAGCCTCAACCAATCACAATCGCCGCTGACAAGTCCGACTAAAACTCCCTGTGGTTGGTCATCTTCGAGTCTACCAATTATATTCTCTAATTTAACATATTTATACCAACCCGTTCTGCAATACAACTAACGTGTTATTTCGCGGCCTTGATCTTCTTGTTACTTCCGTTCGCGTAGTTCTGGGTGGGGGCAGTTTCAATAAGGACTGTCGATTCAGTTCAGTACGACCATTACAATAGACCTTCCATAAAATTCGCTACCTTCCCTTCCGTTATTCGTATGTGTGAAATGGTGCGTGCACACATCTGAGATTCAATCGACGCTTATTATCCTCTGTCTTAACTTACTACTCTCTCACAGTATGAGCCCATAGAGTCCGTTTTACTTTGGTGGTCAACACATGTCTCTACCCCATCCATCAGAACCAGGGGTCTCATCCTATTCCCAAGTGAAACCTTCGATTATACTTAACGGTAGTACCTCTTCGGGTTTTGTTTAGCTCGTTGGGTCAGTGCTAGCTCAAAGGTTTTCTTTGCACTTCCCTGGATTCGTACGGCTGAGCTACTATCCCCCTTATACAGCAGCCTGGCACTGGCACTGCCACCCTCCTTTGTATCTCCATTTTTGTCTGCCCATCGAACGGCAGGTGTCCACCAAGCTGGTGTATTCCAAAGCTTACTTCCTTGAAGTGGGGTAAAAAGGTCCTGTAGCCTCAAGTTGCCTTTAACTCTCTGCCAAATCTACTCTCTATATTAGGTTCGTCATCCTCTACCCCAAAGTCTATTTCTACCGCTTTATTTTTTAAGCTCCCCAGTGTGTGTGTGTGTGTGTGTGTGTGTGTGTGTGCTCCTCAAGATTCTGTTGTACTGAATTTTTCGGTCGTTTCTGTATAGTATTATTTGTGTTTCACCCCAAATTCCCCTTCCATCATGCTACTCATGCTTGAGATACCGTTGTAGTAAAATTCACCTTCGTTCATTCATTCTTCACACGTTGTTTGTGCAGGATTGCCTTCCCGTAACTGAATGACTGGCAGGTAAACGAAACTCCTCGTCCCGAGGCAGAGAACATAAGCTCAGTTTACTACGTGTACAAATGGACAAATTATCAAACAATAATAATAACGTGCCCATATAGTGGCCAACCAACCACGGAATCAGGACAGTCAACAAAGGCTTCAAAATGCCCAGGTAGCAATAGAGACAGAACGCTCGAGATGGCGATGCAGGAGCGAGCGGAGTGGTTTACAAAGAAAGTCCTTATTTATGGGAAGCATTTTGACCAATCAAAGGTCAGAAGAGGAGTAATGGTCCGAGGGGACACACAAATGGGATGGAGAACAAACGGAATAGCACGGCTGTGAGAAATTAGCATGAGCAAGACGGCCTGGGCGGAGTTCAGCCAATCCCACGGATAAGACAGATTGAGAGAGAAAGATAATTACGTCTAACCGTTTGGACCTTGACAAGTAACTCAGGCAATTACGACGTGATAACAGGACGAGTCATAAATACCAGTGAATCATTCCAAAACCGGGGAGAATGGTTGCGTAAGCGATGAAATCTGTTTGGAATCAGAGTTCAGTACGATCAGATAAAGACCATGACAATTAAAGTCTACCAGCACGTGTTAGAAACAAGGCTAAAATTACGTGACGCAATGGGATTGAACAAACAATTTATCGCGCCGGCGTGGAAGTAAGGGGGAGGTGGACAGCATGGCAGCTAGTGGCCTAAGCACGTGGGCAGCAAAGGGACTGCTTGGTAAATACAAGACAAATTTTGTAATGGATAATATTGAATATGGACTAAACCAGATTCGAGGAGTTCCCTGATATGGCCAGGTGAATTTTCATGTCCAATTCCAATAAATCTTCACATTGTTGTTTAACTGAACGCTGACTGCCAAGCGCAGTGGCCATCTGACTGCTGCTCTTACATGCACCTCTCACACGCCATCTCTAATAGACTCGAACCACTCTTCTCTCCCAGTCGCCTACTCGTCCTCACGGGTCTGGGGGAATATGGTTCTGGTTAATGTGTTCGCATAGTACCGAACATGAGAGTAACGGACAAGCAGTCCCCACGTAGTACAGTGGACAGACGAATGCGTTTAATAGGAAGGCGACGTGGTCGGGCAATCAGTTTTACAATCGGTGAGTCCGACGCGACTCCCGGATCACGTGAGTATCCTAGTTTCCCACCATTTAGCATCTCGTATACGTTTCTGAATATTTTATTACTTTTTCTGGCATAACTGTTTGGTAGTTTCTCCAATCTTTTTATCTTTCTGCATATTTTGTTATACCGTCTATGGTGATCGCTTTGGGCTTGATTGTCCCTGATAGTATTTACCGTTGTTTACGATTATCGTCGATGTTTCTCCGATTTTTATATTAGCCTCGAAAAGACGATAAAGGGTCCCAAAAATACGTCCAAAAAGGTCAAGAATTAGTACCATTTGAAGCACCCGCAGATATTTTAGAACTTTGTTGAACACGCCGAGAATGTGGCTGGTGATATTCATTACTTTCAAATCTCGGTAAATTGCACTACACTATTTCATCTGAAGATACTAGCTTATTACTCTTTACCAGTTACTATTTGAGAAATAAACGTGATTTGTAAACATCCTCAAAAAATTATGTCCCTAGAAGCACAAATGCTGTAAAATCTTGTGATCTACTTGTGTATTTAGGAACTTTCTACCTCAGTTACTTAATTTGCAGTTCTATTCACTGCTAGGTTGCGCAGACAACCGAGGGCTCTTGTCTTTCTCTTCTGTCGTCTATCATTAGTGAGAAAATGCTTTTGGAATAGGTGTGTACTTTTGGCATTGTCATTTAAGAACAAACCAACAATCTATCACCTCAGGATTCACTTCCGTTTCGCAGTGCCATTGCACTCATAGGAAGCAGCGATTTTCGACTGGTTTTGTCGAGATATGAGCGCGAAATGCTAACATAGTAGTAAGACAATATTCAGCAAAATCGTTGCCAAAGACTTTCAGAAGTAATTGCCATTTCTGTTTCAGCTGATACAGTTGTCTGTGTTTGGAAAAAACGACCGCATTTCGATTAGGCCCGTGAAATTCAAATGTCGTATGTTGGTCCAAGATACCGGAATATTCTTCTCGTAATCGAAATTTGCACCTTACTACTTAAATGCCTCTTAGTGGGCAAAATAGCGTAAAATCCACAAAACTGAAAATCAGCTCAGGTGTATGCACACACACACACACACACACACACACACACACACACACACACACACACACACACACACACACACACACACACACACACACACACACACACACACACACACACACACACACACACACACACACACACACACACACACACACACACACACACACACACACACACACACACACACACACACACACACACACACACACACACACACACACACACACACACACACACACACACACACACACACACACACACACACACACACACACACACACACACACACACACACACACACACACACACACACACACACACACACACACACACACACACACACACACACACACACACACACACACACACACACACACACACACACACACACACACACACACACACACACACACACACACACACACACACACACACACACACACACACACACACACACACACACACACACACACACACACACACACACACACACACACACACACACACACACACACACACACACACACACACACACACACACACACACACACACACACACACACACACACACACACACACACACACACACACACACACACACACACACACACACACACACACACACACACACACACACACACACACACACACACACACACACACACACACACACACACACACACACACACACACACACACACACACACACACACACACACACACACACACACACACACACACACACACACACACACACACACACACACACACGCACGCACGCACGCACACATTTCTCGCCAGTGAAAGTGACCGGGAAAGTTGGAAACCAGTAAACCATATAGGCAAATTCAACCGATATGTTGCCCAGATTGAGATTCACGCTACGCACTGACGTCAAACGAAGGATATCCCTATTAGCGATCCAGTCTAGGAAGTATAAAAGAGGCTAACAACGGAAAAATTTGATCAAAGCAGTGGTCCAAATGAGGTGCCAATAAGGTCACCAACTAAATTTGCTCTCGTTTCGGCTTCAATGATAACAGGTGTGAGGGGATGTGTTAACTCATCGTTCGTAGACAGCCTAGTCACGGTAGAAGTCAGCACCTGCGCCGCGCCGAACCCAAGGCTTAAACCTACGAAATCATGGCTGTCAGGATAGCCGATCGATGGCGTGGATCGACAGAATGAGTGGTGAGTCGTATCAGCGATGTTTAAGCCCCAAGGCTTGGTCATTCACACCAGTCAGACCAATAGTCTGTGTAACTACTGCGTGCCCGGACCAACGACAAATATATCCATTGTTTTACCAATAACCTGAGATGATTTGTAGACAGAGGGGACTCCGGACTAGAGTCAGTGTGGTGGATCAAAGCAACATGTTCGATCCACTCACTTTTAGTCCACAAAATATCACGGACTACGGATTATTATTCTATCCATCCTACTGATGCCAAATGAAGGCGCTCCAGAATTGCGATGCATGTCGTACACATTGGGACGAATCATTTTTCATCAAAATTCCTTTACTGTAAGAACTCAAAACTCCGGTCTGATCGGGCACAATTGCTGAAGTACCCCACCAGATGCCATCGTGTCTTTGGTTCAGTAAAGTTCCGCACCATAGATAAAGCAAACCTACCGGTGTTTGTTTCCGATACTTCGGCGGTGTATCGCGGAGAATGCAAGGTTGATGCACATGCACAAAGATTTCGTGTGTCTGTTTATGCATGATGCGCATATGTGGTTTGAAAATGTTGCATTCTTCAAAGTGAATTCAGCTCAGCTTGGGTATGCCGATAAAGCCACGGCACCTAAACAGCGGACACTGACGTTAACCGATGACCCGTGACTCATATCACAATAGGTGCTGCGTCAGCGCTCATGTGTGTGCTTAAGGAAGAGGGCATCACAAGTTGTTGGCAGAGAAATTCCAGCTTCAATGCAGGAGAGCGCTTCCCAGCTGCAAATCAGTTCTGTGTTGGCGGCTTGATGAGACATTCCCTTTGCAACAGATCGGACGAAAAGGCCCGGTACAGTGGCGTCAGAGGTCTCCGGACTTCATCATATTGGGCTTTTCCCTGTTGAACTATGTCAAGAGAAAAGTGTATGATCCAAAGCCGGAAATTCTGGAGGAAATGAAGGCCGGAATCCAACTCGTCTACAGAGAGATTCCAGCTGCAACACTGAAGAGTTTTCACGGAATTATGGTTCAGTGGCCACAGATTCATGTGGTTCAGGGTGGTATTGCCTTTGAGCATCTACTGTAATGGGAACCATGGCAGAAATCTACACCAGTGAACGACAAAACCGTTACTTTCAGAGCCTGAAGGACAATAGCGTCAACCGGATTGAAAACCCCTCCTGAAGCTTACCGTATATGTTTACTTTCAATGAAAACATTGAAAGTCTAACATCATTCCTCACATAGCACTAACCATGGAATGTATTTGACCGTGTTTGTTTGAAGTGATTATTTTACTCCGGGTGCATTTGACTTGACCGTCAGTTCTATTGTGACACTCGTGTTTGGTTTGGAATGAAATATAGCATAATGCCAGGATAAACGTAACTGGAATTTGTGTTCCCAGCCCTGCGATAACTACCTTTTGTTGTGACTAACGCTCAAAGAACTCCGTGACTAAAGGTTGAGGAACGTAAGCGTAATGCTATTCTGGAAAATAACCATTGCAAAATTTGAAGAATCCAGGTCGGCGAAACAGTTGTTTTTCAGTAATTCATTCTCAAGCCGTTAACGGTTGTCTGTGGGGATTCATCGTATTTGGGATTAACCAAGACGGATTAAAATGACAACGTGGCAGTTCCGGCGGGAGAGAATACGATCTGTTTGTGCTGATTGCAGGATCACATCACATCTAGTTGTGGATGGCGTTAGCCTCCAACATCCCAGAATAATTAGGACGGTTATGATAAGAGAACGATAAACGAGTGTATGTCCTGGCAACCACAACACAATTCAATGGCCTCGGCCTTTCTCTCTCTCTGTTTTGAATGACATTATTTGATCGGTTTACGATAAACATATAGCTGCAACTTGTGTTGACGGCTCAGGTGTGGACACAACTCCGTGAATAGGTACTGATGAATTAGTTGGTTAATTCAGTGAGGATGCTTGTACACTAGATAGTCAGAAATCATAAAGATCTACCAGTTGTCTCACTTCCCCAGCCGGTCGCTCTTCCCAGTTATTCCACTATGGAAGCAGTTTTACTTCTGAATGACTAACGGTGCTCCTGTCCGGTTTACGGGCATTAACTAATCTCTGCCAAGTTCATATTTGAGATGAATGGGAATGAACAACAGCTTGTTTGACAATGATTTTTAACCTACGGTCTGTGGCATTATTAGCAAAAGAATTGCATATATTTTGATATTTCGTATTTTAACGACAATAAGAAAGTTGGAAGAATAGCGACTGACTTTTGTCAGTCAGAAATCTCAGTTCACTTCAGTTTTAGGAAATGAAGTCAAACAGAATCTACCAACGTGTCCAACATTCTCCAAAGTAGCTCGAACTGATACCTAACCATATCTATCGGAGACTTTCTGTGGTGATTCAGAAGCTGTCACATGTGATACGGTCAGGTACAACTTCGTAACCACGTACACGGATCAGCCTCAACCAATCATAATCGCCGCTGACAAGTCCGACTAAAACTCCCTGTGGTGGGTCATCTTCGAGTCTACCAATTATATTCTCTAATTTAACATATTTATACCAACCCGTTCTGCAATACAACTAACGTGCTATTTCGCGGCCTTGATCTTCTTGTTACTTTCGTTTGCGTAGTTCTGGGTGGGGCAATTTCAATACGGCCTGTCGATTCAGTTCATTACGATTATTACACTTTCCTAATCATTGGGTCACACGAATTTTGTCCAAGGTTGAACTAAGCACCGATGATCGTGAGAACAACAATCGCAGTTACAGAGCATTCTCTCGTTACTGACTAACACCATTATCATACCTTTCTGACGGCTTGAATAAAACTAATGCAAGGTAGCTGACAGGTGCTATTGATACGAGAATATTAGTTTCCATGGTATGGTCCATCATGTAGTGTAAACGCTGAACCCAACTTTAAGGAACACCGAGGCCGTTTCATCCTTGTTAGGAATCACCAGCAGTGCACATCCACCGAGCCCCCACTGAGACTCGAATCCGGGATGGACGACTGTGAGTCAGACAGATCACTACCAAGCTATCCAGGTTGGCTCTCAACGGTTTATTGAATTTGCACACTACATGATATAGCTCTCTTACGACACTCGCTTTGAATATTAGCAGAGGATTCACCACACGGCGAGCGACCCCTCTGATGGACGACTTCCCTCTAAGGGACTAAGTACAATGAAGGCATTCCGGATGTACTGAGCTGATGATTCCTAACAAGGACGAGACAGCTGTGCAGGGCTTCCACGGTTTTCGGTGGTGAGTTGACCGTTCACATTGCATGATGAGTCATTGTGCAAACATTTAATCGCCTGCCGCTGACACTCAAATATTAATTTCATCCAAGTATGCCAGTTATTAAACGAAGTATAATAACCAGGTTCAACCCGTAGTCAGTTTGGTGATGTCCCCAGCCATGCAAGCGTGAGGAACTGACAGAGGCAAGTCGTGACGACAACACTTTAGTAGACCAGTGTCATGTCATGGCTTAGTCTCCTCGTTGTCGTTTCTAGCCGAACTTAGACTCAGCGAATAAATCGCGACGGAGAAGTCGATGAGGTGACATACGTAGCACATGTTCTAGGCGAAGAAGCCGATAGAGTGATATGGTAGCACTAATTAGGTGCGCGACACGCCCCGTTCCATAGATGCGCGTTCGAACTGCAGGATTGTTTATTCCCTGCCTCCACCAAACTCGCGAAGTACTCCTCAGGTATCGACGATCGAACGCAGACAATCGGTCGACATCGACCGCTTGAACAAGCCAGGTCTCACAAGTGCATAAAAACACACAACACACAGCAGCATTGTACAGCTTACCTTTCAATTAGAGAAATACGGCTCGTCATTTCCAGAGGTGACGCAAACTGCAAAAAGCCGCTTGGGCCTTCGGTAATCGGTTGTTCGCAGCCTCCCTACCCGCCCGTCAGCAGTTATACAGCTCCTCTCGTAGACAAACTTTTCAACAATTTCTAGCCCATCGGTACAGAGGGTAAGCGTGGGAATGGACTCCTGCCAGTCTTGTATAAGCAATTTATACTGTGAGGTGAAAAACACATTCCGTACCTCGATACAAACGGCGCGAGGTTGTCTAGGACGAAATGTGCCACAGTAGCATTGCCGCAAACCAGTGCGATGTCATCTGTATAGTCTGAGTCTAAAAGTCTGTTACCAGGTAAGAGCTGAACACCTTCGGTCGTTTGACTTCTTTATGCCTCTCTTAGGATGTTGTCGGTCTCAAAATTCAACAAGAAGGGTTAGAGTGGACAACCTTGGTACACGCCGCTTCCGATTGGAAAGTAAGGTGACGATGTGCCACATGCATGTACTTGGTCTGAAGTCTGATGGTATAGCTTTTGGATGATTTCCACATACTCATCAGGCACTCCCTGTCTGATGAGACAATCCCAGAGGGCCGTCCTACCAACGGAATCAAAAGCTGCTCAGATATCCAAGAAAATGATCACCATCTGTTGCGTCCGCAATCAACGGAGAAAACAGTACGCAACGCGCATCAGCGAGCACGTAAGTAAGCAAGCAAGTGAGTCGTCCCTAGGCAAGCTCAAGCTGTACATGCGATCAAGTGCGGTCAAGCAAGGCTGCTCAGCAGCAACGAACCAACAAGCACGTCTTGTTCAGTGACAGTGTGATTCGCTAGAGCAAGCCGTCCATGGTAGGGAAGAAGTCACAGTGATGTGTGTACATACGTGCATGCGTGCATGATAGTGGCCGCTATCAGATGTTCGATCAATAAGTTTGCCGGCATTGTGACGACGCAGTTAGTAGACTGACTAATAGTAAGACCACACAACACCGTCGGTCTACGCTATTTGTGGGCGACCTCAAGTACCTGAAGGATAGTGAAAATTTGATCGATGCTGTCTCCGTTTGGACGAATACCGGACTGATCTCCACGGACTTTGTTGTTCACTCTATGGAGGATTATTGACGCTACAGCTTTGACGCGACCGTGATCAAACTTATCGCTCGATAATTGGAACAGATACTTCTAGCCCCTTTCTTGTATATAGGGATGATTGATTCACAGTTCCAGCTTCGTGGGGCGCACTTGTGGAGCCAAATCTCGGTTAGGAGAATGGTGAGCGCTTTGGAGACGGGCACACCACCATCTTTGAAGAGGGCCGGAGGGAGTTCGTTAGGACCGGGGGCTTTTTTGCACTTCAGAAGGGAGAGCGCACGGTTGACTTTTTCTTCAGTGTGTGGAACAGTACACACCGACCTGGTTCAAACGGACTACTGAGTGAGGGTGCTGAAGCAGAAGGCCAGTTAAACTGTTGTTCAAAGTGCACTACCTATCGATCCATACACCGCGAAAGCTGGCGGATTAGATAGTTTTTTGGCTTGCAGATCGTTTCGTTCTCTCCAGGCTTCTTGATCCCCGTGGATTGGATGAGTTGGACGAGTCTCCGGGCATTGCAGGTGGCAGCAGCTTGATCCATTTCGGCAGCTCGTTCGGACCACTAATTCTCTCGGTCTCTGCACAATCTTCGAATAGAATTTTTTCGTAGCTGGGTACGGGCATTGTGGTTTTCGTTTCCAGCAAGGATATTCCGGCTGCCGTTTGGCAATTCCAGAGAGTCCGATGAGATTCAGTGCGCGGCTGCATAGCGTGTGACTAATTCACAAGATGTGGTACTAGACACTTTTACACTCTTGGATGTGTTGCCAGCGATCCGACAAGTAATCGTGCGTGTGGATACTTAGCTAGGCAGCAGGATCATTCTGATATCTCTCTTGGACAGACGTCCGGTAAAGTTGGTTCAAGTCTATCCGTTAACGGAGGACTTTTGACTTGGTGGACAACCGTAATATAAACTCGGCACACACCAGCGCGTGATTTGGATCTAGATGTGTGCTCTAGCACGACCTACAAGACTTGGCTGAGCCACGCCAATAGGTAGCTTATGGCCATGTGGTCTATTTGTGTCCAAAACTCAACAGCAGATGGCGATCGCCATATGACTGTGCGATGAAAGCTGCACCGGAAGTTCGTAATTGGCAAGAATAGGCGATGGTCTGTGCACAGATGGAGAAGTTGATTACAGTTATCTGTGCGCCGATGGTTGGTGCAACTTTTGCCTCCAAGCATTCGCTCGTCTGGTCCTAGTTGGCCAACCTAGGCGTTCAGATCTCCAGCCAGTACCACCGCATCATTATGAGAAGTCTTTCGAAGAATTTCATGTTTCTTATAGAATATATCTTTGGTTGTCTCCAGAATGCAGTCAGTAGGGGCGTAGGAGGTGAATACAAACAACTAAAGGTTGCCGCCGCGGCCTTCGTTAGCTTCGAACAAACCCTCCAAGTGAATTGCACGCAATCTGCAGTTGATTGGGATCCATTCGAGTCGGGGAGACTCAGCTCTATTACTCAACGTGATTCCATCACGATGGGACTGCCCCTTGGCGTGGTGTGATGGTTCGCATGCCTCTATGACACAAAGAATTATGCAAGATGGCTTCCTTAAGCCGGAGATGCAATCATACCTGATAGGTCGATGGGCAGAGGCCAGACAAAGTCTAGTCTTTAAATCAGTTGATAGGCCATATCTGGTTCTAACCACTATGCCCCTGAAAAGGACACTGCAACGAATACACACGGAAAGAAACGGTTTACAGGCCTAAAATCCTCCACCAGATGGATGTAGGAGAGGAGTACCTGGGGTTTCTGTCGACGGTGAAGAAGTCGTCGGACTTCATTGGGCACATATCGCCCTCCCAATCTGGGCAGCCTCCGGCCCAAAGGATGCTGTCCCATTCACGTTCCGCTTGCTGCACTGGGTGCATAGGTTTGAGGACTGAATCCGAAAAGCGGATGGATAACAAAGCACCAGTGAAGACAAGACAGAATGCTTGCCGCAATCAGGTCTCAAGTGTCAGACCAGAAGAAGTTCCTTCACGGCTACTTCGGTCACGTTCCCGTGCTGGGTTAACGCCTCACTGGGTGAGACTTTTGAGTCAAAGGCTCCGGTTAGGGTTCTAAAAGAAAAACCCTTTCTGAAGTGTGGGCAACCAAGAGGCATGAATTGCCCAAAAATCTCCAGCGATTCCTCGGGAAACATTTCTTATCTCTGCGCTCTTCATCTTTCGTATCCCAGTTCTGAATGTCAACAGCACTAGACTGAAGCTCTGATGCCTGTTTGTTGTTTTTGTGTATGCCCCAACTGACTGTAGCTCTTCTGAGGCTGAGGACGAATTCCACCAAGATCTGTTTCAACTTCTCCTTACCATGCGCTCTACGGACATATTGATTGTTGTTGTGATTTCAGTGCTCAAGTTGGAATCCTAGACAAGACGGAGAAGAATGTTGGAGGCCAATTTGGCGTCCCAGCCTATCAAGTTGATAACGGTGACCGATTCATCCAACTATGTTCCGACCATGGACTATTCTTAGCGAGTACAAATTGCTCACATAGGAAGCAGCACCAACTAACCTGGCGTCCTCCTACGCCTTCACAGCTTTGGACCCAAATCGACCATATTGCAATTGGTTACCGCTAGCGCGGATCAATTCAAGATTGTTGATCATTTTGGTCCACGTCTGCAGACACTGATCACACTCGTCTACGTGAGTTTCAGCTTACTTCTCGTCGGTGGTCGAAGTAAAGCCAAAACCAACGGTCTGCTTTCCGAACAGAATTATCCACCAGGTTATCGATGCAGCTAAATGCTCAGAATCCAGAATAGCCATGAACAGAGATCCAGCGGGCTCTATTTGAGGCTGTCAATGCTGCCCAAAGTCCAACAACCGGACAAACACAGAAACGATGGATATCTGCATTCTCAGTAGCGCTATTAGATGCTCGTAGATCGATCCCTCCGGATTCGAGGCACAATGAGGCACGGAGGTGCCTTAAACGCCAACTGATTCAGAGCCTGAGAAATGATCGTGAGCAGTGGTGGATTGCGAAGTGTAGGGAAACGGAACAAGCTGCGGCTATCTGGAAACAGCCGCTACCTTCTCCGTCTAATCAGAAATACCGGTCCCGAAAGGCAGGCTTTAGTGAACTGATCAAAGAGGCGAAAGGCTCCACGGCTTATCAACCGCTCGCGAACAGTGCTCGCGCGAGAATCAAGCTGAGTTTAGACCTGATCGAGGTTTTGTTGACCACATCTTCACTCTTCGACAATCCTTGGAATATGGGCACACCTTCCATGGGTCTACTATCTTCTTTCTCTGGCGCTGCCTCTTGTTGAAGGGTGTATCAGGAAAAAATGATTTCAGTCATAAAGTCCCTTTACATGAACAGCGGAAGCCGAGTTCGGGCTTACGGTGCTCTTTTTCCGAGTTCACCACAAGAAGTGGAGTACTTCAGGGTTGCCCTCTTTCTCCTTTTCTCTTTAACTTCGTGATGGATATGATCCTAGGTGCCGCAATTTTGTCAGGTGGTGAGAGTAGCTTTGAACTTTTCTCGGATGGAAAAGTGTTAGACCTTGGATATGCGGACGACATTGTTCCTCTAAGTGAAGATCCAGTTAAGTTGCAAGCTTTTCTGAACACCTTGACAGACTGCGTTGCAATGTTCAGTATGCGTTTTGCATGTTTAAAGTGCAAGATGTTGTTACAAGATTGGGTTGGTCCAACACCAAATCTTCCAGTTCCTGGAGAAACTATAAGCCTGGTAGATACGTTCTGTTATTTGGGTAGCTGCATTTCACCCAGCGGTCGGATATCGGATGAAGTATCTTTGCGTATACAGAAGGCTCGCTCGGTATCTGCCAGTGTGACTCATCTGTGGTGTCGAAATGACATCCGTTTATCTGTCCAGGGTCAAGTGTACGCAGCAGCCGTCAGGCCAGCGCTTCAGAACCATGGCCACTACGGATGGAGGATATACGAAGATTGTCAGTATTAGAACACCGATATCTTCGTAGCATTGCACAACTATGGTGGGAACAGCTCACAATCAATGCTAAATTTCGGGGCTGGGTCTTAGGTTCACGAACCAAGTCACTAGATGAAACACTAAGGGTCACCAGTCTAAGATGGTTGGGATATTTTTTTGCTCATGTCCCCTGACAGGATTCTTTGGCACCATGTTCTCCGAGGCAGATAATGGTTGGAAGATGAGTAAGGTTGGTCAGTCCATGACATAGAATAAAGGCATAAAAAACCTCACCTGTGGACTTGGCCATGTAGGGTGTGTTAGACTTCCTGAGTGGGATCCAAGAGACCCTCCTACTCCGTGGTTAGATACGTTAGAGGAAATGGCTTGGTGTTCTGATCAGTGTCGCTGTTGTATTCACAAACTTTCTACATCGACCTGATACAAATATTTGTGGCTCTTTTACTACTCCTTTATTATTCCTGTCATTTCTCACTGTTCCCGATTGAGGCTGTCACCAGGAGATAGTAACGCGAGCCACCACACCCAGAGCATGGTTAATGGTTGTCTGAAAGGAAGTGAACTCCAAGTGATTCCCTCATTTGCAGGACCAGAGACAGAACTCTCGGCATCTCCAGGTAAGCTCAGAGTAAATGCATGTCCCGAGGGCGAATTCAGACGAACTACAAAGGTGGGGCTCCCGAATAAGAGTCTCTGACAAGCAGCAGAAGTCAGTGACCAGGGTCTTGGTGGTGCTTGCTAGAGCTGCTTGTTGGCCTGTTTGCATTAGGGTACGTATACTGAAGGTTGCAAGCCTCAGCAGCACTTGCAGTTTCAGTAATGGTTTCGATGAACTGCTTACAACTGAAGTAGGAATCTCCTTTGTACTCCCAGCTTCTTCGTAAATGGCAACCTGACAAGTACACCGAATAGTATTAATATTGTTGTGTGTGAAAGAGTGGGTGATAATGAGTGGTGTGATAATGGGTAGTTGGGTTTGTCCAGCCGCCAGCACTTCGGTCCAATCTCGTGTAGTTTGAATGAGCGTCTCATCGGGAGACCACACGTACATTGATTGAACATTAAAGTGTTTACCGACGGTCTACTCAATACACAAGAGGCTCTGGTGAGTACCACTGACGACTTTCGGGCGCCGTCAGCAATGGAAAGCGAATTAAATGTCATCCAACCAAGGCTATTTCGTTCCACCGCTGGACCGGCAGCACCTCGTATCATCAACGGACTTTCATTTGACTCCAGTGAAGACAAGAATGACTAAAAGACAGTGATGTTAAAACTGCGATGATACCGTCTTAGCGAATGCAACGATACATACCAACGTTTTGTGTTTAACCAAGGAACCTAACAGTTAAACGAATCATTCGACTCATTTACGTTTCCTGTGAGATTCCTTGTACCATCCTGTAATTTTCGCACTAACCTTGTGCGAGACTGAATTGTGACAGGTTTACGGGATTCCACGGCGATGAAAGGGTTGCTGAAAATACCAAATGCATTGATATTTGCCGAGGTAAGGAGGTAACTGAAAAATGCATGAAAACCTCGGATACTTCAGAATCACGTGGTCTGTAGAGGATAACATCTGAGAAAGGCCTCAAATCAAAAAAAGAAATGTCATTTTTGTGAAAGACTGCTCGTCATAAGAAGAGAGCGTTGTCCAGCTTGGAGGAAAACGTGCGCTCTTTGCAAGAAGCACGATCATTTTGTGTCAAAATGTTTCACCCGAACAGCAGTGCTCACAAGCCAAAACTCGCAAAACGCACATCGATTGAATGGGGTCCAGATTCCGGTGAAACGAAAGGGTTTCTATCGCCAAAAAGCTGGTGAACGGAGAAGAAATCGAAGCTCAGATAAACACCGGTGCATCTGTAAACATCATACCTATGGATGCGCTACCGAAAGTTGCATACAGACCAACAGAAACAAGACTCGTTATGTGGAATGATGCTAAAGTCCATCCGAAAAAAGGAGCAATGCTTCACTTCCCTAATCCCAAGAATGGACAATGTTATGTCATGAACTTCATGGTGGTCGACCAGGGCAACTTTCCCTTTCTTGGTTGAGTCAGCCAAAAACTTAAATTTGACCTAGTTTCTCTACGATTCTTTTGTTCAACATAGTTTGAAAGACTTTGAATATTACCTAGAAAACTACTCCTTGGTTTTTGATGAGAAACTTGGAAAACTTCCGAGAAAGGTGACACTGAACACCAACTGGTCCGCTGATTTCGTGGAATTACCGAAAAGTAAAACACTGCGGCGAGGGCGTTTTTCGTTACCCGTCTTTGATGATGCTCTACGGGAGGTGTCCAACGCGAGATGTTTTACGAAAACTGATCTGGCTTTAGGATTTTGCCACTTAGAGTTGGTTGAAGTGTAGAATTACTTGACCATTTTTGGCACACCGTTTAATCGTCACCGTCGAAGGCAACTACTGTTTTGTCTGAAAATGTCCAGCGAAACTTTTGAGAAGATTCTGCAAGCAGTAGATGATTAGCCTGGGGTACCTTGATTGGCGGATGGTATTTTGGTTTTTGGCAAGAATATTGAGGAACACAATGAAAAGACTTTTTTTCTTTTCTGCAACTTTCTATCCGAGATGGAATCAAACTGAAGCGGGAAAAGCTGACATCCTGTAAATCAGTAGTCAAGTTCCACGGTCATGTTCTCACCAGTACAGTTATTAAAACTGATCCGGAGAAGCCCAATGCCATCGGGGGTATGGCCCCAGCAACCGAGAAGAAAGATGTCTCAAGTTGTTATGGAATGGTCTATTATCTCATCACATTCATACCAGAGTTAGCAGAACAGATGAGACCCATCCGTTGATTAACATGCGGGAGATAAACGTGAATTTGAGCAGAACAACAGCAGTCAGCTTCCGGTAGCATAAAACAACCTATGATTAAGGCCCCGTATTAGTGTTTTGTGATGCATGTTTACCGCTGTGTACACAGCGTGATAGTAATCATTACGGTTCTAGGACCGTTCTCTCGCAAAATGGCCACCCAACTGATTATCGCCACAGAACTTTGACAGTTTGTGAACAGAGGTATGCACAGATCGAGAAGGAGTTGTGAGCAATCGTGAACTCCTTGGAGAAGTTCTACGGTTATACGTTTGGTCGACTTAAACAGATCAACACGGACCATAAACCGTTGATCTCTATCGTGGACGAGCCACTACATCGGGTAGTGTGAAGGCTACGATCGATACTAATACGTCTGCAAAATTGTAATACCGATTTACTCTACCACCAAGGCAAGCTAATTTTCGTGGTTGGCAAGCCGTAGGAATCGTATCTAACCGACCAACTGAGCGTAATGAAGTAACCTGGGTCCGGACTACGCGCACTGGAAGAACAAAAAGACCGGATATAAACAACAAGAACACATTCTGTTACATTTGGTTGATGCTCACTCGTTTGTATACAAAAATAGGCATATACCTATTTGCAGATAACGTTCTGACCAATCAGAAAGTGACTTCGCTGTATCTACACAATCTAACAGTTAAGGTCCGGCTTTACCCGATTGGCTGTATACTGGAAATGAAGCTATAGCGCACTGGGCCGCGTATGGAAACAGTCGAGTCAACATATTATCCTAAATTTGGAATACCGCGACTAAAGATCCATCCCCACAATCTTTGAAGGAAATTATCGTTCAAAGTTGTTTCTGAAGATAAAAGGAATCTGTCTACAGGAATGTCACCTTACTTCAAATTCCGTTACAAGCTAACGATAGAGGACGAACTGATCTTTTGAAGTGAGCTTTTGGTAGCCCCAAGATGATTCGAAAAGAGGTCCTGCGTTTGTTACTTCGCTCACATGCAGGATTCAACGGATAGCGGATTGTGAGACAGCAGCAATTTGAACAGCGGCAAACAGAAGGGCCGATGAAAATTCGACGGATAACGGATCGGCCTTGGCAGATTGTAGTGTTGAATATGTAGCATGAAAGGATCAGTGTTCCTCCGCGGCTGCTTCCTTGTACTCGATCTGCAAAACGCAAAACTTTAATCGAACGCCAGTATGGCAGACAACTCCCTACTCACTACACAAAAGAGAAACTCGTGTGACCTTGTCTTGAAGTCTTGAAGTAAGGTAAGGTAAGAAGCGTGAGCCCCAATTTTCCCTGTTCTTGGGTTTGTCTTGTTGTCTGAATTTTACGAGTGAGCTGTGTTGTGTGGGTGCTTGGACCTCTGGATTGCCCCTGGTCAGTGATCCTTCGATCGTCCAATCGCAACGGAAAATTAACCACGAACAAGTGGAGATACTATATCCATTGATAATCGAAAACCAACACTTTATACATCTTGAGGCAGGGAATACAAGAACACATATGGCGTTGTTGTTGATTGCCCAGCGTGGTGCACAGATGTGATTGGTTGAGTCGGATTACTGTATGTCATAATTCGGAATGGTTGGTTGCGGGGTGTTAAGAGTAGGCGGTAGTTTGTCAGTGATCGATGTGAACAGTGAAATGTGACGGGCTGATTGGTTCATGGGCACACGCTTCACGACTACACTACTACGTGGGCTGCATGAGCCTTGTTGTCGGGTGATATTCACAAAGCACTGTGTCCATGGGTCGGAAGAATGCGAACTGCAGCCTCGCCGGGGAAGTGACAAACTAGAAGATTACACTTTGGATAATGTGACAACAGGAAAGGGTTCGCGATACAAATTTTGACAGTGTTTTGCTCCTGGTATTGCCGGTAAGCTGGAAGGTAGACCAGTGGACAACGATGGAGGGTTCAGTTCTGCGGCATTCAATTTAGCCTGAGTAGTGGAAATGACTTCGTCCTGGAGAATATACCAGAAATCCCAAGACGGGATCTTAAGCTGCGCACTTCCACTCGGCCTTGCAGAGGTCGGGCTCGGTTCAGAGGACAAAGGGCGTCTCTCTCGTGTAAGTCTCATCACCACAGCTCAGCGAGACAGACCCGCGCTTGAGTCAAAGGCCACCACGACTTCAGAAAGACTTCAGGTAGTAGCTTTAATACTTAATCGTTAGACTCCTCCACCTCTTCAACTGGCAGCATATTCCAAAGATTGGTCACCCTCTGAGATATACTGTACACTAAAGGTAGGCTCACCGACTGCTGCTTTTAGAAATTGAGGTTGTGATTGCGAAAAAGGAGCTCTGCACGTAGTACTGGTCCAAAGTCGCCTCGGATGATAAGCCTAGTAAATATCAGGTCACGTCGGACTCCTCAGTGTGCCACTGAAAACAACTCGGCAACCTTCAGACTACCCTCGTAACTGGTCCCACGTATTCCTTCATCAATAAGGGTTGTGCCCCTGTGCACTCTTCCCAGTTTTGCCACTTCTGCCGCGGTACATGGGGTATACGTAAGAGTTTTAAGTCGATGCAACTGTATCACACAGTCTCCGCTGACTCGGTCACGTGTTGCAAATACCTCCCTGTCAGCCTCCATATTGAGAGTTGTTTTAAACCGCAACTTGCTTTTGGAACAGTAGTCGTGGAGGTCATACTTGGTTTGACGTATCAGTACAACGAACACACTGCTTGTTTCAGTCTCAGTAACGGTCGGCCTAACTGTTTGTTGATACCTGGGATATGAATGGAAGTTCTTTGTTTTAGTACTCTACCTGATGAGTTTCAGCAGTTGTAATGGTCAGGCTGAAGGTAGCTATGTTGGCTTTCGGGTAATGCGAGCGTGGGACCATATGATGCATCCACTGAGCTGGGCTCATGAAGCTTTCCGTTTTTGTGATTTCAGATAGAACACGAGAAAAACCCCATGCCCCCTTCCTCCGCGGAAGACCACTGGTTATTGCACACTACACAGTCCACAGTTTGTCTCTAAAGAAGATCGTTTCGTCCCACCCGTAATATCTTCTCTACAACCATCATTTTCTTTGTATAATGATACCGTCAGGACTGACAACTAGTGCGTCAATAGGTAAACAAATAAATAGCCGAGCCAGTAGTTCTCACACAATTAATTCTGTTGTCAGCTTGAGGGGAGTTAAATACAGATTATTCTTACTGAGCAAACTGTAAAGTATGATGTGACAGTCGTTAGCTCTCTGATAGATTATAACACGAATGTAAGGAGAGCCAATAATGCATTACTTACGCACAAAGATACTAAATTCTACTCACTGTTTATAAAGGAAAATTACAGTTTGCCTGTATATCTGTAGTACTCTAAAACTGGGAATGTGATTGGATGTAGCCACACAGTCTTGCTCAAGCTGAAGTGACTGGATACGAGGTTCTCATCACATGATGACGAATGGTCCATCTGAATGCTCATTATGCTTATCTTACGTCGGTTTTCAGGAGTTGGTGAGGAGATATTACGTGACGTGAACGACGCGATTTACATCAGAAATGTATTACTTGGGTGAAGTTTAGAACCTGACCGACTGTGTCAGTGGTACGTAATGAAATAACTCGCACCCAGACTACGCACACTGGGAGAATGACGAGACTAGACAGGAATAGCAGCATTGTGTCCTGTCTCGTTTATTTGGTGCCAACTCGTTTATATACAGAAGTAGTTTTACACTTATTGGCAGATGACGTGCCGACCAATCACAAAATGAACTCCCCGTATCCATGCAACCCAACAGTCACGGTACGGCTTCACCTGATAGGTTAGATACTAGAAATAAAGCAGTAGCTCAATGGACCACTTGTTAAGGCATTTGAAACACTACGTTAACATTACGACCCAGGTTAGTTAAAGGAAATGGTATTCGTCTGTAAGCTTATTTGTCTCACCACGTCGTTTCTTTAGGGAACACGTTTGTGAGCCCGTTCTACTACATATCGATTACCTTTCCGTTACTCTAATGCTCGGCATGACAGTCAGAGCCAAGTTTCCTAAGACTTGTGAGAACAGGAAGGCGATCAAGAGAGAAACTGCTTAGTGTGTTTGTAAAAGATTCACAGAATACGGACCCGAAACCTAAGCCAAAGAATGTGAGTCGTTAATCCGCGTGCACCTGAACATTACTTAAAAAGTTTACATTGCATCTCAAATCATGGGCAATTCCGCAATAGAATGCACAAATTAGTGTTTGTCAAGCACGGGTTGGAGGGCTCACTCAGAGTGAAACAGGACCAAGTCCAGGGTATACTATGGGAGTCGATATTTATTGAAAGTGGAAGGCCACACACCCATCATAATGGAGGCGTACGCACAAAGGGAGATAGAAGCACGGTGGCGCAGTCAGGTGAATGACGTGGTCTCGCGCGAAGTTCTCAGGTCAGTAGTCACTGTGTCGAACAGGCCAAGCCATCAGAGAAAGAGCGGTAGAATACCGCAAACGGTCGCGAGGGCATACTGAGATATACCAACGTCGAAAGAAGGTGAAAGAAAAGTACATGGACATCACTGACCAAATAAAACAAACAAGGTTTATGGGTAGACGTGAGATAACGAAAGCGAAGGTAACTCGTGGGACCAAAGGCGAATGTCTTTGAGATATGGGACTAAATAGTATGATCGCCTTAGTCTAGTTAACAGAAAGATGTCAGAACAGATCGTAAGTAGAGCATCAAGCAGGGAAACCCGATACGGCACCATACCAGGTTCCCAATGGGAATTTCAATAATAAGACTAGGAGACTTTGAAGCAGCGCTGAAGTCCCCTCTCAGGTCCGTCCCTCACGAAGCAGATCAGCCATGGTTCCCCTATCTAACCACCTTTCAGCTTATGCTTCGCGCGCTTTCCACAGAAGTGGAAAAAGTATAATGAACTCGGGTCTTTCTTCATGACCTACATTCCAAGTGTTCATTCCAGTTGTCTTTCTAACCTGCATACATTTCAGACATCTTGTAGTAGGGTTTCGCCACCCATCCCCACCGGTACTGTGCGCACTGGGCCATCTTATTTGACTCTGCATTGTTCTATCTTCTCTGGTGGCGGTTTTCCTCTGTCGCACTTGAGTTGTACTTGGTCAGTCGGCTGCAGCTAGACTCTCGTTTTACGTGATCTAAGTACGACCCAGTTCAACAGTGTTTTGATGGCGTAGGACTGTCGACGGGCTGGTCCCCGGGACACTAAGCTTCGAGAATATCGCAGCCCGAACCCTTTCCGAACGCGATTCCCCTTAGAAGTCCCCTGTTCGCGGGCTTTCGTCGCGGTGGATTCTTACATCAACTAAGCCAGTATGCAAAGAACGGAGAAAGCCTTTTCGATGTGAATAATCTTCGACCAATATAGGGCTGTCACTTCAACCCCGACACTTCTGTTTGATATGTTTGTTGAACCAGCCACCGTGTTCACCGTTATGAAATCAGGTCTGGTCTCTAGGTCCAGTCTCTCTAGCATACTATCCCTGACGAGAGTCGTGTATGGACCGCTGTCAAAAAGACATGCTTTTGTATTTCCTCTCCGGATCTCGACAGTCTTACCGAAATTAGCCCATGGCACACGCGGTTTCTCCCAACACTGATCACCACAATGTTTAACACGGGGAGGCCATTTAAGTCCTTCGAGTGGGAGTGTAACAATGGATTATGGATGCTCGTAAAATCACCCACCACACAACGACCCCTTATGGGCAATCATTCACTTGGTGCTTTGTGATGAAACACTTGAAACACGTTTTCCAGTCCCTTATCCTTCTCCACTGGCCCCTGGTGTTCAGAGCGTAGAATTCTTTGCAGCCTCGGAGGGAGTTTTCCTTTCTATATGTCACTGTTCCGATCTAATGGAATAAAATATATGAGCTGTTGTTCTAGGCCATTTGCATCCTTCGGCGAGTTGGCTGAAATGACTCCTAGCCTTTCGGGCTCAGGAGGATATGAAAGTCTCTAGACGGAAAAATTTGGGATTTCTACCATCACGTGTCACCGTATCCAGTTACTCAGCTTATCGGTGCTGTAAATGCTTTGGAAACATCCTGACAATCTTATCCAGTGTCTCAAAAGAATTACGATCTGAGAGATGGTTCGTCTGGGCGAAAACAGTAGAACAGATCTTCATGCGAATCGGTCGATCGGACAATGATTCTACTGAGTTTGGGATGAGTTTATCCCGACTGAGTAAACCATCCAACAGACTTCCGCAACCCTATGTGGCTGGCCAAAAGGTTCGCGGAGAATATCTCGAACCCTGGTATAACCGTGGGTCTGTAGAAGCACGGCTCATTCATAAACTGCTTGCTTTGTTCTCTCTTTCTCTCGACAGTAGTGGATCAAGTAGGTAGCTGTTGATCCTAGGTGCCTCTCTTTCTACTTACTGCTCCAACTGTTAGATGAACGTCAAGTACTCCTTGGGATCTTCACCGAAGCTGGTCAGCACCACAGATCTATGGCAGATCTAGAATGAAGCCAACAGGTACTAATGTTGGGTGCAGATTTTAGTGGTTGCTTTCATTTGGGTCCATTAGAGCAGTTTACCGGGGGCTTCGCCAACGGCAGATTTGCGTAAACGTCTCCGCCAGTGAGGCTTGGCCAATGAGATGTTCGTTGAATTCCCCGCCGGATTCTTTATCTGAATCTAAGATCAGCTTCACCAGCTCCAGTTCGTTGTCGACCTTAAGAATCTCTCGTCTTCTGCGTACATTCTGCTCCTGTCCTTTCAAATACAACTCTTCCCGCAGTAGTTCCTCCTTGATCTGTGCGTCTACGAGCGGAGATTTAGCTGAATTGAATTCATACTGAATACCAGCATTAGAACCTTAGCGCGAGACAGCGTCAAAAGCGACTTGCCTGATCCCTTTCTCGTCCGCGTCCCTTCGCTTTGATTAATCTCTTGAAAGGGAAATCGTAGGAGTCGCTCATAGGGGTACCTTTTATTAGGGTAGCTGGCCAAGTTGTGGTTGAAAACTAATCAGTGGAGTTGGATCAACACGCTACTCACAGAAACTCCCGCATTCAAAAGGTTACCTACATTTCGGTTTAGCTCCATGAGTGCTTTTTCCTGATGCGACGTCTATCTCACTATTGAATGAAACAAGTTCGATAGGGTTTGAGGCTTTTGACTGATTTATTCTCTGTCCCATTTAGCTGACAGGAAGTGGAATACCAAGCTGGCTAGTGATCTGAGTCAACGAGCCAAAGTAAGCCAAGGTTCCGGAACCACCTAAAGAGAAATGATAGTGAGCCAAAACACGACAGCTCCAGGAAGATCAAAACAAGCAGAATTCAAACAGTTAGTCGACTGCTGAGTTTGAAGCTGACCTGAATTTCTAACCTACCAAGGACTGCAGGTCGGCATTTGACAGAACAATATTGCGTATATAAGGGCGTGACTGATGAAGGTCATCTCTATGTTAGATGGGCCTGTTGTGACGGAACCACCTGCTCCGATTGCAGTCAAATATCGTACATCTGAGAGTAAGCTACTTCCTGTTCCTAGACGAATCTTTAATTCTAGTATCAGTTAGTTGAAAACCCGATGCAGGATCTATGCGAGCTCCTGTACACCCACAATCAAGAGGAGGCGCAGCTCAAGCTCTAGGCTGGAAAAACGAGTTTATAGTTTTGATGTCGGATGAGAACCTCTACATGGGTCAATACAAGAGCGTAATAGTTCGGACGCAATTCTCATCAAGCAGTCTCCAATGGAAGGCCATTAATTAGATTGACAAACTTCTTTTTTGTGTGTGTATCTTTCCGGTGAATGGTTGGGCATCTTCCCATTCTTCGTCACAATTTGCCATAATATGATTTTTTACGTGGTACGAATCAGTGATCCAATCCTGAAGTAATAATTCGAGGAAGCATAGCATAACCTTTTCAATCTTATCAGGAATCATTATCGACAAAGCCGAATCGAAACTGGAGTGATCCGTACGAAAATGAATCGAAGTGCTGATCATAACGGGTCGGTCTTTGGAAGCACTAAGTGATTTTTTCCTAATATGATATGATTATGTGACAATAGAACATTCCCCTTTCTCGATGAATAAAACATTTGTTCTACTTGGTTTGATATGGTACCTATTGGATACGTTTGATAACCTGTTCACTGGTGCGTTCGCATGACTAACTACCTCTAAAATAACGGATATTTTGCAATCCGCTTCTGCACTTGTCCACTCGATTAGTTCAGGTAACCAACTCATATGCGTACATGACTGACGATCGAATTTTTCCCCATGAGACTGGTTCATTCACTCACCCGCTTAGACAGCAGATTCACGCGTACAAACTCACAAACACACACACACACACAGACAGACAGAGAGAGAGAATAGAATTAATATTTGTTTTGCTGAATTAATATCACCTGGACTTGGTCGCCTTGATCGGACGGGTTACTGGTACACGTAAGTAAGCCCACCAATCGGACAGCCAATTACAGACTGAACAGCTTAGAAACTCATGCGGTGTTGAGTGGATTCTTGGTCATCATGTCAGACTGTTTTTACCAGTAGGATTTCCAGCATTCTCTGACTGTTCATGCGTTCATTTCTTCCTCTCATGTACACAAATATTCTTCAAAAGTGAATTTCCGTTTTTCGGCAAAGTCTTTTCGACAGCTTCTTTTTTCCGAAAATATTCTCAACCTTTACTGTATAATGATGTTAAGAAAACAAAGGAAGTAGAAGGGTTTATTATGATTATTATCACTAATTCATTGCACAGAACCGGAAGGCACCGAAAATACCCGACACCAAATATGGTACGTAGCAGAACATTTCAGATTTAACTATTCCGGTTTCTTTTTATGGAGGTGACGACAGTTAGCGGTACATACCAACTGGATTAAGGCACTCAAGATCATGGGCTGTCAGTTCCGTTTCATATGTAAGTACCGGCTAACATACATTCCAGTTTTCAGTCTTCTTGTTTTGTTTTTTCTTGTTGAAGGTCAAATTTACGCAGATATGAAGAAAGATTAAGCATGGTTCAATAATGCGAGGTTGTTTATACCGTGATTGTGAACTTGGCCAACATCTAACTGGACCAAATACCATGTACTTATATGGACCTGTGTGACGGTGCACGCGAGCAAACAAGAGCGGACCGGGTTTTCGTATAAATATTGATTCAAATTCTTCATCGATTCGAAACAATTTATGATACTGTGGTCATACAACAAAAAAATTTCATTCTACGACGACTAAGTGCTGATATCGTTTCCATTAGTACCTAATGAAGAAATCTTTCAGCAGTTTCTAATAATTAATGAAAGTCATCATCTTTTTAACAGAATAATGCAATCTAGACAAACTAAAGGTTAGTAGATGTAGCAGAAAAGGATGCCGCTAAACCATAATGAGCGTTGTGGAGTTGTCTAGGAACAGACTAGATCGAGCAGAGGAGAGTGACTGATTGTTTTATTCTGGTTTCAGGTAAATAATGTGGAGACAATGCTGTGTTACAGAATTTATACCTGGAAACATTGTGCCGTAGCTCGTCAGAAGCATACTGCAGTCAAAATGCCAAGCAAAAAGGGTAAAATTACAGCTAGAGCTGGTAATGGTAAATACATTGTAAAGTACCGCGCTTCTGTGTTTTATTCTCAAGGTAATATCGGGAAGAAGGCTGTTTTAAATCAATACCATACCATTCACCAATAGTTGTCACATGAACCTTGGAGATGTTACTCGCTACCAGGCCCTTGTTTTCACATTCCGCAGCACTTGGCGGATGTGGTTTACGGATAGTTTCTAATCAGACTACTGCAATTGACCCGTCACTTCAAATTCTTATTGACACTTTGCCTTTCTGTGAAAAGCTGTCCTTTTTAGATGTGTTCATCATGGGATTAGTTAGTCGCATGAGGTCTGTCATACTTCTGTGAAAGAGACCTGACTCTACCATTGCGCACAGTTTATTTACACGTCAGTCAATAAGATCTTGAAATCGTCCCTTTCGTGACGTACAGAAGTATGATCGATTTCACCCGTTGCTTCATGCCATAAGTCATATTATCAGAACACAAAATAAAAAAGCAAATCCTGCTAGTGGCAGTTTCTCGGTAGTCAAAATTAGAATCCTACAAAAAGTCAATACTAATTATATCACAGAATTTCTGGCACCAGGTACAGTGAATAATGATCGGAGTGAAGAGCAGCCAACCATCGGAGGATGAATCGATATCACCTTTTTCGAAACGGATCGTTTGATACCCACGCAAATCAGAGCCATACGCAACAGAGCTTCTGGATCGAGCTGGTTGAACAACGCGCAAGATCAAAGTGAATATAATCAGAACTAATGCCGGATTCTCTAAAAGAGGTACATGGTGAGCGAAATATTATTTAACCCGCCCTGATTTTTCCCTGATTACCACTGAACCAATCAACTCAGGATAACGAAATATGGCAGGCTGATGTGTCAATTCATTACTATATCGAAGATACTCACAGATTTCAAGCATGAAATAGATAAATCGGTTTACCCCGGAAAATGTGCCTGATAGGTTCCGAAATGCTATTAAACCAATTCCTAGACCAATGGTAAACAAGTAGCTAGCTACGAAACACAGTGACCTTTATTCGTAATGACTGAAACACAACGTTTAGAAATGATTCTCATTATAATCCGGATAGTTTCAAGTTCCGTGCTATCCCATTAATCGCGGTGACCGATGCGAACTCGCACAAAGCTCCGAAGACTCTTCCATCTGCACATACTCACTTCGATATCACATCTCAGACGTTTTCAATTGTGTTCTAGTCTGGACGTGGGTGGATCAGACCTCGGACTTGATGTTTCGGTGCAGTAGCCGTATGTATGGTAGAGTTTTCAAGTTGAGATATCATTGTACTCAGTTGATTTTCCGGAATCGTCATGACCCAAAATGCATTCGATGTCCTGGTGTATGAGTCAGTTGTTTGTTTCATTCCTGGAAGTTCCAGCCGAGATCTCCCGTATCCAAAAACCATACCCCAGACCACCAGAAAGCTACCAGCAAGGGCTCAACTACTGGGGTCCAGTTTTTTTCCACTGAAATCCTGCCAGTAGTGCATGATTCTATCAGGACGGTCTAAATAACGCATTTTTCTCATAGCTAGGCTTCGCGTTATTCCATTCGGCATTCTAAATGATACGATTTAAGGCCCCTTTCCGTTCGATTTTGAAGGTGACCATCAGCTATGCCAGGCACCTATCTCATCTTTCTGCACCGCAGATGTGGCGTGGGCTCTAGGGTTGCTGTACATGCCGAATGCTTAGACTTAGTTGCAAGGATCTCTGCGTCCCTGATGTACTCGTGAATTGGTTCGAAGCACCGCGCAAGAGTCTTCTCCGCGGCCTGATCGGAGATATTGCTTCGAATTCCACGTTCTCTCCTAACCACGTAATAATCAGCATCCTAAAAAATGTTACAAATAACTATTGTCGATCTAGAATTCGGATTGTGTTTATCGCCGAATTTTTGTAGTATGAGTATCTCACTTTTTCCAGTTCAGTGACCCTTGAACCTCGGGTCATCCCTCCGTTTTGATAAATGAGAGGTTTCTACTTCTAATCAGAGCGTATAGCTTGAGTAAACTTCGTTCACGAATCACGTGTGAGGTGAATACTGACCAATAACATTGCTGAGTGTCGAAGATGAGTCATTACTGACTAGGATCGTTGCTTTTTTAAACCACTTCGGTGGTTTCTCTCAGGCACATTTTCCGGGATAAACCGATTTATCTATTTCATGCTTGAAATCGGTATGCATCTTTGAAATAGTGACGAGTTGACACATCAGCGTGCCAAATTTGGTTACCCTGAATTGATTGGTTCAAACGCACTCACAGAAAAAACAGAGAAAGTCAGGGCCAGTTGAGTAGCACTTCGCGCTGGAGACTGCCGGACGAACCACGAGGAAAAAGTGCGGTACACAGCGACTTACAACGAGGAGGCTGGGTTAGTCTATTGTGTGGCCAATCGTATCATTGGCATTCGCACATGATTCATTCCAGTCCTGTTGACCATGTACTCGCGTGTGCGATGCCTGTCTATACCAGGCTCTGCTCTGTTCCACTCCCCCAATCACGTGCCCAGCTCCGCGTGAGACAGACGTTGATTCTTTGGTCTTGTCCGCACGTCCTAATCATGTTTGCGCTTACCGTGCGGAGTACTGGACTACACGTTCGTTCTTACGTACCAGTTACGACTACTATGACAGATGCATGCACGCACGCACGTACGCACATCACTTTGACTTCACCCATACCACGGACGGCTTGCTCTAGCCAATCAGAATCAGGCACTGACCAACACATGCTTGTTGATTCGTTACTGCTGTGCTACCCTGCATAACCGCACTCGATCGCATGTACTGCCTTCGCTTGCCTGTGGATAATTGATATGATTGCTTGCTCGCTTGCTCCCGGATGTGTCGCGTGGCATGCTCGCCGGTAATTCCGAACACAACGCAATTGAATCATGGTTTGCAGCAGTTCCCCGTGTAATTTCACACATCCGCACAGGTGGGTAATTCACACCTAATGCTCCGGTCTAAGGTTAGGAGGGTGCTGACGGTGGTACTCAAGCAGAACTGGAGTCTCTCAAGAAATATCTTGGACGAAACGCAGTCTGTCGCGCAACTTAAACGACCGACGCATATGAGGCAGGGGAAAAAGTCGATTTGATCGAGCTAGTTCAAACAACAACAACAACCACTCCACCTCTTCCGCAGACACGAGTATACATGGTCTGGGGCTGTTCGTTTGATTGCTTATTGACCACCGATGCTGTCATATGTGAGCGAAAATAAATATGATACGGATAATTTAGTGGCACCTGATCTAAGTCCCCACGGAACAAAACTTAATTGTTCAAATTCAATGCTCACTGCACCACATTCGAATGAGACAAGTCGAAGATAGGAGGTCACGCTGATGTGACAATACCAAGCAGTCGCTGATGTGTGTACGATGGTGCGCTGTATGTAAATGAACATATGTGTGCTAGAATTGGGGACAAATAAATATGAAAGACGGGTCTCTAAACACATCCATTGGATGCCGCACCTACAGCAAACCAATCGTCAGTCTCCACGAAGCACCACCTGAGAGTAATTTATTATTGATGAGCTTTAAACGGAAAAACATTGGTCACACAACAAACAGACTGAGAATGCGACCATCATCTTTTCACGCTGTTATGCAAACTGGTAGCAATCAATGAGTACATGATTAAAATTGTTTGATGTATGTAAACGAATGAGCATACTTGGAGTTATAGATAGAACGCTTGCCGCATACCAGAAAAACTTGATAACCCTGCTCTGCGAACGCACTGAAAGGTCCATTATCTCCCGATCATCCCCATGGTGACGGACTGTTTATTTATTTGCCGATTAACTCCCATAATCAGTTGATGTCAGAACTAATTCTGATATCTATCAAACTACTCGTTCCCTAAAATTGTATTGACCACGATCGTGACGAGAAAATGGAGATTTTCTAGACACCATCTTGGATTTCTTCTCTCAATGATCTGTTCTGATGCTCGATTTTGACTATGCTATGTTTCTTCTAATGAACTCAAAAAGCACGAAGATTCCGTTGGCTTCATTTGTGAGTCCCTTCAGTTTTCATCGTCTGTACGCGCACGATTCGCGTCGACTTTTCGCTGCGCTTGTTATCATTATTATTACTAGAGATAGCAGTAATAGTTGTTGTTTTAGTTGTCGTAGTAATAGTAGTAGTGTAGTGGAATATACATAATCCTTCTCTAGGTAATGAGTGAATCACTGGAAAATAATTATCGACTTTGGGAAGACAAAGAAAATGATGACGTCACGCGGACTGTACGCAGTGAGGTGAAGCAAGGCATATGAACCGCACGATTATATCCCTTAACTGAATGAGAACGGGAATACACTGAACTGAATATCGTTGATACAAAAGAATAGTTATTTTATAGTTGAATGATTTTTTCATTGCCCGAATTTATCACCTTCAGTAAACGAACCGATTACCCGAGGCGTCTTGTGGATTATGACGGTAGTAGTGGTGGTAATATTAGAAGCTATCACGCATGTTTGGACGAGGTGGCCAAAAGAGAATCTTTTTGGCCATCATTGGCCGACCTTCTGAAATAGCTTGGATTAAATTTTATACCGGTGGTGATCATACGGTCATCAAGGAGGGCTTTCTAGCCTTCTGACATGGGTTCGGATCCTGCCTCCACGGCCGATCAGTTCTAATTGACCGCAACCCCCTTCCTGAAATACCGCAGCCCTATTAAACAATAAAAAGGAGTTAAGGAGGGAAAGAAAAAAGAAAGTGAAAAGTAAGGCTATTAGGAACCGCCTATTTTGCATACCGCTAGTTCTGTACTTATAAGGGGTTCTGAACTGATTTTTGTCCTTTGGATGAAATGTTTACCAGTGTACAGTTCCATTCGGAACTATTTCTCTCGTCGATTGCATGTGATTCGAGTAAAGTACAAAACTGTCTGTGCCCAAACTTGTGAGATCACATGATGAGAAGAAAAACCCCGATATTTCCGGTCAACTAGCACTATCAGTTATCGCGTTGCCCTGAAAGCCCACCCTCTGATCCGGACCAACGGTGGCTTTCAAATTATTTACCCTAAGTTGTATTCACAGATCATCCACTACTGTGTTCATTTTAACCTATCCGTCTCACACGTTCATCCTTGATTTGCCGAAGTGACGACCAAGACAGCGATCGGTGAACCTAGGTTCCATAGATGTTGAAGTTAAGATAGTGAAAAATATGATAATCAATGGATATGATGATGACGATAATTGACGCTGTGGTAATGCATTCATATAGACGTGGTGTTTTCGAGGTCACGAGAGATAATGTGATAATTTTAATGTTAGTTGTATTTGGTCAGTGAATACATCCCGATGTTTTGAGTCAATGGTCATAGTACGCTTAGCACTGGTTACCTGCTCAGCCATCTCGGAGGTTATTCTCGTATACGTTCAGGAAGTCTTTTTGTTTGCTCGATCTATTGGACTGGCCCTGGGAGTTCAAGCGAATTGGTGCACGCAGCGAGAAGCGGAATTCACGGTTAGTTTGCTTTTCTTTCGTATAAAGAGAACTGGTCGATATGTGAACAAAACACGGTGTCCAAAAGCGAAATACGTGGTTCTGATTACGATTTAAGGTTGTCTGTTCACTGTATCTATTACATTGTCTATTCTGAACGTAACACAGAGGTAGGTAGTCCTATTGTAACAAAGAAAGCAGGACGGACGAGGTAAGCCCTTATTTGACCAGCTAAACAAGTCAACTCGATAAAACATGTACAACCCTTTATCTAGTTCCTTTTCCAGACCACGATGTAGCTACATCGATCCACTGGCTGACTGAGTATTTGGGCTCCGTTCTGACCAGGTGCCTGCCACCATTAGGTTGATTCTTCTGACCACCGTTTCCCTTCGGTTGGTACGATTGACCCGGTTTCCGGATTATTCGGTAACCTCTCAAGTAAGCTATCTCGCTGATTTCCTCGGATTCCGCTTTGTTCCATCTGCGGGTCCGCCTTCTTTTATTTTGTCTATTGATGGAAGCTTTTTATATATTCACCTTCTCTTCTCTGGTCTGTAGCTTTCTTTCTCTCTCTCTCTTTCTTTTTTTTCTCTCTCTCTGTGGTTGGCGCGATCAATCTGATACTCATTTTGCTCCGCTGCCACCACATTCTCCCTACATTATTATTGAGCATTTGAGGGTTAGATATGCTATTGATGCTTTACGTACATTTGTTGACGAGACACGCATGTTATCGTTCTCAAGAACAAATTTACCCCACCGCTATTAGTTCATTTTCAATGGTGACTGTAGAGCATATCTTAATGGGTCTGCCAGTTAAACACAGAGTAAGAATCCTTCTTTGGCCCACCGACATGAAGCTTCAGTAGGTTAATTTTCTCTGACTGCATGACAATCCAGAGGACACTGATACACCACTCCTAAATTAAGATTATAGCCATGACAACGAATTCAGGCTTGCAATCCACATAAGAATTTACTGATCTACTATCGTCATGGTGACGATAATTTCGAGCAAAAATCAAATTCAAACAGGAAGTAACTTTGTAGTGACATCCACCAATCAGATTCAAGGTTGTCAGATCCGCTGTGCTAAAAGACTGAATGTTGGACACATGATGGCAGTTGGAACTTTCACCCCGAAATCGATAGACAAATAACATCTGTGTACTTTTAGCCCGTGGAGATGTGGTGAACGACTATAGCTGACTGCTGGTCAGCCCAGAAAGAAAACGAATACTGTCAGATTTTACCAATTCTTGCTGTTCTCAATCGCCTACTTAAAACAACTCGATATTATAACCGAAAGCGGTGGTAACCACAGTGAGCAAGTAAATAGAGTGTTAATCTTACAAAACGAAGAAATGTAATCAAATGCACGAAAGACGGATTGATTGTGCCAATAGTTACTTAACACGGAGAAATTGGTTATGAAATCCAGAATGCGTCGTTTTACTGAATGAAAGCGGCATTGGATTACGGCTGCGTGAAAACGGCTTGAATGATGACCATTTTGTGGTATTTTACCTTGGTGATTCACTGGGTATTTCACGGAACACGGCAAGCACGGGCTCGTAGCCACATGCACTGAGAAACCCTTCCCAATCAGAATCACAGTGAGTAAATACAATAAAAGCCTACTGTGATTAGTTAACCGGTGATCTACCAGTTATTTCCTCTCTTTCAGTAATATTTATACAAATCAGTTTTGCAATAGGAATAACGTACTGTTCCGCAGCCCTAGTCTTTTCGCTACTGCGATGTGCGAATAGTACAACTGGCTTCGTGACATGGAACTGGCAAGTACTGAACAGCCGAACATACTTACCGGTGGATCGGAAATTAAGGATTGAATTGAACGATTCAAGCTACTTTGCGAGGTGTGCAAGGATGTGAAGAAATAAAATCAAACAGCTTAGTTTATGACGGAAAGCGGCCGTTCAGTGTACTCGTTGAGGAAGAACCTAGCTTTACCACGAGCACCAGCTGCCATTTCGTCCGAAATGGTGAAGAACCCGCTCCCAGGCCACGTTGTTCCGGTTAAATTCCAGGTGGCTGAGCGTGCCATATTCTGTTCACTGACCCATGACCCCTGGATAAAGTTTCGTAAATTCGTCCTTATGTCACAGATGCGGGCTGTGAGCTTCAATTTTGGGGTCATTTGGAGACCGACCTGTGGAATTAACTAGTTTCCGGTGTGAATCATCCGGAGCTTGCAGAAGAGGCTTTCGTTGAATCCAGATCTCACATTCTCTGAAGCCCGGTCAATATCTGAACAATCCGATGATGTCTCTAAAGTGACAACCAAGCATTCCGCGGTGCATAACCAACACGTTCATTCTCATAGACCAGGCAGTTTACATCGCTAACCTCAGTCAGAGTCAGTAACCTAAGCCTCTCTTAAACGAAAGGCAGTACAGATGAACCGTTACTCTCAGTAAGGCAAAATTCATCTCCGTCCAACCCGTCGCTTTCGTGATGCAGTATGCTACTCCTGGCTGAATGTTGGCCTCATCCGCAAGGTATATCGCCAATTCCGATGTAGTGGGGTGAATGTGACCCCTAATAATCCGAAGGACGATACCAACTCTGTAGATTTTGAAAATTTGACGAGGTTCAAACCTATTCGTGCACAAGACGGTTTAATTCTAGTGCGGTTTGCGGCATCAATTCATTGCAGACGCTGTAAGGTTCAAAAGTATTACTCCCGAAGCAGTATTTCATGGTGCGTCCTTTCAATGGCCCCGCTACGCGTTGGTCTGCCTTAGAATTACAATTTTCTGAACTACTTATTTCATCCAATCCATCATTGGCACATTGTGCACTCGTAATTATTCGAAGCAATTTATGCTGTCAATAGAAGCCATGACTAGACAACTATCTGGGGTCCTAAACTGGAGCCATCATACAAGAAAAGCAAAAGAGCTGGTTAGCAGGCTGCTCCTAAGTGCACAATGCCGGGCGACGTGACTGTTTCAACGTGCGTTCCTGTGGTGATTCAGCAGCTGTCACACGTGATACGGTCAGGTACAGCTTCGTAACCACGTACACGGATCAGCCACAACCAATCAGAATCGCCGCGGACAAGTCCGACTAAAGCTCCCTGTGATTGGTCACCTTCGAGTCTACCAATTATATTCTCTAACTTAACACATTTATACAAACCCGTTCTGCAATACAACAAAAGTGTTATTTCGTGGCCTTGGTCTTCTTGCTAATTCCGTTTGCGTAGTTCTGGGTGGGGGCAATTTCAATACGGACTGTTAATTCAGTTCATTACGACTATTACAGCTTCTCATCGTGGTTTGAGGACCATGCAGCACAGCGCGTTCTGCTATTTTCAGTGTAGACAAAGACAGCTCTTGGTTGATACTTTTTGGGTTCCATCTAGCTACGGCGTTGTTTTGGCACTGTAATAATTGCAACAGAAATCCAACAGTCGCGAACTGAATGTGATTTAAGTGAACTGATAATTACCGAGGTCGTCAGACTACATTGAGAGCCGGCCAAATAGCTGAGCGGCTCCGCCGGAAGGTCGTCTCGACCAGTTAACCTGGTCATCTTCGTTGATTTGAGTAATTTGAGAACCTATGTGGTTGATATCTCTTGAAATTCAGGCGGGATAGACAACGGGAAAATGGGCAATGGGTCGTCTGATTGTCGGAGAAATTGAACTTTGAGACGGTCTACATCTAAATTCATCTTTGGGGGTTTTCCTGTCTGATGGCAGAGGAGCTAGACTCCACGCCATCCGTGTTTGATATTTCGAGAGTTTAGGAACTGTCTGAGAGATTGTCTTACAGGCGTGTTATTTCAGATTTTACTAAAAGTGGCAGTCGAAGAACCTCAGTTTTGTTTTACATCTTGTAGGCTGATTCTTTCCTCCTGCGTAGCTGCTTCAGGACTTGACGCATCACTTAAGATTGATGTAGGTGGCAAGGCCGTCACCTTTTTCCGTTTTGTGATACATACGATCTTGACGGAAGCAGGTGAACTCTCGTATCTGAACCATAGCGTTATCCATATTGTCATTCGACCACGTTTCTTGTATAAAACACAGCACAGGTGTTTCTAAAGCCGCGGGCCATGAATAGGTATGTAAAAATCGACAGCTTATTGGGTAGGGAACTGTTATAGTCGTAAAGAACTGAATTAACAGTCCGTATTGAAATTGCCCCCACCCAGAACTACGCAAACGGAATTAGAAAGAAGACCAAGGCCACGAAATAACACTTTTGTTGTATTGCAGAACGGGTTTGTATAAATGTGTTAAGTTAGAGAATATAATTGGTAGACTCGAAGGTGACCAATCACAGGGAGCTTTAGTCGGACTTGTCCGCGGCGATTCTGATTGGTTGTGGCTGATCCGTGTACGTGGTTACGAAGCTGTACCTGACCGTATCACGTGTGACAGCTGCTGAATCACCACAGAAGCCCAGCCGAAGAGTAAAAATTTTCATACAAACCTACGCGATCTGCTATTGATGCAGAAGTGTCCATTGAGCACCATGTTGCTAAATCCGTCAACGATTCCAGCTAGTCATTTAGATGTTCCTTTCTTGACTACACGTCGGCCTTTGACAGTGTACCACTCTCGCTTCTTCTCAGAAAACTGGAATCTTTTGGCTGGCCAGCATATTCACTAAATTTGTTCAAGGACTATTTCTCTGGAAATACACACTGCACTAAAGTAGCCAGAAAAGTTCCCTAACATCTCTTGCCCAGTGCAAATGCACTTCAACGTGCTTTTTCCCATATTTGTTTTCAACATTCATTAGTGATTTGTGTTTCACCCATCCAGCTCGTATCTTTAAGTACGCTAATGATGTTATTTTGGCTAAGTCTGTCTCAGCTAGGTCGGAATTTGACAAATTCACTGCGAATATTTAACATATTTAGAACTTATTTGATCGATGTAGTTTTCTGTTGAACAGTAATAAATGTGGTGTATTTTTTCCACTGCCCGTTCCCGGTTCACTGACGACTTTCCTGCCATTATTTCTATTCCTCTCGCACGTATTTCCCACGTTAAATATCTTGGTGTTGTGTTGCAGTATAATCTACATTGGTCTTTGGGCATTGAAATCCCAGTAGGAAAACTGCGTCGCTTGTCGCATCAAATGTATATTACCTATCATTCTTCATTCTTACCCTGCCATTTCCCCAGGGTTATTAGGAAGGATTTCATTACACTTTCCAGGAGCTTATTCATCATTAGTCTTGTTTTTACTATAACCCTAAATGAAACAGTTTTCAGCTATGCACAAGACACACAACAGCATCTATTGCATTTGCACAGAAAATCCTCTCTCATGCTTCTCACCCATTGCATTTCGACCTTACTCTTTGTCAGTCCCACTCATCGACCCGGTCTAGGTGTAAACTGCTTCCCTACACATCGTCTTTTCACGGGAATTCGATTTTTGCTTTTCCAACACGTGTACTAACAAGCAAGCATGTCATTCTGTTTGAAATAAGATCTCGTTTTTCTCTGAAGCTTATTTTGGCGGTATTATTTTTGGCTGAAAGGCGCTGTACAACTACGCCCCGGCTGGTATATATAAAATACAATACGCAATAGATAATTGATCCGGCCAAGTGCACCCATTCAACCTGTGATGAGTCATTGTTTGTAGACCCTAGATTTATTTCAAAATGCGAACTCATGGTGAAGTAAATCATGTACTCTCATCTCAACTCCCTTAACTCAGGCCCCATCACACTTCTTTGTACATTTGAACTATATAATTCGTGTATGTGAGACATTCAAAATCTACAATCCAGTACCGGCCCAATTTGGTTCTGATTTCTGATTGAGGCGTAACAAGTTCCGAGACGAGCGTAGTGAGGTCTGTGCAAGACAAATTTCCCGATTAGCTTCGTGGTATGGAATTGTCCGCTATCAAGCCGATAAATTTACATGCTGGACAACTAAGGTTGAGAAATGGATCGGGCGTTTCGAGTTATGTTGGGCAGTCCGGACAGACCACAAGAGAGAAAACCAAACGGCATATTTCCTCACTATGGGCGGCCGTAAACCATAATCCTCATTAAGGAACCTGTCACTTTCAGGATCACCATCATTGGTTCCATTTGAAGAGTTTAGTGAACTACTGGATTATTCCGTACTGAGCAATTTCCAACGGTGCAAACTTCCACGCTTTGAGTCGAGGTCCACTCGAAATGTTTTGAGTTTTGGTGCGCGCACAAGAGACGTAAGCAACGTCGGGAATCAGCTGGAATCGCAACTGCGAGATCACTTGAGTGTTTGCGTAAATTATAAAAAAGCTGTTGTTAAAAGGTACTTGACATTCACAGAAGCCCGTACGATTTGCGAACAGTTTGACCATGTGAAAGCAGCCTTGGCAAGTAAATTTATTGTACATGGAATGGGAACTCTATCAACTCGGTTTTCTTCCATTCGGTTTTCACGCGTCACCTGGAATTTTTCAGACCGCAACTGACCAGACCATTGATGGGCAGCAAGGTGTTAGGGTGATGTTATTACATTTGCGCAGGACAATAAATAGCATGATGAACGGTGTTGTGTCCGGTTAAAGGCACGCACACTACACGCGGACAACCAATCAATATTCCACCTACGCATGGACGTACGCCTGATTGGTATTGCTACTTAGTCATGCTATACCGCGGGCAGTATTAACCGATCGATCTTGCTATGGGCGGCTTGGCCTTACTTAGTCGCACGTGAAATCAAATGTGGCTCAGCTCTTTTACTTGATTGCTCGCGGTCGGTTTGCACACCCATTTATACAAATAAATGAAGTCTAAAAACTACGTGTTCTGTTGCTATTGATTACTTGCACGACAAACGACTGTTGCGGTCATTACAACGGTTCAAAGATAGGAATGTCGAGATCAAGCCATCAAAGTGTATATTCAGGGCAAATTTATTAGACTACTTGAGTTTCATCGTATCTAGAGAAGGTTATAGACCTGATCCAGAGCGCTGCAAACCTTTATTGAATGCGCTGTCACCGAAAAACTTTACTGAATTACGATCCATTCTGGGATGTATCTAATACCATTCAAGATTTATTGCGAACTTTGCTAGGACTGATCAACCGCTTTTGTATTATAATGTACAGAACAGTGGGAATAGAATGGCCAGTATGAACAAGTGCTGAGAAATATTATTCGCCGAGTTGCAGAAAGGGATTTGTTGAAGACATTCTCCGTCACGGGTCCTGTATCTGTGTTTACTGATGCTTCGTCCACTGGGATCGGTGCTGTACTCGAACAAGACGGTTATCCTTTCTTATGTATTTCTCGACGCTCACCAAGACTGAGAGAGGACATTCACGAACCTAGAAAGATGCACTGGTCGTGTTCTGTACCTTGATACGTCAGCGTATCCGTTTGGTACCCAATTTATGACTGCATCTCACCGTCAAGCAGTGAGTTACATTTTCAGTCCGAAGGTATCACTATGGAAAACCACCGCAGCCATGGTCCCTCGATGAGCGCTCCATCTTAGTGGATACTTTCAAGACATCGAACATCACCCGGTTGTACGAATTCCGCAAGCCAATTTCTTATCCGGTTTTCAAAGGTGGGACCGGAACCAGAGGAGTGTTTAATACTGGAGCCAATTCCAGTCATTAGAAGTGACCTTGACAGGGAAACAAAAAGTTACCACAGAATATTCTTCACATTTAAGCAAGTGTGACATGGCCATACGAGAAAGTGACTTGCGGTATTGCTTAGACGCAAGGACGAACTGTCTCATTCTAGATGGTATTTTAAAACTATATGATAAGTTTACCGCTGTATTCTCATCTGAATCGAATGGGGCTTGCATGGAAAGAAAATCCATTTTTAGAATCTTACGTAGATTCTAAAAATGAACTATGTTCATGCGTACTCCATTTCATTCATTCGAGACCATAGCTGCAAACCAACTGTGGAGTGCTCAAGAATAGGGGTGATTGGGCAGAACAGTACCGCGTACTCACACCTGATGAGCGACAACGACTGCAAAACCGGTCGTGGGCTTCCGGGGGAGTTTTGTCTTCTCATCCGCATGCAACACGATACTACTCGTACCATAAGTGATAAGTTCGTCATGCCACCAACTTTGAGACAAACAATTTTAAGAGAATTATAAAAAAGTAATTTGGGTACGGATAAAATGAAATCATTGTCGCCGAACATGTTTTGGTGGCCAGGAATCGATGGAGGTATACCATCGACACCGTTATACTGTCAGAATCGTGTGCATAAAGTAGACCGTCAGCCGAGGTACTGAACTCCATGGGCGTAGAGTTACCTACCTTGGCAAAGAGTGCATGCTGATTTCTGTTGTCCTTTTCTCGTATTAAGTGACTAATATTCCCGATGGCGCGAAGTTCTTCTTACAGATAATGCCATAACAGGATTTCTTTTAAAACCTACGGAAAAGTTAAGGAATACCCCAGGTTTTCGGGACTGACTACGGGCCTCAGTTTTGTTCAGATGAAATCTAAATAGGACCAGAAGGAACTAAAAGTCACCATATAGGAATACCTTCTAGACTTCCAAGTCAAAATGGACTGGCAGAAAATCTCATCCGAACATTGAAAACTGCAGTGAGTTTGTAGCGACAGCCATCTTCGTTCGTGCTTTTAACGCGTTTATTGTTTAACTGAACGCTGGCTGCCAAGCGCGGTTGTCATTTGACTGTTGCTCTTGCGCACGCTCCCAAATACACACTGACCACTATCTCTCCTAATCGCCTTCTCGTTCGCACGGGTCGTGGAGAATACCGTCCTGGTTAACGTATTCGTACAGTGCCCAGCAGTAGAGTAACGTGCAGCTGGTCCACGCAGTACAAAGGACCGAGGAACACGTTTAATAAGGGAACCACGAAGTAAGGTCTAACCAACCTTACAAATTCTATGCGGCCTAAAGCTTTATCCGATCTAGACACTTTCGTTGATAATTTCCTACAGCAATATCCGAATGCAGCACATGCTACGAGCAAGAACACTCCGTCAGTGAAATTTAAGGGACGAAATCTTCGTTGTTCATTGCAATGCCTTTGTTTATCAAACGTATCACACTTTCGAGGACATGACATACAACGGTCCGCCGGTATTATAGAGAGGGAGCTTGATTCGCGACTTGTAGAAATCACTGACCTCGTTGACGGCACATTCCATAGAAGATCGAATTCGGTTGAGAGGTACCGAAGCGAAGCTTGAGAAGACTGGTGAAGTAATACCGAAGGAGGAAAAAATCAAACTGCGGAGATCTCCACGGCTCAATTCAAAACAAGAAAACAAAATTACTTGAAATACACGATATGAGATGTGATGATCCATTGTTTGTCGACCCTAGATTAATTTAAAGTGCAAACTGACTGTGAAGAAATGTGTTCATTCAATTTCTGACCATGTGCCCCCCAATCCAACTCCCTTACCTCAGGCCCCATCACACTTCTTTGTACATTTGAACTATATAGTTCGTGTATGTGAGACATTCAAAATCTACAATCCAGTACCGGCCCAATTTGGTTCTGATTTCTGACCGAGGCGTAACAAGTTCCGAGACGAGCGTAGTGCGGTGTGTGTAAGACAAATCCCATGCAACTCACTGAAGTGCGTATTCATGGTTTTACTGGTCATCCCCGTACACTGCTGAGCGAAGCCACATTGATAGTTCGATTGAAACGCAAGTTTGACCCTTTAAGTTTTTTTTAGTAGGCAGTCCGTCTATCCTGGTGTCAAAGACCCTGCGTGTCCAGGACCATTCGGTAATCCTCCAGATAAGATCCCAGACTCTAGTAGTTCAGCTTATTCTCTAGAATTTGATCAGACAACACCATCGGCTGCGTTGCAACAGACAACCTTACATTCTGATCAAAAGGACGACGGAATTTTTCCCAAGCTGTCAATCTCACTAGTCATTTTTGGGGTGTTTTGTTAGCCTTAGTGATAGTCAGCGTTTTGTCTTGTCGATTTAAATGTCACCGCACCTGCAGATGAACTGATATAGAACGTGTGAAGCAAAGTTTGTCAACTGGTCACACCCGCGTTAGTCCAGACTAATCCTGCGGGTAGATGGTAGAATGTGAAACTGTGCAACCTGTCGTGTGCAGCTCAAAGTTGACTTTAGTTGGAATGCGCATCGGTGAGTAGATGGCTACTTAGACAGACTAATCCAATAAATACAACTTTCTTCGGTTAACTGGGGTTTGGGTCTACCAAAGACAGTCTTTGACCGGGTTTAACAGTGAATTTTGGTTTATTCTGTATTACATGCTTGGGCATGATTGCAGTGGAGGGATACACCTCTAGCCTCTCAAGCCCACTGCACCACCAGGAATTATCGGCATGCATGTCTGAGAAACTAGGGTTGGCGAACCACATAAGGTCCCAATAGGTCAGGCGTGCAGGCGAGTCACGTGACAGCAAATCCATCTCTATCGTCAATGTGACTGGCTGTGATGGGATTCGAACATCGTACCCCTTGAGGTGATTACCGTTCATACCACTCGACTAGCACCGGCATAGGTAAGCTTTTTCATAACAATAACTTTTTATACGCTCGGTTAGACCGGGTTGTAGGGGAATTTATCCCTAACACAAGCAGCTTAATACGTTACAACCCCGTCACATCTATTCCAGCTGTTTAACCGAGTACACCCAAAACAGAAGGTCAAGACCGTGTGGCCATCTGTATTAAGATACTCGATCTGACTGCAAGGATAAATACGTGAACGTAGAAGAAACAGCACCCTGTGCATGCTCGTATCTCTTTACAGTCCGGACCAATGGGAAGCGTGAGGCAGGCAGAGTATCTTTTAGTAGGTTGGAATCGGTGCTCTTCTGTGTGGTTTGCGCGTGTTCGATCAGGAAGGATAGAACGAAGGAAAATTCGATAAGCTGGGGCTGAGCAAGTGCATCAGCAGGCATCGAAGAAAATGGATATGGTGATCTATGTCCCATCTCTGCCTGAATGTGTGACAATGCGGAACGCAAAATGTGAGCACGATAAGAAAAAGTTAAACGTGCTCAACGAATGATTTTCAACGGGGTTCACAATATAATGGCAGATGTGGGACAGCGGAGATTCACAAGGTTGATGCAGGCCCGTTACAGAATGAACAAATAGCCCTGGTACCACAGTAGCTAGTTTTCACTAGACCACTTTTATGCTAGAGAAAGGGTTTTAAGTTCAAGTGCTGGATATTCAACGTGGCTTTCTTTAACGTTGTACCGTTTCATCTTATTTACTCATAAATTGGGTTCCTGAAGAATTTAAACAGTTGTCTTCTCCATAAAAAGAGAAAGGTGTGAGTGAATTGAATTTAAAAGATGCGAGGCGGTGTTTAACTGTATACGGTCAATGAAAGACAAAATGTCTGTAGAGAATTGCACCAGTAATGAAACCATGCGTTCCTTTCATTCAGTGACAAAATCACAAATCAGCTAGTGCTCTAATCAATTGAGTTCCCGGAGTCATTTCGTCGATTTTTCTATGCGAAGTTACTTTGATACCGAAACGAATGTAATCTGTGTTCAAAATAATAAGTTATTTTAAGTGATCCATTGGATATTCGCTTGAGCTATGGACACCCGAATGGCTGTAGCGCGATAGCCCAGCTAGTAGAGCATCTGCCCGGTAAGCGAAATGTTGTGGTACCTTGTACATTTCGTAATACTCTACCATTTCCTTCTCACTGTATTGTACACAACGTTCTATTGTTTTAACAAATTGATAAAGACATTTTTCAACGCACTCGCAAGTGATTACCGCAGATTGTTCTCTCTGCGTTGCTTGTGAACGGTCTGAGACCTGTGGCAATAAAAACCAAACTCACAATCCCAAACGTCATTTTAACGCACCTACCGCGACTTGGCAGCCAGCTCTGGAATTATTAGGATCCATTCGAACGACGTACAACCGCCTGACCAATAGCTGCGTCGAACTAGACTTCAGGAGCACTTTTATGTGGCCGGTTGGATTTCAATCTACTGAACACTGTAGACAAACTGTGAGTCATCTTTTTCTATTTCTGTTGCACCTTATTTCTGTACACTAGCATTTGTTAACATTTTATTTTTGTCTCCCATCTATATCGAGTCGCCACAATGTCACCGGTTCGATTTCGACTCGCGCCGCAGGACTCTTAGGATGCAAAAAATGCAAGTAGATTTTCGGTTATCGGTAAGTTTCAGGCTCCTTGTGCATTCTATAAGTATAGAAGTGCATGGAAAGTCATGAAAATGTACGTTGGTGAAAACCGAATTGATGTCGATGGAAAATGTGCTGAGGTCAATAAAACAATTGCCAGTATACGTACGGATTTAAACCAGTTCTATTGAGTCAAAGACAAAAGTACATTAGTGCAGTTTGTTGATCGATTGCCAGCCTAATCGCGCTGCTGATATCATGTGACCAAAATTTAGTACTTTTCGGACGAGCAGTCCAACAGCCTTGAATTCGATTGGTGAAGTTCACTGTGAAGCTAAGTTTCCTGTCATGGGATTCCATGGGAATTCCACCTGCATTTAAAAATTTTGAGAACGAGGTGGAGATAGACAAACGTCAAATAATTATCCACTCTTATGCGTTTTTTGATTATATATATATATATATATATATATATATATATATATATATATATATATATATATATATATAATATGCATATGTAATAGATCGTCACTGTTACCACACGTTTTATGTCGAAAATGTCCGCTTTATGTGTTTGAACTCAGAATGACCTTCAAACAGTGTGTCCATTCGCAGTGGTCAGGCTGTAGGCAGCCACATTGGTGTTCGATTAACGTAGATGTGCGAACCCGATGGGACATTTACCAAGATTTGGATGAAGAAAGTTTTCTGATTTTCTGTTTTTAGATCGAACACGCGCAACCTACAGTGAAAGATCGCTGGATTTTGTATACCACACTTTTCACTTCTAAGCTACCACGAGATACGCATGAACAACTGGACACTAGCTTCATTGATCTTTTTGACGGATGTGTCGTGAATAATATGCACATCGGTGAACATCATTATCACCGGATGAAATATGAAGTGTCAATCAACAATGTACATCTACCGCTAGTAGCTACTACACATGTGAATCGATAACCGCATACAGCTTTCGTTCAGGGATACAGCTTAGATCCGCCCATACCTGAGACACAATATTCTCAAGAAATGAAAAGTGAGCGATTACAAGCTGTATGGGGATGTCCACCAGGAGTAGAGAAGTTAGAACCGGGGGGAAGTGACTGAATTCATAATTTCTATCTTTCAACTAAATCGGCACCAAACTGCTCACAACAGAACAGCGATGGAAACTGAATGTTCAATAAGAGTTCAGGATCAACCATGCCATGAGAGTATGTGATTTACAGCCCATTCGACAAAGAAGAGAGCTTGTATTGTTTGTGATACGAGGGAAGAACACATAGCTGGTTCTACCGCTTCGGCTTCACTGTAACAAGTCATTTCAGCTCTATGTTTTGTTTCTCTAAGAGGTATGAAATTCATTATCTTCTAGGATTCTCTTAAGTTAAGTCAGGACCTGTTCCCGTATAGAGTCTGTAGCCCCTGGTCCTCGGTTCGTGACACGTTAGCGAATATACTCGGCAGCGCGCAAAGAAGCAGAAATCGAAATGTTGGAGCGGGATAATGTGTGTATTGGAGGAACGCAACGACATGCTGACGGTGTACACAGGCGGAGCAAGTGGCGCCACCAAATTCGGTAATTGTTCGGATACACAACTTTGTTAGTCTTTGTAATTGTGTGTCATATCGGTCGCACTACAGAGATCTCCCCCAAGAAGGCCGATGTGGTGGTCATCTTTGGGGATTTCAATACCGAAGTTGGCTGTTTGGAAGACTCCGAAAGACACATCGGAGAACCATTTGCTACCCCAGCCGATCGTACCGATAACAGCGATCGTCTTATTCAGCTGGGTTCTGACCACATATCGTTTCTGGCGGGTACGAACCTCTGCCATAAGAAGAGGTGTAAATTCACATGATGTCCTCCTACGTCTTCACAACATTGAACTCAGATTGACCATATTGTGATTGGTCACCGATGGTGTGGATCAACTGAAGATTGTCGTTCATTTTGGTCTACGCTTGTGGACTCAGATCATGCCTTAGCACGTGCCCGCTTCTGTTTACGTCTCGTCCGTGGTCCCACCAACGTAAATGCCACGCGTCTGCGAGGTTGATTTTAGACGATATCCAGCAATACAATTTCCAGATGGAGCTGTCTACGCAATTATCGATGCAGCCAGATGTTCAGGACCCAAATAGACGTTGGCAACAGATTAAGGAAACCTCGTATGCTGCTTCGAATGTCACCGAGGACTCCGGTTCAAGTCGGTCTCACAAACATTGGATATCTTCGACATCAGTTGCTCCGTTGGATGCTCGCAGATCCGTCCCTCCGGATGCCACATTCAATGAAGTGCGCAAATCCCTCAGACGTCAACTGACTAGGAGCCTGAGAAATGACCGTGAACAGTGGTGGACTGCGAAATGTAGGGAAATGGAAAAGGCTGCGTCCATTGGCAAAACTCCCAGCCTTTTCCGTTTGACTAGGGAAACCGGTCTACGGAAACATGGTGTAAGTGAGTTAATTAGGTAATCCGACGGCTCACTAATTCACTCTCGGGAAGATCGTCTTCACCGATGGGTGGAGCACTTTAGAGAACAATTCAGTTGGCCCACTTCAACTTGCTAGCGAAACGATGCAGGTGGATATCATTTCTCCATCAGAGATGGAGGTTATGCGGGAGATGGGTCATTTGGAAAGTTACAAAGCTGCTGGACCGGATTTTTTGTCTCTGTCCTCTTTCAAGGATGGAGGAAAAACTTTGGTTTCGGAGTTAACAAAATTCCTCCAGGTATTCTGGGATAGTGAACAGATTCTCAGGGAATAGTGTGAATCGGTGATTGGGCCAATTTACAATAAAAGCGATGGGTCCTCTTGTGAAAACCACAGAGAATCTATCTTGGTGAGTCCAAACTGCTCACCGGTCTTATTCTCCGCCGGTTATCCAGTGCCCGCGAAATGTGTAAGCGCGTGAATTAAGCCGGTTTCAGACCCGGTCGGGGTTGTATGGACCACATCTTTACTCCTAGACAAACTCTAGAGCAGTGGCACATCCTCCGTAGGCCCACCGGCTCTGTCCTTTTTGGTCTGAAAGCGGTGTTCGACTCAGTAGACCGCACAGTTCTCCGGTGCTGTCTCTCATTGAAGGGTGTCTCAGGGAAATTTATTTCTCTTTTCCAATGCTTGTATGCAAACAGCCGAAGCCGAGTTCGTGCTTACGGCGATCTTTCACTCGAGTTCATCACAGAAAGTGATGTTCGTCAGGGTTGCCCTCTTCAACTCTGTGATTGAACTGAATCTTGAGATAGCCCTATCCTCGTGTGAGAATAGTGGCAGGCAGTAAACTGTATGACTTGGAATACGCGGACGATATTGTTCTTCTGAGTGAAGATCCAGGTGAGTTGCAAGCTCTTTTAGATAGCCTAAACAACAGTGTAGCAATGTGTTGGGATGCGTTTTGCACCTTCAAAGTGCAAACTGCTGCTGCGGGACAGGGTTGGTTCAACACCAAACCTCTTCTTGGCAGAGAAGACTCTAACTGACGTGGATAAATTTTGTTACCTGGGTAGTTACATCTCACCAGGTGGACAGATATCAGATGAAGTGTGATTGCGTATACGGAATACGCCCTTGGCTTTTGCTAGCCTCCGTCATCTGTGGCGCCGGCGTGACTTCCGGTTGTCTGTTAAGGGTCGAGTGTACGATTCGGCGGTTAGGTCCGTTCTTCCACGCGGCTCAGAAACATGGCCGTTGAGGGTAGAAGATAGGCAAAGGCTGTCGTTGTTTGAGCATCGATATCTTCGTATTTTCGTTCGAGTTTGGCGGAAACACCATACCAATAATGCTGAGGTCAGACGCAGGGTGTTGGGAACCAGAGGTCAGTCTTTGGAACAAGTACTGAATCTAAACAGATTAATGTGGCTTGGGCATGTGTTACGCATGCCCACCGATAGACTTCCTCGGCGAACACTGTTCTCTGAGGCCGGTAGTGATTGGAAGGTAAGTCAAGATAGTCAGCCCATGACACGACAAAAAAGTATGAAGACCTTAACCAGTGCACTTGGCCATGTAGGACATGTTAGGCTTCCACGTTGGGGTCCACGTGATCCGCCCACCAAACGGATGGAGAAATTAAGTGGTATTGGTAGGTTTCGAGGCCAGCGGCGTAGTTACATTCGGACTCTTTCCTTTTTCGCTTGATTTCCGCTTGATACTTTGAATTTTTGGATCTTTATCACTAAGGTCGAATTCTTCTTGCCCTTTACTGGACGATGCTGGAAGGTACCAACCGAAACCAGAACACAGGAGTGCACGGGGTAAAGGTTGAATAAACTGAACGCTGCTCGATCCTTCGATATACGCATGCTCACCTTTACTACCGTGTTCTCATCGGTCGTCACGCTGCTACCGAGATAAGTGAGGCGGCCGACAACTGCCAGCACTTCTGCATCGAGTATCAAGCTTGGAACTGTTGAAGTCCAGTCTTTCAATATCACCTAACATTTTGAAGGTACAAAGCGTATACCGAATGAAGCTACAGCTTTTGCGAGTCTATCTAGTGCACGTTGCACATGTTCCGTGCATTCGAATAAGCAGACAAGGTTGTCCACATAATCTAGATCGCATAAATTTTCCCTATTTGCAAGCTCGATGCCCATATCCCGAAGGTTTCGCAAGGCATTCTCCATTATCTCGTCCATGACGACGTTAAAGAGGAATGGTGTTGAATGCCACTGGTCGTGTTGAATGGGCTGGATTTTTCGCAATGAATCTTTACGCGGCCAGAAGTATGAGAATACAATGATCTCAGTAGATTCACGAACTTCGTGGCATGCCTTTTCGGTGAAGAGCATTGAATAGCCCTGTTCGATCAAGTGAATCGAAGGCGCCTTTCAAGTCGAGGAAAACCATTATTGTTGGTCGACGGTGTGTGTGACGCACCTCAAGTATTTCACGAAGAGTAAAAATCTGGTCGATGCATCCTCGACCTGGGCGGAATTCGGTCTGTTGTTTGCTGGCGGTCGTCTCGCTAGCCGGTGTCAAACGGCGTATCGAAATCCAGGCTAATATCTTGGTGACTATCGGAACCAAAAGATCCCGCGATGATTATTACAATCATTGCGCATCCCCTTCTTGAAGATGGGTACAATCAACAACTCCCCCCATAATAACGAAATACGCTCCTCACTCCAAATGTCACGGAGAAAGGTGGTAATTGATTTTATCAATGCATCGCCACCCATTTTGAAAAGAACTGGAGGAAGTTCATCGGGACCGGCCGCTTCCCCACGCTTTAGTAATGGAATACGTGAGTCCACTTCCATTTCCGATGGGGGCTCAAGTGATACTCCCCAAGGAATCGCACTTGTTGAAGTCGGAGTAACTACATTAGCGCGCCGCCAGCTAAACTGTTCCTTGAAGTATTCGGCCCAACGATTCGGCCTTTGCTCTTTGCCATGAATAAGCTCTTTATTTCTATCGCATATCGTTTCGCTGACTGGAGTTCCCCGTCCACCGGTGTCACGAATAAGTTCAAACAGTCTTTGAATGTTACGTGAAGCATTTTTTCAGTTACCTTGACCCACCAATTTTCGCGATTCCTATTAGGGCTTTTGTAAACTACCTTTGTAGATGTCTTCGTATCCCAATCATCTAACAGTTCGAGAACCGACCTTTTTGCTCCATTAGACTGAGCGACTCTTGAGAAATCCCGTGTCTCTGATGGACAACGGATCTTGGACCACAGGCAAAACCTGCTGCAACGTGCACTGCCTGTTTGATATGGACCCAGTGCTCATCTACATTACTGTTCGTTGCAGATCTTAGCTCATGTGATAATTTCTGGTCATAACGGGTGCCAACTTATGGATCAGACAAACGTTGTGCGACTAACCGGGTTTGCGGTTATCGTCGATGACTGTGGAGCTGAATCCATAATCGCATTTAAACTATGCATAGTCCAGCTCTACGTACATGGACTAGTAGGATTTACAGTTCTGGACAGAACTGCACCACCGGTAGCTTTTTTGTGATATGATCGATCTGGCTCAGAGTACCTGTAGAGTTCGAGCGCCATTTCGCTATACGGTGCCAGCTGTGTCGGAAATTAGTACCAGACAGGAATAACCGATTGTCTGCACAAAACTGGAGAATCTTATCCCAGTTACCTGTGTGCTGAGCATGGTAAGACACAACGCCGACCTAAACAAGCTTCTGACGCACTGAAATTGTGAACTTATGCACTAAAATCACCAGCTAGCACTATAATGTCACAGTCTTTGCTTCTGCGAACGAAAGTGGTGAATTCATCATAGAACTCATCCTTATGCATGTCAGAGATGCAGTCGGGTGGAGCGTATGCCGAGATCACAAACAAATTGCGCTTAACACAACTATCCTTACGAAAGCCAGCTGACCCCCAGAGTCCTAGAGCACGTAAACGACTATTAACCGGAATCCAGTCTAAGAGAGCAGCCTCAGCCTTGTCAGGCAAGACTATTCCTACACCATGTTGACCTGCAGCCCTAGCTGTTTTATCTCCTGAAGCGCGCAGGAAACACCTCCATGGAATACCAGAAGCAGTAAGTTCAATCACACTGCTCGAATCCTGGATACGCGTACCACTTACTTAGCAGACATCCATCTTCAGAGAATCTATTGTGAGGGCTAGGAACGCCTGATGACCGGTCTGTGTGAGTGCACGCACATTAAAGGAGCCAAGATTCAGAGGCTGACGAGGCTTGGTAAAATGTGAGTTACAAGATAGAGGATTATTCACGATGCTATTTGACAATGAATGGTCGCGAGTATCGGCCGTGTTATCAGTGGCAGAATTATAGGTAGATAGAGGGGGAAAAGAGAGGTGGTTGGGGAAAGAAGACAAAGGTTGAATAAAAGAGAGTGAGCAATGGCCCACTTATCACTACCCAGTCCGATCGATGCAATGGGCAGCGCGGTCCTGGTTATCCTCCGCGATGACCGATGAAGTGTGAAACCCTCTGTAGTCGTGCAGTTTATGGATGTTGGGTACTGCTAGGGTGTCCAGCCGCAAAGCAGGAGAACGACTAGAGTTCTCAACCAAATCTTTTGGTTCTACCAAGAACCTATCCGCAAAGCAGCGGGATGGCTGGAGGGAAGCCCATTTGTTTGGGTCAGTTATTCTCCCACTAAGTTTACCAGTTGAGATGCCAGCTCATAGTGACCCGAAACCTGGAGGACCAGGAGACTGAACTTTGTCTGACCTCTACTCATTGACCTTCCAGGCATGACTGAATCTTCGGCTTGAGGTAACCCAACCTGCGTAGGTCTTTTCATTAAACGCCTGCGCATGAGTACAGTGGAAGGGGCATTAACCCCATAGCCACGGAGGCCTGGTGCACTATTAGGGACAACCAGCAACCACACCCTGACACTTGGAGTGGAGAACCACATAAGGTCCTGGTAGGTTAAGTTTGGTAACGAGCCAGACGACAGTGGAATGCTACCTACCACCAAAGATGACGCGGATTCGAACCTCCAACCTCTGAGGTGGTAGTCAAACGCTCTAAACCGCTCGACCATCACCGATCAGTTAATGTCATCTTCAAACACCACATAGCTCTTTTCGTCACCTCACATGAAGATTTGGTGGTATGCACTTTCCAAATCTAGTGTGCCAAAACTCTTGATACTGCGACACTTGCCGATTAAATGGCCAATTCTGGGAGGTGGGTTTGCATCCAGTTGGCCGAATCGATTTATGGTTTGACTGTAATCTATAACGTCCTTTTTCTGTCATTCACCGTTTGTGACAAATACCTGTGCTCACTACGGTGATACCATCACTTGTTCTTAAAGTAACTTCTGAATTGATGTTGAAATAAAAACTTGTCATCATAGCTCTGTCGCCTAGATTTCGTCGGCTATAGGGTGACAATCTGAAGTAAGTTACTGGGACAGTCCGGGTGGTTCAATACGGATGGCTGTCATCTTACAGATATTAAAGGGCGGGCATTTTCTGTTAAAATGAATTTGGATTCCACTCTGTAAGTTCAAGAAGTCGTGACCTAATAGTATTTCCGCGCAGAGACCTTGTAGAATAGACCGATGTACTGAGGGCTAGAATGATTGTTTGTGCTAGAGTGACACTGAACAACGTCTCTGGGTGACCTCTCGTTCGCACAGACGCAAAATTAATCTCACTTCATGAGGACTCAACGGACCATTTGTAATGCTGTACCACATCGGCAGACGCCTAACTGTAAAGACTTACGGCATCGATAAGAGCTTTCAGCGCAACACCGTCAGTTTCTACAGCTGCGACAATCCTGGTTAGGCCGCTGGGTGCGGCGGCTGCAGCGAAGTGATACAAGTTAACATTTGCGACGGCCGTTTTGTTTTGAGCTTCCAGTTGCACAAACCTTTCGAAAGTAACCACTTTCCACACAACTCACATGCAGCAATTTTAGTCTGGCTTTCACAGCGATGGTGTTGAGAATATCCGCAAAAAGAAACAAGAAGACCTGATAAGTATTAGGGTAGGCTCATCATTGATAGTTTGACTAATCCACTTCAGGTTTTGTGCACCGCTGGTAATCGAAACACACTGAGGGGCCTTGCAAATAGGCTGGTACACGCACTTGTTTCAGTCGCATTTCTAGAGACTTTGCTTATTCGAATGCTGTCTTGAATTTCAGAGGTAGTGCTCACGAAGCCTCTGGCGTACCGTGTTTCATGATATTCCGCTTATGAATGCATCCCGAATTGCATCGTCGGAATTCTGGCCCGTCATCACCGTCTTAAAACTGCAATCTTTAGCGAAGGCTCTAAGCTTTTGAGGAAAATGGTCGAGGGTATCACCGGATTCCTATTTGCAAGTTTCTAAAACGACAACGCGCGAAAACCTCGTTTTTGGCTGCATGTACATGGATTCTAGTCTCCATATTGCATTACCATATTCGTGACAATCTGGTATGCGCTTTTGGATTGATGGTGGGATGTACTTTGACAGTCTTCAACCTGTTTGGGTTATGTTCATATACAGTTTACATACAGCTTACAAATGTGAAATAGCAATGCTTCCACTCGTCAGCGGAGTCAGGAGAACTCGTATCACCCGCAGAACGATCCCGTCAGAGATAACGGTCCGTAGTAGCAGATGAGTAAATCGGTATAGAACAGAAATATGCGGTCAATACATGAGTACGGCGGCAGACAGTAATCCGCTGTCGTCCGGCTCGTTATCACACCTGACCTATTGGGATCTTCTGTGGTTCTCCACTCCAATTGTCAGGGTCTGGTTTACAGTTATCCCTAATAGTGCAGTGGGCCCTTGTAGCTATGGGGTATAAACCCTTTACACTGCACCCACGCGCGGTCATGTAATAAAAAAGAGTTCAAACAGACGTGAGGACGAAAGACCTAGTACGTTAGGCTTTACTCAAATGGTAATTGACGCATGCTATATAAAAGCGGGAACAGTGTTATAAACTAATAGATACAAAAGAAACGATAACAGCAGAACACAACAGGAACAAAAGTAATTGCCCATAAGTATGAAGAGAATTCCAAATACCAATACTAAGCAAGTGAAGAAAGAGTTTGAACACAAGAGTGTCACTGGTCGCAACACCCGTCATATTCTCAACCATATGGGTGAACCTTTTTGACTCCACTCAGGAAAACTAACACGCCCTACGCAGTCGTGACTGTTGCTCAGGTTTTTACACCCTTCCGCGTCATGAACTGGCCACCCTAAATCCTCTTTCAAAACCACTCTCATCAACGAATACGACACTTTGAGGAAGTCTTTCAGAGGACATGTAACATGTATCTGGACCTCAGAAGTCTCGTGAGCTTCAGCGTTTGATTTATTGACTTACTGTGTTCTTAATGCTTTGGGTCAAGCCTCATCAGTGCTGATCCGTGTTCACATCGGAATCAATCAATACTAGGAAGACATCGGCATTCAGTTATCAATGATCATTGTGTGTCGTTCACCCACAACGTCCACGTTTCTGAACTGTGTAGGAAAACCGGTCTAACTTTCGCAGAGCACACTCTGTAACAAAGAAAGCAGGATGGGTGAGACATGCCTGAATTTGACTAGCTGAACAAGTCAAGTTAGTAAAACACGTACAAACCTTTATATATTTCCTTTTCCAGACCACGATCTAACAATATCGACCCTTCGTCTGCTTGAGTATTTCGGCCCCGTTCTGGCCAAGTGCCTCCGGCCATTACCTTGATTCTAATCCGCGCAATTTCCGCTCCGTTAGTTCCACTGTTCCGGTTAACGGCTTTATCAGCTGCCATTCACATTAGCAATCTTGGTGGTAGAGTGAGGTCCTGCTGAGTCCCATTTGCCAGTATGTATGGCTTTTTTGGCTGCAGCGGGATGTTTCCGACATACTGTCCGTCTCTTCTATCGTCCGTGGTTCTCAAATGGTTGGCACGCTCGGTTTGACATCCACCTCATTCTGTTTCTACAGCATTCCCCGCTGCGGCTCAACATAGAGGTACATTGCCTCTCCAGCACCATTCGACGAACATCCACTCCTATACACCCACACACACGTCAACAATACACAGTGCTCTAACATGCCACTGGTCTCCAACTTGGTGGTCTGAAGCCGATTGTGTAGTAAAAGACTCGTTGTGTGTTGCAGTGTAGGCAGGACCCTCCATTATTTCCCCTCTTAGAATAGCGTTCACAAGGGGACTGTATATAGTGTGTCTAAATTGTTTGCGTGGAATGAAAAAAGTCTTGGGCAAACTGAAAGGCAAGTGACGTACTAGTAGACCGAGGAGGTGACGATAGTCTTTGCACGTGTATCTGGATATCTCCCTCATTCATGGATAGAGCTAGAACTGAAAAACAGTGCCAGTTTATAACACTAAGGTTGTTGAAATCCATACCAGCAAGCGGAGTCCCCATTATGTTCCCTAACAACGTTTCCTCTACGCATCTCTACGAACAACAGAAAATACAGAAGTCTCAGCCCAACCTGGATATCAGACCATTTCGAAATGAACACCAGAAATCAAGCATATGTAGCAACCTCCGCAGACTCCTGTCCAACACTGAGCAGTAAACCGGACGACAGAACCCGGGCCACTCGAGAACCACGGTTATCAAGTCCGTCAATTCTCGTGACTAGTGGACCTAGTCATATCACTTGATGCTTCCAACAATCTGACAGGCGGGTTTCATGGAACCCAACCAGGAAGTCTAACACGTCCTACTTGACCAAGTTCACTGGTCAACGTTTTCATCCCTTTTAACCATGTCGTGGACTGACTACCCCGACCTACCTTCCAACCACTACCTGTCTCCGAGAACAGCATACACCAAGGTAATCTATCGGTGGGCATTCGCGACATATCCAAGCCATCTTAATCTACTTGTATTCAGTACTTGTCCCAGTGACTGACCTCTGGTTTCCAACACCCTACGCCCAACCTCCATATTTGAGAAGTACTAAGCAGACATCGTTTTTCAAACACCGACATTCTTCGTCCACCTTCTACCCTCAACGGCTATGCTTCTGAGCCGTATAAGAGAACGGATCTAACTGCCGCAGTGTACACTCGACACTTGACAAACTATCGGATGTCTCGCCGGCGCCACGGATGGCTAAGGCTTGCCAAATCCAAATGCACCTTCTTTGTACGCGATGACATTCCATCCGATATCTGACTACCTAGCGAGATGTAACTGCCTCGGTAACAAAACCTATCCACTTCAGATACAGCTTCCCTCGCCAAGACAAGATTTGGTGTACAGAAAAACCAATATTGAGAAAGAAGAGCAGTAAAGGGCAACACTGATGAGCGCCACTTTCAGAGGTGAACTCTGGTGAAAGATCGCCGAAAACACAAACTCGGCCTTGGTTGTTCGCATACAGGGATTGGAAATTATAAATTTCTCTGACACACCTTTCACTGATGTAGCGCTGGAGGTCTGTGTGGTCAACTGAGTCGAATACCGCTTACACGTTGAGAAAGACATTATGGACTTACGGAAGATGTGTTTGTGTTCCGAAGTTTGACGAACAGTAAAGAGGTACTCGATACAACCTCGACCGGTTGGATTCACGCGTGTACAACTTTCACGGGGGTTGTACAATCGGTAGAGAATAAGCCCGGTGAGCCAATCTTATTCCTCTATGGTTTCCGAAACATGACCTATCACATTTCTTGCAAACCGGTGCAGTCGCCGATTCACACCATTCCCTGGGAACTAGCTTACTATATCAAATAACCCCGGCGAGTTTTCCTAACTCTGAAACCAAAGCTTCCCTTCCGTCCTTGAGGAAAGGAGAGAACTCGGTCTAGCGGCTTTGTACCTTTTAAAGTAACCTATCCCCCGAACAACCTTCACTTCGTATGGAGGAATGATATGTCACTGCATTGTTTTTCTTGCAGGTATATTCGGAAGGCCCACTGTTGAAGTGGGCCAAGTGATTTGCCTCTTAGTGCTCCGCCCAACGACCCAGACAACATCCCTAGGGATGAATCAGTGAGCCGTTGGATTCCTTGATTAGCTCACTTATACCAGGTTTCCTAGTCAGTTGGCGCCTCAGGGATTTGAGCAGCTCATTGAATTTGGCATCCGTGTCACGTGCCCCGGCGTGATCTGAGTCCACGGGCGTAGACCAAAAGGAACGACAATCTCTGACTGATCCACACCAGCGGTGACCAATCTGAGTCCAGCGTTGTGAAGACGTAGCAGGACGCCATGTGAGTATATATCGCTTCTAATGACAGAAGTTTTTACTCGCCAGAAACAATGTGATCAGAGCACAGCTGGATGAGACGATTACCCTTATCAGTGCGACCGGCTGGGATAGCAAACGGGCCTCTCAATGGGATTTTTGAGATCTCCAAACAACCAAACTGGAAGTTGATATCTCCAGCAACGACCACTACTTCCGTTGAACGCATGCTTCGAAGCAGATGAGACATATCCTGGTAGAATTCATCTTTCGACTCAAACTGCAGACAGCGGGAACATACACAGACACGACGAGCAAGCGTCGAAGTGTCAGACTGTTGCTGTTGATGCGTACAGAACCGTCCAAATGAACTGCACACAAAAAACTTCTGACTGGAATCCAGTCTAGCAGTGCACGCTCAGCTCTCTCGTTTAAAGCGATCTTGATGCCAGCTCGACGAGCACTATACACCGGATCTTTCGAAAAGTTAGGCCAGACTGAGGTCGTATTTGGGGTCCTGGATGCGCGTTCCGGAGACATAACATACATGCACTTTGAAAGTTTCAAGAGTTCTAGCGAGGACAGCCTGTGGTCTTATCTGACATTCAATACAATCAAGTAAAGTGAACACGTAGGCTTAAGAAGTTTGATTCTTGTTCCACTTCTGAACTACTGCTTTCTTCAAAGCCACAATAATATGCGGCGTGTCGCGTCGATCTAAAATTAAAGAGAACTTAGTAAGGCCCTTTACAGTGTTCGATCACCGGGTGAAACTCAGCTACCTAGACAGCAGAACTTATCTGGTTTTGCCCCTGATATAACGAAACTCGCTATTAGACCAGCCTGTAGCGGCTCTTCGCTGACACCAAAATGATGAGTTCATTTTCGAGCTCTGAGCTTGAGTTGCGCATTCTCTTAAGTAGGCATCCGTAGTGAGGTCCGCTGTCGGAACGATAACTCCTGAGGAGCTCGCCCACACACAGCATCAGACTATTAAGTAGCCATCGCTAACCCCTGCGATCTCGCCGCAAGTCTCAAGGAGCGGCTTGAAGTGAGATGAAAATACTATTAAATGTAACTAGACAACAAGCATCGCCGTCACGGAGTGATTACCTGGCATACGGGTGATTCTCATCAATCACGCCCCAAAGCATATCCAGGTTGGTTGCAATCTCAGTAATCGATAAGATTTTGAGACCTGCTTGTCTAAGTTCACCTGGAACCATCCAATTTTGGCTCACTGCCCTTTCTTGCTTCAGTTTCTGGAAGTTTGGTGCACTTTGGTTCGTCGGATCTAATGTTCAGCTAAGTCTCTCACTTTATCGGTTCTTCGGGGCCAACGACACAATCTAAAAAACACCAAGGCCTTCATCTAATTTTACTCGTGGTGTAATCAATGGAAATCGTCTGAATAATTGAAAGCCCAATCCTGCCGTAGCTTCGTGCATTGTGGACGGATAAAATGCAAACCAAACACTCCTACGCATTTATTCATATTGTTCAGAGAAATATGCAACTTACTTCAAGCTCCGTTTGGAAAAACTAAGTCGCTCATGGTCTGGTAGCAATCCTAGCGATAGTGTAGCTGTTTACCACTAACGTCGACTAACAGTGGTGAAGTGAAAACTTTTCAATCAGACGTATCACTCGATCATCATCGGTAGTTTGGCATAACGTGCTCTCCCGTTTTTCTATGATACAAAATATTACCACTGTCTGTATAGAAAGCGATAAAATGAAATGTAAGTTCTTACGGTACTTCTCAGTACACAGTGAAGGACCAGAAAGCGTTCGAAAGTAGCGCACAGCGTCAACGAGGAACCACAACATTCACCGTTGGTCTAGTTATCTCGAATAGTTTGTATTTTCGGGGTTTTCGAAAGGATTATCCCTGTTCTCAAATCAGAAATAGAAGTACGAATTTCTATGCATTGTTTAGACAAGACATTCTCATCAATCAACGTGAAACTATGTTGTTTTTTTGTCCTCCTAACCGAAAAATGTGATTTTTTTATTTACTTCCCCGTTAGAATATTATCTCAAGCAAGCATCTAAGCCGAAAATGACTGTAGTCGAAATATGCTGAATACCAATTTTTCGCTCCTCTCAGGTAATCACGAAACCCTGGCTATTCTGTATTTCTCCTCCGTATTCCGTTAGGACATTCAGCGGACAAATTTTGGTTGAGACGCAAGCACGTCCAAATAATCTCAAGATAAAACAGCAACTGGACAGAAGCACCAAAACCGAAGCAAACAATTTACTTTCCAACGATAGTTTAGCGGGAACACGAGTAACCAATATAAGTGGTCATCACTCATGCATAACCCACGATCGGTCACTGCAATAATGGTGCCTCAGGCTAACAGCACCAGAACCGAACCGTTGACCTGGAACTACCTGAGTACTTATACATACAATATGGAGTTCCCCATGGCGCTGAGTACTTGTCTTTTTGTAATCAGAAATCCTCGTGTGCTTAGAATTACATGCCAATATCAATATTCTTGTGGCTATCCTCCTAACACTTCAACCCTTAACATCTAGTTGTCCGGTAACCGAGTACGTGAAGCAGAGGCTACACAGTGAATAATGAACACGCCCGCTAATTTGAGCCTCAAATTCGTTTATCAAACTTGGTAGTAGATAGCTTCGCCATCACAATGTCTTACCCACAGAAAGCACTGTTCATCCGGATCTCATAGTGAAACTTGCTGGTACGTTACATCATCATCATCGTACAGCGTTAAACAGTAGGGCAAGCCCCTCTGACCACTGCCTTTCTCACCATGTTGCACGTTGAATTAGAAAGTATGAATATACAAGATGGACAGGGACTGGATCTATACAAGCGGGAAAAGGAAAGAATGCCCTAGTAGCCAACACACGGAATACACAATCTAACTGTACAAACGCGCATCGATCAGTCATTCTGATTCGACAGAAAGTGACAACACGATTGCCACTGCTCGCGGTTCGCAGCCATATCCTTCAGTGTCTCCAACCAACTGGTAGATGGGTCTTTTGGACCCCAACCACGAAGACGTGAAGCACCTACCTTTCCTAAGTCTGCTGTACATTTTCTCATTCCTCGCTGCCACGTCATCTGTTGACCTCCACGTGATCTCTTCCACTCCCTAGGAGGAACGGAGAATAGGACACGGTACGGTAGACGTGTGTTTGACATACGTAACACGTGTCCCAACCAACGAAGTCTACTAAGTTGGATACGCTGTGACAAAACGTTTCCCGGATTAGTACCTAATACTCGATTCCTGACCTCAGCATCGCCTACTCGGCTAATCTTCCCGATCTTAGTGATACTACGTAAACATCGGTGGTCGGAAACCTCAAGACGACGAATATCTTCAGCACGCAGACTCCAAGTTTCGCAACCATACAACAAAACTGAACGCACTGCAGCACAGTATACACGACCTTTCAACTTCAGTGAAATATCAGGTCGGCGCCACAAGTGCTTCAGTCCAGCGTATGCCAATCGAGCCTTGGATATCCGCGTTCTCACCTCTACTACTGTGCTCCCATCCGTCGTCACGCAGCTACCGAGGTAGGTGAAGTGGTCGACAACTGACAGCACCTCCCCGTCAAGCATCAAGCTCGGAATTGTTGACATCCAGTCTTGTAACATCACTTTACACTTTGAAGGTGCAAAGCGCATGTCGAATGGAGCTACAGCTCCTGAGAGTCTATCTAGTGCACGTTGAACATGTTCCGTGGATTCGAACAAGCAGACAACGTCGTCTGCGTGATCTAGGTCACATAGCTTTTCACTATTTCCTAGTTCGACGCCTACATCCTGAAGATTTTGCTGCGCACTGTCCATTACTTCGTCCATGACGAAGTTGAACAGGAATGGAGACATAGGACATCCCTGTCGAACACCACTGGTCGTTTCGAACCGACCGGATAGTTCACCGTAAACTCTAACGCGGCCAGAAGTATGAGAATACAATGATCTCATTAGGTTCACGAACTTCTGGGGCATACCTTTTCGATGTAGAGTACTCAAAAGCGCTGCTCGATCAACTGAATCGAAAACGCCTTTCAAGTCTAAGAAAATCAATAATGTCGGTCGGCGGCGCGTGTGACGCGTTACAAGTAGTCGACGAAGAGTAAAAATCTGGTCGATGCATCCTCGACCTGGGTGGAATCCAGCCTGCTGCTCGCGGGCATTCCTCTCGCGAGCCGATGTAAGACGGTGCAGTAGAATTGAGGCTAATACTTTGGTGACTATTGGAATTAAGCTAATCCCACGATGGTTACCACAGTCATTGCGTATTCCCTTCTTGAAGATGAGAACAATCAATGACTCGCTCCATATTAACGGAATACTCTCCGCGTTCCAAATGTCACGGAGCAAGATGGTAAATGATTTTATCAACGCCTCACCACCCAGTTTGAAAAGAACTGGAGGAAGTTCGTCGGGACCTGCCGCTTTCCCCGCCTTAGTAATCGAATACATGACTCTACTTCTACTTCCGATGGGGGCTCAAGTGATACCACACAAGGAATAGCAGTTCTTGACACAGGAGTAACTACACTAGCGTGCGGCCAGCTAAACTGTTGCTTGAAGTACTCGGCCTAACGGTGAAGCCTTCGATGTTTGCTGTGGATGGGTTCTCCATTTCTATCGCAAATCGTTTCACTGACCTGGATGTGCCGTCCACCGGTGTCAACTTCATGTCTTAGTGGCTCTCTCGTCTGCATTCTCAGCTACAAACAGGCTTGGGTAATATTATGGAAAGTTTATGAGTTAATTTCAGTCTGCATGCATGAAGCGTCAGATAGCCGACTGTACGGATCTGGTTCCTAATTGCTGATTTAATTCCTTTTCGTTCGGGAAAACTCGTGACGACTGTGGAACATATCTTGAGGCAATGTTGTTTGTGCCGATCCGCAGTCACGTGTAATCTACTATAAAAGACTGTGACAGCATAGGGTTTTTATGATATTATTTCCGTTTAGCTGATTTTAGTTACATCACGTTTTAAATGCCGTTCGCGAAGCTTCGGGACTATTCATCTACAGGGAAGACAGTCGATTGGCACGAACCATGTCCCAACTAGTTGTAGAGGGTCGACCTCGGTGTATATATATATATATATATATATATGAATGGTGACTGGCTCTGTCATTCCTGTCATAGTGAAAAAACAAGTGCACAATACGACCAACTCAGTGGTAAGACATGGTTTATTCCATAAAAACAATACCATTGGGGGAGACTATTCACAGACATGATACAAGAAGATCAAACTAACAAGTTCGACTGAATCTACAACAAGTAAGCCGGATCTGAATAATGCCATCACACGTCGCAATCTGGTTGAGAGAGTTCAGCTATTCAGCTGGTTGCTTGCTTCAAATAAGCAATGAGGTCCGCACGGTCAGTTTCTTTTTTCAAACCGACGAAAACCATTTTGGTTCCGGGAATATACTTTTTAGGGTCCTGTAGGTAGGCGAAGAGTGTATCCTCAGTCCAAGTTATACCTGAGAAAGATGAAAATAGATTCAATGAGTTAAAACGAGAAATCTTAGTGGAGCATAAGAGGAAGTACATTTTCATGATGTTATTTGAACATTCCTCCCAGACGCGATGTCCTCAGTGAGGGCAAGATTTCGCAACTGTTTTAAATAAACCATTATTGCTACGTAGTTACCTCGCTCGGTGCTAGCCTTAACAAAATGCAATTGAAAGAAATTTAATGCAAAAAATCGATTGACAGTGAGCATGGGCACAGCAGGGAAAGACTTAATAAACTGGGGTATATTTGATCAAACTGCCTAATGATCTCCAACGCTAGATTTGCTTCATGAATTCGAATGAAAATTCAGCAGGCCAGCCAGCGGAGTTCGCGTCGCGCACCGATTACCGGTCAAGCCTTACATTCACCTGGTCTAAACGAACAACGCACACGGAAGTTCGTAGACTCATCATACTATCAAGTACGAACAGAAAGGGAAAGGTTCAAGAAATGAATCACACCCCACATTCGTTTTAGTATTCCAGGTACTAGACGCAGAGAGTTTAGGAATTTGATGACGAAACAGAATTTTGCAGTTCGTCGGTAAAATAATTAATTCACTACACCGAAACAAAGAGACAAAATAAGCGACGATCAAAACTCGTTTAGTGCAGTGGGAACTTCTGCAGTTGTCTAACAAGGACACGGAAAATCCGAATGGCACAAGTTTAGGCAACTAGGGAATACCGTATACTATTATACCGCTCGACCGATCAAAAGGCCTCTGGAACACACTGCCAGTTCGGAAAAACAGTAGTCATGAAATGCTGTGGCTTTGCTGCAACCTCCTATTCGGAACCACCTGGAGTATACAGACCAAATATGACGACTATTCCTGGCGAAAGACAGAAGAGTACTGAAGTTTGGTGCCGCTATCCGGCGATATTTTAGGATAGGACCGAATTGCGAAGTGCTTAGAATACCTGAAGCTGTTTTTGCTGGTGACGCAGTACAGACTTCATGGAGATCTTTAGGTTATTCGTCGACTGATACTGAATCTCAGCAGAAACGTCTCGAAGCTAGCAAGAGTCAGTAGCCACCTGTGAAGCAACTTCTCTCCGCTTGCAAATGAACTCAACTTCATCAACGGTCGTGGCTTTCAAGCAGTGATAAAAGTATACCTCAGGTAGGATGTTCAGTGAGAAGGTATTCGTGACTTTTTCTTCACATCTGCCTTTCGGTTCCGTTCAGTGGTTTTGGTTGTTACTTCGCACCATCGTGGATGCATTTGGCATCCCGGATTGGTAGACCATCATCCAAAAAGCGTACGAACCGCTTGCTCGGTCACCGGCTCCCAACACACGAGCTTCCTGTTGCCCGAAAGGTTGCACTTGGTTACGCACGGGCTAGAGGTACAACCTCGAACAAAAATCCGAGTGGCGCTGAAGACACCACTTCGTACACTACCCCCACGACCCTTCATGGGTTTTATCATTACAGTACATAATGATCATGCTACGGCATCCCCGGGGAAGCGACGCGCCTTGTGTTCTGTCCGCGGCCGAGATGTTAAGTACATTAGCTGGGGACCTTAATCCGCGAAAGCATAATTACATTGCCTGCTGGGACGAGAACGCCTCTTGACATCAGTAGTCAAGCCATGACAACAAGCACGTTACACAATTACGAAGTAGACATTGCGTTTCTCTCCGAAACTCGCATACCTGATTCCGGCAGAGTGTTAAGGTTTCCGGGATAAACGAATACTACCAACTGTACCACAACAGACCTACGGACAACTCGGATCTTTGCGGCGTCACCATCGCTGTTAGTAGCAGGACCAGCAAGGTGCTGCTTTCATGGAACCCGATTTATCTTCGAATTGCTGTAGCTCGTTTGCGTTCCTCGCTTCTAAACATATCAGTTGTTGCAATTTTTGCCCCGGTACCGATATCCGAAGAAACGGAAAGATGAGTTTTACGACAGGTTGCAGGAAGTGATCAACGATGTCCCAAATAGAGATATACTTCTTGCTGCGGGGGACTGGAACGCTCGCATTGGTCCTTCAAACCAAGCAACTAGACACAACATTAGGGAAATATAGCCCTTAACAATGCGACAATGGTGCTCGTCTCGTCAGTTTCGCAAACTACAACAGACTAGCCGTCCCCAACATTCGCTTTGTATAATCCAGGCGACACCTGCTGACGTGGTACTCAAACGACGGTCACAGTGCACACCAGATCGACTACATATTGGTAAGATCACGCTGGGGGCCCTCGATCGAAGACTGCCGGTACTACCGAGATGCAGAGATAAGAAGCAAGAATAGCATCGACCACACCCTTGTCCGTGCACGCCTCAAGGTTCACTTAGCTAGTCGCAACTGAAGTTGAAAGGTCGTGTATACTGTGCTGCAGTGCGTTCAGTTTTGTTGTATTGTTGCGTGCGGGAAACGTTTTGTCACAGCATATCCAACTTAGTAGACTTCGTTGGTTGGGACACGTGTTACGTATGTCAAACACACGTCTACCGTACCGTGTCCTATTCTCCGTTCCTCCTAGGGAGTGGAAGAGATCACGTGGAGGTCAACAGATGACGTGGCAGCGAGGAATGAGAAAATGTACAGCAGACTTAGGAAAGGTAGGTGCTTCACGTCTTCGTGGTTGGGGTCCAAAAGACCCATCTACCAGTTGGTTGGAGACACTGAAGGATATGGCTGCGAACCGCGAGCAGTGGCAATCGTGTTGTCACTTTCTGTCGAATCAGAATGACTGATCGATGCGCGTTTGTACAGTTAGATTGTGTATTCCGTGTGTTGGCTACTAGGGCATTCTTTCCTTTTCCCGCTTGTATAGATCCAGTCCCTGTCCATCTTGTATATTCATACTTTCTAATTCAACGTGCAACATGGTGAGAAAGGCAGTGGTCAGAGGGGCTTGCCCTACTGTTTTACGCTGTACGATGATGATGATCGCAGCAAATCCTGTGCCCTGAGAAGGCTCAACGTAGCTGCCCTAGGATCACCGACAAAACTAGATGCATTATAAGATGTTACCATCGCTCATCTAACCAATCACTCAGTCAGTGAAGAAACATCGGTGGAACAATAATCGAAGTCACTGAAATCGTTTGTTAGACAATCTGCGGTCGGCGAACTGTGCCCCATACAGCAACGACAGAAGGGCCAGATGTCGGAGACGACCCTCATCTATCCAAAAAGACTAGGGACGTCCGCCTAAATGACCTCCCTGGTTTTCGGGAGGTTCGACGAAAAGCCACTTGTTCGGTAAGTAAAGATCGAAACAAATACTGGTTTGAAATTGCGGACAATATGGAGGTAGCGATCAACGGTGATGACTTTTCAAAACTCTTCCGTCTCACTTGAAATACATCCGGTAGGCAACAGCCAGTAGAACCACTCCTTCGCGACGCTACCGGGTTACTGATCCCGGAACAGCGGGAAAGACGCAGAGATGGATCGAACACTTCGGCGGTCTACTGCATCATCCCACGACGTGCTTGACCAATCAAATCCCAATAACCCAAAGTGGAGTGTACGGCATCAGTACCAGCGCTCCGTCCCTAGAGGACATTGTTACTGTGATAGTCAATCTAAAGAACGAAAAGGCCAGGGAGAAGACGGCATCGGATCGGAGTTATATAAATCCTGCCTTCCGACACTGGTAGAGCCTTTACATATGCTTTTTTGTTTTACTTGGGAAAAAGGACAATTTCCCACGGACTGGGGAACCTCTTTACTACTCCTCCCCCTAGATGATAGGACAATGTGCGACAACTACCGCAGAACCAGCCTGATCGGCGTGGCTGCAAGGATATTCTCCGTGCTTCTACTGAACCGCTTCTCAACCATAAGGGACGCACGCGCTCGTCCCAAACAGGGAGGCTTCCGCCGCGGCAGGGGATGCTTGGACCAGATATTTACTACGTCGAGTACTAGAACATCGCTACAAATTTTAACGACCGACATCAGCCTGAGTTTGTTGATTTTTGCACACCATTTGACTCAATTGACACACTTTATGAATCATTCTGCAAGCAGACGGTATGCCGGCAAAACTTGTCAGCTTCATGAAGTCGTACTACTTAGCTACGAGTGCAAGGATATAGTTTTACGAAGAATCCAGCGAATTCTCCCTCAAATCCGGTGTCCGACAGGGCTGCCCGTTCTCGCCAGTCCTATTCAACTACGCTGTCGAGTGGAAAATGTGGCAGGCGCATATCGATTACTCTGGTGTACAGCCTAGTCCAGATGTTTTCTTAGGTGATTTGTAATTCGCGGGCGATTTCGTTACACTAGAGGACTGCCCGACTACACTACAGCCGATTTTGAATCGTGTAGTTTCCTTCGCCAAAACCGCGGGGATAGAAGTCAATTCATTAAACACTAAAATCTTTCGGACTTGCACTGAACAGTCCGCACATCCAATGTACGTCTATGGCGAGCTAATTGAGCACATGCAGGCATTCAAATACCTGGGCTCCACGATCCTCTCAAACGGCCAAGCCAAGGACGGAATCAAAGTGTGACTTGACAAAACCAGGAGAGCGCTTTCCCAGCTAAGAAAGTCACTTTGGGCGCGGAACGAGATCAGCCTTTGAACCAAAATCCGCGTCTTCCAAGCCGTCATTTGACCCACATTGACCTACGGTTGCGAAGCGTGGCAATTAGGCGTTGATGACACCAGAAAGCTGGAAGTATTTGACTACCAATGTCTGTGAATGATCCGCCAAGCAAGCTGGCGCGATTTCAAACGACACGATAAGAGGACGATGCTTCCACATTGAAAGTTATCAAAATTCTTTCAAGGACAACGTTTGCAACGGTTGGGTCACATTCTGCGACGCTCAACGCCGAGATTTCAAAACAGTCTGTCACCTGTTCCATGCCAAGGTTGACGCTGCCGCCTTGGAGGACAACTGGAAACATGGATTAGCTCTGTCGAGTCAGAAGCCGAGCGGTTGGGATTCTGATCTATTTGCGGTGCCCGTCTTTGGAACCACAAATGGATTCTCCCGCGTTTTGATCTCGCCTCTGACAGCTGTTTATGAAGCCGGCTCATTCTCCCTCAAAAGATGGCCGCATAAAAGTATCGTCGTTGAATTGATAGGAAAATCAACAGAAGATAAAGCAATGAGCCAAATCACGGAGACAGAGTCCAAATGCAACTACACCACTGACCACGTTGCGATGGTGATTAGAGGATGCTTAAGTTGGTCTGATGCTATGAATATGTTACGTTTGGAGGTTGCTTGAGAACGAGATGTTGTTCAAGTGGATAATGCTGGGGTGGAGTCGTCAGGTGTTCCATATTTTCTGACTATTTTCCTCCTGACCGATAATTTACAGTCACATATTGCATTGCGGAGGACCAGACGCGAGAGACACCACAATCACACAATCAGTTTAGTTCAGTTTATACAGCTACCAACCTCAGACTTTCGTGCTCTGGTTTCGGCTGGTACCTTCCAGCATCGTCCAGTAAAGGGCAAGAAGAATTCGACCTTAGTGATAAAGATCCAAAAATTCAAAGTATCAAGCGGAAATCAAGCGAAAAAGGAAAGAGTCCGAATGTAACTACGCCGCTGACCTCGAAACCTACCAATACCACTTAATTTCTCCATCCGTTTGGTGGGCGGATCACGTGGACCCCAACGTGGAAGCCTAACATGTCCTACATGGCCAAGTGCACTGGTTAAGGTTTTCATACCTTTTTGTCGTGTCATGGGCTGACCATCCTGACTTACCTTCCAATCACTACCGGCCTCAGAGAACAGTGTTCGCCGAGGAAGTCTATCGGTAGGCATGCGTAACACATGTCCCAGCCACATTAGTCTGTTTAGATTCAGTACTTGTTCCAACGACTGACCTCTGGTTCCCAACACCCTGCGTCTGACCTCAGCATTATTGGTATGGTGTTTCCGCCAAACTCGAACGAAAATACGGAGATATCGATGCTCAAACAACGACAGCCTTTGCCTATTTTCTACCCTCAATGGCCATGTTTCTGAGTCGCGTGGAAGAACGGACCTAACCGCCGAATCGTACACTCGACCCTTAACAGACAACCGGAAGTCACGCCGGCGCCACAGATGACGGAGGCTAGCAAAAGCCAAGGGCGTCTTCTGTATCCGTTGTTTTCAAACCACTTTCAGCAGGGCAACTGAACATCACTTTTCTTCCTTTTGGTACAACCTACTCGACCAGACCAAAAAAGAGAGGACATAAAGAGGTATAGCATGATAAGCTTCGGCCGGCTAGAAGCACAAAAAATAGAGAAGACGAAAAACGGTGATGTATAAAAAAAGAACAAAAGGATGCGGATGAAAAAAGCGAACGAAACGATGAGGTCCAATGAGTAGGAACAGAATGATGAAAACGAAAGATACGGTGCCCTAATCACGCAAGCCGGCTACGAAGTTGAACAACAAAGAGAAGTAAAGGAAACCGAGATGACAGTCGTATCTCTCATGAACCAGGTTGAAGGAAGGTCTTGATTCACCAGACCCGGAAACCCTGTCTCTCCAGCGTCATTTGACGAACTGGTCTCCAACTTGGTGGTCTGAAGCCGATTGTGTAGTAAAAGACTCGTTGTGTGTTGCAGTGTAGGCAGGACCCTCCATTATTTCCCCTCTTAGAATAGCGTTCACAAGGGGACTGTATATAGTGTGTCTAAATTGTTTGCGTGGAATGAAAAAAGTCTTGGGCAAACTGAAAGGCAAGTGACGTACTAGTAGACCGAGGAGGTGACGATAGTCTTTGCACGTGTATCTGGATATCTCCCTCATTCATGGATAGAGCTAGAACTGAAAAACAGTGCCAGTTTATAACACTAAGGTTGTTGAAATCCATACCAGCAAGCGGAGTCCCCATTATGTTCCCTAACAACGTTTCCTCTACGCATCTCTACGAACAACAGAAAATACAGAAGTCTCAGCCCAACCTGGATATCAGACCATTTCGAAATGAACACCAGAAATCAAGCATATGTAGCAACCTCCGCAGACTCCTGTCCAACACTGAGCAGTAAACCGGACGACAGAACCCGGGCCACTCGAGAACCACGGTTATCAAGTCCGTCAATTCTCGTGACTAGTGGACCTAGTCATATCACTTGATGCTTCCAACAATCTGACAGGCGGGTTTCATGGAACCCAACCAGGAAGTCTAACACGTCCTACTTGACCAAGTTCACTGGTCAACGTTTTCATCCCTTTTAACCATGTCGTGGACTGACTACCCCGACCTACCTTCCAACCACTACCTGTCTCCGAGAACAGCATACACCAAGGTAATCTATCGGTGGGCATTCGCGACATATCCAAGCCATCTTAATCTACTTGTATTCAGTACTTGTCCCAGTGACTGACCTCTGGTTTCCAACACCCTACGCCCAATCCCCATATTTGAGAAGTACTAAGCAGACATCGTTTTTCAAACACCGACATTCTTCGTCCACCTTCTACCCTCAACGGCTATGCTTCTGAGCCGTATAAGAGAACGGATCTAACTGCCGCAGTGTACACTCGACACTTGACAAACTATCGGATGTCTCGCCGGCGCCACGGATGGCTAAGGCTTGCCAAATCCAAATGCACCTTCTTTGTACGCGATGACATTCCATCCGATACCTGACTACCTGGCGAGATGTAACTGACTCTCTTTTATTCAACCTTTGTCTTCTGTCCTCAACCACCTCTCTTTGCCCCATCTATCCACCCATAATGCTCCCACTGATAACACGGTCGATACTCGCAACGATTCACTGTCAAATAGTGTCGGGAATAATCCTCTGTCTGGTAACTCATATTTCCTCAAGCCTCGTCAGCCTCTGAATCTCGGCTCCTTCAACGTGCGTACACTCATGCAGGCCGGTCAGCAGGCGTACCTAGCCCTCACAATGAACTCTCTGAAGATTGATGTATGCTGCTTAAGTGAAACGAGTATCCAGGATTCGAGTAGTGTAATTCAACTAACTGCTCCTGGTATCTCATCGAGGTATTTCCTGCGCACCTCAGGAGACGAAGTAGCTAGAACTACGGGTCAACGTGGTGTAGGAATTGTCTTGACTGACAAGGCTGAGGCTGCCCTTTTAGACTGGACCCCTGTTAACAGTTGTTTATGTGCTGTGAGACTCCAAGGATCAGTTGGTGTTCGAAAGGATAGTTGTGTTAAGCGCAATTTGTTTGTGATCTCGGCGTACGCCCCAACGAACTGCAGCTCAGACGCGCAGAAAGATGAGTTCTACGATGAACTCGGCACCCTCGTTCGCAACGGGAAAGGTTCTGACATTGTAGTGCTAGTTGGTGACTTCAATGCACAAGTTGGCAAACTTAGTGCGTCAGAAGCTTGTTTAGGTGGACGTTGTGCTTTACCCGCCGAGCGTACAGATATCGGGGATAGACTTCTCAAGTTCTGTGCAGGCAATCGATTGTTCTTGTCTAGCACCAATTTCCGACACAGCTCGCGTCGCACAGCCACGTGGCGCTCTAACTCTACAGGTACTTTGAGTCAAATTGATCATATTGCCGTAAGCTACCGGTGATGCAGTTCTGTTCAGAACTGTAGATCTAACTGGTCCACGTACGTAGAGTCGAACCATGCATTAGTTTTAATGCGATTATCTCTTCAGCTCCATGGTCATCGTCGCAAACCGCAAACCCAATTAGCCGTGCAACGTTTGTGCGATCCAGAAGTACGCACCCGTTGTGAGCAGAAGCTAAAACATGAGCTAGGATCTACGACGAACAGTAATATAGTTGGGCATTGAGCTCATATCAAACAGACGATGCACGTGACAGCAGGTTTTGCCTGTGGTCCTAGATTCGATGTCCACCAAAAACACTGGATCTCGCAAGAGTCGCTGAGTATAATGGAGCAAAAGCGTCAGCTTTCGAACCGTAAGGAGATGAATAAGATGCGGAAAAAGCTGCAAAGACAAGTTACGAAAAGCCTTAAGAATGATGGCGAAAACTGCTGGGTCAAGGTAACCGAAGAAATGGAAATAGCAGCTGCTTCAGGTAACAGTCAAAGACTGTTCAAACATATTCGTGACACCGGTGGACGGCACATCCAGGTCAGTGAAACGATTTGCGATAGAAATGGAGAACCCATCCACAGCAAACATCGAAGGCTTCACCGTTAGGCCGAGTACTTCAAGCAACAGTTTAGCTGGCCGCACGCTAGTGTAGTTACTCCTGTGTCAAGAACTGCTATTCCTTGTGTGGTATCACTTGAGCCCCCATCGGAAGTAGAAGTAGAGTCATGTATTCGATTACTAAGGCGGGGAAAGCGGCAGGTCCCGACGAACTTCCTCCAGTTCTTTTCAAACTGGGTGGTGAGGCGTTGATAAAATCATTTACCATCTTGCTCCGTGACATTTGGAACGCGGAGAGTATTCCGTTAATATGGAGCGAGTCATTGATTGTTCTCATCTTCAAGAAGGGAATACGCAATGACTGTGGTAACCATCGTGGGATTAGCTTAATTCCAATAGTCACCAAAGTATTAGCCTCAATTCTACTGCACCGTCTTACATCGGCTCGCGAGAGGAATGCCCGCGAGCAGCAGGCTGGATTCCACCCAGGTCGAGGATGCATCGACCAGATTTTTACTCTTCGTCGACTACTTGTAACGCGTCACACGCGCCGCCGACCGACATTATTGATTTTCTTAGACTTGAAAGGCGTTTTCGATTCAGTTGATCGAGCAGCGCTTTTGAGTACTCTACATCGAAAAGGTATGCCCCAGAAGTTCGTGAACCTAATGAGATCATTGTATTCTCATACTTCTGGCCGCGTTAGAGTTTACGGTGAACTATCCGGTCGGTTCGAAACGACCAGTGGTGTTCGACAGGGATGTCCTATGTCTCCATTCCTGTTCAACTTCGTCATGGACGAAGTAATGGACAGTGCGCAGCAAAATCTTCAGGATGTAGGCGTCGAACTAGGAAATAGTGAAAAGCTATGTGACCTAGATCACGCAGACGACGTTGTCTGCTTGTTCGAATCCACGGAACATGTTCAACGTGCACTAGATAGACTCTCAGGAGCTGTAGCTCCATTCGACATGCGCTTTGCACCTTCAAAGTGTAAAGTGATGTTACAAGACTGGATGTCAACAATTCCGAGCTTGATGCTTGACGGGGAGGTGCTGTCAGTTGTCGACCACTTCACCTACCTCGGTAGCTGCGTGACGACGGATGGGAGCACAGTAGTAGAGGTGAGAACGCGGATATCCAAGGCTCGATTGGCATACGCTGGACTGAAGCACTTGTGGCGCCGACCTGATATTTCACTGAAGTTGAAAGGTCGTGCATACTGTGCTGCAGTGCGTTCAGTTTTGTTGTATGGTTGCGAAACTTGGAGTCTGCGTGCTGAAGATATTCGTCGTCTTGAGGTTTCCGACCACCGATGTTTACGTAGTATCACTAAGATCGGGAAGATTAGCCGAGTAGGCGATGCTGAGGTCAGGAATCGAGTATTAGGTACTAATCCGGGAAACGTTTTGTCACAGCGTATCCAACTTAGTAGACTTCGTTGGTTGGGACACGTGTTACGTATGTCAAACACACGTCTACCGTACCGTGTCCTATTCTCCGTTCCTCCTAGGGAGTGGAAGAGATCACGTGGAGGTCAACAGATGACGTGGCAGCGAGGAATGAGAAAATGTACAGCAGACTTAGGAAAGGTAGGTGCTTCACGTCTTCGTGGTTGGGGTCCAAAAGACCCATCTACCAGTTGGTTGGAGACACTGAAGGATATGGCTGCGAACCGCGAGCAGTGGCAATCGTGTTGTCACTTTCTGTCGAATCAGAATGACTGATCGATGCGCGTTTGTACAGTTAGATTGTGTATTCCGTGTGTTGGCTACTAGGGCATTCTTTCCTTTTCCCGCTTGTATAGATCCAGTCCCTGTCCATCTTGTATATTCATACTTTCTAATTCAACGTGCAACATGGTGAGAAAGGCAGTGGTCAGTGGGGCTTGCCCTACTGTTTAACGCTGTACGATGATGATGATGATGATGTAACTGCCTCGGTAACATAACCTATCCACTTCAGATACAGCTTCCCTTGCCAAGACAAGATCTGGTGTACAGAAAACCCAGTCGTTCAGCAGCACTTTACACTCTGAAGGTGCAAAACTCATCCTAAACATCTCTACACTGTTGTTCAGACTATTTAAACTCCCTCTCACCCCCCCCCCCCTCAATTTTAACTAAAACTGGCAATTCTTTAATTGCGACCTACAATTCTTTAACGACAACCAACAATTCTTCAGCCGTGACCGGCGTTCCTTCAGCCTTGACGCACAACATTTAATCATGCCGCTGCAAGCCAGTCAAAACAGAAGTATCGGAATATCATGATATCAAGAGATGTTGGAACAATATTTTTGCTCACAGAGATTGGTGTTGTAATGCTGACTGAAAAAATGAGGAAATGCGCAGTTGAATAAGCTGACTACAACCAGTGGAACGAAACTCAGATAGTCAACTCTGAACGAGCAAATATATCGATTGGCTGCAACGATCAGGTACTGTAATTAATGGGTTGTACATTGATGAAACCAACTACAGTATGTAGTTTTGCCGTAGCTACTGGATCTCAAAAGCAGGCAGCAACGCCATCTGAAGCCTATTATCAACTAAAGGACCTAACTTGAACATATTAGTGTGTTCATCTGCCGTCAGTGTCTTGAAGTATGAATGTCATACGAAGACTAAATGGCAGATTCTACGGAGTTTCATGCTGCTCAGCGTCTATTACTAATGAGCTGCCTGGTGTTTCGGTAATTATCTTTGACAATGCATCAGTTCATCGGATGGTTATGCAAGCGCAATTACATAAAAATCAAGTACGTTTTCTCACACCTCCAAGTCCATTTATTGACCAGTTGTAAGGGGCATTCAGTGAATCCAAACAGGTGAGACATTTTATTTCTTGGATTCCACAGTACATTAGAAACTGGCTTACTGAAAATACAAGTCATATAGACCGTGCCACATGGTTCGACGATATGCACGCATGGTTGAGACCTCTAATCAGTTTGCGATGCAACATTTGATATTAATACCACGATGAACTGCGCAGCCTACGACCGAAACATTTCCTCATTTTTTCAGTCAGCATTACAATACCAATCTCTGTGAGCAAAAATATTGTTCCAACATCTCTTGATATCATGATATTCCGATACTTCTGTTTTGACTGGCTTGCAGCGGCATGATTAAATGTTGTGCGTCAAGGCTAAAGGAACGCCGGTCACGGCTGAAGAATTGTTGGTTGTCGTTAAAGAATTGTAGGTCGCAACTAAAGAACTGAGGGTTTCGGCCAAAGCTCGGTGGGAAAAGATGCGGAAAACTTGTAATTCACATGGATCTTTACTAAGGAGAAAGATACAGTCCGTGTACTGCAAGTCAGACAGTTTAATGCCTTAGGACAGATCGATACCGCTATTCTCACAAGAGCAGAGGGCAATCCTAACGAACACTACTTCCAGTGGTGAACTCAAATTAAAGGTCATCGTAAGCACCAACTCGGCCTCGGCCAGTCGCATACATGGACTGAAAAAAGGGGATAAGTTTTTCTGGTATAGCCTTTCAACGAAAGCACCCGGGAACTATCTTCCATCATCATCACCCTCTCTCGTTTTCATTTCTTGATCATCTTATTACTTGGATATCTGCCTTCTATCTGCTCAGGAACTTTTCGACATACTACCCGTATTACTACATGTTTGCGTATGAGGGGTATACACCCCATAGCCACAAAGGCGCACTGCACTTTTAGATAACCGGCAACCGGACCGACACCTGGAGTGGCGAACCACATAGAGTCCCAGTAGGTCGGGTGTGGCAACGAGCCGGACGACAGTAGGGATTACTGTTTAACATCGCAAGAAGGAACCAGTACACTCCTTCAATCGGAGCACAACGCCCAGATTCTCTCCTGGGTCTAAATTATTCACCTGTCAAAACTTCAGGATATCTAAGGGGCTTATCGACGGAAGAAATTCGGGAGCAAATTTTAGGTCAAATATATCGACTTGGTTCGCGGTGACCCTAATGCACAGCGAATCAAACACCTTAACAATAACAGTAAATGAGGCAGCACACGGACTATCTCATGAATGCCCCTTAGGGGGTACTCACGTTTCATGATCACGGTCATTTTGGATCTTGGACATGTGAAACTGTCGCTATTCCTAAAATAATTATTGTAACTCCTTATGCAAGACTGTTTTTGCTACCCTTCAACCTGTATCAGAAACGCAACCTTGATCTATCCTTTTTCACGTGAATCCATCAAATTATTTGTAGGCTATCAAGTAACACCTAATATCTCGTAGTCAACCCGGGCAACACGAGTGTTCCGTGAGCGCCACCTGAGTTTTTCGACTATATCGTCGAATGATCCCCAAAAGTACACTCAGGGACGTTCGTCGGTGAACCCGGCAAATGCGCTTGGGCCGTGCTCCAATTAAATAGCACAAATCAAAAATGCTGTATGTGCGTTTACCGACTGTCAATCAATACTTTAATAAACAGAAACACCGCTACTGCCATACACGAGCTTATGTATGTTTACCTCAGCCAAGCGAAATATCACACTGAAAACATTACCAGGCATTTTCGCACGTTGAACTGCAATAGAATTTAGATTAACAAAGCGATTATGTAACTGGGACAGGGTAGAAACGCATTTTCCGAGCTCATCACCAACCACTCCTTCAGTGTTTTCTTCCTCGTTTTGTTAATGGTCACACAGCGGTATGATCAAAAGGGCACTCTACAAGCAACACTGGTGTTCCTTTGGCTATGCCTTGATTGTGAAACTGGGTAAACCCAATGAAGCGAAAAAGGACACTCAGAGGACGGTCAGCAAAATGAATTTAGGTTTACCTATAGGTGAACCGGTTGCTACAGTAACCGGTGAAATCTTTGACCGTTTCACTACGATTCCTGTTATTATTTAAGTTATCTTTAGTACCCCCTAGAAATTACTAGACTAATTAACACGGGAGCTTGCATAGTTCTAAGCAAACATGTAGTCCATGTATGGATGAATATCTACCTGTTCCATTTTCCTGACCAATTCGGAGTAACAACTTTCAATAACATAACATGTCTGTGGTAGTCTTCTTCCGTGACAGTTAGCGAACTATAAACCCTTCATCACTAAGTACTGGACTATAGCGCATCCCCTAATCGGGGGACCCAGATGGCGATCAAGGGGACGCTTATGCTACCTGGTAATAAGTACAATAACTGGTAACACGAACTAAAGCGGGCGTTATATTACCTTTGGACTTATTTGCAGGAGAATAGTCGAACCCGGGAGACTGTCCGGTCTTCTGACCAAAAATGCCGTGTAGATTTGGACCAGTTTTGTGCACCCCACCCTTAGTAACCGTATGGCATTGTGAACAGCGTTGGACAAACAACTTCTTCCCTTTTTCCGGATCTCCAGCTGGGATACCCATTGCAACCGAAAGGAAATAAGCCCAGAACAAGAAGCGAAAGACGGCACTGACGGGGGGCACCGAAACCAACGCGAGTAAACCGCCCGTAGGTCAGTCGACGAGAGGAACACTAAAACAAACTATCAAATCAAATAAGAAAACACAACTGGCGGCCGAAGCCAATGACGGTCCGTTTTCTTGCCCCTGTGAGCCCCCGATTCTCACATGGCTTCGACTTCTTGGAATCCTTGTCTGTCTGTTAATGTTAGAAGGTAGCGTGCAGGCTTGGTCACCCTTCTGCAAAAGGACGGCGCCTGCCTTGAGAAAGTCCAACGTCTCGCCACCCGAATGGTTGAAGGGCAGAGGGGTAAGACTTACGAGCAGAGACTCTGTGACCTGAATCTCTTCTCGTTGGAAAGGAGGAGACGTCGAGGGTAATGAAGGGCTTTTCTGGCCTTAGACCAGCTAGTCTATTCCAAGTCGCCGTAGACTCCAGAACAAGGGGACACGAAAAGAAGTTGATAAAAGCCCGATCTAGGTTGATGGCTAGATCGCACTTCTTCAGCAATAGGGTTGTGAACAGTTGGAACGGTCTGCCTGGTGAAATGGTAGATCTGCAGACAGTCCAATCCCTCAAAGGTGCCCTAGATCGCAAGTGGTACGAGATCTTTCCTTGTAGTGAGCCTTGAGTATATCAACTAGATGGATGACGGGTAGCACTGGGGTCCTTCTGGAGTATGTTTTAGCAGACTTTTCCTCTCATTGCATACTGTCTCAGTGGACGCTCACGATGCATAATGTCTCTCGCAGTTGATGTGCGATGAGGTTTTTCGTTTCCCTCTCATTTTTAGCGGGGATTCGACGAAATACACTCGGCAGTGGTGGGTGCATAACTGGTGTGCATACCATCGAAGGAATTCTGGACGCTCGATTGGCCGTGGCCATTACCTGTCCTGTGCAGACTGAACTGAACTGAACTGAACTGAAGCACAGTAAAGTGACACTTGACGGGTCACCTTCAGAAAGGGCAGTAAAAGCCACATTTCTGTGGAGTAGGACCTCCGCAACCGTCAGGTTCACCCACCGTGCAAAATTTAGTCATCCTGAAATCAGCTCTGTTGTGAAAACGGGAGAGTAGGGGGTCTAAGGGGCCCCAAGGGGGCAGGGATGAATATCAATGAGAAGGAAGAAATAAGTAAATAAGTCAAGAAAAAAACAGCAATAAAAATAATAGTAGCAATAATATTGAACATTATTATTAATATTGGTGGGGAGAATAAGAAGTAGAGCGGGAGAAAGAACTTGGGATGGAAGTTCTGTTATTGCTATCCGCTGTCTCCCTGGCACTTCAGAAACACTTGTGTCCACGCGAGGTCGAAATCGACGACAGCATCTGCTTCCACAACACCTGCAGGGAGTTTGTTCCAGACTTTATTACTCTGTATGAGAAGAACCTAACTTTGACACTTTTGTTTGCCCTTGGCTTAACAAGCTTCAGTTCGCGCCCTCGGAGGGTGGAGTTTCCGTGGCGGGTAAGTAATAGCTGGTTCGTTCTAGGTAACCCTTTTAGTTCCTTCACTGGTTCTATCAGGCCGCCTCTTGCGCTTCCACGCTTGAATGAGAACGAATCCAGCGATTCCAGCCCATCCTTGTACTCTAGTCCCCTTAGACCGAAGATGGTTCTTGTGAGTCTCCTTTGGAACTCCTCTAAAGTGTGAGTGTCCCTAACTAGCCATCAGTTAAGTTAAGTTAAGTTAAGTTAAGTTAAGTTAAGTCAAGTTCAGTTCACTTCACTTTGATTCGGTTCAGGACGAATAAGATCGGATCTGATCGCAGGATATCAAGATGAAAGACATTTTAGTTTATTTTCCTGCAACTAAGGCTCCAGGGATCCTCACGTAAAGCAACAGGAGAAGTCCTCAGCCTTCAGAATTAGGAGCAGACAGACAACTCCCCTATAAGCCACGTCACGACAACTCTTGGACATATCCTCAGGAAAGAGGAACACACCACTTATCAGTCCTTAAATCTTCCAGATTTCGCTGCAAGGTTGAATCGCGCACTTCTCCCTCCACTTCCGCTGGTAGCGAGCGCAGACACCTGGAGATAACTCGGTTCAAATGTGTGAGATCTTGGCCAAACATTACCGTAGAATAAAATAGCCAATTAGTACTTACCTCTGAGCAGTTTGCATTTAGTTCGGTACCACAGAGCTGTGCATTATTTGTCTGCTTGCTGTAGGGAAAATGTTTTCCGGGTCTCGCTAGTATATGGTATCCGGAGTACTAAACGGGTCGTAAATATCGGCGACTTTTCGGGCCAGGCGGTACATCAGCTGCAAATCAGTGAGCTCCAGCCTAAAGTGCGTCGGAGTGAGTTCCCGCATACAACAAGGCTTGTGTAGTTGAAAGATCACTTGTAGTTCTCGCCCCTGATCACCTCGGATAGTGTGACAGACACGAATGTGGTCGTTTCGTATCCTCCGATAGGCTCCTGGGAACAACCCAGTTGGTTGTAGGTGGCCCATGTAGCCAGTCCCACGCAGTCTTGTGGTCTTGTCTGGAAAAAGTACTCGGGTACGAGGCTGAAGACCAAAAGCCAGAAGACAGTCCTCCCTACAAGGGGGCAATGGGAAAAAGGGAGGGGTTCAAAATACAAATCTTGACAATATCTTGTTTCTGTTATTACCGGTTAGATGGAAGATAGACCACCGGACAAGGCTAAAGGTTGCAGGATATTAGTCTTGACTGCATTCTTCTCCTCGTATCGCCGGCTAGCTGGAAGATCGAACAATGGCCAGTGGAAGGAGCGGCTTACCGTTTAGCTTGGGTGGCGCAAACCACTCCGTCCTGAGAAATCCGTCGAAAGTGAAACAGTGAGACCTTCGGGCAGCGCGTTGGGCTGCCTTGCCGCCTGGACGCAGTGGGGCGAGTAAGAACTTCCCGAACTCTTTCAAGCCCGACCGATTCGGCAGCGGCGCACAGGTATGCGGCCACAGTCCAACCGATGTCTAACATGTGTGCTCTATAAAGGCCGATATGCGTTATAAGAGGGTCTTCCGAAGAGACGACGAACTGCCTCAGGGATACGGCATGCCAAGGCACAAGCTCTGTCTTATGATCTCTCGTTTTTGAGTTGTTCGACGGTACCACCCCAGATCACTATCTCAGGCCGTCTTTCTCGGCCGATTGCCAGAGAGTGCGTAGCCTAATGTCGAATGCATTCGGCCTAATCACACGCTTGCTGACTTCCCTGAGATTGTCGGAAAGGCCCTTGCACTAGACCAAAGCGACTACATGTCCGTCTCAGAACGAAGCACGCACCACATCATCAGATTGTCAGCGTAGAGTAAGCACTGCGAGTTCAAGCAGATTGACAGATCTTTGATACAGGCCAGGAACAAAGGTGAACCGGCTGCCGAACCTTGCGAAACATCACTGAAGGCCGGGTAACACGTGCGTGGGGTCCCAGAAAGCTTAACCGTAAAATTCCTCCCTATTAAATAGTCCTCAGTCCAGCGTGGCAGTGGGTCCGCTATTCCCAGTAGTTCAGGCTTCTTGAGGAGCCGGTCGTGTGGTGCATTTTCAAAAGCTTCACTGAAATCGACGAAAAAGACATCAGTCAGATATCTTTCGGCCTTTGCGCGATGATTCAGCAGCTGTCACACGTGATTCGGCCAGGCACAGCTTCGTAGCCACGCACACAGATGAGACTCAACCAATCAGAACTGAGCAGGCAGACAAAACGATACTACCCGTCTATGATTTCGGCAATCAGAAAAGGGATGCGGCCCGGGGTGAAATGGGGTTTTCCTAAGTTCTTCCGGCTGCGGGAGGAGTTCAGTATCCAACCAGAAGGTGTCCTTTGTCGAGGTGACCGGCTTGTCATTCCACCTGCATTGTACAGGTCAGTTGTGAACGAACTGCAACAAGGCCACTTGGGAGTGGACGAAATGGAGTCGCTGGCTCGACAGATGTGTTGGTGGCCGGATTTGGATGCGGATATTCGCACTGCGACAAAGAACTGTGACGCGTGTCTGCGTAGAGTCCAGTCGAGTTCAAACAACTGGAACCCCTGGTCCGAAAGCTACACTCCATGGCAGAGAGTTCATGCGGATTTCTGTGGTCCATTCCTGAACCGGTATCACCCCCTTGTACTGATCGATTCCTACTCTAAATGACTGGAAGCGTACCTGACGAGTTCATTAACCACCTCGTTTGTAATCCAGGTGTTACGGAAGTTCCTCAGCTGAGAAGGAATTCCACAGATACTATTAACGATAATGATTCGCCATTCTGTGCGGCGGAGCTGAAGTGCGGGCTTGATAGAATCGGGTGTCAGCATCTACGCATGGCACCATGCCACCCATGTTGTAACGGCGCAGCTGAAAAGTTGTTGCGTTCTGTGAAAAGTACAACAAAATGAGCCAACCCGAGAACATTGCCCGGCCTGGAAGCCTCCCTTGAGAATTTCTTGTTGCAGTATAGAAACACAGTGCATACAACCACCAAGGAGAGTCCAGCAGTTCTTTTCAAGTCCAGATGACTACGGTCATCACTGATGTGTGTTGACTTTATTGATGTCACATACTTCCGTGGCAACGAGCTTTGACCAACTCGTGGAATTATCACAAGATAACTTGGTCAGTCTATGATCAAGATCACGGACTTGGATGATGCATCAGTGCATCGGCTCCACCTCACCCAAATTCATTTCAAAGTGGCAACCGGCGATGTAACCAGTGGCACGGCTGAGACGACCGAGGATCATGATGGGGACCGTGTTGTTGAGTGTAATACACATACTCCGCCTCCTGAAACGACAGCTGCAGCGACTGAGCCGCAGCCATCAGCTCCAGTTCGAAGATCAGTGTGACGGGCGGGCCAAATTGATGAGGAACTCTTGTGGGAGGAAGGTTACAGTGATTCAGCAGCTGTCACACGTGGTACGGTCAGGTATAGCTTCGTAGCTAAGCACGCGTTAGAGACTCAACCAATCAGAATGCAAGAGGACAAGTCCGACTAAAGCTCCCTGTGATTGGTCACCTTCGAGTCTACCAACTGTACTCTCTAATTTAACATAATTATACAAACCCGTTCTGCAATACAACAAAAGTGTTATTTCGCGGCCTTGGTCTTCTTGCTACATCCGTTCGCGTGGCCCTGGTTGGGGGCAATTTCAATACCGACTGTCAGTTCAGCATTCTCGAGCCAACAGAAGATTGGAAATACACGAACGTGAGTTGCTGCGCCGAATTGAATGTGTTGCGGTGATAATAACAATAATATTAATGATAGATCATTTCGGGTAACCACGAGGCTTGCTATAACGCATGATCAAAGGGTACTACTGGAAGCGGAATCCGAATTCCATGAGTTTGACACAAATATGTGCACTTGATATAGTATAGGAGAAGGTATTTGAATTACTCTTCATGATAGAGCCCGGCAAATTTTAACTTAGGGACGGGTGGCCAAGCCTGCCGTGTGCGGGTGGAGCTTGTTGGAGATAATAGACTTACACACAAATATTACGAAAGAAGTACCGCACAACGGAGGAATTGGACGTGACTGACGGTAATGTTGTTTGCCTTGAGGAAAAAGAAGTTTCCAAGAGAGAAGTGCACCAGCCATAGCGCTTCGCGGTGTGTGAAATGACTTAGGACCGGAAATCAGACGAGGAAAAGGAGTGAAATTGTGGATGAGAAACAAGAAAAATTCATCGAAAATTTCATTGGTAATTTATAGCTACCGAATATCGGCTGAGTCAGGTAAATACCCAGTAAAGGATTCATCCATAGAAAGAGAGTGCCCAGATTTTGGTGGAAGAAGTGGCCGGATGTAGACAAGTAAACGTTGAGCGGATTGTTCACTTTCAGAACAGCGGAATGCAATGGATCAACATAGAGACAGGAACTGGGCGACAGATCACTGTATGATGCATGGCCACGACAGAGGTAGAGACTTATAGTTCGCGGATAATATAAAGTAATCGACAGGTAAAATGCTACCTAATGACGTTTTTTGTAAAAGGTGGATAACTTGATGGCGATAAAGCAAAACCATGCGATACAGGTGTCTCTCAGATATACGTATATGGGGAGGACGTAACCCCTAGCAGAGCGAGGATAGTGCAATGCAAGAGCCGTGTGTGGGCCAACGGTGGGACTGACGGAGACAGTGAAACTTCCCAATATCGCCTACTGTTGGGATACTCCGGAGGCAAATATTTCTCAATGAAATATACTGTCTGGAGATTGTGGAACGGAAGGGCATGGCAACACAAGTACACACGGCTAATCCACGACGACCCTATCGAAGGCAGCACGTGTGTTTCGGAACCTTCGGATCCCCCTTCACGCACGCCGTCCGCCTGGCCGCTGGATCAAGTGCGATCGTGCGTATTAGTTACGCACACTGATATCAGGGTCCAAGTAGGCAGGAGGGTTCACTACCCTTATTCCAAACCTCTGACTGTTAGGATTCGGGAGGATTTTGGTGGACGGTGTAACAGCCAGTTGTGGAAAATTCCCCCCAAAACACTACAGTTTCGTGTTTCTTTGATATCACTTGCTCACATACACTATTATCGTGCTTTTATACACTTTATGTTTTATGAAACAATCTTTGTTTGTTCGCGTCCAACGCGCCACTCTGCCATATCCTATTCTGGACCTGCGTGACGCACGTGCTTGTCTCTCGCACGCTGCAACTTGGTTCCCGTTTTCTGAGTCCGTGTGATCGCATAATTGATGTTCGTGTACGTTCTATGTTATTGTTCATTAATCAATCTAGTAACGTGAAATTTACGGATTAATCGCGTTTTGATTTTGAGGTCCGTTTCGAATTTGGCTGCGTGTCGCTCAGAAGATTAGTGCGATACTCACTTGATCGATTTGGAACGAGAAAAAGCGCAATGTGCCCAGAAAAAGGGTCGAAACTATGGGATTCTGGGCAGAAAGTAATGCGGCAAGTCAGTGGGGAGGTTTGGGGTACTTTTGATTCTATAATGAAGTTCAGATATCCTCGCCCCCTCAGTGCTAGTTCGGGTATTACTGAGGGTAATGTGGGTCGCAATAATGTTGCTCTGCTTAAGTTGGGGATGTTAGACCTAGAACAGCATTTGTTATAGGCTAGGTAGCAGGCCCTGGAGGCAGAAAAAAGTGTAGACCGAACGAGCGTGAGAAAAAGGCCAACGAAAACGATCGATCAGACAAATCAGGACAAATGGAAATAGGAAGTTCTACTACTGTCTTCGAAAATAATTTACTATCACAACCAACGGCCTATTTGCCAGGAGAAGAACTGACAGTTATCGAAGGACTGCCTCAGCAGTGCTGCAAATTCATTCGACAATTCGAAACCGTCGTCAAAAATAAGGTAACCGACCCCGGACATAGGCTATTCCAAATGACCCATTACTGTCGATGCCGAGCAAGAGAAGCTATCGACGGGCGTACCAAGCTCGAGCCAGAACAAGGCAAGGAAGATCTTGGAGGACCTGTTCGGCCAGCCATTCAAAGTAGCTCGGAATCTAACAGAAAGCGTGATGCCGTAGGCCAGAAGAACGGAGGGTGATGTCTACGCAATGGTCGACCTAGTAGTCAAGATGCAGAACTCCTAGATAGCCCCGGTCTTTTAGGTTGCGGCACTGATCTCGATGCAATGCGTGCACCGGAGGCAAGGGCCTTTACGCAGGCTGCAATAAATAATTGTTCCCATGTAAGAGATCTTTGACAAATAAATGTCAACCATGGGCTCACTTGGAACTTGTACAAATTTCTGCGTCGTTACTCATGCAAATACTGTCGAAGATTAGGTGCAGAACTACTCTGAGATTTGTAAACTGAGGTCAGATCTCTAGGAGATGAGTGAGGTGATTACGACGCATATCGGTAGATCAAAAGAATCTTCCCTAAAAACATGTCCGTGTCGAAGTCGCCCCCACCGCTGTCCCCTTCAGGTTAACAAACCATTCCGATGTCACCATTATGTCTTCCTTTTTCTCCGCTTCGCGCAACGTGACACACGGGCAGGGTCGGTCCAATGTGCAAAGTTGCACCCGACAGTAGCAAATAACTCTATCAGAATTGGCACTGCCTGAAGATTCCATACCAATACAAACATTCTCAGTCCCTATATAAACACTGACCTTGACGCAGTAACTCGAGCCTTGGCAAAGTGTGAACAGCAGCACCGCCGGCCATGCTGTTCTATCCAAGTGCCCTTAGCTGCCGCTCGGTAGACCACCTTCGAATTGCATTTCATGGCCTATTGAAAGTTTTCTTTAAGGTTGTGTTTCCGTAAAAAGTATCTTTTGGGGTAAGTCAGAAGCCCTCGGGCCATTTCGCGGTTGAGTTCAGTAGGCGGACGTCCCGTTTGAAACGTTCGAGGGCAACCTGCTCCTTCTTCCCCGGAAGTGGATTCGGGTACCTGGCCACAGCTCGACCTCCCCTTCGTGAAATGTAAACTACCTCGTTTCAGAATCCTCTTTAGCTCCAGCCCCTGTTGCGTAGCCGATTTTGCATCCTGAAGTAATAATATTGACGCTATATTTCTGGGCCGTGGTCCAGACTCGTGCACAAGGCACGATCATAAAATACAGCAATGCACAGCAATGCACACAATTGAAAGTGACATGGAGTTCGCGTTCCATAGACTGTACAACTACAAATGATTGGACATATCTGAGGAACTCGTGAAGCTTTCACTGGAGGATAGAGCAACCTCGTCCGTAGCAAACTCTGCAATGCTTTATATAATGGGACTGATTGAGGTCACGGCTCCATGGCCATCTGAAATGAGCCGCCCACCGAACAGTCGAGCGATGGCGCTAAAAGTTTTGCATACATCAGAGGGCTTTTGGCTCAAGATCTCAAGTCTGAAATAAGATAGTTGGGAGCTATGAATCCCAGTCTAGATTAGAAATAATTAGCGAGAACAGCTCACACAGTTTTAGATGGAAGAGCATAGCACCTACCACGTCATCCAGTGACAAAATCCAAGAAACCCGAAAAGGCGAGGACAGTCCACTGCTATGCGGTGAAGTACTTCGGAGCTTTTTTCGATGATTGCATTCTGCAGGTTCCATGTTGTATTTTGAGCCGGAACACAGAGCTCTCGTGGTGTGCACAAACAGGCACGTTTGTGATGTTTGCCAGATAAAGACTACGCGAGCATTCTGAACATGCCGAACAATCTATTTGCGGTGACCTTGTGAGTGGACGTGAACAATCAATCATTGCGCCGTGCGTAAGCACAAGAGGAGCCAGTCAGACAGATCACTTGAGCTCCGGATCGAATGCATGCATGCACCTAGTGCACACATAACAGTCCCTATCTGACCACCCTTTCAATAGAATTATTGTGCCGTCGTAAAATGCACAAAATAGCCGACATGCGGGAAGTGTTCTTTAAGGTCAAGACCCTTGTTCAACATGAGGATGCATTTCGTCCACTACGGTGACCGGATGGCGACGCCAACCAGCAGTCAGAGCGGTATATGCGTCCACTTCTGTTTCAGTTCCTTGAGGGAAACGTTGCTATGAAGTTTATCAGAAGGAGAGAAGCTACAGCCGAAGCTAGCCATTCAAAGGCATAAAAATTGTCACCTACAAGACCCCGTAACAGAGGAAAGTTCTTAGGTCGGTAATCAGAAATCCCGCGTTGCCACAATCTTCCGATCTGGCCCCGCCCAACCCTCGTCAACAGCCCACCACGGTTGACACATTCACACCACCTCCATCAACCCGCGCACCACCGGTGGATGTAGACCTCCAGTTAGCCCGCTCACCGCCAACTCACCAGCGCCCATCTAAAAGGCTCCAAATTGCAACCCAATATCCACCATTATCTATAGGGCATACCCGTAGACGGGTTACACAATCATCACCCGAAGACGGCTATCGCTCAGGTATTGGTTTGTCTTATAAACAAGCGGAGGAAGTGACTGCTCCTAACTCATCGTTCCGCACCAACCAATCAGCAGCGACATCGTCCCCGAAGGCGTTGTGCGAAACCTCATCCCCCATTCCTGTTGCTTCCTGTATCCTAGATCATCTTAGCATCGGCGTCACTACGCCCCCAGTTTGCGTCAAAAACCGAGCTGAGACTTCTTGTGTAAGGGCTGAACAACTTTTTTACCCCATCACCATTTCGATCACCGGCATACCCACGGAAACTCATCTATCCCCCTTTTAGTAGTCTGCCCGTTCACCCAAGCGAGAATCTGAAGACCCACGTAGCCAACCCCACAGTGGTGCAACCAACCACCCAGATGCCACCATCACCCTGTCTACTGATGCACCGTCTTATTGCAAGTTTACCCTCGTGAATACCACGACCATCTCTGGCATCACCATTCGAACCTTCTCAGTTTCCAGTATACGACATACAACATTCGTTGTACTTTCTCAATGTCTCACCCGGTCAAAGTCAGTCACCAGAACTAACTTTACGTCTCTCGCCACACTGCAGCTATTGTCTGTACTCAACAGTTTACCTGCCGCGACCCAGTCACGGCCATATTCCATAAACCACCCGTTCGAATCGGACTCCCGCCTTACCCAACCGGCCGGGATAAGTCCCACAGCTACCCAGTACCAACACAAATTATCCGTTTTTCCCCTTATCTGCCAGGGGCAAAACGCGGCCCTGTATCATAGCTTTATCCCAGTTGAACCATCCCAACCTGTTCCCCAAGTGTTCTGTAACCACCAGCCTACCAACTAGTATTTCTTCCACCATCCGGGGCTCCTCCTCTGCAACTGCAGTGGATATTGCCAACTTCCATCCACTCCACACTGATTCTTCGCTTCAGACCCTCTACCCCATCCTCAACGAAGCTCCCATTACCTCCATAGTCGGCCACTCAACAACCGTCCTTTCCACATGCTATCGGTCTAATTCAGAAACCACCGCCTTCGATCATACTACCCGTCCTGCCAGCCGTCCCTCCATCTTTATTGGCCATTCTGGTGTTGACCAAATGTCTCTCTGTTAATCCTCAACCCACGTGCATAACAATCTAGCTGAGACTGTCTCATCCACCTCATCAGTACCAGGACAAGCAATAACACCACCCCTATGTCCTCCAGCCTCAAAGTTCGTACAAATACCTGCTGCCACATTGCAACAAAGCACAAAACATGTCCGATTTTGTCATCAAATTTCGCCCACTACCAGAAAAAATTCAACTTTTGTGTGTCCGAGTCCTCTTGTTTAACTACGACTTCATCCTCATCACGGAAACCTGGCCCAACGCAAATGCTCCCAGCTTAGACTTCGCCATATCTGGTTTCAATGCCCTCAGTAATTCTAGGGTGCATCGCCCAGGAGAAGGTTGCCTGAAATACTGCAAAGAATCTTTTCCTGTCTCTTTGGTGCTACACCTGGTCCTTGACGCCTTTGGTAACACCTTCTGGGTAACAGTTAAACGGCATTCACGAGAACTCTTGCTTGGATGCATTTCTCGACCACCCGAATCAACCAGAGACACTAACGTACTTATTATTGACGCCTTCCTCTTTGACTCCGCCCACCTCATCGGTCACAAGTTGATCGCAGGTGATTTCAAAGCTCCAGGAACATGTTGGCCATCCTGCTCAGGCCCATGACGTTATCAGGATTTTTTACCTGTAAACACCTCGGTGGTTATTTCCAGCACGTTCAATCACCTGAGGCTCTATCCACAGTTTTGTTTCGCCCCGGCGGCATTTCTACACCCCTGGTCTCTATGGAACCATCTTACTGCCCGGGTCCTGATGGTATCCCAACGACTGCTTTTGCTCTGGTGGACCCGAATTTCCCTACCCTTCTATCCAACTTATTCGGCTTATCTATGAACTCTAGCTCGTTCCCCAATCAATGGAAAACCTCTACGACTGTCCGCTTGCATAGAAAAGCCCCTTCTATTTTCTGGAAAATTACCGTCTCATCAGTCATACACCGATTATCTCACGAATCATCGAAAAGCTCATCAAAAATAAGATTATGACCCACCTTTTTACAAATAACTTGTTCAGTGTGTGCCAACGCGGTTTCTTGAAAAACCGTTTCTGTCTTACTTATCGCGTTAGCTTCTTGAACTCAGTCACGGAAGCTGCTGGCGAAGGCTCGACCATGATTATTATTCTGTTAGATATGGGGAAGGCGTTTGACCGAGTCTGACACTCGGCTCCTATCGCAAGACAACCCTTGTGGCATCACGGACCACATAGTCAGTTGGTTAAATTATCAGTCATTGCTCATGGCTTGTGGTATATCACACCACGAGTGCCACTGCAAAAGACTCAGAAAACGGTCACATGGAAACATGTGACCGCTACTTTTTCAATTTCTAGAAGAGAGCACTGCCGTGGAATCCGTTAGAAAGAGAGAGTCCATCGCAAAGTCCACTTCATCTAAAAATATAAAAATTGCTCCTGCCGAAACCCCTCTGCAGAGGGAGGTCCTCAGGTCGAATGCCGGCAATCAAGTACTCCCACCACTTTCTGACCCAGTGCCACCAAACTCCCCTGAGATATTTCCCACCGTAAACAACTCGTCACCACTCTCTTTGACCAGTGCACCAGCGCAAAATGTGGACCTAGATTCGTCCCGTTCACCTCCAACACCTCAACGTCCCTCAAAATGGCTCCATGTTGCACTCCTGTCTCCACTGCTGTCTACCCGCAGCCGAGCAATACAACCCCCCCTCTCTGCCGGCAGCCATTCACGCTCTGGTCTGTCTGCCAAACGAGCCAACTAACCACCAGATTCCAACGCACCACCTACCATCGACCAGCCAACTGCAACGTTGTCTCCTAGTGCCTCGGCCACAACGTCACCCCCGTCACCTGTTGCTTCCAATGGCCAAGACCTCCTCTACACTGACATCGTCACGCTCCCATCTTTAATCGACAGTCGACGTATAACCTCTCGCGCTCCAGCTAACCGGCCTATTACCCACCCACGTCCTCCACCACGGCCGTACACACGAAATCTCGTCGCTCACCCTAGTGCTAGCCCACCAGCGTATTTATTTGGTCCCCCAGAGATCCGCGTACCCAACTGCTACATCCCACATCCACAAACCCAGACCCCGCCGTCATCACGTCCACAGACGCAGTACTATATCACAAATTTTCCACTTAATGAACCGCCTCCCGCATTAGCTCTACCAAACTCGAGCCACGCAGTTACCAGCATGGTTGCCAACCGGTACCACAACATGTGGCCCTCGCCCGACCATTTTCCGCCTCATAGTGTGCCCCATCTGACCCCTCCGCAACTTCAACATCCTCTGCTCCCTCACCATCCAACATCGCCGTATTCTACTCTGACCCCACTGCACACTATGCCAATTGACCCTTCATACCAAGGCCTCTGTCATCAGCAGTCGTTTCGCTACTACTCCACCCCCTCACACTCTCTCCGTGGAGCCTTATGAGATGCCTGCGGCTTCAACAAACTCTATCCAAAACATCATACCTGTCTCATCGAAATCCCACTTATTCTGCCTTTCACCATTCTCCTCACAAGGCCTCTATCAAAACCATGGCTGCCCCTCTCCTACTGCTCTGCGCCCTCATACTGAAACCCCTAGCATCTTCGTTAACTCTCCCCGAATTATGCGTGTTTTGCCCCAAAGGGCCCACCTAGAGTCACCATACCCCTTTTCAGATCTATTAGCCCGCGTTACAATAACATCTCCGCATCCAGTGTTAATCTCTACTGAACATCATGAGTGTTCGGTCCAACGTACAGTCTGCGGCGATAAGGACACAGCAGTCCAAATGGAAGCAGTGACCCACATCCAGTCCTCCTGCATGGGTGACCTGCCTATTAATCACGGTCCTGCCACGCACAATCTGGCTACCAAATCCACTGAAGGCTCGAAGCCTTCCACAGAAATGCTTTCCACAGCACTATTCAACTCCCGTTCTATCTTGAACAAGCTTTCCGCTATAAAAAGACTGGCTGTCGCCCACAACTTCGACATTATCCTGATTACTGAGACTTAGCTCACCGAGAACATACCTTCTGACCAAATATCACTGATCGGTTATCAAACCTTCAGGACTCAACGAATCTACCGCCGCGGTGGAGGTTGCATGGGGTATGTCAAGAGCAGCCTATCTGCCACCCTACTGGAAAATACGGTGCTGGCAAATGTTTAGGATTCTATATGGTTTACAATTTCTTTATCCCAGATGACCATAGTTTTAGGTTGTATATATCGGCCCCCCAGAAACGACACTCCCACATTTAATCCCATCATTGATGCATTTATTTGCACCGCTGACCTGCCATTTGGAGGTAAATTCATAGCAGGCGACTTTAACGCCCCGGGCGCAAACTGGTCCTCCTTTACTGCCCCCTACATTTATTTGCAATTCGCCTCATACATTCGCCTGAGCCAGTGGGCCCAGCATGTAAAACAGCCTACTAGAAAGAACAACATCCTTGATCTGATATTTACCCTGGGTCTCACAAACGTCTCTGCCTCCGTACTAAACGACTACACAGGCAGCGACTATAAAATCGTCAGTTGCAGATTTCAAGCCACGTACTGATAGCCTACCATGTAAAGGTCCCTCCTTCCGTCACTTTAAATGGGACCATATCCCCTCTCAAATTCGCTCCAGAAACTGGGACGAGTTCTTCTTAACAGTAAATCCCCAGTTCGCCGCTGACCTCCTCTACTCAAGTTTACACTCATGCATCAAAAACATATCACTCCCCTAGTATCCATCCAGACCAGCAGGTTACCATATAACCAGGCTAAAGCAGAAACACGACGAACTTCGACGGCAGTACCAACGAAATAGAGACTTTTCTACAGTCTTCAGACTGGAACGCCTCTACCACGAAATCCACCGCAAGGCCCGTGACCTACAACTAAGGCAAGAAACCAAAGCGTTACGCCACCCAAACAAAGCTCAAGAGCTAGCCCGGCTGCACAGGGCTCGTGCCCCACAATCAACTCGATGCATAAAACAGATCGTCCACTTGGATAACCTCATAACCTCACCTCGAAAGATAGCTGACACGTTTAATACTTTCTTCACAACCACCGTGTCTCCCAGTCCATCGTGCACCCAGCTTGTCACCCCGTCTGTCACAAATCCCTCACTCAGTTCTATCATGGTTACCACTGCGGATATAAATAGATGCATCCACACATTCAAACCGACCTATTACTCCGAACCTGACGGCTTACCATCAGCAATATTCGCTCTTGGCGGCCTGAATATTCCCTTCCTGCTACTAAACCTATACAATCTATTTCTGCAAACCGGGACCTTTCCCAGCCAATGGAAGAAATCCATTGTTATCATCAGGCACAAGAAAGGCGCAGTGCATGACATTGCCAATTACCGCCCGATTAATCATACGCCAATGATCTCGAGGCTGCTAGAAAACGTCGTAAAACACTGCCTGACCGACTACCTTTCTGCACATAAGCTCATCAGCCCAAGACAACACGGATTTCTCAAATCACGATCGTGTTCAACCTGCCAATTTGACTTTCTGAATTTGGTAACAACAGCTGCCGACAAAGACAGAGCACTCGTCATCATCGATCTTGATATGACAAAAGCCTTCGACAGAGTGCCACATTTGCAGTTACTCAACAAGATTAGGGGATACGGTATTGAAAACCCCCTACTCAATTGGTCTGAATCCTATCTACAAGACCGTCACCAAGTTACCTGCATCAACGGTCAGATATCAGACCCCCACCCAGTAAACAGCGGGGTTATCCAAGGTAGTGTTCTAGGACCACTGCTCTTTTTACTATATATAAATGATACTTGCAGTGGAATCAGTTATGGCGAAATTTTCTTGTTTGCTGACGATATGAAGGTAGTCTACGAATTCGAACGAGGAAACCTACCTGTAGCACTGAATAACATCATGGTCGACGTACAGTCCTTATCCTCCTGGTGTGATCGCTGGAAAATGGAATTTTCAGTGAACAAAAGCAGTTTTCTCTCGCTAAACTGCAATGTTCCTTATGATACGCTTAAGATTGGCGGTGTCTCACTCCCATATTCCCCAACAATTAGAGACAATAGACTGCAATATTCTCACACTTTTAGTTTCTCTGAACACACTTCCTACATAACTGCACGGGCAAACAAGTCCCTTGGCTTGTTGCAGAGAAATTTTCTTCTCACGAACAGTAAGTTAGAGATGTACAAAACTCATATTCGCCCAACCCTAGAGTACTGTACACTTGTGTTCTCAAATATGCATAAACGTGGCATTATCGACATTGAGAATGTACAGCTTTGATTTACCAAAAAACTGCTTGGGCCTTCTACTACCCTGAATTACAGACAGCGGTGTACACTCCTGCGGCTTGATCCTCTGTGGCTTAGGAGAATAAAACTCAACCTTGCATTTTTGTATACTTTTCTCCACAAACAAGCTGTATCTTCTAGCCAAGTTCAGTTCAGCATAAACTCGACACATCATCTGCGTAATAGGGAACACCGTATAATGATCCCTACTTCTCGTAAATCCTTAAGGCAAAACGTCTTCCTTCTGAAAGATGCAACTCTGTGGAATAAACTCCCAGCTGATGTACGTTCCGTAGATTCCCTAATTATGTTTATGTCTAGACTACACGTAGCTCTGGACATCCAAAAACCGATTGGTCTCAAAAATCATTACATGAATTTTGACAGAGCTTATGAGGAAAGCCTTGGGTACTAACCGGAACCCTTGATAATCTAGGATGTGTCACACGATACACCGTAGTTGCCATCACCTAAGAGTAAACCTATGAGTTTACAAAGCCTAAACACAGTAACTCTCATGCCTGAGGCCAGTGCATCAGAAGTCGTATTTGATTATATGAAATACCACTGGTAGCATGAAAGATAGTCTTTAAACATTCCCAGTGCTGTTTTTATTTAGTCTTCGCTCTTGTTTCTAACCCAAGACGTAGCACCTGTAAACTCATCAACCTCCATCTAGAGGTCGCCATTAGTCACTCACAGCTCAACTTCCGTCCCTATCACAGAACTCTAGCATCTTCCAAGATCGGCCTATATAACATTTGATACTTAGCCAGCAAAACTACTAAGCATCTGCGGATCGTCCCGACGAATCACGTTGTCAGTGCTGCAAGTTGTACCCCATCTTTGTGCAGACCGGCGTTGTGTTGAACATAAACCCCATTGAATAATCGCAGGCTGTGGTTGACTCCACCTCCCCCTGCATTTTTTGTCCCATGTAAACGGCATGAGGGTTCTGACTTCACGGATAAGGCGAGTGTTAGCGTGGCACTTCTGCGAACATTCCTGGCCGTGATGGTCTCTTTGCACAGAGTTGACCACCAATAAGATATGAACACCAAAAAGTAGAGATTGGCGTAAAAAGCAAGAAAAATACCCCACCGTTTTGTCTTCCAGGCACACCAGCCTTGTCACATGTGACTCACGTCTCCGGGTTTCAGTGTTGCTACAGATTGACTGGTGTGGTTGACCTATTCCCAACGCGGCTTGTTACATGCGGTCCGTGTTTGGGCCGGGGCGTGGGAGCCGTGGTCGCCCACCAAAAGCAGCTCCACCTTCTTTGACAGCCAGATACCTGACTGTGATAAAACCAGAAGAAAATAAAGACGTCTAAAAAAGCGTGGATCATTCTTGGAGAGCCAAGTGTCGGATGCCAGTGGTTGTGTATCGTGCTACCTCCCCACCTGAAGCAGGCCCCTGTGCCGCCTACCATGAGCACCGAATGTAGATCGTTAGAGTCTGCTTCCCTGGCAAAAATTCGGACCCATCTTATTCCCATTTCTCACGGCTCTCCAAAACTTGTCCTCACATCAGTGTCTTCCTGCTTTGCAATACGATAACGACAAAGAAGACACCGCGATAACCACGCAATCATGTCCACATCAGATTTCTTTGCTCACACTGGAGCATAATCTCAGCACTATAGCACCTTCAAGTAAGAGCGTAGATGAACTCACGTTAACGTTCCAAGGCACGTGACCAATTGCCTCTAATGTATCACCTCTGTCACCCCAACAGTTTCTTCTACTTTGAGGCTCCTCAGAAACTACTCAGTATAGAATATCCACTATACTGGAAGATACAGTAACAGCATGGGGCTACGCTAACGGCGTGTCAGTCCCACTCCCTCAAAGTCCGTTACTTCAAACCTATCTCATCGCCTCGTTGCCATACTGCGTTCTGTGTAAGAAAGCGGTATTGAGGGTTATCATTTCCAACTGCTCCAAATCGTGAAACCCCAGGTCTTTTATTAGTATCCGAGTGATGCCGTGCCAAAGTGCAAAATCATAAATCCTTTGGGATGCATACATCGTTACCAAACCAGTGTAAGCAATCTCGTTAGCCTGCAGCAGTGTAGCGCAAATCCACTGCGAGCCTATTTTACTTCGAATGTGGAGTAGGTGCCACTGACTGCTCAAGTGAAACTTCATCCATGCCCCACTCACACAGACCTAACAAGTCCATTATTTATTGTCTTCATATATCATCATAACCCACAGCTGGAACCACGTCCTGACTGCAATCCCCCTTTATTTCAGGTTCGTTGTCTCCCACTATCGCAGTCGCCAAACCGGATAACCAAGGATGCCACTTTGACTCGTACGGACAGAGACTCAAGTGGAACCTACCACAGCAACTGGGGCCGAAATCAAGCCACCCGACAGGAAATACTCTTAATTGCTTATCAGATCGTTCAGCTTTTTCAAACGCAACCAACACGAATTCCAGTTCACGCGCATGCTGCTAATATACCGCCACACACGACCGATTGACCGACACATACTTCGCCCTGCCAGACGAAACATACCCATACGATGTCGTACGTTACCAGAAATGAGGCTGAATGACACTGAAGGCAAATGCGTCAACATATACATATATATTTGTCAGTAAAACAGCACATTAAAGCTCAAATCCATGCGGAGATTTCCCACTTTATTATCCGTTACCACAGTTTAGCTTTCCCCCGAACCGTATCCGGTTGGAAATTTACTCTCCACTTCTCGAGGACCCTCCAGTTGCGCTTTCTCATTTCTGAATGGTACATGTTACTGACCCTGAATCTTAACCCACCTTTTTATGGACTGCTGTTTCTCTCACATCCACCGGTATTCACTTTTACGAAATTGGTCTCGGCACCGTTTCTAAACTTATTCCGTTTATTGAACTCCAGTAAACCCGTCATTCAGGGTCTGCATTGTCTTCATGGATCGCTATCCTCTTCGCATGCATTGACCTTCCCGAGAACACTTCTTTACAATTTTTTTCCTTTCGTTATAAATTTACTCCATCTGCAGAACCTCAGTAGGCCTCCGTTTTCCGCAGCTTGCATCATTCTCGTTCAAAACTCGTCATTGGCACTGCGTTAACGATTATTTGATATCTCCACCGCGCACCAAAGCTCAGCCCGGTTTGAAACAGCTGGGCAAACCATTATTAAAATAATCCATTCAAACTGTTGCTGGCTATGTTTCTCTATCGCTGATAAACTCGAATTTCATACTTTGAATTTGTGAGTGTTCCACCTTTGTGAGTGAGGTGTTACACCATGATCATGCGCTATCGCGCGCGTCTCGACCATGGCCGAGAAATTTACCATTATTATTATTATTTCTCCGACCATCGCCAGTTGGTTCAGACAAATGGGTCCGTCTCCACACCCAAACCTGTGACCAGTGGTGTCATACAAGGTCGTCCACCATGACAGTCTCTACCTCTTCACAGAGAACATCGAAATTTTGCATACTTTTGACTCCAGAATGTTGAGTTCAACTACACGTGATAAACTGTAAGATCTAACAGCTCTTAGGTCTCAGTGTTCCAGTCCATTATTGAAATTTTCCGCCGAGAAGAGGGATATTCTTACTTTGAAATGCAACTTCTCCCCAGGTATATTCAGCATTGACGGTCACCCAGTTTCCATCAGTCCGTTAGCAAGAGGTATGCGTTTGCGGAATTTGGCCTTTTTCATTTTCTCAGAACACACAACCTCCCAAATTGCATTGGCTAGAAGGCTCATAAACCTGCTTCGAAGAACATTCCGCCTTCCGGAAAGCAATTTCAATACCTATGAGGCTCAAGTTAGGCCCCTTTTGGAATACTGTTCCATAATCCACTGTAACAAGCTCCAATGCGATAGAGTGGCTATTGAAATAGTTCATCTGCTAATGACAAAAGAGTTTATTTGCTTTTCCACTCAACTCAATTAGAGCCACGGCTGGGAACACCTGAAACTAGATCCACTCTGGCCTAGATGCATAAAGCTAAACCTCATATTTCCCCATCGTGTTATTGTGAATAGGATCGACTTACTAGCATCACAGTTCAGAAGCTTAATGGATAAGCAATATTCTTTCAGAACAAGAGACAACGCAGTTACGGTTCCCATTTCTAGAGCTGCCGTTTGATCCAACTTCTTTCTGGTCATCCACACGGCGCTGTGAAAAACTTATCCAACAGTATACGTTCTACAAGGCCATCTAAGACTTTTCGGATCAACATAAGCAAATATCCCATCGTACAAACTATAATCCAACTTATAGATCCGTACATAGGTGAAGAAAAGGCTTTTGAATTCGGGTCAGGTTTCTAACAGCTTTTGAACTCCCTTTTTTGAGCACCTCATTTATTTTTGTGCCATAGCTGCAGCGCGCTTGGTTCCTCTACTCTATCGTTGTTCGCCTATCCATTTTGCTTCTCCTCCATATCTCATCCTGGTATTTACACTTACAATTCGCTCTCGGCAAATTCAGAGAAGCACAGTTTTGGAATTTTCTCCGGAGAGCCTCAATAATTGAGCCCAACCCCCGGCTATGACAGTGTTTTCTTTTCCGTGCTATAACTTCCAGCTTTTTTATTGCACAGTGGTTCGACCTCCAGTCCGGTAGTTCTGCTTTCTACTTTCATCTGCGGTGCTGAATCTGGTAGTCATTAATTTTCCAGTTTCGCCAATCCTATTATCACTTCTCCAATTGCCACGGCATGGCCGCTAATTCCTTGCTTCTTGATATTCATCTGTTCACCTTTCTTCTCCTACTTATCGGATCTTGCCATGTTATTCTCTAATTCGCAAACGGATAACCTAACCCACGGTTGAAGATCCGGCTGCATTAGAACAGCATTTATCCGTTGGACATAACCTGACTGTAAATCACTATTATGCTTCAGGCTCACGGTTTTGAATTAATTGTTCACCGTCGATTAGTCCCCCATACAAAGCTTTATTTTTCTGCTCAGCGCTCACTAGCAACAGATAAAGAAGTTGTTCCATCGTGACCTGCAACCAAATTTCTGCCGAACCAATCCTCTCCTTCATTTATCAGTTTCCGGTATGCTGAATCCTATGACCTTTGCAGTTCATCAGTTCATATCTTCAGCTTGCGACGTTAAGCCGAAAGTAGTTGATTTATCCGCAACAGTCATCCACTGCTACAGCACTAGCAGGCGATTAACCTCTGCAAAGCCGGTGTTGATACTTTTCCACCAACGTCTTCATGCCCTTGAAGTTGCTCTGTATATCATAATTGGCGATGCAATCACCGGAAGGCTTTCATATAATATACTGGAATACGTTCGACTCTAACACTGGCAGATGCAAGCGGTTAAGTGTTAGCCCTAAGAATGCTACCATTATCTGAGTGTTTGTTCCATCCTCTGTCCTCTTCTTTCACTGCCCGAGGCCACACCACCCCCGAAGGCTGTGGCTTCTAGCCCGTGGCAGTCCCACAATAATGGGAAGCAGCTAGCCCTATCAATCTCTGACCCAATGGACCACGGGTAAGGAAAGGCGGGTCTAAGAGAAATGGGAACTTTAATCTCAGGTGTAAACTTGCTTTCGCTTTGTTCTGTAAAATAAAGGAAAAATACACTTCTGGCTAGGAAGATCTTGGGGCAATACTCTCTGCCCATTACTGAAGGATGGGTTTCTGCTAACGGCCAAAACCCGACTCTGCATGCAGGAAACCCCAAGCTTTTGAGGTAGCCTCCAGTCGATTTGTCTGATCCATTGCGGGATGACAGAAATCCTTTCGAGCTCCCCCGGCAAGCTTGTCGACCCCGCCTTTCACAGTTTCATCCCCTTTGGGTTCCCCGCAAAACCTTCAGCTAGGTTGCCTATGTCTAATGCAGTGGTCAGTACACGGCCTGAATAGTTCTCATGCGGCCTCTGCTCTGACGATGCCCCGGAGTTGATATGCCTACTGTTCGCTGCTATGGGCTAAACCTCGCCTGTAGTGGTTGTCGAAATAAGGAAGCTAATAGTTGCTTTTTGTTATTCACCACCCACAAGTTCACTTTCTCCCTGTTCTATTCGACCCCACGCACTAATGGTGTTGTCTAAAGTTAGCGATGGTTTGTCTGCTACGGTGTTGACTAAGTTACGCGACCAAAATGCTAGCTGACAGAGGTTCTCTTAACAAATTGCTTTTTCCAGTAGTGGCTAACTTCCCCCCCCCACTTAGTTCTCTTATTGCAGGCTACAACTCAGCAGTTTCATCTTCACGTTTCTTGCACCTTGCAGTACACCCGGGTCTTAGCAAGCAGATTACTATTCTTCGACAACCAATACTCCCCGATCTGCGCGTACGCTCAGGGTATGCTAGGACCCCTTTCCATCTAGTTTCCGTGTGCCTCCGATTTCTCATGACCCCCACGAAAAACTAGCAAATTCTCATCCACATAAAAACGCCGCACATTAACTCAGGGTATTTTCTTTTCTTTTCAATATATTTGTCGTCCTCATTCATAGATGATACAGCGAACAGAATGCTGTCTCTTTCCTATTCCTCTTTCAGATCCCCTCGGATCTTACTCTCTTATTCTTGATCCTGAAAAAAGGCCCCTCTTCCTTTCTTCTATCTACCCACTTGACTATTTTTCACTTCAGCTAAGCCCGCCCCTAACATTTCCATATAACCTCATCAAGGCTTATGAACCCTACAAAGTTACCACGGTATCCTCCATAGATCGATCCACTGAACGTCAAGTAACAAAATTATCAGTATATGATTTCTATTGAAACGTTTGTCATGACCCCCATCTGGAACATTCCCCCGACTGCCGCCTCCTGATCTCTTTCAGATTATGCTAGTTACGCGAGTAGCCATCAGCCGATTGGACGTTACCTCCGGATTACCGCACAGACTGAATTATTTGATCGATCGAACGGGCCGTGGTTCAAGCTCATACTCAAGCCTGCTGACGCTAAACGGCGTACCTTACATGGCTGGCCGGTGATCACTATACTATAATCAGGGCTACAACCCACCATGATAGTCTCACCGGACCTCAGGGTTGATTTCTGACATCATTCCTTAACCGAACCGCTTCAGCGTCCACTGCCAGTACTCCATACGAACAGTTCAATTCAGTCTGCTATGCGGTATCAAAAAAGACAATGGCCAGCCCTCAACGTTGCGTTCCCAACATACTCTCCTCATTTCGCCAGCCAACGTCAACCTAGACCCCGCTTGCCTGCTACACTGATCATTTGCCACCTGCCAATAACGGCCAAAAGGGTCATTGCTGAACAAAATACCAACCACCTGCAGTCAACAAAAACTTCGTTACTCATTCTTTTATAAATTATACAGAAAATATTATCCTAAAACTATTCTTACGTCCGCTATCGGTTCCGGTCGGGCCTTTTCCTAACCATCGCTAATCTACTCCCTCTTTATTTCCTTTGCATGTTCGCTTGGTTGCATCTGCAGCGTCTTCTCTCTCAAAAAGACTTTTTCTTTGAAATTATCTGCTACGCTTCCACTCGCCACTCATGCCTTTCAACAGTACACAGCGTTCCTGGTGGAGGCTTCGCCTTCATGAGGATTTTCGTATGGCATTAAAATTACCTATGCAGGATTGTCAATTCTTTTGTCGCCCCAAATCGTTTGAGTTCTCATCGCAGGCTTCCTTAACATGGGTTACTTGATGATGGATTAGTATTCACTATACCCCTACAGCATCTTTGACTGCACTTTGCTAACCCCATGTGAGCCTTACTTTAAACAGCATCCTGTGACAAAACACAGCCTCGGTTTCTCGACATCGATCCTTTATACACCCAGCAGATGCACCCCGGCTTCCCATTCGACACTTTCCGACCCCTCTTTGAATCTCTCTTTCACCCCTCCTCCATCCCACCTGTTTTTAAACCAATCGACAACGTAGAAATTCCATACAACAGCTTGATCTGCCCTTGATCACTGGATCCGTCACAGCAGGTTTTCGACACCACATAAGGGGCTGTGTGTGTTATTCCTGCCTCACCTCATTGATCATGCTGTGACTTCCAATCCATATTGCCTCAATCTTTCTCTCGAACATTTCTCATATAGCCTTCTTCAGTATCGCTCCTACGCGGATTCACAAGTTTAGGTAGCTACCCGCCACTTCCCTTTCCTGACTCCGAAACGGATTTAAAATTGCCGCGTTAACCTTCTCAGCTTTAGTTCACTCAAACTCTGCCGGTATTATTGTTTTACTGCTGCATCTGTGTGAAACTTAAATTTCAAAATTGTGAACACCTCACATTGCTGTGCATTACTGTATTTTATGATCGTGCCTTGTGCACGAGTCTGGACCACGGCCCAGAAATATAGCGTCAATATTAATACTTCAGGATGCAAAATCGGCTACGCAACAGAGGCTGGAGCTAAAGAGGATTCTGAAACGAGGTAGTTTACATTTCACGAAGGGGAGGTCGAGCTGTGGCCAGGTACCCGAACCCACTTCCGGGGAAGAAGGAGCAGGTTGCCCTCGAACGTTTCAAACGGGACGTCCGCCTACTGAACTCAACCGCGAAATGGCCCGAGGGCTTCTGACTTACCCCAAAAGATACTTTTTACGGAAACACAACCTTAAAGAAAACTTTCAATAGGCCATGAAATGCAATTCGAAGGTGGTCTACCGAGCGGCAGCTAAGGGCACTTGGATAGAACAGCATGGCCGGCGGTGCTGCTGTTCACACTTTGCCAAGGCTCGAGTTACTGCGTCAAGGTCAGTGTTTATATAGGGACTGAGAATGTTTGTATTGGTATGGAATCTTCAGGCAGTGCCAATTCTGATAGAGTTATTTGCTACTGTCGGGTGCAACTTTGCACATTGGACCGACCCTGCCCGTGTGTCACGTTGCGCGAAGCGGAGAAAAAGGAAGACATAATGGTGACATCGGAATGGTTTGTTAACCTGAATGGGACAGCGGTGGGGGCGACTTCGACACGGACATAATTTTAGGGAAGATTGTTTTAATCTATCTATGCGGAGAAGTGAATCGAAATGGATAGGCTAACAACCATGGAGTAAAGGAACCAAGCGCGCTGCAGCTATGGCACAAAAATAAATGAGGTGCTCAAAAAAGGAGTTCAAATGCTGTTAGAAACCTGACCTGGAGTCAAAAGTATGCAAAATTTCGATGTTCTCTGTGAAGAGGTAGAGACTGTCATGGTGGACGACCTTGTATGACACCACTGGTCACAGGTTTGGGTGTGGAGACGGACCCATTTGTCCAAACCAACAGGCGATGGTCGGAGAAATGATAATCTATCATACTGACTGTGTGGTCCGTGATGCCACAAGGGTTGTCTTGCGATAGGAGCCGAGTGTCAGACTCGGTCAAACGCCTTCCCCATATCTAACAGAATAATAATCATGGTCGAGCCTTCGCCAGCAGCTTCCGTGACTGAGTTCAAGAAGCTAACGCGATAAGTAAGACAGAAACGGTTTTTCAAGAAACCGCGTTGGCACACACTGAGCAAGTTATTTGTAAAAAGGTGGGTCATAATCTTATTTTTGATGGGCTTTTCGATGATTCGTGAGATAATCGGTGTATGACTGATGAGACGGTAATTTTCCAGAAAATAGAAGGGGCTTTTCTATGCAAGCGGACAGTCGTAGAGGTTTTCCATTGATTGGGGAACGAGCTAGAGTTCATAGATAAGCCGAATAAGTTGGATAGAAGGGTAGGGAAATCCGGGTCCACCAGAGCAAAAGCAGTCGTTGGGATACCATCAGGATCCGGGCAGTAAGATGGTTCCAGAGAGACCAGGGGTGTAGAAATGCCGCCGGGGCGAAACAAAACTGTGGATAGAGCCTCACTGGGTAACCACGCAGAGTTTACTGCAGGAGTGAGTACACTCAGCGTTAAGGCTGAAGCGAAAAGTGCGTTGGAAGCTTCAGATATTTTTTCCGGTTTATCAAGGCAGGAGTTGTTATCAGTGATGGAAAGTATAATCGTGTGGGGTTGGAAGTTTCTTGCTTTCATCAGCTTGTTCAGGATTTCTGTTTTCTTGGGGTGGCACGGGGCCTTTGATTCTTGCTGAGTAAGCATGAGTTCAGTTTGTGATTTGACTGTCATTAAAAGTCGGTCCGTTCGGATATATATCGATAGCTTCCGGGTTTGAGTGTAGATCGTCGAAGCTTGGAGAGTTTGCTTTTTCATCCGCGCGAGTCTGTTTGGTCTAGAGTTCGTCGGGGCTGACATAGCTAGGGTAATGGCGTCTAAACATTGGCCGAAAAAAGAATATGGTTCATCTGCTACCACATGAGGACCGGGCGAAAGAAACAATGTATCCCAATTTTGCGATTCGATAATGTTTGGAGGGCTGCTCTAATGGGCTAAGTGATATTTTTTGGCTGACGATTACGAGTAAATGACCATTTTCGGTAAAGATAACACACGCGACAGCCTCGTGGCCACATCTGGGGAGTTTTTCGCCTACCCTATTAAGCCCTTGAGAAAGCAAAAGATCTAGAGTGTTATTTCTCCTGGTAGGTGATTGAACGTGCTGGAAATAACTACGGGGTGTGTACAGGTAACGAAGTCGAATTTTGTTCGCTTGGTTAATACATCTGGCTGGGTGATCAACACTCACTCAGCTTTCGATGGAGAACATTTGACGCCATTATTTGGAAGTATGATGTTACGGTCGTATTAATCCGTAATTCCAGAATCATGTGTAGACAAGCCGGGAAATCTCACGTGTTGAATACTACCCGTCATCGGTTCCGGAATCCGGCCGGAACAGCGCCAATAAGGAGGATCATTTCTAAATGCATTCGGTTCCAGCTGCAACACGTACTGGTAAGGGAGATCTTTTGCCGTCGTTATCAATGGTCAGAGCAACAGGACTGTTGCCGTCCTGGGAGACGGGTACAGACCGCCTTGGCTTCTCCGGCTGACGAAGCGTAGGACTATTGGGGAGGGGTACGGATGTCTAACAACTTGCTTGTTGAAGAGGCGCGGCGGGACCAGTATCTAGACTGTTATCTCACTTTTTTTCTTCTTTCAGATTATCACTGCATAACTCCGGTTCTCTGCACTGCCTTGTGGATCCAGGTTGAACGGTTTCCTTGCCCGCATGAGATGCGGATCTCTGACAAATTTTTCAGGTAAAGTATCACCGATCCTATTGGGTTTTCCAGAATTTCCATCTGCCCTGACTAGAAACACCTGAAATGAATAATTCATTCTGCAGTTATTCAGACCAACTGATGGCCAATTCTTCAAGACGCTCCCACCTGTGCCACCAACCGACTATTTTCTTGGTGTTTCATGCCAAACTTTATCAGGCATTTCCAGCCAAATATTATCCTCCCTTCTCTGAGGAAATTCCGCAAAATGCCTCCCCGTTTCGTGGCAACTTATCCTGCTCCGTGAAATTGAGTTAGCAATCTTCAATCGTTGTTTCCAAGAGGTAAAAAAGCTGGAGAATGTCACACTGTCAAGGAAGTCTGAAGAAACCGCGTCTGTGCGGTCCTCGGAATCAAACGACTGTAATAAAAGAGTGCAAGAATACGTTTGGGTGCACACGAGGTCGATTTGTACCGAGCACATAAATATTATTGATAGAGGAGACAAAAGGCCGGTAGGCAGGACCCTAATCATAAGTAATCGAGTGTGGCTTCCAGATTTATGGGTGGGATAGACTTACCGAAAGTATAATTGCCTTTGTTTTATGGTCGGCCAGCAGTATACTAGACGTTCATTCGACCATTCCACGTGTGCCACCTCGAAGGCTATGGATGACTCTTGGTGTGTTTGCCTCATTACAATAAGAACAAGGCACTGGAAGCAGTTAAGAGATGAGTGATGCTGTCTCCCAGCGAGGGACATCATAGAGCCCGTAAGATACTGAAGGAATTACTTGGCCGCCCGAAAGAGACAGTGCGATCACTTCGAGAGGGCCCAATGAGAGGGATCAACACCAGCAGCTCAAACTCCGAAGCAATGTCGACACTAGCTGTTAGAATGGAGAGCTACATGATTGCTCTCGATCGGATGAATTACATGTCCGATCTCAACTCGCTGGCCACCCTGGAACATGTAGTCAGTGGTCTTCCGTACAACCTACGGCATAAATGGGCTGAGATGGTTGATCTGTTAGCACAAAGCGGTTGGAAACCAGCGCTTAGCGAACCAACGAAATTTGTATCCGCCTTGACCAATATTTCTTGTAGTCGCTTCGGACAAGTGTCAAGCCGAACTAAGACCGCCAATCTGGTGAATAAAGATACTAGCAACCCGGGTCCAAGTCATTCTGGACCTGGTCGGTCCATAAGCACGATGCAGCAGGGCAAAGAGCGACCTCAAACCAGCCCAGTACGTGATGTGAACCACTCGGTAGCACTATGTCAAAACGTTTTGGAGTTAGAAATTCCTGCTAGATGACCAAAAGCCTAGGCAAGGGGGTTGTGCTTCATGTGCTTCAGAGGAAGCCAAAGAGCGGATGACTGCAGGTCAAAAGCCTTCCGTGCTATTGAAAGCTGTGGCTTATGGCATCATCAGCCACCCCATATGGCTATGCCAAAGAGCTCGATGCCATCCAAGGCGGTGAGTGAGAATCACCGTGAAGTAACCAGGATGAAGAACAGTGGCATATGCTCTGATCTACTGCCCGTGAGACTTAAGGCCGAAGAAAGAGAGGTGATAGGGTATGCTTTTCCTGATAACTGATCCGACACTACGCTCGTTCGAGCCGAGGTCATACAGAGCCTGGGTTTGGGTTCGCAAAACAGTCAACTGGCGACTGAAACTCTGGGGAGAGCCAACACAGCCAGTAGGTCGGTGAAGTTTTGGAATTGCTCGCACTGAAAGGCACCCATTCAGCCAGTATAATGAAAGCTGTTATTGTTGAGTAAATGCTTTACCTAAGCCCATTTCCGGTGGTGAGTGTAGAAAGTGGCCTCACTTGGAAGACCCACCTCTAAAAATCGCGAATGAGGGTGTGGTTTTGATTTCTGGATTAGATGCACCCGAGCCTCATTGGGTTTTTGATCAGAAACTACTAGGTCGTAAACATCCCTATGCATTTCTTTCACTGCTAAGTCGGGTGGCATTTGGCCCGTTCACCTTCGAAAGGCCTCAGTCCTTGTCAGTGAACTGGGTAACCCAAAGAAGGTCATCGCCCGTAGAAGAAATACAAAGGAGGCATGATGCGGAGTTTGGGGACCTGCAGTTACTGGACAAACGTTTTTCGATAAAGGACGCACAAGTAATAAAATTCGTTGAGTCTTAAAAGCGGCACACACAGGGGCACTTTATTATTCCTCCAACATGGAGGAAGGATGTGGCGACAGGATTCGGTAACCTTGAGTCCACTCGAAACAGGTTACACTCTTTGAAACGTCGCCTGACAAACGACAAAACCTGTGTGTGGGATACATTAAAGCGATGGATCAAACCATAGCCAGAGGATACGCGATGAGTTTGCTGTGGCATCAACTGAGTTGTGACTATGGACTTTGGTCGTACCTACGAGGCCAAGCTGCCCTAAACCCACAGAAGCCGAAAAAGTTGCGTGTTGTCCTGGATTACGCAGCCTGACATAAGGGACGGTTGCCCAGTGATGAGCTTTATCAAGGCCCTGATACTATAGCTTATCTTGTGGGCATACTTTTGCGGTTCCTCAAGAAACAAGTGGCCGTTGCAGCGGATATAGAAGAGGAGTCCATGTAAGCAAGTGTGTCCAAAGTTGACGGGAGCTCCTTGCTGTTTCTGTGGTGGCTGCAAGGAGACAGGTGACAGGTTCCGGAAGAATACCAGGTGACAGACTTGCACTTGGGGCTGCTTCCTTGCTCTTTTGCGCCAAATTTGCCTATGGAGGGCCTCGAGTGATTTTGGGGTAGGTTACAGATGGTCGGTCTTGCTAGCCGTAGAACGCAAGTTTGGCGTCGAAAGTTGTCCTGTGTCCTTCCCATCTAGTGTTAAAGCTACTTCTTTTGCGACAGGGGTGACTGAGCTGTTGATGCACATTGGTTTCGAGCTGAGGAAATAAGCATCGGACCCACTGAAGTTTATGGCCTTATCCTCAAATCTTGGCCAAAAGGCCAGTTTCGTTCGGCTTCCTCAGCCGAACAACACCGGCCAGAAAGCACTGGGCTCTCAAAGGGATACTGTCCCGGACAAATTTGCCTTTCAGTTCCAGTTGTTTGATAGGCCTTAAACAAGGCGAGGCGTACTGTCAAGCGTCACTTTTCTGCTTGGCCCACTTGGGTCAGTGGCCATGTTACATCTTCCGATCAGGGAGTTATTGCAGGGGTTATGCAGATCGAAGCTAGTTTGGGATAGTCCACTGAGCCCAGAATATTCCGTGTGACGGAATAATTTGGTACCGTTTGTGAACCATGCTAGTAAGACAAGGGTGCTGAAGAGCATAATTAACGAGACCCAACAAAGAATAGAAGGCGCTGAATTGCAGGCGTTCTGTGATGACTCAGAAACGGGGTGAGGTGCAGTGGCATACGCAGGCAAAGTTCCTTGGGCCGAACCCCATACTGTGTGCTTTTGTGCAATAAGTCGCGAGAAGCATCTATCAACGCCATCACTAGCCCGGGGCTATAATTGGCGACGGCCTTCTAATCGTTCGACTGAATGAGATGTTAAAGCGAAGCCTGCCGAATAGATTTGATGGAGCTTATTTTAGACAGACTTGATGATAGTCAGCAGCTATATAGAGAACAAAGGTTAGCTTTATACTACATTCTTAGCCAACTGCTTGGCAATTATTCATCAGTATACCAAAGCTTCTTAATGGCGGCAAGTGCGATCAAAAGATCATATTGCTGATCTAGCCTCGAGAAGAATGTGAACCAAAGAGGATCTCATAATTTGGATGGGAGAATCCTCGTCTTTGAACGATTATAGTCCACCAAAAATTGTGTTGTCGGTCCCATCGGATGGTGTGGAGATTAGGAAAAAGCCGGCCTTGCTGAATAAGGCCAACCTGCACACTGGCACCACTCCCATTTCTTCTCGGTATCCTGATTGTTCCAGGTCCTTAAATGCTGCCACTTGGTCTATCCGCCCCACTTCCCACATTCAAGTTATGTTCTCCTCAAAGAGCAAGGGGCTGCTGAATGTGGGCAATCTGTCCGGGAAGGCATATGGAAGGTCAGGTTCAAAGTGAGTCATTTGGAGAGTTTCTACTGCGAAGACCACTCACAGAGGAGCTATACAAAGATGCCTTGAGTTTCTTGAGAAAGCTCTGCTTAAATGTATTACGAAACCTCTTGTGCTTTGGTAGACGATCAAATTTTGCTTAATATCCAAGTGCTTTTCGATCCTTGGTTATTTTACTAAACAAACACCCGATAACAGTACTCATTATTCGCCACCGCCATAGAATAGAAGGACCTAGTGGAGCCGGGCTAGTGCTGGCTGCAATACGATAGAGATATTGGATTATAAATTGAGCCGGCGCAGCTTAATGGGTGATAGGACAATGGCCAACTTGTCTTAGGCTGACCGCTGTGGCCGGCCAGCGGCTGATGAGTTCTCCTCCTCCCCACCATGTGGAAAAGGGGCGGTATCGCTTCAGCCCAATCGGAATAGATTACTTTGGTCCTACCATTGTTCGTAAGGATTTAGGGTCGGAAATAACTATAGCCGTCTATTCTCTTGGGTACAAACTCGAGCTACTCATTGGGTAGTGACGGCTGGCTCGGGCGCTAATTATTTTGTAAATTCCTTCCCCCCATATGTGGGTAGACTTGGAACACTAACAGGGGTCTACCGCGCCAACGGATCGAATTTCGTGAATGCAGTTACTGAGCCCAAAGGTCATCTGAAGAGTTGGGATAGGTGGCGCATTAGAGACCACCTAGCCAGTCAGAGCCTAAGTCGGCACTCCAAACCCCCCAGCTTTCAGTCAACGAGGGAGCCTACTGGGGAGAATAAGCCGTTCGGTAGGCAGGTTGCCGTCAGTGCTTCCTAAGAAATGGGTAATAGATGAGGAGATGGTACATACTTTCCTTGTCAAAGTTGAGAGGACATTGAACAACCGACCGATAGCCTTCCTTTTGTCCGATGACCGGAGCAGATTGGCTCTAACTCCGAGCAGTCTACCACTGCTGAGGGGTGACTGCGGTGTATTGACTAGTGCTGCCATGACAGAAAACTATTATAGACTCCAGTAACATGTCAACCACTTAGAAGTTAATTTTTGGCTTATTAGTCGGTGGATCGAGCAACTAATTGTTGATCAAGCTTTATCCGGACCAGGACTTCGGCGTTTTGGTGGTCACAGCTTGTTCACTTCATTCAAATGCCACCCAGATTTACTTCGCTGTTAAAGTAAATTGGTCCCGTTAGAATTTGGGAGTATTTTATCTTATTGAGTAATTTTGCTCACTTTGGCGACGCGCTTATGAGTTTATCTTGGCTACTGTCAGCGTGAATTGGAAATCCGAATGTCCCTTTTTTCTCATTTTTCTACTGTTTATGCTTGGTTTCGTAGCATTCCAAGTGTTATTATTACTCACCCTGAAGCTTTAAATTGTCAGTGATAACAACTGCGACACTCCACCATGCGTTCGTAATTTAATACCATGAACAACCAACAAAACCCTTTTCTAGATGATCCAAACCTATACCCACAAACACCACCCCTCGCGAGCCCGGCTGTAAAATGCTTATTGATACTTGGCTGAATAATCTTGTTTGGTCGTCCTCTCCTCTTCGGCCAAAACGGCAATTCCTTTTAGTTCGTATAGTGAAACCAACTTGTCAACCCTGTTTTAATTATCTTAGGCGACTTCCAATAGAGCTTCATTTCTCTTTTGTATCGAAGCTATACGTCATTGTAAAATATCCAACAAAACTAGTTAGTTATCCGAGGGCTACCGTCACGATGCGCAGATTCAATATAAGCAGACCGGGCAATACAGGCCGCACTTATCCCATTCGCTACGCCATGCTTGGTTTCATTAACGGACATCCACGATGACGCTCATAGCAAGCTTGACGGGCTTGCAAGACACGTAAACTCACTAGAATTGCAAACTGAAGCTATCGACAGCATCAGTAGAATCCTGAGTTTGCAGGCTGAAATACTCGAGCCATCTGTGATAACTTCGAACTGTAATTTAATTGCCACGTGCAACCTTGCTGACGGTGTATATTCTGAGGTTTCGAAGCGAATACGAAATTCAAACCGCGCTATTGTAATAAACATCCCTTATGAGGCCCCACTGAATTTGGTCAGCAGTACCTTGCTGCAGGCCACTTACATGGAACTGCGGTATGCGGTAGAAACAGACTGCCGGTACAATCAATAAAACTGGGGCCTCCTGCCATTTCAATTTTCAGACTTGGCGACATGAAGCGAGTCCATTCATAAACAAGGCTTTATGGCTGTTAACTCAATATCCAAAAAAACGCTACTACAGAGAGAGCTGCTGTAAAAGCTGAAGTCCCCTAAACATTCAGGACCAAAACCCGCAAAGGACACCCATACTCTGCATTCCCCTAACTCATTCTATGCAACTGAGGTCTGCTGGTGGACAGTTGCCTCAGGTAGACTTTGACGAAACGTGCGCAACTTCTCCGAATCTATCAGTCACCAAGAATCCTAGACTGATCAGTGATGTAATAGAGGCTTGTGGCTAAGATCCACCATGTTCTGCCAGCCAACCAGGCCTCGTTCATCAAAAACGACTACTCAGATCCCGTGGTCTGCCTAACCTTACAGCCTTGCTTCACTCTGTTTAGGCGATACGTAAATCAAACGTATGACCGTTATGGCCCTCATCCCTTAAATGCCCTCAAAACCAATTCTTCGGGCCGAACCATATCACAGATAAATCACTGTCTACCTAAGCTGGCATTTGAGCCCTCGGAGCAAACCCCCGGAAGCAAACAGCCCAAGAAGTAGCTTCCCTTAGGACACAAGCTCGTCTTTGAGATATGGTTTATCGACCTTGGGTCGAATGTGGTAAAGCGTCGTACTCAGCCTTCAGTGCCGAATGTCTGCACCTATGGCCACAAATCCGGAGATCAAAAATCCGCCCTCCCCCCTGCCAAAAGCTTTAATGTCTAGTTTTCTGGGCTGCAGCCTCCTTAAGTCGCCATGCAAAACTTGGATGGTCTTGCGAAAAGTACAGCCGGCCAGGTACTTTAGTAGGGTGTCACAAGTGCCAGTACCCACAACTTTTGTTCACAAACCAGAAAGACGCTCAAAATGTACCCCCTCGCAGCTAAGTCGAAGCTCCACGTGCATTCGTGTGAATGATTTCAGAAGTCTATAGTATAGTATAGTATATTTCTTGACCGTGGTCAATACACATGCACAAGGCAAGATCAGAGTATACAGCAGTACATGTCAATGTGAGGTGTTCACAAATTCTAAATTTATAAATCACAGCAACCGAAATACACCAGTAAAGTCATGTAGTGTTTGAGTAAACAAAAGTGGTAATGGTTGAGGCGGGAATTCCAAATCAGTTTCGAAATCGCTGGGGGCGGTGTGGATAGCTGGACAGTCGTGGAATTGCTGATATAAGCGACAAATGGACGGTCACTAACAAGTAACCGGGCGGAAGAGATGCCAAAGAACATTGTTAGAAGTAAAGCAAGCATGGGGCTTTCAAAGTGCAGTCAGAGATACCAGCGGAAAATTGGACACTGATCCAGCATTGGGTAACTAATTGTGGGGGAAGCATGTGAAATAAAGGCAAGTGATTCAAAGGTGATAATAAAACGGACCTTTTGTGCAGGTGATTACAGTGTCATATGGAAATTCAAATGAAGGCGAAAAGCTTCGCAGGGACTTCAGTGAACTTTTGAAGAGCATGAATGGTGTATGGACATATGACGGACTATTAAAGAAAAGAAAAGCCGTCAATGAATCAGCCTTTCTCATCGTGTTTTAACCCTCCTGTGCCTCCACCGTTCATCCGGCCAGTTCCTTTTCCATGCCAAACTTTTCCGTTTCTCTCGCCATTGCCCACCCCACCACAGCCTTTTTGCCCTCTAAATATATCCACATACCCCTCTGTAAAGAAATTCAGGAAAACCTGTTCCATGTATTAGCAACCACGTTACAAGCAACACTTTCCATCCGTATGAACTACATTTGCCAGAATTCCGACTGTTTGTTGTGTTGCTCCACATTCCTGTCACAAACCAGGACTCGCACCGTTGCTTGGAGCGTGAGTCGCGTAGCTTGAAATTCGTTGTGACTGTATTTGATAATCTCATCTTCTGTATCTAATCTGTCGCCGTAATTTAGCTGCAGTAGTTGATTGGTTGTCTAATTTGGAGCGGGAGAGCCCAGAAAGAACACTGTTGAGATTTGATTATTGTAAAATTAAATAATTTGTTGTATATATTACCGTAGCTATTTGGAATCGACTTTGTTTTGAATTGTGTCGAAATTGGTTGCTACGCGTCATTTGAACGTTCCAGTGGCTGAACGTTACAAGCTCCACGTAATTTTTTACCATTCTGTGGCATTCACTCCCACAACCTCTTCTCTCCTGCCCCGATGAACCGTTATCCAGAAATATCACTTTGCCGGCCGTTTACATCTCTAATGGCTTACCGAACTCCGCAAGCTATCTACTCGGCGTTGCCTGTTCCCATCACCTTTTATCAAAATAGTCCTCATATTCTATCTCCGCCAATGGCCGATACCTGTCCCACCCCACCCCACCAGAGCAAGAGATAACTACCTGCTGCAAAACCACCCCACACTTACCTAGTTCCACCCATCTGAGGTCTGCTCCTACCACACATTACCAACCACTACCAAGACCACCGAGGGTGAAAGCTGATACACTCCATAACTCCGCATTCCATCATCCCACCCGAGTGTTGAACAATCCAAATGAACCAGGAAAAGTAGCATGGCTGCATGGTACAAGGCATTCTCTCTCGTCTCGTAAAGTTCTTGAACTAATTACCTTCGGGTTGCCCCCAGTGAATCCCCTGAAACTGTCGCGGAAGTGTTCAGTACCCACTTTTCTCCTCCCTTGACAGCTTGAACCCACACCCTTCCCCAGAACTTTCTCTGTCTATTACGTCCTATTGCTACCTGGCCCAGACAAACACCTCCACGCGAATGCCTTTTGCTTGATTTGTTTAATTCTCGGTCCATCCTAAATAAGCTTCATAACCTAAACCATTTTCTCAGAAGGCTTTTGGTTCTCTTCCACTACCACCTTCTGTAGCCAAACTCATAGTCGGTGATTGTGCCTGGCCTAAGATATCCTAAACGAAACTTGCGGCGCCTTCCAACTCACCAGAATTTGTTTCCCATACTCACTTTTGGAGTTGAGTGCAACACGTCAAACCCTCACTGTAGACGCCAAAATCCTAGATCTTTTTTCACCCACAGAGTTTCCAACTTCTCTGTTTCTGTCTTGCATAAAGTTCCGGGCGACGACCATAAGATAGTAGCATGCAATCTTTCGTTTAACACTTATACATCAGGATATCTGACCCAAGTTTACGATCCTCTACGTTTGAGCTGAAACTCTCGGCCCAATCTCGCCCGTAACTAGGAATGGAGCACCCCCCCCCAACAGCTGACCTCCAACAGGCGGCTCATCACTTTTACCTTACCGTTGAAAACTGCTTCCTTAAGCTTAGTCCTACTGTCCTAAATTCAGCATTACTATCCAGAGTACGATATGCTGGAGATAATGGACGAGCATATGCTGCCCAGTATACAGCAGGCGACTCCTTTAACAAACAGTAGAGTGGATTCACGGCTTTTTCACTCAAAAGCAGGTTTGCAAACTCCATGTAGATCGTAACAAACAGTCTACTCCGGCTATCATTGTCACTCAGTCCATTTCGCCAAGGCGACTTATGAGCCAGTCTCAGGTGACAGTCGGTTTTACTTTGATTTCCCCGGAGAGCGCGATCACAGAAATTAGGATTCAGGTTTATATTAAAGTGAAATTCGAAGTAATATTGAAAAGGCGTGAACAATACTTCTGCAATAAACGTAAATCAGTTTTCAAACTTGCCAAATTATCTTTATTCCTCACTGTGAAGCTCTGTAGAGTATTGTGTTTGTTGGATTCTTGGGCAAAGGGTTAAACTAGAATCAGAAGCTACGGCAGAAATCTAGAGGATGATAGTTACGGTTACTTTGTTTAACTTTTCAGAAAAGTAGCAGCTAACCTCAAGTTTGACTCATAAGGCTGAGAGAGGGCAGCATGTAGCACGAGCTTTGCCCTAATTATAGTTTGGGGCTGCTGATCGCGCGCCCGTACGGCCCTTCCGAGCAATCACACCACGTGTCAGTCCACTACAAAATGGCGGGCCCAAAATTTTGCTTCCGGGTTTTGTGCTTTCCGCTCATCATTCACGTACCACTCCACTATATTTTCTGCACCATTACCATCCGACCCGGATTTTGATGGTGCAGAAGTTAACCACATCACACTCGGGGCTTCATTCACCGGTAAATTACCTCCCTTTTGTGTTTCAACTTCTCGCCTGAGTTCCGCACGATTGGAAGCGATCTCCCGTTTCAGCCTCTGGAAGGCCAAAGTGAAAGCAGAGTAAAACCCCGGGTTGCGCCGAGTTTTTGCCGTTTTCGTTGTTTTGACGTTTTTTCGAAAATCCGCGTATTTTCGGCATCTGATTGGTACAACCAATTTGCAGCTTAATAGACTGCGTCACACCAGGGTACGAAAACGAGTTGGCGTGGCGTACTTGTTATACTTAGAAATTTCCGGATAAACACTTGAACAAAAAATCTTTTGTGATCCTTTGCCGTCCTATTTTTCGTGTCCTTATTATAGCCTATCACACACTTAATTTCAGATGCCGTACTTCCTCAAACTGCTTTACACTACCAAGTAAACCTCTCATTATCGTCATCCTAGTAATGCTGTCTGTGGACTATCCTAAATGAACCGCATCAGCCACCTTAGGGTAAACCCCTTTCTAAGTTTATCTTTTCACTCTCCCAGTCCTGGTCCCAAAATACATCTACTCAAAGGAAAAAAGTTTCTCGCAAAGCTAAAGCACGCAGAGCCATTGGTGCCTCTTTAACCAAACCACGCAGCATTCTACTCGATGATATATTTAAAGGCCAGAATATCGAGCATAACTGAATTGATAGTAACCAAGTGTAGAATCCACGAATAGACTCACTGCTAAATTAACACCGCTCACAGGTACTATTCAACTTTCGTTGACTCTCTGCGACCTTGACCTCACTGCCTCCGGCTTCCTTATCGACAATAAACCTTATGAGTCTATATTGCGAATAAGATATGCCCGCAAGGCCATTTTATCTTGCATTTCCGGCCGGATTCCCGTACATATTTAAGCTGTTCCGGTGAAAACTGGTTGAATGAAGACGGAGTTAGGTCGTAGCATCCGTTTGGACAAACGAACGCAAATTTACTACTGTCTACTCTTCTTCCAGGTCGACGACCAGCCATCAGTCGGAAACTTGATCTAAACGCGACACACTGCCGCAGCTAGCTCATTGTGTGAGAACATCGGGATAACTTTTGAAAAAAAAGCCCATTCAAATAGAGTTTGCTGAAAGGCTGCAAAAATCTAAACGTTCACTTGAAACCTACCATAGTCAGTCCGGAACTGTTTATAGCTCTAAGTATCACTTCTCAGCCTATAATTGCCAGCAAACTTTCACCCAGTTTCAGCCTTGGTCCCGCACCCACAGCTTCCCCAGCCTCCAAAGCCCGGAGAGGGTAGACAATTTCATTCCTTCGGGACAGATCGGCCCGAATGACAACCTTCAATGATACACGCATCAACCAACATTGTCCCCGGTCACTGACAAGCACCAACACACTCTCAGTCCACACCTGGTCACAGTGAAAGATCACCTATCCCACAAGCCATTGACCTTCTCTAATCACCAGTGCGCAATAATATGAAGCCCTGACCCCTTCTGAGATATTTTCATTTCTGAAACCACTGGCATATAGGACACCATCTCCAAGGACTTCTTATAGTTCTAAGTATCCATCCTGCACCCCCCTGGACCTGTTTATCTTTACCCACGCGAAATGCAACAGCTAAAGCTAAACGGAAGGCATGCCAGGCTTATGCCAAATTAGTGCACTAACTCGGAAACTGCAGTCTATCCTGTCTGAGGACCCATTTACCCCAGGCACATCCCTTACCCCAATGGCCTTCCTTCGTTATGTCCCGTTGACTCGCACCAAATTCCACTGGGAAACAAAAGCACATCATGCTGTAGCCAATTTTTTCTCCCTCCGTTTATCGCATGTGCTGAAATCGACTCCCAAAATTCGCAACTTTCCACACCGTTTCTGATCTCACCCATTACCCACACCGGTCATCTATTAGCGCGACAAAACGTTAGTTATCAAGTCCACTTGACATTACGTCCAACCTTGAATAAAGCCTGCCGCCGATGTGGCAGACGCCACCTCAGCCGGTAGTGCGTTCCATGGGCTGACCACGCGGCAAGCAAAGAAAATTCTGCTTACATTTTTTAATACCCTCGGCTAGGCGAGCTTAAACTTATGTCTCCTGTAGGCACCTGTACATTTCCGACTTTTTCCATGATTTTCAACGTCTCTTGGTGCGACACTCCTTTGTTGTACCGAAGTATTTATGTGAAACACAAACACCTTTTGGTCGTCAACACCGCGCAATACAAAAAGGCTGTCGATAAATCTTTCATTCTGGCACGGTCTCATCTTCTGGTTTGGAGTGTCTTGGAATTGTATCGGTCGGAACTAACTAAGTGAAACAAAACATTTTAGAGGCTCCCACGGCGACTCTTGGCATTCGCTCAATACCATCCTGTTTTGTTCAACGGATGGCCGTCAGACCGAACTGAACTGAAGACATTGGCGGATATTGGCTCTTCGACGCTCATTTCCTGATCACAAGAACTCTGAACAATTGTGAGTTTGTGCCACACCTTTAGTTCCATTTTAATTCTTAATGTACATAAACTTTCGGCCTTTTTATCACTGCACCCTTCTCTGCCCATCTTAGTTTGCTAGTGTCGTCTTAGAAATTGTTGACATTGATTTAGTGTACCATATAGGCAGAATAGTACTCTACACCCCTCATTGTGGAATCCCGTGTCAGTACTAGCAACGGCTGCGTTAGAATAAACAGTCCTCTTATTCGCCCAAAGACTTCTGTTAGCTCCCCTCGAGTCTTCTGCTTTTCATGGAGAAGAGTTTCAGCGCCGGTAGCCTCCCTGTGTATGTTTTGTTCCTGGGTCCCAGTAGCAGTCTATGACGTATTGCTGCGCTTTCTCAAGAACAGCAGTGCCCCGCGCGACAGCCAAATCCAAAGCTTGGACACAACATTACAGGTGTGACCTAACTAGTGCTATGTAGGACGGTAACAACACAGAAGCTTCTCTGGAGGCTACAGTGCGCAACAGTTAATGGAGCGCCCGGTGTCGCTTAGTCGCGGCAGCCATATACTGCGGAGACCGCTGGTAGCGACCATTCATCAGTACCCGAAGGCCTTTGATGACTGTAACCTTCGTGATTGTTTGCGAAATATATGAGTCTAGGTATACTGATTCTCCGCCGATGTCCTGGGTGAGATGCCTACACTCACCCATATTGGGAGGCAGTTGCCACTGGGTGGTCCAAGCGCGAACCCTATTCAGGTCCCCTTGGAGTGATGTTGTTCCGGGTTCACTCACCAGCTTTAAGTCATCCGCAATCAAGTAGCCTGGGTTTTGTATACCCTCTAATGGGTTGTTGATGTAGATCAAAACAGAAGAGGACCCAGGACCGACCCCTGAGCGACCCCACTGGTAGCCGTGGCCCCCGTGGACTTACCCCCACTTGCGCTCACTATAATCGCAAATCCAGCGGCACGTAGCCAACTCACACAAATCCCAAGACCAGAACAAGAATCATTCGCAGTTTCTACGGTACCAAATTGAAAATCACAAAATAATCCAAAGCCCCATGGTCCGAGCACGACGGCCAGACACGGTTCAAGGCTAAATTCAAAATGCCCCACAGAAACGAACAAAAGTGCAAAAGTGCTATGTATGGACGATTTTAGTTTAGGTGTGTGTTGTTAGTAAATAAGTACCTGTTGTTAAGCCTGTTTTGGGAATGGTGGCCCCTCCTTAGGAGCTCGCTCACCCCAGGTGTCAGGTCTTCCACTAGCTATAGGTAGCTCTACTTCCCGAAGTAATATAAGGATCACATTCTCCAGCTATATACATTGGCTCACAGTTAGGTGCGACTGTACTTCAAAGTCATTATCCACCTCCAGGACAAGTGATCATTTAGAAAGTTCTGTGGGGCACATGTGTTGCTCTCATCTGTCGTCCACTTAGGTACATAACTGATCAATCAAATTAGTCTCCTTGATAGTTTAGGCACTAAGGCTAGCTTCATTTCCCCCCGTCAATGATTGTTTAGCCTGCCTGTTTAAGTCAAATTGGCGCCCTATTGCGCTGGTTATTTGCCATTTCCTTCCACATTGTTCTGAAAACAACGCACAATTTGTCTCTTTAGCTCCATTCGTTGGCCCATCTCACTCCCCATATCTTGCCAACTCAATGGGACAAGTTATATAAGTACAAAATCCATCAACGCTTGCAATTCTGCCCATTTCAACTGCTGGACGGGAACCGTACCCGCAGGGATTTCTCGCACATCCAAACATGGGCTGTATCCCTTTGTGTGCTCTTAAGCCGCGTAGCAAGGAGGTCTGCAGGAAACCGTGCAACGATTGGATAACTCCTCTGTGATAAAGCCCTGCGCAGCCTTGTAACGAGACGTCAGTGGTGCACTGGGCCGCAGGCGCCAAGCAATGTCCCCCCGGCCAAACCTATTAGATTCTATCAGGGATGTCGAAAGCTAGAGCATTACGGGAGTTATGGAGCCCCTTCGGTAACTCAGGTGCAATAGAGTCGATGCACCTCCCAGAAGCCATAAAACTATGGGGTTTCATTAGCCTATCAAGCTTGGCGATATATGAAACAGGAGCTAGGTTTGAGGTGGAGTCCTCAGTCGTAGAAATGCGGCTCGTGGAAGTCGACAGCTTTGGTTCTAGGAGACCAGCCCTTCCGCCATTTTCGGCGATAAAGTCGTGCGGCAATCTGTGCAATCACTCATTCCGAACAGGTGTTCGAAATGCTAGTTGGCTTGTGAGTGCGAGGTGAGGTCGGTGGATTTCCCCAGCGTTTGTTTTATCGACGAAAGAGGCATGGAATTTTATTGGTTGTGTGCTTCCAAATGTACTCTGCAAGTGAGTCTAAAAGCTGGATGACAGCAGCGTACTTTAAAGTACATGCCTTCAGTTTCGTTGGTAGGATGTTGTCAGTCGGAATTTGCCGGTATCTCCATGAATCAACTGAACTCCTGTGGTTCAGAAGGACGTTCCGTTAGGCTCCTGTCCAAAGAACCACTTCGAAGATGCCGATGTAAGGAGTTTCCAGTCGGTAAGTTTCTTCAAAATCCAAAGCCCCTAAAGGATCGTTTAATTTTTCTGAACTAACTGAACGCTGTTAGAAGCCGGAAGACCCTGGTTGCGTTCACTGTTGCATTTAAACCTCTCATATCATTCGCACTGAAACGCTCGTAAGAGTTTCACAACTTTGCCAACTGTTTATCAATAAACTCTAGCGGGTCATTAAATTGGGTTCGAAAATCTCCGCGATTCCCTGTGCAAAATCTACTCACCTTTCCTGTCTCCTTTAGTAGGTGCTTCTTTGAGTAAATTGGGCTAGTCTAAAAGTTTAGTTCACCTATTTGTTGCACCTGTGCAAGAGTTATATAAAATCTCTCCATGTGGATATTCGAAGGGCACAAGCCACACATGTCGTCCTACAGCACCTTTAAACTATCCAAAACTTCCTTATAAACACATCGTTGTTACTTTGCAAGGAAGGTACAATGCACATCTGCACTTTTAAGAACAACGAATGTCCATTTTGGAGAAGCCCAGTGCACGCTGCAATGCGTGATCTAACGATGAAAGCGATAGTAGAATTCTATTTTTCAAGGGAAATACGATAAATATTTGCAAACGATACATGTGTGTGGAAGTTTAAAATTGACTTAAACATGGTAGCTCCGAATAAGGTTTAACTCAAGGTCTGGCGGTCGCCCAACCGAAGTCGTGTAAATGTAGCAGGATAGAAGAAATATATACAGTAATCATTCAGAATATCTCCGGAGCGACTGGAAAAGCAAACGGGCAGGAAAGCATTTGTTTGTGTTTTTGAAAAAGAGAACTTCTCAAGCGGGACTTTGAAAGGCACTTGCTGTTTTCACTGTATGAGAGGGACTGGGGCAAAATACTCAGACATCGAACGTGTATGGAACATCTAACATGGCGGTAAATAAATCAGTAAACGGGTACAGTGGCAAAACACTGCGGCTGTGTGTTGACGGAGCCAGCCATATAGAGGATGAGCAAGGCAGCCGCAGGGAGAGAAACCGCCGGGACGATGACGAAACAACTGGATATAGAAAAATAGTTGCACGTTTACCGAATCGGTTGCTTCCTAATGAGTGGATCGTAGTGAGTAAACACGAAGATGGAACAAGGGAGATGGACCAATGCGAAATGCGCAGATGTGGCGATAACTGAGGCCAATAGATTTTAAAAGAGATGATAAATTAAATGACAGGTGAATGCCTGTCAGCCGATGTAAGTTTTGGTAGTTGAGTTAATCAATAACAGCAGAGAAAAGGAATTGCGTGACGAATTCACCTGTGACGTGTGAGTATGGAGAAGGCGTGGTGCACTGCAGGACCAGGATGACGCAATCCAGGAGGCTTTGGTGGGTGAACCATCCGGTTGGAGGAAAGGGCGGGTGACCATCAGTGAAATTATTGACGACGGGAAGACTCCGGAAAACATTTCGAAGAACCCCTTTGGTGATGACAGTGCAGAAGTGAATAGTGACAGCAAATGGTAATGAATAAAAGAGCCGATGAAAGTAACGTGTTTTATTTTGGTGAATAGATTTATTTACGGGCAAAGCTGATGCGAAGTTCAAAGTTAAATCTCGGGGAAACAGGCGGCGAGGGATTTACCGAAAGGGTCGACGGGCATCCATGCATTCCATCAGCATGCACTAAGCAAGAAGAGGTAAACAATCATGTACTGATTGCGCGATGTATACATAAGGTATCACATATTGACGGGTGTAAGACGAAGCCATAAAGGCGACAATAAAGACAGGCACGATGGAAATGTTGATGATAATCGGAAGAGATGTGGTAAGCAGGGCATGTTTGCAGCAGAAAAGGGAGAGAATGTTATTTGCTGGTGGATGGGGCTAACCACGAGCCAGAAGCCTGAATTGAAAATATTTTGATAGCGGGAGGTGTGATTTGACAAACTAGCTGGACTCCTTCGCAGTTAAAATCGTCTTACACGCCCGATGTGCACCGGCCAAAGCGGGGGATCTGGTTGCTCTCCGAGAAGTTGAGATGAGCATAAGTTACATTTGGAAGACCATACAGCCGTCAAGATCAAACGGTCTAGGGCAGAATGACCGGGTTGTTAGGGTTCTTGGGGACAAAGACTGATTTTAGAGCAACGGAGTGACGAGAAATTATTAAACTATGAACCTCAGGTGGGGCTGAGGTTTTAGCCAATACTGTCTCCGGAGTATCGAACGCTATTTAGGGGAAGATAAGAGTGAATAGGTGCCTGGAAACGGAAAGTAATAGTGGACACAGTCTACGGTGCTCTAAGCTAAACATCAACGGCCATTGGTAAAGAATTTTCAGATTGATTGAACCTTAGAACTAATTCGGGGAGGTGGCGATTAATCAGAACTACAAACCATTGGGTATAGCCGGGAAAATAAAAAGGTTTGCCAAAACCATGAGTGTGGATGTTGATAAATTGGAAATGAATGGTGGCCACTGAAATGGGAGTCTAGGTCAAAATACTGGAGCAAAATAGAGAAACAGGAATGGATCCGGCTTGCAACGAGCATGAAGAATTTAATATTCTGAATATAGATTGGGTGTAGGATTAAAGCACAGGGCTAAGGCCGATTCATCCAGGCTATTGCCAGTGATGGTCGCCGCTCTGTGGAGTATTGATAAGTTGAGCATGGAGGGGACATAAGAGGCAATTAGCGTCCACCGCTCGGAGTATGTTGGCCAAGTCATGTTTTACTCACCCGTTTAATAACCAAGGTAACTTTCAGGCTTTTCACGACTTGGTGAACGCACGGGTCAGTCGCATAAATTTTTCAACATCAAAAAATTGTCTGAGAAACATTTTTAACCGATCGAATATCCGGAATGTTCTAATATTTTCGGGCGTTCTGTTGCATGTGTGTTGGAGAATTTAACCCTTAATTTTTCATCGGCGTAGGGAGTTATAGTAGCACAACTCTTGCCTCTTAGGGGTGTCTTAGGCGAGGCACAGGTGTGTATTGGACGTGTGCGCTCTGAATTGTAGGGGGGTGACTGGGAGCTGAGTGTTGAGCGTCGCTCGCCATATCCACAAGGGTTCGGGTATTAGCAGATCACGTCGCTCATTATATTTCGTGGGATACGGCAGGCCTGGTAACCGCTCGGCGGAGGCTTTCTAAACTCCTTCAATCCTGAATCAGCCAGATTTATGCACATAATAATTCACCGGTGGGCAGTACACAGGCTGACGCCTGGCGTGGGACTTATTGGTCAGAGGCTGGCTATTGCGCATTCTGAATTTTCTACGGGTAGGAGCCACCGTTCTCTTGGGTCTTGCATCTTCGTTAGTGGTTTGTTCTTGGAAGATGAGGGCGCATGATACCGGGGTCCAGATCTCTCACCAGTTGATTTATGGGGATGTACCTTCCGCTTAGGGCCGGAGAATTGGGAGGAATGTGAATTTATATGTGAGTATCACACTCCTGGCAGCGCAGAGACATTCTCCAAAGTGCACTGTACGTCAGTGTGTTGGCAATTTTGATGACCGTAGAGGTTGTGGTATGGAATCCGTGGGAGTGTACAGTTCTGGCATTATTAGCAGATAGGAGCGCGGTGCTAAGACGTATTACGCTAAATACGCCCAATTCGTGGTCAGCTTGAGCCCCCTTCTTGTCAGTCACTCACTAACCTCGACAAACTGAACATCAGAATCTCACTACATTCACTTGCGATCCGTCGCTTTGTTTCACCATGATCGGGCTCCTACTACACCCCAACTATGAGTGTCTTGCAAGCAAAAGTTCACTAAACTGAGTATCCACGTTGGGGACGGCTGGACTCTTTGAATCATTCGCGCACATCTCCTCACTGAATACCTTGGAACACCTCCGGGTCGCTAAACTTATAGGTTGAAATAAGCAATCGTCATTGCCAATAATTTTTCGGATTCTTCAGTGGTGCTTCCTTCGAGAGGTTTTCTGTTAAGCTACCCCCTCTGCGAATTTAATTCGGCAGTGTTCAAGATTTTGAGCATTTTACCTCTTTTTCGCTCTACTTTCTTAAGCATTTCGCCCACCCAGCCAGATTTACCCATTTTAGGGTGATACGACCATCTGACCTTGATACCCAATTTTACCAGCCATTCATTTCCGCAAGCACGGAAAACCCTACACTCTCTCCTATGTATATATCTAGTTATTCGCCCAAAATCTTGTCGTGACTTCACTTTTCACATATGATCATGCGGCCAAGCATGCTTTAGGCATACTTCCGTAATCTAATTTGAACCAAATATGGCTTGCATGGACGGGGAGTCCATTTCTAGAATCACACGGCGATTCTTCCTAACCAGTCGTGGGATCCCGGGAAAATTTTGTACTCTCACCCAGATACAATGTCATGCTACTCATGCAAAAACGCCTCAAACATTCTCGAAGTAGAATTTAGCTTGACTGGAAATTCAGTAGCATTAATCCAAAAAACAAGACCTCAACGTCGCGACCACCCATTTCTGTTACTGGCATGATATTGGTGTTCTGTCGTTTTCCCCTAACCCACAGCTGGTAGAATTGCCAGACTGCAGCCCTCTCCGTTTTGTTTTCAGAACCTGTACCCTAAGGACGATTGTCGCCGTCCACTTCCCAGGAATAACGTGGACCCTCTCTTGCTGGACAGGACAAACGAGATTTACACACAACTTCATTTTCGCCCGTCTCACGATCGCTTTCCCCAAGATTCCCGCCATCGGACTTCTTGAACCTGGACTACTCGATCTCACTGCATTCATACAACTCATTTTAATCCCATATGTCATTATGCCCGTTCCGTGTTAGAACTCGCTAATACTGTTCACACACTGGCACCTTTATTGTCACTGTTCATTGCTTCATCGGTCACCAAAAAAAAACGTCCGGCGCTGACATATCTTTCACTAGTCCTCCAGTGGGCAGCGAAGTAATTAGTAACTACCTGCACTCTTCATCGGTCCATCCGATCGCATCCGCAATGCTGTTGCATCGAGTGTTCGGGCTCTGTAGATCACTGCGTTCCCTCCACGATTGAACGTCTTCGATACACTTCCCATGCTGCGTCGCCGCTCCGTTCCCATCATTTGTTACACCTGTCAAATTGGTCATTAGAAATGTGACACTCACCGTCTACTTGCTATACCATCACCGTTATCGAGACCTTTGATTTTCCAGATGTTGCATTCGTGTTATATCACCGAAACTGACCCCGTATGCAGCCTCTAAATCACACCACTATCTGCACCGGCCGATACATTTTATTTCTATATTCGTTGATCCACGGCCGCTTCCCGCGATATACCTGTGCAGTTTTATTGATCTGTCATTTTTGCATGGTACATACCACACAGCATTCATCTATTGACGTACACTTATCTGTGGATTACTTTACCTTTCCTCTCGCAGAACTGAACACCTGTATAATGGATGTAACCACACGGTCAATATTGATTAGTCTTCCACTTCCGCTTTGACATTTTATACCAACCCTACATAAAGTTTATAACTTGCCGCACGCTCACCTGTTTTACTCCGGCCGTTCCCTGCCACCATCACTCTGGTAGTATCCCTCCCAAGAAATACGCAATTGTTTGCAACATATATGATTCCTCCAGTATACAGCCACCACTTTATATACTACCATCTTTTCAGACTGAAATATTTCCATGTTAATACTTCTTGACATGCCTGTAGTAAAGTGAATAATTCACCGAACGCTTCGACGAGATTTTTATCCATATGCCTCTCATATTCTGAAGTGCACCAAAAACATTTCCTTTCAATATGTTCGAATTTCCACTAGTGTAATTATTTCATATATCACGTATGCATGTACTCCAGACCAACTGACATCATTCGACCTTGACCTTCAAATTTGCCGGGCATTACTAAAGTTTTAGTTCACTGTAACATCCTCTCTGATACTCTGCATGCACTTGTTGTACCCTTTTGTGAATTGTCATTCCGGCATCACTATAATCATCTGATCATGCATTCTAGCATGCTTCGGGCGCATCCGAAATATACAATTATTATTATTATTATAAAAGGCTAATTTGAATAACAACACTTGCGTCTAGCCGGATCGTGAATGATTGTAAAGGAGATGTGGAAAAACTACGTTTTACCAACACTTGTGGTTGCAAATAACACTGCGTAACTTGTATAAACTATTTTTGCCTCACTCTCGATCAGTTGTTTCATTTTACTAGCTCAACTAAATTTTTACCGAAAATCGGACCATCACTGTTGCCTCGAGCGTGAGACACAGGGATGAACTCTGTTATGACTGTATTCGGTGATGTCATCTTTTGTTTCTAACCCTTTACTGTAACTCAGCTGCACTCGTTGACAAGCTGCTAAACTGTGGAGCGTAATAGCCCGGAAGGAACATCACTCGGGCTTGGTTGTAATAAAATTGCCCAATTTGTTGTTTGTTGTACCGTAGCTGCCTGTAACCGACTTTGTTTTGAACTGTGTCGGAACTGGTTTCTACGCGTCTCTCAAACGTTTGATTGGCTGGACCTTACAGAAGGGTCTTTCAATGATCATTGCTCGAGGTTTTGTAATGAGGTAGAAAGAAAGCTAAGAAAAGAATGGGTCAGCCGTACAACTTGACCCTGGTTAACACTTGTGTATGATACTTGCAGTCAAGACATTAATCACATCAAAGGAGACAGCAATAAATTCTTTGCCATAGCTGGTTGGCGTCGTGATATGATTAAGAGAATCAAATTGGTGTGCCGTATGAAACCCAGTTCTTCAACAGTTACGTCGTTTCCCACCAACTAATTCGCGGGCAAGAATAAAACGGGCTATTTTACCGTCTACTGCTGGTTTCATTATCCTAGATGTGGGGAAGTGTGGTGCGTGGGGCGGTAGTTACCAGCATTATGCAAGGACCATTTCAGTGAAGAGGAAATCTGAAGGGCGTTTTTATTAGGATTGAAAAGCTCTGTGCCACTGTAAAGTTGAGTAGATCTAGCAAAGGCATCACCGAGGTTGGACTATCGGGACAAAGCGGAGCTAGGTGCACCTTCAGGTTCAGGGCGGATCAGAGGCTTGGCGTTATTATTCAGCTTTCTGAATTTTCTAGCTGAGAATACTGTCATTTACGAGGTGCCTGTAGTCATCAAAGCTGGACTGCGGGATGGAATATCGCGGTCCCTTTTGAGGATGGGAACAAACAAAGTGCTAATTGACTCAGCAGTTGGGTGCGGCGAACTAACAAATGATTTTTGATAGGACCTTTGTTTAATTGGCGAAAGCTGTCAGTTTTGGTTGGGCTAGAGGTGAAGTCTATTTTAGTCGGCTGGTTGGAACTGCACAATTATTGCCTTCTGCTTGTTCTCATTTTTGATTATAAGCTTATATAATAGGTGATGAGGCATAGAGAGTTGGAGAGGTCGTTGGTTCTTTCGAAAACACGCTGAAGAATCCAAATTTAGGTTGCATTTTCTGCCCCCACACTCACGGCAACGGCTTTGGGCAGGGGGATACGCGGGGATAATAAGTTAGCGTGCAACAAGTCCTAAGCTGACTGGATGTAGAGTCCAGCCACCGGAACGTTTGAGCGACGCGTAGCAACCAATTTCGACATAATTCAAAACAAAGTCGATTCCAAATAGCTACGATAATATATACAACAAATTATTTAATTTTACAATAATCAAATCTCAACAGTGTTCTTTCTGGGCTCTCACGCTCCAATTGGACAACCAATCAACTACTGCAGCTACATTACGGCGCCAGATTAGATACAGAAGATGAGATTATCGAACACAGTCACAACGAATTTCAAGCTATGCGACTCTTGCTTGAGGCAACGGTAGTAGTCCGGTTTGTGACAGGGATTTAGATCAACAGAACAGACAAGCGAAATTCCGGTGAATTTTTGTCACAAGTCGGACCATCATTATTGCCTAGAGCGAGACACAGGGATTAGATTCTTTTGTGACTGTACTCGGAAATTCGTTGTGACTGTGTTCGATAATCTCATCTTCTGTATCTAATCTGGCGCCGTAATTTAGCTGCAGTAGTTGATTGGTTGTCCAATTGGAGCGTGAGAGCCCAGAAAGAACACTGTTGAGATTTGATTATTGTAAAATTAAATAATTTGTTGTATATATTATCGTAGCTATTTGGAATCGACTTTGTTTTGAATTATGTCGAAATTGGTTGCTACGCGTCGCTCAAACGTTCCGGTGGCTGGACTCTACATCCAGTCAGCTTAGGACTTGTTGCACGCTAACTTATTATCCCCGCGTATCCCCCTGCCCAAAGCCGTTGCCGTGGGTGTGGGGGCAGAAAATGCAACCTAAATTTGGATTCTTCAGCGTGTTTTCGAAAGAACCAACGACCTCTCCAACTCTCTATGCCTCATCACCTATTATATAAGCTTATAATCAAAAATGAGAACAAGCAGAAGGCAATAATTGTGCAGTTCCAACCAGCCGACTAAAATAGACTTCACCTCTAGCCCAACCAAAACTGACAGCTTTCGCCAATTAAACAAAGGTCCTATCAAAAATCATTTGTTAGTTCGCCGCACCCAACTGCTGAGTCAATTAGCACTTTGTTTGTTCCCATCCTCAAAAGGGACCGCGATATTCCATCCCGCAGTCCAGCTTTGATGACTACAGGCACCTCGTAAATGACAGTATTCTCAGCTAGAAAATTCAGAAAGCTGAATAATAACGCCAAGCCTCTGATCCGCCCTGAACCTGAAGGTGCACCTAGCTCCGCTTTGTCCCGATAGTCCAACCTCGGTGATGCCTTTGCTAGATCTACTCAACTTTACAGTGGCACAGAGCTTTTCAATCCTAATAAAAACGCCCTTCAGATTTCCTCTTCACTGAAATGGTCCTTGCATAATGCTGGTAACTACCGCCCCACGCACCACACTTCCCCACATCTAGGATAATGAAACCAGCAGTAGACGGTAAAATAGCCCGTTTTATTCTTGCCCGCGAATTAGTTGGTGGGAAACGACGTAACTGTTGAAGAACTGGGTTTCATACGGCACACCAATTTGATTCTCTTAATCATATCACGACGCCAACCAGCTATGGCAAAGAATTTATTGCTGTCTCCTTTGATGTGATTAATGTCTTGACTGCAAGTATCATACACAAGTGTTAACCAGGGTCAAGTTGTACGGCTGACCCATTCTTTTCTTAGCTTTCTTTCTACCTCATTACAAAACCTCGAGCAATGATCATTGAAAGACCCTTCTGTAAGGTCCAGCCAATCAAACGTTTGAGAGACGCGTAGAAACCAGTTCCGACACAGTTCAAAACAAAGTCGGTTACAGGCAGCTACGGTACAACAAACAACAAATTGGGCAATTTTATTACAACCAAGCCCGAGTGATGTTCCTTCCGGGCTATTACGCTCCACAGTTTAGCAGCTTGTCAACGAGTGCAGCTGAGTTACAGTAAAGGGTTAGAAACAAAAGATGACATCACCGAATACAGTCATAACAGAGTTCATCCCTGTGTCTCACGCTCGAGGCAACAGTGATGGTCCGATTTTCGGTAAAAATTTAGTTGAGCTAGTAAAATGAAACAACTGATCGAGAGTGAGGCAAAAATAGTTTATACAAGTTACGCAGTGTTATTTGCAACCACAAGTGTTGGTAAAACGTAGTTTTTCCACATCTCCTTTACAATCATTCACGATCCGGCTAGACGCAAGTGTTGTTATTTAAATTAGCCTTTTAATGCTACTGAATTTCCAGTCAAGCTAAATTCTACTTCGAGAATGTTTGAGGCGTTTTTGCATGAGTAGCATGACATTGTATCTGGGTGAGAGTACAAAATTTTCCCGGGATCCCACGACTGGTTAGGAAGAATCGCCGTGTGATTCTAGAAATGGACTCCCCGTCCATGCAAGCCATATTTGGTTCAAATTAGATTACGGAAGTATGCCTAAAGCATGCTTGGCCGCATGATCATATGTGAAAAGTGAAGTCACGACAAGATTTTGGGCGAATAACTAGATATATACATAGGAGAGAGTGTAGGGTTTTCCGTGCTTGCGGAAATGAATGGCTGGTAAAATTGGGTATCAAGGTCAGATGGTCGTATCACCCTAAAATGGGTAAATCTGGCTGGGTGGGCGAAATGCTTAAGAAAGTAGAGCGAAAAAGAGGTAAAATGCTCAAAATCTTGAACACTGCCGAATTAAATTCGCAGAGGGGGTAGCTTAACAGAAAACCTCTCGAAGGAAGCACCACTGAAGAATCCGAAAAATTATTGGCAATGACGATTGCTTATTTCAACCTATAAGTTTAGCGACCCGGAGGTGTTCCAAGGTATTCAGTGAGGAGATGTGCGCGAATGATTCAAAGAGTCCAGCCGTCCCCAACGTGGATACTCAGTTTAGTGAACTTTTGCTTGCAAGACACTCATAGTTGGGGTGTAGTAGGAGCCCGATCATGGTGAAACAAAGCGACGGATCGCAAGTGAATGTAGTGAGATTCTGATGTTCAGTTTGTCGAGGTTAGTGAGTGACTGACAAGAAGGGGGCTCAAGCTGACCACGAATTGGGCGTATTTAGCGTAATACGTCTTAGCACCGCGCTCCTATCTGCTAATAATGCCAGAACTGTACACTCCCACGGATTCCATACCACAACCTCTACGGTCATCAAAATTGCCAACACACTGACGTACAGTGCACTTTGGAGAATGTCTCTGCGCTGCCAGGAGTGTGATACTCACATATAAATTCACATTCCTCCCAATTCTCCGGCCCTAAGCGGAAGGTACATCCCCATAAATCAACTGGTGAGAGATCTGGACCCCGGTATCATGCGCCCTCATCTTCCAAGAACAAACCACTAACGAAGATGCAAGACCCAAGAGAACGGTGGCTCCTACCCGTAGAAAATTCAGAATGCGCAATAGCCAGCCTCTGACCAATAAGTCCCACGCCAGGCGTCAGCCTGTGTACTGCCCACCGGTGAATTATTATGTGCATAAATCTGGCTGATTCAGGATTGAAGGAGTTTAGAAAGCCTCCGCCGAGCGGTTACCAGGCCTGCCGTATCCCACGAAATATAATGAGCGACGTGATCTGCTAATACCCGAACCCTTGTGGATATGGCGAGCGACGCTCAACACTCAGCTCCCAGTCACCCCCCTACAATTCAGAGCGCACACGTCCAATACACACCTGTGCCTCGCCTAAGACACCCCTAAGAGGCAAGAGTTGTGCTACTATAACTCCCTACGCCGATGAAAAATTAAGGGTTAAATTCTCCAACACACATGCAACAGAACGCCCGAAAATATTAGAACATTCCGGATATTCGATCGGTTAAAAATGTTTCTCAGACAATTTTTTGATGTTGAAAAATTTATGCGACTGACCCGTGCGTTCACCAAGTCGTGAAAAGCCTGAAAGTTACCTTGGTTATTAAACGGGTGAGTAAAACATGACTTGGCCAACATACTCCGAGCGGTGGACGCTAATTGCCTCTTATGTCCCCTCCATGCTCAACTTATCAATACTCCACAGAGCGGCGACCATCACTGGCAATAGCCTGGATGAATCGGCCTTAGCCCTGTGCTTTAATCCTACACCCAATCTATATTCAGAATATTAAATTCTTCATGCTCGTTGCAAGCCGGATCCATTCCTGTTTCTCTATTTTGCTCCAGTATTTTGACCTAGACTCCCATTTCAGTGGCCACCATTCATTTCCAATTTATCAACATCCACACTCATGGTTTTGGCAAACCTTTTTATTTTCCCGGCTATACCCAATGGTTTGTAGTTCTGATTAATCGCCACCTCCCCGAATTAGTTCTAAGGTTCAATCAATCTGAAAATTCTTTACCAATGGCCGGTGATGTTTAGCTTGGAGCACCGTAGACTGTGTCCACTATTACTTTCCGTTTCCAGGCACCTATTCACTCTTATCTTCCCCTAAATAGCGTTCGATACTCCGGAGACAGTATTGGCTAAAACCTCAGCCCCACCTGAGGTTCATAGTTTAATAATTTCTCGTCACTCCGTTGCTCTAAAATCAGTCTTTGTCCCCAAGAACCCTAACAACCCGGTCATTCTGCCCTAGACCGTTTGATCTTGACGGCTGTATGGTCTTCCAAATGTAACTTATGCTCATCTCAACTTCTCGGAGAGCAACCAGATCCCCCGCTTTGGCCGGTGCACATCGGGCGTGTAAGACGATTTTAACTGCGAAGGAGTCCAGCTAGTTTGTCAAATCACACCTCCCGCTATCAAAATATTTTCAATTCAGGCTTCTGGCTCGTGGTTAGCCCCATCCACCAGCAAATAACATTCTCTCCCTTTTCTGCTGCAAACATGCCCTGCTTACCACATCTCTTCCGATTATCATCAACATTTCCATCGTGCCTGTCTTTATTGTCGCCTTTATGGCTTCGTCTTACACCCGTCAATATGTGATACCTTATGTATACATCGCGCAATCAGTACATGATTGTTTACCTCTTCTTGCTTAGTGCATGCTGATGGAATGCATGGATGCCCGTCGACCCTTTCGGTAAATCCCTCGCCGCCTGTTTCCCCGAGATTTAACTTTGAACTTCGCATCAGCTTTGCCCGTAAATAAATCTATTCACCAAAATAAAACACGTTACTTTCATCGGCTCTTTTATTCATTACCATTTGCTGTCACTATTCACTTCTGCACTGTCATCACCAAAGGGGTTCTTCGAAATGTTTTCCGGAGTCTTCCCGTCGTCAATAATTTCACTGATGGTCACCCGCCCTTTCCTCCAACCGGATGGTTCACCCACCAAAGCCTCCTGGATTGCGTCATCCTGGTCCTGCAGTGCACCACGCCTTCTCCATACTCACACGTCACAGGTGAATTCGTCACGCAATTCCTTTTCTCTGCTGTTATTGATTAACTCAACTACCAAAACTTACATCGGCTGACAGGCATTCACCTGTCATTTAATTTATCATCTCTTTTAAAATCTATTGGCCTCAGTTATCGCCACATCTGCGCATTTCGCATTGGTCCATCTCCCTTGTTCCATCTTCGTGTTTACTCACTACGATCCACTCATTAGGAAGCAACCGATTCGGTAAACGTGCAACTATTTTTCTATATCCAGTTGTTTCGTCATCGTCCCGGCGGTTTCTCTCCCTGCGGCTGCCTTGCTCATCCTCTATATGGCTGGCTCCGTCAACACACAGCCGCAGTGTTTTGCCACTGTACCCGTTTACTGATTTATTTACCGCCATGTTAGATGTTCCATACACGTTCGATGTCTGAGTATTTTGCCCCAGTCCCTCTCATACAGTGAAAACAGCAAGTGCCTTTCAAAGTCCCGCTTGAGAAGTTCTCTTTTTCAAAAACACAAACAAATGCTTTCCTGCCCGTTTGCTTTTCCAGTCGCTCCGGAGATATTCTGAATGATTACTGTATATATTTCTTCTATCCTGCTACATTTACACGACTTCGGTTGGGCGACCGCCAGACCTTGAGTTAAACCTTATTCGGAGCTACCATATTTAAGTCAATTTTAAACTTCCACACACATGTATCGTTTGCAAATATTTATCGTATTTCCCTTGAAAAATAGAATTCTACTATCGCTTTCATCGTTAGATCACGCATTGCAGCGTGCACTGGGCTTCTCCAAAATGGACATTCGTTGTTCTTAAAAGTGCAGATGTGCATTGTACCTTCCTTGCAAAGTAACAACGATGTGTTTATAAGGAAGTTTTGGATAGTTTAAAGGTGCTGTAGGACGACATGTGTGGCTTGTGCCCTTCGAATATCCACATGGAGAGATTTTATATAACTCTTGCACAGGTGCAACAAATAGGTGAACTAAACTTTTAGACTAGCCCAATTTACTCAAAGAAGCACCTACTAAAGGAGACAGGAAAGGTGAGTAGATTTTGCACAGGGAATCGCGGAGATTTTCGAACCCAATTTAATGACCCGCTAGAGTTTATTGATAAACAGTTGGCAAAGTTGTGAAACTCTTACGAGCGTTTCAGTGCGAATGATATGAGAGGTTTAAATGCAACAGTGAACGCAACCAGGGTCTTCCGGCTTCTAACAGCGTTCAGTTAGTTCAGAAAAATTAAACGATCCTTTAGGGGCTTTGGATTTTGAAGAAACTTACCGACTGGAAACTCCTTACATCGGCATCTTCGAAGTGGTTCTTTGGACAGGAGCCTAACGGAACGTCCTTCTGAACCACAGGAGTTCAGTTGATTCATGGAGATACCGGCAAATTCCGACTGACAACATCCTACCAACGAAACTGAAGGCATGTACTTTAAAGTACGCTGCTGTCATCCAGCTTTTAGACTCACTTGCAGAGTACATTTGGAAGCACACAACCAATAAAATTCCATGCCTCTTTCGTCGATAAAACAAACGCTGGGGAAATCCACCGACCTCACCTCGCACTCACAAGCCAACTAGCATTTCGAACACCTGTTCGGAATGAGTGATTGCACAGATTGCCGCACGACTTTATCGCCGAAAATGGCGGAAGGGCTGGTCTCCTAGAACCAAAGCTGTCGACTTCCACGAGCCGCATTTCTACGACTGAGGACTCCACCTCAAACCTAGCTCCTGTTTCATATATCGCCAAGCTTGATAGGCTAATGAAACCCCATAGTTTTATGGCTTCTGGGAGGTGCATCGACTCTATTGCACCTGAGTTACCGAAGGGGCTCCATAACTCCCGTAATGCTCTAGCTTTCGACATCCCTGATAGAATCTAATAGGTTTGGCCGGGGGGACATTGCTTGGCGCCTGCGGCCCAGTGCACCACTGACGTCTCGTTACAAGGCTGCGCAGGGCTTTATCACAGAGGAGTTATCCAATCGTTGCACGGTTTCCTGCAGACCTCCTTGCTACGCGGCTTAAGAGCACACAAAGGGATACAGCCCATGTTTGGATGTGCGAGAAATCCCTGCGGGTACGGTTCCCGTCCAGCAGTTGAAATGGGCAGAATTGCAAGCGTTGATGGATTTTGTACTTATATAACTTGTCCCATTGAGTTGGCAAGATATGGGGAGTGAGATGGGCCAACGAATGGAGCTAAAGAGACAAATTGTGCGTTGTTTTCAGAACAATGTGGAAGGAAATGGCAAATAACCAGCGCAATAGGGCGCCAATTTGACTTAAACAGGCAGGCTAAACAATCATTGACGGGGGGAAATGAAGCTAGCCTTAGTGCCTAAACTATCAAGGAGACTAATTTGATTGATCAGTTATGTACCTAAGTGGACGACAGATGAGAGCAACACATGTGCCCCACAGAACTTTCTAAATGATCACTTGTCCTGGAGGTGGATAATGACTTTGAAGTACAGTCGCACCTAACTGTGAGCCAATGTATATAGCTGGAGAATGTGATCCTTATATTACTTCGGGAAGTAGAGCTACCTATAGCTAGTGGAAGACCTGACACCTGGGGTGAGCGAGCTCCTAAGGAGGGGCCACCATTCCCAAAACAGGCTTAACAACAGGTACTTATTTACTAACAACACACACCTAAACTAAAATCGTCCATACATAGCACTTTTGCACTTTTGTTCGTTTCTGTGGGGCATTTTGAATTTAGCCTTGAACCGTGTCTGGCCGTCGTGCTCGGACCATGGGGCTTTGGATTATTTTGTGATTTTCAATTTGGTACCGTAGAAACTGCGAATGATTCTTGTTCTGGTCTTGGGATTTGTGTGAGTTGGCTACGTGCCGCTGGATTTGCGATTATAGTGAGCGCAAGTGGGGGTAAGTCCACGGGGGCCACGGCTACCAGTGGGGTCGCTCAGGGGTCGGTCCTGGGTCCTCTTCTGTTTTGATCTACATCAACAACCCATTAGAGGGTATACAAAACCCAGGCTACTTGATTGCGGATGACTTAAAGCTGGTGAGTGAACCCGGAACAACATCACTCCAAGGGGACCTGAATAGGGTTCGCGCCTGGACCACCCAGTGGCAACTGCCTCTCAATATGGGTGAGTGTAGGCATCTCACCCAGGACATCGGCGGAGAATCAGTATACCTAGACTCATATATTTCGCAAACAATCACGAAGGTTACAGTCATCAAAGGCCTTGGGGTACTGATGAATGGTCGCTACCAGCGGTCTCCGCAGTATATGGCTGCCGCGACTAAGCGACACCGGGCGCTCCATTAACTGTTGCGCACTGTAGCCTCCAGAGAAGCTTCTGTGTTGTTACCGTCCTACATAGCACTAGTTAGGTCACACCTGTAATGTTGTGTCCAAGCTTTGGATTTGGCTGTCGCGCGGGGCACTGCTGTTCTTGAGAAAGCGCAGCAATACGTCATAGACTGCTACTGGGACCCAGGAACAAAACATACACAGGGAGGCTACCGGCGCTGAAACTCTTCTCCATGAAAAGCAGAAGACTCGAGGGGAGCTAACAGAAGTCTTTGGGCGAATAAGAGGACTGTTTATTCTAACGCAGCCGTTGCTAGTACTGACACGGTATTCCACACTCAGGGGACATAATTTTAAGCTCATTTAGCCGAGGGCATCAAAAAATGTAAGCAGAATTTTCTTTGCTTGCCGCGTGGTCAACCTATGGAACTCACTACCGGCTGAGGTGGCGTCTGCCACATCGGCGGCAGGCTTTACGCAAGGTTGGACCTTTGCTAGTCTGATGTGTTCTCTGAGTGCACCTAAATCTACATCATTCAGTAGCAGTACTGGAAGCAACCCTCTTCCCTCTTCTTTCACCACTTCCTTCCATTGTTGTTCCTTCCTTTGCTTCTCTCTACCACCCCTTTTCCACCATCCAACAGGTACTCTTCTCATTCTCCAAAGTATCATTGTTAACACTTCATCTAAGCTCTGTTTGTATGAGTGACAATCTTGGGGAAAGGTAGACTTGGAAAAGGACCCGGCTCGTAATCTTGGGACTGCTTCACTCTCCCAATAGCGAATAGAGTCTAAGCTCTGTTTCAATATCAGGGTAAACAAAAGAAACGCAAGGCAAAACACAAAATCCGCAGCCAATTGTGATTCATCTTAAAGCCCACTGGCACGAGAATCTGGACCGCTTTATTGGCCATAGCCTCAAGTCCTATGACCTGACCTGACTTGGCAGTATTCAAGCGGAGCATTGACAAGAAAGCTCATTGGAACTTCACAGAGGAAACAAGGACCTCGTGGGATAACAAGAATTAACTCGGCAAACTCTCGGGATAGGATGAGTGTTGTTGGTTCGCCAGAAGGTGCTAAGTGAACTAAATCTTTCAGTTCCAGGTCACGTGTTTCCAATCGCGATGGGTTTGACGGTTTTATTATTTGTGAATTGGGGGAGATCGAATTTGAGAATCGGCTGCGGTTAGCCAAAAAGGAAGCAGGGCCTTTAAACAAAGAACTGTTCTTGGTGAAATGGCAGGGAAACCACAGGGTTCACAATGTCAACATAAAAATGGGAACGCAGTCGACGAAATTAAGCCTTCGAGACCACCTGAGGCCACTGGGTTTCGCCTTTCCGCCTGCCGATAGTAGAGCTCGCCCCGTTCGATGGGCTTTCCGGGCAATACTGTATGTACATGAAGAAATTCAAAACTTTTGTTGAGCTCAGCCGCAGGTCCCGAGTAAATGCTTTATATTTATTGCGTTAATTTCATGGAGGGCCAAAGATGCTATTGGAGGATTCGCGGTGTTTGGTCCACCGTTGAGTTGACGGAATTTATATGTCGTCAATCCAGCATCGCCAACAGCCGATTCGGACAAACCGTACATGGGAGTAGCAGATTAGCGTGAACGGCGTCAACATCGGACCAATTAGTAGGAGCCGACTGCAATCAAAATCAGTATTTGGCTAACATGCACATGATAAGCCCAGGGCCCAAGATGCTAACTGAATGCGAGCTGCGCAACTCACAACATCAGCAGCCAGTCTGTCCGGCCTCTCGTAGGATGGATGCACCCGATCAGTGGTCCGCGGCACAAAAGCCTGGATCATGCTTTGTACGTTTGTCGATCCTTTCCTTCGTACTCCGTCGTTCATCAACTTCTGATCACAGCCATCACTTCTGTGCATCCAAAGTCATTTCTCTTTCTATCAGTTGATCCTTTATGTTTACCCGTCATAAACGAAATCATCAGGGTCTTTCCAAATTAGTTCTGTACCATTTGACCCAACCCTACCTCTCTCTTCCATTTTCCTTCCCTTCACTGCTATTTGTCCCTGCTCTGATAAGTATATATATATGTGAATGTGCATATATATATATATGTATGTATCCACATATTTTCTCTGCCTCCTCCAGTTCTTCGCCGGCCAGCTCTCTTGCCACCATGCCTCCCCCCCCCTGATATATCTGGGCCCCATATCTACCGCATCTTGATCCTTCCAAGCCGTTGCTGCCATCTGACCCATTCTTTACGTTCTGCATTGACCGCTCCCTGTTTTGAAATGGGCACCGTCCATTTATTGCAATAGGGCATATCTCATGGCTACCTAGTCCCTAGCCATACAACTCGATATTTTTTTCTTCTTTTCTTCCTCACTTTTTCCCCTATTTCTTCAAAGTTTCTTGCAACGATAGTTTCTCATGCCGACTTTTGGTCCTCCCCATGCAAAACGCCTAGGTTCCAATCTTCTCTAGTCGGCTAAGCCAGCTGCCCTATCTACTTTTGACTTTCAAATTGCCGGGCACACATTTGAATCCACCTCTGGGTTCACTTCAACCCCTTGTATTACCCCTTGGTGTGCTTGCATTTCCGTCCCTCTCATCTCCTCTCTATTTCTTCCTACCGCTCCTTAGTCTTGCGTATTTTCAAACTTTTCACCATTTTTTTCTGTCAGTTTAGTCACTCGTAAATGAATTGATCATGCGTAAAGCATGCTTCGGGCGTCTCCAAAATAAACTGTTCTTGACTCTCGCCGAGATTCCGAATACCTCTTTAAGGTAAAATGTGACCAGGACGGATGCTTGGGTAAACGTCATCCATTACTACATGGCCCAAAAACAGCGGGCTTACGCATCCGCATGAACCTGGGATTATCCGCTCAACAGGACATATTATTTACAAACCAATTAGATTAGGCATCGTGCCTGTCTGTGTCGTGACACCTAAGGAATTAGGGATGATCGTGGCATTTCCAAAGGCGAGGATGGATACTTCGCTGGCTACGCTCGAGCCTATAGAAAGCTGTGAACTAGTCAGCGAGCCTACCTCTCTCATGATCAGCGCGATTGCAGGGGGTCATGTTAGCAACTCTACCAGGCTGACCCCGCAGTTAACATCGTGAACTGATGAAAGGACGGTAGATTTTCCGAAAGACCTGGCAATAGGCAACCTGCCAGTGAGGCCAGTCGATTCCAATAGATCAATAGCCATGAGATGGTCGCATCTCAAAGACAGTGTTCGAAGAGTCGTCCAGCCCCCATGTTGATACACTAGCTGGATGCAATAAACTGGATGCTCATAAGCAGCTTGAACAGAGCACAGGCAACCACCAGGGACCCTTTGCTACGTGAACGATACTTGGCTGAACACTCCTCGGACCCGTGACGAAAGAAGTTCTAGAATGGGCATGGTAGGCCGCATAGCGGTTATTGAGAGAGGTGCTCACATGGAACGTAACCAGCTTTTCGACATTAAGCCGAACAGTCTTTCTCAGGAAAGTGAAGTTCACTCAAAAAAGGTCAATTTGTACCCTTACCGGCTAATTCAGGGGCAGAACTCCACGGTAGGGAACATGAGGTTGCGCTGCCCAAGCGATCTCTGTCAAATCATCCACCAAGAAATCGAGAAAAGGCCCCAACCCTAAGCGGTAAGTTCAAATTTTGAGTTACCTAGCCGGCCTTTTTTACACCTCAATCTGCTCATTTCCATTGGCAAGATATCTGACGTCACCGAAGATGGTGAGACCATGACCGCTCGCCTGAAAGAGAGCTCATCGGAAGGCGGGCATTGTCCCTGTCCCATTGTGAAGGACCCTCCGGAGGCCAAGGATATAGGAGGTTTAAAGACGAGGATAGCAGCCCCGGAAGCGGAGATGGTTGGCTCTCAGACTTTCGGTAAAGCCACTTTCCCCGTATCACTGCTGGCCAGGCTACGGCATTACCGCAACAACTTAGCTTGGACTTCGATAACAAACTGCACGCCTCGGCAGCCAGTGCTAAACAAGCAGTTGTATGAGGCAGGTCCCCTGGAGGTGAAAATCCAAAGCGTATAGTCCTGTACGTATCTTGGAGGCTCGAGCAGTCACCCGCTCCGAACCCTGTTAGGTTCTCGTAGCTGACCATCACATAGCACAAATAGATATGGGGTTCTATCCTGAAATTGCCTTCGGTGGAACCGGAAGCCAACCCGATTGCTCAAAAGGCTGCAATTGGAGGGTCCTCCATTTGGGCTCGAGGAGCAGCAGTGGCTGCCCATTGCACGCTCGTTGGGTGACAAAGCCGCGAAATGCCCTGGCCGAAAAGGCATACCCCATAATGCAAGTGTCTGTAGTTGCCCGTCTAACTGGACTTCAGTTCACAGAACAGTCCAGCACTGGAGATCCCGGTGATTCAGACTCAACTACAGACACAAGGGTCCGCAAGTTGGTCCCAAATCCTCTCCAAACCCTGGCGGCATCCAGCTCATCCCATACAAATAGCCTTGGGATAGAATAGGATGCTTCTGAAGAAACTATAAGTCAATCTAAATTTAAAAACTGAGGGGAGACGGCTGTAGAAAGCCTCAGAAGAGGCCGCAACTCCGACCAAAGCCTGAACTCAACCATCAAGAGGGTTATCTTGGCGTCGTTCCGTTCCCTTCTTTTCTAAAGCAAATAAAAAGAGCCCATCCTGTAGCTGGTAGGAAGAGGAAGCCCTCCAATGGAAGCTACTCCGCTATACGTAGTTCGCAGAGTAATCGATTTAAAAAACAGCCCTCTCCTCACAAGAAAATTTCAACCTGGACTACCAGATGACCATTCCCTCTCTAACTCACTGATTTGGGTACCTGGGCTACCTCTGCTCATGTCCCCACCACCCTTTACGCCGGCACCGTCCTTTTTATGGACACCTTTGCGTACAAAACTTTTATTCCTCTCAGGATTCCTCCTGCTTCTATCGGCCAGGCCCCAAAAAGCTTGTGTGCAAATTGCCTCAGCCTCCTAACCTAGGTGCTGGAAATGAGACAAGTAGCAACACGTACGAAGCTGCACATCACCTTCATTACGGAGACCTGCCTCACACCAAACTATGAAGACGGTGAAGCAAAATCCTCAGGTTACCCTCTTCTCTGTCAAGGTTTAGGAACGGGACGAGTTGATGGGGTAGCTCTCTAAATTAGCAACCTCCTTCTCCCAGGCTTTTCCTCGATATGTCTCATTAGCTATGACGGATTCTTTGTGTGTAACTTTTCACTTTCTCTCCTCCACTACTCTACTTCCGGGTGGGATTTATCGCTCCCATTCCACATCACTGGCAGAGTCAGTCCCGATGGTAAAGCTGCTGAAAACCCTCAAAATATTTCACCCTTTTAGTCACCTTAATTTTCTGGGAGGAGACTAGGATATCCTCAGCTCTGACACCCATTTCGGTAGAGCAGTATTAGATCTGCCGGCTGAGCAATCTTGGACATAGCACGTGGTCTGTTAAACTGGGTTTAGGACGGTCAAAACTCAGTACTTCTAGATCTGATCGTAACCCGTACCAAACACAAAGCAAATGTCGCCAAACTCCTGCCATCGCTGGGTAAGGGTGGCCAAGCAGTTCTCTCTTTCGACTACGTATTAAAGTGACCATCTCTATCCTTCCCGTACCGACTAGCCCGTTCGTCCAAGCAAACAGATTTTCATATGATGAAGTCCTTCATTAAAACCTAACTAACCTGCACAACTTATAACGTAGACGTGGATGGACGCAACAGGCTACTAGAGCAGTGTACACTGAGGGAAGACATCTTATATGTGCCTAGAATCCGACAGATTCCAGAGGGTTAGGCACATCTGCTGCCACCAATTAGAATCCCCCTCGATAAGCTTCCTTAACTGTTCACCAAATACCGAGCCACATACCTCCCGGCAGATGCAGAAGCTTTCAGATAAACCGGATCCTTAGTAAATCCAAGATTAGGAAACATTTAAGGAAATTACGGGAGGGAGTCCTAGGCCGGGCCCGTACTAACCGTCCTTTTCTGTATTATCACCTGCGCCGCAATCGTGAATCAGGGTCCGCAGGGCTCGTTCTGTCGCCCTCTGATAACTCTCCTGCCACCTTTATTTCTGGGGTATCAGAAGTTTTCTAATTTTATTTCACGCCACTTTTAAGCACAACAGTAGTGCGTACGTGTGGACACCCATCTCTTCAATCGTAACAGATAGTCTCCTTTTTGGAGCACTTCATAGTGTCTCACGAAGAACTAGAGGAGAGGCTAAGCGAAGTTAGCCCCTCTGGCTCGACAGGACCGGAAGACTTTCGTTCTCGCGCTCCTAAAGAATCCGCTTCCGTTCTTCCAGCATCATAATGTACATTCTTTCACAGTGCATAGAAAACGGGAGATTTCCGAATTCACGGCAGCATGCTGTTTTGTCCCGATTTATAAAGGAGATCGACACCCTCATGGGAGTTATAGGCCAATAAGCCTCACCAGTGCCCCTGGTAGTCTCCGAAAGTAACAAAAAAGCAAAGCTTTGACACGTGTGCGAGACTAAAGCTTACCGTCACCTACGCAACACAGCTTCCCTTCTGGCTGGTCATGCGTGAACAACACGCTGAAGGTCATGGATAGCTTGACACAGGCCCACCATGATGGCAAGATATCCCACACCTCGTTCATCGGTTTTACCAAAGCCTTCGACGGTGTCCCGTAACTCCCGCTTCCCTACAAACCAAGGATGTTCGGTATCTCACATTCCCTGCTGGCCGTTATTGGGAACTATTTAAAAAACCGAGCCTTCTAAGCTCGTGTGTGTACGTCCCAGTCTCAGTCTGCACCCATCGACGTGGGAGTCCCTCAGAGCTCCGTCCTTGTCCCCCCACCCTATTCCCCACTCACAACAACGGCCTCCGTGATGTAATTCTAGTTAACATAGAGATGAAAACAGATGAAATCACCATCTGGGACACATGCAATTTCTGTGCAGTTGGTCACCGAGTCGGCCGAAAATTGGTCAGCTAGCTAAAGCCGCCCAATAAACGATAACATATAAGCGAGCGTATCATTTGGCAACGGTCCGGCTCATCTCTTCAAAATAAGTTGAAAACACAAGGATCGAAATGACGGATAAACACAAGAACCTTGGGTTCTGGCTGTGCAGTAATCCCTCTTTCTCCTCCCACAAGGGGAAAGCCAGTACAACTGCCTTCCGGGTTCTAAGCCTTGATAGACGAGCTTTTCCGACAATCTTTAAAGATGACCCACATCTTCTATGTAGCACCTATGCTAGAACTCTTAGAATACGGCAGCGGGATAGCACACACTGGCCTCGTCAGAGGTCGCGGAGTTTTGGAGGGGATTTAAGGGAAAGCCACCGTAATGGTACTTGGTCTGCGATTTACCTCCACCCGGCCCATCTAACGTCGGCTAATCCCTACCCACCTTAGAAACCGTATTGGGAGAGGTATCTTCCTGATGTTTGGTCCATTCTCAACGGGCGTTGCTGATCAGTTTTTCACTGGTTTGATCTTGGAGGCCCTGCGAAGACACACGGGGAAACTTTTCAAACCCCGTCCAAGTACTTTCACGAGGCATCATTTATTCTTGTCTCGGCAAAAGTCTCCATGGAATAGCCTCCCACGGGAGATGGTGAATATCTCTTTGGAAGAAGCATTTAAAGCCAGACTAGACAACTTACAGGGACTAACGCCAAGTCCGGCCAATTCTCTGACCTCCCTCTCCCATATTTTCGCCTCTAGTCTTGTTTACTAGTAAAAGTGTGCGGCCATGAATAGGTTTTTTCCCCTCTTTTGCAAAAGTACATGAAAATCGCTCTTATACGTAAATTGCAAGAGCAACAAAACGAGTAGTGATGTGTTGATGCATTTATATTCATGTTTTCGGAATCACATGTTTCATGGGAAACATCAATTTTTTTTACTAACGTCGCGATTGCAAAATTAGTTACCCCCTTATGGTCTGGTTTTGCCTTTCCAAGTCGGTGGCGTCAGGTAAGAGGAGATATGCACAAAAAGCGGGGAAGTTTTGGGCTCAAGCCTTGCACCAGTGAACAACTTTGAGACTTCAACAATTCAAGACGTATCTCGAAAGGAGACCTTTTCGGGAAGACCATTTAAAAATTGAACATCAGCGGGCCAAACAACGCAGTTCGGGATAGGCTGGCCGAGTGGTGGAGTACAGTACCTGAATGGGACTGCTTGACCAGAGGGAAACAAGTTACTCTTTGCCGAAGCAACTTTTACCGAGCTGAAGTCGGTATCCATATATACATTCAAAATGACTGCGTCTTTATTGGGTCCTAGGGTGGCGACAGTGACAAAAGCGAACTTTGCCACCATCGGATGGAGGGTTCAACTTTGAGGCGGCCCGGCAACCGCGTCACGTTGCAGGAGACCAAAGAAACAGCGGGCGAGGTCAAGGCACGTGGGTTTTATCTACTCGTAACAGGTAACGAAAAAGCTAATGAATAAAACTCAAAACTGCATACGCAGGATAAGCACTTTCCAGACCGACTCGTTTTGTTCCGTTTTATTTCGTACAAATATTCAACTTGACCTATTTTTCCTAAAAAATTGCAAAAATGTTTTGAGGTTACGTTTTCGGTGCAACTTGCACAAGGGTGTAGGAAAAACGTCATCGAGATTTTACTTGGACAGTTCAGGAGAGGTTTATCAATTGGAGTTAATTGATAAAATTATTCCGGCCTTCGAGGAAGAACGTTTATTTACACTTTACAGATCGTCACACATTTTTACACAAAACTTTGAAATACCCTGCTAGGTGTCATTGTTCGACCAATTTCCTTGTTCACGTGTGTTTTAATACTCTCTGTCGCACACTCATTTTTGAAGCTGATTTATAGCCAAAAACCGATTCCCATTTCCGTCAGAAAATTTGGTGTGCTAATTTTATGTAACGTTAATTTTTCTTGACCTTTCGAATTTGCGCCATATTTCAATGTCACCTGAACGTTACATCTACATTCAACTTCTTCGCGCAAGTCCCTAAACAAACTTAGTTTAACCAGTTACTGCAACAGCTTCCTGCTTGGGGTAGATAGCCTAGGCGCATGCTGCAGTGTTCCATTCTGGAATGTCCACATTCTTCCGGTGCGTCTAACTGTGTGCATCGGTCTTCCGATTAATGTACCCATATCAAGTAGTGCGGCGGGATTTGGAGTTGGTTCCCTCTTAATTTTGCAAATGATTACTTCGATGTAAAACTGTCGTACACGTTACCAACATAGGAAGTTAGTAATCGCTGGCTCTGACAGTAAGTTATATGTAGGTAGGGTGAGAACTATATCCCCATCCTGAACTTCAGACAGTGATTTTGCTGAGGGATTTTGGCCGGCGGTGTAGAGGACATATACTAAAAATCCTTCTAAATGTTCCACACGTTTTTCAGCCGTGACTACATTGAACATTATTTCGCTAAGCCCACCCATACACCACACCTTTAAACGTTTGCCTATTCGTGTGAGACATTCGAATTTGGTCTTGAACTGTGTCTGGCCGTCGTGCCTCAGCCACGGGGCTTTGAAACTCTGGGTTTTACTGTTGAGTCCATTCGTCCGCATACTTGAGGTTTGCGTATATTTGTACCTTTTTTGATTTTTCATTCAGTACCGTAAGAACCACGAGTCAGTCTTGTTCTGGTTTTGAGAATCGTGCGAATTGGCTACGAGTTGCTCAGTTCGCGATTGCTGTGACTTACACCCAGTATCTGCCGACAAACTCATCTGCACCTAACAGCCTGATACGCTTTTTCCTGCAAGTAAGCTGGCCTCCGGACCCACAGGAAACTCCTCAACCAGAATGAGCGGACTAATAGACCAGACCTTCACCCTGAAGATATCTGGTATGATTGGTCGAACTACGGGTTACTTTCCGTTAGTGACCAGAAGACGACATCCTGCAGATTCTCCGTCTCTCGGCTTAACACCGACCCTCTGATTCCAGACGGTCAATCCTGTCTGGTGACTGGAAGTAACTGGTCACGCCATAGCGTAAAAAATTGGGGACAGTTCGTTCACCAATTTTGTCCTCCAACATGCGTCTGACGAAATCTACTCTGATATTGTGCCTTCTCTAACTGAAATTTCAGCACGACCAACACAGGGATATCGTGTGAGCCAGTCCCTAAAGGATGAACAGCAAATTCCAAAAAATCCTTGTGGCTTAGTCAGAATCCCATGATGTTTCCCTTAGTGTGCTGATATGTCACTTCTCCCAGGAGGCTAACCTGGCTTCCAATAACAAAGCTCAAGGAAAAGAAGGCCAGGCCCTTAGAAGCTACGAAAGATCCTCCAGGCTACCCGGTTTGCTGGGAGTGGGAAGCGAATGACACCCTCCAGATGTGCCGTATCTACTAAAAAATAACGTCAATATAACATCCCCTGTCGCGGTTATGGAGGCACGTTGCTCCTTATTCTTGGCATCGGCTGCGCATGATCCACTTGCCAGTGTCCCCAACCCCACTTCCTAAACCAGCTACCCTCCACACTCCCCAGAATTTACTCTGCACGACGTACCTAAGTCTCTATCACAGACTTACCCCTCATTGCGTCACGGCTGGGGCGGAATCCCGCCTACACTCCTAAGTCAGTTCAGTTCATTTCAGTTTCCACGGGGCGAAGGTGGCCGAGGTCAATCGAGTGTCCAGATCGTTGTGTTGTCGGCGAGTTTCCTTGGACCCCAACACTGCGCTTTGAGTGTTTTGTCTGAAGGGAAGAAACTGCGAGGCAGTATCATCTTCACAGACATGAGTTTATTGACGAAAATACAAAAGGCTCATTACCTCACCCCTTATTCACACAGCTAGCTCTGTGAACGCTGTTTCTGTGTGAATGTGGCGCCTTCTTGAAACTGGGTACTTTGCTGCATCCAACAGCCCCCTCTGAAAGTCCATTCTACAAAGGTACGACCCTATTTGTAAAACATTTAACCCGTATGTCCAGCCTTGAGTATGCCGTCCGTAGCCCAAACTTGTCTCCCATGGTGCTACATTCAGGATCGGAAACGAATCAATTGGCCATGTCTATACCCAACAGACCTTCTATGATCTTAAACGTTTCCATTAGGTCATCTTGGTCCCTACGCCGCTCCAAAAAGAAGAGATTAAGATCCTCTAGAAGCTAGGCTCAAGGTTTTCCTCTCTAAACGATGCCCATTCTAGTTGAAAGTCATCGTCCCCCCCTTCGGAGCACTTCTTATTCTTGCCGTAGTAGGGAGCCTACGTGTGCACACAATACTCAAGAAGAGGTCACACCAAAACCTTGTGAAACAGGACGAACACTTCTAGCTCTTCACATGTGATAGTGTTGCATACCGTACTTAATACCCCTCTGACCATATTGGCAGGCTAGAAGTCCTGTGTGGCTAGCACACCCGGGTCTTTTACCTCCGACACTTTCAGACGGAGTACTGCTCGTTCCGCCTATGTTAGTGGTCAGGACTTGATATTTGGCGTGATTCCACGGTAAATCCCATCGTTCTGCCCATCTGAGCACCGCATTTATATCCTGTGCTAAATCGCTTTCCTCTGTTTTCACATCATCAGCAAAGATGAAGTATGGGTTGCTCAACTCTTCCGCTAGGTCATTTATATACAAGAGGAGGAGAAAAGGTCCCAGTACTGAACCCGGCGGCATACCACTGGTGAACCCTTCGGTCTCCATGGATAATCGCTTACCTTGACACAGAAGCTACGACTCCTTGGGAAGTGTGCTATCCAATCTCTTGCCTTCCTGCTTATCCCAGGGACCTGCAAAGTATAGTCCAGCAGGCGATGACTGGCAGAGTCGAAAGCTTTACTGAAATCCAAACAGCAGACCTTCACTGTCGTACCTTCGTCTATTTTTATGTGGTCTCTTCAGCAAATTTGTCAGACACGATCTTTTTAACAAAACCATGTTGTGCAGGTGTCAGTAGGTCGGTAATAACCGGATACAGGCATGATTACTTCCTGGCCATACTTCCCAAGCACTTGCACAACACCGATGTTAGGCTAACCGGTCTGTAGTTCACTGCTTTCTGCCTGGACCCCGCCTTATGTATCGCTACGACAGTTGCCTTACGGCAATCCTCTAAAACCTCATCCTCCCTTGGAGACGCTTTGTAAAGCTGGGTAATAGACCCTGACAAGATACCGGCAGTTGAAAAAGGAGAACAACGCGGCAGCATTTCTGCCTAACGAGTTCAACTTATCCCTGAGGTAGCGTCGTTAGCCCTATGGTGGAGGCCGTCTATAGTAGCTCCCCACCATGGAAGAAGGCCACCCTGCGACCCCAGCAATCATCGCCTTATCAATCACAACCTTTTTATATCAAGGCGGCTGGAAAAGCTGGCGGAGGGGAAATTGATATATTTTCGCTCAATCAGAATCTGATTAACGCTGGTCAGCATGGCTTCCTCCTAGGGCCTTCTTGCTTCTCTTGCCGACTGGGCTTTGTCATTCTTGTTAAAGATGGAGCAGATGAGGTCAAGTGGCTTGTCATTATTCTCCTTGATACGACAAGCTCTTACGATCGGGCTCTCCATACCAGCTTGCTCTTCTAATTCAGTACGTATGGGGTCTCCGGCTGGCTGCATGCATGGTTCACCTCACATCTTTTGGACCGACTTCAGACGGTCCGCAAAGGTGGTCGCGAATCACAAACATTTCTTGCCCCAGCTGTGTAATGCAAGGCAGTGTTCTGGGTCCGCCGTTGTTCCCACTCCATACTGACGACACTTCTTGTAATTTGCCATGGTAAATCCCGCCTTTCTCAGGCGATATCGAACTTGCACATATTTTTACAAACGCGTAATTTTCAGACTTTCATTGAAAATAAAGCCATAGACCCTGGGCGTCTCACCTGTCAGGATCGAACGTGGGGAGTGGAATTCTTGGCTAACAAGGGCTCGTGCGTGGCGCTGAGATAGTAGGTATCTTTCAAAACCCTGCTTGTTCGCGATCTACCTATTTTGTATATCCCGTCAGTTAGGAATCTTGGTCTTCAACGCTCATGCGGATTCGCGTTTTCCTAGTGTGTTCCAACCTGAACTACTGACAGGCGAAGATCCAAAGGTCACACTGGCAAGCCTTTCCAGACAAGATTCTAAACTATCACCCACAAGTCCCACTCCAGGCCTCTCCCTGAATATAGTTCCATTACCGTCACCAGCACAACCAAATCCGACCATGTTTCAAACAGTCAGGGGATTCCTTCACGAATCACTCCACAGGGATCGATATATCCTATCTACGGCTAAGCAGCCTAAAACTTAACCTACGTTTCCCATTTCAGCTATTCCGCTGATCCTTTATACGCTACCGAGCCAATTCACTTCACTCCTGTTTCAGCGTATGCTCTAAGCTGTAGCGCACTGCAGATTTCTATTCCCTGGTGGAGTCCAGCACTAGGGTCCAACTTCATTCTAACACCATACTCAGTGTTTTGGTACAACTCTAGGTTAAAACCTCAAAAACCTCTTTGCCCCTCAGTTCAGAGGTCCAGAGGGACACTTCTTGACTGTTACTGACGTGCTTCCTGCTAACTAAGAGGTCACGGAGTAGTTGGCCTTCAGAAGCAGGTTCAATCACTAGGATTGTAGCATTATACCGTAGTTTTTTTATTACCCCCCCCCACCCAAGTGGAGGCGCTGGACTGACTGTTTTCTCTCCCAATATGCTGCAATCACTTCACGTAGCAAGAACATATGTCTCATTGCCCTTTGGTAACGCAACTATTTAGGTGCTCGCTGGCATGACTTCCCCATGACCATCTAGTCCTCACACATCCATGTCCAACTTAACTCAGCAGTCCCGTTTCGAAAATGCGACTGTACCGTTGCTGCAGCCTCTTCAACGCGGTATAATATCAGGGCAGATCTCGCCCAGCTCAAGGTTTTAGCCCCGATATTTCCCTTCAGCACCCCAGAGGACATCTTGAATAATTATTGCTAGTCGGAGACTTAACAATGAAGCCATCACTACCTGCGTCTTCGGTGCTTCGTCGAATTACGGCTGTCCGGAGCCCCGTGCTGCTGAGTTGCTAGACCCAGCCACCGCGTGGTTTCTTCATTTACTTGACCAGTAACTCCAAGTGACGTGTAGTGGAACTGCATTCTTTTCTGGCGATAGCCCTTATTGCAACCCCATGCAATGACTTCCTTTTATTGCTCCAAACAAGGCTGTTCCTGGTTTACCAGCCAATATGACAGGTTGTTGTAGGTCTCCTAATGGTTTCTCGCCCTGCATTCCTTGCTCCGAAGGCTTGAGTATATACCCGTATGGCCTTACTTTGGTCGCCTGACTGCTAGTTAAGCATTATTCGAGGCGCGACCGTATTTATCAGCCGAGTCCGCGAGCCATCCGTCTCGTTAACCCTGCGTACTAAAACCGCTATTAATAATAAACAAGTGATGCTGGACCCTGGAACACTGCGTTTCGCCGTCCAATAATTTTCCTCTTGATTTTTTCCACTTCCATCTCGAATATTTTGGTTTCTTGTCCAGCCTTAGTTGGCTTCTCGTATTTATCGTGCATCATATTTCCTTAACCATGACACCCGCCCTCCAATACAGGCTTGTCGGCCTCATTCACTCTTCTCGTATTCTCCCACTAGATCACGTATATCCGCTGGCCCGAACTGCAGATATGCCATCATTCGAGGACAAACCTCTGCTTGCACTATATCATCCCTCATAAGTTCAAGTGATCCCGCTAACACCAACTGACTTTGAGTGGCTCCCGATATTCTTACGCAAGATTTGACTCTGCACATGACTGATACGTGTATATGGACCTGTACTTCACAACATTATTTGTCCTTCCCCGCGCATTTTGCTCAGCCCAACTTTGCCTTTTTCTATCCCGTGCTGGCAAAACCACTGATATCGACGGAACCCAGATCGCGGCTTTTACAGAGGTGGGGAGGATAATGCACCTTCAGTGGTTGCGAAAGAAACCAAGTGTGTGGAAACTTATGGTTGGGTTTATAGGCAGTTTGAAGTTCCCGAATGAACTTAACCTTTCCCCTGCTGGAAAAATAAGGGAGCAAAAGTTGAAAACCGAAGCACACAGCCGGGGTCAGTTTGATCTCTAAATACCTCAGAAAGATAAGGGCAGTCTTCAGTCATGGACACTGTTGCGTTTGTAATTAGCGGAGAGCATAGTACACAACAAATCTGCTTACTAGCCCACCGGTGGGTACTTAAGTGGGCAGGCAAGTGGTTCTTTTGTAGTCAAGAGTAAGTAGCGCACCATCGATTGCTGTCAATCAAGGCTGCCCAACAGCAACGAATCAAAGGGGATGTAACACTTAGTGCCAAAGTGCGACTGGCTACAGCTATCCGGCAGTGGAGTGGAAGAATTCAAAATAGGGTGAGTAAGTGCGATCGTGCGTGTACTACAGTGGTCGGTATTGGACGTCCATCACTGAGGTTACAATTATTGTAATGACTTCGTCGGTAGTCTGACCAGTAGTAGGACCACCCTCCAGGTATATCTGTCATCAGCTCAGACATGATCCTGTGAATGGCGAAACTCCACATCCTTCTCGCTCTTCCGGCATGCTTTTGGTTCGTACGCGCGAGACTAGCTCGGGTGGACTCTTCGTGTATGCTCACCCTTCTCCCGCGGTAAACTTCGACCAACACATGCCATCGGTGTATACGCCTGGCACCTATATTAGCTTCAGCTGGAATCGGTACCATCGCCTCCGTAATTATCTCACTGATCTGGACAGCTTTATGAAACGTCAGACGACTAACATCTGTCCTATCACAGCACAAAAGTAAAGTAAAGTAGGGAAAACTTGTAGTATTCCCTAGTCCCACTAATCTATTCTCTTTGAAAGCAGCTTTTCCTTTATCCTGGCACCCAATCCACCCGCTAGTTTACAGCCGCACTGACCAGAAAACTTCCCTGAGCCAAAACTCGACACCAACCCGCAACAATGAATCCATTGACATCCCAAGGCTGCGCCTGTCAAGTCACTCAGACCAGCTGTACAAGCTTGTCACTTGGGCTCCCGGTACATTCTAGTTGCTTCCTGTTCTGACCCTTGGATTGCAGTGTCCTCGGTGCACGCCCAAGGCGTTACTGCCGCCCAACAATGAGATTTTCTAAGACCCTGATGAACCTACTATGACCACCTGGGCCTAATGGTACAAGTGCATTTTGTCTGTACCAACACTGATTCATGACGTCTAGAACTCGGTCAGCAGTAAATCACCAACAAACGTGTTTCGTAACACGCCGACGAACTGGCGCTGGATATTTTCACCACATCAACGGCTTCTACTGACTGGTCAGAGGGTGACTTTTGTTTGGCTCATTGGAAGTCGAGCCGTAAAGTTTGCTCAGGAAGCTTGATAAACCATCGAATGATTACCACGATTTGGGAAATTTTTGTTAAGCGCTATAATAAAATACTGATTGCTTTCCCTAAAGAACTGGCTTTTGAGGTGATGGCGGCGGCAACTGACGTGAAAACGTGGATATCGGAGATTAGACTGTATTATTGCCTGCGGATCCGCCCACCGGCGCACCTGGTGATGAAAGGCACTGACAGGGTGGCTGAAAACTGTGGCAGTGGCGAAAGCAGTTTAAAGATTTCCGAACGCAGTTGGCGATGGATTACGGACCAAAGGCTATCCAGCTTGCACTATTCCGTCACACTATTAGACCGGCGGCGCTTCGTACCACCACTGGCTTCCCATGATATTCCAATGAGGACAGTGGTGACTGAGTGACGCGTAGTTCTTAATTCGACGTATTCATCTACTTACTTTTCTCCTCCCCCTCATCAGACCTTGCCATAATACACTCTAATTTGCATACGTGTACTTAGCCCACAACTGAAAACAGTTCAAAGCTCTTTTAGAACAGCGGCCATCCGGTTGACGTCACCTGAATTTGACTCATCACTACGCCTGAAGCTCGTGAACATGAAATGTTCTTTCACCATCAACCTGAACCCCATACAGCGCTTTACCCATCTATACAACAAACCCGCAACAGATCGAGTTGTTTCATCGTAACCCATAACCAAATTCATGCCGAAACAATCGCCTCCTTCATTTGCCAATTATCGGGGTGCCAAATCCCAAGATCCTTGCAGTTCTTCAGTTCGCATCTTCATCGTATGACTTTAGGCCAAAGCCCATTGAGTTATCTACGCCAGTCACCCAATGCTTCAGCGACAGCTGGCGGCCGACCACGGCAAAGCCAGTGGTGATATTCTTTCAGCAACGTAGTCATGCCCGTGAAGTTACCCAGAATATCATAATCGGCGATGCAGTCGCCCGATGGCTCGCGCATATACTGGTACCGCTTACCACTCTGCTACAGAAGCGCGTGGTCAAGTGATAGCTCCACCAGTTGCCATTATATGAGTATTTGTTCCGTCCTCTATCCTTTCCTTTCACAGCTTGTGGCAGTGACATCCCGAAGGTTTTTGCGTCTAGTCTGTGACGATCTCACGATAGGGAAAAACAGCCATTCCTATCAGTCCCGGACCCAGTGGGTCAAGTGTAAAGAAAGGCGGGTCAGGGAGGAATGGCAAGTTCACCCTACGGTGTAAGTTCGTCCTTCCACTCCTCAGTAAGAAAACACTCCCGGCTGGGAAGGTCTGTGGCTAACGCTCTCTATCCTCTTCATAGCAAATGGATTTTTGAAAACAGCCCAAATGGGAAACCCCAAGCTTTTGAGGTAGCCTTCAGTTCTTTTTGTTTGGACCAGCGAGGGTTGATAACAATCCGCTTGAGCTCTCCGCATATGCTTTCCGGCCCCGCCTTTTGCTGCTTCAACCATTTTGATTCCGTGCAAAACCCTTAGCCAGCTTGCCGATACCTAATGCAATAGTCAGTACACGGTTGAAATAGCCATAGTATACTGCCCCTGCTCCGACGGCACCCCGATGCTGATACGTCTTCGGTTCACAGCTTATGGCTAAACCTCGCCCGCATTTGTTGCCGGAATGTGGAACGTAATCATAGCCCTCCCACAGTTTACCATCTACGACTTCACTTTTTCCATGTTCTAATCAAGCCCACGCACTAGTGATGCCCCAAGTCAGAGATGATTTGTCTGCTGCGTTCCTGACTCAATTACCCAACCAAAACGTTCACTGACACCAGCTCCCTTGGAAAACATTTGTTGTCCTCTGTTGATAGATGATCACCTTCGCTTACTTCTTCTGTCTCAGGCTAAAACTCAGCGGTCGCATCGTGCATTTCTAGCACTTTTCCCGTACCTTCGAGTCCTACCACGCAGATTACTACTCTTCAATAACCAAGACTCACTGATGTGCGCATATGTTCATGGTAAGTAATGACCCCATTCCACTCGGAATCCGTATACTTACGATTTCCCATGACTCCACAGAAAACCAGCACGTTTGCATTCGCATGAAAAGGCCTTGCCTTAAATTCGAGCATTTCCTTTCCTTCTCACTAATTTCGCCGTCCTCGCCCACAGCTATTGCAGCGACTAGACTGCTGTCTTCCTTTCCTCGCACTCCACTTCTTGATCCCGCCCTCTTCCATTATTTTATTCCTGGTTCTCAAATGGGACCTCTCTGCTCATCCGCCACCTACCAACTGAATTTTTTTGCAATCCGGCTGAGCCTTAGCTTGGTACCCTCCTACATCGCTATTTTCACCCAGCTACCCTACAAAACTACCAGTCTCCGTCCGTTGCTCCCCCGTAGATCGGTCTACTGGCCTTTGGGTAACAAAATATCCATTGTCTGGTTTCTGTCAAAACGATAGCCACAACCCACAGCTAGAACATTCTCCAGGCTGAAGCACTTCTGATCTCTTTCAGGTCATACTGGTTACCTGGGTTGCCATCAGCCTTCTCGAAGCTACTCCCGGATTACCGTAAAGATTAAACGATTCATTCAGTGGGACTGACAACGGTTTAAACCTATACTCACGCCTGCTGACTCTAAGTGGGGCACCTTACAGCGCTGACCAGTGACCATAATCCTACAACCGGGTTAACAATCCCTCATGAAAGTCTCACCGGATCGTAGAGTTGATTCCTAACCCCAATCGTCACCCCATGCCCACTCAACAAATATTTCCGATACTCCATTCCAACAGCTCAATTCATTCCGCGTTGAAGTACGAAACCAGTGACCGGAATCCAGCCCTCGCCGCTGCTTTCCCAAACTACTCTGCCCAGTTCATCAACCTAGACCCTTTTTGCCTGCTACTTTCACCAGTTTCTACCCTCCATCACCTGCAACCAAGATCTTTATGAAGCAAAATACCAGCCATCTGTAGCCAGCCGGAGCTTGATTTCTAATTCCTTTATAAGGTGCACAGAAAATCTTATGTTCACACTGTTCCAACTTCCGCCTGGTAGCATCAATAGCATTCGTCTCCAGAAGTCTGTTTCTTCCACGGCTCCTCTTTGAAAGTCCGTTCTGCGTCCATACTCCATCCACGACCTTTAAAAGTACGCTGCATTCCCGCCGAAGGTATTGCCTTCCAGGGAATTTTCATATGAAACTGAAATTACCTATACAAAAAAGCCTATCTTACCATCACCTCCGACTCACTTGCATTCCTATCACAGGCCACTCCCACAATTAGTTACCCAGCGTTGGATCAATCTTCTGTATCCCTCAGGCATCTCTGACTGCAGTTTAATACCCCCATGCTGGCTTCGTTTTTAACCGTGTCTTTTGATAATTCCTTCACCCGATTCCCCGTTCGTGAGCCCCCAAGTATCCAGCTGGTGCATCCTCACATTCTTTTATGGACCCCCTGAGCTGTCGCAGCCAGTTTTTGTCAACCATAAGGCACAATGTTCATTATTCCTGTCTCAACTCCCCGTTCATGTTGTGATATCCGACTCCTGCTGCTTTAGTGGTTCTTGCGACCACCACACTTTTAACACTCTCCAGTATCGCTTATATCAGCAGTCCCACGTTCGTCCAGCCGTCCGCAGTGCCCCCCAATTCAAAACAGATTTAAAATTCCCGCCTTAGCCGTTCCCAATTCGGTTCACTCAAACATTACCCAGCTTTATTGTTTTATTTATGCTACGGTGTGATTCTTAAATTTCAAAATGGTGAATGCCGCACATTGTTATGTACAGCTGTATTCCTCGTGGGGACTCGGTGGATGTGCACTGCTGATGATTCCCAACAAGGATAAAAGAGCTGTACAGTGCTTCCATGGTTTTCAATTGTGAGTTGAGCGTTCAAGCTGCATGATGAATCATATTGTATACAAATCTAGTCTCCTACAACTCAGTTACAGCTGTATTCTCTGATCATGCCTTGGGCATGCGTCTCGACCGCGGTCAATAAAAATACTATTACTATATTGTCTTGGTGAGCGCCACGAAGCTCGTAATCGCTTTGGCTTAAACCGAAGAACACAAGCCCGGTTATTCACTTGACTCCTTCTTATTGCCGTCAAGAGCCGTGGCACGATCTTTCCAGTTCTACACCTTCTCCTTCCACGACGTGATGAAAGGTTTGTTAAGAGTTCCTTAACTATCATCCCAACAGTGCTGTGACGTCTGCCAATGTGGGGAGGCAGCTGTAAAGGAGGTATAGTGAAAATCCCTCCAAATTTTCTACACGTTTTTCAGATGGGACTATGTTGAACATTATTTCGCTAAACTCATTCATGCACCAAACCTTTTCACTTTTGCTTATTCGTGTGAGACATTTGAATTTGGCCTTGAACCGTGTCTGGCCGTCGTGCCTGAGCCACGAGGCTTTGAACTTTTGGGTTTTACTGTTGAGTCCATTCGTCCGCATACTTGAGGCTTACTTGTGTTCGTACTTTTCATGGTTTTCAACTTGGTACCGTAGAAACTGCGAAGCAGTCTCGTCCTGGTTTTGACAGTCGTTTGATTTGGCCACGCGTTTCTCGATTTGCGAGACTCGACTTACAGCAGCCAAACGGCACATGGATAGGTTGAATGCATCAAAATCGCAGGGTCTGTTCAAAATGACATCAGAGACGCCCACGGTGCCAAAGACGCGAAGTCAGTTTTGTGGCAGGCCACACTTCGAGGGAAAAGACAACAGTCCAGTCTAGGGGAAAACTTGAGCTGTCAGCAAGAAGCACAACCTTTTGGAGTCAAAATGTTTCCTCAAGGAAACAGTGGACGGAGGACAGAACCATCAAGGCAGAGGTTGACTGAAAGGGGCGCAAATTCCGGAAAAGCAAAAGTGCACCTGTTCCAGGATAGTGGCGGATAAAGAAAGGGGGACTTCCGGTTGGACGTGGAAGTCTTGGTGAGCATCAGGACTGTGAAGATTCTGGCTAATATTATACCAACGCCGATACAGAAGAGACGCACTGCGTGAAGCGACAACGAAGTAAGTCCAAGAGGCGAGGCAACGCCTCAAGCCCTCAATCCCAAAGATGGACATTCATCACTCATAAACTGTGTAGTGGTCGACCAGGGCTATGTTGCCATCCTCAGATACGAATCTATCAAAAATCTGGGTTTGGTGTCATTCCACTCCGATTCATTCATTCATCGCACATCTGATAATGTCGAATATTGCTAGAAAATATGCCTCTGCTTTCAGTGAGAAAGTAAAAAAGAGTTTCTGGGCTTGGCCACATTGAAAGTGCATGAATCCGCAGAGCCTGTGGCACTATTAACAGAGCCTGTTCCAAGAGCGTTTTAAGAACGATTGGAGCGAGAGTTGAACATTCGTACACCGAAATACTTCCAGGTTAAAGTTCAGGAACCGACAGGTTGGGTGAGTTGAATCTCTATGGTGGCAGAATTATCCGGGGAGCTGCACATTGGCATTTATCCGAAACCACTGAACGAGGCACTTAGGCCGAAGAACTTTTAGTTACTGGTTTTTGACAATACGCCTCCTGATTCATCAAACTTGCCTAGCTTTACGAAAGTTCATCTGGCTTCAGCGTTTTGGTATGTAGATTTGGGTGAACCCTTGAGCTATTCGGTCACGTTTAATACGCTGTATGACCAGTTTTGTTGGAATCAACTACGTTTTGGCCTGAAGGCATCAAGAAGATGACTTTTCATGGAACAATAATCAGGTTCCGCTCCCACATTATCACAAGCGCAGGGGCAAAGCCAGATTTGAAAAATGCAAGCGCGACTGCAGACATGCCTGCGCCGACCGACACGAAAGGCATCACACGTTTTAACGGGACCGTCGACCACCTGGCTAGATTTATTTTAGTGCTAGCGGAAAAAGCGGAAACAATTGGAGGGCGAAAGGTGGATGTGGTCTTGTGAACGGTAATTAGCGCACGATGGCAGAAAGCAGCTTATCTTGAAAGCTCCAATCCGAGAACACTATGATCACACCCTACCTCCATGCGTATGGTGCCAAGGCAGCCAACATGTTCTAGGCGCCATTCTGTTAAAAATAGGTTCACCGCTTGATTATAGTAGTAGTAGGACGTTAACGATTTGTGAACAGAAACATGCGCATGTAGAAGACGCTCGACAGCCGCCGGTGAACGTGTCTCCTATTGGGTCTAGCAGCGAATTAGCAACGTTATCCCCTCTATCGGACGAATAGAGAAGACGCGAGTCGGTTTACGGATGCAAGGTGCATTCTATATATCGTGGCACCAAAACAGTACCGATACGAGAGATACACCGAACGGGAAACGAAACGAAACGCAACGGCTATGCAGAAAGCGAACCGCGAGCGTGTACAATCGGCGAGCGACCGAAAGCGAAAGTGATTTGAAACGAGGTCAACGGAAACCTCGGAAAAGTCAGTCCAGTAAAACGTACGCAACCGGAGAACACTATGAGGTCGATGTGAAACGTCAGAAAAGATTGTAGAGAAAACAGATCCAAAATGGTGTCCAGAAAACAGTCATTTTCTCAAAACGATCGAGGTCACTACACGTAAATCAAAGAAGAACTGCTGGCAATCGCGAATACTCTGGGGAAGTTCAGCTATTACACTTTCAGGTGACTTACGCACAAATAATCAGACCATAAGCCACTGATCACAATCGTGGATAAGCCGGGTATGCTGAACTCCAAGAACACTTCAGTCAATATTAGTAAGCCTCCAAAAGTATACAGCTGTAATCTCATTTCAATCGAATGGAGCGGGCAAGAACGAGAAGTCCATTTTTAGAATCACAAGGTGATTCTTTCAAAGTTACTTCGTCAGTTAACACGGCTAACCTTCAGAACGAGGACACATAGCCCCAGTTATGAAATTTCAATATGATTATTATGTCATTGTAACTGGGTGACGGGACCAAATTTCCCCGGAAGCACAAGACCGGCTTCGCGGATATTGTAGCTCATTCTGAAGGTTAGCCTTCTTAACGGACGAAGTAACTTTGGAAGAATCACCGAGTGATTCTAAAAACGGACTCCCCGTTCATGCAGGCTCCATTCAATTCAAACAGGATTGCAGCTGTAAACCAACTGTGGAGTGCTCATGTATGAGGATGATTGGGCGGAAGAGTATCGGGTAAGCATACCTGATGGACGGCAATGACCGCAAAACCCGTCATGTGCTTCAGGGGAAATTTTGTCCTGTCATCCAGATACAATGCCATGCTACTCATATTAAAAACTCCAAAAGTATAACTACCAAGTACATCATCAGCAAGAAAAACAGACTTTTGTAGCTGACACTCCCTCACGAGCCAGGCTACAGAATACGGAAGGCTAATTAGAAATGAAGTGGTGAACACCTCGTTAGTGATTACGGGCTCCTAATTATCCCAAATGAAGAACTCCGGGATGGCAGATCCTTATCAACAGTCCCCGAAGGAATTTATGACTGAAAGATGGCTAAAAGATAGTGCAACTCTGTTGGCAGTCGTGTTATCTTATTTCAATTTTCATGATGAGCTAATAACAGAGGACGAGTTGATCTTTCGAGGTGAGCCTTTGGTGGTACCGAAACCGTTTTGAGAACACGCTCCGCCCTGGTTACGCCGTTCACAATCAGGATGTATGGTCCAAGTCAGAGGAATTTACCGCCGACAAATTATGGCAGGACAGGTTAAAAAGGTAGTAACAGATAGCAAACTTTGCAGGTAATTAGGTAAACTAAAAAGGGGGAAACAGTGGAGATGTCCCCAATACCTGCCGATCTTGGCAAGTTGTGGCGTTGAACATATTTTTCCAAGGGAAGGACCGCTGCCTAGTTACCTCTGGTTATTATATAAACTCCTCCGAAATGGACCATCTCAGAAAAGGAACAGCTGCAGAACGTACCAACAAACAGCGGGCCAATTTAGCATGACGTGGAATCCCGATTCGGGTGATTTCCGATGGTGGTCCTCGGTTTCACAGCGCGGAATTCCAGCTTCTTTCGGAGGAGTAATCTTGCAGACATCACACCACCAATACTTACCCCAGTCAGTCCAAAAGTGGAGCTGGGAGAGCTGTCAAAAGGGCAAAAACGTTACTCAAGAGGTGAAAGGCTTAAAGCAACGATCCGTATATGGCTATGCTTGAGCCCGGTTTTTGCCTTCCGCGACGATGGGAACAAGCTTGACGGAAAGTCATTTTGGAAGACGGCCACGCACGACCCTGCCCATTTGAGCTGGATTTCTGGGCCCAGATGTCGTGGGGCTTTCAATGGACGAATAGAAACCGAAAAACGAACGGATGTGCAAAACATATTTTACGACCGGGTGGGCAAACCACTGAATCCTTTCAAGCCGGGTGACACACCCTGGATTCACTAAGCTGAACCAACGGAAAAATCCCGGACGGAAGAAGAGTAGCTACCGCGAGTAACGAGGAAATCATGCCAAGTACACTCGGGAGGCTTCCAATAGGAAGAGATAGAGTTTATCTGAGAAAATGTGAAGATGATTTGAAAGAGAAAAACCAATAGAGGCAAAACGAAGGAGAAGAGGAATCCAAAAATGATGAGGAAACTGATTCACGTAGCATTATACATTCACTCGCCCAACCGGAGCGTTCGCCGTCCAGATCCCTAAGTGGGAAAAAGTACCAGCCGGTAGGTAAGCAGAAATTTCTCGAAAGAGGAAGGGCGCGTTGGTTATCTTTTGTTTTGACACATCAGTGGCGCCTCCTGGCTGGTTAAGAAGCGACTTTTATTTGGCTCATTGGAAGTCGAGTCATCCGACTTGCACAAGTAACCTTATAAATCACCGAGTGTTCGAGGTTTTTGCTGCACTTTATAACAATGTGCTGGCTGCTTCTCCCGAAGAACTGACTTATGTCAACCCCCGACTCCAGAGGCTGACATAGGTCCATGTAGCATCTTATCCTCTTCACTCCCACGGAGGCAGTAATCTCCACTGTCCGTCCAGTCGTCAGTCCTGTTATGCTCCCTGCTTTTTATGTCTTTTTTCCATTCATCATTGTCACCGCGGTAAACCTCAGCTGGAACACCGTTCACACTGCCGCGGCTCGGTTCTTCCTTTTCAATTTTAGGATCGACCGATCAACGTACCGAAGTTCATCTTGCAGGATGCGTATCTCATTCATTTCCTTTTTTAAACTTACACAAGCTGGCCCTCTACTTATTACTGCAAGTACAATATGATTTCCCAGTTTCACGCACACACGGTTCTGCTGTTTCCGCACATGTTACACTCAGAGTCCCGGGGACTTCCTTACAACAAGGCCATTCCTATATCGAGACGACGCCTAATGGTTCCAAATACTATGTCTAGCAGAGCTCAATTGCTCCTGCCAGCATAGTCCGAAAGTTTGACTTGCGCTCACCTGCCATGGCTCTCGATTGTGGTTTTTCACCCAGCCATCCAACCGCTCGTTGGGTTTGGCCCGAACAGCCACGTGCTTCGACAGAAAATCTCGCCCGCATGCGCACAAAGCATGCACTCTATCCAAATACCCTCACTTCAATTCGGTTAATTTCGGTTCCCGGACTTGATGGCTAGCTACCTGGATGTCCAGATTCTTGGGTCAATGAGCTACTTTGATCCCCCGGTGGTTCAACGATTGGAAGAGACGACTCTTCCCCAATACTAGGCTATAATCAGGGACGGTTCAGGTTAGACCTTAAAACTCCTTTCTCTTCAACGACTTTTCGGGCTGCAGCCGTTAGTCAAGCACACGTCTCGGTCAGTCTTCTCGGGTGATAAGAATAGTATAGCCGGGGGTAGTAAGCACTGGATAAGTTTTCCACGATGGATGAAGTGAAAAAGCTAGTCATTTGTCTACATAAACGGTAGTAGACTCTAGGCCACATTTGTCTATATACCGTCATCTTCATCTCATGCGAAGGAGTTCACGAAACCCTGCTCCTTTCATCAAGATGCACATTATAGACAACATTTTTTATTCCTATAAACGATCTTTGCCGGAACTCCGATTGTTTGCTTTATTGGTCTAAATCCTTGCCACAAACCAAACTCTCACCGTTGCCTCTAGCGTCAGTCGCTCAGCTTGAACTTCTTTGTGAATGTATTCGATAATATCATCTTCTGTATCTAGCTTTTCGCCGTAATTCGGCTGCTGTTGTTGATTTGTTGTTCGGTTCGGAGCGTAAGAGCCTGTCAGGAACACTGCTGAGGTTTGGTTATTGGTAAATTGTTTAACTTGTTGTATATAATACCGTAGCTATTTGGAATCGATTTTGTTCTGAACTGTGTCGAAACTGGTTGTTACGTGTCGCTCGAACGTTCTCGTTGGCCGGTGTTTAGACGTTATCTAACCCCCTTCCAGACTCAGCTGATGTGTTTGCGCTTGTTACATCCCCTGGCAGCCTATAATATTCATTAGCCATCGTAACAGCAAAAGACTGACTTCGGATTCGAGTCTAATTTCTCTCTTTCCTGATTGTCAGTACGTGCCCTCTTGGGCAGCCATTCCCTCGTGGCTAAGATGAGGCTCCTCTGCGACCTCGTGGTTCTGTGAATCCTTTTAGTATTTTAAAGGCCAATATAAAATCATCCAGTCTTCTCCCTTCTAGCGAAAATAACCATAGTTGCTCCGGCCTCTGTCCGTAGCACAAATGTCCGCATTCTGCGAACCGTTGTGTGAATCTCTGCCGTAGCTGGTTGAGGGCCAAGATGTCCCTCGTCAAGTATGGCCTCGAGGCTTGGACTCCGTTTTTAGACGAGATCTCACAAAATCCCTGTACAACGGCTATAAGACCCTCGGCTTCCCAGAGTTGACCGCCCTCCTTAGCTGGTGCAGGGCTCCACCTGCTTTCTGCCTTACTTCCTGGCACTGGCGACTTGACTTAAGGTCAGCGCTTACCATCACTCCTAGATCCCGGGTTTCTGTGGTCTGAGCTAGCGCATTCCGATTGTCTGTTGGGCCCATATATCGGGTTGACCGTGGTCCTTCCTCCTTGATGAGATGTTGGCATTTTCTCAGAATGAAGGGAAGATCCCGCTCCACTGACCACAGGTGCACCTTATCTATATCACGCTGAACGGCCGCGTCGTCTGGTACTCCTTTCACCTTGAATTCATCCCCGAATGGGGAGTACGGGCTTACCAGCCAGCCTGCCAGATCGGTAATGTACATTAGGAACAACAGGGGACCAGGACCAACCCTTGCGGAGCGCCGCCATGCGGTCTCCCGCCGTCCGACAAGCAGCCTTGCATTATCACCCGGAAAACTCTCTCCTTCAGGCTATGTACAATCCACTTCTGTATTTTGGCAGTAAGTCGAAACGATTCCACCTTTGCTTCGAGCGGTCTGTGGTTAACCGAATTAAGTGCCTTTTGGGAATCAGAATAGCAGACTTCCGCCAGTTCTCCTGGATCCATCCAACTGGTTACCCCACCCAAGGAACTTAGTAGGTTGGAAAGAAAAGAGCGCCTATGCCTGGCAGTTCCCAACTTGATCCTCTGTAAATGCCTCACAATTCTGTCTGGAAGTATTCTCTCGAGTTTTGAGCGCCAGTGACGTCCAGTTAACCGGCCTGACTGGTACTTTTGTCCCTGTCTTCTCCTTTACAAAAGGGGTGTGATGATAGATTCAAGCCCGTCTTCAAGTGGCATACTCTTTTCTAGTAGTGCGCTGAACAGCCGAGCTAGTGGTTGAGCCAGGGCACTAGTGGCTTTAGTATTGCTGGGTGGATGTCCTCAGGCCTCGCCTCCTTTGATAAGTCTTGCTGCATCGGTCTGTTCAACCACTCGTCTGTGTTGATTTCTTCATCATCCACTTCCGAGACTTCCCTGTCCCTGGTCGCAGGTAGCCCCTAAATACCCTGGTCCTGATTGTTCTTTATCTGCAAATTCATTCCTTTTATCGTCTGATTTCAATCGAAAGCCGTTCTATACTCCTCGGAGCGCTATAGCTTGTTCATGTCTCACTTGGAAACTTCTTTTTCCTCAAGGTGAACAAAACTTTCGTCATTTCTGTTTGATTCTCTCGTTGCATAGCCCCTCTTTTTGTACTATTTCAGGAACAGTCTACTACCTCCGACCAGCTCCACCCTGACTTGGCCGGGCTGGCCACCCGACCTTGAGTTCAAATTTGCCGGGCGTCGCTTTAAAGAGTAACTTAAATACTTTCTTTTATACAATATTGGGTGCATATACCTGAATCATCCTCTTGTAATTCGGACTCTACGTCCAATTGTACCGTTTGATCTTGCGTTACAGCATGCCTCGGGTTACCCGAAATAAACCATTATTATTATTATTATTATTATTATATACCTGATGGAAGGGTTCCAACAGGATCTCTGCTTTTTCCTCCCTGCTTATTGACCACACTCCCCGTAAGTTCCTAACCCCGCCTACGGCGTCCCTCAGTGCAGCATTAGACTGAAGGTATTTGTAGTATGCTTTCGGATTTCTTTCTGTGTTCTGCGCAGTACTTTCCTCGTAGTTGCTCCTGTATTGCTTCTGTATCTGAGATAGTCTGATTTTCGCTGCTTTCAACGGCGGTAAGGCCCGTTAGCCGCTGGTATTTCTGTGCCTTTAAAATGCCTCTTGCCTCTGTTTTAGAGCCTTTCTTAATTCGCTTGTCCACCACGGTGGCAATTCGTTTCTTTGGACTCTCCTAAGCGGCGAGGTGGCCTCTGTTATTTACGACAGCCTGCTCTTGATCCAAATACATCAGTACTCTGAGTCGCAGCCATTGCCGACCATCCCCCAATATGTCCGGAGGCCCGGTTCAACCAAGCCATTGTGGTTCATCTTTGAGAAGTTTCTCTTGAATTTATCAGGCGCACTTATTCTCCTAAGGCTTAGCCTAAACTGAAGAACACCTTGATGACTCTAACCTTGAGCTACCCGACTTCCAGATGTTCTGGGTCATTTGGGTTTCTGGTTATTACCAGGCCAAGGACTGAGGGCGATTAACCAAACTGCCATCTTGTTACACTATTGACGTGTTGTACAGGAGCTCTCCTGTGGGCTAATTGGAGCAACTTCTCCTCAGATGTGCCTTCTAGAGCGGTTTCCGAGGTCCGGTCTATTTCGGGCTCGATGAACTCACCCGTGCCAAGTACTTTTCTTCCCCCACTGGCAACCGTATAGAGAAAGTCCGGTAGATGACTGTCCTTGACATTTTCCGATACTTGGCCTCGATAAGTAAAAACCGCCGACGCTTTCGGTCAGCCGATATCTATTACGACCATCACTGCCCGTACATTCGGCCTAACGAGTCAGCTGCTCTCAAAGCCTTCATAATGCTCTACTAGGAGGACCATTATACCGCTTCCTGCGCGACTGTCCAGTCTATCCACTCCTAAGCCCGAGCAGAGGTTTGGGATCAGCACATAGTCACTTTCGCCCGGTCGTAGCCACGTTTCAGTGAGCACCATCACATCTGCTCCCTGTGTCCTAGCTTTGGGCTCTGGCCATTTGTTACCCATGCTTGCGGCACTGGTGTAGGCCTTGAGCATCACCACTCTATCCTACAATTTCCTGCTTTCTCTAAAGAGAGGCAGCAGGTGCTTGGGGCCCGAATCTGAGCATCCGGACAGTCTTTTCCTACCACGGTTAGATTCCTGGCGATACCGTCGACCAGTACCACTCCCGCCTCCTGGGTTGCTTTGCATATCACCTTCCTTGTAATCTCAGTAAGGGCCTTCCCCTTTGATTCTCCTCTCTCCGAGTCGCGACGGTCCATACCTTTAGTGAAGGGGCTGGGTAACGCTTTCTTTACCCTGACCATGGGCTCCGTGGTGCTTATCTCCCTTAGTTTGCTTGCTTCCACTCTCAGTGACTTTAGGAAAGTCGCAATGAAACCCGGAATTCTGGTTATTTCCGCCCTTCCCAGAATGACTACAACTGCCTTATCATCGGGCACCACATCTATTTCTCCCTTTCAGGTTTGTCTAATATCTCCGGCTGCAGCTAAGAAAGCCCTCTTATGAAGAGGGTTGGTGAAGTCGACAAGCTTACCTCTTGGTTCGTGCCCTTCAGAGTCGGTCTCTTCGTTCCACCACCCCAATCTCATGACTTTTTCCACTGCTATATCCCCAGGGGTTTCCACTGCTCGGAGCAAGTTGACCAGATGGTATCTCGTTGTTCTGGCCCCCTGCTTCCTCAACGGCTCCAGATTTCCCTGAACTACAACATTCCGGTTCCTTTCTAGGGCAATGTCACTATTTTTCCTCAACGTGGTCAGAACTTTAGTGATATAGACCGAGTCTTATTCTACCCTATTTACCCTCCCACTTAGGAATCCTAATCCTTCTACTGCGTGATGAGTCGGAAGCTCGGATGCTGCTTGATGTTCGGCCTTGCCCAGGTGTTCTTTGGGTTTCCGGGAGTCGCTCCATGTCCACTGCTGTGCTTAATTGGTGCCGGCTGTTTGGCTGAAGGTTTATATGTCTCTGTTTTTCCTGGCGAACCCTGCCTTCCTGTTGGCTTTAATATCTGTCCAGATTAGCCATTTACATCGCAGGCACATCCAACTAAGTTTGTCATATTCACAGCATGGCTGATAGTACTTCCTGTTTGACCCCGAGCCCTCGTTGTGGAACCATGACTGACAGGAGTCACACTGAATTCCCGCAGAACCTGCTGACATATTTCCCTAAGAACACCGGAGCCATCCACACCGTTCATCCACCGCGCCTGTTCGGTCTGGTCTTCTACACGTCACGGGTTTTTAATCGCTAATTTGCTCTCGTCGCCGGTCTATTCGAAAAAGAGGGGCAATGTGAGCGTTCCGGGTAAGCTGAGGGATATCTATTAAGACTGATTTCAGATTGAGATAGACCATTTCCGAGGAGAATGACTGATTTGTATGTCACAACAAGCCGGTTCACCTTGTCTTGATTTTCGTCGCTGGGTACAGTCGTTTATTTTTAGCTGCTCCTTTCTTCGTTGACTTGGTGTTACTTCTTTCCGCCTGGCGGTTCTTTTTTATGCGTCTGTCGAGTAAGTATGCTTTGTTCTCCGTTCCGCCTTCCAAGCAACGCATTGTTGCCGTGTAGCGCGGTCGGGTTCAATTCAGCTGCGTTGATGGTCACATACCTGTAGTCGTACAAGCACGCAAACAGATGACGTCGGCATGGCTTCGTCGAGGATGGCACTGTCTTGTGAGATCGTGCACTTGTTAACGGAACCTTTTTGATCAAATCCGATTGAACACAGAGCCTACGATTACGTTTGCATGCAGGCAGTAGCCCAATGTTTGCTTTTCCACTTACTTACCTGAGCCGCAGCTTGCCGTACATGCGTACCGAACATACTTTCACCAGCACAAGTGTGTCTTCATTCCACTGCCAAATGTTTAATCAAAACATTTACCAGTACCGCGACACCGGTCAAACTTTAGCATCCCAACAGTCAGCTGCTGACTGAACCATACATATCTGATTATTACCCTCATTTTCTCCGCTCTGGGTCAGCCATCGAGTTGCTGAGATATCGTCTCTGCTGAACCAGCCATGCCTAATTGCCAAACCCCTCCGTTTCGCGTTGCCACAAGCCGCTGTTCCTTCTCCCTATCACTGATGTTCTGTGCGACTGGCTATTGATATGGCTGATTATCCCTCAAGCACACCTAAATACACATGACCACGTGTGCATGCACACACCATCCACGAGTTGTTCCCTGCACGCCCAGCGCCAGTAACCTTTTAGGGAGATGTGACCAATGATAGTTCGTTCGACTATGCTAATTCAATTTGTTTCCCCTCCACCGCCTCTGATTGAGGAGCGTGCAACTGCTGAACCGAGGTCACAATTCTGCCCACTTAGTTTACTTCGTTAGACATTCGGAACTGCCGTCGGTTGAACTGGCCTGCTGGCCCTAGATTTTGGCTGATAGTTCCCACACTGTTTCTGTGAAATTTGGTGCCTGGTGAACTCCCTGGATAAATCCACGAAATCAGTGCCGCGTGAAGACGCGCGTAAACCCTACTTTTGACTGAACTTTGCTTTCTCACATTGCAGTACTTTTACTACTGGTCTGGACAACGGAAGTACTCTAAAGCACTCGAAATGGCCCGTGAATTAACCAGTCCCAGCGGCTACCCGCCCGCTCAAAAGAGACGAGAAAAATTAAAAACAGACCTTCGGCTGCATAACCTGGCTCATCAGGATAATATATTTATACATCAGGCATTTTATCATATACACCGTATATTCCGCCGATGACGACCTGGTCCCCATCTCCGTCGCTTCCAGCATCAGTTAAACATAAAACTTGATAGTCTTATTCCGCTCCCCATCATTCTTCGTACTCGCTATTTCACTGAGCTGATTTATGTTATCCCCGAGCTGGTTGAACCATTTTATTCCCCCTCTGCGTAGAATTCACGAATAATGGTCCGTCGCCAATTTTTCGAGAGTATCCGATCCTCCAGGCCCCCTAGCTTTGACCTTCTGCAAGATTACTGAAATAGATGTGATATTACAGATACCACAAAAGGCTGAAAGGCCAAATCCTGCATATTGTTACTTAATTTTCAGAAGCATTAGATGGAAAATAGTGCTCTTTCAGAAATGTGGAAGTGCACCAAAGAAGCTTGGGAAAACTTTCCCACTGATGTAGTAGAGTCATCAAACTACTCATACCACGTGATACAAAGCCAAACCACTTCTGCGAGCGGCTTCCAGCGATCACTGTAATATGGGTTACATTATTCCACTCAAACAAAGCTTCACGAAAACTTAACGCAGTTTATGATCATATCTTCATTCATTTTTTTATTTTCATGACGGCTTCCTACTTTCCTGTCCAGGCACAATTTTCTCTGGTAAAACAGCTACCAAGCAAACCGACCAAAAACCGGCCGGAAGCTGAGGTTACGAACGGGCCGCGAGCTACAAGATAGGTAGATCACGCCACTGTATCCCGCCAGCATAATAGTGTCAGCGCAGTTTTCTAGCGCACCAGTTTGCGTCTTTCATGAAAACCATCGGCCGCTACGGTACCTGTCGGAATACTCTAGCTGAGCAAATATTCCGGCGAACAGCCCAGGGAACTGTTGACGCGACGATGCAAACTAAACCTAAGCGGTAAAACAACTCGAAATCCACCCCGAAACCGATTGGGTTTTGCTGGTTTCCGGGTAGTTTGCCCTAGTACACTTATAAAAAACTTCGACAGCTGCTCATGAAAGAGTCTTCCATCCAATCTCACAGAAGTACCAACAAATCCTCCTCTATCTAACCAATAGAGAAAGCTCGAGTTGGTGGACAGATGCTAAGGTGTATTCTATGTATCTCGATACCGAAACAGTGCAGATGACAAAAGTATACTGAAAGCAAGTGAAGGCAACTGCGAAGCAGAAGGAAAACAGCGAGTGTGTGCAGTCGGCTAAGAATCGAAAGTAGAAGAGATTCAAGGACGAGGTCGATGGAAGCCTCGGGAAAGTCATTCTGGCCTAAAGTACGAAACCAAACAAACAATGGGGTAGAAGTAGAGCATCGAGAAAAATGGCAGAGAAAACAAATCCAAAATAATGTCTGGAAAATAGTCTTTTTTCCAGCAGGATCAAAACCACTACTTTGGTTGGTTTTCGAGCGGTTCCTGAGTGGTTTCTGAAAAGTTTCTACGCCGTTTATGTCAATCGCGTGAAAAAGGTGATTAGCCTAGTGAAGTTATGTCTTCTCAAACTGCGCTTTTCCATGTTCCTTTTTATCTCTTAAATTAGGAATTTTTGACAACTGCCCTTGTTTTGTCCATTTCAAGGTCATGAAACAGAGTTACCTATAACCCGGCTCCTTGTGGCACTTCGGTTTTTAAACTCGATGAAGTGAAATAAAATGTCCATTGGACACTGTAAACTGGGGACTTGCTGGATGATGGAAATTGGCGGTACTGCCCAAAGGCTGTGGTTAGCGCGACATTTGCCAGTTTGAATATAATGACAGCTCCTGTAGGGATGGACTGGGAGTTGCCGGAACTCCCACGTCATCGGCCGGCTACGTGCATCCTTGTGGGGAAGATAGATGCAAAAACTCACCATCGTCTCAGGCGATACCCCTGCGAACCAGGCAGGAGTAAATAATAACGTATGCCTAGGCGACGGGACAAACGCGGTGGTGTTGTACACCAACGCGTGTAACATCAGGAACAAACAGGTGGAACTCTCCAAAGCAGCTGAGGGGCTCAAAGCTTCAATACAGGCCGTTATGGAAACATGGCTTTCCAAAGAAAACCGTGTAGCGGGATTAAAACGCAACGGTTTTTCAATCTATAGACGGGATAGAGAACACGATTGCCTTGGCGGAGGTGGCCTTTCCCACTGGGCCAAGTACGAACTATCCTGAGTCTCAGACCAAGATGTGTGCTCGCAATGTCCACTTGTGCGCAGTTACGATCATCCTTCAAGGTGGAAGGGTTTAGGTTGCCTGCGTCTATAGGGCGTCGAGTAAAAACGGCCACGGTGACGTTCTGGTTAGTAAAGTACAAAAATCCCCATTGTGGGTGAATTTAACCTTCCGCGAATTGACTGGGAGGTTGAAATCTGCATTCCTGTGTGGCAGGAGGAGCCTACTTAGAATGATTACGTGCTAATGCGTTGCTCCATTGTATTAGGGAAGATACCAGACATGCCTAGAAGCGCTCCATCCCCGCTTGATCTAGCATTGACAAATCCCCCCAATGATCATTCTGAACTGCAGCACTGTGCAGAGCTGGGCAACAGTGACCACGAGTGTCAAAATCACCCTGCGCACGCGGCAACTCAAAGTAGTCTCAAGATCGGTTTGAAGTTTAAGCATTCGGACCAAAGATAAGCTTTGCACTGGGGCGGTCGAGCTAGATTAGAATGGGGTGGAGGAGGCTACTGCTGAGGAAAGGTGGAATGCAATAAAGGGATCACTGAATGCACTCCAGAACCAGCTTTCGCCCTTGAAGAAATGGATTGGGAGGGCAAACCATTTTGGCTGGAAGATGCATTAGCCAAGGCCGGCAAACGAGGAAACCGCGGATGGAGCCCTTATGAAGCTTCTGACAGCCAGCTAGCCTGGACTGATTGTACGAAGCTTTGAAATGAATCTGCGAGCCTCCTGCAAACTGCTTAACGAGATTTTGAGCATAAGTTAGCCAAGTGTATTAAAAAACAACCAGAGAAGTTCCATAGCTGAGTACTGTCAAAAGGCTCGGCAAAAGATCTCATGGGTCCCCTGTCCAACAATGACCACGGTATCGCCACTGATGACCACAGCAAGGTGGGTGCCCTAGGGGAACAATTTGGTGGGGCACTCAGAGTGGATTGTGGGCTACTAGTCGACATGGCGCAGTTACACCCTTCACCGGAGTTAGATGAACTAAACCTGTCAGAAGTCGTGCTTAAGTATCCACAGGAATCAAATGTCTATAAGCCCGCGGGTCCAGCTGGCATCCATCCGGCCCTCATGAAAACTTTTTGGGATATTACAGCCTCACGGGTATGTTAGCTGTGCAGGTCCTTGTTGGGCAATGGTAAGCTGCCTCAGGACCGGAAAAGGGCGGCGGATTTTGCAATACTTACAAGTGGACCTAGGTCGGTTATGGATAACTAAAAGCCGGTAAGCCCAACCAGCATCCCTTATACAGTTTTTGAGAAGACTATCCGCACCCACAACTACCAGCATTTACTGGAGTAACCCATGCTTACCCAACCCAGCATGAATTCGTAAAGAATCGATCTTGTCTGACCAATCTCTTGTGTCTAGGGTAAAGCGAACCGACGACTGGACGAGGACAAGCTAGTTGAGGTAGGATTCATCTACTTCAGTAAAACATTCGGCTCCGCCAACCATCGTCTTTTGCAGTGCAAGATGGAGATGCTCAGCATGGAAGGGCAAGCATTACCGTAGCTGGCAGATTTTTTCTCCCACGCGACGATTTACCTCGAAGTAGAGGACAGGTGCTTTAGTTTGGTGAACGTCATTAGTGGTGTATCTCAAGGATCCGTCCTAGGCCCGATGGTATTCCTGCGTTTATGAAAGATCTGGCATCCGCCCTTCAATCGCCTAGTTCCGTTTTTGCGGATGACGTGAAAGTTGTCGCATCCAGGTGTAGGGTCGAACTGAGAGGGGATGTAGGAACCGTCTTGGACTGAGCGCACAAGTGGGACTTACCACTGAATGCCGGAGGAAGTCATTTTCGTCATGGGCAACAGAAGCCTAACTGTCATCCATCATGAAAGGCTGCTCATCGTGGAAGCAGTTAGCAGGGCAGAGGACCTCACAGCCATCAACAGTGTTGAATTTAAATGGCCACACCTGCGCCGCACTGCTGCACATGGGGCTCCCGGTGAGCTCTTTGGACTGCGATCAGCATTGTCTTGCCGGCAGCCGGAAATATTCGCGCCTGTTTATATCGCTATGGTACGGCCTCGCTCAGAAAGTGGCATGTCGGCTTTGTCGTCCTTCTACAAAAAGACACTACTTGTATGGCGAAAGTTCAATGTCATGCGAAGCAAATGGCTGAAGCGCAGGGGGATTGGACTCATGAACAGAGACTCGATGACAGCACACTGGACTCTCCACACGCGCTTACCCACCCCCCGCTCTAATTTTCAACCACCCCATACCCTCCCTAAGCGCATCTAGCACGCATGTCAACGTCAAATACGATCGCTACCATGGCCCTTACATTCAACCCATTGATCTGGACAGCGTGTCGACGTACCTGACGACTAACTGCAACGGCGGGGAAGCCCGGAAAAAGAAAAAAAGAGAAAAGAACATAGAGGAAACCGGTGGTCTTTTCCATTCATACCCCTCTATCTTCCGTCATCTTTCATAGAAAGCTGCCCTCTCGGTGTCCTAGCATTCAAGCCACGCTTAGGTTTACAACCCTGCCTAACAGTAACCACAGCCTCCTGCCAACTACAACCACGGACGAACTTACGTCCACTTTGCTCTGCATGATAATAATTTTTTTAACGCTTCACAACCGATGCCCTAGTGGTTCTTTCTGCTTTCTTACTTAATTGCCCTTCAGAACTTCTAATCACGTGCAAACCATTTATCCTTTGGGATGCAGACGCAGCAGCCCACCCGGTTTACGCTATCTTGCTAGCCTGTAATAGTACTAATCAACCCCCTGCAACCCCACGTTACTAAAACTCTCGAATTAAAACCCAGATCAGAGTATGAAATGTGCCACTGGCAGTCCGTATAAACCCAACCTATTCATTATTAACTGTCGCCATCTATTATCATAACTAGCAGCTGGAACCACGTCCAGACTGCTAACATCATTTATTTCAGGTTCGTCGTCACCCACTCTCTCGGGCTCCACTTTTGGTGCACAAGGTCCACACTTTGGCCCGTAACAACAGAGGCCTAAATGGAATCTTTTATACCAAACGGGATTACAATCGAGCCACAGGGCCTAAAACACTTCTAAGTGCTTACCGGTAGATTGATAGGTGTCTTCTAAAGCAACGCTACTACTTATGACACTGTTGGAGTCTTCACAAATAACAGTTCACAAGCAACCTGCTACTGATTGGTTGACACGTCTCTTACCCCGCCTGATGAACCATACCCACGGGAAGCCACGCATCACCTTGGTCTCATGTGAAACAATCCAAAAACAGAGCCAGAATACGCAACACAGGAATTTTTACTCATTAAATTTCGATACTCCATCGGAACGCGAGTCCGCTTATCCCCACACCCGTGGTTCCCAATAATGACGCCGAATATCACTGAGAATCAATAAGCCAATATATTTTTGTCAGTGTAACAGAACAATAAGGCGCGAGCCTAGGCGGAGGTTTTTCACTCAGTTTTCTCTTGCAAGATTTCATTTTTCTTTCAATCGTTATCCGGCTTGAAACTGATTCCTCACTAATTCAAGGCTTTCAAGTTGCGCTCCCTTTTTTCTGAATGATACGGGTTAATGATCCCGAACCTAAACTCACCTTTTATATGGATTGCTGTTTCCTCCACATTCATGAACGTTTCCTAGTCCACTTCCGCAAAGTTTGTTCATGACTCCTCTTTTTCATGATGCACTCCATTTATTGAAATCGGGAATGTCCGTCGTTCTGGGCCAACATTGTCTTCATAGAGAGCCGTTCTCTTCATATTCATCAAAGTTCACGAGTGTACTCCCATTCATTCCTTCCACCTCTTCACGTTGATAACTTATCCCGTTCATGGAACCCCAACACGCCTTCGTTATCCACAGCTTGCATTATCTTGGCTTATGAAGCACGAAATATTTTGTAATTCCACGGGCCGCCACCAACCTACTGGGATTCAGAACCAAACCGTATTTGCCGAGCAAACCATAATCATTTCGGTCGATTCAATCTATCTCTAGCTATATTGTTTTGCTTCCGACTATTTTGACCCGCTTTCTTGAAATTCGTGTATAGTTCATTCTTTTGAGTAACATTGTACACCATAAACATGCGCTTGCGCATGCGTCTCGACCACGGTCGAGAAATATACCATTATTATTATTATTATCTTTTCCCTTTGTAAAACGGGAGACTTCAAGAAGAAATACGGAAACATTTAAGGTAGTTAGGGGTTTTTCTAGTCTTAGACCGGATAGAATTATCCAGATGGCTTGGAATTCCCCAACAAGGGGATAGTAGAGGAAGGTGGTGAATGTTCGAACTAGGTTGAAAACCGGCTGTCAGTTATATGGCAACAGAGTCGTGAACAGTTGGAAAAGCCTGTCTGGCGGAACGGTAGACCTGCCAACCTTTCAGTCCTTCAGGAGGGCTCAAGATGGTAAGCGCCACGAGGTAATTCCAGGCAGTGGGCCTAAGTTGTGTTCATAAGATGGATAAAATGCGGCGCTGTGGTCCGCCTGAGGTATACCGTAATCGAAGTTATGGCCCGTTGCATTCTGTTTCAGTGAAAGCTCACGATACATAATGTCCCTCGCAGAAGTTGCTCGAAGAGGTTTTAAGATTCCTCACATTTTTAGCGGGGTTCCGACGGAATCTACTTTGCCGTGGTGGATGCGTAGCTAGTATGCATACCATCGAAAGAATTCTGGACTCATGACTGGCCGTGGCCATTACCTGTCCTGTGCAAACTGAACTGAACTGAAAGCATTTTATTCTCCTTCACCGCCGTTTTACTTTTAATTTTTTGGCTTTTTCTTTATTACTGCCTGATAGAAAGTTGTATTTGGTGCAAAAACTCAGTCATTTTCAACGATTTTGAATACCTGTGTTGTTCGTGACTCATGTTGTTGCTTTGTATCCATTGGAGGCCGCTGAGCTCGGAAGCTTTTCATCACAGGTCAAGGCGTTGTCATTATTGTGACTAGTGATGAAACTTTTGCAACGTATTTCCGGCGCTCAGCGGCAGCTAAAGGATAAAAACCATCAACCTGAGTTGCACACATCACAAGTATTCTTAGGAGCTGGAAGCATTTTTGGTTGTAATAAGCTCAGATCTGCCCGAAGCCGGGAGATCTTCGTAAGTAGACATGCCTATATTCAGGGGCTCTTGTTCTTTATTCACGAAAGCTTGACGGGCCTGTCCACTGGTGATGCCGTCTCGGCCAGTGATGAAGCGTTTTCGAACTGAGAGGCAAGCTCAGAGGTCACCAACGGATATTAATCTCAGTCGCTTTATTATCTTCTAGCATTTCTCGGCACAGCCGCCAGGTGACTACCATTACTTTATGTCCGTCTTGAGTAATATAAATTTGTTCACTCCGGAAATAATGCTGCTCCCATTGATCGTTCAACTGCACATGCTTCTCGAACCATCCGGGAAATATACCTTTGGAGTCACTGGAATTATTATTATTATCTAATGGTACAAGTGACCCATAAAGCAACGCGGTATCCTGGGCTGCAGCATAAATTTTATCCATGAGTGTAGCACAATAAACCCTCGGAAGAGGCAAGCAGTATATACTGAGACAGCGCGAACCGTACCCTTCACTGTAGCTGGTTAATCAAACTAGCCTTGTTAAATGATGGAAGACAGTTAACTAATGTAGAGTATATTTAAATGCGCGTATTGGTGCATTTTATTTACGGCCGAACTTCACGATATTTACAGAAGAGAACTTTATCGCAGGTTTCCACAGTCATGGATAAAACCAAGCAGTAATTCTTACATCTCCGCCCTTTTAAAGGGCCGTGCTTAGACATAATTAACTTATAAAGTCATTTGCTGGGTTGCAACTGCATGGACCAGTGCAAATGTGACCAAAATAGAGCAGCTGTGCAAGCCAATCAGAGGAGGTTCGACTTTGCGTTTGCCATTTCGCAATGATGCCTGAAGAGATCATAGCGTAACTATATAGATAATTTCTGACTCTCAGTCCCATTAGGCTAATCGGAATTTCTTGTTTTAATGACTCAAGAATGCTTACAACTAGTGGCCTTTATTAGTGGGAGTTCAATATTTCACAATGCTTTTCGTGTTACTGGCCTTCCATTTTTGGCATTTTTGTTCATCATCTCCTATACCAAAAGGTCTGATTGTAATATATCCCTAATCCTGCGGCAGAAAGAGAAGTTTGGATCCATGAAGGAACCAATGTTTCTATATGTTGCTCCATCCAACCGAATCCTGGTGAGTTTTAGCAGATTCCAGTTGCGATTTTGACTATGTTGGTGAATTCCAAACCTAATACCACTTTCCTCCTCACCAGTGTTAAACCAGACTCTCAATCATACCCATCTCGAAGCAGCTTTCGAGTTTTTGAAATAATAAATGAACTGAACCCCTGTAGCATAGTCCGTTCATAACAATGATTTCCGAAAGGTTTTCGACCGGTTTGCTCAGAAGCCATTTTACATAGTTCAAGAGTGATCGATTTAAAGGGAGTCGAAGACCGGAGTACTGTACACTGTTTAGTGAGCATCTTGTATAGAAGACGTTCGTGAGCGGCTAGCGAACGTGTCTCCTATCGGGTCTAGCAGCGAATACCAACGATATCCCCTCTATCGGACGAATAGAGAAGACGTAAGTCGGTTTGCAGATGCGAGGTGTATTCTATATATCGTGGCACCGAAACAGTACCGATACGAGAAATACACCGAACGGAAAACGGAACGAAACGCGACGGCTGTGCTGAGAGCGAACCGCGAGCGAACGAACGAAAGTGAAAGTGATTTGAAACGAGGTCGACGGAAACCTCGGAAAAGTCAGTCCAGTAAAACGTAGGCAACCGGAGAACACTGAGGTCAATGTCAAACGTCAGAAAAGATCGTGGAGAAAATAGATCCAAAATGGTGTCCAGAAAATAGTCATTTTCTCAAAACGATCGAGGTCACTACAGCAGCCCCCCGCTAGAAAGCACGGAAAGCTTTCGAAAAAATGTCAAGGAGGAAAAGGCATACAAACGGTATTCGTGTGCGCGAATGCGTGCAAAATACGTGCATGTAGCTGTGCTGTAGGATGCTGACGGGCAGAATCCGTGGTATGCAGGAACCGTAGGATGATGGTCGAGCGTAAACCAGATTCGTTGCCAATGACGTCGGTTGCGTAAATCGTCATCAAGGTGTGCCACACCAAAAACGTCCAGTGTCGGGTAACCGTTAACCAATATGATATCCGGAAGCCAAATCGATAGGTTCGTAAATGGGCAGGAACGAGAACGACAAGGCCGATCCAGAATGCAAACGTTGGTGCCAAAATTCTCCAAATTTCGTGGGACCAGCGAAGCGTACCATATGGCGAGGTTCCATGAAACAAAAAGAAATGAAAAACTGGTGTAGCAACCGCAATGGACTTGACTAGAATACAGTAATAACTAATGAGGTATGTTAAATCGTGTCGAAACGATAAACACGAAAGTTATTACTGCGAAGTGCAATGGTTAAGATCGTGTTTGACCTAGTCGCGAAAACGTGCTGGGCAAACGATCTTCCGACCGGAACGTGAGACGGGAGCCTCATTCACGGACGGGTGCGTAGGCGTGCTCTGCTGACTTGAACGTGAGACAGTATTCTCATTCGAGGACGTAGCAGGGCCAACTGGCTGCTGACTTGAACGTGAGACGATAGCCTCATTCGAAGTCGTAGCAGTACCAACTGGGTGCTGTCCTGAACGTGAGACGATAGCCTCATTCGAAGTCGTAGCAGGCAACGCTAACCGCAGACCTTGACGTGACACGGAAGTGTCGTCAACAGGCAGTGCAGGGTTAACATCGAATCTCATGTCAGCGGGCGACACGCTATCATCAACGTACGCGGCTTTGAGACGATCGATGCTAACAGTATCGACGCGACCGTGTCGATCAACCTTAAAGGTCTTATCGTGACGAGAAATCACGCGAAATGGACCTTCGTAAGGCTGTTGTAATGGTTTCCGTACCGAATCAACACGAATGAATACATGCGAACAAGTTTCGAGTTCGGTCGGAACAAAAACCTGTCGTCGCTGCATTCCAGTCTGCGCCGGAGCGAGAGTTTGCATGTACGTAGACAAACGATGAACGTAAGTCTGTACGGCAAGTGAATCTGTACTCCGTGGCGTAAAGAATTCCCCAGGCAGTCGTAATGTCGTGCCGTAGACAAGCTCTGCGGCGGAACATTGGATATCTGCCTTTATGCAAGTCCTGATACCAAGCAGAACTAGCGGTAACGTTTCGTACCAGTCGGGGCTCTCGTGTGCTCTAAGAGCCGCTTTGAGTTGGCGATGAAAACGTTCGACTAAACCATTCGATGCCGGATGGTACGCGGTCGTGCGAATGCGTTCCGTACCCAGCATGTGAGTTAATGAAGAGAATAGATCGGACTCAAATTGTTGCCCTCGATCGGTAGTGATTGTGGAAGGACAACCATATGAAGCTATCCATCGTTCTATCAGATGTCGAGCCACTGATTCGGCCGTGACGATAGAGATGGGAATAGCCTCGGGCCACCTCGTAAATCTATCGATGCACGTTAGTAAATAGGTATACCCGTGTGATGGGGTCAATGGACCCACAATGTCTACGTGGATATGATCGAAGCGAGCATCAGGCGTAGCAAAAGTACCGATAGGCGAAGCTACGTGCCTATGCACTTTAGATCGTTGACATTGTAGACACTGTTTTGCCCACATACGAACATCTTTATTCATGGACGGCCAGACGTATCGTGCAGCTACTAATCGGAGACTGGCTGCGATGCCTGGATGTGAGAGTCCATGAAGGGTATCGAACACGAGACGTCGATATGCAGAGGGTACGACTGGTCTAGGTATGCCAGTAGACATGTCGCAGAGTATCGTCCCAGCACTGGTGGCTAGAGGTACGGACTGACACTGTAGCGACGATGACTGAGCTGCTTCCATACATGAAGAATCCTGTGCCTGTGCGGCAGCCATGGCAGGGATGTCTAAAACCGGAGATTTAATGGCATTAAGCGGAATACGCGACAAAGCATCTGCAACGCAGTTCGACTCACCTTTAACGTGTCGAAGGTCAGTCGTGAACTGAGAAATATAGTCTAAATGTCTGACTTCTCGTGGAGAGTAACGATCAGACTTAGTATGCAATGCATACGTCAGAGGCTTATGGTCTGTAAAGAGGATGAAATATCGACCCTCGACTGCATGGCGGAAGTGCTTAACGGCATTATATGCAGCCAGCAGTTCGCGACCAAAAGCACTATATTTGGTTTCCGTGGGATTGAGGCGTCGAGAGTAGAACTCTAATGGCTGCCATATCCCAGAAACAGACTGTTGCAGGACCGCTCCGATGGCAAAGTCGGATGCATCCACCGCTATGCTTAGCGTGGCGGAAGGAACTGGGTGCATTAGGAGCGTGGCCTGAGCTAATGTCGCTTTAATCTCCGAAAACGCTACTCGTGCGGCATCCGTTAGCGACAACTTACGTGGATTGCCACGAAGTAGGTCAGTTAATGGAAGCAAACGTTCAGCGGCATGGGGTATGAAACGACGATAAAAGTTAACTAACCCTAAAAATGCCTTGAGCTCCTTGATTGAGGACGGTACGGCGTAATCTAAAATAGCGCGCACTTTATCCTCGCAAGGCTTAATACCCTCTCGAGTGATCTTGTGGCCGAGGAACACAAGTTCCGGCTTGCCAAGTTCACATTTATCAGGATTGACTACTATTCGATGTTCGGACAAACGTTGAAATAGTAGCGTCAAATGTTGGAAATGTTCATCTACGCTCGACGATGCGATTAACAAGTCATCGATATAGACGTGAACAAATTCCAAGTCTCGTGTAATGCTATCGATAAACCTCTGGAATGTCTGAGCAGCATTTCGCAAACCAAAAGGCATACGTAGGAACTCAAACAAACCAAAAGGAGTCGTGACAGCGGTTTTCTCGACATCTTCAGCGGCGACTGGGATCTGGTGATAGGCTCGCACCAAATCGATCTTGGAAAATACAGTCGTGCCGTGAAGTGATGCCGTGATGTCGTGTATGTGGGGTATCGGATAACTATCGTAACGGGTAACCGAATTTAGTGCGCGATAGTCGCCACATGGTCGCCAGCTAACGCCGTCTTTCTTAAGAACCATGTGCAGAGGTGAGGCCCATGGACTGTGAGAAGGACGAACAATACCTTTAGAAAGTAAAGTGTCAAACTCACGTTTGGCGAAAACCAATTTGTCCGGTGCCAGTCGGCGAGGTCGTGCCGTGACTGGTGGTCCGTTAGTGACAATGTGGTGTGCCACACGATCGGTCACTGTCTCTATCTCTTCAAATGGTTTAGTCAATATGGGGAATTTAATAAACAAAGACTGAAAATCGTGCGGAATGTTAGAAAACAATCCTGTGATTCGGTGTGCATCTGTTCGAGCTGCAGTACCCGTAAATTTAATGTCCGACGAAGGATCGATAAGCTGCAGCCTACGTGAATCAACAAGTAATTCATAGTGCTGCAGAAAATCGATTCCCAGTATGCCTGTGGGAACATCCGCAAGAATGAACGTCCACAGATACCGTCGTCGTGGTCCCAGGTTGACCGCAAGCTGTCTCGTGCCGTAGGTAGGAATGGAGGAACCATTCGCCGCTGACAGCCGAAGCAAAGAAGCTCGTGGCTTGTCTTTACCAACCGGCAAGACAGAAACTTGGGCCCCAGTGTCGACTAGGAACCTAGCGTTAGTGCACGAATCATGCACGTAAAATAAACGGCCAACCTGAGACTGATTGCCGGCGAGTACGGCCGCTTCTACTCGCCGGCAGTGGCGTTTCCCGCCGCGTATGAACACGGCTGTCTGCACCTACGGGCGGCTGGTCCGAAAACGCGATGGAACCAACAAAAGCCGCTGGTAGGATGATCGGGTTTGGATGAGGCAGGTGAGGCGGATTCACGGCGGACGTGGGCAGTGGAGGGCGCCCGTCCGTGCCGTTGTTTACGTGGGCTACTGCGAGGTGTAGGTATTTCAACTCTGTCCTTGAAGGACAGGCGGCGCTGGATGGATCGAGAGTGCCGAGGCCTCTCCGGCGATTCATCCAGGTCGACACCCCTAGGATTTCGCGATGTCGTGGCAATGAGGGGATTAGCCCCACTGCCGACACGTGCGACAATTTTGTCAGCCACGGCGGCTGCTCGTTCCAAGGACGAGTCCTCGAGGAGAGCAGTAACGGTGGTCTGAACGTGGAAGGGTAGAGAATCCAACCACAGTTCCTTAACTATCTCCGAATCCTTATCGGCGGGCCCTGCCAAAGACCGGAGATGAGCTAGGTGGCGGCTGGGTTTAGTATCACCTATGGGGTGCCGTGCTAGTAGCTGACGTAGCCGTTCCTCCCGAGAAGGAAGGAAATGTTGTAGTATAGCCTCCTTAAGCCGATCGTACGGCTGCACTTGAGGAGGATTTAATACCAAATCCCTCACCGAGGCGATAACATCACCTGGAATAGCCTCTAAGGCATAGGAAAATCGTTGGCGTTGGCCAACAATCCTACGTGCCTCAAACTGCAGCTCTAAAGCTGCAAACCAAACCTCTGGATCATGAGGGATAAACGCCACGGGTTTAAAGGCAACCGCAGACAGAGTGAGATCTGTGTCGAGCTGCGCCTTATCCTCTGACATGGCTACGTTGCGATAATATATCGTAAAAAATATATATCGTGCAACGAAAGGAGGACGTGAAACAGCGATAAATCACAGACTCACCGGGCGGGCGAATAATCCAGGAGGTTCTGGAAGTTCTTGGGCTCACCAATATAGAAGACGTTCGTGAGCGGCTAGCGAACGTGTCTCCTATCGGGTCTAGCAGCGAATACCAACGATATCCCCTCTATCGGACGAATAGAGAAGACGTAAGTCGGTTTGCAGATGCGAGGTGTATTCTATATATCGTGGCACCGAAACAGTACCGATACGAGAAATACACCGAACGGAAAACGGAACGAAACGCGACGGCTGTGCTGAGAGCGAACCGCGAGCGAACGAACGAAAGTGAAAGTGATTTGAAACGAGGTCGACGGAAACCTCGGAAAAGTCAGTCCAGTAAAACGTAGGCAACCGGAGAACACTGAGGTCAATGTCAAACGTCAGAAAAGATCGTGGAGAAAATAGATCCAAAATGGTGTCCAGAAAATAGTCATTTTCTCAAAACGATCGAGGTCACTACACTTGTTTTTGTATGTTGACTTGAATGAATTGATGTGCCTTTTAATACCAAGTTATAGATCGCTCTATTTCATACGCCGTGAAATGGATAAAGTAAAGAATTCATTTTTAGGGTGGTGATAGAGAGCACGGGAACTTTCGATTTTCGGAAATTGATAGAAATTATTGAAGCGTGCCATGTGTAGCACAAGATCGGTATAAACCGTTGGTAAATCATTCAGAAACTGCTCGAAAACCGGCCAGTACAATGGAGCAAACCGACCAAAAATCGATCGGTCTTAGGGTGGTTTTGCTACCAGGGAAGATCTATACAGTAAATAAAACTCAGTCGACTGAGTGCTGATCAGCACAGGGCAGCATTTTTATAGCCCCGAAATAGTCCCCGGTGGGACTACATTATAATACGCAGTCAAAGATGGGTTTTTGTAACTTCAGTACACTCGGCGAGATCCAAACTATGGAAGAATGATCCCGAGTAGCATAACTCCCACAGCTTCAGCGGAAAAGCTTGGGATAGCTAAAATGCTACGAGGAAGCGTTCGGATTGCTCTCAGTGTTGTGCTCCGGTATGGAGAGACCAAGGCCGAAATATGTACATATAGATAATAACACCAGAGACCTTGGCGAGGGTCACCGTCTGTGCAGGTGCCTACCGTGTTGAGTTTGAAGACTTGGACTTTATTCATTGTTCGTTGTAGCTATTGGTTTTTAATCATATAGCGAATCACAATAACACTTCGTATGCAGTCGATCTTCATTTCATACGGCGCATTTAAGGGTTGAACACTTGGGAATTCTCCAGCCTTATTTTACTGTCTAAAATTCAGTTAACCTTGTTTCTCTTCAAGTTGAAGTTTTCTATCTAAAATGCGCAAACACTGCCCACCAGCTCGCTTACATACGTATCGTTATAAGTAAGCTTTTGTAACCGTCAATCTAAGTATTTCAGCCAAATACTCTGGTGCTGCATTATGATTAAAATATTCTTATTTCCGAAAGCAAGAGGTCATACATATACAGCTCAAGGTTTCGTGCTGAAACGAAGCCAATCGTCGTCCCTCTGTTTTACCTGGAATACATTTTTAAGTGTTTAGGCTGTTCACCACGGTGACGATAATTCCAGGATTACTCGGATGCGCACGGTTTTCATGAGTCTGGTTTCGTTGGGGAAGTTACATCACTTCAGTTTTAACCCCCTCGTTGGTATTGTTAATAATACTGAAAGCTGTATTTTTAAATAGAAAATTAGTTTTTGTTCATATGAAGGTGCAATTTTAGAATTTATTCGGCCACTTCACAACATACCGGCGTATGGCAGCTACTGAATTCGTGCTATTTGTTTCTCTCCACATGAAGTACAGATTTCTGGTTTAGAATTTAAATAACGATACATTTTACTTTTGCATATTAGGGGTTGACGCTCTGTTCATATTTGTCAATAAAAATCGCTTCGGGGCTTTAATTGGTGGCCCACCTAACGTCCGGCGAATTGACTCAAGAGATCAAACTTCACGCGAGGAGCTTCCTCAATGGCAGTTGGACTCCATCGATAAACAGGACACCAATTTGTGCGTCCACAATCCAAATGGCGCTGGATTATCTTTGCAAAAGTCAACTGAAGTGAAATGCGAGGTAACCACGGACCAAGGCCTGGGGCAGATATCTCAAGAAGAATTGATTACGGTCAAAGTTTATGGTAAAAGACTGGACAATATACAATGAATTTTTGTTGTGGAAAAGAATCTTAGTTGCACTTACAGTAATAGCTGTTTTAAACATACTACGCTGTGTTAGCTTTTATAGGACTTTGTTCTCTTTTATAGAGATTTTTGGTTCGCGATGCACGTGTGGAACAGTATTTCCTGATTTTCGCTAACATACAGATTTCAGACCATTTTAGTGGGTATCAGTTATTATCTCGTTGCAGTAATGTGTTGTTTCCGCTTCAAAAAATGTTCTACTCACCTTTGAAAATATTTCATGAATGAGCTCCAAGACAGCGGAAGCTGTGTTAATCAATTTTGTCTAGTAATAATCAAATGGTTTAGAGCCTTTGCGTATCACCATGAAGGTCAGAGGTTCTAATCCCTTCAGCGCCAGTCACAGACAGTGATCTACTGTCGTCCGGCTGGTTACCACACCTGATCTGTTTTGACCTTTTGCGGTTCTCCACTCCAGGTCTCAGGGTCTAGTGGCTGGTTATGCACCATGGTACAGAGGAGACTTTAGTGTGATGGATCATACCACTTTCAATGCAATGTTGTGAAAATGTGTAATAAAAATCAGGTGAAAAGCGGTGGACCACCTTTAATCTAGTTGATCTCGGCCTTCTAGTGAGCCCAGCAACAGCTTTCTTCCTTTCCTTAAGCGGTACTGTCAGTATAATATGATTCAAACAAATTACTGCAGTGCTTTTTGCTAAAGGAGCCAAAAAGTCATGGAATAGAATAGTTTGCTCCACCTGAAGGAAAACCTGTGTTGAGTTTGAAAGATAAAATTTCTAGTCTGTGATGTAGCATTTTTCTTTCATTGGCCGTCATCAACCCAGTAAGCACAACATTTAAGCTAGGCCTGTTACGTCATTAAATAAACATAAGTAGTACTTTTTAGGCATGTGACTGCAGGGAAATATCCAGATGCTGTGATGAACTGATGTTGTATCATAAAGCCAATGGCCGACTTTAGTAGAGAGGTATAAAAGGTTATTACCTCGAAGGTCCAGGGCCCGAATTCCACCACTGCCGACCACAGTGGTTGTAGATAGCATTTGGCTGACGTGTGACCCGTTACCACACCTGAATTATCGGTACCTTGAGTGGTTCATGGGGTGATTCATCATCATCATCGTACAGCTTTAAATAGCATGGCAAGCCCCGCTGACCACTGCCTTTCTCACCATGTTGCACGTTGAATTAGAAAGTATGAATACACAAAATGGACAGGGAGTGGACCGATAGGGGTGGGAAAAGGAAACAACGCCCTAGTAGCCAACATGAGGAATGCACAGTCTAAATGTACAAACTCACATCAATCAGTGATCCTGTTTCGACAAAAGTGACAACACGATCGCCACTGTTCACACTTCACTGACATATCCTCTAGTATCTCCAGCCAACTGATTGACAGATCTTTTGGACCCCAACCACGAAGATGTGAAGCACCTACTTTTCCTAAGTTTCCTGTATATTTTCTCATTCCTCGCTGCCACGTCATCTGTTGACCTCGACGTGGTCTCTTCCACTCCCTAAGCGGAACGGAGAATAGGAAACAGTATGGTAGACGTGTGTTTGCCATACGTAGCACGTGCGCCAACCAACGAAGCCTACCAAGCTGTATACACTGTCACGGAACGTTCTCCGGATTAGTACCCACTACTCGCTTTCTGACCTCAGCATTGCTCATTTGGCTACTCCTTCCAAGCTTAGCGACACTAGGCAAACATCGGTGGTCGAAAACCGCAAAACGACAAGTATCTTCCACACTCAGACCCAAAGTCTCGCAACCATACAACAAAGCCGAACGCATTGCGGCACAGTATACGCAAACTTTCAACTTCAGTGAAATATCAGGTTGGCGCCACTGTGCTTTAGTCCAGTGTATGCCGCTCGAGCCTTGGATATCCGCGTGCTCACCTCTACTACTGCGCTCCCATCCGTCGTCACGCTGCTGCCGAGGTAGGTGAAGTGGTCGACCATTGCCGACACCTCCCCATCGAGCACCAAGCTCGGAATAATTGACGTCCAGTCTTGCAGTATTTCTTCAAACTTTGGAGGAGCAAAGCGCATACTGAATAGAGTTACAGTTCTCTCAAGTCTATCTAGTGCACGTTATGCACATGGAATATCCACCACTGGTCGCTTCGAGCCGACCGGATAGTTCACCGTAAACTATTACGCGGCCAGAAGTATGAAAATACAATGACCCCAGTAGGTCCACGGACCTTTCGCTGAAAAGCACTGAATAACACCATTCGATGAATTGCATCGAAGGCGCCTTTCAAGTCTAAGAAAACCATTACTGTCAGTCGGCGGTGGGGGTGACGCGTTTCAGGTAGTCGGTGAAGAATAAAAATCTGATCGATGCATCCTCGACCTGGGCGGAATCCAGCCTGCTGTTCGCGGGTGTTCCTCTTGCGAAGATAATACTTTGGCGACTACCGGAATTAAGCTAATTCTACGATGGCTACCACAGCCATTGTGTATTCTCTTCCTGAAGATGGAAACAATCGGTAACTTACTTCGAATAAGCGGATTACGCCCAGCGTTCCAAGTGTCACAGAGCAAAGCGGTAAGTGGTTTCATTAAAGCATCTCCACCCAGTTCGAAAAGAACTGGGGGAAGTTCGTCGGGACCAGCCGCTTTCCCACGCCTCAGTAATCGAATACACGACTACACCTCCACTTCTGATGGGGGCTCAAGTGGTACCACCCAAGCAGTCGCAGTTGTTGGCACAGGAATATCCACATCAGCCCGTGGCCAGCTAAGATGCTCCTTGAAATACTCGGCCCAACGGTCGAGACTTAGCTGTACGTCATTTCTATCGCAAATCATTTATCTGACCTGAAGGAGCCGTCCATCGATGTTATGAATAGGTTTGAACAGTCTTTGACTACTATCTGAAGTAGCTGCTAATTTCACCTCTTTCTACCTTTACCCACCAATTTTCGCGATCCTTCTTAAGGCTTTTCGTAACTTGCTTCTGTAGACGTCTTCGTATCTTATTTATATCTTTACATTTCGAGAGCTGGGGCTTTTGTTACATTATACTTAAAGACTTGCGAAATCCAGTGTCTTTGATAGATATCAGATCTGGGGCCACAGGCAAAACCTGCTGCCACATTCCTTGCATGTTTGATTTGGTCCCAATGCTCATCTACATTACTGTTCGTCGTAGATCCTAGCTCATGTGCTAACGTCTGTTCATAGCTGGTGCGTACTTCTGGATCACACATACGTTGCATGGCTAACCGGGTTTGCGGTTTACGACGATGACCATGGAGCTGGAGTGGCAATGGCCATAAAACTGCGCACGTGAACCAGTAAGATCTGTAATTCTGAACGGAACTGCGTCACTGGTAGCTTACTACGATGCGATCAGTCTGACTCAAAGTACCTGCAGAGTTAGACCGCCATGTCGCTGTGCGACGCGAGCTGTGTCGGAAATTGGTGCTAGACAAGAACAATCGACTGTCTGCACAAAACTGGAGAAGCCTATCCCCGATATCTGTACGCTCAGCGGGTAAAGCACAACGGCCACCTGAACAAGCTCCCGACCCACTAATATTGCCAACTTGTGCATTGAAGTCATCAGCTAGCACTACAATGTCCGAACCCCTAATGCTAAGAACCAGAGTGGCGAATTCATCATAGAACTCACCCTTCTGCATGTCGGAATTGCAGTCTGTTGAGGAGTAAGTTGAGACTACACACATTGCGCTTAACACAGCTGTCATTTCAAAAGCCGAATGACCCTTGGATTCTTACAGCACATAAACGACTGTTAACAGGGACCCAGTCTAAAAGAGCAGCTTCGGCCTTGGCACTCAAGACTATTCCTACACCACGTTGACCCACAGCTCTAACTGCTTTGTGTCCTGAAGTGCGCAGAAAATACCTCGAGGAGATACCAGGAGCAGTTGGGTGAATCACACTGCTCGAATCCTGGGAACTCATTTCACTTACACAGCAGACATTTATCTTCAGAGAATCTATTGTTAGGGATAGGCACACTTACTGACCTGACCTGCATGAGAGTACACACATTAAAGGAGTCGAGATTCAGAGGTTGACGAGGCTTGAGAAGATGTGAGTTACCAAACAGGGAGTTACTCCCGACAATATTCGACAACGAACCGTTGCGAATATCGACCGTGTTGTCAGTGGGAGCATTATGGATGAATAGAGAGGGCAAATACAGGTGGTTTGGGACAGGAGACAAAGGTTGAACAAAAGAGAAGGAAGTCTGAGTAGTAGCCCACTCATCAGTACCCGGCCCACTCAATACAATGGGCAGTGCTGTCTTGATTATCCTGCGCTACGACGGATGCAGTATTGAATTCTTTCTATTCGTGTAGTTCATGAGATATGTACTGCTAGGGTGTCCGGTCGCAAAGCAGGGGGATGATTGGGGTTCTCATCCAAAGCCTTTAGTTTTAACAAGAACCCGTCCACGAGGCAGCGGAGTGGCTGGGTGGAAGCCTGTTCACTTGGATCAATTATTCTGCCGCTGATTTTATCGAATGTGTTGCCAGCTGAAATAGAGCCCCAACCTGTAGGACCAGGAGACTGGACTTTGTCTGGCCTCTGCCTGCTGACCTTTCAGGCATGGTTGTATCTCCGGCTTAAAAAAGACATCCTGCATAGCTCTTTGGGTCATACAGGCGCGGAAGCCATCACTCCAAGTCAAGGTGCAGTCTCGTCGTGATGGCGTGATTCCCCCCTACACTGCATCCAAGCAAGCATGTAATAAAAAAAATTACTCAGAATCGAAAGCTTATTTGATAACATGGAAATAAAAGAAGCATTCTTTAAATCCGATGAATACTCTCAAAGGAGAGAAATTCGCAGAGTGATTTAGTTTTCTAGATTGTGAGGGAATCCCCTTCTCTTGACAATGGCTCATTCTAACTCGTCGATGGTTTCTGTGGGTGTTTTAAGACAACCTTTAAATACTGGCTGTTTCGTCAATAAAACTAGAGGATGCAATAAAATTACTGAAATATTTTTTTATGGAATTCATTTAAATTTTAATTTTCAGTCCCTGTTGCCATCCACGCAAATCCGGAACCAATCACTGTGGTTGAAGGAGAAACGTCGATGCTAACATGCGAGGCCACTGGTTCGCCTGGTTTACATTTACAGTGGAAGGCCAAGGTAACAGGTGTTCACTCTCTGTGTATTTGACATTTATTACACCTTGCGATGACCTAACCTTAAGTTACTGTTTAAAGACCAGGTTTCCCGTACTGGACAGTTTTTAAGACAGTTCAAAGCATTTTTGATAATTTTTAAAAGCAGTGATACAGATACGAATTTCTATTTTCTATACCCATGAGGAGTTTTGTTGCCAGATGTAAAAAAGGCATAGAAAGCAACAAAAATGAACCAGTCGTTTTGATGATATCAAAGAACTGGCAGAATCTATTACACAAATATCAGTTGTCCGGCAGGTAGACGTGTTAGCTGAATCCTAAGACTGCGTTGTTATGACCGTGCCCGTTTAAATAATTGCATGTAGATTTTTTATAGTGGTCTTTTGTTCAATTACTTCAAAGTGTAATCAAAAAGCTTTCATTAGCTTTGCTCACAGACTCGAGTAAAAGTTGACAAATCTCATATCAAAAAGTTTTGATGCAATAAATGTACTTGTATTCTTCATGAATAAGGAAAAGGTGAGCAGAGTGCAGAAGACCATCCGGACCAGCAAGATCATCTCAGCTGAGTATAATATGTTCCTCGTGATTTCCAATACGGCAATGAAATTATATGTCTGACATCCTTGTGACACCAAGGCTGAAGTTGTAACATAAGCAGCAATGAGCCAGCAACGTATTTATACAATCCTCTAAAGGTGACAGTCCTCATTCATTCTAGAACGCCGAATAGCGGGGTCAAAACTTGCCCTTGTAGTTAAGGAAGGTGGTAATTTCGCTATAGTGAAATGTAAGCATCAAGCCGAGGGTATGAAATGCTACCAGTAAACCCGGATAAGGACGTACGTACTATCCGTATGAATGAGTGAAACGGTGAACTGCATCCCCGTTTTTCATTAGGCAGAACATTAGGTTTGGTTCACCCTTACTTTCACTAGTACGACCGCCAAAGCTGACGTAAAGTCCCATTCAATTCGGCAAAGATATTCTGTCTTCTCAGATCAAATTGCGTCTAACGTTTCTTACTTTGGTGGTAATGGTGGTGGTGATAGCAGGCAGCAATCCACTGCCGTCCGGTCCTTTGCCATGCCTGACTTGTTGGACCTTATATGGTTCTCCACTCCAAGTCTAGGAGTCAGCGTATCTTCGAGATTATGAGATTTATACCCCTTCCACTGCACTTATTCACAAACACGTTATTAAAAATCTCCAGTAGTATTGGTAGGCGAGAAAAAGCTTTCACAATGGAATATTTTTCATAATATGATGACACGTTCCTCGATACAGAAAAGTCTGACGTAGTCCAATGGTAGCCGACCTCATGGGCTATTCACCGGTTTACTTTGAACCGCCTTGAATTTGAAGCACACAAACAATGAGACTGACACGGAGCTAGATATTTTGAGCCAACCTAGGTTCGCTAGATATCAGTTAGCAAACAAGTCAACTGCGATGCAATGCAATAAAATGAATTTGCTGGCGTATGAGACGTAGAACAGTATGTTCACCGGCATCTGCGGCGGAGGGGAGTACTGAGCACCCAGAATGTCTAACCTCGCTCGAAGGGCTAATGAACTGAGCATTCAGTCACCGAATCCCAGAAGGCTACAAGACGCTCATGTTGTCATACGGCTCTGCGTGTTAGACGTTCTGGTTCAGGGCTCGGGATGGGGCCCCTCAAGTCAGCCCTCTAATTCAGTCTGAGCAACCCGGTAGTATTCAGCTCACATGCTTGCATGGAATGGGAATGACAACGTGGAGGCCAAGCCCTGGTACGACACTGTGTCAAAGTATTAACTCAAAGCCGTGCCCTTTGGTGGTTATGCTGTGGCAAATTGTGTTCTAACGCCAGACAGATTTCCCTGTGAATCCATGTTTATTCCTCTGTTTTATGTTTTCGCATGGTACTACGCCTCTGCACTCGGTTATATATATATATATATATATATATATATATATATATATATATATATATATATATATATATATATATATATATATATATATATATATATATATATATAAAGACGAACAATAGATTTTGAACACTTTTTGAGAAGCGGTTCAGTTTTATACAGCTGCTGCTATTACTACTACTCACATAGTCCGTTTGCTTTCGCTAAAGTTGTTCTTCTCGGTACTCCCACCCTTTCTCCGATCGTTTATGCAATCGGGATTCTTTTTACGACTGAGGAAACAACCACAAACGTTGAGATCACTGATGTTAAACAGACAAGCATTTGTACCTTTCAGTAGTCCAAGCCGTAATATGAGTTGGTTTATCTCTACACAACAATCGGTCTCATAGATGTCTAGTTCGTTACTATGGCAACAGTCAATGGAGAAGATGACCATTACAACCGGGGGGAACGAGTTTCCAACCCTAAGCATTCTTCTGACGACGTGGATGGGAATCTACCTCTCAGCAGTCGGCAGATTGAGGTATCTTTCAGTCACTCACACACAACTCGTCCATCTCTCGTTTTTACTTAGGCGACTGCAGCAAAAACAGAAAACTCCCCCGCTACAATCCTTTTTGAATGGTCATAAAATGACACACACCAACGCACCGAGCGTTTTCGTTCACCAGAAAAAGATTGACTAACTACGACTTTATGGTCGGAAAGGGCATCGTTTGCCTTTCTTGTACAAGACGAATTTTCCTGTGAGCTAGAATTAACACATCTCAGTTTTAAACAGATGGAAGGCCGTTCATGTTTTTGCGGCCACTTCCCCTGGTCAGTATCCCCTAGTAGTTCGTATCAATAACAGTCCACCAACCATTTAAACTACTCCTATTCAGTGAATTATTGAGTCCTGCAAAGTGAGAACTAAGGTTGTTCCCTTATATTAGAGACCTTAGTCGTTGGATCAAAAACAGAGGTTAACTGTTCGTATCCCGTGTAAGCGCTGATAAGCACGTTGTTCCTGTAACTGCTTTGGTGTTCAGGGCGGCTTTCTGTGTGTGTGTATGAGTGTGTGTGTGTGTGTGTGTGTGTGTGTGTGCACGGCGTTGTAACACTCGTCTTCACTTTGTCGATCATTCGTTTGACGAATGAGCCAGTTTGTGGATTTGTAATAAACGATTGATAAGCGCCTTCATCAGAGCTGTCAGATAGCGTGAATTAATAAATTCATTCGAGTCATGTACAATGCTTAAAGGGGATTTTTCGCGTCCTGAAGATACTGCGAGATTTGATCATCCTGAAATTATTGGTAAATCAGTAGGCCGAATCATTCCTCATCACATTTTGCAAAGCCGACGACTCATCACAAAATAGTTTTTTCTAAAACCGTGACTGTCATTTTCACACTTCAATTGACCATAAAAATAAACCAGTGGTGAACCCATTTAGCCCATTTAACTTGCCCAATTGTGAGTCTAAAATCAGTGAGTTTGAATAGAACAGTTGCAAAACAGTCTGATATCTAATAACAAAAGCTTTGGTTCTAAACTGTCTATTTCACTCGTGGCTGGGCACGAAATGAGATCGTGGCCATCAGGATCACCTAATCTGTTTGTAAAGCAATGCCTCTGTTTCAATTGGGCTTCTTAGGGAGAAAATACCCATCGTGGGATTCGATCGTTGTGTGGGCGACGTGGACTGTTCATAGTCAGCGACAGAAGGGTGTTATATCATATAGTGTTTATGTTCGATAAAACGTGAAAAGGCCCACTGGATAGCCCGGTAGTTCGGTGTTCGGCTCACAATCATTTATCCCGGGTTGAGATCCCGTGGGGGCTCCGTGAATGTGCACTGCTGATGAAACAGCTGTACAATAGTGCTTCTGTAGGTTTCAATGGTCAGTTGTGCTTTGAAATTTATGACTAATCATTTCACATAACAATTGAACATTCTTTTACTGATTTTAATTTAGTTTTCGTACGCTACTTTTGGTTTTAAAAATCCTTTCCATCTCTCAAGAAACTATTAACAATTAATTGCTTAGCGCATGTTCTGCATGGCACCAGTAAGAAGGCTTCATCTCGTGGCGTTCTTTTAATTGCAGAAAATGCAGGATTCTAGAAAAAATAATTTTGATCATCCGAGTTTTCCGTGTCACACTCATCAGTGATGATCTTGGAAGCAGGGTAAAATTAATTCATACAGTTTTGAATGGGAATTGTAAATCGTCTTTCACACGGAGCGCGAATGTACATTGCTATTCACTCCACAGTTACGTATGAGACATTGATCTTTGAAAACAGTTTACTAGCACTGAATGGCCATTTCGCTCCTAATTTTTGACTTCCGCATATTCCCATTAGGAGCAGGTGAATAAGGTACCAGCCTTAGGATATTCACCCTTTTGTAGTCCTCATTTGTTCACCTAATTTAGGGGTAAGTGACACTGTATTACGCTAAATAACGTGTATGTACCTACTTGTTCAGTATCAGCTGAGATGTTTTTCAAACCATGCCCCAGAAACTCGAATGAATGCACGCGTACATCCTATTGTGCGTATACTGAATTGCGCTTATCAAGTTGTCAGTGATTCTGCTCTCATTGTGATGAAAGCCACAATCTGCTGAAAAGGAATAGCGACGAATATGACATAATTAAGAAGCATGCCCCAGTTAGATGGGTTTTAATCGCCGGTAAGCTCACTCTCCAGTTCCCCGATTTTGATCACTTGCTCGCACCAAAGTATACTACAGAGAGCATTGGGCGGGATGTTCATGCGACTGTCAGAGTCACCTCGAGGTAGAATTGCGAGCTGATTCATTTTTACCAGTTGGTAAATACAAGAAGTGGGACTTATCAGCGTGTCCACCAAACCACGTTTCTTCAGGCTAAGGTATCTGGCACCCCAGTCTAAATCTGGCCGGGGCCGTGGGCAATCTGTTCCAGTGGCCCAACCACACCACGAGGAAAAGGGTGATCACAGCACCGGTTAAGTACTGTTGTGTATCTGTATCGTGAGCCAAAACCATCTACTCTGCAATACCACTAGCTTGGCTGCAATAGGAAAGTTGATCGTGAAAGAAATCATGACCACTGCACAAATGCGAGTGTACTGTGTCGCGTCGGCGCGGAGACTTGAGTTTGTGTGTGGCAAGTTTTCCGTGCTGATTGAGGCCAGCTCGAGGTTTCCGCTGGAGCATTTTACTGAAGAACTTGACATGACGGTATGACGAACTCGACCGAGAAAAGCTACCGTAGATCTCCCACCGGTGCAGCTTTATGAAATGATCCGGGAGAAACTGACGATGTCGTTATTGCTGGTTTTGAAAACAAAGATTGAAATTCGGATGTGTTATGGTCATCAAATGACAGTAAAAAATAAAACCCTCTCAGCAGTCACCTTTAGGGACGAAACTTTGTAATGAGAGCAGTCGAAAAGTTATTCAGTCGGAAACGAATCGAACTGAAAAAATTGGTGCTATCCAAAGGTTTTTATCCAGTCTGATCAAATTCATCTTGGTTGATACGAGACTTTTACATTGGTAAAGTGTGCTGCTGTGTTTGGAACAAATGAGTTGGGGTTTTTTTTGTGTAACAGCAACGCTCAGTTTACTATTGGAAATCCAAAAAAGCCCCGATATGCTGGATTGTGGATCATGTTCGGTAACTTTTAGGCTGTTCAAAATGAATTAACTTCTCAAACACTTAAGTCTTGTAGTTAGTTTTCAACGCTTTACTTTCAGGCAGGTTCCTACTGAGGATACGTCCATTATCAGAATAGATGCTGAATTATCGACGTTTACAACCAGTGACGAATAGAAGCTGTTATTTAATGTTGACGGGTAGCAAGCCACAGAGAATCAGTCCGAAGAGTTCGACAATTAACGCAAATGACTCAAAACCTTCCACCTAGTGTTTGAGTTCCATTTGGGACTCAGTGATTTTGGGGGGTTGATACTAGCAGAGAGAATCATCCGGTGAACCGAAGAATTGGCCTTTTTGCTCAAATCTTACTACTATGTGATTTCTGATCGAATCACTAACGTTCCTCGTTTTTTAACTGAAGAAACATGAACTCAATCCACGTTGTTTTTGTGCGACTGGCAATAGCCACTGTATCGACTCAGATTTATGTCACGCCGTCCTCAATCTCCAGCTCTTACGGCAACAAAGCTCCGGCTATTGAACGTGGCAGAGCTTATTTGACCATTATCGTTCGACAACATCGCCGATAGTATCCACTTATCGACTGATTATTCAGCCACATCAAGATACTCGGTTTGTTGTCCGATGGCCAATCCCGTCAGAATATCACATCGTTCCGGTGAGGTGTGTACGTGTGTATAGTGTGGTGCGTGAAAACGTTCCCAGCTGCTCACCTTCATCCTATCCCTTTCTTGTCCTGGAGGCAGTATTTCACATGATTTCGCTACGGCCAACAAATCGGGACGGAAGATTTCCGACCGCACAGCTGCACCGTTGAGTTAGTGAATAAATATGGGTTTGCAAACAGCTTCATTAAGTGGATGGAACGAAAATCCAAGCGTGGTATAAGCAAATAGAAACTACATCGTCAGGCTTTGACACATTCATTCGATTTTCTGACGATTGCTACTGCGTTCTTAGACACACGTCTCCGGTGAAAATATTTTTGAAAATGGCTAACGAACCGCATGGCATGCTCTTATGATAAGTGACGGTGAAAACACCACTAAAAAATTTCAACCAAAATAAAGTTGTTAGAAACCCATCATTTTCGGTGTCATATGATGTTTCGCAAATCAGTCACCCAATCCATAATAGTTGGAAGACCAACGGCACCTAACTAGACATCTCTAGCCTAGGCACATCCATGTGCAATCTGCGAGACACTGGAGTCGCATGGCGTACGGTAAATGACCGTGAAGTGCCAAGCACAGTCTGTGGCTCAAAATTTGCAGTTCAGACTAGACATTGTCAATAAAAGCGGTACGTACACTGAACTTCACACTATCGTTTTACTTGACAATAACGAAAGAACCTCGATATTACTCGCTCGTCATTTAGCTCCATCCACCAAACAGGACTGAAAAGCTACTTGGAGGTCTGTCCGTGACCTTGTCGATTATCTTTTACCAGACCAACTTTACCGTATCAGAGTTCATTGTACATTCACTCGGATTCACACAATACAATCCCTCCAAAGAACCTTTACTTGTGAGGCCCGATTATCCTATAAACAACTGATATACTACACACGGTCGTCTATCTCTGCACTCCGCAACATGCGTTGAATTACATAACTTGTACTTTTAGGGCACGAAAAACGTGAACTTTCTTCTGACCCCGGCGTGATAATTTATTTTGATAGTGGGCTGTCTCGTTCACGAAAGGTCATTGAAATGGGCGGATCCCACGATCACCGGGGGAAGGGTTAGTTCTATGTCGCTAAAGGACCAAAACACCATCGGCATGTGTTCTTATTGAAGTAATCGGTTAGTAACAGTGTGATGTAATCGCGATTTCTTCTACATTGTTCTTCAGACGACATTTGTGATGTTAAAAACAACATCCATTGGCATAAACCCGAGCGTATAAAGTTGCTATTTCATTTTCTGAGGTTAGACACAATCCAAACGCTCGACCGACGATGGTAAAATCATGAAAGCACTGGTTTAGAATCATGAACAATGCAAAACCAATCAGTTGCCGGAACTGTCAGCCGGTTTTTGTCAATCTCAATCATCGGTGAGCACCATTAAACGGACAATTCAGTTCATTTTGTGATGATTTCTTCAAATATAGTAACAGTGATGAGGTGCATAATAATTTCAACAGTTTAATCAGCAGCGAACTCTTTACATGAAATCCGCAGAGGTCCATAGACAGCAACGTGAAGTGCGCGAATGTGACACGCCACTAAATGAGTTCACTGCCTCTTACTCAGCTATCCTGAGAAGAGTAAGATTCACAAGGCCTCATTAGGCATCCTCGACTGGCAGACTACCATCCGGAAGGAGTATGAACCGCTCGTTCGATCACCCGCTCCCAACATGAACTTCCTTTTGCCTGACAGCACTTCGTTGTGCGGGGGCTAGGGTTGCCACCCGATGACGCTGGGGACACCATTTCGAACTTGACTCAAGACTATCCATGAACAGTTCCTTTACACACGGCTCATGAGCAGGTGCCATTCAGGACATCCACGAAGTCGGATCATCCTCTTGCAGGAGCTAGCTACGTAAAAGCGAAATTCAAATCAATTCGTAGCGGGATCCTTTGGTTAATGTATCTTCTGCCGAAGGATCGCAAAAAATGTATGATCCACCCGCACTGTTGACCTTATAATGGCATTTCAAGCACAGCCATATCTTCATTCGTTATCAAATTCGCAAAGTGAAACTGAATCGAATTCCTGGCCACTGCTATGCCACTCTTTTCTTAACGGTTTCATATCTTTAATCTGACTCGGTTCAGACAATCTGATGCAGTGCGGCTTGGAACTGATCTGAGGATGTCGCTTTGAGTCGAATCAGTATACTACTCAAATAATGCTTCTGGAGAATCATTTTCCTCTGTGGTGCGCCACACAGAACAAAGACCCAAAACTTGTCTCATTACATAACAACGTGTGATGCTTTGGGAATCAGGAATCTATGGTCTCAAAGCGACAATAAAAAGGTAGAAAAATGGTTTTCTAGGTAACTGTATTTCGCCCTTAGATCTTAAATGGCCTGAAGTTTTGTCCTTTTCGCAATAGATATTTAACTTTTGGCAAACTCAGTTATCTGTAGCGTTGGCTCGAATGTACACTGCAGCAGTTTATCCATTTCTCCTGTACACCTCAGAAAAGTGGTCACTGTCAACAGACGATATACGAAGGTTGTTGGTATTGGAACACAGATTCCATGATAGCATTGCCCAAATCCGGATTGGACGTCACACTGATAAGGTTGAATTTAGGCCTAGAATATTTGATTACATGAAGTAAGGTAGCGAATCAAGCATTAATCATTCTTCAGCCTGCAATGGTTGACACTTGAGTTGTTCACATATTGGGGTAAACTTCTTCGACGTGCATTATTCGCGGAGGCGAGCAGTGGTTAGATGATGAATAAAAATGACCAGGCCAAGGAAGAGGGGTATGAAAAACCCCCGAGCAGTAAACTTGACCACGTGGGCAGGCCAAGCTTATTAGAAGAGGATTCAGAGATTCACCGACTGAACGGGCTGACTTTATGAGGTACAGTGGCATGCCCATTTAGGTGGTATTCGAAAACTTTTCGTTGTCTACCTGATGCTGTATTAGTCAGGTCTCTCTTTGCCATTTGTATTGTCTTAGGCTCATTCTTTGGTTCGGGTTTTGCTTGAAAGAAAGTATTTCGGACCGTTTCCTTCACCCATCTCCACTGTTTATGGTTTGTCCACTCTCTTGAAATGATACACTGTGCCCCGTTTGGAATCTGTGGCTCATCGTTTATGCGGAAAAGTTCGTCCCTAGTGTGTTTTACGTACTAGAGTAATTTCGATCAAAGCAAAGAAATTCTCACGATAGTTGAACGATTCAAACCACGGAGCGCTGGATATAAATTCACAGAACCAAACTCTATCATAACAGGTCAGCTTTAGCGGTAGAAATCTCCCAGAACCGCTTGGCTCGTTCGTGCGTCTGATCTAGTGCGGCTTTCTCTGGTTCTTAACACCACATCTCGCAATCATGTTAGTGCGTCCACGTTGACAGTATAGCGGGCCCACATGGTATTGAGAACACTCAAGCACACGTGGATCGAAGGAGGTGACAAACTACGCTTTGAAGTAACGCCTCGTTCTCAAGATTTGATAGATTATGATCTGTTTTTGGAAATCCGGCGGTTTATGATTCAACTTTTGCCGCCCTTGACGTTGACCACTGTCGAACCCCACGGTAGACACCTAGGCGTCAGTTCAAAACTTCCCAGGGTTATTGGATGCTTTTAATTCCACTTATATACTGATTTCATTATACTCTAGCCATAGAAGATTTTATGTGATCAAAGTGGAAGAGACAGACTCTCAAGAACACTGCTTAAGCTAAGAGTCAGCAACCGCGATCGTGAGACTTTGAGTGTTAAATGAGATTTCAGTAAGTCAGTAGTGGAACTGTTGTATTTCACTGAAGTCTTCTGAACTCTTAATGATTTGGGACAGCAACAGATCATCATATATATCATATATCATGTAGTGTAGATGTTCAACAGACCGTTGAGAGCCAGCCCGGATAGCCTTGTGGTTAAGGTGTTCGATTCACAATCGTTCACCCCGGGTTCGAGTCCCCGTGGGGGCTCGGTGGATGTGCACTGCTGATGATTTCCAACAAGGATGAAACAGCTGTACAGTGCTTCCATGGTTTTCAATGGTGAGTTGAGCCTTCAAGCTGCATGATGAATCATATTATATACAAATCTTATCTCCTACAACTCAATTGCAATTATATGTGGTAACTGAGTTCCGGTTGTAGTGTCCCTTACTCAGCTTGAAACACCGGGTCCGCGTGGCATGTCGTCAGTTCTTCAAAGTGACTGGATCCTCTAGACAAACAGTTGGTCATGAACCGGTAGTACTTCTGTCATTTTGTTGTTCCAGGTGGCCTTTTGTAGCACACTGTTGGTGATTTGTATGCGGGAGCAAAACAGCTGCCTTGCCATCATTTTTCCCTGGACCGAGTACACACTCATAAATTTGCTTTCTCCAGGTGTGGTTCTCTGTCCCCCGATGGAACAACGATGTTGTTATTTATGACAAAACACGAAGTCACGGTTAGTTGAGTCCATTTAGGTTAAGGCGTGTGTGTGTATGCGCGCGTTTGTTTGCTGCATGCAACAGTGGAAGACAGCGGGCGGGTGTGCGTGCGCGTTTTCCTTGTTGTGGTGGTCTTCATCTTGTCGTTCTGTACGGCTTTTGCAGCAAGGTCTAATTTGTTGACTTGTGCTGTTCGTCCGTATGTCAGTCTGGGCAAAGTCACATTAGGTTTGTTCAAATGTGTTATCGTTCTTCACTACTTTAATTCCCGCTGCATTTATTAAGGACCTCATGATAACTAACAAATCCCTTTGGAAGCCAAGTCGACTTAGTGCACACGATATTAACATTATATAAGGTATTCTTCATTGATACAGCCGAGTTTGTTTAAACTGGAGAAGAAATTCACCTATTAGATAAGGTATTTGTCAACGGTGGGGAACCGCGCAGAAATGGCTTTTAATTAACATCTAGAATCTGAAAAACCTGGTAGTTTGAATTATTTGTCTGAAGAAACCGCAGAACTGCGTCCTGTTGATACTAAGTTTAGGTAACTATACTATGTCGTGCTCATCATTGGGCATTCGAGTATAGAATAGTTTTGAGACAACAATGCACCACTTTTGTTCATGATTTTATCAAACCAAGTGTGGCACAGTGTTCAGAAATATTCCCCGGACTAGACCAAGCCGTTCTGACGATTGGTGGATGGATAATTAAACGGACGGACGTTGCCAGTGGAGTTTCGAATACCACAACATGAGTCATTCCTTTTATACTTTCAAAGAGAAGTTTACGAGAAATAATGACTGGTTAACCCTAGAAGTACGGCAGAAAATTCCGCTATCTAACTTCACTCCAGACACTCAGTATTTTGTCTAGTATTGTCCTTTAACTCACCAATATTTTGTTGCCGTTATATCTCGCGTGTTCTCTTTACAACGCGTATTTAATGACATGGAGCGGAGCACCACACTGTACTGCTTGCTCAAGTCGTGTACTACCTTACTGGCTAGCTATGTCACTGGGCTGAGGACTGTCCCAGTAGAGTCTGCGGTACATTTGTACTGGCCTAACACAATGACCCTAGGTAATTAGCGGCTGGTGAATTCTTCTTCCGGTCGAATGGCGAGAGAAGAGCCCACGAGAGTGAACAGACCGTAATCTGTCAATCAACAAGTATGCTCAAAATATCAGTTCCATGCTTACTCGCCCAGAAACTCCATGAGAGGAAGAATGTGTAGAGTGCGAGAGCACAATCAAATGGACACTTCTGGTATGTCCGAGCATACAGACTGCGTGTGCCTCCCTAAATGAATGACCTCGAATGACCCGACACACTTCCCAGCAAAGAGTGGGCATGGTAATAGGCTCCCATGTGGGGATGAATCAGCTTCGTCATTGTCCCATGCTCCGACCACCACCACCACCACTCATACTCTGGCTAGACTTACCACCATGAACACCATTATCAACGTTCTTGTAAACCATCTTTCCGTTTTAAGACTAACGATTAGGGGACATCTCTTTGCATACCTTCATTGTGTGTGTGTGTGTGCGTATGTGTGTGGAGATCATCAAAATAAGGAAATGTTTTATCACTGAAGGAGTGGTGATGACAAGGCTCCTTTAGAGTGTGAGTTCCGTGCTCCTTTTTCAATCCCTTCATTGTCCTTAGCAATATGAGAAATGCGTCCTGTAACGAAAACACAAACAACGAACACTCGCTGATTTTGTGCCTACTTGTGGACAGAATGCTTTGGTCTGAGCCAACCCCATATCCTGTTGTTCTCTAGTATTCATTTCTATCTAACTAAATATAAACACTTTACGGGGAAAATCATTGACTTTGAAGAATGAATTGTGGTAGCATACGTCCAGTCGCTGGTGTTATACGGTCGGTCCACTGAAATGCGCAGAAAGCATCGAGTTATTCAACTGAATGTCTCTCTCTCTCTCTCTCTATATATATATATATATATATATATATATATATATATATATATATATAATATATATATATATATATAATATATATATATATATATAACGGAAGTCAGTACAGTGCATTTTTTGAATCGGTCAGAGGTGCAGTTCTGAATGAGAACCTCTCTTTCCTTGGCATTTATTTTTGAGATGAATCACGCCACCGACAGGTTTCTGAAAAAGATTTGAAAACGTAAGTTTCGGCAAGGTAGCTCAGCCAAAAAGCAATCTGAACCGTATGGTTTGACTGAGCGTTCGTTGGGTCGTCCGACAAATGATTCGTGAAACTTTTGTATTCCGAGTTACCGGATACTAACTGGGTCCCGAGAAAGGTTTAGCCAAAAATTCCAACGGTTTCCATAGGACGGTGAAAGGTTGGTTGGATAGATGAACGACAACGTTTATTGAAACAGTGTAGTTTGTTGAGCACGTCTAGATGTTAAAGTGGCATATAACACAGAGCGAACTGATAGAGATGAGGTCCAACCGTCTACAAGCAGAGCAGATAAAAGTGTGTGTTTTCATATGACGGAAACTAGTTGTCGCTAGAGTAAGCGGACGGCCAACAAACAGCCCCATGGTATCGAACAATACACGAAGCTAACTGCTAATTAGATGTTCCATCCGGATTAAAATTTAGTCACCTCCGGGCCGCTACAAGCCTCTGTAGAGTGATGGCAACTAAGGATTATTGATGACGCTTGTAAGATTACTTTTTGTATACTATGAAATGCAGTTTTTACGATTTCTATCTGTAAATAGCGTCGTCTACATTCAGCAGGCAATGAAATTGGTGATACTGTTCAGCCAGTTCATGGTTTCAATAAGGCCGTGGTAGCCTCAACTTACATCGGACTAGTTACTATTTAATGAATTAGTTTACAGCTCTTAAAAGGTAAACAAGTGAAATTTCGTCATTAATACATTGGGATAAAAGACTTAGCGACTGCAGCTCTCAAAATCAGTCACCTTACGAGTGACGTGTTCCTTATTCCGAACCAGGAGTGACCAAAGAAGTGTCACATGTGACAGTGAAGGATGAAAATCATTTGAATGCTGCCGATTTATAGTTTCCAACAAATTCACTACATTAAACCCTCTACACTAGATTATATCATACAATGTCATAGAATTGTTCATTGCACACAAGTTTTGTGAAAACTACACGAAAACTTACGTGAATGTGTCCTCGATTCATCACTGTTCAGATCGTCTTAACTCTCCTCACTTTGAGCGCAAATTTAGCATTCTATTCTGCTTTGGATGCTTGCTTTTTCTCTTGACCTAACCTCTTGACACAATTTGATGTCTGTAGGAACCACGTAATCCGTCTTTTTCCCATCAGGTCAATAAAGGTTTTTAGTGTCTCTCGGTGACCGGCAGTGTGTTTGTTTTCGTTTGACCGATCGTATTTGAAGTTCCACAAAACGAAGGTTTGTTCTCAATTTGACTGTAAGCAAATTCTGTCCAACGACAATCAATCCACATTTACCAGGGTCTAAGCAGTAGGAAGTTCAAACAGCGGGATTTTCCTTTCGCATGAAAGTTTGTCCAACTTGCGCCTTAATACGATGGATATGCCGTATTGACAGACCAAGTGAGGTCAAAAGAAAGTGCTTTTGTCTCCTGTTTACGGCTGTCTATACAAAGCCGAACAAGGATGAATTTTATTCGGTCGCCGTGGCTAGTCCAAAATAGACACTTTGCGTTGTTATGCATTTTTGTTTCGAAAAGCAATAAACGCGGGAACCCATAATGGCGGTTGTGTCAGTCTTCTTTTTTCAGGTTATCTATTAGTGTATGTGTATGGTTTTGGTTTACAGCTGAATATGATCCCCATATATTCTGACAAGATATTTCACACTTTTTTCGCTAGTATGGGATGATAGTGATTCATTTTCCCTGTCCCCACAGATATGAGTGAGTATGTGGGCGGAGTTAGGCGATGCACATACTTTGGGAAGGATGGTATGAGGGTGTAAAGCACCGACGACTTTATGGTGTCCGCATCGGAAGTTGTTAACTTTTGTACACTGAAATCCTATTCGAGTCTTCACGGAACGAGATTGTCCTTATTCTCTTTTGCGTAGTTTTTACTCCTTTTCTTTCCGCGTACATTACAGTCGCTCATCCGTACATCTTACTTCACTTTGAAAAAATCCCCCAATCTCAGAATTCCGATATCATTTTGAACGAGACACAACCGGATCAGAACAATCAGGGAGGATCACAAAAACAACTGGATTTGTTTATTTTCGACGTGAAAGCTAAACAACATGGCGAGGTGTATGTGTGCGAAGCTAGTACCAGTTATCCAACGGATGCAGTACCGGCGAAAGCAGAATTCACTCTCGATGTGGCTTGTAAGTTTTCCCGATGTGTTTTTTGTCACAGTTAACCACTTTTGGGGTTCACTCCTATTGCCTTGATCTGCAAACAAACGTAACTGCGCCCTTCTCATTTCGAACGGAGTACTATGACGACGAAGAGAAGATCAGTCGGGAACGACAAACTTTGAGGAACGGGAACAGAGTATAAGTGTTAATTTGTGAACGGGAACAGTGCCTCAGGATGACACTGCCTGCATCTAGAACAGTTCTGACTAGGAGTACTCTGTAAAGTTTATCGTCTTTTTCTCAGCTGATTATAGCCTAGTGGGATGGATGGCAGATTATTGCGCCTCAGTTACAAGGTTTGGTGGCAGACAGCACTTGTTAGTTATCATGTCTGACTTATTAGGGCCTTAAGTGGTACTTCGCTACAATTCCCAGAACCACAATCACCGATTTTCACGGACAGAGTGGAGTGGACTCAAGTGGATGTGGAGTATGCGCTTTGTGTATGAATTCATGTGCAGATACGGGGGAGGGTATACAATTTGAAGATGTTCGTGAACAGTGCGCAAGGAGAAAAAAGTTGCTAAAGACAAACTGCAGAGAAAAAATTGCGAGAAATGAATGGATGAACCATAGTGAACGTATTTCTGCCTCGCGGGTTTACTGTAACGGTCAACTGAATGACAAATGAGGCCTTTTTCACACTGACTTGTGCAAAATTTGTCCATACCAATAATTCCCTAATCATCTGTATACTGTGGGCCTCAGCTTCTTTATTTTCCTTTATCCTAAAATATACGACAGAGGTGAGCAAAATTGATGAAAATAAGATTTTGGCCCTACCAGTTCTCACACTGTCTTATAAGGCCAACCGTAATGTCAGCACATTACTCGTCGTTTAATCACCTTCCTTCCTTATCCAGTACGAATGATTAGGCGTGTCGGTTACTGTTCCTGACTCGACTGATCATGTGGGAAATAGAACTGATTGGGACGGGGGGGGAGGGATCTTGGTTTTTCTAGGACCAAGTGATTGATCCAAAGAAGTTTGGTACTGTACTTTACTCAAGGGGCGAAAATTCAATTTTGCAGTTTTGTATCATAGTAACCTTGTGGCCAGGGAACACCAAGTGAACGAGTGTCTCAAGTAACTTGCAAGGGGTCTGTAAGTGCACGTCAGAGGTAATTCAGCAGGGCTACTTTGCAGCATTTTGACGGTGTTGATTATACAATCATTTTGTTTTCCAAGGTGGTTAGGTAGCTCACCGTAACTAGCCTCGTCTGAATTCGAAACTGTGACCTTCCTATCTCAAACGGAATTGGATAATCTTTCATAAAAGTGTCTTCTTTGCTGGAACAACAAAGCATTCAAAAAGTTTCTGCTTTGCTACCGGACACCCTACCAGTACTCGTCCACCATCTCTCATGAACTACACGAATAGAAAGAATTCCATACTGTATCGGTCGTCGCGCAGGATAATCAGGACAGCGCTGCCCATTGCATTGAGCGAGATGGATAGTGATGAGTGCGCTACTACTCAGAGTTCCTTCTCTTTTGTTCAACCTTTGTCTCCTGTCCCAAACCACCTGTATTTGCTCCCTCTATTCACCCATAATGCTCCCACTGACAACACGGTCGATATTCGCAGCGGTTCATTGTGAAATATTGTCGGGAGTAATCCTCTGTCTGGTAACTCACATTTTTTTAAGCCTCGTCAACCTCTGAATCTCGACTCCTTTAATGTGTGTACTCCCATGCAGGTCGGCCAGTAAGTGTGCCTAGCTCCCACATTAGATTCTCTGAAGATTGATGTCTGTTGTGTAGGTGAAACGAGTACCCAGGATTCGAGCAGTGTGATTCATCCAACTGCTCCTGGTATCTCCTCGAGGTATTTTCTGCTCACTTCAGGAGACAAAGCAGTTAGAGCTGTGGGTCAACGTGGTGTAGGAATAGTATTGACTGACAAGACTGAGGCTGTCCTCTTGGACTAGATCTCTGTTAACAGTCGTTTATGTGCTGCGAGACTTCAAGGGTTGGTCGGCTTGCGAAAGGATAGTTGTGTTAAGCTCAATTTGCTTGTGATCTCGGTATACACTCCAACAGACTGCAACTCTGACATGCAGAAGGATGAGTTCTATGATAAATCACCACTCTCGTTCGCAGCATTCGGGTTTCGGACATTGTAGTGCTAGCTGGTGACTTCAGTGCACAAGTCGGCAAACTCAGTATGTCAGAAGCCTGTTTAGGTGGGCTCTGTGCTTTACCCGCTCAGCGTACAGATATCGGGGATAGGCTTCTCCAGTTTCGTGCAGGTAATCGATTGTTCTTGTCTAGCACCATTTTCCGACACAGCTCGCGTCTCACAGCGACATGGCGGTCTAACTCTACAGGTACTTCGAGTCAGACTGATCGCTTCGTAGTATGCTACCAGTGACGCAGTTCCGTTCAGAATTGCAGATCTTACTGGTTCATGTGCGCAGTTTTATGGCCATTACCACTCCAGCTTCATGGTCATCGTCGTAAACCGCAAACCCAGTTAGCTGTGCAACGCATGTGTGATCCAGAAGTACACACCAGCTATGAACAGAAGTTAGCACATGAGCTAGGATCTACGACAAACAGTAATCTAGATGAGCACTGGGACCAAATCAAACATGCAAGGCATGTGGCAGCAGGTTTTGCCTGTGGCCTCAGATCTGATATCCATCAAAGACACTGGATTTTGCAAGTCTTTAAGTATAATGGAACAAAAGCGTCAGTTCTCGAAATGTCAGGGTATAAATAAGACAAAAAGACATCCACAGAAGTAAGTTACAAAAAGCCTTGGGAGTAATAGCGGAAATTGGTGAGTAAAGGTAGCAAAGAAGTGAAATTAGCAGCTATTTCAGGTAGTAGTCAAAGACTGTTCAAACCTATTCATAACATCGATGGACAGCTCTTCCAGGTCAGAGAAGTGATTTGCCACAGAAATGGACAGCCCATTCATGACATACAACTAAGTCTCGACCGTTGGGCCGAGTATTTCAAGGAGCGTTTTGGCTTGTCGCGCGCTAGTGTAGTTATTGCTGTGCCAACAACTGCGACTCCTTCGGTGATACCACTTGAGCCCCCATCGGAAGTGGAAGTGGAGTCGTGTATTCGATTACTCAAGCGTGGGAAAGCAGCCGGTTCCGACGAACTCCCCCCAGTTCTTTTCGAACTAGGCGGAGATGCTTTAATGAAACCACTTACCGCATTGCTGTGACACTTGGAACGCTGGGCGTAATCCGCTTATTCAAAATGAGTCACTGATAGTTCCCATCTTCAGGAAGAGAATACACAATGGCTGTGGTAGCCATCGTAGAATTAGCTTAATTCCGGTAGTCGCCAAAGTATTATCTTCGCAAGAGGAACACCTGCGAACAGCAGGCTGGATTCCGCCCAGGTCGAGGATGCTTCGATCAGATTTTTACCCTTCACCGACTATCTGAAACGCGTCACACGCACCGTCGACCGACAATAATGGTTTTCTTAGATCTAAAAGGTGCCTTCAATTCAGTTCACCAAACAGTGCTATTCAGTGCTCTTCAGCGAAAGGTTCGTGGACCTATGAGGTCATTGTATTCTCATACTTCTGGCCGCGTAAGAGTTTACGGTGAACTATCCAGTCGGCTCGAAGCGATCAGTGGTGGATATCCCATGTGCATTACGTGCACTAGATAGACTTGAGAGAACTGTAGCTCCATTCAGTATGCGCTTTGCTCCTCTAAAGTGTGAAGAAATATTACAAGACTGGACGTCAATGATTCCGAGCTTGGTGCTCGATGGGGAGGTGTTGGCAATGGTCGACCACTTCACCTACCTCGGCAGCAGATTGACGGCGGATGGGAGCACAGTAGTAGAGGTGAGAACGCGTATATCTAAGGCTCAAGCGGCATAAACTGGACTAAAGCACCAGTGGCGCCGACCTGATATTCCACTGAAGTTGAAAGGTTGTGTATACTGTGCCGCAATACGTTCAGCTTTGTTGTATGGTTGCGAGACTTTGGGTCTGAATGCGGAAGATACCTGTCGTTTCGAGGTTTTCGACCATCGATGTTTGCCTAGTATCGCTAAGCTTGGATGGAGTAACCGAGTGAGCAATATTGAGGTCAGAAAGCGAGTAGTGGATACCAAATCGGAAAAAGTTCTGTCACAGCGTATCCAGACTAGTAGACTTCGTTGGTTGGTGCACGTGCTACGTATGGCAAACACACGTCTACCATACCGTGTCCTATTATCCGTTCCTCCTAGGGAGTGGAAGAGACCATGTGGAGGTCAACAGATGACGTGGCAATGAGGAATGAGAAAGTGTACAGGAAACTTAGGAAAAGTGGGTGCTCCACATCTTCACGATTTGGATCCAGAAGATCCATCTACCAGTTGGCTGGATACTGGAGGATATGGCAGTGAACTGTGAACAGTGGCGATCGTGTTGTCACTTTCTGTCGAATCAGAATGACTGATCGATGTGAGTTTGTACATTTAGACTGTGCATTCCTCATGTTGGCTACTAGGGCGTTGTTTCCTTTTCCCACCCCTATCGGTTCACTCCCTGTCCATCTTGTATATTCATACTTTCTAATTCAACGTGCAACATGGTGAGAAAGGCAGTGGTCAGCGGGGCTTGCCCTGCTGTTTAAAGCTGTACCACGATGATGATGAATCACCCCATGACCACGAAGGTCCGCTGCGCTACTGGGGATAAGCGATAACCAGACTCTGAGTCTTGAAGTGGCAAAGAACCACATAAGGTCCCAATAGGTCAGGTGTGGTAACGATCCGGACCACTGCAGACCAATGTCTACCCCTAAGGTAACCGATGATGGCAGGGATTCGAACCTTGGACTTTCAAGGTAGTAAGCCAACCCTCTAAACCTCTGGACCACCATCTTAGCCCATGCCTTGGGGACCCTCAGCACTATGAGGGATAACTGTTAACCTGGCTCCGAGATCTGGGAAAAGCAGCTGCTTCAGATAGCAGTCAAAGACTGCTCAAACCTATTCGTGACATTGGTGAACAGCGCTCCCAGGTCAGTGAAATGATTTGCTATAGAAGTGGAGAGCCTATTCATGACATACAGCTAAGTCTCGACCGTTGGGCCGAGTATTTCAAGGAGCATTTTTGCTGGTCGCGCGCTAGTGTAGTTATTTCTGTGCCAACAACTGCGACTCCTTGGGTGGTATCACTTGAGCCCCATCGGAATTGGAAGTGGAGTCGTGTATTCGATTACTCAAGCGTGGGAAAGCGACAGGTCCTGACAAACTTCCCTCAAGTTATTTTCAAACTGGGTGGGAATGCTTTGATAAAATCACTTACCACCTTGCTCCGTGACATTTGGAACGCGGAGCGTATTCCGCTAATATGAAGTGAGTCACAGATAGTTCCCATCTTCAAGAAGGGAATACGCAATGACTGTAGTAGCCATCGTGGGACTAGCTTAATTCCGATAGTCTCCAAAGCATTAGCTTCGATTGTGCTGCATCGTCTTACACCGACTTGCGAGAGAAACACTTGCGAACAGCAGGCTGGATTCCACCCAGGTCGAGGATGCGTCAACCAGAATTTTGCTCTTCGCCGACTACTTGAAACAAGTCACACGCACAGCCCACTGACAGTAATGGTTCTCTTAGACTTGAAAGGCGCCTTCGATGCAATTCATCGAACGGTGCTATTCAGTGCTCTTCAGCGAAAATTTATGCCCCAGAAATTTGTGAACCTACTGAAATCATTGTATTCTCGTACTTCTGGCCGCGTAAAAGTTTACCGTGAGCTATCCAGTCGGTTTAAAAAGACCAGTGGTGTTCGACAAGGATGTTCCTTGTCTCCATTTCTCTTCAACTTTTTCATGGACGGAATAATGGAGAGTGCGCTGCAAAATCTTCAGGATGTAGGCGTCGAACTAGGAAATGCTGGAGAGCTATGTGACCTAGATAGACTCTCAAGAGCTATAGCTCCATTCGGCATGCGCTTTGCACCTTCAAAGTGTAGGGTGATGTTACAAGACTGGACGTCAACGATTCCGAGCTTGATGCTCGATGGGGAGGTGCTAGCAATTGTCGACCACTTCACCTACCTCGGCAGCAGATTGACGGCGGATGGGAGCACAGTAGTAGAGGTGAGCATGCGTATATCCAAATATCGAGCGGTGTACTCTGGACTGCAGCATCAGTGGCGCCGATTTGAGATTTCGCTGAGGTTGAAAGTTTGTTTATACTAGCCGCAATACGTTCAGCTTTGTTGTATGGTTGCGAGACTTGAGGTCCGCCTGTGGGAGATATTCGTCGTGAGGCTTTTGACCATCGATGTTTGCGTAGTATCGCTAAGATCGAGTATTTGGTGTTGGTTCAGAGAATATTTTATCACGGCGTATCGAAATTAGTAGACTTCGTTGGTCGGAGCACGTATTACGTATGGCAAGCACACGTCCACCATACGGTGTTCTATTCTCCGTTCCTCCTAGGGAGTGGAAAAAACCACGTGGAGGTCAACGGACGACGTGGCAGCTAGGATTGAGAAAATGTATAGTGAACTTAGGAAGAGTAGGTGCTTCACATCTTCGTGGTGGAGTCCATGAGGTCCGTCAACCAGTTGGCTGGAGACACTGAGGGATATGGCAGTGAACCGTGAACAATGGCGATCGTGTTGTCAATTTTTGTGGGGTCAGAATGATTGGTGGATGTGTGTTTGCACACTTAGACTGTGTATTCCGTGTGTTGGCTACTAAGGCGTTCTTTCCTTTTCCCACTTGTGTAGGTCCACTCCTTATCCATCGAGTATATCCATTCTTTCTAATTCAACGTGCAACATGGTGAGAAAGGCAGTGGTTTGCGGGGGGTGGGGGGTAACGTTGTACGATAATGATGATGTACTGGAAAACAAGTTCTTATTTTCAATATAACCTATCTCGCGTAATCATTTAGAGGAATTATCCTCTTTCGTAATGGGCTCGCATACTGACAAACAAAGAGAGGATATTAGCTGATTTGTGCACTGATCTTCATGCATGAATTTCAGCTCCGTCATTGTATTCTATACCCCTTGTGAACTCCGAATGCGACGGTTTTGGAGTGAAAGTATTTGACTGAAATAGGAGCACGCGGATTTGCAAAAGTCATACAAGTACAAATACACTCATAGAAAAGCATCACTGAAGTTCCATTATTATGAATTTGGAATCACCAATTACAGTGTGATTTGTCATGCATCATCAAAGCTTGAATGACAACTGAAAGTCCACGGATCCAATATGCACGAAAGCTTCACCGAATTTCGTACGAATTGTTGACCTCCGTGTGCAAATCCATCCAGTCCAAACTGGGACTAATGATGCCCGCATTTCAGCACCGGAAATAAAACTTACCCAATGCCAGTTTTTTTTCTCAGTTCAACGTCTTCTCATTGATTAGACGAAAGCGATTCATTCACTTCAAGATTAGCAGCTAATAAACCTCTTCTAACAGAGCTTGGTAAGGGAGTTATTCCCAGCTAAACTGCTCGTACGGCTTATACATTTAAGAAAGGTATTTCAGATCCTACTGGAAAGCAATCAGCAAATCCGAGTTATTTGGAGATCGCCAGTGGTGAAGTTCGAACCTCCGCTCTGTAACTCATGCTTCTGCTAGAACGGTGGACTGAGTGATATCTTCTATGAATATTGGCAGTACTTTTACAAAATTATTTGATTTAGAGACGTTTCGTCACATTAAACGGAGAGAGAGAGGGACACCAAAAGCTAGATGACGGAAAAGCTTGCTATTGAAAACAAAACCACACAGTAAAGTATAGTCACCAATGTTATTCACAATTTGTTCACTATAGTCGGCTAATCATCTTCGCTGTTTTCTGTGGAATTCAAAGGGAACAGAAAAATTAGGGGTTTTGTTCCTGCCTACTCGTTTCTGGTTTGCACAGAAGGATCACGGTTAACTGAATGTTAAATCCCCGAAATAGATTCAAATCAAAACCCGAATGGACTGACCAATTAATTCTGGAAGCAAAGTTGCGAACTGATTGCTGTGCTGTTGAACCGCGATTATCGCATTTCGGTGAACACTATTTTGCTGGCCCATTAGGCATTCTCGTTCAAACGACGACTCTTCGGGTTCCTAATCAAGTCGGTTTGTTATCATACTGCTGGAAGATGAAATACAAGGAAGCAAAGTACGTATCAACATGCTAAGCAACTCTAGAAACTACTATGGTACCACGGTAAAATTTCAGTGTTCCGTTTTGCTTCAAAATGGGATAGCTGTCTTTCAATGGGAGCATAAGTTTATCTCTGTGATTCCTACTCTATTTTGTCCAACTTTAGATAGTGGTGGGCTTGAATATTTAAAATGTTTTAGCAACCTTTCATCATTAGAAAAAATATATGATCACAATTCTGAACGCGGTTGTGGCCAGTGAATTACAGTCCAATAGAGCCGTTGTCATCGGAGCTGGGAATCGAACCCGGGACCGCTAGGTACTAAGTTCACAGTGGTAACCAGTTGACCACCGCTGCTCCCCAAGACAGAATGTTGCATTTATGTGTTCATTTCCCAGGCGATCATTAGAGTGCGCCGATGGATGCATCGGAAAATAGGGCAAATACTCACTATAATCATCCGACATAAATCTCCCAAGCAGGTAGACGGAAAACCTGTCTGTTATGTGTGCAAAAACTCCCCCAAACTCATCAGATTTGTATTTTCGAAGAGTACACGAAACTTAACTTGTCCCGACACATTAGGTAGTAACAAACCGTGACTGGAAATTTATTGAAATTGCAAAAAAGAGCTCAAAAGTTATGGATAGTCAGAACGTTTTGTTCATCACAGTACTTGGGATCAGCTCCAGTCACTTTCCACCAGCTGACTCTCCAGATTGTCACAGAACTGAACTGAACAGAAGGGGGAATTTGTGGCTGATCGTATCGAGCTTGTCCAAATCTCTACAGGCGCGCAAAACTGGTAGTGTATAGATGTCCGTTTCCACAGTTTCAGAGAATCTGCCGATCGATTTTTTTCGGTTCTGTTAACTAATTAGACGATTGCCAAATCGAACGTGCCACCCTGTCTATCTCAAGCTTTTTTGGCTTTCCTCCAAACCGTCGTTCAATATGTGAGCTTCTCGGTTAACCAATAGAATGACTGCCAGTGGAGTCCCAATTACCAGTCCCCTTTCATCAAATAGTTACTCACTCGCACACAGACACACCCGCACAAACATACTGAAACACATACACAACGGTTTGTTGCCATATGTTAAGAGAGACATAAGCGTGTGTCCGGCCGAGGGCTTTGAGCGCGTTCACTCATTAACCGCTACTGATTAGTCACCAAAAATAGGATACAACTCAATTCGGTTTGTGTAACAATGCAACCTACCGGGAAATATAAATTATGAATTGTATTGCGAGTTCAGATGGGTGAATCTGCCAACTGTTGACGAATTAGCAAAGATTTCTCTTTTGTAGTTCAGTTGATCAGACATCATTTGAGATCCTGAACCGGGGTGCAGGCGGAGGGGGTGGGGGAATTCGTTCTTAATTGTGAAGCATCAAAAGGGACGGAAATAAAAATTTACTTTCTTGTTGTCTTTAATGGTAACAAGTTATCTGACCCTTTCTAATTATTTACTTAACTGGGTTGGCTTTGGGTTTGAAAGCAACAAATAAATTCCTACAGCCTGCCTTTATTGCTCGAGGCGTTGATGAGTTGCCGTCTGCAGAAGTCCACGGAAACTGTTCTGCCATCTTTTGAAAATATCATGAACTGTGCGGCTTTTTTCAACCACGATAGAGAGGGTGTCATCTGCCGACCGTTCGGTATGGCCGAAATCCAAGCACAGCAATGCTCCTCTGATCTTTCTCGCAAGTTAAGAAGTTATGTAGTACTTACAAGAAAGCCATTTCTCTGCATAGAAACAATGGTTGGAATTTCACTAAACAGCAGATTCGAACTGTCGGAGTTTTGTGTCCATTGACTGATCGATCCAAAAGTTTAGCTGAAAAACTGTATAATAATGCAAATTTTCTACTTTTCACTCTAATTTATCCCAACAAATTGGTCATCTGGTCTTCTGTGAGGAATGTTTATTTGTAATGAAAAAAGGGAAATTAGTTATGACCATGCGTTTGCTTTGCACAGCGTCTTACTCGTCCATGGCTACAAGTTGCTACGACCAAAACTCAAAAAGAATCTCAGCTTCATGTACAAATACTACGAATGTTCATATGTTCGTCTGCTTGCATAACATACCACATTTTCCGGGCAGAGCAATACAATCAGCGAGGTCCTATGGTATAATTAAGGACATGGGTGAACTATTATATGATTCATGACCTTTTACGCCGTGGAAGTCCTCGCAAGGAAAGTTGTGGCTACCACAGAAATTCCCACGTTATATTTTATTGACTGATGTAGATCTATTGCAAAATTATTATCGTTTTGGTAGTGAAAACTTTGGTATACCACTTTTTATTTCATGAATTCGCGTGAGGGCGTACCCCGTGACCACATGGGTCCAATTCACTACTATCTTGGGAAAAAAGCAAATAAAAGTCTGTTAAACAGAATTAGGAACCACGGGAAGTTGAAACAAATCAGATGTAATGGCGATCTGATCCACAGCGAAACGCTCTGTGTGCCACCAGTTTTGAACGACAGTTTCGAGGTTCGGACCTCGTGTCTCAGATTGGATGCCATTAGATCACCAATGGTCGTACTACCGTAAACCTGATTCTGGTCTGCATTGTTTGCAACTAGATGAATTCACATTTGCACTTCGGCTCAAGGTAGTGCGAATGGGTCCCAAGTTGGTTCTAATAGTGTAGCAGATAGATAGCTTTGGGGTCGACTGGCGCATGCGCCTTATCACTGACTGGCAGGTTTGTGGTGAGAAGTTGTCTCGTGATTCGTATGCCACGTCATCGACTTGTCTTTGGCTTATCTTCGTCTGGCCCTAAAGCCACACCCGGAGATACAAGCAACGCTTAGTTAGGGACCTCATCTGACCTAACTCAGAGCTGTAGTTAGTAGTGGTTGGTCTATTTTTCGAAAGACTTCTGCCGCTTTGTTTAAATTTCCCTCTTGGTTCATGTTTCGTATAAAATCACGCCTTTATACTTACTCATTTCGTGATTGGCTTCACATCAAGTGCACAACCTAGAATTGACGGACATTGTCTTTGTCAGGAAAGACTGGTCGTTTGAAACCCCATTTTCCGTAGTAATCGCCCTTCCGCTTCTCTAGTCCCGGTGAATAAGTGAAGGGACGATGAGTTCAAGCAATCTGTGTAGATACTACAAACAGATGGACACTGCTTTTGATCAGATCCGCGGGTTTTGGCTGGGGAAAGTGTCTAACATTTATCCGCAGGCAGTGGGCTGAATATGACAGACCCGAGGATTTTTCTGGACTGTATTCCTGGAGCTATTTCACTACCATGACAAGAGAATTAATGGAGAAGAACCTCCAGTGCTTCGTTCGCGTTTGGATACGTTCAGTTAGCGATTTTATAGCATCAGCGAATTTTTCTTACACCGATGAGATGCACCAGATATACCGTAAAACATTTTTACGTAGTACCAGACTCATCATACAGTGCGAAAGTTCAAACCAATGAAAACCGTGGAAACACTGTACAGTTGTTTCATCGTGTTAGGAATCATCGGCCGTGCACATCCACCGAGCCCGCTCGGAGACTCGAACCCGGAGTGAACAATTGTGAGTCGAACACCCCTTATTACAAGGCTATGCGGACTGGCCCAAAGGTTTATGGGAACTTACACTACAAGTTACAGCACCCTTCCCACACTGGTTTTCAAAGTTAGCGGAGCATTTGGTACTCTCATCTATGTCTGATGAACTTGCCAATAAGTCCTTCTTTAAAACGATTTTTTTCTTTTCAATTTTAGTGCCACCGACAATGAGTGCATCCAAATTGATTGTCTATACAAATTTCAACGCATCCGAGGAAGTAAATGTGAGTTGGTCTACCTATACGCGTCTATTTGCCGTTGAAGTTGTTAGTTCACACATTTTTGTTCCGTGGCCATGGCTAGCTGCCCGCGAAATTCGGGCTGACCTCGTGATCCAGCCACTGCTTTCGGTGACCTTTGACCCCAATTTCTGGTTCGCGTGTGACCCAACCAAAGTAGCTCCCGTTGACCAGTCCCTTCACTGACCTAGAAATTCCCGATTAAACTTATTCGATGGGGAGGTTGGTGGTTCAGCGACCACCAGTCCGTTGTAAGCACAAAATGGATTAAGCAGTTCGGTAGTGTTTCTCGTTTTGATATCAAGTCTCCCGGTTCTTTCTGTATGTACTACCTGTTTCTATTTGTGCGAGCATAGTTATGGGTTTCATCAGTCAAGTGATGTTAACCAAACAGACAGATGTTACACGAAATCAGCCCGTGGGGGGAAGGGGCGGCGGGGGGATATTCTCGGAGCGAATCATCAGGATGACAGCGTGTTAAGCCGGGCCGTGTTCCCGCTGAGCACATCGGATAATCGTTGGAACCGAAGTAAGCTAAATGAGGTCATCTGAAGTAGTCATCCTGACCTGAGAACTTACAGTGGCACTAAAAGTGGAGCACAAAACTCAGCATTCATGCCTGACACATTTCAAGAAAAAAACTGTATGGATCTTTGGTACTGTCAGAACGAAAATGGGATAAGTCATTTGAGTGGACAGATTAATTACAAACTGGTTCATGGTGACGTGAAAAAAATCGAAGGGAATAAGCTTGGCAGAGTAGTAGTAACATGCAGAAGGCATAAATTTACATTCGGGTTTGGAGCCTTGGTTCAGGCGAGGTAGACCTGCGGTACTATTGATTCACAAACGGTGGGGTTCAAGGAATAAGATATTTCCGTTTTACTCGGTACTGTTCTGGAACGCATATTTTTCGGGGAGAAATTGTTGCTGACATCTATGGTAATGCGTGAATGCAGGGATTTGCTCAAGGGATGTGAGTTTTACTCTTGTCCTAATACAAACAGTTTTTCTACCTCATTCCAAAGAAACATCTAAATTTCCTATTTCTTCAACTAAGTACAAAAACGCAGTCCTTTTGTTCCCGTTGAACAATAGAAAAATGGCAGCTCGTCCCCCATAAGAAGGATCGCAGTTTCACTTCGGTTTCGGAGTATGAGAAATACTATTGGTCCTTTGGAACTTAGATATTGGTCGTTCTTTGCAAACTACGGAAGTTTACCTAACCAAACTCGTGGTCTGTCACCCACCCTCGGTAAAGTTTACTTCATATAAGAGGACGGGATAGGAAATAAAATTGTGCATAGCAACATGTAATGGTGATATGGGTTCGAAAATTGATACGACTGGCAAATTTAGGACAGGGATTCTTATCATTCTGATCTCTCGCTCCTTAAAGACGAAACTTTACAGCATTTTCTCAAACTGCGTTGTGATTGGTCTTCGATGCCTGTAGGAGAAGAAATCTAGGAGAAGCAGTCCTCACTGGTCTATCTTACCCACAGATGACAATCTTGCAAAAAGTAGTTTATTTGATTCATTAACTTAAACCTCGGACAAAACCCGAGTGATGCTGAAGACACCACCTCGTACCCAATTTCCAAGATACTTCATGAGCCATTCCTCTACACATACCGCTCACGGACAGGTGCCATTCAGGACATCCATGAAGCCGGTTTATTCTCTCGCAGGAGCTAGCCGCGTAAAAGTAACTGTAGTATGCAGTCTAGGCAAAACCTTGAAGTTGATACTGGCACCGATATCAACAACATTGATTTGCCCGATAAGAAGAAATGGTGAAAAATGCATAGTTTGAAGCCAAGTGGAGTTGTTTTCACTTGGAGTCAGAATTACGCCAGATCGACTGGGTTCTATCTGGTCTATGTATTTCTAAAGCTTGTGACGTTTTTGTGTGGAAATGGGCGGTAAAATTTTCCTATGGCGCAAAACATCAAATTAAGCTACAGTTAATTCATCACTTAATCATGAAGATGGTAAAATTTCAGCCGAGGTTAACCTGAAAAAATGTGTTTCAATTTAAATACTAGTCGTTCCGACCGCCTCCAGTCCAGTTTCACACTGGAGCGCATCCCTTGCAAGAGCGTAGACGTGGTTTTCCCGATTTTACTAGCACCACGTGTTAACTTGCAAAAGCCCTTCTCCCAGCCATCTATCAGTAGACCGGTCGAACTGTTTACAGCAATCATTTTCAACACTGACAACGTTCTCATTGCTTCTCGAGATGGTTGGCAAAGGCACTACATTTGTGGGTAATCAATTGGTGTCACTTAAGACAAGATAAATGAACGAAGCTAGCTGCAGTCCGTGTGAAAACATGTACCGATTAGTGGGGATTTCTCCATTGTCTTAGCTTTACAACGTAAAGAAAAAAGACAATTTTGGCCTGGTTTCTTGGTCAGGGTCGTGAGCTTTCCCCAAGCAGATGGTTTCGTCCGCTCACTTTAGACTTATATTGTCAAAGACAATCCATTTGAGTGTTTGCCAATAAGTAATGCCAATTTACCGGTGGGAAACATAGCCAACGTTTCGATTAATGTCGTTAGTCTTCCTCTAGATGGGCTGATAATTTGTTGCAACCTTGTCATAAAAAAAGAAATCTTTTGTCACAATCCTCTCCTTGGAAAAATCACAGCCTCCTACGAATTAAATCAGGTTGACTGATATTTAGGAATCAAAGCGGATCGTAATAAACAAGTTTGTTTTGGATGCGAATTCGCTGTAGATGGAAGAATGATCGTAGATCGGCATTGCGAAAGGTTACTCCGTGAAACCGAAAAGTATGCTAATTGCATTCTTCAGTGACAACACTGGGATACCGAGTGTTAAACACCTACATAAATAACATATCACGTGATTCGGCTTGTTTTTCGTACACTCCGAACCTTGCACGGTTTCGACACAGTAACTTATCAATAATCAGTTTATGCTGTTTTACACTTGAGCCAAGAAGTGTTCGCGGCAGGCGGTAAATCAAGCTGTCTCTAACTGGATGGTGTAACAACTGCCCTGACTCACTTTTCTCCCTTCCTTTTGAGAAAGCTGCATATGATGTTGGTCTAGTTAGACGCCGTATAACGCTTTGTACAGAAAGTCACCGTAACGCGAGCAGCGGAGCCTGTGTGGAACTAGGAGGTGGAGGGGAGAATAGGAAGGCTTATTTATCAAGAGCTGAGGATAGCTTGACCAGTGCACTCCGCATGATACTGGAAATCATGCAATTTCACCTTATCCTTGATGTCCGCGATCGGACAGAGACTGACTGTGACTGACACCAGTGTGTTGGCTCTCGTGGTATCCTCTGTTGCATTCCACGATTTTCATTTCGGACGAAAGTTTGCATGTATGTTCCTGTCCGTGCGTGTGTATGCACATTAGCCGTAAATTGTACCGGTGATGGTCGAAAGGCTCAAAGCATTTTCTCACCACCACGGGGGTCAGAGGTTTGAATCCCACCACAGTCCGTCACTTTGGTGGTAGACAGTAGTACACTGTCGTCCGGCTCATTCGCACGTCTGACCTACTGAGACCTTTTGTGGTTCTCCACTCCAAGTTTCAAGGTCTGGCTGCAGGCTATCCCCAACAGTGCAGTGGGTTTTTGAGGCTATGTGGTACATCGTTTCCATTACATGCATGCACAAGCATGGAATAAATAAATCCTCACATACTGAGTTCTCGAAAATAATGAGGTAGTTGCGAAGGTCAGTTGGACTTACTCTCAGACACCAACCAGATCTTCTGCTTGTTGCAAAAATGATATTTATACTTTCGGAGAACGCATACCCTTCTTCGTTTGCCTAATAATTCGCAAGACGGTGACCAAAACAAGCGTATACCTCCTCTGTCTAATAGTTGCGCTACCCGTGGACGACCGTCTCGTGTCTAATCTCCCTTCGGCTACGACGTGGCATAGGGTCGTGAAGAAGTTAGCTTCCCGCCTTCCCGGTTGGAGCCTAAGAGATGAGGGTTGTTGTTGGTTAGAGACGTTGAAAGATGTGGCTCAGAACCGATTTCAGTGGAGCGAATGTTGTATGGCCTGTCTGTTGACTTACCATTCTCCATGAACAAATGAAAAGCAGGCCACAAATCACAAAATGTGCACGGTGGAAGTTTCACCTCAGGTCATACATCTACTAACCTCGCATTTCTGTGCCCTGATTTCTGTTGCTACCTCCCAGCGTGGTCCAGTAAGAGGCAAAAGAATAGAACCATGAAGAAGATTCAAAAAATCGAATTTATAAGTGGAAATCAGGAGGATAAAGTTGGAGTCTGAATGCAACTACCCCACTAACCCCGACACCTAGCCATATCACTCAATGTTTCCAACCACTTGGAAGTTGGGTCACTTTGGCCCCAACCTGGAAGTTTAACACGTCCTACGTGGCCAAGTCCACTGGTCAACGTTTTCATACCTTTTGCCATATTATGAGCTGACCACCTCGACCTACCTTCCAGTCACTACCTGCCTCAGAGAACACCGTACAACAAGGAAGTCTATCGACGGGCATACGAAACTCATAGCCCAAACACTTTAATCTGTTTAGATTCAGTACTTGATCCAGAGACTGACCTCTGGTTCCCAACATCCAGTGTCTAACAGCAGGATTGCTGATACAATGTTCCCATCATACTCGGGCAATAATACGGAGACATCGGTGCTCGAAAACCGGCAGTCTTCACCTATCTTATACCCTTAACAGCCAAGTTTCTGAACAGTATAAAAGAATGGACCTAACCGCCGCACTGTACACTCGGCCGTTAACAGACTATCGGATGTCACGCCGGCGCCACAGAAGACGGAGGTTGGCAAAAGCCAGAAGCGCCTTCTGCATACTCGATCACACTTCATCTGATATCTGTCCAACTGGTGAAAAGTAATCACCCAGGTAACCAAACTTATCCACTTCAGCTAGAGTTTTCCCTGACGAGAAGAGGTTTGGTGTAGAGCCAACCCAGTCCTGCAACAGCATTTCACAGTCTGAAGGTGCAAAACGCATCACAAACATTACTACGCTCTTGCTTAGGCTATCTAAGAAAGCTTGCAACTCACGTGGATCTTCACTCAGAAGAACAATATCGTCCGCGTATTCCAAATCAGACAGTTTACTGCTTGAGCACAGATCGATGCCACTATTCTCACACGAGAATAGGGCCATCTCAAGAATCAAGTCAATGGCGAAATTGATGAGGATGGGTGAAAGAGGGCAATCCTGACGAACACCACTTTCTGTGGTGAACTCGGGTGAAAGATCGCCGTAAGCATGAACTCGACTTTGGCTGTTTGCATACAATCATTAAAAAGTAGAAATAAATTTCTCTGACACACATTGTAATGATGGGTAGCGCCAAGGAACGGCGAGGTCTACTGAATCGAAAGCCGCTTTCAGATCAAGAAAGACAGAGATTGTGGGCCTACGGAAGATGTGCCTGTGCTCTAAGGTTTACCGAGGAATAAAGATGTGGTCGATACAAGCTCGGTCAGGTCACAAACCGGCTTGATTTCCACGAGTAAACATTTGACGGGCACTGGATAATCGGCGGAGAATAATACTGGTGAGCACTTTGGATGCGATACTTAGCAAACTAATTCCTCTGCGGTTTCACAAGGGGATCTGTCATATTTCTTGTAAATCGGCACAATCACCGATTCACACCATTTTCTGGGAATCTGCTCACATCCCAGGTTACCCAGAGGAGTTTTGTTAACTCCGGAACCAAAGTTTCGCCTCCATCCTTGAGAAAAGATGGGGACAACCCATCCGGTCCAGTGGCTTTGTATCTTTCCAAACAACATACCTTGCGCGTTACATCTGTTTCTAGTGGAGGAGTGATATGTTCCTGTATCGTTTACGTGGTAGGTATATTTGGAAGGTCCATCGTCGAAGTGAACCAACTGAATTGTTCCATAAAGTGCTCCACCAAACAATCCAGACGACTTTTTTGGGAATGAATCAATGAGCCGTCGGATTCCTTGATTAATTCACTTGCACCAGATATCCGTGTTTTGGTGCTTTTAGTCAAACGGAAAAGGTTGTCATTATTGCTAATGGATACAGCCTTTTCCATTTGCTTACGTTTCACAATCCACCACTGTTGGTGGTCATTTCTCAGGTTGGTAGTCAGCTGGCATCTCAGTGATTTGCGCACTTCATTTAATGCGGCATCTGGAGGGGCGGATCTACGAGCATCCAACAGAGCAACTGATGTCGAAGATATACATCATTTGTGACTTTTACGTGAACCAGAGTCCTGGATGGCTTTCGAAGCGGCATAAAAGGCTTCCTTGATCTGTTCTCAGCGTTTTTTCTGGGTCCTGGACATCCGGCTGCATAGATGTTTGGGTAGGAAGCCCGGTTTGGAAATCGTATAGCCTGTTTTCGTCTAGAAGCAACTGCACAAGAAGGGTGGCATTTACTTTGGTGCACCCACGGATGAGATGTAAACGGAAGCGAGCACGTACCAAGGTGTGATCTGAGTCCACATGCGTAGACCAGAATAAACGACAACCTTCAATTGATCCATGCCAGGGGTGATCAATCACTATATGGTCAATCTGAGTTCAACGTTGTGAAGACGTAGAAGGAAGCCATGTGAATGTACACCGCTTCTTATGGCCGAAGTTCCTACTCGTTAGAAACAGTCTGCGGTCAGAGCAAAGCTGGGTTAAACGATCACCGTTGTCAGTGAGATCAGCTGGGATAGCAAACTGGCCTGCAATGTGCCACTTGGTATCTCCAAAACAGCTAACTTGGGCTTTCAAGTCCCCAGCAATGACTACCACGTCTGTTGAACGTGTGCTTCGAAACAGCAGAGACAAATCCTGGTAGAATACGTCCTTGGTCTCATAGGAACTGCAGTCAGTGGCCGAACGCGCAGACACGACGAACAAGCATAGTCGCTTCAGTTAGCTGCTGTTGACACGAACAGAACCATCCAACCGAACTGCACACAAACGACTGCTGACTGGAATCCAGTCTAACACTACACGGCCAGCACTCATGCTCAATGCAATCTCAACGCCAGCCTGACCACGAACACTAGACAACAAATCACTCGACGTGCAAAGAGAGAAGCGAGAGACTGAGAGTGATTACAGAAGTGGGGTCTTGTGTGCGTGTTTCTGAGACACAGCATACAACTACTTAAACGGTGTCAAGGTTTCTAGCGAGGGTAACTTGATGCCGTATCTAATATGGTGTGCGGACGTTGAAGGCAGCCAAGTGAAGTGGACATTTAGGCTTGAGAAATGCAATCGATTTATACTCAGCTCTTGAACTACTGCTTTCTTCAGAGCCGCTGTTACCTGTGGCTTTTTACAATGATCTTAAATAAAAGTCGGGAAAATTGGTAAAGCCCTTTACAGGGAAGATGCTGGGAATGTCTAGGCGAATCGTACTTCGCGGCTGCCCACACCGCAAAAGGGGTTTTTCTTATAGAACCCTAACCAGAGCCTTTGACTCTAAAGTCTCACCCACAAGGCAGTGGGGAGTTATTCCAGCACGTGAATGTGACCGAAGCACCAGTGAAGGAACTTCTTCTGGTCTGTCACGTGAGACCTGCAACCATTCTGTCTTGTCTTCACTGGTGCTTTGTTATCGATCTGCTCCTCAGATTCTGTCCTCTGCCTCATGCACCTAGTGGAGCAAGCGGAACGTGGATAGGGCAGCATCCATTGGGCTGGGGTGGCCCAGCTTAGGCGGGCTTTGCTGACCAATGAAGTGCGATGACTTCTCTCACGATCGAGAGAAACCCCAGGTGCTCTGCTTCCACGTCCATCTAGTGGAGGGTTCTTAGACCGGCAAACTGTTTCTTTCCGTCTTTATTCGCTGGAGTGTCCTCTGCAGGGGCATAGCGGTTAGAACCAGATGTTTCCCATCAACCGGTTTTGAGAGTGGACTTCGTCTGGCCTCTACCTATTGACCTGTCAGGGACAATGGCGCCCACGGCTTAAGGAAGCCACCTCAAAAAGCTCTTTGGGTGTCAGAGGCACGCAAGCCATCACACTACTCCAAAGTGCAGCCTCATCGTACGGTGAAAAAATTGAATAACTTGCTTTTACTTGTTCTGATCTAAATGTTGATCCTAATTGTTTCTTCACTTTTTAGTTCTTTTCCGGTCAGCTTTTGGCGGTAGACAGTTTTCTGTCACTCAAATTTTAACCACCCACTGGTCATGTTTGACTGTTTGGTTCGAAATTGTTGTTGTGGGGGCCCTTGTAGTGGTTTCCGTGGCCCTACTGCATAAGCACGGGATAAAAAGGTAAACAGGATTAGAAATATCCATCCTTTTTTATCTCAAACATTTTAGTCCATGGTATCACAACTGGGCCGCCTTCTATTTGTTCTCATATTAATTTTATGAACGAGCGATCGGAAAATGATTCCCGAGGCAAGGATAGATAGAACTTGGTTTGTATAATCTAGTACGAGAGGATTTACTGGACAAACGGCAAAGCTACGTTTTTCCTCCGTGAAATTGGTACAGTTGTATTGGGGAAGCGGATAGGTATGTCCAGATTCCCAGGGACGGAATTTCACACTCAGCCGTTTACGTAATCCCGTCTTTCGAAAAAATATCTGTCACTTGTTGAGTAAACCTAGGTGACCTATACTGAGGAGTCCGGCTGTTTGGGATGGTTGGATCACGTTTGGTTTGGATGTGGAGTTGATGTAGACTGAAATCCGCTGCAAAATAATGGTACTGTGGAATAATTAGAATGGGACAAATTTTCTGGTAATAATCTGACTTGGAAAAATCCGGATGATGACTCATATTTGTCCAGCGGCATTTCCCTTCTGCCCGATGTGCGCGATCGAGCTAGCGAGCGCTCACGTGAACTGACACTTTGTGATAAACAAAAGGGATTGCACCAGCCTCGATGTGACCTGCTGATATTGCCAGGGTTTAGGTGAACATTATTAGTCAGTTTTCCTTGGTGAAATTCTATTCCAATTTTTGAATTTGTGTACTAGCCTAACATATATGACGACTGGATTGAATAGGTGAAAAATGGCTTTTCGCTAGGCGCACGGATTAAGTCAGATCCGAAGATAGTGTGTCATCTAATATAGATGACCGAGGAAGAATCATTCAACATAGCGCTCGAACAATGCAGCAGCCTTTTCCCGGTTTTTTGTTTCTCGTATTGGTGTAATTACTGACACCGATTGTTACGAACGGACAATCATAGGAGTCGATCGTTTTGCGCGTGATGGGTCAATACCGTTCAAAGCCAATGATATGAGAGGTTGGGTTCTAATATTATGTAGAGTTGACGATAAACAGACCGTTGACTGCCCCAGTTCGGATACTTTGGTGATAAGCTGATTGACCAGTAATCACTTTGTTAGAATCCAAGTCCCATTTGGGGATTGACAGATGTGCACGGCTGACGGATTAAACAATTGTGCAGTATGCTGAGAGCTGACGCTGCTCTTTGAAACGGATATATCTCTAATACATTTATTTGGATAATCCTAAAGCACCCTGGAAAAGATAAACCAGATACAATCAAGGCCTCAAAGCACCTAGTAAAATTGTTCAGAAATACTGTTTCGTGTTCAAAGAAAACCAAAGGTGTATTTTGATCACGGGGAGTTCGCTTATTTGAACTATAAAGTTTTTTTAAAGAGATCCTCAAATCGGATCCCATAAGCGCAAGACATCTATTCACTAAGTGCCAATTCGATTAGATGCAAAAGCACAAGATTGAGCTGTCAAAATATCTACTTACTGCTCGCAACGAATCTCATCTTTTCCAGGTAAGTTCACTTTTTCTGTCATAATGTTTAAAGTCCCAGTTATGTCCAATAGCGATTCTTGCTTAGGGCTGGTTGGAATGTCGTTGTATATTCATCGATACGATCTTTTTATTCGGCTTGTAAATTGTATGCTATCATTAATATTTTTCCATAGCTGAGTTTATGAAGAAAGAAACAGGAAAACTAATGCTTCTTGTCATTCTTCAAAAGATAGTCTCTAAAACTTTTCTTCAATTTTACATTGAATCCGATGGTAAATTATTAGACCAACTGTTCACTTTGACACTTCATATTGTCATTTTAAGGGATGCAGAGAAATTTGATGGGGGCTTAAATAACTAGGATAGTCGTTTGACACTGTGCCACCCACTCCAAAAGTATTCTGGGCTACTCATCAGAAACAGCAGTACACGCAGAAGCATCCTTGGAAAGAAAATCCTTTGATGCTCGCATTGGTAACCGGCCAACCGACATACCGGATATACACCAACATCTATCTTTTCTTCTCGGTCGGAGCTGTCAAGAGAGATAGAACACAAGATGTCTCCGGTCCTTGTGTTTTGTCTAGTTTCTGTTATACAGCTATCTAATTTCACTTGGTGTATGGTGATTTTTCTGTCGAACTCTTACCGGAAAAGTGTCCGTGTGCGGAAACCAAAACTCATCTGAACTGAAGCCCCGTTTTCGGCTATTTGTTATTGTTTTCGTGAGCTACGACCCCGCCCAGACTCTGGGCTTCTGAAGGACGGAGACTGAACACCGCTCTCTCTCTCTGTATAGCAGATGTTTTCACCCATATCTCTTGTGCTGGTTGCACGGACTTTTTCCTTCCAGAGCTTCTCGCCCTATTCCTGAGTGACTTACAAGACAAACCTATCAACTCTTTCCCACCGAACTTGTCTACGCTCAGGTTCGATTCAATTGGTTCTCGTACACGTTGGATGAGAGTAGTAAATCAAAAATTGTTTCCAGACCGATTGCGGCGTTGTTGTGCGCTATTCAAGACAGACCACCGAGTTAGGGTTACCTACGAAAGAAACGACGCACGCGGTTGTGTGCGTGTTCGTGGGCGCGGGTGCAACGACTGTCCTCAAATTTCAATGCCTTTGTTTCTGAGGTCCCGTTTTACGTGACCAGCATGAGATTTTCGCTAGTTTGCTTTATCTCACAGGTGACTGACTTACCTGAAGTTTACTGCTGTAAAATTTTCAAGAAAGAAGAACAGAATGTTTCATACCTGTTTCATATGTGAAGAGAAACTAGATGGCGAATAAAAAGTATTATACGACACGATTTGTCAAGCAGCACCAACTCTCAACTCACCACTGAAGGTGGTGGGAGCACTGTACAGTTCTCTCATCTGGCTTATTAGGAATCGTCAGTAGAGCATACTCATCGAGCCCCAACTGAGACTCGGACCTAGAGAGAATGACTGTCAGTAGGAAACCCAAACATCAGGCTATCCTGGCTGGTTGTGAGCAGTTTTTCTAGCATCGGCACTATATGAAATACTGCCACCCCGCCACTGGCTTTAGCAAGCTTACAACCCGTCATTAGCAGTGACTAACTCCTGTAGCTGTATGCGGGATTAAGTCTGGTGAAGATATTTCGTTCAACGAGCCTTTGGGAACCAATCCGTATAGTCTCGTGATTAGGTGTTTTAATTACTATCGTTCATATCGGGCTTAAGTACCAGTTGGGGCTCGGCTTACGTGTATAGTGGTAGATGAAACAGATGTATAGTAGGGCTTCCATGGTTTTCAGCGGTGATCTGAGCGTCGATGCTGCATGATGAATTATATAGAAAATGTAATCTAATACAACCTATATTCACCTAAAAGAGTGCTGTTTGATTCCGTGGTGGTCAGACGGTCATCGTGGCGGGGCGTGCGATCATTCCAGCCCGGATTCGGGTCAGCCGCCGTTCACTTCCCCCACTGACAGCCGAAAACTGGTGACGATCCCCTTTCTGAAATTTTGTAACATTACTGTGTGATAAAAAGAAGTAGATAAAAAGATAAGAATATATGCCCACCTACACCGGAAGATAAGTGCTCCGGAGCCACAAAAACCCATTGCACTACCACGGAGAAGAGGTTAATAATCCTGAGATGGGTAGTAAATTACCGCACAAAGTCCCTAAGGGTCAGGCACGGCAACCGTTCGCAAGGCCGCCACGTACTACTACGCATCGTCAAAAGCAGTATAGAATGAAACCGAGCAGGATTTCTTAAATTAGTATTCAATATTTAAGCACCTGTGCATTTGAGAGGGGCATAATTCACAACTAGAAAGACTTTTCTTACTAGCACACTCATAAATCCGAGGATCAAGATCATGAACCTTAGAGAGGGGGGAGACTTCAGTACGAAGGATAATATGACGATAATAATAATAATAACAATATTGGTAATAAGCTTTCACTTCTTTTTATCTACTGTGCTAAAATGTACAACATTTCTGGAGCTAGGCTGCGGCTAATCAAAGGCTGATTGATAGGAGAGTGACCGGCGGGAAAGGTATTTGGGATTTCAAGGTCAAAATTCTACCGTGATGACCGTTTAACCACTGCTGGTCGCACAGTTGCTCTTTTGAAACTCGATGTTTTGCTAATCGTGATTTTCGATTTTTCCCCCAGTTTCAAATCTGACCAAACAACAACCTGAGGTTCTCCTAAAGACTTGTAGTTTGTGTGAAATAAATTGTACCGAACAGCTAGTGATTTGTAACAACCATACGACATTCTCATCCGAAGGTTGTGGAAGGAAGCTGAGCATATTCTGCAATGATCGATGTTTGGAACAGCCCCCATAGAGTGTGGTACAAAACCAAAGTTTTCGGCCCAGTTTGATTCTTTTTTAATGAAAAGGCGTCAGATTATCTGAAATATTCTAAACTCATTTGTTCTCTTGGATTGTAAACTAGTCTACTGTTCGTCAAGTATGTCAAACCTGGAATCCTATGGTGAAATTATCTGAAAATTTTCCACCGGGAGCCGTTTATCAACCTTGAATGGCATCAAGAGATGATAACGACCTGTTCTTCCAGGAAATAAGTTAAATTCCTGCAAAGAACGAGCTAAGGGATTATCTCACTAATAATTATGGTTAGTAGACTATCGTTATGGTAGACCCACGAAAAATGAAACACACCGGTCAGCATCAAAATATCCTATGTTTGTTGTTTAAAATTTATTTATTTCTGCGCTTACTAATTCAGGATTGTATCGGCGGATTAGATCCTATTAGCTTGACAAAGAAGAAAATGAAGGATCACTGGATTTGGTCAAACGATCAATGTGGTGAACCTCATGCACTTCTGTCCTGGGTTAGAATCCTGCTTCGGCCATCGACCACTCTCCAATTTGCAGAGACTCCCTTCGTGAAATGTTGCGTCGGTAATACATAATTAAATTAAAGTAAACGAAAAGGCAAAAGATGTGGCCTGCCAAAGACGTGGTGACGGATATTCTCCGGGGCTTGCGCGGGCATAGCGGTATTGTTCGTTCTATATTTGGCGATGAATTCTTCAGTTTATAAAGAAAAAATCACTTATCAGCAAGAAATGTAATATTCCTACGAAAAAATAACCGAATGAAACAGACTCAAAGGTTATGGAGTTCAGTATAAACGCAATATTGATTGAAGTATCAACAAACCACGCTGTTATCGACGTACTCAAATTGAACCATCGTTCACCGTGGAATGCTTCACCTGTGAGCGTTTGAATTGAGATTGGGTCTAAACGTTCGACTAAATAGGTTTTCTCTAGCGTGTCTTCTTCAAATGCATTCTCTACTTCCATGCAGGACGTTAAGCGCTTTATCATGTTTCCCAGTTCTGTTCCCCGTTCTATATAGATCATCCCGCGCGAGGGAAATTGAATAACGCGCTGAAATATGGGGGTCACACGATACGCACTTACGGTACTCATTTCTCTGGGCTGGTTAGACAAAGTAGTAGTCGTATGAAAAAATAACCAAAATCCGTTTCACACGGGATCCGTTAGTCCGGCTCTAGTTGAGTCGTGTTACACCTGCGTAAAAGGGATCGGACTTTGTCACCACCAATTGTCCTGTTGGCTACGGACTGTATTTCACTGCTGCCCGGTTCTTCACTATACCTCGTCTATTGAGGACTTACGTGACTCTCCACTTCATGTACCAGAGTAGAGATCTCGGATCTTCCTTGGTAGTTTGACCGATCTTTGAGCCTGTAGGGTTATGTCCTTTCCAGTGCACTCACCCGTACACAATCACGAAACAGAAACAGAACAGACAATGCACTGATAAAAACGTCCAATAAACTATTTTTTGCCTTTGGACGTGTAAAACTGTGGACATTTCGAAGAGCCAATGAACAAAGTTGCCATCTAGCAACCCAAATCATCTGGAAAGACCTGTTAAAACTCTTGCAAAACTTGGTATAATGAGACAAATTGAATTTTTATGATGAGGCATCCAACTGCGAACGAATCTCTCAAGTTTATCTTATTCTTGCGTTCCATTGACTGAAAAGTCTCTGATCTCCTGATCATTAAATTCGTAAGGAATCCATGTTTTGAAGTGCTTTTTGAGATAATAACTTGCAATTGAACTTCGTTCTCTATCTTTCCCAAAGTCCAGAACAGATTAGGACCTTGTATAATTCTATCAGTACTTCTCTACATATTAAAAAGTCAGCCCAAAAGCCCTATATCTGACTCATTCAGCATAGATAGTTCCGACAACATATCATAGCTCAAACCCACTGTGTCACAAAAGCGACCACCAGACTATCCACGATGTTCCTGGATGGTTTGTTTCACACCGAGCCGAACGATTATTGGCTGTTTGAATGGAAACTGTTGACACACGAACCGTAACAGGTATTTTGTCTTTGAACGCGATGAACCTGCCCACTGGTAATGAAACTGAAAGCTTGTTGATTATTCGTCGACTAACACCATAAGTAATTGAGTTCATTGACAAGTGATTCTCTTTTCGTCCTGTCATTTTATGAGCCTGAAATACCATGTGAATTCACGGAAAAGTCATAACACGCTTTACCAAGTCTCCCCCCCATTTCATCATGCATTGATCTCAGGTTACCGTGACCGGTTATCCGGTCCCAGCGGTGCAGTGTGAAGATCTGCGATTGGATGATGGCATCCAAGTGGCCACGGAACCTCAAGGTGGAGTTATGCTCTACCGTTTGCAAGTACCTAGCATTCAGCAAATTCACTTACATCGTTACACTTGTCGGGCTGAGAATCCGTTTGGAGTGGCCACTCTACCCGTGGAATTCACTGGTGAGTTTTCTTGGGTCATAGTTTTTTTCTCCACACTGCAACCGTTCTGTTTATCTATATGTCAAAAGTATGATAAAGCTTAAGATAGCGAATTCTTACACCTGAAATTGCAGTTTGTTTGCTATATCTTTCAGCGACTGGAATTAGTGGAACATGTATTCGTGTTGATTAAGTTGACCACAGTTCTCTTGAAAAAGACAGACAGTCGTAGACATGAGTATTGGGATAGCAGACCATATTTTGGATTTGAATGAATAAGCAAAAGCCTGAAAAGTTTCGTTCATTTACTGGTGGCTTTTTAGTGGTACAAAGTGATCTGTGGGAGCAACAGTATGGCCGGGATTTTGGAAAAGTGATACATGGTCTAAGCTTCTAGTTACGGACGACCGTGGCTGAGGCGGCGAGGAATGTTCTTCGCACCAAAAAATAGGGCTGAATGCAGAGCTACGCTCGCGCGCTTCTTTATGCTTGGTAGACTTAGACTGATGAGCAGTCAATATTGACCGCCTGTCTGTTTATGATTCCATTATATGAGGCTTATCACGAGAGTTTGGTGAAAACACTAAATAATCAACACCACAGTCCGTAAAAACGTCTTCAAAATCGAACATGCCCCGTACACCATAAGTATGTTATTGTCACTCCACCGCCTTAGGTGATTGGGACATGTATTTCGCATGCCTCCCCATCAGCTCCGTACTCAGCTCGTCCAGCCTGGAATTGATTGGAAAAGCAGCATAGAGACCAACCTCTGATATCGCACCGATAGGCCAAAAAGAGGGTACAGAGACTAGGCTCCGTCGCTCCCTTGCACTTGTCCGGCCAGCGATCTCGAGATATACACCACGCTTTGCACGTCTGAAAGAGGAAATGTGAACTTCTGGCTCGTTTCATCTATGGGTACCGGTTTCTAAACATACTTTAGTGTGATCCTTGTGGTTCTGGGATATACCTCTCCCGAAGCACTCATTGGTAAGCCGGGGATTCAATAACCTCATTCTCCCGGAACTCAAATTGAATACAACTGTCTTTCGTCCGGCGAGCACACATTATTTTCGGTTTCGAGGTCACGGTGTGTTGCAGTATGCATACTGATTGCTGAATTATTAAGTAGCTAATTGCTCAGAATACAATAATGGGCAATTATGGAGAGACAAAAGATGTGGGTAAGTCACATGGACTGAATGCAATAAGATGACGAAAGGCACACCAACCACATGATCGGATTACGACCGCCTTCATGTGTACTGGATACCGAGGATGCAAACATGCTTGGTTGATTTTGTCGATGTCCATCTGAGTATTTTGTAGTAAGTAGTCTGTGTGCCGGTACGTCTTGTGGACTATTACACAAGAAGTCGGTTATCCAGAGGGGTTCTGTAGCTACTGACTCAAAACCTTGTGAGTGACAAAAAGAAAGCCGTATTACTGCAGCCTTAAGTTACACTACACGTCCCGTTGATATCTTTGTAAACGAACTGAGAAAAGTTTGATTCCAGGGTACCAAATAGATCACGATCCCAAAACTTGAGTCCACTAAAATTTCGCAAAGTACCGAGAAGATCTTGATTTAGACACGTGCAGTAGGGACACTTATGCTTTAAGGGATTCCTTTTCGAGTCATAACAACCATATTTCTTTTGGTCGAATGACGAGGTGTTTATCAGGACGTATGAAGGAGCATCAGTCACGCTGACTTCAAAGCAAACGAATTGTATGGTTTACCGCTGAATTACTGATCACTTACTTGAATCAGGCCTTTGTCATTATGAAATAAGGGCGTTCCGTGCTGTGTAAGAAGTGCTATTTAATGAATCTAAAGCGACCATCACGACGAGACTTCAACTTGACGTTGTGTGATGGCTTTCGTACCTCTATGAGGTGGCTTCCTTAAGCCGAAGATGCCATCATGCCTGAAAGGTTAATGGGTAGAAGACTGAAAAAGCAGCCTCCTGGTCATCCAGGTTGGGGGTTGATCTGAGCTGGCAGCTCAGTCGGTAGAATCAGTGGAAGAATAATTGATCCAAACAAAAGGGATTCTACTCAGCCACCCCGCTGCTTTGAGGAGAGGTTCTCGTTAGAAATAGAGGCTTTGGATGAGAACCCTAATCATCCTCCTGCTTTGCGACCGGACACCCTAGCAGTACTCGCCCAACATCTCTCATGAACTGCACGAATAGAAAGAATTCCATACTGTATCGGTCGTCGCGCAGGATAATCAAGACAGCACTGCCCATTGTATTGAGTGGGCCGGGTACTGATGAGTGGGCTACTACTCAGAGTTCCTTCTCTTTTATGCAACCTTTGTCTTCTGTCCCAAACCACCTGCATTTGCTCCCTCTATCCACTCACAATGCTCCCACTGACAACACGGTCAATACTCGCAGCGGTTCATTGTGAAATATTGTCGGGATTAATCCTCTGTCTGGTAACTCACATTTTCTCGAGCCTCGTCAACCTCTGAATCTCGACTCCTTTAATGTGTGTACTCCCATGCAGATCAGGTCAGCAAGTGTGCCTATCCGTAACAATAGATTCTCTGAAGATTGATGTCTGCTGTGTAGGTGAAACGAGTACCCAGGATTCGAGCAGTGTGATTCATCCAACTGCTCCTGGTATCTCCTCGAGGTATTTTCTGCGCACTTCAGGAGACGAAGCAGTTAGAGCTGTGGGTCAACGTGGTGTTGGACTAGTATTGACTGACAAGACTGAGGCTGTCCTCTTAAACTAGATCTCTGTTAACAGTCGTTTCTGTGCTGCGAAACTTCAAGGGTCATTCCACTTTCGAAATGACAGCTGTGTTAAGCGCAATGTGTGTAGTCTCAACTTACTCCCCAACAGACTGCAATTCCGACATGCAGAAGGATGAGTTCTATGATGAACTCGCCACTCTGGTTCTTAGCATTAGGGGTTCGGACATTGTAGTGCTAGCTGATGACTTCAATGCACAAGTTTGCAATTTTTTAGTGTGTCGGAAGCTTGTGCTTTACCCACTTAGCTCACAGGTAACTGAGATAGACGTCTCCAGTTTTGTGCAGACAATCGGCTATTCCTGTCTAGTGCTAATTTCCGACACAGCTCGCTTCGCTCAGCGACAAGGCACTCTAACTCTACAGGTACTTTGAGCCAGACTGATCATATCGCAGTAAGCTACCGGTGACGCAGTTCTGTTCAGAACTGTAGATCTTACTGGTCTACGTATATAGAGTCGGACCATGTATTAGTTTCAATGTGATTATCTCTCCAGCTCCATGGTCATGGTCGCGAACAGCAAATCCAGTTAGCCATGCAACGTATGTGTGATCCATATGTACGCACCAGCTATGAACAAAAGTTAGCACATGAGCTCGTTTCTACGACGAACAGTAATGTAGATGAGCATCAGGTCCATATCAAACATGCAAGGCATGTGGCAGCAGTTTTCGCCTGTGGCCCCAGATTTGATATCCATCAAAGACACTGGATTTCGCAAGAGTTGCTGAGTATGATGGAACAAAAGCGTCAGCTCTCGAAATGTAAGCAGGCAAATAAGACACGAAGACATCTACAGAAGCAAGTTACGAAAAGCCTTAAGAATGATGGCGAAAATTGGTGGGTGAAGGTAGCCGAAGAAATGGAAATAGCAGCTGCTTCAGATAGCAGTCAAAGACTGCTCAAACCTATTCTTGACACCGGTGGACAGCACTTCCAGGTCAGTGTATTGAGTTGTGATAGAAATCGAGAACCGATCCCTAGCAAACAGCAAAGTCTCGACCGTTGGGCCGAGTATTTCAAGGAGCAGTTTAGCTGGCCACGCGCTAGTGTGTATTAACAACTGCGATTCCTTGGGGTGTATCACCTGAGCACTCATGGGAATTGGAAGCAGCGTTGAGCATTCGATTAATAAAACTAGAGAAAGTAGTCGGTCTCGACGAACTTGCTCCGATTCCTTTCAAAATGGGTGAAGCTGCGTTGATAAAATCATTCTCCACCTTGATCCGAGACGTTTAGAGACAAGAACGTATCCCGTTATGGTGGGGCGAGTCTCTGGTTGTACCCATCTTCAAGAAGGGAATACTCCGTGACTGTGGTAACTATCGTGGTATTAGCCTAATTCCGAGGGTCACCAAGATGTTAGCCTCGATTTTTCTGCCACGTCTTATACCTGCTCGCAGGAAGGACGCCCGCGAACAACATGTGGGATTCGTTCCAGGTCGAGGATGCATGGTCCAAATTTTTACTCTTCGTCAAATAGTTGAGGTGCTTCACACACACCGTCGGCCGAAAATTATGGTTTTCCTCAGCTGGAAAGGCGCCTTCGATTAAGTTCGTTGAACAGCGCTGTTCAGTGCTCTTCACGGGAAAGGTATTCCACAGAATACTACAAATCTGCTGAGGTTATTGCACTCTCATACTTCTGGCCGTGTGATAGTTTACAGTGAACTATCCCATTCGTTCGACACAACCAGCGGTGCACGACAAGGATGTTCCATTTCGTCATCCCTGTTTAACTTCGTCATGGACGAAATAATGGAGAGTGCAGTGCAAAATCTTCAGGATGTAGGCATCGAACTAGGAAATAATGAAAAGCTATGTGACCTAGATTACGCGAATGACATTGTCTGGTTATTCGACTCCATGGAACATGCACAACGTGCGCTGGATAGACTCGTAAAAGCTGCAGCTCCATTCGGCATGCATTTTGCACCTTTAATTTGTAAAGTGATGTTGCAAGACATGACGTCAACGATTCCGAGCTTGATACTCGATGGGGAAGTGCTGTCAGTTGTCGACCACTTCACCTACCTCGGCAGCAGCGTGACGACGGATGGGAGCACAGTAGTAGAGGTGAGCACGCGGATATCCAAGGCCCGAGGAGTGTACTCTGGACTGAAGCATCAGTGGCGCTGATGTGAGATTTCGCTGAGGTTGAAAGGTTGTGTATTCTGTGCCATAATACGTTCAGTTTTGCTGTACGGTTGCGAGACTTGAGATCAGCCTGTGGGAGATATTCGTCTTGAGGTTTTCGACCACTGATGTTTGCGTAGTATGGCTAAGATTGGGTAGAATAGCCGAGTGAGCAATGCTGAGGTCAGAAATCGATTTTTAGCTACTAGTCCAGGGAATGGTCTATTACAGCGTATCCGGATTAGTAGGCTTCGTTGGTTGGCGCACGTGTTACGTATGGCAAACACCCGTCTACCATACCGTGTCCTATTCTCCGTTCCTCCTTGGGAGTGGAAAAAAACCACGTGGAGGTCAACGGATGACGTGGCATCGAGGATTGAGAAAACGTATAGTGAACTTAGGAAAAGTAGGTGCTTCACATCTTCGGGGTTGGGGTCCATGAGATCCGTCAACCAGTTGGCTGGAGACACTGAGGGATATGGCAGCGAACCGTGAACAATGGCGATCGTGTTGTCAATTTTTGTGGGGTCAGAATGATTGGTGGATGTGTGTTTGCACACTTAGATTGTGTATTCCGTGTGTTGGCTACTCAGGCGTTCTTTCTTTTTCCCACTTGTGTAGGTCCACTCCCTATCCATCGAGTATATTCATTCTCTAATTCAACGTGCAACATAGAGAAAATTTTGGTTTCACAATCAGTGTTGTTTTTAGGTTCCTGCTCTTTTTTTGTCTGCTTTATGATTTTGTAGTTGGTTAGTTTTTGCTAACAACCAGCAACCGAAATATTTCATCTAATGGGCTATCGTCGTACGCCAGAAGCAGAATTGATGCAATCGGTTCGCATGACACACGCGACACGCATACCCCTTGACGAACGTGTTCAACTGTACGAATGTCCGCTCTTACATTGGATACGAGCATAGAAGAAACCGAAAAGTCTTTGTCTAGGATAGACCATTACCCGGCCGATTGAGCGACTGAGTGACTGACTGACTGTCTAGCTGACTGACCGAGTCTAGGCGTAAGATACTGAGCACGCGAGAGTGTGTTGCCCAATCAAGGAGCGTTCTGCGCAAGTGGCCTACCCAAGACCAGTTACCGGGCCACGACAGAATCAGACCTCCCGATGCTGTATGGGCAATCCCTAGGGTTTTTTCCGTGGTGGTGGGGTTTGATCTGTTGGGACAAATTTAGCACTGCTGCCTAGGGAAGCGAGTGTTCAGGTGTATGCTCACTTTATCTGTCACCGAATGATCTTTTGGGATGACTGTCTCACTCTATGTGTGCGTGTTTGCACATGGGTGACAGGCACGGTAGGAACGATAAAAATAGAGTTCTTTCTGGAAAGTTATTTACTTTTGTTTGTGAACTCCAAAATTGGCACGTGCGTACACAAGCGTGACTGTGTATTCATGTATTCATGGGATTGTTGTAGATATGCAAGTACACTTCCCTCACCAAATGGCGGCATAGTGCTTGTCTTGTTGTTGAGCACCTAAGTGGATGTGAAGTGAAGTAATACGGGCAAAACACATTGGTCATACTGTTTTAATTGAAACCTGTTAGGAATAAGTTCAGCGTCCGTGTTGCCCAATTTTTCGTACTGTTTTGTGAGCGGATTTCTTAGTTCCAGAAAACGTGAATCTAAATACCATTTGCGGTTGGTCGTATAGGAACAGTGAAACAAACCGGTGGTGGTCAAGTGGTTTAGAGCGCTTGTTTACCGTTTCGGAGGTCAGAGGTTCAAATCCTTGCCATCACCGGCTACTTCTGTGGCAGATAGTAGTCCTCACTGCAGTCCGGCTCGTTACCATACCTGACCTATTGGGACCCGATATGGTTCTCCGTCTCTCCAAATCTCAGGGTCTAGTTGCCGGTTATCTTCAATAAGGTAGTGAGCTTTTGTGTCTGTGGGGTAAACCCGTCCCATTGCACTTATGCACAAGAATGTAACAAAAAATTATTAACTGAGTATGTTTAGTTTTCATGGTTTTCTCCAGTCCAACGGTATGAGTGCAGTGGTAGAGGTGGCCTCGAAGACCACGTGGATTAAACGAAACCCGACTCTGAAATTTGGAGTGATAGAGAACCGCGTATAGTTTCAATAAGTTAGGCGTGGTTACTAGCCGACGGGAGACAGTGGATTACCGTCTAGTACCAAAGTGGCCGACGGTGGTGGGATATAAACCTCCGACCTCCGGTGTGGTAAATACCTTAAAGCACTGAATCATGACCGGTGATGAATAACGATTTACAATTTTTTTATACCATACTAAGGTGAGGAGTACAAGGAGCATATCCTAATCACAAAGCATGCTGTACAGTCATTGGGCAACCAACAACCATGAGCATCAGATTTGTGGTGAAGAACCACTTTAGGCCCAACTGAGTCAAGTGTGGTAACATGTCTGGCTTGGAAGGCGTACTGTTTGCTACCGAGGCTAACCGCGTTGACAGGGTTTGGACGTCTTACCTCAGACTTATAACACTTGGGCGTTTGATCTTATGTCCGTTTGCTACAATTCACCGGTTAATAAGCGTGAGTGCTCCAAGTCTTCGATTGTGACACCGACTTATTATTACTGACCCTGCTGAAATCTTTTGTGGTTCATCTCTTCAAAGCTTGGCCACCTTTCCGGTTTGCCCTACTTGTATACAGGGAATGAGACCGAAACATGAATGGCGTACTATAGCTGAAAGTTATCTCACAAAACTGAATTCATCGGGCAATTAAGAGCACGTTCTCGGTTTTCTGACGATTACTGGAGGTGGTGGACTATCAGTGCAAGTAGAAATTCACAGTGGTTATTTTCTCACTCAAACTGTATCGATTAAGTCTGCTGACCAAGAGATCTGTTGGTATTATTGTTTTCAAGACACTCATCTACTGCAGAAATGTTTTCTTCTGAAAGGCTGGCGAAGGGTTAGCAGTAATGGATGCACTTCAGCTGACGGGAATGACTGCTGGGAATATTTCCTTTTTGGAGTCATTTTTCACCATGCAAAATTCATAGATCCAACTCAGATCTGGATTAGAGGCTATCGATCGATCTTGGTCAACTTGTAATTTCTAATTATGAATTTTGTTGCAGGAAGTTCGAAACCAGCCAGTGTTATTCAAATTCAGCAATAAATAGCTTTCTGCCACGGCTGGCCCGTGGGGTATTACGCGGTAGTACCACTGAGTATGGCGACTACCATGTCTCCTTGAAGATGTTGTATAGGATGGTGGCTACAGAACACGTTCCGTCCGCCTTACTCATGCTCAGGCAAGCAGTGACACCAACACTAACAGTGAATTTCTAGCTTACTGTTATTTTTATTCGAAAGTCACTTGTACAACGAACGGACAGTTCTGTTACCCAGTCTTGTTTGGTATTGCTGGAGTTCTATGCCAGCCAAAATCCTTCTTTGGCAAACGACGACACAACCGAACGTGAATTGAAAAGATTATCCATCAAGGAGTTCACATTTCACCAGGACGCGCTTTATCCACCCACTTCTAACCAAGAGATAACTGAGTAGCTACATTTCTCACGATGCCCAAGAGCCAAATCATTATCTTCGTGCATTTTATGATATATCATAGTACTAGATGCGGTTCATCACCGAGCTTTGCGTTTATTTCGCAAACGATGGTTGGTAATCAATCATCTGCGATCCAGGTGTCAGGCTCAGTGGTCAGGGAAATATTAAAACCATCATCCTATTCTACAGTCAACAACACTAACATTTAGATCTATTTCCAGTTTGAATTGTTCATATCATTTTGTTGACAATATCGAAGTTCTTACCATTATCGGGCTACATTTGATCCGTATCTCTCTTTATCTCTCTCTCTCTCTCTTGTCTAACAGTTGCTCCATCTGATCCGGTGGTGCTATCACCAAGTCAAACAAAATATGCTGATTATTACTTGTTAAAGTGGAGAACACTTTCGGGAGCTCCGTTGGTCAACGCCACATTGAACATCGAGGAGTTTACGGGCGACGAGGCAAGTGCAGTAACGAGGTGTAGTGTTTTGCTGGGTAGATTCATTTGAACTATTTAGAATAAAATTAGTATCGGGTTTTGTGGATCGTAAACTCTCATAGTGCAGTATTTTTTCGAATTATTTAACTTTCTATATAGTCGGGAATTTAAAGCTGGTGGGTTTTGACAGGACTCATGACTCACTTCAAGAAGCCGTAACAAACAATATGGCTTTTCGGTTTTGAATGAAGGCTTTCGAGAGGATGGGGAGGGGGAGTAACCAGTTCTCCTAAGTAAATGTTCTTTTTAAAATTCTTGCATCAGGTACACTACAAGGAAAGTTAGCACTATGAAAGAGAACCGGCAACCATGACCTCGTGACTGGAGGTGCAGAATAATTTGTGGCCTTATCCGATTGGGTTTGGTAAATATCTAAATGATGGCAAAGTGTTATTGAACAATAACGGTTTTCACTGGTTGTGGTGTTGTTCGAACCTTTTGGACTCTTATAACTCGACCACGGTCGATCAAGAAGACGCGTTAGATACATTCCAGAATTGACATGGTGCTCGAATCGTTGATAGCATTCATCTACCGCCTAGGGAGCGACTGGCTCGAATCCTACCACGGTCGGTAACTTTGATGGTAGATAGTAATTCACTGTTGCCCGTCGGCTCATCACAGTGCCTCACCTACTGGAACCAAAAGTGATTCTCTATCATTCCAAGGCTCAGACACACGTTGCTCGTCATCTCCAAAATTATGGTGAGCCTTTGAGGCTATGGGATACGCCCCTTCCCAGGTACTCGCGGGCAGTCGCGTACTGAAATGTCTAATTATAAGTCGATGAAGTCGATGATTCCTAACACGGTGACCAGCTGCAGCGGACTTTGAGCCACTGACCCCCAGACGGTGGACAAAAGTTTGAAATCACTTGGCCATCCTTGTTCACGATGAACCATTTCATAGGTATTAGGCTAAGCAAATGGGATTCACCATGAATCCGAAATAATTAAATCAAGCGATTTTCCTCTAACGTGAAGTTGTATGAAAAATAGCTAAAACTCGGCGCAACATGTTTGTCCGATTGCACACCGATAAAAGTACATGCACCGGCACATTTTCATCTTGGCGGTGGTGAAGCAGGTCATTCATGTGTTGAATCAAAATTAGTATTGGAAACGCATGAATCGAACTGAGATAGACGCCAATACACCTCAATAGATACACCAAGCCAAATGGGCCATTTATCAGTAAATGTGTCCACCAGTTTACTGTTTTTTTTACTGGCGGTGATTTTGATTCTCCGGTTTGATTCTCGTGAACTGCCCGAATAAACAACTTTCTAACTGAATTCAGAAACTGTGATTTTTTGTAACACCATGTAAGTATTAAAAAATCAGACTACTGAATGAATAATCCAGAAAGGGAGAAATAACTGACAACTATATTGGGCAGAAATACAACATTGAATGGAAAAACTTGTATGGTGATCAATCGTAGTCAATTACCGTATTATTTTAGCATAATACTAACAAGTAGGAACCACTGTTTGACCCACCGCGTAACGGTTTTCGCTGCATGACCCTTAATTTGACAGAATGCAGGTGCCCCAAGTGACCCGGAGATAAAAGATCAGTCTGTTTGTAGCAGTCGAGTATCATTTGCCGGCCTATATTATTCACTGAACTTGTACTGACCTACTCGTTCGGATTATTTATTGAAAGTCATGAACGTTGCCAGTTGTTTAGGCTCGAGGAGGGAATACTCTTCAACTTTGTTTAAATTGAACCTCTGTCATCCAGATAATATTCACATAGAAAATCCTTGCACAAAGGTTAGTTTTCCTTCTTGTGCGAGGCATTATTAACCACACCCACCCTATTCTACTGTGGAGGTCACAAATTCATCCCTGTCTTCATACCCCTTCCTTTTGTTTTAATACATACATACGAATGAATGTAGTGGAGTGAGTGTACCCGTGGTCCTGAAGTTTTACTGCACTACTAGTATTGTATTTGGAATAAAGGGAGCAGGCAGTACGTAAGAAATTCATTTATTAGCCGTACATAAACAAACAGGTAAGCCAGCGAGCATTGCAACTGAACAAGCGCAGTTTGCACAGGCAATCGGAACGGCCAAGGACGACCGCCGAGTGAGTGCTGAAACGTGATTGGTTAAAATGGTCCAGTCCCATGAAATGTGCTTGCGTGCGATTGGTCGTGGAAGCCGATTCAGTTTCCGTTTCACTTTATTCATCCATTAACCTCGCACTTCTGTGCCTTGGTTTCCGTTGCTATCTCCCCAGTAAAGGACAGAAATAATAGAAAAGTAGTGATAAAGATCCAAAAGGTCAAAGTATCAGGCGGAAGTCAAGCGGAAAACGAAGAGTCCGGATGCAACTACTCCACTGGCCGCGACACCTACCCACGTCACTTTGGATGCGATACTTAGCACGCTAATTCCTCTGTGGTTTCACAAGGGGATCTGTCATCTTTCTTGTAAATCGGCACAATCACCGATTCACACCATTTTCTGGGAATCTGCTCACATCCCAGGTTACCCAGAGGAGTTTTGTTAACTCCGGAACCAAAGTTTCGCCTCCATCCTTGTGAAAAGATGGGGACAACCCATGCGGCCCAGTGGCTTTGTACCTTTCCAAACAACATACCTTGCGCGTTACATCTGTTTCTGATGGAGGAGTGATATGTTCCTGCATCGTTTGCGTGGTAGGTATATTTGGAAGGTCCATCGTCGAAGTGGGTCAACTGAATTGTTCTTTAAAGTGCTCCACCAAACAATCCAGACGACCTCCCTGGGAATGAATCAATGAGCCGTCGGATTCCTTGATTAATTCACTAGCACCAGACTTCCGTGTTTTGGTGCTTCTAGTCAAACGGAAAAGGTTGCGAGTATAGCTAATAGGTACAGCCTTTTCCATTTGCTTACATTTCACAATCCACTACTGATGGCGGTCATTTCTGAGGCTCGTAGTCAGTTGGCATCTCAGTGATTTGCGCACTTCGTTTAATGTGGTGGCCCATAGGCAAGGATTGATAGGCAATCAGCGAATTAGAATGGTGTCATTTTGTTATCGATCTGAACGCAAAATGATCATGCAACAATTAAGGATTACCGTAAACCTGGCGCCGAAAGTGAAAGTGATAGAGAACCACCTTCGTTTTCAATAAGTCATGCGTGGATACGAGCCGACAATCGACAGTACATTGCCATCTATCACGAAAGTGATCGACGGTGGTGGGATTCGAACCTCTAACCTGCTTTACGGTGAATATTTTTCACAACTTGATCAAACTCGATCAACTTGCTTCATCGTGACCCTTGTATAGGGCTCAACCTGCAGTTGTTGGTCCCTCAACAGACCATATCTTTCGGCCACTTATTTACTCTTATTTTTTTGCGCTTGTCCGTGGCGGCTATTCTTTCTGTCGAAATCCAAATACGTGTGCAACTATCAATCTTGAATACCAGCGTTAGTTATTCATATCAGTTCTGCTTCTACCCATCGGACATCTATCTTCCAGTTCACTCGTTCCCTAGGATAAATGTACTCAAAGTGTCTCCATTTCCGTCTTTCTATCCTTCTATCGTCTCCATATCTCTTAAGCATACATTTTTCAACCCTTTCACTCACTGACTCCGGACTGTATTTCTTTTCTGTGCGATGAAAGGCTAGAAACTAGTCGATCTTTTTCATTTAGGACTTCAACTGAAAGTCTCACTGCAACAGATTGTTTATTCAACATATTGCAATGAAGAAAGCACGACGGATGAGGAACATCTGTATTTGATCAACCAGACATATCCACTCGGTACAACATGCACGACCTTTTATATAGTTCCTTTTCCGGACTGCGATGTAGCAACATTGATCCTCCGGTTTCCTGAGCATTTCAGCTACTTTCTGGCCAGTTGTCTGTGGTGGTTAGCTTGATTCTGTTGTACTTTATTTTTGTCTGGCTGGTCCGATTGTTCCGCTTGACTGCTTGGTCGGTAGCCCCTCACATGGACTATCTTGCTCGTTGTCTGAGATCCCACTGAGTCCCAGCTATTAGTCCGTATGCCTCCTTTTATCTGCTAAAGAATGCTTCCGAAATATTCACCGTCTGTTCTTTGGTTTGTGACTCTTGACCGGTTGGCCCGGTCGGTTTGATACTCACATCGTTCTGTTGCTACAATATTACCTGATTAATTAAAAAAATAATGTGTAATATTTAAAAGCAACCGCTGACAGTATTTGTTCGTCTCACAATCTCTGAGACACAATGATAAATTCTCCGTAAACCGTTTCACAGCCTCTGATAGAGTCCTGATGCAACTAAACAGTATGTGGTGTACTGAGATTTTTTAAAAATCACTCAGTTGGTTTGTCTTTCATAATTTTGCTCATTGAGCACTGACATTGCGGAGCACTTTGATCGTGTTTAAAAATGTTTTCATCAGTTGCGATAGCAGATGTAAAGGGGCACGTAGACTGCTTCCACTAACAGATTTGTGCGCAAGCACCCACCTTAGTAGCTCCACCTACTTCTGATTTGGAGGCAGCCGATCAGTACTGTACGATCGACTTTATTCGAACATAATTGGGTTTGATTTGGAGGGAGCCCTCTGTATTGGTGACGTGATCCGAATGCTTCGATTAGGGTGAACATATGATCCCCATTTAGTTCACACTAATCTTTTTTCCACTGCACTCATGTGTGATCAAATATTGGAAATAGAAGGGCAGACTGTAGTTCGACTACGGTTCAATTTTACCAAGACTGACTAGTTACGAATTTGGGACCTCCAGATTTCAACTGAACATGTTAGCTTTTCCAAATAGCCTCTAACACGTTAACACCATCCATTCTATTATTCTGTGAACCTTATTTAGTCCTCCGGATCTTTGTATCCCCGATCGGCGCAAAATAAAACAGTGGTTGGACATCGAACGCAGACTGTCGCATTAGGTCTGCACGAGTTAGATCGCATGAGAGTGGACGTTTGGCCTTCACCTGATGCTCAAATTCTGGATAGTTCACCGGAAAACAACAGCGAGTACCAGGCGGAACGTGAGCGCACTGTGTGGTATCACCTGACCAATTTGTCAGCGAACACCGAGCATCATCTGACCGTGACTGTATGTAATGAATACGCGTGTGAAGTGTCCAAACCGCATGTGTTCAGTACTCTCGGTATGTTTCCTCTGTTATGGGGTCGACATTGTTTTGGTTCGCATGTTTTGTTCTATAACATTGGTAAGGCGTGCACGTTAAACTTTTCCAGCGTACCTGCTATTGAAATGCATCCGTAGCACATCGAGAAACTGTGATTATTTTTTGGGAATCTAAATATCATCCAGATTATCCTCTTTTCTTGTCTAGAGAAACGGATTTTGAGACCCTTGTCCACGCGCTGCACATTCTTTGTGATCAACCAAAAAGCCTGGCAATTCAACTAACCAAATTATGCATCCATTTCATTATATCCAATAGGCCAGTGAAAGTAATATACCAGTCTCCAACTAGCTATACTTAATCAGTAAATCTAGAGTCTAGATATCTCAGCAATTATTTTAGGGTGGCTTGGTGGGAGGCGTAGAATATACACATACGGTTTTCTACTCCAATCTCCAGGGTCGGTTTACTGTCTATCTCCAATAGTGCCCTGAGCTTTTGAGGCTATGAGGTATGCTCCCTGTCCCAGGGAATATAAGAAATGAGTTAGTTTAGGGGACTCAGTTGTAGAAAACATTCATCCGTCAACAAGCAGCGTCAGAGTTGAAATATGTTTATTCCAGGCGAAAAAATTCGACTGGCTGGTTCAAGCTTTCCTTGTGACACCTTGTGAAAGTATTTTCTCATTTTTACAAACCTTCTGGATCGAAATTCACGAATTCTCCTTTTTAGTTCGATCGCTTTGTGCATTTTCAAATGCTTTTTGCAAAACGCGTGGATCTGGGATCTTGGTACCCTGTGAGTAATACTCACCGCTAGTCGTACCCATTATTGGTGTCTGAGTGTGGAGTTGAGGAGGTAGACGTACCCGTTTCCATTTCAACGTAATATTCATTGGCATCACCAACCTAATGTTCTTTCTGTTTTGATGAAGTACAGAAGGCGGAAAAAAACACTAAGATGATTTAAGTTTCATCAGACGGTTATTCGATTTGTTTGGCTATCAATGCGGGTTTTTTATCCTTGACAAGACCTGATTCGTACGGAGACGAGACATTCATGGTGAAGAAACTTCATCCAACGAGTCCAGTGATGTTGCAGCGTAGTTATCACATAAGATATCCTGTTTTTAATACTCCCGTTCACCACCCATCAACAAAGGCTCGAGCAAAGTCGATCGAAAAGATGACGTGTTTGATTAATATCACGGAGTATACCTGGGAAATGTAGTTTGGCTAAGGAGCTCGTTTTCATTTAATTATAAATTGATCGTCACGATAAAGGTTAGATTACGGTGTAGGTTTATCCAGAGAAAACCACCCTCAGCCTGATAAGAAAGCTCGGATCTCATCCCTATTACAAGTAATACTGACTTATTTGCAAAACTGAAGGTGATCCCGGTTGTGATTCTGACTCGGATCGTCTGTTGACTATTTGCATAATCGACTAATTCCTCATCCAAGCCAAACTGCTTTCTTCTTCGCTATTGTCCAAAGTTAGAATACTCGTCGCTTGTTTAATCTCAGTTTCACAAAACAGATTTGGCAGAAGGGTGTTCGGCCAACGAAACTGTCTTGCTCTGGATTTGACATTTTCTGTCTAACTTACGTGGTCATATCTACCGGGCTGGGTGGAATCTGAGCTAACCGCCTTCCTACAAGATGCATGTGGTCACTCTTATCCTCTCCCTCCTGACTGTCTGAATGTCTTTCTGCGACAAAAACTGAAAGTCCTTGAACGACAAGATACTTAGCTACTGCATCAGAAATCTTCCATTGTCCCTCCACAAAACACCTTGTGGTAGTTAAATTTAACACAGCTGAGCTACCAACCATTTTTGAACGAATTCAATAGAGTTCGAAGTTATGAACGTATGCAGTGTGCGAAGATACAAACAGAAACCAGTCATTTCTAAAATGTGTTTCCATTATGACAGCAGACAAATTTTGAGGTTATCTTCCCTGCAACAAACACCTGAATTTTGCATAAAGACATCACAGATAATTATCATCAATGACTTTTATACACTAAGTCGAGGTGTGTGCGGTCGCCAGTCCCATAAGCAAGACGTTATACTATCCTGGCCGGCTGTCGACAGCTATCCCCAGTTCAATGCTACCTAAGGTACCGCCTAAAAGTCATCGATTTTGGAGCCAACAATTCAGTTTACCCATATAGCGAGGGACTTCTATGATTTACATCTTTTTGGTAAGAGTCTAACTGGAAGGAAAGCGTCAGATGAAAACCTCAGGGGGTTGCTATTCGGACACCGAAGTAAGACTTTGGCAGCCAGCTCGTGGATACACTGTAGGATCCAAAATTCTGTAGGGTTGAGGGGATTCAAGTCCTTGTTCAGACTCGGCGGATAGCCTCTAAAGATGGCTATTCTTGACAAAACTTAAGAAACAGCTACGCGCCTAAATGTACACATACACACATACATACATACATACATACATACATGCATGCATACGAGTTCTCGATGTTAAGAGTAACTTGGATTGGTGGGGTCGGTTTCTCTGTTTCCAGCGGAAGAATTGTAATCGGTTGATGAAACAATCTTGACAGAAGTGTTTGACTTTTGTTTGCTCAATGAGGTGGGGGGGAGGAATTTATATACTCTAACTCAGTGAATTGTCACCTACACAGGAGAGAACTTGACGGATATCGTCATTTTATGTCCGCATTCTGGAAAACGGGTGCAATTCACCTGCCGTCTTTTGCATCATTCATAGGGAGACTTTTGTTTTCGATGGGTAAAAGTGAGAAACATCAAAAATACCATAAGCAGTGAGTTACTTTCGGGTTGCTCTCGAAGCTTTCTGAGAGTGAGGAACTAAAAGCATCGTTTTTTACCACGACCCATTGACCGATGATTCTAGTCGCTGATCCCAGTCCAAGCTAGAGTTCTATTCACGGGTTGGGAATAAAGGTCATTTACACTGTTTCTCAAAATGCTCCACCCAACGACTTAAACGACACTTTTTAGTCGGAAACAGTGAGCCTTTCTTCTCTTTAATCAAAGCAATAAAGCCTGGCTTTTGGGGACCGGAAAAATTCGCGGCTGTTTTCGATCGCCGCAGCTTTTTTCACCTCCCCACACTTCACAACCCACCACGGCTCACGGTCGTTTCTCGGACTGCGAATCAGTTAGCGTCTTAGTCATCTCCGTGTCTCATAATACGTGGAATCCCGAGGAGTCGATCTGCGAGCTTCCAAGCGTTCGACTAAGGACGCAGACATCCGTGGCTTTGGTGTACATCTGGCTCTGGGATCTTGGGCAGGATTAGCAGTGTCAACTACGGCCGCCCAGATCTCTGCCTAATGCTCATCCGTATTTTGGCATTGACTTCGCCGATAGCCTGGTTGATTCCAGTCTGAGCCCAACTGGGAACATTTTCTCAACGGCTGATCCAGATAATTCTCCTCCCCCCGGCCGATCAATACGCACTTTCTAAGTTCCAAAAGATCCGGTTAAAAATCCCCACAGGTTTGGTGATACTCTGCACTTAATTGTTCTACTTGCTACTTAGAGGGAATTAGTAGGAAATGCACCACATTCGATTTCTACCCACAAATTACGCTGTGTTCTGCTGTTTATTGCAGGCGATGAAACCGTGGATGCAACTGTTCTCCGCCTGTCTCCAAAGGATGCCGAAATGATAAGTACGTTTTTCTTCGTAACTCATTTGCTGTTTGAAGTTTTGTCTCTGGAAATTCTCTCCGAACTGTTGAATCTTCGAATAAACAGTTCTTCTTATTACTCGACCTGAAATAGAGATAAATGTTTCTAGCAACATGCACTGGGCTGTTGGTGATGGACGATTACGGCAACCGTCAGTTTACTGTCAACTGTCGCTGAGATCATTGGTATCTCTGACATTTCGGGGCCCTATTCAGTTCACCACCAATCCAAATCTCGGTTTCCAGTTCCGCTTGATGGTATAGTGGGCTCTTGAGGTTGTGGAGCATACTGTTTTCACTGCACTTACGTAAAACCAAGAAGTGATAAATGCAAGAGATATGATTGTCTTTTTTTTCATATTCGATGAATAAAGGTACAAGGTTAGAACCACGCAAAGGCCGGTGGTCACACTGGTGTTAGGCAGTTATCCGCTGTCACCTGGTCCGTTGCCATGCCCGACCTGTTGGGGCCTTATGTGGTTCGTCACATGGTTGCCACTCCTCTGACAGGATAGTGAGTCTTCACGGAAATAGGAATTGTCGTTTCCACTCCACTCACCTATAAACATGGGATAAGAAAAGCCGTCAAGTGGCAACGATCGGTAGCATATATGTCTTACCTAACCACCGGATTATTTATACAAAGACGTTGGAATGCTGCAACTATCAACGTCCGCGTCAAGATTAGGGGACGCAGATGAGTACGAAACTTTGTCCTGTCATCCAGGTACAATACCATACTGGTGACATCGAAACTTGGGACCATGTGCCCTCGTTCCGAGGGTTGTCTTTGACTAACGGACAAAATACCCTTCGAAGAATCATCTTGCCATTGCAAAAATGAACTCTGCATCTATGCACTTTCCTAAGGACGCAAATGAGAATAAGGTGATGAACCTACTGTGGAGGGCTCAAATATGAGGATGACTGGGCAGGAAAGTAATGAATACGCATACCTAATAAGCGGGAAGAACCGTGAAACCGGTAGTGTGCTTCCGGGAAAATGTTATCCTTTCATCCAGGTACAATACCGTACTACTTATATCAGGTGAATACGACTTGAAATATTGCATATTATAGCTAATAAACCGATTGTTAAGGGCAACTCCAAAATATGATTTCGGTGGTTTCGCCTTTATAATGCTCCTCATACGAATGATTTACGCATATAATTTGTTTTGCACGCCTTACATATACTGAAATTAGTAGAGATTGTGAAGAATCCTAGGACTCAGCCTCGTTGATGCTACCAGTTAAGTTAACGCTCTATCTTCTGCAGCTCCAAAATCAACGACTTTGGGCGACTAGTCACCGTCTTTTCCAGCTTTATGTGCCTTATTTGGTCACGTGAAGAGAAGTTCAGTGGATCTGTAATATGGCTGAAAGATCGTTCTCAGCTAAAACTCAACATTTTTATTCGAAAAGCCGATAAAGATTTGATCAATCTTATACGCTCCATTTTCAGCTGGACAGTTGATTCAAGAAGCAAGTGTCGGGTATAACCTGAGTCCCAATATGAGGTCTGGCATAGTGCATTGCTTGCTCGTAACGATTGGAATTCCTTTGTTGGTCCTACACTTGACCCAAATGGTGTATTAGTCACGACGAAAGGAACTGGGACTGGTCAAGTTCCCCTACATCACTCCTTCGCCGACTCATTCCCAACCTCAGTCTGGATGCCGTATCAATGCTTCCCCAGCTACAACCAACAACGATCCACGAACGGGGCTTCTTTGACCGATCGAAATATTTTGCGTTTTTAAGTAAGCACCTAATGCTTACCCGCTTTTGACTCCAAACCTGTAGCCCTACCCTTCTCCCCGGTTGTTCTGACTGAAGTCTGTTTTGTTCTGATCAGCCACTGAAATTTCCCACTCACCTGCACACGTAAATATTCCACTATGTGTACTTACTCGCTGACTTTTGTTGCTACTTTGGGGCAAGCAATCTTTCAGTTCTTTGTCTTCGTGGTTGCTATAGGTGTACAATATACTGTAAACAGAATGATGCTACACTCTCTATCTCTGTGTTTTTTAGACAAGACATTACCTATCCGCGTAGTATCGGAGCTGTGCTAAGTATAAAACTCTGGTTATCCATCTATCCACCTACCTATCTTTCTGTTCAGTCGTGCGTTCGAAATCCCAACTTCTGTTGTTTACCGTACACTTCGCGAGATTTTGATACTGTGAACTTCTTTCTCTCGTAAACAGTAATGGAAATTTTTCGATTGTCTGAAATGCCTCTTAAAGTAGCACAATTTTCCATCGCGTTGTTTTCATTCCCTGTCCATTTCACTGGTTGATCAGTTTTAGCCTGAGCTTTACTCCCAGCTATACTACTCTTTTCCGAACCCGAGACTATTTTTTACTTTTCCACTCGCTTTTTATCCTCGGTTGCTAGCGTGTTTCTCTCTCTGTTTGTGTTTGTATCTCTGTTCCGTCGTCCTGATATTGTATCTATCCTATCGCTTTTCCAGTTCATGAAACATGAAGCCTTATAGGCTGACAAGCAATCTCTTTTGCACAAACCTTGGCAAATAATCATATGGGTGGACACACACGAACATTTTTGTTTTTCCAATTTATCCTTCTTTGATGTGTTACTCAGCTGATTCTTGTTCTCGAAAGTTCCGTCAGACTTACCGTCACTTTCGCATTCCCGAACTGTGAAACAGCTCAGATATCCGCTTGTTTGTTTAAGCTTCACCGTATCGTTCTGACAGTCCGTTTGTTTTCCCGTGTTCGCGCTAGGAAAAGTGGATCCGTTTTTTTGTTGTTGTCGTGTCTCGCTTTTCTCTGTTCGCTGAACAGAACCGAACAGTACAGTTTTTGAACAAGAACAGGGATTCTGTTCCAAATAGAGTAACTCACCAGACCGGTAACGGACGAGCGCAGAGGGAATTTGTATGCGCTTGTCGATTACAGCGGTAACAAAAGATTACAACAATGTGTCTTGTGTGAAATCGCAGGCGTCTACAGCTTGAAATTCTTCCCCCCCCCCAACCCATTTCGGTTTGCACTGTGCTCGATTACTATTATTATTATTATTATCATTTATATAACAGCCGGAATAGTGTGTTCTAATAAATATGTATTAGAAAAAATGTCACGTTTTGAACTTTCCGAATTTAGGTTTTATTTCCATGGGATGTAGTTTGATGTCAAGGGATGTATCTGTCCTGCTATGAATACTTTCATGTATCATTAGTTCATCAACATTACCGACTTCAGTAACGATGACTGTTGGTGAGAAAAGTTTATGGCCTAAGTGCCAAATTTAGATGTAAGAAAACCATGAGTACTCAACTTCAGTTATAGACATCCGTATTCACTGCCTACACTATTTGGGAAACGGGTAGATTTTTTCAGGTGTAAAATTTGTTTTAACTGTGAAATTTCCATCCAATTCATTATCAATCCTGGTCTTCTGAAGGCCCGAATAGGTTGTCGTATTCTGAGATCGGTGACAGAAGGATGCTGCATCATTTAGTCTGTGTTTAGAAAGCCGTTGAGACCCAACTCAGATAGCCATGTGGGTAAAGTGTTCGATTCACAATCATTCACCGCGAGTTTGAATCCTCGTGAGGGCTCGGTGGATGTGCACAGTTGATAATTCCTAACAAGGTGAATCAGCTACGGAGTAGTACTTTTGTGGTTTTCAATGGTGAGTTTAGCCTTGATACGGCGTGATGAATTATATGGCAGAATATGATTCAAAATTGGAAAACGAGAAATAACCCTGAAAGTTTTCCATTTAAGTGACGCAGAATAGGGAAAAATATTAAAAAGAACACCAGGAAGCGTGGTGAGATTTCAAAGGGAAAGAACGTAACAGTATTAGGGTGCAAACTGTCTTGATTGTCACACTCGATCCTTTCCCTTCCGAATTCAAGGCAGCGCCGTCGAGTAGGTTGAAACGATTGTCCACAACCAAACAACGAGCATTTACTCTACACTTTCCCTTTCCGGTTGCCCCCCCCCCCCCCCCCCAAGAAAAGGTACACTTTCAAGATCATGTGAGACACAAAGGTCGGTTCTAAGTAGAAAACTTAGATGAGTACGACGACCCTCACGTATACGCTGGTGAGAAAGCTTTTTCGACCGGGATCATCGATCATTAGCTGTTGAGGAAATTCCCGCTTCCGCCGTGGTAAGGGGATCGGATAAATTTGGAGCTTTAGAACCTCAAATCATTCAGGAGATCCATGGAACAATGGTTTCAGGGAATCGTTTGATAAGCAAGCCACCAAATATGTGTTTTAACAGTAAGATTCTAACACTGCGCTGGGGGATGGCAGTTTGTGAGTTGTATCGCTTGTCTACTGGCATTGCGCTGGGCTGTTATAAAGTACTCGTGTGCGGGAATGAACAAAAAAACCAGATATCTGACACTGAAGCAATATCAAAAAGAATTGATTTCAGACTTATCCTAGTATCTGTCGTATGTGGACGCACAAGGCACCGGTCCACAACAGAATCTTTCGGGTACGGAAAGGTTGGGTTCACTAGTGAACTCTGAAAGATGGTTTGTGAAGAAGAATCAGCACAGTTGAATTTTGGGCCTGTGCAAACAAGCAATTATGAAAAGGTGTTTACTCTATTGAGACAAAAGCAGTCTTCGTGGTCCGTAGTGTAAAACGGCGTCCAGCTCATTTCTGCAAAGATGAGTTCACTGAATCGGATTTAGCAGAGGTACTGGTGACAGAAGGACTGTGTAAAGCCGGCAGTTTCACTTACTTTCACATTCCAACAATGGATGGGCTATGTACGGCTTCTTGAATGACTTATTGTTAGTTACAAATACCACAAACATATAAACATAGATGTGAGTCGAAAAAGTGAAACAGAAAGTTTTAGTACAAAGTCGACCAAAATTGACCTGTCGATCGGGATGTGCAACCAGCCTAGAGTCGTAGATGGTTTGGAATTCGATACAGGAAGAGACTCAAAAGAGTCGTGTTACTGTGACAGAATGAGAGAGGAGCAAGAACGGTGGATTCAAGGCAACCTGTCCGAATCTTGAGGTGCGACACTTTTGAAGCCATCCAATTTTAGTCAGAAAAAAAACACCGTCCGTAATGTAGTCTTTGATAGATCAGTAATGATAAAATAAGGAGACTTACTGCAAGTTAAGTGAGAGTAGCGGGAATGAAGTTAAGATGTAATATTCAAACAAAGTGTGATGCAAGTATTATCTTTTAGTAACTGACGAATACATCTTTGATGGTGAAAGGATTCTTCTTCAGAATAATTTTTATGGATCGAATTTGAGCCAAAATTGTTTATTTCAAATTTAACTTTGACAGAATCAGTGGAAAAAGTAGATCTTGATAGGCTGCTTCCTAGTTAAGTTGTCAGACGTATTCAGGACCGAAAAAGAGATGACCATCAGTGGGACACAACGAGTCCATTCGGATTGGATCAGATAAGTTGAAAAGGACCGGAGTTTCACCGAATTTGAGGAACTGGGTGAGAGAAGTGAAGTTCTTAACTCTAAGATATGTTTAAATAGACAAAATAGTAGCATTACACTCGTAGTGTACTAAGTTTTGGTGATTTCCTGTCCTACTTGAATAGTTCATGGGGCTACAGCTTTACTCCAACAACTGGGACAGAAGTAAGGGAATAATATTAAATGCTAAGAATGGAAAAGATTTCGGCCGACAATGTTAAGCACAACCACTGACCTCGGGGTAACGACCTGCCGGCTAATAAGAAATGAACATAGCATTTTGCATCAAACGGTGAAGAAGAAGAATAGCTAGGTTTTATTTTTCAGAGTGCTTTCAGAGGGCAATTGGCTTTTATCAAAAACGATCTAATGCTTCCAGAAAAGATCTCTGCCGACAGAAAAACAAACGTATCACAAACGCGAGGAGATGAAGAAATCTCGCAGCTGAGAGAGTCAATCCACTTGATGGTCAGGCGATCACCGTGCTGGACTCCAGGCTGTTATGACCCAGGTTCGAATTCTGTCTCTGCTGCCGGTCACTAACCATGCGTAACAGCCTCTAATTGGTCACGACCCTCTTCCTGGAGTACTGCGCAGCTTTTGTGCAGTAAAAAAACCAGTGAATGAGAAAGGAACAAAATATACTGCACATTCTGAAATTGGTGGGTTATTTTTCCTACCCATCTTTCTTTGAATGAATGTGCCCACCAGCGGTGGTGATTTTCCGTTACTCTGAACTACTGGAAGAAATTAACTAGAAGCAATTCTAAGGCTTAGTTTGAACCTAAGCATCTTGGGATGCTACACGATAATAAAATGGCTGGTCAGTTGATCTGTTGGGACCAGTACACATTGCATTTCCGATGAACACTGTACGGGTCGGGTTTCGCTTCGTGCAACCCGTCAGTTAGCTGAGTTAGAAAAGCCGATGCATACTCGCTGTCGACGAATGACTGTTTATCTACTTAGTTGTTAAAACATCCTCGTGTAAAATCGACAGAATAAAATCAAGTTTGGTCTGTGGTGTCGGTATGCAAACCTCTTGTTTATCCCCCGGCCAGTAATTCCTCAATAGTTCAACTCCAAGGGCAAAGTAGCGACAAAAAAGTACGGGAGCTGTATACGATTGTAGCCGGAAATGAACACTTTATATAGGATGAGGCAAGGGATACATGAATACATATGGCATTCTTATTGATTTCGGCGCGTGGTACGCAGATGTGATTGGCTAAGTCGAATCACAGTATACCAGGTGCGTGATGGGTTGGCGGGTTGGTAGGTAGCAGGTTGTCCTTCAGTGGTCGGTGTGAAAACTGATGTGATAGACTGATTGGTTCATGGGCGCACGCGTCACGGTTGCACTGCTATGTGGGATACGCTGGCCGTGTCATTGGTTAGTGTTCACAAGGCACCCTGTCCGTGGATTGGAAGAGTGTGGACCGCAGCCCTGCAGATGACGTGTTTTCAGGGAGATTCGGAGCCCCCTGACATGGTCCATCTTTCGACAAATTGAAAAAACCATCCGTTGATGGAGTTTGAGTGATACTGTTGTTTTTTCTGTTGACTTTTCAGTGGTTAAATTAGAAAATCTCACATCGGTACCAATCACTAAGCAGTTCTTAGCGTAGATAGGTTTTCTGCATGAGAAGCGATATCTTTGTTGATATCAAATAGTTGGTTGGCTTGTGCAATGGAGCACAAAAGAACATGCAGGACAACAAGACGGAGAACAAAAAGGTGCTTCTCGACGTATGCCTGATTTATCCAGCTGGAATTTCGTAATATTCTGGAATTAGAATATTAACGAGAAGGGGTTAAATTGTCAACTTTACGACTTTCACTCGGTGTAGAATGAACGGAAGTATGATCTACAGTCTGGTAAATTAGACAAGGAAAACCTGCACACCGAACATTGCAAAAACGGCATTGATTTCAAGCAACCTCTGTTCACCTGTTTTTCCTGTATAGAAAGATGCATCAACCCGGACCTCGGTCTACCAGGATTTCAGTAGCTAGAAAGCCCGTATACATCACTATTTTGCTGCCGATCGGTGTGACTCAATATTGATGAAGATCATTCCCAGGAGACTCACGAAAGGCAAGTAGAAACGTGATCACTTTCTATTCACTTTCGTTCCATTGCGGTTTTACAGTTGATTGACAAGAAACCGTATTCTGGTGCTTCCTTATGCACCTTCAATAACCTGCGCCTAAGGTATGTTTATAGACTTCTATGAGAGCTTATCAAAGAGCATTCGGAAGAACCACCAGATTTAGCCGAAAATCCAACCAGCAAGTTCGTTCTTTCTTATCTGAACCAATCAAACCCGCCGAGTAATACGGATTATAACAGTAGTCTCTTGTTCCCTTAATTTAATATACAGCAATGTACGGCTAAATAGAGAAGTAGTCCATCTGCTTACGGGCTACACGGTCGGTAGTGAACACTAGTTACTGGGGGAATCTCGCTCTGTCCGTCCAAGCGGTTAGCAATCGCCTCTTTAATCTGCAAATTACATTTGTCAGAAGAAAGAACAGTTGGCTTGAAAAGCCAAAAAGCCTCTCTGTCTTTGGACATTTTCCAGTTGGAGAATGCCCTCCAGCCGTCCAGATTACATTAGTACTTGGAATCCGCACCAACGGATTTGTGCAAAGTCACTGTTTTCTCCTTTTCATCAGCACTAGTGAGAAGTCTTTTCCATCTGCCTACAACCTTTTTGAGTGTAAAACACAACAGATATGTAGGTTATTGTCCCATATATCCAGTCGTTGCACACAACATATTGGTCCGATTGGTGTGCACGATCAAGCCTTAGGGTTTGAACACCGCCCAACAGGATTCATCTCTTATTCTATTGATCGACTCCTTCGATCGGTTGCTAACTTGACTTCGCGGTCTACCGGTGACGGGTGAACACACCCCCACAATCGCCGGTGTATATAGCAGCGTAGTTCAGCACTAGGCAGATTCGGAATAATCTTATTACGTCACACCACGCGCACACTATATTTAAATTGCACCGAATCAAAGAAGTTTCAGCTGTCGTCGTTTAGTTGTTGATGCTCAAGAGTCTTATTTTTTTTTGTCACGCCCGTGGGCTTTAATTCGTAGAAAGTATGTTGACTTTTACGCGATGCAGCACTGCCTTAGCCCGGTTGTCGTATCATTTTGAATTCTTGTTGAAAGTGGACAAACATATCAGAAAAGTGAACGACCAGCCATGTACACAAAAGGATCGCGTGCGCGTCAGTAGAGCCAGATAATGATGAAGAAAGGAAGACGGGTGAGGAAACGTGTATTTGGGCGGCCAAACAAGTCAAGTTCATGCAATATGTACAATCCTTTATATAGTCCTTTTCTAGACCGCTTTGCAACAACATTGGTCCCCGGCTGCCTGTACATTTCTGCTGCTTTCTGGTCAGCTGCCAGTAGCAATTAGCCTGATTCTGTCGTGCACTATTTCCGTTCGGTTGGTTCACTTGTTCCAGTTGACAGCTTGATCGGTAGCTCCTCACTTGGACTATTTTGCTCGTTGTCTGAGATCCCACTGCTCCCGATCTGCCTCTTTTTGCCTGCTTCGGTAAGCCTAGAACATGTTTGTCTTCTGTTCTTTGGCTTGTGGTTCTCGATCGGCTTGTCTGATCGGTTTTATATTCGTTTCGTTCTGTTGCTCCAGTATTCCCCGCTACTTGATGACTGCAGATCGATACGGGTACGAGGAGAAAACATGTGTGGACGAAGCAACTGAGATGAGAAAAAATGCACAATGATGGGACGGTTCCGCATCGCGCTCTCTGCCGAGCCGTGTAAGCTGAATACCCTATTGCTTTGAAGGCCTGCTGCACAATTAGGAATGACGGACAACCTGACTCTGAGAATTAGAGGGATGGACAACCATATAAGATTATAATAGTTCAGGAGTGGTAACTAGCCGGGACACCGTGGATTATTGTCTATCACCAAGTTGGACGGCGGTGGTGTGATTTTAATCGCAGACTTATGAGGTAGTAGATAAAGGCTGTAAATAACTCGACCACGGCCGGCCGTTAGTTAGTCCAAGGATAACACACGAAAGAGACAAGTAACCGCTGTGAATTCTACAATTCACGTTTCCACCGGTTGTGAATGATCACCTCTGCAGACCAGAAAAGTTGAACTTTTTGTCTGAAAAACATGATTTTCACCCTCGTTTTTAGGTTAATTTAATGTTTCGTTCCTTTTTGAATGTTCCCCTCCAATCAGGTACTTATACTTCTATTCTATGCATAGCTATCAAGGTAGCATTCTTGACGATCGCTTTAGATAACGTGAAATCCTCTCCCCCTTTATCCAGTCGAAAGCAAATCATTACACCCATCTTGCTGAAATGAAAGTGATTGGTCATTGCTGTATTAGTTCATCCTTGCGTACCCAATTACGAGACCACCTTAAAATATCACAACTTATGCCGTGAACAGCTGTTTAGTTGTTCGGGTTTCATAATCTCTCAGGAAAAAAACACGAAACGCACTATTATGTGGCAAACAGAGTACCTATGGAAAAGATGAAGTAACCGAGATGTGCCCGCAGCGATTGTACCAGACTGCCTGTCGTCCAGTGACTGAGTAACTCGTAGAAAAAGAACCCCGAATCCAGATAACCGACAGAGCTTCGAAACTATCCAGGGTGGTCGGGATCAAATTCGGAAGACGGACAAAAGGGCTGTCAGTTCAATGGGACACATAGGAAGGGGTAACGAATCACAGTCGGTGTTTGACATCAGGCACTTTATCACAGGTGAAAAGGGGTGTCCAAATCACGAGACTTGTCGACGGAGGTCAAGGACATTACAAACAAATGGACAACATAGTGACTCGGCAAACAGACTGAAACTCACGTGGGGTACTAATGAAAAGGTCAAACCATCGCAGTTAATGGAACTGGCATGGAAACCAAAGCACAAGTAGACCGGTGACAGTGTCAGGAAGATAAGTAGGTTAGGGTATAAACACGCGCATAGTGACAGGTCAAATTTAGGGTGGTTCAGATTATCCTGACCCTGGATCAAAGGCGAAGGGGACCTCGGTGTTACCAACTAACCGTGTAGGGTTACCCGTATCACCAGTACAGGTAACACGGACAGCGGAACCAAACATGGTTCGGCTTGGGAATAGAGACAAGAAATATATTTTATACAAATAAAAGTTTATTATTGTGCTGAAGATATCACCTTTTGGTTAAAATACTGCTCATCCTCCCTCGTACTCTTACTCCAGCCTTTCGCGAACTTCATACCAGTTCTGAAGTTGTAAGCGTCAGATAATCTAATTACCGAAACCAAGATCAACAAATTTTGACTACCTTCAGATCAATCGTGATTTAAAGAAAGCGTAATTGAGATAAACGGAAAGTTAGAATCTCAGTCCAAGTCGTGATACAACATAAAGAGATACCGATGGCTTTAAACTTCGCTCCACCGTGGTCCTGGTTTTGAATCCGGCCACTACCGGTCAGTTTTCGTCCCTTTTACAATAGCTAACTGGTGGCTTTTCCCTTTCAGAAGCTTTGCATCATGGTTGCACGATAAACAGAGTGACTGAGTGATCGGAATACAATCCTTACCGACCTGGCTAAACACAATGGTCTTCAAGGCTCTCTAAAACTGCGATTTCACATGTCGTAGAGACTAACCTCAAGGTGCACGCCGATGGAGAATTTTGCCACCTGTATTTAGTTCTAGGTTCTCAAGTCTTAGCTACAACGGAGGTCTATCTGCCTCAGGTTATAGAAGCAATCACTTTCCTGTTGCCTATCTGCGGAACATGTTTCAGGCGATCCCTCCTTTGAAGTGTCCAGTGGAAGATGCGATTAAAGTTTCACCCACATTTGAACAAGAGAATATCTTGCGAAAGCTTTACCACCTCCCCTCTGCTCTCAAGTATACCGTACTCTATTTCGGTGAATTGTATGGTTTATACTGCTTTCAACTGGCCAGGGGACGAACCAAGGAAAAGCACCCTTGTTTACTATATGGTTCTTTCATTCATGACCAGAATTTTTCTACTGCAGTATGAATCCACTGGCATAATTCTCTACTAAAAAGCACTGGACTATCCTTTCACAGTCTTGAAAAAGGTCATCATGTCCGTTGCCCACCCACCGTTGGTGAACCGCTCAAGAATGGAGTTAGATGTGTTTCGTGTGGTATTTTTCTGACGGGCGCTCGAACATTGTTTTCCCCGTCTCTTCTTTCATTCGCTATTTACTATTTGTCTTTATAATAAACACTACAATTTCACGTGAGCCGAATCAGGCTACACGTAAAGAACAGCCAAGCCGGCTTCAAGGTTTGGTGGTCCATAGAATACTGTGACTCACAGTTGAGCAGCACTTACTGACTGTTTCATATTATATATATATATATATATATATATATATATATATATATATATATATATGCATGCATACATGCATTCGATCGTAGGACTTTACGGAAACCTTATCGTGCTATCTCTTCTAGGTAAGTGGTGCTACTAGTACAAAACGGCCTACTTATTCGAACTGTCATAGTCAGAGGTCAACCTCATCGCCCCACCACGTTTTCCCTGCAGGGAAGGGGACAATCATTCATCTCTTGTAATGTGGAGTAACTGAAAAATCTAGAAGCAGCAAAAGTTCTTCCGAACGTGTCTCTCTTCACTGAGTATCTTGAATTCAACCTAAGTGAAATGGACAACTTTGAAATAATTCAAGCGCGTAACGCAGATGAGCAACTTTTTGATGGTTCAATTTCAATCGATCCCACTTATTTGTCTCGTGATAGAGAGGCATCATTATTTCAGTCAGCCTCTTTGGCATTCGATTGGTTAGTCGGCCATTTGTCTGATTAAAAAGGAAAGAGGGAAGGATTAAATGGGTATCAACATGTGGACAATTTGTGACCCGGATTGACAGTGCTGTCGCGGGTGACGTCATCAGTCTCTGACCAAGAAAGCTCAAGGGCATGCATTACCTTCCTTTGTGAGCATAGCTCAGGCTTGAGGCCTCGCATACTGATTGCTTCAGCCATTGCAAACCTCCAGTATCCGATCACTTCAGATTTATTGTCTCAAATCCTATGAATCGGGTACCAAAATATTGTACGTTTTGAGTATTCATTGAGCCTTGGAAGCGGGACTTGCTGGTTATAATCATTTCATTTCATTTCTCATTTCGTCCGCTCTATTGAAACAATTATTTATTTGTAATTTTGAGAAATGTTTGGTTAAACCTATTGTCAAAACCTTTGCCATGGCTTACCAAGTAACCCAATTAAACGGGTAAGTGAAAGTCAGCGTATTCATTCTATGTCTGCGCTTGAGAGCAGAGCGTAAGGGGCAAACCTTGTAGTCCTAAAGACTCATCGCATAATCAATAAGAAATGGGACCCGTGGAACTAGGAATTGATGAAGGGAGCTAATCAAGGAGAAAGATGGTCCAGAAATGATGGCGAGCCGGGTGCGTATCGGAATGAAACGTTTTTTACTCAGTGTGGTTTGAATAAATACATGTACAACATGGTGTGTTAGGGAAAATTCTTCACTACGTGGTTTTCAATGTTACTGTTTTAATGGCTACTCCGGCTTTAGTCTTAATCCTACTGGTTTTTGCTCTAGCACAGTTTGAGTCTTGAACATTGCATCTCCCTTTTCCATCGTTGGGCGAGCCTTTTCTACCGTATTTTTTCACCACTTCGCGTGATTGCGAAATGGGCAGCCTTACTTCAGTTTATATTCACACAGCTCAGCCTCGGTTGTTTGCTCTTGGAGTGACAGCTTGTGTCTTTGCCTGCTCTGAAGCCGTTTTTGCCGGTCACGCTCGGGAATTTTATTTGTCTGGCCTGATCAAGCGTGCAGAACTTTTCTTCTTGGAAGTACTTCCGTGGACAGGTAATTTTTCGATTATTCTCCACTCTTCGAAAAGATAATTCTGTTTTGTCAGATTATCTGCCTTGTCTATTGTTGGAGCCTTGGCTGGATAGTGACTATGGCTCACTGTTAGAGGTGTGCCTAAGGTGCACATTTTACGTTCACTGAAAAATAGTGCCGTAGATTTCTGTGTATCAATTTGTTCTCGATTTCAGGACCTGTGGGACTACGTTTCACTCAGTACCAGTCGTCGCTAGCCGGAATTGGCTTGGAATTTTCGCAGTCTTGTTTTGCTGCTACAACAGGAGCTGCTGGAATTCCAATTCGCTGCAGTGAGATTTTTTATCCTAAATCATGTGTATTATATCAACCAGAGTGACACAATAAACCCCATAAAATATATTATTCTTCAGGTTTACTTGTCTGTATCTGTCGCCGGTCGAGTTTGTCCAAGCTTGGTTACCATGGTAAGTAATTCAGCAGTCTGAAAGTTCAAAATTGGCAAAATGTCAAATGTGACTAATTCTCATAACTGTGAAGTTACAATTCACCATAGGGGTTTTTCATTTCTTATCAGTGGACGGTGATCCTGCCAAAAGCAGTTCTCCTTACGAACACTTTCCAAACATGCGTACTTCGAAGTAAGTATTCAGGAGAATGCAAATCGATTGGGAGAACCACGTATTTGTCTCGGGGCTCAGCCACACACGCGGTTAATGACAGTCTCAGCGGCGGAAAAATGCGTTTTATTTCGAACTCTTGACCGTGGCTTCAAAGTCGTGTGAACGATGTCGGTTAAAAATCCATTTCCTTTTCGCAATAATGGAGGAACTTGAGGTCAAAATCGAAAAGATCCACTAATTTATCAAATAAGAATGAAATAAAACCCTGAGAACCCGTTTGGTACTTGTTTCGGTTACATCCTCGAATGAGAAAACGTCTGTAGGTAAATAGACATTTTTTTTGCATAGCTCATGCACAACATGATGTAACAACAAGACTGAGTAGATAAAGGACAAAACGTCCCACTCGAATGGTGTTATCTGCACTGGGATAAAAAGGATCGTGCAAAGATTATTATAACTATTCAATGGGGTTTTCTGATAAAGTCCAGAATAAGATGGCAATGAAAACCGAGGCACTGTCGGCTGCTTCAGCCCTCGGCCAATCTAAAGCCGGCTCGGTGCAGTCAACGAAGATGGTCACGAGTTACAGCTACGAAAATAGAACCAAAATGCATTGCGTATGGTTTTGACCATCGATATACTTTGTATGCGCTACAAAGAGACTTGAAATGCTGGCAAAAATTGGTTCATCATAAGAAATCTCCAGGAAGACTTATTTTAATGAATTTTTGGCCACGAAAAACTTTACGCGGTTTAATATAGGTAGCAATTGGTCATAATCAACCTTGCCAAAGAAGAACGAGATGTTATTAGCGAAGTCCTGAGGGGAAAAACATGGGATTAAACAAATCAAGTGAGACGACAAGAATTTCCCTGAAGAAGACCACATTATGCACCAGTCCATGTTTTGCATGAGGCTATGTATCTCATAGCCAAGGATACATCTGTCCACTTGTCACAAGTTTTCACAAAGGCGAATCTATGCATAGTTTAAAGACTCAAACTTTACCACTTTCTGGTAACGAACCCGACTTGCAAAGTGATTGTGGTGGTATTCCTGATTTCGAAAGGGGAATGTATTACTTTTAATCCATGTAACACGAAACTTTTCTGCCAGGTTACAAGATTGCATGTCAGGAATAGATTATTTCTGGAAAATCACGATGTCCAGTGAATATGAGCAATATATGTGAAACTGGACATTGTAAGCAGCAATATTAAGACTGATACTCACAGCTATGGATTACGCATAAAAAGATCTTAATGTATCTATTATCAAATTGCTAATTATGGAGGTCCCATGGAGATTTATATGTGTGCAGCCTAAACCCACATTTTACGATTTAGACAACACAAACCTTACCCTGTAAATCGGAGTCTGCGGTGCATGCAAAACTTGTCGGACAAAGTATGACCGGGTAGGGCGGATATCCCAAATTGAGGGGTTCAAAAAAATCAACAGTGCACTTGGTATTTCCCTGTACTAAGAATCTATGCAAATATGCAGTGCAATCTTGGACGAACCACACCTGCCTCGCCTTGTGCGTTGTACCAGCCAAGAAGTAGACTGGAGTATTATAATCAGTGCATACGGAAATCCTCTCTAGGTATGATTTCAATCTGTCTGGACGGTACTGCAGGCAAATGTACAATGGGGATAATAAAAACCGATTTTTTCGATAGGTCCTGTTAGTCTTTTTAGAGGAGAGCAGGTGTTTAGGCTTTCTCAGTGTTTAAACATACGCTCTATTCCCGTTAGGGTTGTAAATTATCTTTGACTTTTGGGTCAGCTCAACAGAAAGCACCATCCTTCTTCAGCCAGTACTCGGGGAGAGAAAAATCCAATTCAAAACAAGCTGGTAGTTGGTGGTATGTGGTTACTAACTAACAGTAGAACACTGAACGATGAACGGGAGCTAAATTATGGAAGATAGAATTCAAACCACTGTAAGCAACTCAGCTCCTTGCATACCCAAATTCACGCTTTTCTAGTGAGTTGATGAATCTGGATTGTGGATTATTACTGAAAGCTATTCGCTGTTAGTCAGTGAATTTCATGCCCCATTTTGCATGGCGAATTCTTGCTACAAAAAGCAATTTAACATTCGCGATGAATAGAATTCTGAAAGGTTTTATGTTCGAAGTCAGTAATCAAGATGTCTCGGATCAAAATACACAAGCTTTATCTTTGTCTTATGGCGAAGCAATTTTGCATCACTTTTAAAGCACTGATTATCCAACGCAGAATATTGCAAATTCTGATTTCATTTTAAATGTTCTTGAGAGCTAAGTCCAGCTTTTAGATGGCAATAATTAGGGTGGCCTAACTACTAACGATCCAACCTCAGTTGGTGATGATACATTTGAGACGTAAACCTTGGGCTCAGCGATCAGTAACTTATTTAATCCACCGACTTGATCTGAAAACACAGCAAAGCTAATGTCTCTCCCAGATTTCATGGATTTTAACATTTAAGCATGTTGCCGCAGCTTTCAAATGCAGTTATCTACCGAAGCAGTAATTTTTGGGTTCAATGCTCAAGGAAGCTACGTGAAAAATGGCCAAGACTCACGATACGGCCTCATTATTCTTGGCCGATATGACGTACGCGGTGTTATGTTAAGGATTTCTTCTATGCGACAAACTGTTCACCTTTCAATTACCTCTCAGCTTCTGTTAGTAAGCTTTTTCTAGGCAGAACAACAAAGCACCAGTAATATCAGCGGTAATATCAAAATAATTATGCGTAATAAAGATTATTGGTCCAGTCAAAATAATCCGTCCAATCAGGACTGATTTGTTAGTCCCGGGGTTAGTAATTTTGATCGATCTTTTTCAAAATGGCTGAGACTAAAAAAAATTCAATCCATCGGCCTACCTTGATTTATGCCTAAACGCAAATGAAGTCCATATTCAATGCTTCTGCTAACATTTAATGCAAACAGAGAGTTACGGTTGCGTATGTTCCCGAATTTTATAGTTGCTATCCATTCTTCATATTCTTGGCCAACTATGAGCTGTTTCATGAGCATCAGAAAAGAGCTGATTGAGCTGGAGAGACGGAAGGTTTTTTCAAACATTTTGTTGAACAACACTTGGTGATCACTGTCAAAACAAGAAAAGCTAATAATTCTTCCTCGTTATCAATTTTCCTGCCTCACTAAGGGTACACGGGAAATCATGGATGAAGAAATGCTCTGATTGGAAGAGATGGCCTTTTATGTCAGTTTCATGACACCTCGAGATAACTTCATTTCAGTTGAGCAACCAAATCGGTTGTATCAGTGAAAAATATGAAGAAAAACAATACAGATATACTACTATTCACGACTAGGAAAACTGCAGCGGAGGGCTGTTTGAAGTGCAGAGGTATGAGACTAGTGGTTAATACGTAGCCAATACTCGGGTGCCCTCCTAGTAGACCAACTCTGTCACATTGTGTCATGAGATGGGCAAACAGAGCCCGTCCAGTTTTGAGGCCAAAGCTTGAAACGGGACAACAGATCCATAGCGTGAATCGATGGGACGAGGGATGAATCCGGTCAAGCGCTGTTTAGTATGAAGACTTGTCAGCTCAAACCAGTTGGACCAACACGGTTTGTGCAACGATTGGGTGGAAGGACAAAACACCTCACATGATCATTCTATTTTGGGCTAATAAAACGAGGTGGTTCGGAAGCCGAATACCGTTCTTCCCTGAACTGGCGGGCGACTGCAGAATAGGGTTTTATCAAAAGTGTGGATGTCCGACTGCCTGACACCGAAGTTTTCTTCACTTCTATGATTCCCGTTAAAATTCAATTTACTCCTTTTTCCCTTGGAGAAAAATATGAAGTGCAGACTTAAAACCTAGAATATTTGCTTTGAGTCCCCCTTTTGGGGGGTTTTTCACAAATTAGTCCTGCAGAAAAAAAGTCGCCACGGTGGGAAAGACCAAAATCGGTTGCTAACCTTTGAGCATATTAGAGTTTCATCGTCTATGCCCTTTTATTTGTTGGTCCATTGTATGGATATGAAAAAAAACAGGGAATCGTACAACTTAGGACTTTCGCGCAAGCTCTCTCTCTCTCTCTTTCCTACAAGATTGCCTTTTCTCGTATGAAGCACGCAGTTCTGATTCGTGTTGTGCAAGTTATTACTCGCCAAAAATGGATCGAAGTCAACGAATGGGGATGAAAGAACTTTGGCGAAATATTTTAAGTAGTATTCACAGGTGCTCGTAACTCACCTGTTCAGACATTCAATAGAACTATCGCACTGTAGAACACCACACGTTCAGTGAATATCATTAGCTGATTATTCAGAGTAATTTACCGACATCTTAAATCATCTCGGAAATATTCCGGTTCACACAACGGAGACATTGTTCGAATCGAGGCATCAACTCCACCGTTGTAGAAGAATTGTATTATCCACTCTCTGAAACTGTCTAGTCCGTGATAATTGGGCCAAAGGAGTGGGGATTGGCAAAGTGACACAGCTGTATGGCAATCACGGGAATCTATGACATATATATTACTACCAAAACCCCTGTTCACCTTGATCCTACCATGTATGAAACCCAATGGATTCCGTACGGCTCAGTTTTCTTTTTGACTAATGGGTTTCCTTGCTCCGGCGATGCACCAAATTTCCTTTGGCTCGACTGTCCTTTCATAGAGTATATTAGAGAACCATTATGGGTAGATTATCTACGGAATAAATATATAATCCATCAAATTTCTGGATTTCTCCTATTTGAGCCATCTGGACTCTGTTTGATCAGACTCGACTTGATTTTATGAGCAATTCTAGTTGAATTCCGACAGAACTGTGTCGACTGGACAACGAAAAGTACACGAATTTGGATTAGGTTTTCCACGGACTAAAGTTGATTTTGTCCATAGGGGAGTTGAAGAATAAAGGGGGATTGCGTAATTGTTGTGCACACTTGCTTCACGGGATAGTGAGTCTTGATTCCTTCAAAAGCTTGCTAGCAGTTGCTGGATGACTGAGTTATAAATAATTCATCGGTGGCTTGATCGATAGCCGTCTTTTATGTCCAGAAGTAACCTCTGCTGCGCAGGAAACACGTCACTCTCAAATGCGCATAGGCTAATTTTAGAAACGTATACGCTAGTAGAGTTTAAACGAAGAAAAAATCAAAATACAATTTCACAGAAAGAAAAGGAACGAATTGTCCTTCAAATAAACAGCTTCTGATGTGTATTTTACACTAGGAAGGTCAATATTCCTCTGGATTTTCTGCTTTAATTATGAATTTTGAAGAATGTAGATCATCCAGGTCGAGAAAAACCGTGCTGATTTCTAGTCGTTCTATCCGTAAAATTTGACTAATTTATGCAAGTATCGACTTGATCTTGCCCCAATGAACAAAGAATCTGTCCGTATTTATGGACGTGAATATAAACCCTAATGAATTTCTGTGTTCCCAAAGGCGAGTTTACATTTAGAGGGAAAATTTTGCAAATTCACAGTTGATTTATGGTTCTTCTGAAATTAGTAAAGTAGCTTAAGATTATCAAACGGAAACTGCACTGATAACTATGGCGAATGGATAACAAAAGTTTGTGCAACCACTAACTGAATACTGAGTGCAACTGCTATGGTCAGTCTCATTCCCATCAACAGAACCGAAAATTTTAATCAAAATGGCTAACAGTACAGAAATAGTAAAAGTCCGGAATACTGGCCACACCAGAACGGAGCTGATCGGAATATATCACCGTGCCCCTTTCAGGTTTGTTTAGATCTGTTTGGAACTATATGACAGAACAGTAGAATCTTATGAGGTGGCGAATGTGAAACGCCTTTATTTCTTGTTTTCGTTACTGTTGCTGTCACTGTAGTGGTCCATGCAAAAGTTTTCTTGTGAGGTGGTAAAATAATCCTAGTACAAAGAGACACGTACTTAGTAGACGTAGAGTAAACATTTCGAGAGTTTGGTTTAGGTGCTGACAAATATCTTCAGAAAAAATGAAACAAAAGAGATATCACATGTCCGACGAGGTAGAGCGACCACCGCAAGCTCCACCTCGGTGGGCATCACCGTTCACGTGATAGACTCAAAATCTTGCTTGTCTGACTCTCTTTCCCGCTGGGACTCAGACTGTAACATATCACAACTGATGACTCTTATCGAAAATCTAAACGGAAAATCGTCCTATTGCATGGAGATAACACAAAACTAGAGTGGAAGAAAGAATTTCAATTTTCTTCGACAAACAGTGCAGTGCTAATAAGCACATCAAAAAGTCCAATATTAACTATCATATGTGGACATCCCTATATACTGATATAATTCAACATAGGTTTCTTTTCACTCTGTTCTCCATTTTGTCCAGTCCATTTGAAATGACACGTGAATGTTGAGCCTTCCGGTACCTCAGTCAGTTAAGCACAAAGAATACTTCAGCTCCTCTCAGAGTGCTAGCTGGGACCCAATATCCTGGATATGACAATCGAGAGCAATTTACACAGAAATTGCGAACATAACGTACGGAGCGAACCAACCAAGAGTTTTGAAAATCGTCTTATGTTTTTATTTTTGCCCAAAACTTATTTAGAACGGGAGAGAAATGCATGGTAAGTTTATTTTTAGAGACGTGCACCGACAAAAGCGGTGTCTTTGACAGAAACAGTGTTTTGATAATGCCCAGTTTCATGATCTTATTTGAGGTCGATCATTTGCTGAATGACAGACCCCACTTGTGTCGTTGTGATCGACCTCATATTGATATACTGAATGAAATTCAACCGGAAAAAAGTCATTCGTATTGTAAAAACAACTTAGTATTCGGATACAGAACCCAACATAGTAGGTAATTTTACGCGGTGAAACATAGAAAGAAAGAGAGAGAGAGAAATGTAACGAATCTCGAGTGATCTTAGTCAACTCTGGTTGCTTTGTGTTTCACTTTCCTAAATTACAACGTTATATGCAGGCGGGCTGAGGTGCAGCCAAGTCTGACAGACGGTTCTGATGATTCACAGCGAGTCGAATAAAGCAGCTGTAGAGTTTTGTTTCCATGAAGCATTTTATGGAGAACTGGAAGTTGGCTCTGCACGAGGAACGGTGTCTCGGCTGACGAAACTGCCTGATTCTCTCAGAAACAGAATGCAGTGCACTGAACCATAACGGTCTACGGAGATTTCTTTGTGGACCGGTTTTACATAGCAAAGACGATGTTAGTACAAACTGATAAAGGCACTGGACTGGCTCATGTTTACGAAGACGAAGAAAGGCTGACTTGTCAAGTACGGCCCAATGAGCGCGAGCGGATATCAGCTACGGTAGGAAGCTGACTGTTATATGATCTCACTGCAAATACGACAAAGCAGGGCTTTCCACCAGCCACGGGATCACTTATTTCGGGATTCAAGCCTTGCTTCTGGGATGTGCTGGAAACCCATGACATTCGATCGTCACGGGATTTGTCATTTGAACTATAAGAAGGGTTTCCTAATTAAAAAAATTCAACTTTTTTGTGTACCTCTTCCAATACCGATAAATGTAATTTTGCCAATATTCTGTGAGTAATCTAGACAGTAATTTATTCATATTTTTATGTGGTAAATGATTCCTGCTGTACTCTCATTTCTGAAAGAAAATCCGCAGAGATATCCAGTATGCAGTTGTTCCCACTTGCCTGCTCGGAATCCACAACAGCAGCAGCACGACGAATTCCCCCTAGACCTGACTGGAGCTCGACCGTGGCGGGCGGGCACAGTCCTGATCATCAAAACATTAACCCTACAGCTACCAGATAAACGATCTGAGTGGAGGTTGCGCACCGTTGGATGTGCACTTGCGTTGTTCGAATACTAGAGCCAGTGTCCATTAGGCTGAATGTCGTCAATGCGATTTCGGCTCGAAGAGTGAACTGTAGGATGAGAAAAATGCAGGTAGATTGTCCTTATATATATATATATATATATATATATATATATATATATATATCATCTCAGCAACCAAAATGGTATCTTCTCATCTCTGCTGGTAGAGCTTTTGAGGAACCGAATTATAGGTGACTTCGACTCGTTAGTGCCACTTCCGTGGAGAGTGATACATTTTATTCAGTGGAATCAGTTTAATGGTTTTGTATCAGTTGCATGTGCGGAATACGAAGTCTAACGCATACTACGGCTAAACGACCGTTGCTAAACCACTAAGTGAACGGGGACTGAAAGAAAACCGGCGCGGCCCTCACAATGGGGCTGAAGAGATGGGGATGAACTACATTTTCACAACCAGTCAGGTGTGTGACTCTAACTCATCAGTGAGCACTAAAAAAACATTTTATCAAGGGTAAGACAGAGAACGCATTTATGTTACACTATCCTGCTTGAAAATCGAGGGCTTCCGTCGATCCGGTTAGTAATTCACATTCGGATGGCATCCGCTAGATGACCACCGTTTTCGAGTTTCATTTTCTGCGACATTCTGGTAACTCCAACCAAGTCGTCTAAATGATCATAGTTCTTTTTCTTATCCTTTTGTAAGCATACCTTTGTTGTGGTCCCATAGAACACAATAGAATAACGCAAAAAGGACGGCTTCACATTGCCGCCTCAGTTTGTCGATCTCCCTCCTCCCCGCCCGTTCACTCCCAACAGTCGAAGTGACTAATTCCGTTTGATCTTCCCAAGCGGATAATGGTGACTAGGAAAAAACTGTGGGACAGAAATGAGTTCAACGTTGGTCTGTGTCCGCGAAAGACTGTCATCAAAATGCATTAATCTTCATCTGTAGTACCCCACGACACAAAAGTATCCCATTGCTGTTCAGTTGCCGCTTTGGTCTTTGTGTTTGAACTATCTAAGAATGGCCAGCTAGTCAATAGCTACAGGTCTGTGCTGTCTGATGGAAAATCCACTTTCGATGGGAGAAAGCTACACACTTGGTAAGACAATGTGAACGGAATTATATCATTGCTTATAGGACGGGAAAACACTGAGAAATATAGGTTCGAAAAAGTAGAACACATTCTTCACTGAACACTTAGATCCTGTGATGAATTCGAATAAGCAATCAGGTAGGTAAACACTGCTAGATGAATTCCTTTCGTATGCTCTCACCGGTCGCGTACGTATGACATCCAGCGGGAAAAATAACTATAACGCTAAACGATATGATTGACTTAAGCATTTTTATGGAACTTGAAGCCTTGTGTGTGATTGGCTAAAACCACTGTTGGTTGAGCGTTGTTGTGTCCACAACCGGTAGCAGAACACGTAATGGTGGTGTTGCATTTATTTATGCGATTGTAAACACAAAATCCGGCCGTAGCCGGCGACTAAGCGGCAAAACAAGCACGTGAGTTGGCATAAAGAAATAAACTACTTGTGCTGTCACTCGCAGCAGAGGAAGACCAATCAGTACACAGCAAAATCGATAGGTCAGTACTGCTGGCGCTAAAGCATGGTTAAAGATCAAGACAAGTTGGGAGTATGTCCATTCATGAGAGGAATATTGGTCGGTTGTCCACGTAGTGTGCGAGACCCTAACCAGACACAACAAGCGTGAAGGTATTATGTTTTCGGAAAAATAGGACGGGTTTGGTGTGAGCAATCGAGAACACTTCTTACGTCCTTAGTCGGCTTTTGTCATAATGAAGTAACAAGACCCAGAAAGCATTCGTCGGATCTACCGTGTGAGTCTTTTTGATCAAGTGGCGAGCGAAGGCCCGGTCCATCGTTGTAGGCCTAGTCATTACGTCACGTATGCAGCCTGGAAGGTGTTCCACCACTCTAGCTCGCAATGATCAGTCATTCCTGCCGATGTACGCTACTTTTCAGCTGTAAGAGAAGGCGCGAATGCCGTGGGAGGCAGATTCGACCCAAAGGCAATCTTTGAACGGGGGACATGGGGAGGCGCCGTGTGAATGAGGGATAACGCAGTGAAGTGTTATAGTATGTTCTATGAAATGCGTTTTTTGATGCCTTGCTTAATAAGCAGTATTTACAATGAATTCACAAAGTAAATATACTCCTTTTAAGTTAGCAAATAAGTAAGTAAAATACTACTGCTTATGTGAAACGGCCAAATAAACTCCAAGTGAACTACGGACGGGTAAAATACCCAGTTGCTTACTGGCAGCAACTTATAGCCAGATCCGAGGCGATTCCCATGGTAAACAGTGTAGTCTGCTTGATCGATTGCCTTCTATACTAAAACAGACCCAAGCAACGGATTCAACTTAATTCTGATGCAGCACCCGGCATTTTGAGTTTGTAATTTCCCTGATTCTTTTCATTTGTCAAAAAACAGCAATGTAATATTTTAAACGAAGGAAGCATCAGATAGAAACTGTCAGTGAGGAAAGATGACCGGCCACGATTGCATTAGCCAAGCCAGTGACTACATAAGTTGGGAACACAAAGGTACCCGTTTTGTTAGCACAAAGCACATTAAAAGATTTAGGCTGTTGTTCTCCAAGACCAAATGAATTTTCAAAGCTTTGGGCTGGCCACAAACACAGTATCCAATAGATGTTTGCCGGGAGACGGTTCAGTAAGGTCCTTCTCGGTAACTTTTAAAATGACCAAATTTTTCTAGTTAACCTGTCACGTGACTATGATTTTAGGAAATTCTTTAGGCTTCTTATTTTGACTTCGCTGCGTGACTGAATTCCGGGAGTTCATTCGAGTCGGAACTGGGCCATCTCCTCGAAAAATGTTTCTCCACAACTGGCTCGAGTTTCACCGGCAGTAATTATTGAATGCTTTTTCACAAGGGCACCGACAAGTGGAGCAAATGCAACATTGGTTTGATCAGCTCTTCTAGGCTCAGCACAAGTGACCTGAGTTACTCACAGCAAAGTTTTCCAAACTGCAAGCTCGACTGGTAAATTTTAACCAAACGAATTTCTCCAAGTTGGTTCTTATGAAGAAAAAAAAACAGTCATATCGACTGATCTTGGATTTCCGTCCAGATCCGTACGACGAAATTGTCAACGATTCCTTGTTAGTCGAGATGATACTGTGTAATGCCTGAGAAGTTGTGTATTGGTGGGCGAAATCACACCATTTTTCACTTTGGTGTTTTGCGCCGATTCATCGGTCCTGTTATTCGTGCATCAGAATGTGGGTGGAAAATTTCGACGAACTTTAACTGGCATTAACTCTGTTTGTCTTACGAATAACATAGTGGCGAACATTTGTCCAGGGTTTAATTTTCTCTCACTAGGTGCCCAATAAAGGGACCGCATTCATCTGAATAAGTTTCACCCTTTAACTTGCGCATTAGCCTCATGAATTCCGCTGATTCTACACGGAAACAGAAGACTGAATTGTCCCTTGAAATGCTGTCGTAAGAGAGTGGTAATAAACACTTTTCAATTACCCACCTTTTCGTTGTAATTTATCGCGTTGAAGCTGTTACGTACACGAATACTGGTGCAACAGGGTGCGAAGGAAATCCGTTCATTCCGTACGTAAGCAAGCAGGCAAAGGAACAAATGCAACGTCTACCACAGGCTTAAACCTTATGAGCAATCACGTGGGTCCAAGCAAGGCCGCTCAGCGGACAACGAATCAACGAGCAAGTATGATTCAGTACGGAAGTTCCATTGGTTAGAACAAACCGTTCGTGGTAAGAGCGCGTTTAAGGTGGTGTGCGTGCGTGCAAGAGTGCATGCGTGCGCGCTTTATAGCAGACATTATCGACCTCCAGGTCAATAAGCACGCCGACCTGGACGGAAAGCAGTCAAAGGTTCGACTAGAGGTAGACCATACAACAGAAGCGAAACTTAATTTAAAAGAATAGAACTGCTTGGTGGTGAATCTGAACTCGGTCAGCCGTGGTCAAGGAGTCATCTTCTGGGGTTCAGACCTATCCTTCGCGGGTTCGATTCCTACCACCGCCGTACGCTACCCCACATGAGTGCTTCCTATTAGCCGCGGCCGTCTTCGCGAAGTATTGTACATTGTTGTATAATAGGCAAAAAAGGAAGCGAAAGATTATCCTATTTATTTGGGATTTATCCGATCTGATATCCTGATGCAATTATAAATGTATCCACCAAAGAAATTTTGTCATTTCTTCAAAAATCAACCGTGCACCGAATCAAGTATGCGGCTGCACCCTGCGAAGATAATCAACAGGTCTAGCGAGCAAAAAATCACGCGGGAGTTTTCGTGCAGTAAATAAATCAATGAGCATTGTTTGAAAGGGTTTTCTTTTCATCGAACACGGATATCGATTTCTATAAAACAAGGACAACCTTCTTACATGGATGTATTAAATACTTTGAGAAAGCTACCGAAAAACATTTGGGCTAACGATGTGATTTTTCCGCAAACAATTTTGCCTGATCAGTGCAATAAAACGACAACAAGAAAAGTCTCATCGTCAACAGTAACAACAATAAAAACGGACACATCAAAAACAACAACCACAATGGCGACTACTACTACCAGTAGTAGTAGCAGTGGTGGCACTACTGCTTCTACTACTTCCACTTTTACCTAAATACCAAAATCTTCATAACCTTGGTAGCAGGGCAAGAATCATAGCATATTTATTGTGCTCTGGACTTGTACATCTGTTTTCAGTATGTGTGTATGATATTTTATGGTTTCGGCTTTGCCAGCAGTTCATTCAGCCCATCTCCAGTATCACGGCTTGCGATATTTCATCCCAATTTGCCTCCTCTTTCCAGCTTTTCTAGAGTCACTTAAAGCAGCTGAATACATTATCTAATGGTTTCCCCTTATATCTACGTTTACTGTACCCTGACTTTCAAAGTTGTATTGAACACTGTTACATTCAAAACCTCGAGTGATGCGACAAACTTTGGAGTGGGGATACCCTTCTTTGTGTTTTCAGACATGACGGCGTCCAGTTCAAGGTCATCTGAATAATTTTGACTCTGCTGTAACATTTCCAGGGCCAAGTGGTTCTTCTCCTTGTGCATACCTTCTGTTATGACTGTGAAACTACTCTTTCAGAAGTAGTCTATATTATTCCGCCTCAGTATTCTTTTCCGTGGTTTCCATTTTCAAAACCGGAGCCAAGTCTATGAATCGTTTACGAAAACTTAGATCTTCATTCCTTTCAGGAGAGCTTGAGCTGCACAATACAGCGACGCAAAAATAAAACCAAGGCAAAATGGTACGGGGTGGAAGGCTCTGTGAAAGTCGTGTGGTCTTCCGCAGCCAAAAGTCCTTATAGAATAGAAAAGCTATTTTGTGGGCATATCTACCAGTGGGCTTACTGATTGGGAATAATAGGTCGAACCAACCATGTTTAACTCTGGATATAGAGTCTTAAGTAGATTGACCTGTTTGAGGCTAAGTGAAGCTTAATTGGAGAACGCGCTTGGTAGACTACAGTTGACCCAGTGGCCAGGGCACGAGGAACATTCTTTGATAAGATGTAGGCCAACTTGAGGCCTGACAAGTACAAGTTGGTAAAATGATACCCATTCGTAATGCGAGAAACGAGCTTAAAAATGAATCAAAACTGTGACGGGAACTAGTTTGTTCATTATTTGGGTATAGAATACTCAACAAAAGAGTGTCAGATATTTGTATGCATTCCAAGTAAACAGTTATGATCAGAAAGCAAAAAATTGCCATGACACACAAAAAGGAGTGCTCCGTAGGCAAAAGTCATGAATTGGATCAAAGTAAACTTCACACCAAGAAAGGGCAAAAGCCATGTCACATAATATTCATCATCCGAATCATCATCATCATCATCATCATCATCATCCAAATCATCATCATCATCATCATCATCATCCGAATCATCATCATCATCATCATCATCTGAATCATCATCATCATCTGAATCATCATCATCATCATCATCATCATCATCATCATCATCATCATCATCATCATCATCATCATCATTATCATCATCATCATCATCATCATCATCATCATCATCATCATCATCACCATCATCATCATCATCTGAATCATCATCATCATCATCATCTTCCGAATCATCGTCGTCATCATCATCACCACCACCATCTTCTTATTTATCATCACTGTCAATATTATTGTTGTAGTCAATATTATTACTATCGTCACTACCTCCAACACGATCATCCTCTATGTTGCCACTTTTTTTAAAAACCGTTATTACCATGGCCGATCAATATGTTATTATTAGTCGTGTAGCGAGTGGATTCTTTTTCTGTCGTTTGTCTTAAGTGCTTTTCGATAAGCTTTTCCGAGTGTCGCAGCAGAAGCAAGTCACTTAATACGGCGAACAGAGAAAAATTCAAAATTTGATCATTCACTCGGTTGAAATTCAGTCGAATCAAACCCACCAATGGACGAAGTGAGAACGTCAACTCACAGACACGCACACAATCAACGCTCGAGCAGAGGGATTCATTCTCACAGAAGTCGGTTACCAGTGATGTACGCAGTTTACCAACAATTTCGAATTTCCTTTTCCAATGTACCTAAGTAGCCTCATGCGTTTACATCAGATAGACGAAAATCCAAATAATTTATCTGTCATTTTCCTCTTTGTTTGTCGTAAAAATGGCGAGGGGTTCAAAAGTCAAAGTTAGGCAAAACAATTTCGTTGAGATTCTGAAAGCCCCCGATCTGTGACTTACTTCTATTGAGAGGACAAAGTGAAAATCAAGAATTGATAACTAAAAGTAGAGTAGTTCAATGACAAAAATACGCCGTCCGTGTCAGGGAGTAGGATTTTTATTTAAATTTGGATGACGGCCAGTGTGGTCAAGAAGCACAGTTGCTTCAATCAATAAACAGATTTACGATGACCAGTTTATAATTGGAGGAACATATTTCGGGGTACTATCACTCCCGCTTATCAACATTCGCTGGTAACCCCAAGTTAAAACGAATTCTTATTTGCTTGACGAAATCACACGAGAGGAGCAGCTGTTCCGTGGAAAAAGTTGATTAAATGAACCTCAAAGATATCCTCCGAGAAATGAGTAAGACGAGTGAAACCAATAGTCTGTGGTGAGATCGCACACTCTTCCGCTTCACGCCGTTGCCGGTGTCCGTCCAGGCTCACCGGGGCGCACTTTACTGACCAGCCTTCGCACACGTCATCCAATCAAATGTTTCCAACGATTTGTACTCGCATCGTCTTGGCCTTCTAAAACCGTTCCACGAAAAATCTCAGTACACCGTTCTAGTCCAGTGACAAGTGTTCTCTTCTGATTAGGATAACGATGCTGGGGCTGTCCATTGTAACATAGTTCAAACTTCTTGACAGAACCAAAGGTAAGAACCAAGTATAAACAAGAAAAACATAAACCTGAATTTTCCTACAAACTACCGCTACCAGAAAAAATTTCTGGTTTAATCGGCAATTATGACATGTTTAACATGAGGCTGTCAGTAATTATCATGAAGCGTTATCACTTGATATCATGATTCAGCTAATTACTAGGCAGTTGCCTAAGGTTGAGCTCAGTTAACTGATACGTAACCTACTGAGTACAAATTTTTATGCACGACGTAATCGGTATTGTTTAGTTCAACAAACGGAAGATTCAAACCAGCTGAAGAATTCATGAGAAACAACAAGCTTTTACTTGTTTTTGTTACCGGTTGGTAAAGTGCTATTGTGGTAGTCCGTTTTGCTTGAATGAGGCTTTCTTGCAAATAATTTTGCAAGGAAAAGTCATGGTCGCAATATTGCACAATGGTTTCGTTGCATCGCAACTTGGTGCCTACTGTTGAACAACAAGATGTAAATAGGTTCACACAAAACAACAGCTTACGAAAACAGTAGGAAACACATGGGATAGTAAAATGATATCACTATGACGAAGACAAGTCCATATGCAGTTATTTCTGCTGGCAGAGGAGATTCCTGTAGGTGAATGGCGAATGTCTCTACGAATCTCTACGTTGTCACACTCCTAGAAAAGGAGAAATTCAATTGCATCTTCTGCATTCAAAAGCTTAAAGCTGCAAGCCGGAATCGAATCGGCAGCTTTCCGTGATTCCAGCCCGTAGTGTGGATATGAAAGATCTAAGTACATTTTCCATTATCCATGGTTCACATTCCTCGTGCTAACAATACATTCTATATATTTGACATTCGTTGGTAAATACATGATCCGAAACACAGTGAATCGGTCAGCTGGATGTGGCGTCATCAGAAAATTACGAACAACGGCTGACAGTGTCACGAAACGTTGAACTTAGTTTGGAATATGCCCAGCCACTCGACTACCCGGTGGGAGAAAATCCTAGTCTTTCGATGGACAGTCCTAAGGCCAGGTGTGTAATATGTTCGAGCAACCGTCATTCAAGCGACCAATTAACGTCCTCATCTTTGAAGGCAAGACAAAGCTTGGATAGTAATTTTGCTGCCCAAGTAGTCGTTTGGTCTGGCGACTTAAATCTCGTAGTCTTTCAATACACGTATCGGACTGAGTGTTTTAAGCCAAAGTCAATTTCAGCTGCTGTAACTCATGGTCGGTGAAGTCCTCCTTGCAAATAAGCCATGCTGTGTTAAAGTGCGTCCAGAAAAGAAATTTATATTCTATAAAGACAAAGTCGTCAAAGCTCAACTAATGACCTGTCCGAGTGTTTTTTCAATAAACATATTTGTCAATAGTCCCATCATCTCTCCTAGTCACATTATTGCCCAGAAAGTGGAATTTATGGTCTGATTCTGTTCTCCGTTTCAAAGAGTATACTCGAATGAAGAAGACGACACAGTTCATCCGTAATCCAAATCGGTTCTTTGAGGCTTTTAGTATTAATTCGAGTTCCGTTGACAAACCTATTGTAAACTTCTGAATTTTCCAGAAAGTTCCACAATATGCTTCATGCATAGTTGCAGCCCATCATCCGGGTTATAAATCGTACAACATTGCAACGTATTCATTTTCAAAAATACTATGTTCACAGTAAATAATTGGGGAAATTTCACATTTGTGGAAAGATTTATTTAGATGTGCTCATAGTGTCCAAGCTACACGTAATCCCTATTGGTTAGCATCTCCCCTTGAAATCGCTGACTTTAGTGCAATATAGACCAGGTCCCAGTTCTCACTACTGGCAAAAATGAAACCGAGGTTTAACGGGCCTCCATTGATTTTCCGTAACGAAAAGTACCACACGAGAAATAACCACAAACCAGTTCAAACCTATTTGTGCTTGGACTTTTTTGTCTGGAAAATTCCCGACCCTGCTCTTAGTAGATATTCTTGGAAATGGTCATTATGATCACCGTAATAACATGCCGGATACATCGAAGCTTTCAATTCCCTTGAAGAAAATGTCCTACTCTTTGGGAATGAGATGATTCTCACGTATCCCAAACTGCCTACAACCTGAAAGGCAGTCCGTATGGTTTGAAAAAGTGGCGATCGCGGGCATTCCCTCTCTTGGAAATTTCACCTATGGTGCCTTTGTTATTTCGGGGTAAAATTACTGGACTGAATGTACAGCAAATGATCGATTTGTCTCATTGCAAGTCTAAATAAGATTATAAGATGAACTTCATTTTCTGGAGTAGGGTTCGCAAATAAATTGCAATGACGGTGTTCACGGGAAACTGTGACACTTTCGCCGAGCGGGTTTGCGCTTTGGATTGCTTAGTGCGTTCGTGGGATACAACAGTTTACATTTCCTCCGAGATATGAAGAACATAACTTCAGCTCAGTTCATCATTCATAAAACTTAAAGACTCATGAATTTCTCTATAATAACTAGAATATATTTTGTTGGTCTTTTCTTGGATTTGGTTATTTGAATTTCCTGTTTACTTATCTCCCTCGACTTTCCATCCACCCTGCGACCTTCCTATTTCCCCCACAAGTGTCATCCAACCCGACGAAGTGGAACCGAGAGAAATGGGGTTCTTTGGAGAAGAATAAATAAACCGACTTTATTCCTTATTTATGGGGTCGGCAAATTTGTTCCTTTGCTCGTTGGATGACGTGCTTTCGAACAATAATCTTATTTGCATGAACCGTATTTTATGGTGGAAACATACATCCACAACATAGGTTTCCATGTGCATACCAGCTGCTACGACTTGCACTAAATGTCAAGAGTCGACCACTTCAGGGTAGGTTATTTGTGTGGCACGGAATCTGCGTTTATTTCTCTGTTTTTGTTCCGATAAGTGATCTACGATATCTCGGATAGCCTGATAATCACCCAGCCCTCAGTAGGAGTGAGAGTCTTCATGTATTGCATATTTCTTGTACACGTTCGCATCTCTGATCATTGCTTTCAGGCCTCACACTCCACCTCTATTTAGGGGTTCACCCCAAGATGATGTTTGTTCATGTGAATGGATTTACACTTCTAGTTCTAATTACTTAGGGCATTCGACCGGCAGTGGCAAAAAGATTTCCATCGTGGGCTTCGGGCGATACCAGATTGGGTTCGATTCCCGCCACGGCCGGCCACTTCCTCATTTGACAGCTTTCCTTGGCCACTACCCCCTTCAGAAATGTTGTACTTTGTATCGTAATCAATGCAAAAGTTAAAAAAGTATATTTTTATGTTTTCTTGTTATATATATACATTGCTTTCTTGTTTAAACCTAGGGCCTAACCCCGTTCATGCGACACACTAATATTTATCATTTGGTCGTTCCCGTTCACCAATAGGTTCTACATTCTGGCCCCGTACCCCTCGAATAAATTTGTACCCAGTATCTTCCGTAACTATTCTGGCTAAAGTCCTGCACAACCACGAGAGATTAGGAGCTAGGTTACTTGGCTTATCTGTTTTACTCTCCAAACTAAGCCCGACAAAAATCAAAGTAATTTTATGTCATTTATGATGGCTTATTTGTGCACCTATACACTTGTTTCTATTCGAAATGGTAAGCAGATATACTGCTTACAGAAGCCTTTCATACAAACAAAAAGGCTAACCAGCGATATGGTGTGTACAAGATATTTGGTTGGCCAATTTTTAACTCGTGGCCGTCCCGTGACTTATCTAAAAGGTAAGTTCCTAAGAGAATGGAATTATCGAAACCTTTTCAGTTCAGTCTCACCACGCTGGGAAGGGGTAGTTTTATTCTTCTGTGTTTTTCTGCCCTCCTTGTTTTCTTATCTTCCCGCTATTTTTGTTGTTGTTGTTATAACTCACACCGGATTTGCGTCCAAAACAGACACAAATTTCCAACACGAGTTGTGACCTCATTGGCAAATTGCTTTTGTCCGATTCACTCAAACGAATGCATTTCTTGACACCAAACAAGTCAGTTCTCCGCAAAACAACAATAAAACAGTACGCAAAAGATGAAGTTATTAGGAGTGGTTTTGGACGAAACTTTTGTTCCCTAGTGGTCGTTTTGATTAAACCCTAATCGATGTCCTATTCACAATGAATGAATTCAGCTACAAGGAATCCACTCACACTTTCAGGCTTGCACTTTCGTTTTCGTATTTCTGTGTGCGTGAGTGTGCGTAAGTGTGTGTGGATGTGCACGAGTACGTGTGGTGTTGTTATGCCCCATATTAGATGACTGGAAATTATAAACTTTCTCCTTGCAGAGAATGATACTCAAAGGAACATATATTGTCCATATAGATTTCCAAGGCTTACCATGTATGTATCAGATACGGACAGTTTTTTAAGCATAAAAATGTCTCGTTCTTTATTTTGGTTTTTACAAATGTTGCACAATAGATAAATATTATTCTATCAGTGTACTAAACATTGAAAGATCTCCATTTTTGGGCTTATCTGAACTTTGGTCATAGTGTATTTGGTTACAGAGGCCTACGTTAGTTGTCCCAGAATACGTTCTGGTCTCTTCCTTTTGACCAGCCAAAGTAGAGCAAAAACGGCTTACCAATATTAAAGGTGCTTCTCTGGCACAGCTTCACTGATTGTGTTAAAAATATAGTCAACCGACTGCATAAACTGTAAATCTACCCACTGACTGACAACAAAACTAGAGAGCTAAAGAGCTGTTCTAGTCTTAGCTGAATAGAAATTCTGATCATATTGATCATCAAACCAGCACAAATTCTGTCACTTCCTAACTTCCTTTTTTCATCGTAATTAATCCTGCGACTTTGGACTGTGTTCTAATTATCTTTCTGACAAGTCAAGTTTCAAACAGTTTCATATCCCTGACCTACTGTCACTTGTGTTACACAGAGTTTTGCTCTTCAACTGACAACCTTTTTTTTTCTAGGGCTTGTTGAACCATAACGGACAATAACGAACATGCTTACATCAAACCTAACCACCAGTTTCAAAAGTTGCCAAGGGGTTCACTGAATAAAACGTGCTCCCCATTGCACGGTCACCCAAAGTTGCTCTCTTGACTGAACAAATATCTTACAAACTTTCAGCATCCGAGATTTCCAGTTATGTATTTGGTCTTATCACTTCAGCCCTTAATTCGAAAAGCTTCGGTAGGAAGCTGACCCACTTCTACGGAGCCTGCACTTACCACTCACTTAAAGGAATGTACGGATTTGTGCATAAGAATCGTATTAACTCTTACATGAAGTGCTGTGTGACTAATCTTCTAGTCGCTCACAATTTACCACCTATTCCTCTCGGTAAACGAACTCCATAGTTTTACGGGAGCTTTCTATTCTCATTCTACTCTGACCAAAATAGATTTGACTTTTCCCAATCTCATTGGCTGCAAATATGTGAACGGCTTTACCACTCGGAGGGAGACATAAAATCCCCGTCTTTCGAGGTAATGAGGTGTGACGAACCTGCACTGTGACTGTGTCATCTCACAGTCACTTTACGAAAACAGTCTCGCATCAACTTGGTTAGTTCGACCACGGTACTGCTAGTTATAATCGAGGCAGCCACGGGGAGAGGGCTCGCCCACACTTTCTGATGGAAATCCCAAGTATGAGTTTTTCTCCGTAACCAGAAAACAAATTTTGCCTTAAGTTGTTTTCTTTTTAATAACGTTTATATTTTTTTCACGTTCCGTGTTTTACTCAGGCTTAACGGGGTTATAGCAAAATCATGAGGTATGTGTCAAACCACAGTCAGTTTTGTGCTAAGAATGTCTTTATCTTTCAGACCAAGTTATCAGTTTGCATCATTCCAATACTTACTTAGTTGAATCTTTCACTCTCTATTTCTATTCCAAATTTATATCGACAGAGAAACGAACCCATCCTTTTATTCTAAAAGAGTTGTAGCCACTTTTCCGAATTGACGACTATGTGGATACATGCGTACTGTGACATGAGAACAGGAATTTGAAGACAAAGCACTGTTTCCATTGATCTATTCTCAGTCTTGGACCAATCAAATCGGAAGTGGGTGTGGAGAAATGGGTCTAGGGTTACTGGGATTGGCCAAGTGGTTATTAGACCGAGGCGGTGGGGCGGGGATGATGGGCTTAAGTCGACATATTGGTATCTCCGACTAGGTCATGGCAGGCAGAAGTTTTTGATCTGAGCGACTGAGGTGGAAGCGGTCGAATGGCAGCCAGATTAGTGCATGGCTAGGACCAGATAATTTCTGTCGTCAGAGTGAGATGCCTCTCAGAGTTGACCACTTTGTGCAAGCGGATGTTTGTTTAGGGATTAGGGGACTTTTAGTACACTATTTGGAATGCTGACCCTATGTTTACTCGGAGGCCTTCTTATGGTTTCCGTTTCTCTATGTCGGAGCCCAAGTAGACAATGTCGTTATGATGCTCTAAGGATAGTTCACTTGCCTTCCGGCTAATTTACGTTGCGGTAAAACTGTTTGAGACGGCCAGCTCTGTCAAGGCGTCTGCTGAACTTAATAGGACTGCTTCCGCCCCAATAACTCAGATCGGACCTATTGTCTGCCACAGCCTAATCACGCAACCAACATGTCGTTCCTAACCCATCACCCTCAGCATAAACATTCGTCTAGTCCATCTGACCCTTGACCCCTTCTATTAACATGTATTATATGTGAAACTGATTCACGGCCCTTACATGTCAACACCGGTATGTATGCGTATGTTCCAGTGCAGTTACCGGATAGCCGAGTGACGTTTTGATGTACACAAAAAGTCTCTTCACCTGTCTATTTTCGAGAAATCTTTGGGGTGGTGTCCTCGTTAGTGACGAACAAAGCTTATCAATGTAAGGTCAATGTAAGCGCTTAATGTTCGATCAAGGCCTTCACTCGAAATGAGTTAGTGGCCATTTGTCAAATATTCATCCGCCTCTCTCTTCGTATTTCGAAACTCGTATACGCCTAGCATGCACACTCACAGTAGTGATTCATGAGTCTTGTGGCATTTTTATTTACGAAAACTACCAAAGTGGAAAGAGTTCCGCTTGCCGACATCTGCTTCAATGCTTGTCTACGAAAGATCATCTTTCACGCCACTAAATTCCGTCTATAGGTTTGCCGAGGGTTGTGAGATAACCTCAGCTATGCATTATGCTTTACCGGTGGTAATTTGGGGCTCAAAAGGAAGAGATATTCCTCCTTCAAAAACAAATAGGTACGCGAGGCTTTCCTTTGGTACTACCATCGTGAACCTGTATCTCGATTACTAGCACTTATAAAAGGTGAGAAATCTATGAAAGACGTTTCCAGCTGAAGTAACTGTAGATTACGTATAAACAAGACTTCTGTATATCTGGCTGAATGGGATGAAATGATAGATGCTCACGCCTCAGTTCATTCCATAAACTGTGGTGGAGGCTCCTCAGATTTTGGTTTGAATACTGAAGGACGATAGGAAAATTGAACATAAATATGACGCTTAAATTGATGTCAACGTAGTTTACAATGAATTTGCCAAACACTTATGAAATTGTTTGTATTCAACTTGTCCAGTTCAACAAGCGACTGACAAAGGTCAGTTGGTAATCTATCAAGAACTTCAGTCTTTGCACTCACAAATCCGAATCCTGTCGTTGTGGATCTTTTCTCTATTTGATAACTTTTGTTTGAACGCGGCTCTCTTTTTAGAAGTACTGTACATTTGTCGAATATTAAATGATGGAAGTAAAAGACTAAATTTAATTCAAAGAATGTATCACAGACACGAAGAGCCTGGAGCTAAGATAATGTGGAACCCACTTGCATCTTTCGTATCCGAAAGTCTAATACCGCTAAGCGAAATCAAATGGGCGCCCTTCCGTTCATCGGACAGTAGCTGTGCCAGCTCAGCTATCACGGTAATGTCAACCGGGGGTGAGAATGGCGTAAATGAATATCCAGTGATGTATTTACCGCATCAGCTTATCAGGGAGAAGGTAGCTGGTTCGATTCCCGTTCGAGGCTTTGGATATTTGCATATGGAAGTGAATTTCCCATTATCAATATTTTAATTATTGTTGCTACTGTTGTTAGTAATTACGATCCTATAAGTTAGCATGAACTTCGAGCAACATTCATATTTACTGAATGGCATCAAGATAAAAGAGGAAAATAGAACATAAGGCAGTTAACTGGTTTGCGACAAACCTTAGCAACTGGTTTCACCGATATAGGATTAATTATTTGGGGCTATTGTAGACACGTTTCATGGCTGTTCCTACATATTTGTGTTCATGATTGAGTTCTCTCCACAGAATGGTCCACATCGATACATTTGTATGCATGGTAACTCCAAAGCACTAATTATGTTAGCACGAAATAAAGCTCCAGATAAAAGGTCCCTTATGAGTAGAGTGAAAAAATAAAAGAACGAAATCTTTTAGATATTCACGGAAGGCCTTTTATCGTCTCGTTTGTGATGACGGAGTCTCTGGTTATTAGGTGTGAGGTAATGGGTGTAAACCTCACTGGAGCCAATAATCAATAATGATAGACAAAAATTCATAATCATCCAGGTTATCCTGCCCACGATGCCCAAAATTGCCTATCTTTAAGCGAAAGTACACAAGAGCAGGAGTAGGAAAAACCACACAGCGAGGAGAAGCAACAGTGTTCTGATGCGGACTGACTACGGTGAGTGCAGATATGCAGTAACCAATCATGAATGGGGTCACGCACATCGGAATAGGCGACAGCCAATTAGGAACGGAGTCTCATTTGCGCGCGCAATATTTGAGTGGGCGGTGTTTTACACGTATGAGAGCTTGCCGATCGAACAAAAACTACATCCGTCCCAGAGAAACCTCATCAGCTTCTTCACCCGACGTCTCAGTATCATATCTGGCGGTTCTGCCTGACAGTGCATGGGTCAGTCTGGGTAGAATAAACTAATACTCTAGGAATAACTAAAAAGTTTTCACTAGATACTTACATTTGGTGGAAGATACGACACTTGCCTAGAAATCAGGAATCTCAGAACAAAACATATTTCCATTCCTTCTGGTGGAAGGTTCCTTTTGGCACAAGTGAGGTAAAGCAGCTTGATGAATATATTGTTTTTGGAGAGTTTCGTTGGTGAACGGGGCCACGACCTTTCACAAAAGACTGGCAATTCCCATCGTGAAAGAGAAAAGAGAGGATTAGTGAATCCCTACAACTTGACATACTAAGAACCGAAGAGCTTTTTTCAAGCTTTTGAACACGAACAAGAACAGTGTCTTGTGGAAAATTGATGAGGCATTTGTGATCAAAGCTACAAAATTAGCGAAAAGTTCCTTTGTAGAATTTTTTTCAAAAAAGCTGTAAAGATGGCCTAAACGGTCGAGTTGAGAGCCAGTCATAAGAGGTCAAAATTCGTTGAACTAATCCTTTCTTAGTTGATCTGTATATGGAGAAGAATCTAAGAAAGCTTGCGGAGTAGTAGGTAGAACATTCGTTTCCGTGTTCATCGATGATCAGTATGCGGAAAATTTGAACCATTTACGCGAAGACTGCCAACTAAAAGATTAGACTATTCCGTTGCAAGCAGACCAGTTTCAAATTTGCAATTCGTACTGAAGTTATCCGAAAGTTTACCGGCGTCATTCTCGTTGGGACATGAAACGAATCATTAACCAACTACTCCAGCCCTAGTATTGTGGACTCGCTATCAGTCCGGATAGGAGGCCATAACAAAGGCCTTGGACGCTTTTCACACGAATTAGTCTGTCGACCTGCCCGCTGAGTTCACAGGCGAGCTTGTCTTTTGGCGGCCAGCAGTGGTCTTTTTTGACGGACCCCGTTGACTCTAGAATATGAGTGGTTAATTTTATGCAGATTGGTATGACGGATTTTGAAAAAATGTCCAAGGCCCGCGAAGTGGCATCATAGTGCGAATACAAATCTCACCGCGGACGTTATATTTAGCATTCAGATTATTCTATATCAGTAGAACAGAAAGCAGACATAGGTCGCAAGGTGCGTGCATTTCGTTTACTCTTGTCAACCGAGAACGTAAAACATATCAGTATATGTAAGGTACAGTAGAGTGCTGAAAGCAGCAGTAAAGTAGACAGGATCGAAAGTTCTTTTAGTGCATACTTTGGAGAGAATGAGGTCTAAATGAAAAAAGTACACTAAGAATTAAATTTTTCACTATATCAAATAGCAAATAAAGATAGCCTGATCCAAGGCATATTGCCAATTCGCTGAAGTGGGTTTATCTTCTATTCCAGTACAAGACATTTTCAAATAGTTTTGACCATGTTTTGTCAGAGTTGAACAGATTTCTAATCCATATAACTCTCATCAGCCCCCGTGTAACGAAAACTAGCAGAAATTGGTTCGCAGCAACCAGTCCCCGTTTCTACACAGAAGCCCACAGCGCAGTTTACAGTCACTTCACACATAAAGAAATGTTGTGTAGTTAAGTATCAATAGTATCTTACTATTCCCTAAGTAACAGAGGTTCTTCACTTATGTTATCTTAAACAAGAAGACAAAGACTAAACGACTTCAGAACCGGATGGACTTTCTACTACCACTAACTCACTCTCGAAGTAAAGTGGGTACAGCCGAAGATGTTATTTTCTGCCGACTGTATTGAAATGTGCGATTCTCAAAAGGAATCAATAAAAATGGCCGCGATACACAAACCGACCGATTTCCCACAAATTGATGTGTACTTTTAGTCGTCTAGTTTGTTCATCACAAATATGTCCTACAGCTGATGTTGTGAACTGTCAAGATATTTATCCAGCCGCATGTTAGCAACCCCGAGTGTTCTACGTTCCGTACGCCGACGATCAGAGCAGGAAGCAGCAGCGAATAGTGAGGAATCTTGTCAACAGTCTTTTCAACACTTGACCGAAAGGAGAGAAATAGAACCATGAAAAACAAACTCGACGAGTCAGTGGTTCTTTCCGTGGTGTACAAAACAACGGACATGTTTGAATTCTGCTAATTTCAAGTGAAATTGTTTTCACCGCACCTGTTGTGTGTTGGACGTAGTGTAACATGCTGATTACCAATGCCGTTAGCAGTTTAGAAAATATTACTAGCACAAAGAACTCATGGAAGATCATTTCTAGTCTACCGGATGAGAAAGACTGGTGTTAGAAGACGGTTAAACCATTTTTCCTAAACAGATTTGCTATTTCGACTAGATTAATGAATGCCATTTGTGCCTAGTTATGTGTACATTAGTGCTAACTGTCGTCCGTCAACATCAATCTAAGTTCGTCTAAAGTCTTTTTCGAATTTATCAATTGGGGATATATATCCAAACGTCGTCTTTGTGCACATCATAACCACTGCACAAAAGTGAGAGAAAGAGAATCTCACAGAAAAATGGAATGAGTATAGAGTCATAGTGACGGAGCTTAGCATTCGGGGCAAAAACTACTTCATCACCAGTTGGAGAGATATAATTTGTGGGTACCTGTGATGGATGAACAACACGTCACGTGGGTTTACCGTGAATCAACCTGTTAAAGTCGGATCAAATAATCTAATGGTCGGCCGTAGTCAAAAAATTATCATTGTGGACTTCTGACATTTAAGACCCCTGGGTTCTAATCCAAATTTGACGGGCTGTCATCGGCTGTGGCCCCCTTCAAAAATGTTGTACCTTATCGTATAGTAAATGAAGGAAGTAAAACAATAGTAATAACTCGTTATTATTGTTATTATCACGTGGGACTTGCACTCTTGCAAGCTTTGAGGGTCCGATTGCCACTCAGAACTTGGTAGGTATGAACTGCCAGATACAACAACTGTCAGTCGTTTCCATTAATAGTAGGTGGTTAGAGGAATGCTGATACTACACGTGAAAAACAAGTCCATGAAATGAATCAGTTCGTTTTTCTCCAGATTACTGAAATGTTCTATATAATCATTACTGAGATGGATATAGGAAAGTCATAGCATCGTGAGTCCTGTATACGCTAACTGCGCGGACTTCCATGATGTGATGCACATCAGGAATTTGTCATTCCAACCTCATTAGTCTATTTCGTAATCTATGGGTGAAATCTTACAAAGAAACCAGCCGGAGATCAGGAGCACTAGTCACACGTTGCTTTGTAGTAATAATAACCGCTTGAGTGAAGTTGGTTTCCCCCCACTGAGCAGAAAATTTCTCCACCCACTCGCAACAGCATTCAGCTTTGGTTTATCCGTAACTGGAAATTGGACGTTTTCCTACAACTTTCATCAAAATCCAGTAAACCTTGTGCAAAGTGGCGGCACTAGTGACGGTTTTGCAGACATTTGGTTGAAACCAATGAGGTGGTGTGGATATTCGTGGAATCTTTTTGGGATGGCAGAAGGTTAACCAATCAGACAAAGAACTCGTGTTCTGGAGAAAAGCAATATATCTATCTCTCCAAGCCGGCTCGACAAAGCCAATTTTAGACGGCGCTTTTTGTTGAGCAGTTCAGGACCATTGTAGTTGTTCACGGTGAAACAGTAGAAATGAGAGATTACAGAACAAAACTTTGCTGGAAACACGGGATGGGATACAGATGGATGAACACATTTGGTGAGTTACATGGGCGAGAGATGGACAATACGTGTCTTCGTGAATGTCTGTACAGCCGGTCGTCCATCGACCAGGCAATAGCCAATCAGATAAATGCCAATGTGTATAGACATACAGTTTCGCAGGGAGATTTTTTCAGGCTCAGGATGAACGAAATATATTGTGCAACCGTGACTCATTGTTTTCGTCGTGCTATTTTTGCTCAAAAGAGGGATATTTTTAGTGTAATGTTTTATCAAACCCATTATTTTGTGAATCCGTTTCTTCTTTGTAGGACTGCTAGAAGACACACCATTTTGTGCTTCGTGAGCACCAGTAACCGTCAGACTCAACTCGCACGACCGAAATTCTGTCAAGGAAACAAGGGTATTTTGATTAGTTAATATATATGTTTGTGTGCGTACTCCAGTTGAGTGCTGTCACTGCTTTCTGGCACACATAACGGTCTGTTAGACATTACTTTCACTGAATCGTTGCATGTATTAAACTGTCACTTTTATGACGGATTCCATCATTTTTGATAAGTTTAGAAAATCTCAGGTACGTCAGAATTGGGGAAATGCAATTTGTAATGCCAGCCCAATAACAATCTATTAAAAATCCAAATAAGTTTACGTAATAGTAGACAGTTCAATGCTTTATTATTGTGGTGAACTCACCATCAGAAACCATCGTAGTACCGTGACTCTGTGTCATCTGGTGCGTGAGGAATCCTCAGTTTAACACGCACACATCGAGTCCAATGAAGCTCAAATCCAGTGATGAAATCGGCCCTGTATCATTTGAAGCAGATCACTGAGGGTCAGATCGGGAGATCGAACGTTTAACTGCACACTGGTTTGGAGTTCTACTTCAAGGCTTCGTGGATATGCGCTGCTGACCCTAGTAAACCTTGATGAATCAAGTTTGAATTGCATGGAGAATTACACTACTTGATAACCCGGGTTTGAGCTTCCGTGCGAGACGATGACATTCAGTGTAGAACAACACGAGGGAGAGAACCATAATTGTTTTGTAGTTTTTTGTTCTTTCAGAATAAATAGTTCTTAGTAACATTTCAACCGGGAGAACTGAATTATTACGGAAGATGAAGCCGCTGTAAATTGCTTTCATTTGTTTTTATTGGTGAGTTTAATTATAGCATTATAATCCACAGGATCGATGGCTCTTCTACTCGTGAGTAGGATGTGAGGTACTCCAATTCAATAGTACTGCATGGTAATTGGTCATGTCTTGACCAGTTTGAATAAACTTCAGCATATTTAAATGCACAGTTTAGACATCATTGTGTCTGATTAGGTTTTATCTTTATAATATTTCTACTGAGTGTATAGAGAGAAAGATTGCTAACCTGCTGGTTTATATTCCAGCGGTGTTTTTTCGTTTGAAAGACAAAGTACCCACATCTGCAGCCACATTACGTGTGTATTCATTTATCTGTTCTTCTTGGACAGCGTACACTGACCGCACAAACGGGCAATCGTCTGAACGCACCGGTGTAAACCACGCTGAACACTGGAGCAATAGTCTCTCACAGCACAGTAGTTTCACATATAGCTTAGTCGAATCACAGCAAATGTGGCCGAGGCTTTCTGTATCCTGTATAAAACCCGGGTTAGGTACTCAAGGTGGGCGAAATATCGCATCCCAGCTACGGCGGATGCTATCAGAGTCCGCGTCCACAATTTGTGTATGCTACTTAGCTCCATGGACTATTCTCAACCCTAAAACAGACCGCAGATCAGACGAAAACTTATGTAAAAAGTTTGTAGCTATCCATATCTGGTCCCTAGTCAAGTCTGGATTACACCCCTTCACTTCTACGCATTTGGACAACTGGTCCAATCCCCTAGCTGATCTCAATATATTGCAACGTAATGACATGATTACGAATTACATCTTATTGTAATGGTTGAGAGGGATAAACTAGATAGTTTAACGTGCGAAGTTCAAACTCTGTCACCTCCGGTCAACCTTAATCTTTTTCCAAATCGTATTCAGTCTGCCCTGTTTCAGCCCAAGTGGCTCCCTGCTCCTGGTGTCAAGCTTGTGACTGCCAATTTTCTTTGACAAGTCGCCGATGTTATACACTGACAGCCTCTAACCAGCCGCTTTGTCATTCCGTGAGTATGGCACCAATATTGACTGACAATGAAAACAAACAAAATTACATAATAAAATAAATCATACCTTCCTTTCACTGCACTATAAAAACCGAGCAAAATATTAACTTTTCTGGGTTCAACTCCTGCTGCATTCTTGCGGCGGTCATTAGATAGTGTTTTCAGCTAAAAATGAAAAATTTCCTTCGGCGATGAAACCTTTTAATTTTTGAAATATTTCTCTTCTCCTATTATTCATATCTGTTCCTATTTTGTCCAAACAGGGTAGCAACTGTTTCTGTAGTTCACCGACTTTTCTCTTCTCAAGTACAAGTTCGCATCAATAGGTATGAAATGAGTGGTCCATTGTAAAGTATCACATAAATACCTCACTTCTGCTGAGGAAAGCAGTCGTTCCATTGGAAGAAATAGTTTGTCCGGTCCCAGCCCTAGAGAGCGTGAGCAAGGAAGAAAAAAATGCAGCTGGCAATCGGTCTTTTTGTTTCCCTTCAGCCGCACCATTGATAATGTGGTAGATAAAACCACCTGCATTTTTGTGTTCACCTCCATTGTTACCAGAAATTCAAGTGCCCGTGTTCTGTGATGTGATTTGAGGTGATTATGCTCACAGAAGAAGAAGAAGAGGATGAAAAAGTGGCGAAAGCAAATTTGTCTTTTCATTCAGCAAATCTCAGCCAAAATTAATTAGGAATACTCGTCACATCTCCCCTTTCCAGATAAGTGAATGTTTTCATGCATGCCGGATGGCAGTTTTTAACAGTGTGAACGAAAAATGATAACCCGGAAAAGATCCGCAAAGGAAACCCCATGTTTCCCGAATGGTAGTGGTGAAATTTCCCCTCAATAGGATATTTATAAACACGTGATCTCATAATCCCCTATTGGCCGTCACCAATCAAATTGCTCTAGACAAGTTTCTTTTGATCGAAGTCGCACGCCATCTGAATGTGTTGCACAATCAGTGATTTCTAAAATACTAGACCACACATATCTGACTGGAAGAAACAAACGAAAAATGCCTTGAATCGTCCCATTCTAAACTTCCGTGTTCATTCACGGCCATTGAAGGTTCTGTATACTTGTCCTTAGATGAAGGAGTAGATCGGCATAGAATTAGCCAACCAAGAAATCGAACTCTCTGGAATTTTGGGGAACTGTTTATGAGTTTTAACTGGACATTATGAGTTCGACCGAATTTATCGGACCCACGATGACTCATCCAACATGGATGAAGATAGTAGTAGTACCAAGGGCCAATGACGATGTAGCTGATAAATAAGTTTCCCGCATAAGATCATCGGGGGCCGTGTACAGATGCACTATTGATCTGCCTTGGGCAAGACGGAAAAACGCGTCTGTTAGAATACATAACTTGTGTAAACAACTTGAAACCCTACTGGTCACATAGCAGAGGTGGCCAACGGTTAGACAAATTGCTTGATTGTCAACCAAGAACAATGCGATTACCTGGGCCAGCAACCCGACTTTTCTCTCTCAACCATGGTGCAGCCCATTTATGGGTGAGACAGCCGGGTTTTTTGGCCAACATTTTACCCGTCATTCATAATAGTGACGTTAAAGTAAATAATGCTAAATGTTTCAATCCTGCTTCCTTCGTCTGAATGATCATTGTGTACTGCCAACCAAATCAGATGGCTTTTATTTTAAGTAACAAGTTGAAATGATTTAAGTTGGATTTATTTTCCAAGAAACATATCATACCTTGAATTCTAAAAGTGAGATGCGTCAGCATTAAAAGATTCTGCCTCCTCTAATAAAATACCAGAGAGTCCCCAGTAGTAGCCGATAATAAATATCCATAATTATTCCATGCTTCTGGTCGACTGCAGTTCATGGTAGATTCAAGAACCGCTCCCTGGGAGCAGGTCGTCAGTAGAGCTACTTTGTTAGTAGTATTGTCTATTATTAGCTGGCTGGACAGGGTCACGAGTTATTTCTGAGTCCAATTATTCAGATTGTTCGAACGGGGCTGCTTGATTCATCGGCGTGCTTGCTGAAGTGAACTGGATTCTGGAATGAATCGGGCCGTAAACTGCACAGCTACCAAGTTAACGAGTCGTTTGCACGGACAAGTAAGAAAATTAACGCAGTTTTGTGCAGCCAACTTGATTAATGCAATCCGATCCCGAAGAGCTTTCTCGAAGCATTCAGTCATGGGAGTTGTTACGACATGACCGTGCTCATGAAAATTATTATTCCTACCACTTCGTACCAAATTCACAGATGGCTACAGTTTGTCTACGTGACAATCTTCCTCGCTAATATGAACGAGCTAGATCAACAGTATTTGCAAAATTTCATTTGAAACATAGTAAGTTGCAACAAACTAGAGGGAAGTGTGTGTGTGCGGGGGGGGGGGGAAGAAGTAATTGCATCCAAAGACCGCCTTTTTGTTGCCCCGGGACTGATAACCGCATGATGAGACAGTCGCGTTCGTCTTGTCACTTCTCAAACTGACGGTGTTTAGTCAGCAACTTCATCGTACAAAAGACAAACGGAGAACAATATCCGGTGCAAAATAAGTCATCCCCCCCCCACCAAACCTAATCTCACCCTCGTTACGTGGTAATATAATGCCCGGACTAATCACATAATCATTATGGGTCCGGAAAGCGCAGCATACACACGAATTCATTCCGTTGATAAGTAGCGTGAGGCTGACCTGAACAGGCAAACACTCGCATTTCCGTTTCGCTCCACTGTGCTCCTGCACGAGCGGACGTAAGTCCATGTGAATGTCTTCCCAGCCTGATTTGTTTTTCACCAAACTTGCCCCCGGAGGCGGCCAGTGCTTCTCAAACTGGTCCCCTTGTGGCTGGACTGTGCAGAATGTAATTATGGGGGCTTGGGTCCTCATTGGTTTCAACCTTTTATTAGCTTTTGTGCTCCACCCCTGTTTGCTTTGTCAAGCTAAGAATAAAGACTAGACGGGAAGAAGTGAAAAAATAGAAGGCGATGGTGATGTTGGTGAGTACTTCCCGGACAACGAATGAACTTTCATTCCCAGAGTCTCTAAACAGAAAGATGTTGTATCAGGGTATGTGCTCGTCTTTCTAAGCGAAGGGGGAACAGAATTCTTCGCAGCAAGTCATACTTTTCACTGAGGTATGCAATAATTAGTTACCAGTTTGGAAACATGTCCGTCTCCCCCCCTCCTCCTAATCCATTCGAATTCTCCGGTGACAATAAAGAACAACCGTGGTTTCAATCGCATCACAGACTTTGACACAAGAAATACAGCAAATGAAAACAAAAAGAGTTTTGTAAAAAAAAATCCACAATGAAATACATATTTCAATTAGCTTCAAAGACCAAAACCACCACCACCACCAATACCCTCACCATTTTCTAACCAAAAGTGATAAAATGTTGAATCACCTGCGAACAGATTCAACCAGAGGTGTGGGCACAATCTAGCGTAAATTATAGGTTTGAACAAAATAACTACGGTTAATATAACAAATGAAATTCGACTGCTTTTCTCAAATGTTATTTTTACGGTTTCACGTCAGACTGAGTGACGGAAAGCATGAGTTCTGAGTAGCAGTATTAACATAGATCAAGTACTTCACCCAACAGTAAACTTTGTTTGTCGTGTCGTTCAGAACCGATTTTTGAAAGGTTCGCTGTTTGTTATAGTAAAAGTCCACTTGCGACCATTTCAAACAACCTTTCCGTCGTTCATGTAGGGGACTTAAATGTGCATTCATATAAAATTCTCAAACCGTTTTGTCATTTCCATATAAATTAGTTGAGTACTTCGCTAGGCGTGTGTTCAAAAGTGCGCCCTGATAGGATGAATGTGTCATTTTGTCAGCGCAGTAGAGAACAGTCAAAAATGTCATTCATTTCATGAACTATTTATGACAACAGGGTCCTGATCGAGTTTGATCGTTTTCATAGTCTAATTATTGTTTCATCACGTGATCCAATCATTTGAAATTTTGAGTTGATGAACTATTAGGTTCGGAGTAGAATTTATTCTACTGAATGTTAACCGAGATCTTGATTTGTTTCACGCTCCAAATCTGTTCTTTTCCCCCCGAAGCGATCCCAGTTGCTCAACAACTTTACCATTTTATGTGAAGTTGAATAAAGTGATGAGTCAGAAGCATTTCATTTCAGTTCAACTGATTACTGACTATTTTACAACTTGTAGCTGACCATTAACTTCGCCACCAAGCTACCCAAAAGGGATTATTCAAGTTTTTTTGATCTCTGAGCTTGGCGTTTAGATTGTGAATGTTTCAGCACTAGTCGAGGTGACGTTGTCACTGCACAGGTGTAGTTCATGGTCTACACTTGATGGCAAGATATGTCACCTCGGACATCCATGGAGAAAGGATAATTATCCACGGGCTGAAGCTTGTTGGCATGCAAACAATTCCCAGCGGCGAAAAGATCTGAAAGTTGCTCATTGATGACGTCGCCTCGACTAGAGATCAAACGTTGAATAACTCCAACTTGAGCTACAATCAATATCACCTTCCATAATTATTGAAAAGAGATTATTGTTTAATTGATAGAGGCGTTTAGTTTTCTACCGTACTTCAGGAAAAACGAATAACCTCCCATACACCAGTGAGTGACTTTCTATGCAGTAACAGTTCCCAACTTATCACTGGAACTTGCAAAGGCACTGTACAATTGTTTCATTTTTCCGTGTACTCGTCAGCTTCAGAATACAACCACCAAGTCCAGTATGTGACCGGAAAGCCAGATGTTGGATCGTACTTCCCTAGAGTAACTAAATGAATCATCTAACCTAAACCGGACTTAACACTGACAGGATTTCCAATCTGGCTTAAAGAAATAGCCAGGAAAGATTTCAAGAACCCGGTCATTCTTCTTTTATCCTCACAAAATTAGCTTCCTTCAAGTCGCAGATAGTTTGTCAAGCCAGAATGAACAGAAGAACCCGGCAATCTTTTTTTCACAAGAAGCCCTAGGTCATAAGGAACGGGTTCATGTAAGGGAGGTTAAATTTCAATATATCACTCAAGAAGTTATCAAATTCCTTCTGGATGATCTCTAACTAGACAAATTCGCTGTACTGCGAAGAGTGGACTATGGTTTATATCAGTTTATTTAGAAATTGAACTTGATTTTCAAGGCTTTTGTGGTCGAGATTAGTGCGGCATCAGACTGAAGCCATTATTCAGGCGATCGCGTCTATCAAACGAGAGCAACAAGCGCAGAAAAGAGAGATGACCGTTTCAAAAGCAGCCCACGGCAGACAAGACAAATCCTACCGATGAGAAAGTGGATTTCAGCAGAAGTTTGTCCATATTTTGAGTATCAGATCAAGTTCTTAGTCGGGACAATCGGACCAAAACAGCAAGAATGGGGCGCATAATAGCAAACCCAATGATTGCACTTTGAAAGCCATGAGAGAGCAAAATTGCACAGGTAACCAAAGGATTAGTGTTCTTTCAATACTTGCGTAAAAAGACCTATTTAGAGGTGTTTACAAACCTCACCTTTTTGAATTTCCTGGATGAAAACATGCAAGTATGCCTCCCCAGTTTTACCTCAGCATCAACTTCTGACTCTGTTTTTTGTCCTAAAGTTTTATTGGGTAGAGACTGATGCAGCGAGAAGTGCAATGAACGGACTAACGTACAAGATACGAAGAAAATCCTGTAGGTGAACAAAGATCTCGAGCACGGGAACACAAATAAACGTGGCAGCAGGCCATGACCTCCAGTATATCAAGTCATTTGGATTAGGCAATCTAGATTAGGCTGACCAGGGAGTAGAAGTTTTCCCGTATTGTGAAAGACCGATTACCTTGATTTTGACTGCAGAGAATAAGGGGAATGTTAGTCTGGTTGAAACAATGCAGTTATATGAAAGGCCCTGTAATTCCCCATAAGTTGTTGTAACAGTATGCTTCCCTCTAATGTTTGGCATTATTGAAACCATGTTATCATCGAAGGTAAAGCAAGCAAGCAAGCAACCAACCAACCAACTGGCCAGCCGACCAATCAGTCAATCGACCAGTGGACGAAAGAATAACTAAATCAGTAAAACTAACTATCTATCATTTTATCTATCTATCTACCTATCTATCTATCAGTCAGTCGACCAATCGGTGAATCAGTCAATCACTCAGTCGGAAAACCTACAAGCTTTTCAAGGCAGTCAATAAGCATGTTTTTGTAACTTCCCGGGAATATCGATTTCTACCTTCCTCGTTTTCCTCGTAGACAAGCATTCCTTTAATGCGAGCTAGACGGTTTTCCGTAAGCCGGACAAGTTTCGCATATAGTCTTTCTAGGGAACTGCTCACAGACAATTCTCTGAAACCCTATATTTCCGCGCAAATTTATCTGTTGTCCCTATGGTGTTCTAACACGTCCAGTGTGACGCGCTTCATTTTGGTTCTCAATCTGAAGTGCTGACTTGGCCGGTGGTTGTCAGATTGCCTTCCCGGGTTCGATTTTTACCACTACGGGTCACAAATATCGTCTATAAGTATTGGTCATTGTTTTCTAATTAATGAGAAGGGCAGAAGACTGGGAAAGTGTCAGGCCGTCGATCTCCATAGGATTTCAACTTATGCTTCAGGGTGACAATCATCTCATGGGCTGATCTACAATGCCAAATAAAGGGTTCTGTGAAGTATATACAATCAAATTACAAAAGCCTATGACAAACAACAACAACTCGTGATTTGATAGACTTTGATAGGATTTTTCTCTGTACCAACAGGACGCCGCTACTGAAAAGTTGGTTTTGATGGGCCTGATGTAGTTCGGTTTTTAAGATGTACACGTTTAGGTCTTCGGCCTCGAAGTTCCACACGAATAATGGTGCCACAAGTTCCAGCCGAGGAATGAAAATCACCTTGAAAATGTTATCATGGACAAACTAACTGGAGAGAGTTTCATCTTCAAAGAAGGTGAATAGATGAATCAAACTTGAATTTCGTCAGTAGAAAATTTTATGAATTGGCTCGTCCTGCCGTATCAAAGTTTAGCTCACCCATGGAAATCATAAACGAACTGCATCTTCCTATCATTCTTTTGAGAAATCTTTGAAACGAATGCGAATATCAGTCAAGGTATAAGCTTGGCCCCAACTCGGAGGATACAAACTGCAGAATAACACAAGTTAATCGTGACGTTATTAGGGTAAACTGTCAAGTTTTGCCTTCAGTTCGTCATTTACTGGTGCTTACAAGAGGATTGGATTTTACCGGAGCAATTTCTGTACCGTAATTATGTGCTATGGAATACAGCGTGTTTTCTTTCAAACCGAAAACAATTAAGCAATTATTAAGCTGGTAGACAAGTCGGAGTGTCTTCTTGATCACCCATCTAGATTCAGAGATATAGGAAGACACTAACGTGCAGCAGAAAAATAAAGCTAGTCAATTCAAATGCTTCGATAAGACGTTGTAACTTACCATCTGACTGTGTACACACAGTTACATTTGTACTGAGTACTGGGCCTCAGTAGAAGGGTTCAAACTATACCACTATCTATAAACCGATCCGGTTTTACTTTCCGCCGGCGGCTAGCTTGCTTCCTTTGTGACTTACTGAGAAGTTGTGGGATTCGCTACTCCAAGTCTCAATATCGTGGTTGAATATTCCGCCCGATAGTGGTGTGGGCGGTGTGATTAGGAAGCAAGCCTCACTCTCCGCACTCACGAGCAATCCTAGTTTGCATACAACTCTTCTGGATATCTACATGATAACGGTCATCTGTCTACGCACAAAGTGACGTTTAAATAGCACTGAGTGATTTTTTCTCCACTTTGACAAAAAATTTCCTGATCTATACTTTGCCCATTTTTTTTAATTATTTAAAGAAAGCGACCATAAAATTACGTAAGTAAATACAGTACATACATTTTTAACCTAAGGAAAACTAAATTAACCACGTATACTTTGCTGCCCTTCGATAAAGAGGCATGTCTTGTAGTTTGGTAACACGAGAGTTGAAACAGAATCATCCGTTTAATTTTCCGTGACGAACCGGAATTGTCACAGTTCGCATCAGTCCGCCTGAAAACTAAATTCTCCACACAACAATCATAACTCATGCAATCGACGTCTTAGTTATAAGATCCATTTCCGATAAATTTGCCCTCACAGACTATAAATCCATAACAAATAAAGTGTGCGCAAGCAACATGCTTTAAAATGAGGCGCATTATTTTAAGTCCAAGACAAACGTTTTTTCTATGGACTTAAAACATTTGTAGACTTGGTAGTTATTCTGACTTTCTCACTAGCGAAAGCAATAGAGTGGATTTTTGGAATCCACCCACTTTTTATTTAGTCTTGGTTACGTGCAAATAGAACCTTTTTCCAGATTAATGTGATCTGTAAGAGAAATTTACAAATTCGCTACTAATAGACAAAAAATTCATGAGCTTCTGTTGTTATTTTCGACTGATTATGGACTTTTTAAACGAAAAGTTTGCATTTTTGTCACGTAAGTTTTAAAATACGCCGAAGGGTTCGATTAGCGATTCGGAGTTGAAAAGTATGCGTTTTGTTTATCATCTTCAGTTTCTTGAACAAGGAAAACAGAACTAGATAGCTCTTGTCCAATTACTCTCGGTAGCCTCAAAATTTTGGTTTATAATAAATCGGATAGCTTTAGAATTGGATGACGGAATGACTACCGCCGGAAATTCCTCATCAAAATGAGTCTTCAGAATCATGATGAGATATCATTAGCAATTTAACTCCTTAATAAAATGATACGAACCCTTTGGCGGAAAGGTTTTGAAAGATGGATAAAGTGAGTTTTTAATTGTAAACTTATCGTGGATCATTTTCCTACTGATTAACCAAGTGACGATTCAGAAAATATATTTGCACAACAGCATTAACCAGTCGTAACAGAACTGCTTATTTTGCCTCACGGTTATCCAGTCCACTTAAAGGCAGGTTTATCAGGCCGAAGGATGCCATCAAATGGTTTTTTTATGTCTTGTTTCATCATACGGAGTTCAAATTGTGTGATATACTCACGCTCATTATCGTTCCATTATTGTTCGTAATACTTTCGAGTAATTAGCTACTTACCTATCCCGTGAGTAGTGTACCAGTGGCAACACAACCAGAACAACACAGGAAATTGATTTTCCATTGCTGAAGTAACTTCAAGAGGGCCTGCTATTAACCATGCCTGGAAGCCCTCGTCAAAAATATATTCTCAGTTTCTAAATAAATTTATCCCGAAAAAATATTGTGTTCTGTTTTCCTTTGCAAAGCCAGACTGTTTTTGTTTCCAGGAGAAAAACCAATGGGAGGCCCCGACGAAAGGTGGTTGAAAGTTTTGCACAGGATGCTTCACGTATCCCGTTTAGAGAAAAAATGCACATTTGTTTCATTTATCGTCTAGTCCAGACATTCTCCATGTGTCTTTTGCCAGAATAGGTCTATTCTCCCACGTGGGGATCGCCCCCTGAATTTGTCCTCAGCTTGAAAAAATGATAAAAGAAATTCGGCTCCCTTCCGTCTCATAGCACATCGAGGACACTGTGTGCGCCTTCCCAAGTCAACTGTAATCAATCCTGTTATGTACTCGGCAAACGGTGTCCACTGATGTCCATCCATCCATTGACTAAATCGATCCAGTAAATAGTCACGATCGTTCTCCCCATGCACATAGGTAAAAGTATTTTGGAATTGACTTCGGGTTTTCGTATTGTTTTCGTGAAGGTGTGTGTGTGTGTCTACGTGTGTCATCCACAAATTGAAAACAAAAAGTTGTTTCAGAAATTCATCAAAATAGAGACATTTATTGATTACGTTGTAAAATGTGCGATGCAACCGACACAGCCATTTCTTCCTCCGACATTGGAACCTCCTTGAGGGTGCGAAAATGAGACCTTTGTTAAAGCCCTGGTGCTGTAGAATAATCATTCCGGGCTCAACTTGGAACTTATGCTTCTTTATAAATTTGGTAGAAACAAGTCTCAGGGAAGTGCTTTTTTGAATAAAAAATGAGGTTAGTACTAATGACACTTCTGTATGTCATATTCCTCCAATGTCAAAACTGTACCGAACAAACATGTTTCCGGAAATAAAATATCAGGGCGGAACATTGTCAGAAAAAAAAACAGATACCTTACTGTGATCAGAAGCGTTTACAGAAAATCCCTGACAATCAACAAAATGTCACTTGCTGACCAGTGTTTGATGCTTGCACTAATCTATATAACCAGTCTGTTTTGATATTGAATCTAGAGGATTAGAATCCGCTAGTGCATTGAAGGCCAATTGCGTAAATCAGTCTGCTTGACAACGGGCGTGCACAATATTTACTTTGTCGTCTCTTTCCTGGTTCAAAGCGGGCTACATTTGCCACGCAGGATCGTTTTTCAAATACCCAGTCTCACAGCAAACAATTTGATTATAGATTAGTGAGAACTGCATTTCCCCCACCATTCAGGTAGGCGCAATATCTGCTTTAGCTATTTGATTCTATTGATAATTCACGCTACTATCAAAGTGATATTATCTACAAATGAAAGCATGATTCAGTTTAAAGTAGGCGAGATATAAGCGGTTGCCAATTTTGATGGAATCAGACAACTTGCCGGCGGTGTTCAACATCGGAATCAATTTCACACTCGCCGAAACCTGACAAAACCAAACTAAAAAACGAGCTTTCATGGGTAAGGGAATATAACCTTGAATTCGAGTGTAAAGTGAGCATATTAGTCACAAACATTTATGGTTAATGTTGAAAAATGTGAATGTAAAGGAAAATGTCCGTCTGATTTCACAGACAATGTAAAAATATGCAAAATTTAGCGATATTGAGCGTGAATAACTGCAATAAGACTGATAATTTATGACTGGAGCTAAATACGGTTTTCCCGTAGGCCTGAAACTCTTTCGCCTCACCAAACAGTACACTGGGGAATATGCTGTTAAACTGGTTTTCCGGAAAACTAGACAAGCTCATAAATGTTGGATGGTGTCTTCTTTGGGCAACAGTGCTTCCGTGGGATATATGAGTACCATCAAACATTGACTGAAACAAGCGTGATTGCAAAAAATAGGAAAAAGATTCCTTGAATTGTGCAATAAGTCAAAGGCAGCTAAAAAATGTGCCTGAGCGTAGGCTGACAATCAGAAGTATCCATAAACGTTATCGTAGTGCAAATCGACGGGACTGTTTGAGTGACCTGGAGTGATTGATCGAATAACTACCAGGTGGTTGCCATACTATCAGATGTAAGTATCAATAGTGACACTCAGATGTGTAATACGGAACCAGACAAAGTCTTATTAGATCAAAAGCAAAAATTTGCCGGGGATGGTGGACTGCAGTGGCAAAAAACTAGGGCAGGAATTGCCGGTCGAGTAACACCTGATAACTGTCAGGATCTGGAACTCCGTGACAAGTTATTCTGGAATTATTCTGGTACCTGTACAGCAATTACGGTATTGAGCCATACGGTAAAATATTATTGATAAAGACATATATACGGCTATCCACTCCAAGTCTCAGGATCAGGTTGATGGTTATCTTCGCCAGTGTAGTGAATCTTTGTGTCTGTGGGGTATATATCCCTTCCACTGAGCTCATGCGCATGCACTTAATAAAAAGAGGTTACAACGAGGGGATTCAAAGTAGTTTACTCGGAATCCTCAGGTACTTTCCTTCAACAAACTGAACTAATAACAAGAAACGGTGTTGACAGGCCCCTGTCCGTGGAGAATATGAATATTATTTCGCAACTGTTAGAACTCCGACTGGTTGTGACAGTGTTATTTTACGACAAGGGAGAATTACGCAGGGAAAAAACAGACTTGAGACTCCAGGCTCACGATCAGAACCGATATCTTATTGTCCACTGACCGCTGTATTCACCTCACACGGTCTGGTTTAAAAATCAATCAACGTTCTTTCAAAACCAGCCCGGATAAGATTGGTCCAAATTGTAAATTCATGCTCACGGCATTGAACTATTCTGGTTACCTGTTCACGTATCCTCCAGTGCTGCAAATAAGTTGGTGAATATTTTCTGTCACTAGGCGCAAATACAAAGCTGAACAGAATACTTAAAATTCAACGGTTAACAAACGATGATTGATTCAGGAATTACGGCTTATTGGAACGTAGCTAATAAATCTCCGTGGATCAAGACAACAATGGTCGAAAATAATGAGAACCTAAAGGAAAACTCACAGTCATTATTATGAGGTGGTGTTATACTTTGTTTATCACAGTGCCCTTCATAGACTTGCCTTCCTGTTTGTTCAAAAGGCTGGAAACGCGGTATTCTGGTCAAATGTCTATTGTTTGGCAAGATGACTACGCAAGGCTGACGACTGAATCCTCTATTTTCAGACTTCGTCACCAGGTATTTGGTTTGAATCTGGACTTATCATAAAACGCTTAATCCAGTGAAATCGTCCTGTACCTAGATTGTGCAAAATTGAAATACCGGATTTCTGTTTTGAAATTATTCCAAGTTGTGTATTTACTGTTGGACCAGTTAAACAGTACTCTTGAGAGTGACAACAAATTAACAACAGTTTAGTTGTACTACTTGCCAGAAAAACGTGTTTCTAGTTATTCTGTAGCCAGATTTACAGTATTAGAATGAAGGTGCATACCGAATGCGAAGAAGCATTTTTCAGCTGCTTGCATGCATTGGCCGTATTTGGTACTATATTAATCAGTATGAAATTATCGGCTGTGAGGCGACCTTGTGATCACGGAATGTTGCGCTCTGATGGACCGATTCTTATTTTGATAGTAAGGGTGTCTTTGATGGTCTAGCGGACTTCGGTTTCGAGGAATACTCTTTGAAGCTGTCTTTGATGTTGATAATTAATCATTAACAGTCAGCTTGCTTCCCGAACCGCTCCAAGTCTACCGAGCATTCTATCATCAGAGGATGCATTAATATCAAAAAATCAATACAATTGATCAAATCATTTACCATATACAATAGTACAGAAAGTTTTGGGAAGAAATCGGTTTTCTTTGTTATTTGTCAGTTAAGCGCAGTATCCCATACTCATCAATCCGTTCATGTAATTTTGCGCATTTCATTTTTCAGCATGAGCCCTACAGAATGCATAGATATCATCCAACTTGAAGGCTTAGGAGAAAGGTCACGATGCTTGGGTGCAAACTTCTCATCACTTTCAAATGGCAAAATGAAGATGTGGTTTTCATTTTTCATAGTTCCTCGATTCTCATTATTTAAGCAAGGATATTCGCCGAATTCACATGAGGTCATCAAAAATGTATGCGGGTTTCCATAAAGTTTTCTGGCTATCAGAACAGTTTATTCACAGGCCATTGTACAAAGCATATTTCAAGCTATCTTTTTTACTTGTGACCTCTATTTGTTTCATAATGACGAAAAACTGACCGATGAGAAAATCACTGGTCTCCCGTCTAGCTAAAAATCCAGCGATTCCTGATAATGAGAATTTGTCAAACAACCAAATTGTTCTAGTGAAAAAGAAAGAGTTAGTTGTGCAAACCAATGAGCCAATCAGTGAACCAAAAGCAAGCTGATGAGAAATCGCCTTGATCGATCCGTGTCTCATCGTTCGTCTTTTTGAATTGATCGGATGTTTCCAAATTATTTTTTGTCCAACCATTTTCTGTTTGCTTTTCAAACACTGCTAAGTCCAGGTGATCTGTTCATAAATAATCTGAGTTCTTCCCCAAATGATCCTCTTTCCTGCAGGCAAAATCAACCTCGATTGATTTGGTCACGTAAAACTGCTCAGAAATTCACTGTGTCAAGCAATACTTCTTGTGGAGGCCAAAACAGTGATGCTTATAAACCTCGCCTGTTTTGAAATGTAAGAAAGTTCGTGGCGACAAAAGTTAATTTATCCCTCTGGAGGTATAGTTGGTAAAACTTACTTGGAGTTCGTGTGGTCGGAAGTTAGCATTGGATTACCGACTAAAGTCGGTGGCTTCACAGAAGTTAGGGAAATTTCCCTAACAGATGAACTATCACGGCACCCAGCCCTCTGCCTGAGGGTAATGACCTCGATGAGAAGTAAGGAAGCAACCTTCACGCTTCAGAACAGGGCGGGACTCTTATCTGCAGGCGGATTTGCGCTAGCATCCCTGAGCAGACTTACTCTCGGTGTTTCTGCTGTGGAAAATCTTCAGCCTATAATTGCTAGCATTTGTGTGTGAAAAAACGGAATTTGTTCTTGATATTAATTTCTGGTACACATTGGATGGCCGTTCTTGAATCTGTGTCTATTAGATCATGAACATGAGCAGTTCAGAAAGTGATGTTACGGAGCAACCATTATCTTGGTTTTTAACAACCAACGAGATTATATCATCAATCTCAGGTCATCCGACCAACCTACACTCGGAAGCACCAGACTCGAGTTTCGCTTTTGTTAGAGCTCATCAGTGGTGCATATCCTCCGCCACACCCAGGGTTTGAACCCGGGCCCTCCCATCTCGAAGGCGTGTGTGTTACCACTGCGCCACCCCGCTCCCGTTCGAGCTGATCCGAATCACCAAGTTAAGCTTGTATAGATGTCGACCTCTATGACAGCCAGAAATGCCCGACAGCTTTCAAATGGAGACACGGTTCCGGACCTAGTTAACTCCAAGCGAATGCCTCCCACCAATCAGGTCTTCTCCACAGGATGAGGGCAACGGACCCACATTTTTAAACCTGCTTCGCGTTCTTGGTACATATGTCACGCAATTACTTGCGAGTAGTGTGGGATTGTTTAATTTTCGTTTGATTGACTGTCCTTTTGGACTCCACGTTTCACGCGCAAACCTCAGGTCATCCGACCAACCTACACTCGGAAGCACCAGACTCGAGTTTCGCTCTTGTTAGAGCTCATCAGTGGTGCATATCCTCCGCCACACCCAGGGTTTGAACCCGGGTGATTCGGATCAGCTCGAACGGGAGCGGGGTGGCGCAGTGGTAACACACACGCCTTCGAGATGGGAGGGCCCGGGTTCAAACCCTGGGTGTGGCGGAGGATATGCACCACTGATGAGCTCTAACAAGAGCGAAACTCGAGTCTGGTGCTTCCGAGTGTAGGTTGGTCGGATGACCTGAGGTTTGCGCGTGAAACGTGGAGTCCAAAAGGACAGTCAATCAAACGAAAATTAAACAATCCCACACTACTCGCAAGTAATTGCGTGACATATATATCATCAATGCCAAAAGACATAAAGGTGATGGCCTTTCAACCCCTGTAATTAGATGCTTTAAAACTCATAACATCTAGGACCTTTTCATGTGCATATGAGTATGGTTCAAAGTACTTCATGATTTTTTTTCCTTCTGGCAGCATATGTTCTGCCTTGCTTGCTGCCTTGCCCCCTCCACTCCCCCGTTTTTATTCAGTGATTAACGAAAAGAACTCCACTGCTGCCAGTCACTTTCTCTAGTTGGTAAACCAGAAGTTATACTAGGAAATCGGTCTTACTGTGAATAGGTACTCCCGGTAATGTCTCACACCAAGCTGTATGTCTTATAGACATTGCCCCTTTAGTCCACTTGTCGTAAAAATTGACAGTAACCAAACCAGTAGAAAATGCAGAGATTTACCAATCGCAATTTCCCTCTAAATTCGTGAGTTGAATCAGAATGGGGAATTATTCTTTATTTGTGAGGAAGAAATGATTACAAGTTTCCCGTATAACTTGGAAAATTTTACTGGGTCACAAATTCGTGCGTTGGAGATTGAATACTTCGAAACACCCTGATGCCTAAGGAACTTCAGTAGTATATATATATATATATATATATATATATATATATATATATATATATATATATATATATATATATATATATATATATATATATATATATATATATATATATATATATATATATACTTGATGAGCAGCAGTAGCCGCGAAACCGTTCGTGTGCTTCTGGGGAAGCTTTGTCCACCCACTTACATACTACTTACTGCCAGTATATATTTACAGGTGAAAACAATATTCCGTGAAAAGAATTCCCCTCCTTCGTAAAAATAATTTATTTTCTGTAGCGCGTTATTAGAAAGGGTTAATAAGAGCACCGGTGAAACCGTTTTTCAGGTCTTTCATCATGTGAATCACTTGTGCTCTGTGTGGGTAAGTAGCGAGGAATCACAATGGCCTATGATGGACGGACATCATATCATGTCGTTTTGATGTGAGGCAAAATTTAGCTTGTGCAAGCGGCCTAAGGAGTGATACGTGGAGCTGAAAATCCTGCCCACCCCGGTTGGGGCTACTGGGCATACGACAAAACTGACGATTTCCAGAAAGACAGATAAACAGATTTACTATTCTTCGTGACTTTGAACACGTAGTTAACCACTGACCCTGCTTGAAAACTCTTAAAAATGAATTGTACCGATCGTAAAAGTGCCAAGTCTTGCACACAAAACAATGGCGAATTTTGGCCATCCTTTCAGAAGAATGACAAACGATGTAAACTGTGTGAAACACCATCTCACGCGAAATGTGCTATCCGTTTTAGGAATGCCAGTTACAAATACAACCACATTAATCCGATCCTTTTTTCTACCTTGCTCTTGGACTACTGAAAGAAGTACGAACGGAATTTCAGTAAACTGACCAAACTGTGCTAGTTCAAACAAGAATCGTAACTTGATTTCCGCATCCAAACCCAACTCACTGCAAAATACAATGGTTGTTCCGTGCATTTCCCCGTCAGACAAACATAAACCCATTTTTGCAAAGCATTCATGCTCAAAACCTGCAAAAATCTGAGAGGTATTGTGCATTGCTGTATGTCTAGCATCCCTCTTGATGATGCTAGCTCTTGCCAATCAGCCTTGGGCATGTTGTCAACACTAAGTGGTCTCTTTTGGCATAATCAGGTCCTCCTCTTTCTTCACATCATCATTTCCTCTGCTGATTTTCACCTGCTTCAGTCCGCGGACGGAGCACTCCAGTGTCACTGAAGCGTAAAAGCGAACTGGATGAATGAGTCACTCTGAGATGAACAATCGGTATTCCATCACACCTCGATACGGGCGCGAGTATTTGTCTTACTAAAAGGCTGATTTAGCTTGGTCCAATCCAGTCAGCAAGACTATTTAAAGGTGACCGTTGTTCGAAGGAAAATCTCACAAGTTCCACTGTGGACTACGATTCGCTTTGTTGGTTTTGCCGTCAAAGTGGACAGTGGGTGATAACAATATTTTGACGAGCACAGCTTGATTCACTCTTGTTATTGTTGTCTGAGTGGTCCACTTGTAAAGGGTGAAAAAGGGATAATTCTTGATAACCCATAAAAAGTCTTTAGAACAACTTTGTGGACATTTTCATAGGCCTTCGATACTGATTACAGAAGCCGATCCACGAGGTGGATTTCGCTTGACACCAGAGTCTCAGTCCTTTTTGTATATAGAAACGAGATTATTTTTTGCCATTAGATAATAATATATTTGATCACAGTAGTGTTAGATTGCTCGGTGTATTCCGGACCACTTCACTGCATTTTCACTGATGCATACCGCAATCAAGATGAACGTTTATAAATGAGCAGATGAACGTTCTCACGAGACCAAAGGCAAAGACACACACACATGCAACCAGAGTTAGAAAATAGAGACACTTTATCAAGGAAGACTAACGTAATTATCCATTCTCACTGTTTCCACAGTTGGGGGTGATGATGGTTATGTGCTAGTGTCTCTACCTATCTCAGTAGTCCTTGACTGTTTGTGACATAAATGACGGCAAACGCCAAGCTCAGGTTGACACTCGTGTTGCGTCATGGATAACTTAAGTGTTCTGCTTGCACTCGATGACGTCACTGATCGCGTCTGTCCGCCCATTGTTCTTTGCAGCCAAACCGAAATGTGTTCAACCGTCCAATTCCGCAGCTGCCTCTCCGTTCTGCTATTGCGGGTGGCTGCTCACCCATACTTAAATTGGTAAATGCATTTGGACTTGGCTTGGGGGTCATCCAGAGAATAATGGTCTTTGTGGCCTAATACGTACTATTAATAGCACAGTTCAGGCATCTGTTGAGCAGGCTTTTAGTGCCATCACCTTCGTAAGGTAACTGTAGCACACAGTCAGTTTTGGGACCGTGACGACTTTTACTTTCGTTCGGAAGTGGCACTGAGTGTTTCGATATCCAATGGCGTCAGAAGTTCCAAACATCGTAAAACACTCTCATTCCAGCTTGTCGGTTGTGCATATTTCACGTGCCCCGTGGAACGTGATGGGGGCAAGGCCGATTTTATAGTTTACGGGGCAAAGCTGGTGAAGTGCACATACTGTCTTGACCATGAAATTTTGCGATTTACGGATTTTTGGATTGATCCATCGTTTCGGAGTGTAATATCACTGTCTAGAAATACAACTTTGTTGTTATTTTCCCTGTCTTTGGTTAGTTCATTGTTTGTGTATGGTGGTAAAGTGATGGAACACTTTTCACGTTCCTTCTTGGTGTTCACAATGACGAAGATATCGTACACATAGCTTCGGTGGGGAGTAGCTTGATATATGACCAATTTCATTTTTTTTTCGAGATGTGAAACAAATAAACTGCCAGAAAGAGGCCCAGAGATCTAGCCATGGCAACTCAATCAATCTATCGTTATCCCTTCCAATGAAGTGGATTTTTACGCTCGAGGTGTGCGATGGTAATAACCGTGACCCCTCGCTATTTGGTAATCTGATGTGTGAGTTATTACTGTCGATAACTTGGCAACTTTTGATCTCCCATTTATAAATAATCACCTCAATTGCAGTATACACCAGTGAAGACTCAGTAAACTGGTTTGGAATACATCGTGTAATCTAGTCGCTATTACTTCTGTGTTCAAATCTATGTTGGAAAATTTATGTTTTCAATAATATATTTATCCCTAAACACTTTATACTGCAATAAAATGATCTACATAGAGTTGAGTTTAGTAGACCCTAGAGTGAAGCACTTTAAAATCAGAATTTCCGATCACACTGAAAGTGTCCTTTTGTATTCATCTGCTGAGCCTCATTGGATGTAAAGAGAAATTCCGTAGATACAATGAAAATAGCATTTCATTGTGGTGGACTTTATGAGGCACCATAAGTCGATAGGGCAGCTAATTCGGCTCGGTTGTGAAACTCGCGAAGCCCCATTAGTGGTCTCACAGTTATTCTGGTGGAGCTTTCGCGTGTGATTCGCTTTCGTACGTGGGGTCAATGAATTGCAGCGTATTTATCATGTCAAGAGACTGTTTCTGTGATTGGATGACGTCTATACCCAACGAACACATCTACCTATTTAATCCTATAGATTTTTCCACTTTTGTCCATCTCAACTCTTCGTCGTTTACTTTTCATCCCGTAAAACGTGATTTAAGTGGCACTATCTTGCGGTTATCCAAATAAATTCGACCATTCTTTACTGAGGTTTCCTAACTGTTTCTGCTTCTCCCTTGATCATTCAATAACCTGAATAAATTGAAATCTGCCCAAATGTTAAAACTCGCCGATTTCCATGCGACTCTGGCAAGCTTGAGGACGTCACGTGCCTCAGTACTGAGTGTGCCCTACCAGATGAGTCGGAACGTGTCACCGGAGACTCTGTATATTTTGCTGAAGTGGACCATAACAGTTACAAAATCAAACAAGATTCATATTCAGTAACCGCAATTCCTCTATTGAGAACGAAAAGAGTTTTCTATTCGGCCATGATCAACCAGTCAACCTAATGAACTCTGAAATTCGAGCTGTCTCGCTTTGAAGTTTTATAGCCACAGGCCACTTCTTCATTCGGCAGCTCCTACTTGATCACGACCTTCTTCCATAAGTAAAGTACTTTCATTGTATACTAAATAAAGCGAATCAAAGACCACTGATTGATACCTGCTACGTCTGCCTCCATACTTCAAACGTGTAGCAGTGGAAGTTAATCACTCTATTCACCTTTCAGTCAAGAATATTTTGGCTGGAGACTATCATACTGCTAGCTGATCCGCGTTTGTCTTGGAAAACCAGGATGTAAAAGCCTAGTTAGACATATCTTCGGAACAGGTAGCAAAGTAGTTTTCGACACACTGGTACGATCGAATGCAAATCCGAAGATCTTTTTTTTGTTTGCCAGGCTTCAATCAACTGCATTGTGCGGTCCAGTTTATGCTGTGATGAAAACGTGATGGAGTACCAATATTTCCCATTTAGCTGACTTGAAAAATAAAACGAGTTTCGGAGGCAGTTCCAACTACCCTCAGTGCCGCAGACATACGGATGTTCCGTTCAGCCTATTCAATCGTCCAACAACGACTCAAAGATCGACTGCCGCAATCAACCAATTGTATATGTATTTACTAGCTCAGGTGCTTTTGAGGAGCTGGCTACATCGATCTTACCGGCAGGCAGCTGTTTAAGGGTATACGAGAACTTCATGTCTAATGGCGGAACAAAGGACTGATGGAGACTATTCGGAACTCTTTTGGGGAATACACTGTCAGTATGGGACACTCGATGAATATCCATAAGCCATACATAGTGATCTAACGAGCGCCCGTAAATGTTCCGAATCGGTTTAGAAGCATCTTTCTGTGCGCAGCTGAGGTAGTGACTATGTTGATCCATCACCTCGGCCGATGCAAAAAAACGCCTACCACGTAGCCTTACACCTTTTCGACCGAAGTCCGACGTAATCAAAGGCCGGATAAATAGAGTACTCGATAACAAAACAATGCTATCACAAACAATTAAGTTAATATGTGTACAACAATGATAAATTATTCTTCCTCTTATTTAGAAATGACTACCTTAATTATTCGTTTGACCATGAATAATGCCGAGGCATGAGAATGAATAATTGAACCGAATTCTTTGCTTTATCTGTTATCTGATGGGAATTTTTCATGAAAATTTCCATGAAAGTAACGAGAACCCATCAGCACTCTGGCGGTAGGTATTATTATGCGCGGAAAAAATACAAGCTATTCTTTGTTGTTCAGTTTTTGTGTGCTGACGGTGGATTACAAATTGTCTTCGTGTCTTAATCCCCTATTAAACTGAACACGACTACTTATCGGTAGCAGATTTTACTTGTCTTTAGAGAATCCCTTCTAAAAGGACGACAAACATGATTTATTAGCCTACCAGTCAACAATTAAGCCTTTGGTGATCACAAACTCATTTTTCAGGCCTCTGAGGTAGCACTATCGTCCGAACTTGATCAGTAACTGTGCACGGCGTTTTTTTTGACTGTGATCAGTCAGTGTGTTTTTGAATACGAGAAGCTCAGCCAACAACTGATATCGGTTCTACATCCGAATAGGACAGACTGTTCTTTTCAAGTGAATCGAGGATTTATTTTTCTCATAAAAACATAGAGCCAATGGTGGCCACCTGTCTTGAAATATCAATCTACATTATGGTGACTTGAAGTTCAGTGGCTCGTTATTTGTGGACATGGGTGGCTGTAAGCTCACTAGTGGATAGATAAGAACCTCAAGAACTAACCACGGACAGTGGTGCATTGCCAAGGGGATGGGAATAGCGACCAATTACAGCAGGCGTAACCTTTTCGGATTGACTACAAACAAGGCCCCACAAAATCCAAGCATAAGCAAAGTACTCATGGAGTCATGAATTCCACCAGTCAGAGCAGTTTATAAACCCGTGCAACTGATTCAGCTCTACAGCTGATCTTTCTCCGAGACCCACAAGTAAGGCGAAATAAAACTGGGTCTTCAAATCCAGAAGGTATCATTTAAATGGTAGACCACATTTAGATAAGGCGGATTTTATCCATCAATATTAAACGAGTGGATGCCAATCTACGGCGTCAGAGTTATTAGGATCCCTCAGAAGAATAAGAAAGGATCGGTGGATTCTGAATGCGTGTAGCTACACGGCACTTTTACCGATTACTCACCATATATAGCCCAACAGTGGTGATCACATGAGAACCAATCCACCTTCAAATACTGCAGGGATTTTCTCGATCACATCAGTATCCCTGGACAGAACTTGGAATGCAGGTAAACCAACTATCCTCAAGGCTACTATTTCAGTTTTTATTTGTAGGTGATTTTGATTTCAGCCCTGAACTGGGTAATCTAGAAGTCATTTAGAAGTTAAATGTTTGCCCCAAGAATGATTGAATGTAATGAGATAAGTCCGAGTACATGCTTATGGCATTTTCACCAGACGTGTTTGAGAAGTTAGCTTCTTATCACTCTTGTCCTTGTGCTTATCTCACAGATTTCATTGGAAGGGTTCCGAACTTGTGAGAATATAGCAGCACACAGCCAACCCCATTAGGATAGAAAGCTGTAGTAACTAGGGAAAAAGGACGGCTTTGTGACTCTGTGTGAAGGTGCAGTAATAGGAATAAAAGCATAGCAGTGTCTTGAATATCGTACAAATTCGAAATACAAAAAGGACGATGTGATAATGGGTTGGTTCGGTACTGAATCTCTTCCTAGCGTTTTACTACGTGGAAAGTTATCCTCAACTCGGTGGTTCCAAATCAGATGAGGTGTTGTTATCTTAACGGGGAGCATTTTACAACCTCTATTCTGTCTACAGTACATTCATTTGTCCGCAAACAGCTGGGTACGTACTGTACTAGTTAAATCAGCTGTATTGTGTGGTTCTGAAACCTGATCGTTACAGATAGAAGACACAAGCATACAGTTTGTTTTTGACCATAGATCTTTTCAAACACAGTTGGAACATTTTATTAAGTTAAGGGTCGAATTTCCCTCAATGTAGGCTCATCTCGAGATTAGGCATTAATTCTGAACAGCCCACAGCATTTGGGACAAGTGGTACGAAAGCCTCTAGTTAGAGATTTTCGGCATATACTACGGTTCTTCAAAACAGATTGCTCTTGGAAGACCGGGTCGAAATGCACGGCCAAAGATGTGACGGAAAAGTGTTCAAACCAAAACTACCTTGATAAAAAGGTATTGCACGTGTTCGTCTTCCGGATTGAACTCGGAACGACCCACGTAACGATTGGCTGAAAACATTACGCTATACAGCTGTGTGGGGTGGATCGTAACACAATTATGAATTATTTTTTATCATTTTTCCATTATTCCTTTTCTCGTTTTGAACAGTTTCTCCTTGCCGATGTGAGTATTATTCCACTGCTTCCTGGTACTTCGGAATTTTGTCATTTCCGACTGAATGATACCGTTTACCGAATTGTAAAATCGATATTTAGAGAAACTGGGAATGAAACATGGGCAGTTGAGTTGAAGCAATTTTTCATACCCAAAATGTCTGTTAGAGAATATTTAGCTGCTGTTAAGGTGAGTAGCAACTAACCAAATGTCGTGTTCGTCGAAAAAATCCTTTTTCCATGTGACTGTGAGAACGAAGTTCGTGATAAATGTCTCGATCTTATGGTCGCTTTCACTCAGTTTAATTAGTGAATAAAGAAAGCGTCCAGCTAAAACGGAATGACTTGTTGTTCAAAAAGGACTATCGGTAGGGTATTATTCAGCTCATAATCACGTGCAATTTTAATCATGAACCTTTAGCCATCGAGTCTGCCTTGTCGAGTCTGTTAAGAGAACTTTTTGCCGAAAAGGGTCATCCCATTGCATTTCACGGACAGTCTATTAATACGGAAGTGGCCCACATAGGCACACTCGAAATGTCACACTCGAGTGGCGCCAATGAACAAACTGCACCATCTTCGGTGCAGTTTTTTAGTTCAATGGAAACTTCATATCTAAGACACAGGTGATTCAATATAACGTGCTCCATTCAACTAATGGGCACTTAAGAAGCATTGTCACGACCGGTGAATGTACCATTTGGTAACACTTTAACCAGTGGACTATAGTAAGATCCTAGGCCATAACTGAGTCTCTAGCACCAGGAACTGACTTATGGATAACCATCGTTCAGGTTTTAAACAGCACCTCGTTCTTTTAAGTACTTCATTGCTTTCTAGCTAACTTTATTTAGTGTCATGAATTTCCGGTTGTTAGATTTCGCGACTGTTGAATGATTCCAATTGAGGAAACACTTCGGAGTCGATAGGATTCGGACTAGCACAGGCACACGCGTTTTAGTGTCGCGTGTGCCTTACCCAGTGATCCACAAGCCAACATCTCAGATACAAACACTGAATAGATCACACCTCTCAGCCACCCAGATATCGGTGTCACGTGGCATTCACTAAACTCAATTTGTAAGTTGACTGTCATTGTCAGAATTTCCATTTGCTTTACCAGCTGAGTACACGAATGGGACGGATTTCCATTTGGTAAAAGCAAAATACTAATCTAAGTCAGATTGAAATCATTTATACGTGGTAATGATTTAGTAATCAGAAGAGCGCTGTTTATCCGTAAATCAAAGCGGAAATTGTCTTCCCAACCAGTCTGACTCACTCAGCTGTCGTAGCCGCAATTGTCCGTGTGCATGTTTATTTACTGTAAACTTCTCATTGGGAGAAACGGGATACAGTTTCGGCAAGTAAGCTTCCGAACGCTGTCATGGTTTCCTATCCATAATTCTAGCAGTTCCCCGGATACATTCATCAAACATAGATAAACGAATACTAAAAAAATGTTATCATGTGTAAGTTACAAAGTGCTGCAGTGATAATCAATTGCAGTTGAAGCTCATCATTCATATAACAAAGTGACAGATTTCTCGTGTGCCGGATTTCACATCTTCAGTCGGACATGATATCTTTTCCCAGTTCACAATTTTTCATCTTAATTTTTTGATGCCGCTTGCGTGGACAAAATAACGAAATAGTCAGTTGCTTTTATTTTCGCTCAGGTAGTTTGGGATTTTCTCGTAATGACCTAATCTGTACGTACTACTCGTGAATGTGGATCAGTCAGCCTCGTCCAGTTTACTCAGACATGGAGCAGAAATTTTGTACGATTCTGACAATACGGAAAACAGCAGAACAGAATTATAAGCAATAATCTAGAAGTTGATTTTACTTACACATCATTCTTAGTGAAACTTTGCGCACTTTGATCCGAAATAGCCCAACGTTTTCCTAATCGCGTAACCATTTATAGCATCCACCATCTCCTACAGTGGTGGTATTCTTAATTTTGAATTGACTGTTTCAGTATAAATGGTAGTGAACAGTCTGATTCCATGGAGACCAAGATGATAAGTTGATTTCTTTGATTAAACACAATGCAACGTCATCTCTCGACTCGTTCTATTTTGGTCATTACCATTGATGAAACGTGGTATTCTTATAAGTTACGAAAAGTTTTTCTGCTGTCGGAGATTTGATTAGTGTGGAATTCCAGTTCTGTTGATAAAACAAATAATGCGAGGATAATAACGACCGAATTCAGTCGATAACTGACTAAGATAGAACTGAGTTAGGGAGAAACTGACAAAGATAGGATCAAATGCAACTGAATCAAACAGTTCCACTGTTCCATACCGATCTATACATTGGGACGAGTGTAGTTCTGCGCAAGTTTATCAGATCTGAGGCGCTATCAGTATCTTTCTGAGTAGATAAAGAGTTCATGCTTTGTTTGTTGATGCATATAGCTCACACGAAAAGCCGAATATTCCATTTATCACCGCGGGAGCGAATGAGTTGGAGCAACGGATATCTGTGCAAGTCGGTACCATATTCAGATACAAACAAGAAAGTCTTGACGTTGAGCAAAACAATCATTTTCGGGCAGGATCAGTAGCAACTACAGAAAAAGGAAGCCTAACTGATAATGATCACGTGGGAAAAATCAGCATACCTTGGCCGACCCACTTGTACCAGACAATCTGGTTTGAGTTCTCACAAGCTTTGCAAGGTTTCTCCTGGATACCGAGCTACAGTCTAGGCCGATTTGGTTCTTTGGCGTGTTGCATAATTTTTACTTTGCTCTTATCTCCTAGTGTAAAATAACGACCAATCCCAATTTTTTCTGCTCATCAAACAAGTACACATTATTGACCTGATAGTAGAAATGCTACCAGCGTCATAAAATAATAAATTACAGGATACAATTTATAAAAACCTTTGCCAACAACACTGCGAGCTGGTGTACTGCTCATCTAGTAGTCCACGGTAGGGGGATGATTGACAAAAATTCACATGGTCTTGTTCTTTCGGAGTATACTTTATGCCTCAGCACAACCAAACACGATTCAGCAGGGTTCCGTCACCGGTCAGACGGGAGTTAAAATGCCCTGGATCTAATGAAGTTATCGCTTTCATGATCTCTAGATCTTTCTAAGGAATTTTCGTCTGTTTTACAAAGGTCAAAGACTTTGTCTCCGGGATCATTGTCAAATCCATACCTGAAGTTCGCATCTGTTCGCTCACTGGTTTGGCTCACCGGTTTACCGGGTAATGTGCACTGTATGGATAAGAAGTGTCTTGAAGCCACTGGTGAGATCTGAATGCCTTCCGAATACCAAATGCTGAAGAGAGATTCAGGTCCCTGATCAGAAACCTCATTCAAGTCAAGTCCTGCATAAGATTATACACCCCAGTGGGAATATTCACGAAGAGTGAAATATGGTTTCATCTCAGCCTTGAGTTTAATTCTGCAGTGATAGCCTAGGGGTTAGCAAGAAAACGAACGAGATATGGTACCACAGAGAACCTGCAGGTACTGGTTCGAGCTTACCAGAGTCTATAACCCAATCATATCGACGATGATGAGACACATTTGCTTAGACCGGCGTAAACTGGGTGCGACTCTTCAGACATACTGGAGAACTTTGTATTTGAAATGAGCCACCGACTCATTGTAAAATGGGTTAAGTTATTTCGAGGCATACCAATACCTCTAGATAAGTTCCTCCAGGAAGGTACTTTAACAGTCCGTGGACAGAACACAATTTGTCTGAGCAAGAATACGTCTGGGAAAATGTGGCACATTGCAGTGGGATTATATAACTAGGAAAAGAGACACTACAGGTTAGTCTCCACGGTATTAGTACAGTCCTCAGTCGTCCCTGCTGGCTTCACAGAGTTGATGTTACGTACTTATGCAGCCAGTCTGAAATTTCATTACGTTGAATCTTCTCTCAGTTGGATCCGTCCCGAAGCCGTAGCTCTTCCTCTCTTTATAGATACCTACAATGCTAACAGCACTGGTGGTACCGGACCCTCATTGTGATGAATTACACCCTGATAAGGTTTTAGTTTATCACAGTGAGCCACGAAAGTTGGATGAACATTCTGAGGAGCTTTACGGATCGTACAAGTGCTATCTGATAGTACTTTTTCAATTATGAAAAGTTCTTTCCAAATTCTCGATAATTTTACTGGTAGCCCCCAGTGGGGACCGACGTATGAAGACGCACCAGATCGCTTGACAGCAGAGGCGTGCCGAACTCCTTGTCGTAATACTACTTTTGACGCCTTTAAACCCCTTGGAGATGAATACATGCCAACTCCTCCTCTCGTTTGACTGAACCACGGAGACAGCTTACATATTCCCTTGCCGAAGACGGTAGGTTATGTGTAACAGGTAGAGGTAAACCTACGGGCAGTCGAATCTCTCGACCAGGCCACAGAAAACTTGGTATCTGATTTGTTGCCGGATGCACGATACTACTGTAAGCTAACAAGAAATTAGACAGTTTCATACCCCAACCGTTCCTCTCAGCAAAGGATTTTAGTAATCCAATAAGCTTCCTGTTGGTTTTTTCTACCAGATGATGGACTTGTGGTTAATTAGAGATGATGTACGTTTTGCCACTTCCAAGGGTTCCACACAATTTAGAAATAAGAAAGCTTTCAAAAAGGAGCCTTTTTAGAGTGTATTTAGCAAGATGCACCCCGACGATGTATCCAATTCCGAGGTATAGCACCAATCGTATTTACAGTAATCACTTAGCACCTTTTGGTAAAGTAGTTAACTAAGACCAATAAGTATTTTTTACTCGCGCGCGTTATCGGTTTTGGTCCAGCTATATCTACACCCACCATTTCGTTTGGGAAGCTGACAGCGATTGGCTGAAGAGGGGGGAGGAGGCATGACTCTTTGTTATGGCATCTTTAAGGCCGCCACACTCTTCACGCATTTAAAAAAAGTCTGTTATATCTCTTCGTTGGTAGGGCTGCCATCATCGCAATCTGGCCACGTGTTCTAACATTTTAACTCCACGGGGTTCCAGTCCGATGTGTGGTATCGTCAATACTGCCTGTACCATGGTCCGCGGAACAGCGATTCTAGCTGGATAATTTGGTCCATATGGGAACGCCAGTATGTGGCTTATCATCTTCAACGAGTCCCAAAGGCTGCATAAGTGTTTCTTCTATAAACTAAGTCCCGCTATCTCTAGGCAAATTCACTTCTTACTCCCAAATTTCATCCCTTCATAGATGAACGTCTTGTCGGTATCACCCTCTTGTGTCGCCTTCCATTGCCCTCTGGTATTCTTACAGGGACTAACCTGCACCACACAATCGATAAGGCATGAAGGACAGTCACCGTGATTCCTCACTGGTCGCCTGAACATGGCGTCTGCGTTTTTGTGACGGTTGCCTGTTCGATTTTCGGAAACAGTCGAATTCCTGAAGCTGCCCTTTCCGACTTGCAATTTGTCCCTGCGGGTCTCTAAAATTATGCAGTCACAAAAGCGATTGAAAGCCAGCATGGACAAGCAACGTGCGGCAGATTAGGTAATGATGTTATTTCTCAACGAATGTCGCTGAGGTTACCGTTTCTATCCGGTTAGAGCAGTAGTTTTTCACTCGTTTGAACAAAGCTTTACTTCGGTATGCAATGAGTGCTCCCGACCTTCAGTACCCACTTGGGATAAAGGCGCCCCAATAGAATTGTCACTGGCATCGGTAACTGGGATAAATTGACCTGCATTTTCCGAGAGGTCCAGCAGAACAATTACGGGTGACGAACACAGCGCTGAGGGCAATTGTTGAAAAGAACTCTCACTCGGTTCATCCCAAACAGAGCTGGTGTTTTTCATTAGGAGGGCATTCAGCAGTGTCTCACGCTTGGTGAAATTCTTAAGGAAAGCGGAAAATGAGAAGCCAAACCCAGGAAACTTTGTAGTTCAAAGACGGAGCAAGGATTGGGCCACTTCAGGACTTGGTCGATTCTGTCAGAATTTGTTTTTACTCTGTAACGAGATACTATATGACCCAAAAGTTAACCTCCTCGCAGAAAACTTTTCAATTTGAGAAGTTCACCTTAAGACCTGCCTCTCTTATTCGCTCCAAAACTATTTCCAAGTTTTTCGGGTGCTCCTTAATTGTATTCCACGTATAAAAACATCATCAATATAATCAAGTCCTATGGAAAGAACTAGATCCGCTGCCACATGTTTCACCGGACTTTGAAAGGTAGAAAGTGCTTTAGTCAACCCAAAAGGCATCGTCCGGGATTCCTACTCTTAAGGTGGAATAATGAGTGCTGCTTTCACTTTTCAATATCCTGATGCTAGATTTATTGAATTGAAATCATACGCACCCAAAGCGCGCCAAGTAAGTCTTCTATTGCCAGTAAATGGAAGGAATCTTTCATGGTGACCGAGTTTAGTTTTCGATAATCTAGACGGAATCCCAGCTTGTCATTCTTTTTTTAACCAACACCTTAGGGAAAGCCCGTGGAGATTTTGAAGGTTGAATAACACTGTTACTGAGTGTATTCTCGATGATTTGCTGTATCTCTGCCTGGTAGTGGACAAGGATTAGCCTAGAAGCCGATTCTATAGATTCGGCATCTCCTGTATCAATACGGTGCTTTATCACACTTGTTCTATCCAACATGTCGCCTCCCCGTAAGGACCAACCGGCAAACTTTTGCAGATTAAGTAACATTTTATTATTCGCGGATGACTCATTTTTGTTGAATTACTCAAGTCTATTCAAGTCAATTAATTGATTTATGCACCTCGAGAGGTGAATATTCAGCCTTCACATAACCATGTACAAGTTCTGAAAAAATGAAACACTGGGAAAACGGGCAGTAAGCATTTACTTCATTGTAGGTGTTATGTTGGTTTTTGATATCACATAAGCTGGGTTGTGCAAGGTAAAGGATACTAGAGCTGCCTTACGCCTTGATTCGGGCATAAAGGTGTTAGTATTGAGGGCGGGTGGAGGAAGTGGATATGCATTTCACTAGGTCTTTGTGAAGAGAATGAGCGAAGTCAGTGAGAATCTTTGTAGAGGGGTAGTGGCAAGCTTTTCTATGCTGGGATGTGACAAAGTGCGTAAAATGCCTTCGGGATATACCACTGACGAGTGATAAAATCTTAGGGAGTCTAGCAATGAACTTCAAGTCTTTCAACAACAGGCCAGGAAAAATGACGAGTGAAGCCTATAGCCAATGAGGTAGGATACACGACAACGCAAAGCGTTTGACAAGATGAATGAGCACGGAGTGGGATTTAAGGCGTGAAACAGAGAGACAAGCGTCTTGTTTTCTCAAAAATGCAAGCATTATGTTCTGACCTAGTAAGGTTATGGTCGAGCAGCGCTCCAGGGTGTTTCACTGAACTAATATGGCTCAGCTGTTCCCCACTCGCTGTAATGGACTTGCAGTCGTTCTGAAAACTGGATTGCTTGCTACGATTCAAAAGCCAGAATACAATGTCATCACGCTTGATTGGGTTAGGGTTGTGAGCGTGAGACCAATATGAAATTTGAGTGACGCCTTTTTGGAGGGTAGGAAAAGTAGAATCGCAGGTAAACGGCCTACCAAATATGACATCATCTTCATAGTTGATTAGAAGAGTATTTTTCTGTACATGAATGGTAGAATTGTGCGCGGAAAAAAGGGGTAAAATGGCACCTTGAGAAACTCCACGGGTGGTTGTAAAGAGACGAGGTTTTGTTGTTATAACGAGTGAACTGCTGGCGATGGTGAGAGTAATCTGCCAACAAAGAAACGAGTGAAGGCGGAACACTGCAGAAAGGAAGGGAGAGGAAAGCAGCTTGTTTCTGTCGATGCATTTCACTATATTACTGTAGTCTAGGAAGCATAGTCTTACCACTTCACTCTTCCTGTCAAGTTTTGACAGAATGTAATGTGTCAAGATGGCGAGGTCATCGAGAGTGGGGTGTGATTGTCGGTAAGCAAACTGATCAGGATCTGAGACAGAAATTTTTGTCCAATCGTTGGGGAACCAACCTTTCAAAAAGTTTAAGGGAGACAGAGGTGCACGCCGTGGGAAGGAATTTCGAGGAGCCTTTCTCGGGAATAGGAATTATAACTGCTGTCCACCAACAGTATGAAGTCTTTCCTTCCTTCAGGCCTTGGTTGAAGAGACCAGAGAGAATAAGGCTGAGGGTAACCACACCCTCCTTGGGCACTATAGGGTTGAGTCTGCCCAGTCCGGATGATTTTCCGGGGTTAAGAAGAAGCAGTTCTTTGTAAAAATCTACAGTGGAGATGCGAAATGAAGGTTCCTGGGATTCAGTTTCTTCAATGAGTAACGCAATATAAGATCCTACTGCTTTTTGTTGAATGACTTATATAACTCTTCTGCGCTAACCAAAAGTAGATTTGCTTGCCGATGAGCCACCAGTTAGATCTTTCAAGAGTTTCAGTGATTTGCAATGAATTCTGTTGGTTAGAATTATGCGTGAGTAGATGGAATTCGGGCAGTGTAACTCAGTGTTGATTGATTTTGTTAGAAGCTTGACTGCTGGGAAATTATGATGTTTGAGAGCGTTTTCTTTCTTGCGACGAAGTTGCATAAGATGGGAAGAGGACAAGCCATCAGGGCTCGAATACTAAGTTTAGACCGAGCAGCAAAAACTGAGGCAAAAACTGAAATAGCCGACGAGATCTTCCTAGGAAACTGAAAGGTCCATGTCAAAGAATACAGAAAATCCTGTCTGAGCAACCATTTTCCATAGCTTCAAAATGTTTCTGAACAAATCTGCCTCTTCCGAACTAGGCGATCACGGCCTCGCGTGAAACGTCCATGGTTGCTGTGACTATAGATCTTGGGTGAGGTTTTGGCTATTGCATGGTCAGACGAGCCTGGTGGAGAGCGGCTCAAAGTGGAAAACGACATGGGCAGTTAACTAAAAGAAAGTCCAGCAACTCGTCGAGTCCAGTTGGAAAAGCAGCAGTGTTAGTTAAACCGAACGGATAAAGAAAACTCTCCTCAAGACGATTCAGACCACCAGCAACGATACACAATGGAATTTCAGAGAAGTTTACCAAAATGTTTGGAAGTGAATCGATGAACTCTAGGTAGTCTGTCGAGGAACACTGGGGAGAAACATACATCCACCAGCAGAAGTGAGCGAAAAATGCTCAGAAACAAGGGGTTGCTTTCGTGTGCGGAACAACTAAAGAAGTTAGTAGAATATGTTGATTGTTGATACACGTGATAACTCCACCACCTCAGTTGAGATAAGATGTGGGATGATCCATGCGATATCCAGTGAAACCATCATGAGTAAATCGCAGGAATATCTTTTCAAACTAAGCATTACTTTAATGGCGTAACAACTGTTATGGTAACCAAGGTGAAAAAACAGTAAACCTGAGGATGTGTGTATGGCTATGTGATGTAAAATTCCGATCAAGATAGAACAGCGAGGCCAGATTCAAAGGCCCCGCCGCGAAATGTTGAATCACTCGTCAAGCTGTTCTTCACTCACTCCAGCGGCACATACTTTCACGTTTCCATGGCCACCTACAATACAAACTCCGTTTCTTTGTCCGGCAAAGAGTCTTTTTCTTTCTATAATGCAATCAAATTTCTGCAAAACGTCTTCTACGTCAATTAAGTAATCGGAGAGATCCTCAGCTACCACCAGTGGATGGAGTTTCTCTACAGCAACAAGTTCTACAGACAATTCGAGAATTCCCACTGTTGCCGGCTTTCTTTCATTCACTGCAGTCAGCGTAAAATCACGAGATCTAGGTCGATCTCGCCTGAGTGGGGAACTATAGCAATACTGACGAGGCTGTGGGTAGCCGTATTATCCATCAACCCGTATATGTCAACGCCAGTGGTCTTAGTTTTACCAGACAATGAATCAGAATAATTAGAATTTGACAATAAAGCAGCCTGCTCGTATTGTTGTGCTGGTTGTCTTCTTTCCATCGTGATTGAGTAAGTGTTTCCATATACCCCTATTGCACCAAGCCATCTTGTTCCCGGTGTCTGACGGTGGAGTTCCACCAAGTATTTTGACATCGTACCTGGTGTGGAATTCCTCAGTTCCCTCCTGTACTTCCGTGCCACTGGCCTATTCTTCTTCTTGGGTACTGCTGCCACGGTAAGACACTGCAACGGGCCAAGATAGATAGGTTTTCGGTCCAATTAGCCTCTAAGCACTCTTCTTTCTTTGTCGCCGCCACCGTCTGCTCCAATTCTGGATAGTTTCCGTGGAGTAGAACCTTCTTCACCGTTCTGCTATATATACCTTCAGCCAGCTATTCTAGCACTCGGCAGCTTATCTCATTCCTTTTCCTTTCCACATATTTCTTCTCAGCCACCTGCTGCAACACCCGGACATATGCTTAAACGTCTTCATTGGGAATCTGCCGCCTGCCTTATGGCTTCAGTCGGTCAAACGTCGGGTGCTTCGGAGGGTCCAACACCCTGGGCATTTGATCGAAGGCTTTCTCGATGTCTTCCTCCTTAAACACATCTGCTCCGCACCGAAGGTTGTACGCCTCGGCCGGGAGTGGACCTATTACCATATCGGCTTGATCATCGTCTGAAACCACCGTAGATACCGTGTGACTTGATCTTCCCAAAGTAAATAGTTTCCCCTCATATTGAACTTTTCTGTACTGCTGGTTCCATGCGAGTTGTCTTTCTCAACGTGTTTCATTTCGCCAGGGTTTGTACGACTTCCACAGCTCTAGCATCCCGTTGGGCCAGGAGGTCCAGTAGACCTTTCTCGGTATCTTCACCGCTGGCTTTCTTCGTCTTCTTCGACGTGATTCCTGGGTTGCGGAACCAGAGGGTACCAGTCCGTAGACAGAACACAATTTACCAGTAAAAGAATACATCTGGGAAATTGTGGCATATGGCAGTGGGATTAGATGACAAGGAAAATAGACCTACAAGTTAGTCTCCACAGTATTAGTACAGTCCTCATTCGTCCCTGCTGGCTCCACAGAGTTGATGCGATACAATAATGCGGCCAGTTTCAAATTTTATAACAGCACAATAAGTTCAAAGTCCTCAACAAGCAGTCCAGGGTATATTACAGGAGAAGCATAGAGCCATTGGGGGAGAATGCAACAGTAAATAAGCTTTCGGATGCGATGAAGTGGAGTACCAAGTGATTTGAGTCTTAAAACATAAAATGTAAGTCGCCTTATCTTCCGAAAGATTGCTGCGACGTGTTCATAACAAGAATGATCACTGGTAATAACAACGTCGAGGTACTCCAATGATGAAAGTCCTCGATGCATTCGCCATTTATGAGCAAGGAGGGAGTGAATTCCGAATAAACAAAAGTAAATAATCCCTTTGTGAAGACGGAACAAAACAACGGAAAACTTGCAGGGATTTCTTTCCGGAGTTATGTAAGGAGGACCAGCTAGCAAAGTGAGCTGTACTCAACTGCAGAAGAGGTTGTGTAGACTGACTAGGGTACAGTATACCAAGAATTGAATCATCCGCACATTTAATTAGCGTGCAGTCATCTTGGACAGGCATAGGGGAGATAAACTTAGAAAACAAAAGCAGAAATAAGATTGTAACTTGTAAGACACATTTTGAGAGGAATCACGGAAGAGGTCCTATCGCGAAACTGTGTAAACTGTTGTCGACCAGAAGAGCAATTAGGAAACAAATGCACTTCAGTTGGTTGAATTTCACTATCTGTCAGGATCTGTGGTAGACTGGACCCGTCCATGGAGTTGAATGGATCACAGTAGTCGAAGAAACAAACTCTAACTGCCGTGCACTTTTGATTTAGTCAAAGAAGGACTGATTGAGTGAGGAAAGCAAAGGCGTCTATGATCAAATTCAATGAAGGTAGACGAATTGGTTGGGGTTAGAAGCTTTAGGCTGAGGAGATATTCTCTGTAATAATAATAGTCCAAACATCATGACAGCGGCGGAAGTGCATAGTACGGGGTAAACTTTATTTGTTCCCTCCTTGGATATAGGTGTTATAGGGGCCATTTTGTAGCCTTCCCCGATTTTCGTATTGGTTAAGTAGCAACTAAGTAAGTCGGACATGATAGGGGATAATTCTTTGGCACAATCTGCGATAGTTCACCGAGGTCACTTGCTTTATTAGGTCAAATTTGGGACTTTCTTTGCTATACATCTGTTGGCATCAAAGCTCTAAACTGAGGCTGTCTATCTGCCACTGATGATGTTTCACTTGAGTTCTTCAACCCCTACTGCTCGTTGGAGTCTCTTCGAGATTTTGCCACTCAACTTTGTGTGAACCTTCCGGGTATCGTGACTATTTTCATTTACTGTTGGGGTTCTAACGTGCATGGATTTCAGTTTGTCTAGCCTGACTTTGACCACCTGTTACCAAAATATGCCAAATGAACAACTCGCTTACACTCAACACAGTTTCAGCTAATTAAACTAATTGTATCCGTTACTGATGACGCACAGGCTAAAGCCCATTTTCCCCACAAAGTACCGTGTAAAAATGTGCGTACACTCCTGTGGTTAAGAATGCAGTTGATTCCTCGCGAGAACTGGTGAAAGAGAACCTAGTGGAAATTTTTCAGCTGAACAGCAAACAGCTGTAATCTCACTTGAATCGTATGGAGCCTGTATGGACGAAGAGTCCATTTTTAGAATCACGCAGTGCTCAAACTTGAGGATGATCGGACGGAAGAATATCGGGTGTGCATAACTAATGATCGGCTTCAGCGGCGAAGCCGGGCGCGTGCTTCCGGGGCAGTTTTTTCTGTCATCCGGAAGCAACGCTATACTACTCATTTCGAGAACAGCGAGGAGCTCCATCAATTCATGCAATGTTTATCGAAACAGCAATAATGTGGAAGTGTTCACTTACAACACTGGTAGTAATCTGAGCAAGAAAACAACTTACAGGAAGCCTTTGCTCAGCGGGCTTTCGGAAGAATATTTGAGGTTATTTTTGGCTATCCATATCCGTGGTGAGGAGACGGGACCCGACCGCGGTAGACCCTTTTAACTTTTAGAGGTATTTTCATGCTTCCGTAACTATAAATATTTGTTTATTGTTGTTCTGAAGTATATTTTGTTGATATTATCATTCCTGACTCGGATTTGTTTCCTCATTCTAAACTCGTAAATTTCCCCACCGAACAAGGCTGAGGTGCTGGATTGCGACAGCTGCGTCCTCCGTGGGAAGGATCTTGCACGTATGACTCACGTGCATTAAGTGAGTCACTGAGGTGGGGTGAGAAAACTGCTCGGAATAATCTAGCTTCTATTTTTCCCAATCATATTCAGCTACGCTTATCGGCCGATACTTGTCTGATTTCACTCTGGAGCCATTGATGGAGAAGAAATCAGTGTGCTAATTTTTCCGCAAAATCCAAAGTTGTTATCTGTGATAAAACTAAAACATAATGAATGGTGCCGATATTGCTTCAGTGAATTTCCCATATGTTGGCAATTTGTAAGAAATAGATGCAAGAATCGAAATTGTTGGTAACTACTAGATAAAACCTGGTTTACTGTTACATCTTCAGCGCCAACTTTCACCGAATAAAGACGGTGTGCAATACGAACCGCCAACAACTGCTGCAACTCTACTGGTCGATTATAACGACGAGATTTCACTGTCTCATTTGTTTGATTTAGTTTGGTAAAACCGAAGGACAGATCCAAGGGTATGGAAAAAACTGATCCATAAATATTGTATTTTTTCTTATGTTTCATGTTTGAAACTGGGCTCATTCGAAGGGTCATTTTGTACATCCATAAGCACCGCTGCCATGTAACGGAAAACCGGGAATCGTGATCCTGAGACTGGGTGTGAAGAACCACATGGGGTACCAATAGATCAAGTGTGTTAGAGAACAGTGCGATCAGGTACTGCTGCCTACCACTAAGGCAGCTATCAAACCCGGTTCCTGAAAGTGATACAGGCATACACCAAGTGATGCAATTTCAGATGCACTTAGTTCGTTTTCATGATCAATATTTATCGTTTTAGTTTGTAACAAATGATCATTATACGGAAAAACTTGATGGAAAGAAAAGTAACCCAACTCTCTCCGAGTCTTCCGTCATGATCCGAATGAAATAGGTTGGCTAAACTAATGGGATTTTGCAAACCATTCGGGCGAGAAGTGATCGAATTTTGTTCCTCTGCGTATCTTTCTCATCACATTTGAGAAGAAATCAATAAGTCCTCATCAAAACATTTGTCTCCGATTGTCTGTTCAGCGTCTGCAGGGAATACAAGGCCTTTTGAGTCTGATTCAGTGCGCAGTTATTTTTCCCGGTTTCGAGCAACTAACGAGCCTCGAGCGAGGACTAAAACCGTATTCCTGACTGAGCACCATTGGCGCCTAGGGATTGGATTTCACTATAGCGAGATCATTGTGCATGAGTAAATTTTACAGGGTCCATTTCTTGCAAACCACAACTGATGAATGTGAAACCTTAGAGCAATGAACCAAAGGTAGCAACTATCCCAAGTTTGGATGATTAACAGAACATTACACAGTTTGAAGTACGAACCACAATCATGAATCCGCACACTGCAAGGTCATTTGTATGTAACGACATAAACGTGTGATAATGAATAAGTATATTATGGACGTTTATCACAGTGAAGCACTTATTCGACAAGACCCATTTCCTCGAACTTACTAAAACTAATCTGGATTGACTTTTGATCCAAGTTGATTCTACAAACATACTGCTCCTTGAAGTTTTTTTGATTCCGTCCCATTTGTAGTTGCCTTTTCTCGCACATAATTTTTACCATGAATTTTGTCACCGACTTAAAGAAGATAGTTCATAAGATGACTACCGCAAGAGAAATCTCCCCGGTTGCAAAAGTATGGAGTTACGCGGAAAATGCAATTTACTCAAGTGAAATTAATTATACGCGGTTAAAAGTCGTGTGTGTGTGTGTGTGTGCATGCGTGTGTGTGTATGCGTACTCATGTGTAAGTGCGTACGCGTTTCTGTAGGTGATCGGCCGAAGCCAACGAGCATAAAGAACAGTGTGCATTTGGGTTTAGTGCGGGTTCAATCTAGACAGTCGTTAAATCCTCTCGGATCTTTGGGTTATGTTAGTCACCACCATGTAACACAGGACGCGTTAAAGGGATACAGCTTGTGGCCACTTTCCATCAGGCGACAAGCGGCAATCGAGTCCGCTCTAGGTAGTTTAGTCCAGTTTTGAGAATAAGTCTGGATAGATGCTTCAAATAAGACATTGAGACAGTTTCATAGGAAATATGTTGTTTACTGAGTCCCCTTCAGAAAACAAACCGTTTCTGATTCCATCGGTATCTCCGGTTGTTCAGTATGGCAGAAGTCTGGTTGATTTGGAAAGGTTAAATTAGTGACCAGTGTTTTCGAAACCAATAGTCGAGCGACGGCAGAACTTATTTGCCGTACCCAGTTTCTGTCATCTGTGTTCTCAGAGCAGGCCTTTTGAATTTCTAGCTATTAAAAGGTGGGACAAAATGAGCTACCCAAGAAGAAGTACAAATCACGAAGTCCGGGGAATTATTCCTCTTTTTCGCCAGTCGCTTTTCCGCTTTTGGACGCTTGTAATTATCGGTGATTCGCTTTCCACAAAAACTGTCTCAGTGTCTGAAAATGATGAGGGAGAAATTTGTATCATTGATGAGCACATTGAGCTTGTGAACTTCTGTGTCTTGATTGACGAGGAATATTGATTTGAAACTACAAATCGTTAAGCGAAAACCAGTAGAACTTCTAGATGCAAACCATTTCGCTAACTTCGTGGTCAGCAGCTGTTCATTTTGAAGACCCGATCAGCTCTACAAGAGGCATCAGTTAATGTTCAAACAGAGCCAGTGTCTTTTTTCTGTTCACTTTCGTTATATTCCTTCTGTAGGTGACAGTTTGTCAAAACTTTCATAGGGAAACAAAAGTGTGACGTTTAATAGTGTTTCGGTTTGTCGGAAGAAAGTGAATACATTTGTCCCCGTGTAACAAAATTTCACCGAAAACTTATTTTCTCTTAGTCCATTTCACTGAGAAAACATAATAACATCTGATATAATGCAGAGAAAATGAATGGCAATATATCTGGGAAAAATGATTACGACCGGCTAGTTTAAAGGAGTCTTTGGGAGATGAATCTCAGAAGCACCGAAGACCCATTTATATTTTTCACACTAAAAATTCACGTCCGACAATACAAGACTTGATCACCTTCTTTCATTGGTTCATGGTTAGATGAAAAAACAAAGGATTACTTTGAATTGTGGTTTAAGAATCAACATCAATTAATTCAATCTGAATAAAGACATCAGATGTCCCGACAGCTGTAGTGAAGTCATCGATGGAGATTGCTGAATCATGCTGAAACAATTTACTTTAATTTGGAAACAAAAATGTTTTAGGAAAATTATGTTAGTCCATGAAAGAAAGTTTAATTGAAATGAAGACGACTACATTGCTTAGCCACTAATGAGACAAGTGCAGACCTTTTCCGTGTTTTGCTGTTTCAGAGTATGGCCAATTATTTTCAGTTTTTGATAACCAACTGTCCGACTACAGACCCTTATTGGTCATCCAAAATGAGTTGACAAATGAAGTAGGCTTGTGGTGTTCATAGTGACTCTGTGGTCTGCATGTCGCACTGAAAAGCACAGTTCATAAAAATGAGGTTTGTCAAGGAACTTCAGTATCGCTCTAAGCTCGAAAATTCAACTGGATCGTTTTGAGTCAGAAGTGATTATAACAGCCTCTGTCGTCGTAAATCATTATTCGCTCCAAATGGAACTATCGTGAGAAAGTGGTCTTGACGGTCATACAAGTGAAGCCTTTTTGCATTCTTCAAGCAAGGAATTGAATCAGTGCCAAAAATCCGCATAGTCTTTGACTGTGAAACCTAACACAGTAGAGACGGAGCTGCACAATACCGGCTGGACTCATATTGGGCATGTATCTGCGTATTTTTCACAGTCAGTGACAGGAAGATTAGAAACCGAGCCTTCCCGATTCCACACTTTCTGCGGAGACTGTACTTAGCCGCAGATGGCCCGCCTTTCCAAACGGCCGTGACTGATTCATTGGTGATCTGTAAAGCTCTCTGTTTCGTTCTTCAAACTCGTGGTCGCTTGTTGTGGTATTGACTGGAGTGAATTGGTTGAACCCTGCTTAGAACTTCCAAGAAATAAGGACTCCGCTTCATTATATGACGTAGCCTTTTCATTTCCTATACGCAGAATCTTGTGTTGCGTAGAAGTGCAGTCAAACAATAAGCCTGCAACAACTTATTGCGGTATAGTTAGTCTTGCGTGACACGATAATGTTCTTCAATTGTACAAGGGCCACACTGATCATGCTAATCCACTGCATCCGTGCATGAAAACAAACAAACGGAGAGTGCACAAATAAAAAAATCCATTTCCGTTCAAAAATGCATTTCTAATTCCGTTTTTCTACTAGTGAAAATTTACACCGATATTCTAACCGAGTGTTCCACATTCGAAAAGCTGAATTTCACAGTAGTTGCTTTTCTTCACTGTATCCCAGTCGGGGCGACAACATCCGTTTGATGCAACATGCTTCATCATCATCTTCTTCTTCAGCGGAATGCACGCTACAAACGAGGACAAGCTCAGGTCAACCGGGTGAGAGAAATTTTGGGCTGACGGCATCGCCGAAGTCCGTCAATCAGATAAACCACGCTTGAGGGACACTGAACAATGGGGAAAATTTGATCCGGCGTAGTAGATACGAGCACGGGACTCCGGGAGTATTTCAATTTTAGGGATTAGTATTATTATCAAAGTGATTTCCAGCGTGTGAGAAGCTAACCCATTTTGGTAATAAAATACAATCACACACTATCTTTTTAGAAATAAATGAATAATCATTTTCTACTGAGTTCTCGTGTGGACCAACAAAGAAGGTCGGAAGGAAAACTTTTGAACTATTAACCCAACTGCGATAAAATCAGGGCCGATACACCGAACGAAGTGGAGATTTGACTTGACCAACGAATAACAGCCACCGGTGGCTGCCTCATTTCGTCCTCGTTCGAGAACGGTCATATTTTCCCCTCGGATCTGATGACACGCAGCAGTGTGCTATAAATCTGGGTCATCAAGAGGACGACGAGGTGATCCAATGGAAAAGAAAATTAAATGCACCTGAAAAATGACGTTAGAGGACATCTTTCCCGCTATATTTTCCGCAACTGAGTACAATCATACTTATCCTAAGAGGAAGCAAAATGGTTTTTTGTGATAAACTCTTTCGAGGTGATCCAAATGTGAAAAGTCTTTGGCCTCGGCGGGATTCGAACCCACGCATGGTCACCACCCTCGCTTTAGTACTCTTTCGTTTGTGATCCGTGAAGTAGACCGTGTGGTAAACAAGGAAGATGAGTAGACCCGGGCGGATTACATGGCATTCACACTGCAACTCTCCACTCTACGTAACCAGTAAGCAATTTTCCATCTCTACTTCGTCCCCAGTTATGGCTGTCAAATCGCTTCTACGAGAATGCGTAGCTGGCCTTAGGAAATAGATGCTCATGGCCTCCATTTCTGTTTGCATAGTCACTCTTGATTTCTCAGTGGTTATTCATTGAAACAACAGTCGTTTCGGAGCCAACATTGTTGACATTATTTCGTACCTTCCGAGAGTTGCCCTGTCAAACAACTCACCGAAGTTTGGTTGGGTGGAAAGTGGGTTTCCCCATGGCGTAGAAAGATTTATGCTAGCCAATTCAACTGTAGCTTTACCCTGGTAAGAAGTATTTAAATGAGCATTCTTCTGCATAGTAATTATCTCCTAAACTTGGCTTGTTTTCCCTAGGTTTGGTACGAATTCCACCTAGATATTCGTTGCCACAAAGTGTAGCTTTCTCGAGGCAAATTTGTCGGGTCCTGAATTTGAAACCCCACATCAAGCTACGTTTATATCCCAATTGGTAAGAACAAACGGCATTAAAATTGTGCTTTCCATCTAGACTTCCACATTGTTATTTTTTTGTAGTGATGGACGTGCTCAGTCGTTAAAATGTTGAAAAGGTAGAATGATTCGATTACCCGCCGAGTTTGTCACTTAATAGACTTCACTGAATCTCGGTACAACAACGTCAAAGTTTTTCCTATCTCACTGAGCTCAACGAAGCGGGATTTCATTGGTCTAATAGTTCTGTCTTGCGAAACAAAACAACCAAACCAAAAAGGCCTCGTAAAAGCGTGTCTTGTTCATTAGGAAAATTGGTAGTATGTATCTGCTGTTTTCCGAACAGGTCTGGAAACATGGTGTTGCAGGAATGTGTGTCAAACCATTTGTTACTAGGCTTTGAAGGCCGGGCCTCGTAGACTCTCTTCATCTAAAAAAAAATCAAAACTGAATCACACTTTCATTTTCGTTTTCTGTTGCGCACAGCCCCTGTCATAGACTAATCCATAGGTTCAGAAATGCTATTTCACAACCACTGATAGGGAACTGTGAAACTTCCAATTCCTCTGACTCGTTTGATCGAGAACCAGAATAGGAACAGAATTGATGCTGACCACCATTTCTGCATGTCAGCTGTCAACACAGTAGTGAATAAATGGTTTAGCCCAATAACTGAAAAATTCAAATGTTTGAAACTTGAATGGAATGTGGAAACTCCGGAGAGATTGCAGATGGATACAAATAGGAATCATCCAACTGTGGCTGTTACGGGTTATCTTTTTATAACTAGTATGTGAGAGTCACTGATGCGTGGTGTAATATAATCGTACAGAAGGTCAAAAATTCGCCTGTTTCTTCTTGGGTCCAGAAGTCTTCACACCTGTAACACTTTCTATGAATACATGCTAATGTTCCTTGAATCGCATCCGGCCCTAGGCTGTTCACTCTACGCGGAAGTGACGGACTGCAACAGCAGTTGTATTTCGCTGGAATGGTGGTTTCGCGCATCTTCGAATATTCATTTGCTTTTTTCACGTCCGACTGACCGTATCACCGTGGCTGAGCTGCCGGTCTGATTCCGGCTCCTGGAGCCGGACTTTCGGGCGAGGAATATACATGCTGATTTTCCGTTAGATAAGATCCAAGCTCCTCGCTCCCGTGATACATTTTATGAGAAATGTAACTTGTTGTCTCTGGACTGGGTCAGCCGGCAAAAATGGAATGCTTGTCGGAGAATATGTGAAAAATTATTTGATGAAACTGAGCAATATAATTTCTTAAAGCGTTTGTTCGAAAAGGCTTGTACTTTAGGCTATGGCAAAAGAACGGGAAGGAAACTATTAGAAATTTACATAAATGGGGCCACTTCTTACTTCTATCAACAGTGCTTTAACTGGTTCCCATTTATAATAAATAGGATAAAACATTCAACAATTTATGTATATAAATACATAATATGATTCACCTCGCAGTGTGAACAGTCAAACCATTGATATTTGTCCTATTCGTTGACTTCCGTGGTGGTTGCACTTCTCAATTTCACCAAAATTCCGGCCAGATTTGCTTTTCACTGTCGTGGTTACTATGCCATTGTTGCTTGATAAACAATAAATTGGAACGCTTGGTGAATTTCAGACCATATGCAAGTGAACCAGATATGAAGCTCACAGTCTCTGATCTAGGGTAGATCAGTGTAACTGAGAAAAAGTCTGCCGGTCTATTGGGATATTCGGCTAAACTTCATACCTAACTTTTCATAAGCTTGCCAAGAACGCCTGTTCAGAGCAGAACTACTATGCAACCCGGTAGGGATTTTTCAATAAATGAAACAAACTCAAGATGGCATTTTTCTACCTAGTTGACTTCAAACATCTGAATCTATCATTCTGAGCAGTTTTAAAAATCTATTTGTTCACACCTATGACTCTTCAAAGCGATTTTCCGTCCACTTCTGTGATAGTTAAATTAGCATAAAGTTGAGAGCTTATTTGTGCTCGAATTTCTAACGCGACCTCAGTTCGCAAGAAGAAGCGGGATCATAACTTGGGATTTGCGCGAAAACATCTCTAGTTGTTTGTTGTTGCCCATGTAATGAAAGCAGTGGCGCGCGTACATCAAGCAAACACACGGATCCTGATTCGCCCGTATTCTTATTGACCATCTACCCTATCGTGTCATCCTTGTGACCGAGCTAAAGAGACTGTTCATTTGAGATAGAAGAGACCTAACTTTGCTACTCGGAGGACAAACTGTTGCCTGCTGTCTCTTCAGGAAGGACACTATTCATTCGTTTGGTTGGCTCATTGTTCTTAGGGAGAAGAAAATGAAACAAACGGCAGAAATTTGAAACTCACTGCCTTCTAAAGCCTGATCCAACGAGAGGCGGTTGACTTTGGGTTACTGGGATAGCCAAGCCATAGAACAACGTAGGGAATAGCAGTAAGGATATTTGGTTGTAACTATGGTCAAAGAATTATGGGCAGATTAGAAAATGCTTCTGAATCTCCTGTTTCTGACACTTCGCTCACAATAAAGTTACTTCAGTTTAATCGGGACTGTCCCCTGTGAGATTTGAGTTCTGCATGTGAGCTGCTATTGGCTAGGCCGGAAAATACTCATGAGTAACATCTACGCTTCGGGAACTGCTAATACTTTCCGACTGGTCGGATACCAATAACCATACGGTCTTATGTCTTCTGGTTGTAAGTTCCCAGGTCAGCATCCAACACACATTAACGGGGATTGAGTCGGTAGTAATGAGATCATTACAGTGACCTCGTACGTGAAAACTATCCGCCCAATAAACCTTAGACCTAGACAGAGAAGTCACCTATCACGGTATTCGATGATCATGCAAGAAATGAGCACCTGCCTTTCGAATTCCGTGACGGCAGGGTGCTGTACCATGCTGTGTTAAAGTTTAGCAAACCGTTGAGAGCCTTGTGGGTTAGGCTTTCGACTCACTATCATTCAACCCTTATTAGATTTCCCTGGAAGGGGGTGGGGGGGGGGGGCTCGGTAAATGGACACTGCTCATGATTCCTAACAACGATGAAGCCGCTGCATGATGCTTTCACGGTTTTCAATGTTAAGTTGATCATTAACAAACCGCAGTGAATCTAATCTCCCACTACTCACATTTAAGCCTCAGAAAAGTTTATTTTCAAATTTCAGAACCATTTCAGAATATTGAGCGATCATTGTAACAGGGAATAACGGACTAGGGTATACTGTGGTTTTTGACACTCGCGAGTTAGTTTGTCGTCATAGATACCGCCACTTACAAACACTGTCTAATTATTACACAGTAAAGATTAATTATTGAATGTTTATCACTATGCTCGATTTGGTCGCAAAAGTTTCCATGACCACGCCCTGAATGGCTACAATTTCGTTTTTAGCCAGCCCGTTTTCTCTCTAACCGTGCGCACAACATGACCATATATATATATATATATATATATATATATATCACCTCTGAACTTCCTGTAATCTGTTGATCCTACGGATGATACGACTTTTGAAGAAAGTTATAGTCCAGAGATCCGCGTTATCTCTGCTCCTACTTACCTCAACAAAATCTGAGTACAACGGGAGGTTTTCTACAAGTTAGAAACTAAAACAAATTGATTCAGGGCAACTGCAATCTCCTAAGTAGACTCCAGATAGGTTTCTACTGACAATGAATAGAGTCAGACTGATTAAAGTGCGGCTGGTACTGTAGTATCAGTGACTTTTTCCGACCCCGGAATCGTGTACCCGGGTTTTATTGTTCCCGTCCAACAGCTCTTTTACCCAAATGGATGTCTCATAAATAACTTGGAAGTATGTTGCTCTATCAGAAGAATCAAAAGGGAAACCCACAAGCAAAAATTAATCAATGTTATCTCACCAATGACCTCTGCCTACTTTGATGAACTCCAAGCCCAGGTAGCACAGATTGTATTGATGTTTATTTTCACTTTCTCACTTTAAGGGTTCCCTTCAAAGTGTCGATCTTCTCCGAGTAAATCAACACGTGGTATCACGTTTTGGCCTTCTGGAGTGGGAAGGATAGACTGGGGGAAGAAGAGAAGGGAAACAATTCATCTTCGGAGTTTTTCACATTGTGCTATACCCGATTTCTTTTCAAAATTACCTATTTTTCAAACAACAACTAGAGACTAGCTGACCAAGTTTCATGAACGGCTTGGAGAGAACTCACTATAATGATTTCAAAACGAGCAAACACCCCCATATCACCTAGTTGTCAGCCTCATATTGGCCGCCAGCCATTTCCTGGAATATTATATCTTTATAATGTAATGAAAGGAAGCAAATAAAATGGAGATAGAAAGGGAGAGAAAAAATTAATTAAATTTCGACAATAAGCGGACTGGAACCATAGTCGATGCACCAGACAACCTTGCTGAAAATGGGTGAATTCGGATCATGATCAAATTCGACTATATACCGTAGTCATAGGCTGTCTCTAGTGGAGGGGCACGTGATTTACTGAGAAGGAATGGGACGTGTTCTGTTTAGAGTTTACATGGCTCACTTCGTACTGGGGATATCTGATCAATCAGAGAACGACAAAATCATCATCCTTCGTGTGTCTAGCTGAACACCATGTACAATAACCCAGTAGAATAGCCTTATGCACAACGAAGAACGCATTTCAGAGCCTCCAAATCCGGAGATGATGGAGTCCAACAAATTAAATCGAAAGAGAAAAGGAAAGTTTATATGGTAACCAATGCGGTATCTGAACCATAAATGGGAATAAATCAAAACTCCACATATCATATTTGGCTGTGCTTGTTCCAAGGTTAACTAATGATAACGAATGACCAAGAATCGTAATCTCCGACCAGTTTGTGGAGACTCGGCAAAATGAAGCAATTAAACAAAGAGTGAAGATGAAGAAGCAATAGCCACTTAAGAGGGAACCAAGTGGATTCAGTGAATCGTTTATTCGAATCAATCTGCTCGGGCTGTTACATCTCACACAAGAAATGAAGTACAATATGGCCTCATTAGTCAGTACCGCAATCCTAAATGTCTGTAGATATATCTTACCTTTTGTAGCTACGACAATTCTTATGTAAATATTTATCATTTTTAAAGATCAGATGAAAACCAGGTTGTTAAATTTTTTAAGTTAACTGTTTTTCGACTTGTCGAAATTTGACACCACCCTGGTATAATGAACTGCTTGAGTGAAGACAAAAATCGGCTGTCAAAAACCGGTCAATACTTATCCAACTCAAACTGAACAAGGCATGGAAATTTATTTTTCCTCCAAGTTGAATAAAAGCAATGGTATGCAAAAGAGTTTCATAAGGGTCCGAAAGCTTGGGTCGACTCCAGTCCATGATAATCAACGTCAGTTTCGAATCAAATTATGAAGTGTTTTTCTTCCAGAAACTCTTGGGACTAGCCTTAATTCGGTTCAAAAATTGCCATAACAGATACGCATATTCTCTCTTGGGCACAGGCCTATTCCGCAACCGAAAAAATGGACAAAATGACAAACTTAGGAAATTGTCCATCCTTAGTTCCACGCCCTATAACGTGTACAACGATGAGATGGGGTAAATTCCTATTGTCAAGAACGAGTAGGACCTCTTGCTAGAAGCATGATATGATTCCCGTTGGACTTTCCTCATGCATATGGCTCGTGCCTAGGACTTGAATTCCGCTGTTGGTTCAGAGAAGCTGCTTCTCCGGGCAGCGGTCATTACCTGGCAAATTGCTCGACAGGTGCCGGTAACAAGAAAGAGTGTAGCAGATATTTTCAAATCTCCAGGAGGCAGTGCTCCTCTGGCACATGATCACATCTTCAGTGGAGTTGGATGAAAACGAAGCATACCAGGATACAACCGTCTTTGGCTTGATACAATTGTCAAACCCTGGAAAGCACAAACTCCCGTTTATCATTATAAATTAAAACTGTTCTTCTTGGAACCACACCACTTTGAAGCCCGCCCTTGATTCTTCAAGCATCAGTGATGTACGCTGTGAGGAGAAGTTTGATTGATGTCCCGTCCATCCCAACCCAACTGTGGATTGGGCGGCTGAACAGCATTCAGCCGATGGAGTTGGATATTCTCCTTCGTGCAACTGCCTGAATGCGAACCATGTCACACCATTTAGATCTGTTCAGTCGGCTAATCGCACACCGAAAAAAATCAACTTCCGTATAGTTGCAATGGATAGGACGACACTAACCAACAATAAGCACACCTCAGTTGAACAGACAAAAGGAGACCGAAACCAATTGCGAAAAGTCGCCTTTTGTTGATCTCGTAGTTCATCTGTAGTAGAAAGTGTGGATGGCTTCAGTCTGAGAGGTCAGATCTCACGCACGAGGACGGCTTTGAGCATAAACGCCAATTAAACACTAATGAAATCTGCTATACCAAATTTCGCAAACGAAAATCTGCTTTGATTTGTACATTTAGATTAGCTGAGTCACATTTTAACAGTATCAGAGATGAGTCACATCTACATCTTCAAGCGAGATACACAGTTCTTTGATCGATTAGCAGGTTTGCCCGCTCTCAGGGAAACGGTGATCTTACGAGAGGAATTCATTCTAAAAACAGCAACACACTCAGATCTAATTTCCGATTGGATCCAAACACATTGGTTTGGTATCGGTTATTTCACTTAGGTTTTGCATCAATTACCCTACTGGCTCGATTTTACATAGGTGAAAGATATTCTCCCTACTACTGAATGAAGAATTATCGCACAGAGAGAAGTGTGTTCCTTAAATGTACTTGGGTGGGGCAATATACACATTTCTCTCGATTTTTCGTCACCTACACTGAAGAAACCTGGTAAGTTGTCAGATCTTTAGGGTGAAAAATGCCTGCAGCCAAGAGACCATTGACCAGGAAGTTGAATATGTACAAGACTGTTGGACAATGATTATCCAAAACCTTTTATTTTCCAGTGCGTGGGAGAAAAACGAAGCAGAACAAAAAGGCCGATGACATAGAAAGTGTCGCTAACAGCATTGTGTGCAGAGAGTGTTGGAACATAACTTGTTCTAGACCCAGGGACATCCTTTTCCCTGCTGCGCACTTTTGAGTCCAGTCGACTATGAAGTCATTTATTGTTTAGCAGTCGGTTGCCTCACCAGGGTCGATCACTTGTTTTATATCAGATTACGTGGAGAACAGAACTTGTTCCAATCTCTCTTAATAAAATAACAGCACAGGCTATTACCAGCTCAGTCTGGACAAAAACTGGCTGATATTGGACACCAGCTCGATCCAGTAACAGCTGTCAAGTTGGTCCTGATAACTCCCAGAATTCTCATTAGAGGATTACGCAGGCTGTTGTTCTTGTCGACCCGGACCACACCAGTTTGACGGTTGAAGCCGGAACCTCGTGCAAATGTTGTTGTTGTAGTTGTTGTGGCTGTAGCAAGTACAAGTACAAACTCCACAATCCCTCTGTCTAACACACCTTCGATTTTAACACTTATCTGTTCCCTCTGTGTGGTAACACGTGTTAGACATAATTTCGTTCATGCCAGATTTACTTGGATCACTAGTTTGTAACTTATTGTACAGAACACCGGATTTGTTACACACTCACACTGTTACTGTTTTGATCAATCTGGAGCATCCAATTTATCCTAAGCAATCCAAATAGGAGCTTTTGCGACAACAGCATTATGATACAAAAAAAACCTCCATCTTGATCTTTGGAATTTCGTGTGATTCAAATCACTTTTGATTGGTATTCAACATTTGCATCACCAGAGTGGATTAGTTGTAAAACTGAGTTATTGATTTGGGTGATATTTACTAAACGAAAATAGAAAAAAAACCAATCAGTGGGGTGCATAAAACTTAGCACTGGCTATCTCTCCAAATTACCAAGTGAAATACAGTTGATTTGTGGGGAGTTTCCGAAAGCAAGAAAGTTGTGATTGTAGCATAATAGTTCACATGCGAGTAATTCAATGAAGGAAATCAAATTAACTATGAATACTTGTATGTAAGTGACTTTTAAATGACTAAAACGACCAGAGAAAACAATAACGCGGAAGTCCGCTTTCAGGATTAATTTGGTGCCTATTTCATCTCCGTTGTAACGTGAAGAAATTCATTGTTTTATGAATGAGTGACAAACTTTTCGATAGGTCATGGAGGCCCTTTAGCTCGAACACCATCTTTTCCTCATTAAATTTGGTGAGAAAATCTCAGAATTCACGAACTTCAGCCTCCCGGTCCCCATCGCTACTCGGTGCATATGCACAGTAATAATTATTTTACTAATTTTATTACTATTATTATTGCAATTATTATTATAATTTCTTGCATCCAATAGCCTCAGAGACCCACTGTACTGTAGAGGATAGCCGGTAACCAGACCCTGAGAGCTGAAATGGAGAACCACACAGAGTTCCCATAGGTCAGGTGTGGTATAACACTCCAGAAGACAGCTGCTTCCTGTTAAACATCAAAGTGACAGGCCGTGGTGGGGTTCGAACCTCTGGGGTGATGAACGGTCGCTGTAAACTACTTGATCACCACCGATGATGTTAGTATCTAACAATGAAACAATCTAATGAACATTTTTACCGGTACACAGTGACAAGTACAAGGACAGTTGGTTTTTGAACCCGATATGTTTCTACTAAATCGGTTGTTAAAGCTATCACTAGAATCAATTCGCTAGTACACGATAAGAAGAAACAACATTTTGAATAATTTCAACTTTTGTCACAAAACTTCTAATGCGAACAAGTAAAAGAACAAGCAGCCCTCGGATTGTTCGGTTAAAGGAGCAATACGCCTTGCTCAGAAAAGAACCCGAGTTTCCCATAACATTCGAACGAGTTCCTTTGTTGGTATTTTCACGTGACTGAAATCAGACGAGCCGTTGTCGATTGGAGAAGATACAAACAATTTCGAAAGCACTTGAGAGCAGTTACGGTCGATTTTTGTATTATGTAACTTTGGTGAGTCATCTTTTATGATAATGCTGTATCCCAGTACTCTTAGTCACAAGTATTCGGGAGCAAGGTCAACTTTTTATCCCTGAGTGTAAAAGTCTGCACACAGAGAGAAGGAGAGCGAAAGATTTCAAGAAAAAAAAGAAGCATTGAAGACTTGTACAATCTCAGGAAAACTGTCAGAGTGAGCACCGAGTAAACACAGTTTTACCTGCAGACACTTGACTGAAACAAAACAATGTTTAGGGAACTGATGAAAACCACAGAGAATCATTCTCTCCTTCTCAGCTCCTCTTCTGTCAGTTCCAATTCTAGAAGGGACATTTACAGAATGCGGGAACCAGGGAAGTGATTCGGCATGGGAACATCTATTCAAGCACAACCGACCCCGCGGGTGGGAACGCTTGGACCTAAACGGAGATGACTAAGCGGTGAAAACCGAGGTGCACCTGGAAATTTTGGGAAACGGAAACTGGATTAGAGGCGTGGTTCACAGCTCAAAGTCCACTTGTTAACCTAACCTGAAGGAAGACTGCTTCTGCGTTTATTCTCATGGTCAGTCAACAAGGACTGCAGGCAAAACACCCGTCTATGTGTTTATGTGCCTCTGTCTGGTTTCTCAGATGAGCACGTTGGTCATGACACGTGACGGAGTCGCCAGCTCCGGCCAACCAGACACGAGTCAGGTCATCAGACTGACTGACGGGACATTTTGCCCTGACGTGTAAAAGCGTATTCCCGTTATCCATACACTCCTATTACGTATCCGGAGTTGACTAAATATTAGGAGGTTGTTCAGGTCACCAAATAGAGATTTCAATACTCTTTGTAATAAAGTTGGAATGGTCAAATTGAAAGGTTAATGGTGAAATGTCCTCTTTCTAATCCTCCACCAGAATTTCTTTTTGTTAGTTCACAATCATCCGCGGTTCGCGCAAGTAACATAATCACATGGTGATCACGTTTTTACGTCCTTCATTTATCAGACGAAACCGGCACGATATATCTGAAAGGGGCATCAGGCTGACTGGAAGTAACCTGTGAAGGAATTTGATCGACTTCAGTGAGGTTGGTATCCAGGCCCCTCGTGTTGTCATTTCCTGGTAAAGTTGGCTGGGTAAAAGTTGACCTCTAAGATGTTCGATTTTGTAAACGGTTTAGCTAGAGAGTATAGCATACCTATTTTAAGGATTGGTTTCCAGTATTCAGTATTGTGGTGGATCTTCCCGCTTTACTTCCGGAGTAGGCAAACCAGTTGAGACTGTCTGTCAGCAAAAACCAGCTACATGTGAAATACGCATTCACCGTATTACAAAACACTTAGACAGAATGCAACTAGGGTTAGGTTACCAAAGTTTAAAGTAAGTGCCCGTATATCTGCTAAACAGTGATAGAAAACACCCTATTAAAGTTTACGAAGCCTTCAATCCAACTACGATGAGCTGTAAATCATATTTCCATTTACCTGACCTAAGAGTTTGAATATATTTTGTGTTAGTAAGCTCCAGGGTCGAAATTCACTGGTCTTGATGCATTTGACATCCTCCGACGGATAATCCGGTGCACTTATCGTGCTTGTTCGCCAGGCACCAGAATGGCTGACCAACTTTCCGCTCAGTTTCCAGTCTACTATTAGGGCATCTGTTCAACCCCGCCTACAATCCGTGTGGTATTTCATACAGTGAAACTAACTTTAGAGATCGCACGGCTTTGCATTCTGAATGGCATCTAGCAACAAATCCTCGTGTTATCCACTCTCCTATGAATTCGAAATTGTAACTTCTTCAAAATGATGATCAGAATAATCGAATTCTTGCTAACCTTGTAATTCCGTGCCTGTGCCTCAGTCCATTAGACGAGATTTATCCGAATATCATCGAGAATTATCGTGTAATCAGGACCAAAATGGAAGTTATCACGATGAGACTTGGATTGATGAACCACCATAAGAAACAACCACTCAAACTAGGATTTTCTTTTAGGCGAACAGGAATGAGAATATCAATGTGCATCAGTCATCGGAATTCTGAGGAGCAGGGGACTACTAGCATAGATCCAGAAACCGACCTGCGAAGACACTGAAAGAAGACAACCACTGAAAAAGATGCTTATAAACAATTTGCAAAATATCCCAAACATCCATTCAAGCTCATGAAGACGAAAAAACGTTTTAGAACGACATTTTTAGACAACATTTATACGATTAAGAACAATAGTTGTGATGTTATCTGTTAGTCATTTTGAATAACCGAGGTACCTGAGAGGAAGGAAATTTTGTCAGATTTTCGTGTTTTTGTTCTCTTACTTGAAAGTACTAAGTTTTAAAATAAAAACTTCGTTGATCCACATTGCATTGAATATCAAATTAATGATAGATCCTTTCCTACTAGCAGTCTAAAAAGGTGAGGTTAGCAGAGGGACAATGGTTGTCGGTGCTACATTTCAGAGCACTTTTTGTCGAGTGAATACTATATTCGCCTGTCAAAGGGATAATTTTGTGAGGCAGTGCTTATCGGCGTGGTTCCCACTTCTCTCCGGTTTGAGACTGAGGCAGTGAACTGATAAGGTTTTGATTTTAATGAACGTCTCAGCTGCTAACTCGCTAGTTGCATTTGCTGCCTAGATTTATCTATGGAGTGACTAACAGTTCTGCTGGATTCATCAAAAAGTGTACTATGGTCAGACTCAATTTAGCCACCTTCTTGCAGCATCGAGAAATTTCACTTTACCGCTACTGAGGCCGCTTTGGTTTCCCTTCTACCAATGGGATATCTTACACACGGGGCACTATCGATCATCGACCTGGCTTTTAGGTTGTCCTTCCGTCTCACTTCTATTCCACTGACAAGTGTCAGATTCGATCAGCCGGTGGACGTTCCCCCTAGATTCACAAACAAGTTTTCCGAGGAAACCAACTTGAGGCTTGAGTTTGAGCGGAAGCGCTGTGCAAGATTACTCATGAATGGCACATACTTGTAAATTTTTATCCATCAGGTGATAAAAAAGTAAACTGTACCAAAAAAAACCGTCAGTGTTTCTCTAATCTTTGAGGACATATTTCTGTGTGAGATCAGCTGCACCCATAATGGATGCACAGAATGTAAATAATTTAGCTATGCCGGATGTGATCACAAAGATGATTGAAAAAGAAAGAGGATGGAGAAAATAATTTCAGTTTGAAGTGGTTTATTATGCAGCATTTGTAAGGCCGCGGGCTGAGGCATTGTCCAGAGGCGGCCTAGTTGCATTAGCAGACAGTACACCATTGCCTGTCCAGAATCCAGGTCAAGGCCCGAGTCAAAGAAATCCAAAATATAGGATAGCGGATCCAGAGAGCGGATCGACAAGACGGGAAAGGACTCCCGTCAAAAGGTTGTTGACCGTTTGGCCAACCAATCAAAAAAGACGTTACCGGAAGTCATTTTGGACCAATTAATCTGTGGTGCAGCATTTGGAGGTAGTGACTCTTCATCTTATGTAAACCATACTTTTTGAACTAATAAACTGTGGTTGCAGGCAGAAGAGTCTTCTTACTAGACCTAATAGAATGGAGTAGGACAGAGTTAACGCTCAAATAATCACTGAAAACCGGATAGGTGGTGCACAGCTAGCTCGTCCTATTTGTTAGGACTCATCAGCTGCGGTAGCGCATATCCACCGAGTCCCCAACAAGTTCTTGAACTCGAGAGGCCTGATTCTGGTTCACAAACTTTGCAACTCGGTCATCCGGGCTCGTTCACCGTGGCCTAGTTTTGGGTCCTATTTGGGACTGCCGACAAGACCTGACTAACCCGGCAAGACCAATGAGTTGCTTCTATGGTTCACAAAGATGTGTTGAGCCTTGTTGCTGTATGGTAAATCATTTTATGTGCAATATAAATTTCCCTACTCCTCACATTTATCAGAAATTTCTCCACAATGCTTCAAGCAGTCTTATTGTGCATTAACTAATATTACGCATTTTTTAACTTATATGGTTCCCTTTGGGTGGTATATTTGCTGGTAACTGTGTTCACCTTAAATAGCATGCAGGGCTGGATGTGCTACTTACCTAGCCGGAAGGATTTTGTATGAACAGCAAAAATCAAGATAATGGGTAAAATATTTCTGCTCAGAAGTACTCAGGTGTTTCATTAAAATGTGCTAATGTAACCAAACTCGCTTTCCGTCGACTAACTCACATTTATTTCGGTAGGGGAAAGAGACGTGAATTTAGTTAAACTAAGTTCATCTAGGAGAAAAGTTATGAGAAAACACCTTGTTCCATTTTTTAAACTGGATTACGGACAGTGTTTTAAAGTTGACCAGTGAAATTTGATCACAAGCCGTCAAGACAAATCCATAAGTCTCCAAAGAATTGTCCTTGAAACCAAAGAAGTAGGTTGCTAAAATACATTACAAAGCATGTAAGCTCATTGAGCTCCATTTGACTTCTTCCGTGCCCACGTCAGTGGCCGTGTACAGATGCCGTAAACGATTAGCGCAAATCAGTCAAAATATCCGTCGGCTGCTAAAAGAGAATTTGATTGAATCAAATGGTGGAGGAAACAATAAAATTTGTTTGACTGAAATGAATTACGGATATGCATTTACTTCACAGCTGAACTGATTATCCAGTCAATATACGAGGTCTCCCCGAGCTTCTTCACTTTACCGAATAAAATTCAGACGACTGCTCATACTACTTCAGCGTATCACTCACGGTTGAGCTATTGTTCCCAATCAGTCAGATAAAATTTCAAACCGAAAACCGGACAGACTTCCCAGTATGCCCCAAGTTCAGTCCTTTTGATAGGTCCAGCACTTACTTTGTGACTAGTGATCTGCTTTTTTGGATAAAGTTTTCATCATAAACATTGTCAAAAAGCATGTCTCACAGCTACAAAGTAGATACATCAATCAATCACCTTCATTCTTCCCCATAAGCCGCGGAAATTTTAACCGATCATTTTTGGGTTTAAATTCTCAATATTCAGTCGATTTTAGGGTTTTCATGGCGGAGGCAGTAAAATGCTCACAAGACTCTGCAGACTAGTCTGCTCATTAAAATTCCCACTATTCTACGGTCATCACAGGCCTCAGCAGAAAGCAGGTAGTTGTGCAAAGCGTATTTGAAGCATGGCCAATCACTGTCCGAAGTATTTTGACAGACTCGGCGATCAGCTTGAATAGTTTTTCCCTCTGCATCATCCAACTTGTTCTCGTCTGTCTTGTCATATTCTCTCAGGATTCATCACAAAACGGATGAGATTTTCACATTCTGTTTGATAATACGGATAATCCCAGCAAGACTGTGCAATGATTTGTTCACTTTCCCGTAAAACCAAGACTCGTTTTCCATGTTTATTCAATGCTGCAGATGGGAATTTCAGGTTTTGAAGTTGTGACCCATCAAGTGAATGCAGTTGGCTAAAAACACGATCTGCTATTTGTGTGTGAATATAAATAGTGGCCCATTCCTTCAGTCTGGATCTATGGACACTGAACTCACGTAAGATGTTTGTATTCACTGGTCAGGTGCAAATTGCTTGGGTCAGCTTACTTGTAAATTTAGACAGTGTGCTTCACGTCACCAGGCCACTTGATTTCGAATAGTCTTAGAATAACCTGATGATGAATATTTCACAATTAGATAGTCATTCTGCATCAAAAACAGCTGACCTTTTGAAAGAGTCCTGTAGTACAAATCAATGCAAGTTGATAAACTGTGAAATCAGTCAGCATGTTTGAGTTCCGAAAAAGCCACAGGACGTCCGACTATCTACCTATCTATTTATCTGTCCAAATTACGAAAAATTGTTTCCCAGACACGGATACTAGATATGTAACACAAATTAGGCGTGATCTGTCTGCTTGATCCTGTAATAACAGTGAGAACGGAAGTGACGAATCAACCGCACGAAACTGGTAGCACAGTCATTGTTGTTGACTCGTTGTAACTCCGCATCGTGGTGGCCGAGACGCGGTTGGTAGCACACAACGAGCTAGGGTCATACGTTGATTGTTCACTTTACTGAGGGCCGGTCCTAGCGGCTCGCACACGTGTGTAACCGCCCCCTCGTCCTTGTGCACATTTCAAGTTCATGTGACGACCCAGGTAGTGAGGATTGCCACTGAATGTTAACATTATTCTCTCAGGCTACTTTTTCGTATTAAGGGTATGGTTTAAAAATAGTAGCGGTGGAACGGAAATTTGACGGCGAATTTTCTTCACGGGAATCAGTCACGAGTGTGCGTGCGTGCTGGCGTCCTAGACAACATTCGCTGTTGTATGACACAGGATCCATCGGCACTCACAAAGACAAGTTCCAATTTTTTTTTGCTTCCCTGCATATGTGCAAATCACGTGTGTTGACAGACATGTAAGCTCGCTGGTTTCCCCCCGAGCTAGAGTCCCGGTCGGTTTTTTTAATCCGTTCTATTTAGAGTAGAGTTTTTCGTGTCCGTTTTTGGCACGATAAGTATCTCTACCGGCATCGTGTTCCAATTTCGGCTGTACACATTTTCTTTATTCCTAGGGTTCTATTATATTTGGAGAAAATAAATTACAAGGAAGAAGCCCATTGATGGAGGCATCTAAATTTCGGAACCTATCCTCAGTTAAAGGAAGCGAAATGGGACTGAGTGTAGTTGTATAGCTGTTGAACAGTAATTTGATCCCACGATTGTGAAGAATCTCTCTCCAGCCATAAGTGGAACAGCTGAGTAGTTGTTCTTTCGTCAGCCAAACTACTGTGGCGCTGGATCTTCACTGTGTGGAATCCGTTATGCCACTAACACTCTTTCGATTCATTTCGTTCAGGTGACGTAACAGGTTACTTCGAGAACTACATTTGAAACAAAACAGTACGGCCAAAATAATCCACTGAGCTCCAAGTTGCTCGTAGTTCCGAAAAAGACAGAGAAGGATTGACTCTAATATTGACGAATAGGTGAAATATATCACCTGAATCGGAAAGTCTGACCAGCGATATGATCTCTTGGGGCTGAAAGTTGAAAACTCATTGCCTATTAATCATAAATTATATATGAATCCTTAAATCACGATTTGTTGCTGGTTTGGGATTTGTCTGCCACCAAACCACCCCTTTTTATTTGTACAAAAGAGATCTTTTATATAAGGTACATGTGGATCATATCCAACACCTAATGCGCAAACCTATTGATCCACCTGTAACTCAAAACCAGCTCTTCTGAATGGTTAGTCTAGCTGCAAGTCCAACTAGTTGATTCGGTCCAGACAACAGTAAGCACTTTATTAGTCCTTCAGCCCTCTTCGATGGCTCCAGTTTTGTCCTCGACTCAGGACAGGTGAAGAAGCACTGGCTTCTAGCCAAACCGTCGTACTGTTTGCTAAACAAAACAGACGATCTATTGGCACTGGGCTGGCCCATGACCTCACAGTTACTTTTGGTAGTTATTGGCATTCCTTCTTCGCTCAGATCATTGTCGTAACCTTCGAACTACGGGAGTCTTCGGTGTTCTCTGACCCAGGTCTCAGGGTTATGCATGCTGGTTCTACTTGCTTGTGTCATAAACTCTGGTGAGTAATAGGCGAGCCTCATACAACACAAACAGGTAACGGAAAATCCACTTGCATTTTTGACATCCAAAAGTCCATTTCACAGGCTGGAATCCAACGGGCATTCTTCCGCTTACCGAGCGCTTATCTATCGAGGTACAGTCCTTTGGACTCAAACAAGGCCTGTGCGTCACTGGGTATTCACGTCGTCCCGGTTCCTCACACCATCAGTAAAAAACAAACTGTGTTCGTGGCACTTTGGTAGACGGATAATGGTCGGTTTTGGAGGCGTCAAAAATGCGAGAAGTAATGCATTCTATCGGCGAAATATAAATTCACAATTTGTTTTCAAGCATTTTCAGTTCGCTTCTTCTCACTGTTTTGATTACGTTTTATATTCCCCTTGTTTTATTCCATAAGTTTGAATCTGACGTATTACCAGTGAAAGTCTGTCGTGTCACGAGTCGTTTACGGAGTTGGCTAAAACTATTACTGCAGCCGACAGATAAATTGTCAAGAGAATATACAATGTAGTGTCAATACTCCACTCACCAGTAAATACCCAGTAAACCATTATGCGATTGCTTTATCTCGCTTTTAAGGAAATGACAGCATTGATTATCGACCAGGTCAAAAATGTGAACCCAATGCACCTATCGCAAGTTCCTCACTTTATCGACTCAGCCAATAGGGCTGGTTCTGAACAGGCTGGTTACGTGGACATTATGTGATATGTCCAGATGGCTGACCCGTGTGAAAATATATCTAAATTGCGATTCAAGTGAATTATTTTTTGGTTGGTTATTTTATTTATTAACGTGAAATTGGAGACTGATACCCCATTCTTGTACTAGTCTGTTGTGGGAAAGTTTCCGGTAAGACTCACTAAGAGATGTCATCAGATGACAAAGTCAGTGTTGTAAACTCACGCCTGCAATTATCAAATTCATTGTCTATGCCCCAAAACTCGAATGGGACTCGAACCTGGAGTGGACTTAACCGGAATTCACACACTTTATCCGCTGAGCTATTGCGGCCGGCCGTCAGGTCAGCAGGCCCAAACTCATGCTCGTGGCAATTCACGCGGGATTTGTCACACAACATGTTCAGTGCCAGAAAACGAAAATCCATCACTGGTCTAAACTCGGTCACTTATTTCAGCTATCATGAAAGAATGACTTTTATAAGTTATATACTTGTATTCACGCCGCAACCAGATGAATATACATTCCAGGATTATACCAAATAACTGTAGCTGAGAGGTGAAACTCTGAATAACGACTTAGGAAACCTGAAACAAGTGATCCAGCTGATGACAATGCGTTACGAGGGCTTAAACATTGATTAGATGAACAAGTCTTTATATCTGGTTGCACTGTGAGCAGAAGTTTGATAAATGCTGCAACTTAATCCAAATCTCATCTGATGAAATTGTTATTGTCGTTTTATGTGGCTTACTAAAATCATGAAATGCTTCCGGGTATCAAAATCTATTCTCGTCAGCTGATAAATTCACACAATAATGGCAATCAAGCAAATTGCGATAGGAAGTCAGCATGATTCAGCTGTTCTACAAGACTGGGAACTAACCTAAAAATTGATCTTGTTATAAGAAGACCTTATATAAAAAGGTTTTGCTCGCAAGAAATGTACCGATGGCTTTGTTTAATATCACTATCGTAGACCCTGGGAACGACATTGAATAACAGTTGCGTTCTACAGTATTTCCCTTGAGTATTCAGCCTCCACTCATGGTTTTCTAGTCTTAAGCCCGTGATATTAGGCATCGTGATTGAGACTTGAGACACGCATTCATAGAGAACAGTTGACTCGGATATCATGCCCAAACCATACAGATGACAAAGCCTTGGTATTAGTTTTCCATTTGATTATATTCTACCCCGTTTTGAGGAACTTTATTATTCTACCACTGCTCTTGGTCCGTAGACAAAAACAGTGCGACAAAGAGTGAGGTTTGGAATTATTCTTTCTCATATAGTGTTTCATCGTGCAGCATGAACGCTCTGATCGCGACTGAAAACCACAGAAGCACTGTACAGCTGTTTGATTTTTGTTAGGAGTCATCGACAGTGCACATCCAACGAGCTATTACCGGGACTCGAGCCAGAGGTGAAAGGCTTCAGGCTAAATACCTCAACCATGAGGCTATCCGGACTGGCTTCTAACCGTTTGTAGAACTTATACATCGAGTAATATAGTGCTCTTTCGAAGCTGGTTGGGGACCCCCAGCAAAAATGAAACTTCCGTAAAACGAGTCTATTGTTATCAGTGATGATTTGAACTTTCATACCGCTTAGTGAATCATATTGCGTAAATTCTAATCTGCTACTGTTCGTGGTCTATTTTCGTCTATGGAACGGTTTATGCACAGTAACAAAACAAGATAGTGAATTTGGTGAATGGAACCAAAGTTGAATTTAATCGGGAGAAGCATGATGTGAGCTATGTGCACGCCTGGCTTGCTCTTCTAAACGTATAAACTCATTTTTTCCGATTGCGTTATTCGGCCTATCGGGATTCGAATGTTTCACGGTGTATCCGGGGACTTCGGAAAACCACTCGAACCAGCAGGTGAGTGCTATAGTGAGTTGCACACTTGAATGTTAGCCTTTCAAGAAAAGCTCTCAAAGTTTTACCTCAAGTGAACACTGCATTTCCTAGCTCTCAACAGCCAAAGCCTCCGTAATCCGTCTTTCAGTTATTACGAGAAGAATCTCTTCAGTGAAATGTGAGCTCAGTGGTTAAATTGTACAACTCAGATGTCCCGGTTTGGACTCGTAAATCCAGGCACCAAAACCGATGATTCAAAACAGCTCTGTGATGTTTCCCCATGATGAATTACACATTGTTGGTATACAATAAGTGATAAGATAATGATAACATTTGGCTTTATTCTTTAGTGATATTGCGCAGTTTTACTATGTTCCCGGAAGGGGGTCACAGCCACTCAAAAGCTACCGAAGGGGGAACCAACCGGTGGTGGTAGCACTCGAACTCAGGAAGCCGCGGGCCAAATTCCCCCGCCGGTCACTTGGTGAGCAATCTTTCTGTTTACGACAAGAATACTTGGAAACGTTATATGAGAAAAGCTGATCTACCTTCCACTGCTGCCTATGAGTACAAATTTCGAATTATTCTCAGCAGTAAATTTGTCTCGTTCACTACGGACGCGTATTCCTTTGGTCGGATGGTTAGAATAATCCAGTCTTTCTGACTCGACTAAAATATTACGGAATTAAACGGGTTTCAGTTTCACCGTGAACGTTTAACATTAACCTGATTCGTGTAGCTGGTCCGCATTGTGTTCTTGATTCCCACCGCTCTAGAGTACACCCTTGATATTTTTCATTATTAAAGTTTGTCTCACGCTTACTTAACCTGGGCCCCGAGATGACTGTCATATGATAAAAAAATGTTCGGATAAGGAAAACTGATCAAATTTTGTTACAGTGAAAGCAATGAAGTACGATCACTAATCTTAAACATTAATCACCGTAGATTACGTCCACTAATTCATGATAAAAGCTCTTGATATATCACCTCGAATATTTTGTACAAAAAGTAGTGTGTAACACAGGGTGAAAAAACAGCTACAGTTAGCAGCCGGTGAGTAAGTGAGCAACCATTTTGATGTCCTTACCACGTTCCGAACCTATATTAACCCTCGCTTTCTTTTTAATCACATTTCACACGTGATTTCATTCACATCACTGGTAAAACAACCATCCGATTCCGTAATGGTTCCTTGATACCATAAGAGTTGCACACTTAGTTGCTAGTATCTGTGACTGTATGTCTATCTTCAGTTACTAGGTACGATTAACGTAAGAGCCCAGAGTGGTAAACGGAAAAAAACATTCTGTGTTCCACATCCAACTTAACAAAAAATATGCTCTGTTTATTTTTCAAAGATCAACGGTCTTTCCCGAAAAATATGCTCTAGGGGTTATTTGTAGAGAGGCCACCAGAAATTTCACCGCACACCACAATAGTATGCATGTGACGATGAAACATGTCAACGTTTGAGACATGCGGACCGGTAAACAGTCAATGTGACAACTCATCTGATCATTAACGATCCATGAAAGCAGTTCATTTCAATTTGATCCAACCTGTTTGTGACTGAGCCACAGTGTGTATCTCCATTTCGTCTCGAATGGGGCTCAAACGAGAAAGGGATGCACGAGAGTGAGTCACACGAGTTAATGGATGCTCTATCCGAAATGACCCTCATGTAAACATCGTATGATACAGAGCTCGTCTGTCGTGGGCTTTGGACATTATATACGGTGCTTTTCCGTTGGTCAATGGTTTGATTGGTGACCATAGAGAGATATAAAACTTGGCTACTGTTTTCAAAGAACAACGTTTATTCAGTACCGAATATAATATTGCTTGAAATAAAAGGAACATATGTGAGCCCTGCCTCTAGTAGAAATCGATTAGAATAAATCTAAATTCCTGAACTCTAGTTAGATCAATAAGGACCACTAGGTATTTTTTAGTTTTGTCAAGAAATGAATTTAATCTTTTTAATTATAAAATTGAAATCACTTTTTGTCCAAGTGTGCAATCTTTTGCGGGAGCTGTAATAGCTCTACTGTTTCTTTCGCTATCATCTTTCTTAAAATTCGTCACCGAAACAGGTTATACACTCCAAACAGAAAGGCAACCTATTTCAAAACTACTCATGCTATTTCGACGTGACTTGATGTCAAGTAAGGCCTATAGTTTTTCAGCTGGAATGGAACAGACAGAAATCTTCATTTCCCAAGGGACATCCTGTGCTGATCCCACTAAGCTGTCAGTCAAACTCGTGTCCTGGTTTCTGACTCGTCATCTGAAACTGTGCTACTTTGACCAAGAAATTACGCAGACAGTACATCTTTCGTTTTTAGAAGGAAGAATGCAAACAATTCTCAGACTAAAAACGAAAATTGGACCCTAAAAAGAGCTAAAAGGTCAAAGTAGTGGAAAGTCGTGAAGTAAAACTAATTTGTCTGAAAAATCCCACAGAACACATTGAGAATAAACAACATGGCAAACAAGCACTTTTTCAGTTATTCGTACTCATACCAATATATAACAATATATGTGACTCATAAAATAAGAACGGAGAATGGTGATCCAAATCTGCCTCTGCACGTGCGTGGCAATCGATTCGATTGAAAAACCAGTCTTGAGAAAAGTTACCCGTGATGACCGAAAATTCGACAACCTACCAACGAATTTGATTACACTGTGTTGTTGAACAATGACATTTCACACGGAGCATCCCTTTTTCGATACACTCCGAGCCGATCTCGGTTCTGACACATTAATCCCTACTTAAAGTAAAACGTTAAAAAATTTGAGATTTTCCGGGCAACGGTTGACTCATCGTGTCAGAGTCTCCAAAATGACGGTATTACCCTATCTAACTTATAGCTCTATGTTTGCCCGAAGTAGGCAACCAATGAAGAACAGTGAACCGACTTTGATAATAAAAATTCGGAATGCTTGTTGTGAAATCTGTCGAAAGTTTCAGAACAGAGAACGAACTAGATGGATATCCACCTGTCCCTTTACATAGAGAATTTTTTCGATGATTTTTCATTTATTCTCATGAACAAAATGCTCTCGTAGAACTGAAACAAATTAAATATGGTCATTCGAAACGCTGTTGGTCAAAGCCGGAAACATAGTCTAACAAAGAGAAAAGCAGTTCAATCCTATTTTATGCCCGCTGTGAGGGTTTCATACTTTCCTTTCCTGTGTGAAACATAAATCCTGATCTCACGGTATTCCCAAATCTGTTCTCAAGTGCGGGGAGATAGCGCGTGTGCTTTCTGTACATGCTCGATCGAGTCATTGATATGCTTTTGTGAGGACTAAATAAACCGGACTGCCTCTTCTACTTTAGACTATCCGGATGTGATGGCACTTCACCGAGAGATCCGTCTGATACAGTGCTCAGGGTAAGTATGAGTTCTAAGCAAATAGATTCCTCAACGGCATTTGTACGACTTGAAATAGGAAGGAAAGATTTGATCAGAACCGAGACACTCTTACATAAGTGGGTGTTTGAAACCCTGATCGATTTTATTGTCTTCTCACTGAACAACGAAGACTGTGAATGACACGCTCAGTATAAAAACGAGCAAATCTATCGGCCTTCTCAGCATTTAAAAAAAAGTATTTTATTACCTGAAATTTTATTTTATGAGTGTTGTTTGGGTTTAGTGCTCGTCTAAATAGGTTTGCTGGTATGTGAGTCTGATGGAACTTGTCGATCATTGTTGTAAACGACGCTCGCGAGTCATCAAGACAAGCATGTATCTGAATTAGAGGAAAACTGTCTGAGTAAATCAAACATAGCCAAAATACTTTTAATTACCTCGGCAAAAGGGTGCTTTTCAATACAGAAGAACAAACGAGGGTGGGCTGATAGACTTTTAGGGACCATAAAACCTTCAGCATGTGAATAGTCTGCCGAAAAAAGTCACATTTGATCTGTCATCGTCATTGGTTCATCTGGGTACTTAACTATGGTCTAAGTAGTCAAAACATGTTTTTCTGTCTGAAAGGTTTTCCGTTCGAAGCGATTTTGTGAATTCAGACTTTCGACCATTAGAATGTGGGTGATATTTTAAACCGTTAGGGCGTTTATAAAGATGGTGTACGTCTCAAAATAATTTCGAAAATGATGGTCTTTCATTTTTTTTTAATAATATGGCTCGTGAGAACCTCACCAGTACTGAGTCAATGCAATTTTGGATGATGTAACAAGTGTGCTAATAGAATGCCAGTAATCTAAGAGACCTTAGATAAACCTAATAACTAAAGGTGCAGATAAAGTCATCAACTAATGAAAGGCAAGAACCTCCAGCCCCTTTGCTCATCTTCATGCAACATCAACAATCCATCGATCACTGGAAAATATCAGATTCCAACTGTTCGACTGTTACATCTTACTTTTGTCGGTACCATCAGCACCGTCATCTGTGGCTCGAAATGGGACGGTATCCACGGGAAAACAAAATTCTTCCACTGCCCTACTAGTCTATCTGGATTCATTTCCAATGGCTCACGTCAGGTCACAACAGCATTATATAGCATCTAGCGGGAATGGAGGTAAGACCACTAAGTGTTTGCAAGAGATATTCGTGAACTGATGCTCGTTGGGTTACTGCTTGAAAGTATACAAAAATCACCGCTAATAAAATTGGAAAATCCACTTGTAAGAAAATATAATGTTTAGACAGTAAAGCAACACGTAAGATAGTATCGTGTATAACGTAAATCAAAAGGTTGTTGTTTATATAGAACTGACCATTCTCACTGAGGATTTTCACAAATTGACAAACATGGCTTCAGTCCGTCGGAGTTGTTTGACCACCACATTGATCTGTTATATGAATTCAAATTATCAAAAAAGTTTCTTGCTTTAGTAGAAATGAATCGATTTGCCTATTTCTGACACAAACCCCCTACCATTGTTTCCAGTTCACTTTCTATTCAACACAAATGATCTGGTCCTGGTCCTACGATATAACCGCCAACAGGATGGTCATTCACCACGTTTATTTGGGTTTTCATTTGTGGTAGAGAGCAGTAAACTGTCGTACTACAGGTTATACTCCTCACTATACCATTTCTAAGGTCAAGGCTTCCGGTTCATCTTATACGCGCTGCAAATCCCTATGGCCATGAGATCTCTGCATTCCACTGCAAAGGAATATTGGTCTGAAATATTAAAATGCAACTTTGAGTAGTAGGGGATTAGATTTTTACGCAATCTGATCCGTCATCTAGCTTGAACTTCCAAATCACCATTCAAAACGATGGAAACACTCTCGAGCTGTCTCGTCCATGTTAAGAATCATCAGCAGTGCAAATCCACCGAGCTCCAGCGGGGACTCTAATCAGGGATGGAGGATAGTGAGTCGACCAAGTAACCGCCAGAATATCCGCCTTTCCGTAGCCATCCATGAATGTTGTCAGGAATATTCTTGGCACAGAAATCTAATCTAGTACTCACATACATATTGTGACCAAACTCTGTGGATTTTTCAAGGAAATGCCTCTGTTGTACTTACGCCCCTAAACAGAAGCCGTCCATCGTAACAGCTGATCGCTGAGTAGGAAACTGATTGTGACTGTTCATAGCCAGGGACGGGAAGACGCTGTGTCACGTGGCATATCAGCTCAATCGATCGTTGGGAGCCAGCTACACGGCAACGGTATTTTTAGTTATGCTTGATCAAAATTTTGCGTGGACAGACTTCAGCATTTCACTGAAAACTGACTCACCGTAAGCAATTTATCGAGTTGAGGAGATGGAAAAAAGATTACACGTCGGAATTACTGTGAAATTCGGCAGAGGCTTGTGCCCGGTTTTTGAATAGGGGAAGGTTGAGTTATATATATATATATATATATATATATATATATATATATATATATATATATATATATATATATATATATATATATATATATATATATATATAGAGAGAGAGAGAGAGAGAGAGAGAGAGAGAGAGAGAGTGAGAGGGTGTGAACCGAAAATAGAAACGAGTAGAAGGAAGAGTCACACTTAGATAGATCACTGCATTAATGCAAGGATTTCACGTGCGACTAGGTGTCCCCCGGAGAACTTAGCAAATAGTTCTGTTAAAAGTACGGAAAATGTCCGACTAATGGTAGAAAGACCTCGATGAATTTCTTTTTCAAATCTTTCCCCGGTAGACCAGCAAAAACAGCACCCGAACAGTACGAGAGAATGGGGAAACACAGAATGATAATCCAAAAGGAAAATGATACTCTGCTTGACGTTAAAACTCCCGGGCTCTCGGATTTGGTAAGATGATCGGCGTAGTTTCTTCACACAGTTTGAAATGCGAATTAAACACAAATTCGCGTCGACGGGGACTTCTGAGTATTTGACGGAACTTACTGTAGATAGTGGTTCAGTGGAAATGATAAATGGATTACAGAGATAAACGGATCGGGGAAAGGTAGGTATGCTTTCGCAGTATTTGGGCAAATTTACGGTTAAGTCGGATAGAACAGAAAAATCATAAAATATGAGTCAGGTTAATGGAAAATTTATTGAAATCGTGGGTCACAAAAACAGCTCAAGAAAGAGCCACATCATCGGCATACTTAAATAAATGTGCCCAAGAGCTGGGTGAAAGGTAGCTAGTATAGGTGAAAAATAAATAACGGGAAAGGACAGCTTCCTGAGACACTTATTTATCAAAGGTTCCGATGTTCTGAAACCCGGCCTTGTGCACCGAGTTCCATTGGCAAGATAATGAGACAACCGTGACAACAAGGTGTGCGACAGCCAAAATTTTCCAGTTTACGGAGAAGAGATCGCGGAACAGAATCAAGAGCGAACGATCAGTCTAGAGAGGCACATAGTACAGACTTCACTGATCCGTCCGAGGATTTGGTTGTATGGTGGACTAAAGAAGCGATAGCATCCACGATGAACCTGTTCGATTCAAAAGCAAACGGAAAGAGGTCATCGGGAGAGTTCGTAGAAGAATCCAAAATTTAAAAAATGGTACACACTGAGAGTACGAAATCAGATGAAGTTAGAGCAAAAGCACAAAAGCTTCTTCGAAGTATTCGGCTCACATAAGTTCACAGCAGGTACGATTCCTAGTGAAGGCTCGGTACAAGTGAGCCGCTGATCCCCAACAAGCATTAAGTAGCTTAGCGACGCTTCCACGGTTCTTAGTGGTGAACTGAACATCCCAACTGGACGATGAACCATATCATATCAAAAAGTACTTGTGAAAGCCGACTCATTTGGCTGTTTGACAGTTTCGTGAGATTGTTAGGAAATTTTTGAGCTCAGCACGGGCGTGAAGAACGAAAATCTGATTGGTAATTTTCGACTCCGGTTAATGTAGTCCCGCACATTGCGTTGACAATCAATCAATATCAAGATCGATCTTGGAGATGAACCTGTTCGATGTTGATATTTAATCACGCTTCAGCCTGGACAGTACTAACTGATCGATCCTATTACGCATCGACTGATCTTGCTTGCTCGTGGAAGCGGACGTTACTCTGCTGACTTACTCACTCGCCTACGTACTTTTCTGCTACGACTGAGTTGTGTTTACTCTCTTTCAAATAAATGATTACACACGTTATGTGTTCTATTTTTACTGATTACCAACAGAACACTTGCCATCTTCAAAATAAAAGTCATAACATTTTGAGTCCATATAAATTTTGTTTTCATCCCTATGTGGAATCCAGCGATCTCACCTAATGGGAATGGAAAGCAGAATGTTTGAGATTAGACTTTTGTCGGTGTCAGATTCTCAGGCGTTTACCAGCTTTGTTTGTTGCACACTGCTGAAAAGTCGTCTAATAATACCTCCAACTGACTATCAGCCACGATCTTTCCTGTCACGACCACGTCACTGTTATTTTCCCGAAAAATTGGTATTTAACGTTTTGGCTGCTACAGCTGGACGGTTTTCTACAACACTCCATTCAACTAAATGCCTCATATTCGCAAGTATCCTGCCGTTATTTCTCCAGATCTGCTTTGCTGAAACATTCAAACTTATTGACAAACAGTCAAACGTTTATCTGAACCTGATGGGATCTTCTGTGGCCAGCTCAGCCGAAATAAAATATTATGAAATCACCGGGCTTGTCCGGAGATTTTGTAAAGATACTGGATGAGCCATTACTTGCCCTTTACTCTATTCCCATTAAATGAGTTTCTACGTCAACCGCTGGTCCGCTTACAAACACGGCCTTTTTCGCGCTAACAGGTGCAGATCATTTGCCGTACCCTATCTCGCCGGGTTCCTTCCTAAGGCGTACATTACCATCACTGACCCTTAAACCCGGTCTAGCTTAATATTTCCATCACTTTCACTTTTAACTTTATACTATTGTTCCCCTAGTTGAGTGGTTACGTAACCGCTGTGCACCCAGTTCCGGGTGTATAAGACAATTACTCGACTTTAAAAAGTGGCTTATAGCTTATAGTCCACGGTTCAACTCTCTCCGGTTTCATTCATCTAGTCAGTCGACTGAAGTCAGACGATTGGCTTACGCACCCCGAGGTGAACATTCAGCAGCTACATAACCGTTAGATACTGGCCTAATTGGAGAAAATGCTGAGAAAATTAGAAAACCATTCAGCTCAACCGATTTTTTCAGGTCGTTTATAACAGTGTTGAGAGTGACTGGGAATCTGGTGAGATGGGAAACCGTAGATCATTTGTAAATAATAGTGCGGACAAACAACTGTTTGTAACAGGGACTTACTGGAGGATGTAGAAACACACTTACTAAGTTGTGGATTAAGAGGATGTGATTGGTTTTCTGGTATCTTTAAGACAATTTTCTGATAAGCATGCTGTTGTTGGGATATTGTGTTGACAGAACTGACCGTAGGAGATCCCACTACAATGCAAAAGATGCTTGATAGATCTGAGAACAAGTTTAAATTCTTAAACTAGCACACCTCGAAAGATGACGGGAGCCGGCATACAACCAAAGTAGTACGATATACGCGAGTATAAAACACTTGATTAAATGGAGTGTAGTAGAAAACGACTTCAGACTTAGCAGGCAAAATGTTAGAAGTCTAACTTTTTGGAAAGCTGCTGTGACTTTATAGGAACAGAAAAGATCACAGCTGATAGTGACACCGAGCTACTTGATAGACGGTGTTTTGGCGTTGTGCACATCATTTACGGATAGGTCGGAATTGGATCCAAGAAGATCGTAATACTTGGGGCTATTGTGAAGACCAAATAAAATATCGGAGCACTTGGAAGGGTTTATTTTTAGATTAAGATCAGAAGACCAGTTGGTTAGTTCAATGACCGTTTACTCGAAGAGTGTATGGAGAGGGCTTATAGAGTGAGTCATACCAAGGAAGACGTTGTCTGCATACTTAATAAGCCAGCGGCCATCTTGTATGAGCATGGAAGAAATCTAATCGGAGAAAAAGAAGGGTGACTGAATGGCTCCTTGCAAAACACCTGTTTCGGGAAGAAGTTTTGACGAGGTATGTTCGTTAAATTAAGTAAACTGTTGGCGATGATAAGAGCAGTTAGATTGTAAATGTGTATGGAATGTTCCCTCTCCACAGTCTTTAAAAATAAGAAATAGTTTGGACCTGTTGACACAGTAAAACCCATCACTGTAGTCAAGAAAGCACACTCTGATCGCCTGACTTTCGCGGTCTCATGAGGATAAAGCAAAGTGGGTGAGTGATGTTAAAGCGTCCAGTGTCCAGTGGAACTGTCGATATGCAAACTTTGTTTGGATCCGGGACATTTATCTGCCGGAAGATTCTGCGCACAATGAGCTTTCCAAACACTTTGAAAGCAATTAATGTGCAGACAATGGGAAGCAATTGTGCTGATCTTTTTTAGGCACCGGAATGATTGAATCCACTTTCCTGAAGTCAGGAATGTGCCTTTGAGTTAAACATCTGTTCAGTAGGTCCGACATTATTGGATACGATGTTCCTGCTCGCTCCTTTAGGATTATCGCCGGCGAACCGTCTGGACAGAATTCGGTTGGGAGTCCACAAAGAAATTCAGTGTTATTATTAGTTGACTAGCAGCAATAAAGCGTCGACTGAGATGTTTAATATCCTCCGGGGATGAACATTTACTAGATCTTAAACCACCCAATTGCATAATGGTTTTCTAGGTATCACGCAGTTCTTGTTGGAAGTTACGAATCGTGTACGTAAGGTATTCAGCCTGTGTAATTCCACTTTGATAGACTTTGATAGCACACTGACAGCAGCTCGGTCTCTAGGCTTGAAAGCTCGTTCCTTCTTTCGGCATAATCGTTTGATATAAGGAGATAAGAATTCGTCGGAAAGGATGTTTAATGTGTCTGTGGGACAAAGTAGATTGTAGGAAAAATTCGGTTAGTCCGCAAGATGTTCACAAGATAAGGACGGGTCGGATTGAAGAAATATACTTAGGCCAGATTTTGGTTATCCATGTTCCTAAGTGGAGACCAGTGGCGATTAAACAGTTAGCATTATGAATAAGTCAGTAATACTAACTACCGAGGTGAAAAAGTTTATTTACCTCGAAACTCGCAATGAGTCACCTCATTCTTTCTAAATTAATTGATTTACTCTTTCGTTTGCTGGGATTGGAGAATGAAGACAAATTTTCGGATTTGCATTTGATAAGCACTTGTTCGTATAACAAACTTATTTTGTTTCCATAGTGGAACGAATATTTGTTTGTCTTCTGTATGATTACCTTCCGCCTCCACCCACTGGGAGGTTTAAGTTGACAGCGAATAAGTCGTTAACCTGGTCCGATCGTTTTACGAAACGTGGCTAACATAGGCAGATGATTTTCTAAGAGGGGAGTATGGTGTCGCATCTGGATGATCGGACAAAATTCACCCGGAAAAACACGAGTGGTTCCGTGGTTGTTGCTGCTCATCACTTGTGAGTACCCGGTACTCTTCTGCCCAATAATCCCAAACACGCCCCCATGCGATTCAAATGAGATTATAGTTCGATAGACAGAAGACGCTGGAAAAAGGACTGTTTGAATCTTTAATCCTGTGAAACACCTCACCTGTTCCGTGGGTTTTTGGATCAGCAGCGATGAGGTCAACCAACGAGTGTAAGATACTCGAAATCACCGGTTTCATGGCATATTGCACACCCCTTTCCCCCCAGAAACAGGATTATTGGGACCGACTAAATTTATTCGCTCCTCAGAGGTTTTTGAGCTCCGGAGGTAAGTTTAGAAAATAGCACCAAACACAGTTGGAAAAAGACAAGCTATCAACACCCATCAAATTGACAAAAGGTTCTAATGAGATTACCGATGCCCATCATGTTTGAAAAAAGATAGGAAAAAATTTCAGCAGCTTCTTGTTATATCAGAGAGAGGGATCCACGGTTAGCTATTTTCTGCTTTGTTATCTCTAGTATACAGCTAGCTTCGTTTCAGTGTTTTCCAATTCAGATATGAGTTCCCCACACGGCTCTAGTGCAAAATATTTGATAGTTGTACAAGTTGAATTTCACTCCTCACCGGAATCTTTTGCACTCGGCCATCTCTTCTCCATCGTTGTCACTTCTTGAGGGCAACGTCTCAGCATTCTTCCATGCGCGTAGGATTTTCGTCTGATAGGGAAGTCATAAACAGTTGCATGGATCATCTTCCATAACAAAGCTGCTTGCTGGCTTGGCTCTAAAATAACGAGCAGTCTCATCAGAGTTAAAAATGTTATCCGATTCCCAATCTATGCAAAACGTTGGGACGCGTTCGAACCAGTTTGATAGCACTTCACTTGAAAATTCTAAAGCCTCACCGTTCAATGGTCTTGAACGAATAGATCCATTTTAGGAATTTTGAACAATTAGCCTTTGTTGGTGCGAAAATCACTATGCTCCATAATACGATCCACTTCCATCGCTTTCTCCTGTAGTAACACACCTGTTACTGGCAGGTGTTTCTGACGATCAGTGAGAAATCAGTAGCATACAGCGTGGTTGACGTCAGTGAAGTGAAAAAGACGTGAATGAAGGCTTTTTTTATTAACACGAAGTTCCTTGATCCCAAATAGTTTCGATACTAGTCTCATTTCTCACAATGGTGGATTCCAATTACTCTAAACCGAACTGGGGTACAGTCCTCTTCACAGAAGCTCCATTCTTGTGCAAATTAACCTTTACTCTATCACTAAGGCTCAATAATGTCTTTTTCGTTGGTCGTTCCACAGCCTTTTACAGGCACTTGCGAGTTCCAGTGCCGTAGAGTGGTTATATTAAGTGGTCATATTAAGTGAACCCAGCAGGCTTGCTTTTTCAATAGCCACCACCTCAGGAATGGATGACTCGAAAACAACTGAGCGCACACAGAGTGCGCGGAATTCCTGAATATCCAGTGACACTCTGTCACATGATTCCAGAGTACCTCCGTGAACTACCTGAAGATTCTACAGTGTTCTCACACGCGTATCCAAGTGCAGCGTTTGATATGGGGCAAAACAGAAAAGCCTATGAACTTTCTTTACCACAGGACCAATTGGCGCTTCCTGTTGGGCTGCACGTATGCAACTTGATGGCTGTATTCGTTCATAGGGGATGTTCACCCTTGAGGGGTTTTGGTGGTAAAATCAGTGGGGACCGGTGCAATGTGCTTTCACTGAAGGGCTGGCCGCTGTTTAAAACTAAGCTCTAGGGACGCACTGTATCAATTTATGGGTTGTTCTAAACTTGTGCTGTACCTGTGCCCGAGACTTCCGCGGTGTAGTTTTAACTTACTAAACCTGATAACAAATAGACGATGATTATTTGTGACCAGTTATTGCGAGGACAAGCATACAATACCCATGATCGGTGGGTAAGAATTAGGCATAATGAGGTAAACTCACCAACTTAAGCCCTCTTTTGAAGGTCTTGGTGTTTCATCACTTCCAAAAATCTTTGAAATTCTAATTACAAAACTTTCAATTCTACTCCGTTACACTGAGTCCCTATTCTCTATTTTTAATCCGCAGTTTAGCCAACATATCGAGCACTAAAGTGCCAAGATATTACGCCGTACTCCCGAGTGTAAACTGAATTAAGCTACCCTCTCGCAGATTTGCGTCCCCAGCCAAGTTAACTCAGAGCAGAAAGCTAAAAGGTTCTTCAAGCATCCGTGAGTCTGACTACAATAAGGACGCTTTTCTGAAATAATTTATACATGCCCTTGAACTCCCGTAGCCCAATTCTTGCTCCAGAACACGCGTGCAACCACTCGAACATTCTTCACTGTGATCAATTTCACACGAACACACGCACGTGCACAGACAAGTTTAGATCATTCATATTTAATGTTTTCTGTTGGTTTGAGCTTGTTCCCCACGCTGTTTTGTTCCCAATGTGTTCCGACGGATTTCTCGTAAATTATATATATATATATATATATATATATATATATATATATATATATATATATATATATATATATATATATATATATCAAAAGCGAAGCAGGTTTAAATGTGGGTAAGCTGACCCTTCCTGAGGAGAACTGATTCGGTGAAAGGCATTCTCTTAGAGTTAACGGGTCAGTATCCGTATCTTCTTTCGAAATTGTCGGGCTTTGCTGACTGTCATAGATCAAGACATCAGAACACCTGACTATTCCGACCTTACCAAAGTTAGACTAGAACATGGTTGTTACTGAACAACTAACTAACTGAGTTATCCCCATGCTATGCCACTGTTTGGAAGTTTTGGGGGCCAGATAGCGTCACCCATTTGAAGGGCACCGAAAAATGACTTGACGGAGATTTATGAACATATCTCCAATCAGATTCATTGCAAAAGATTAAACTGGGCTATCCAGTTTTGGTTTGATTCAGTTAAATATTCTACTACTTGAAAGTATATATATATATATATATATATATATATATATATATATATATATATATATATATATTATAATGGGATGCGTTCGCCAAACTCAGGCCCCCACAGATAAGTCGTCCGTCACAGGAGATGCCTGCCATACGGAAATGTTTTGTTACTTTGAAAAATCCAGTGCTGGAGGGATAATATATCATCCGTTCTTACTTTTCATCCATCCGTTGAGAGCCAGCCCGGATAGCTTGGTGGTTAAGATGTTCGACCTACAATCTTTTACCCCGGGGTTCTCGTTCTTGCAGCAGCACCGTTGATGTTAAGTGCTGGTGATTTTTAACAGAGATGGGGCAGTTGCAATTAAGTGATTCCATTGTTCTCAAAAAATGAATTATTTGAAATTTTCTCTGCCAAAATGTATTGCCTACGTAGCAAACAAATTCAACTTTTTACGTTTTTCTATTTTTCTCCAGGAAAATGTAAACCCCCGGCTCTACGGAACTCTGCCAAAAAACAAGTGGAATCACCAGGATTTCTTATTGGAACACAAAAGGAATTTTGGAATTGCCGCACGATTATGATCGAATAACATGACATTGTAAAGGAGCTGTTCAAGATGCTTTGTCCTGCAGCTCAATTTCAACCCTTGGGATACGAGATCATTCTTAAAAATGTAATTTGACTTAAAACTTGGAAAATCATGGAACATTCAAAGATTTTATCGTTTTATCTACCGCCATAGCAGCGCGAATATCAGGGTAACCAAGAATCTGCTAGTCTATCTAAAATAGGTAAAATAAGATGAAATTAATCTATCGTACACACCAGAATAGCTCCCTACTGCATCAACTTTGTTTTATCAGGACCAGCAAAGCCATTCCACATTCGACCACCTATTCGTCATGTGTGTTTATGAGTCCTGACTGGTCCCTTGTAATCTGTACTCTTTTCTCTTCAGTTTACGGGTAGGGTGCATGACTCTGGTCTTCTGATTTATCAAAAGGCACTAGTTAGTCTGTGAGTATACTCATCGACCACATCAGTGCGTCATTAGTCTTGTTAGCCTATTATGCTCTGATGGAATATCTGATGCCGTATTATGTCGTCATTTATTTAACGTGCCTTACTATATCAAGATGGTCAAGTTCTTCAGGTGATCGAAGACGACGCACAAACTGGTAGCTATGTGTAGGACTCATTGTCGGAATAGTTCGTAAAAGTTGCCTTTCGAACGACTTTTTCAGTATTTATCACAGAATTCATAACAGTTGAAAGTCCAGAGTGACCGGTCTTTGCAAATATGAAATAATTTACTGTTGTAGCACCTTTATAGCTGCAAGGATAAGGCATCCTAGTAACTAAATTTATAAAAACTTAGTAGTCTTTGAAATTCAGAGCTTTGAAATGCCAAGCAAAAAAGTGAAGGGTCAATAAGGTGTGGCTTAAGATTGAAGGATAACCAATATACAAAGAGGCTCTCTCTCTCTCTCTGCCTGATCTTTCTTCACCATTTGTTCATTCTGCGCACTTCTGACAGGCTCATCACTATACGACCATTCACCCTTTGATCATCAAAGTTTTGCAACTTTTCGACGAGTCTGAACAATTTGGTGAACTTAGATACAAACACGAAAGCCACTTTCTTGCTGCAGTGTCTTTTGCTGCAACTAAAATTTGTGAAACTACGCTGGGCAGAGAATTTGCTGTTGGACACTGATCTAAGTGTTTCCATGATCCTGCTTGCGACAGATAGTGGCCTTCTGGAACTGAATTTTCTCCGTAACGGTTAAAGAATGGAAGCCAGATGTAGTCCGATCTCCGGCCAGCTGAACTTATCAATCGCTAAATCTATCACTATCCTTTAGTATATTCTCGTGTAAAGCTGTTCATTCATTAACTCCTCTCCGCCAAATGAAGGTACGAATGGAGCAGTTGAGATGAAACAAGTTTTCCTGAATTCGTTGGTGACCACTATTCCCTGAAATTTCAGATTTATAATTTAAAATTTGTGCTACCACGTGAGAAAAGTGACCGAGCAGAAAACCGGGCCGGTAAAAAGTAATTCACCAGATACGTTTCTGCAACCGTAACACCACACGGTAGGTCAGAAAGATATCCCGTGTACTGTGAATCAGTTTATTCAGTTAAAAACTGCACTTAGCATTTATGTTTTCCTCTTGAGTGTGTGCTCTTAGGCACATGACGAAGCGTGGGTTATTCCTCAGCGTATTCTCTTTTCAAAAACATCTTTCGGCTTCGAAGTTAGATTGAAGTATTATTTCACCAAATCCAGCCACCTTTTGCAGTTTGGTCTAAGCTTATTTCTACAGATTTGCTAGTGGCAAAATTTACATTCCTAATTTGTGCAAATAAAGTGACTATTTCGAAACGTTGTTTCACTGAAGTTCCGGGCAACGTTTCTTTTACGGTACTATCGCTTTCGATTCTGTATGAAATTACAAAAGAATCGTGAAAAGTAAGAAAAAAGAATGCTCGGCGGATACTTCAGGCTGCTTGAAGAGACATGGGATGTGTTGGTTTGAACTGGTGCCCAGCTAACTGTGACCAAATGGCGCCGTAAGAGGACAGGCGGACACGCACACGCATACACATATGCGCGCAGATAAGACAACCCAAACAAATTCAATTATTCTACATTTCTGCAGAAAACGGAGTGAGTGACCATGTTGGTATTTTAAATTTTGAAGAGGAACTAAGTCCAAAGAAAACTGGATACAGTGAATGAGTTCGTTTTTGTTAAAAATCTCCAAATTAATATCGTGTCTGGCTGATAGCAACCGGCCTCAACGACCGGAATGGTAAGTACATCGACTGGGCGTCCATCCACTCACATCATGCCTCAGTTCCTACTTGCATATCTGTGTACACAGAACGGAGTAGGCTTGTTTGCTCACGATTCCAACCTTGTCCTGACACACAAACAGAACTAAGGTTGCTGCCAATGTTTTGTTACAGTTACCGCGGGAGGAGGAGCCCAGGTGCAAACCAGTACTGATAAGCCCGATTGTTTGAGTAAGTGGACGAAGCAAATCGACCCTTGTTTCGGACTGACTCAGTTGTTGATACACACACACACACACACACACACACACACACACACACACACACGGATTTAATGTGAAAGGGGATGAAGGCAGACTGAAATAGTCCCCCGGCCGTTGGTTGGTCTATGGAATATTTGCATTGATCGGGTGGGAGAAGAGTCAAGGTTGGAAAGGTCAGGCGTTGTGTTTGTACACAAAGTACATCTCATGGACCCATGACTTATCTCAATTGAGATCTATTGATCCTGTCTATCCTCCAGTTAGAATGCAGGTAAGTACGCGAGTTGAGGGCTTTAATGAATCATTTTAAAAATTATAGAGAAAAGGACACAATAGAGAACAAGCACATTTTCGGTAACTTCATCCTCTGGATGATGCAGTTAAATAAATGTGGTAGTAATGCATAGGTCCGGGATAATGTTTACAAAAAATTACTTTATTTCACCTATTAATTCAACTCCTGAAGCACAGGACAGGTGCCATCTGTGATACGGGAACAGCAACTGGTGGCCAATCGTCCAAGTCCTAATCAATTCCCGACTGTTCTCCAACAGTCAGAACAATTCCTATTCCTCAGAAACGTTTTGAAATCATGTAGAAGTAATGACATCCGGCCAAGCAGCACTTTGACTGGCAGCAATGAAGATTACTCAGAGCCCCGTAACTCAGTCTTCAAAACTGTATTATTACTTCCAGAGACAGATGCACACCAGTTTGATTAGAGGAATCAAATTTTACTTTTAATGCTGTTGAGTTTGTTTTCCATTTCACGACAAAATCTTTGGGCAGCTTTCCTCACTCAATCCTTCTGAAGAATACAGGATCCTCCAAAAGCCCCATCTACTTACTTCCGTGGGTAACTGATTATTCAACAGACATAACTCGGAGCACTAGAATTGGTCAATCACGGAAGAGTGGTACCGGTATCTCGAAGGTTGCTTTCTTTTTCCGTACCTTTTCTCGACCGACGCCAGTAAATTAGCCGATTCCCACTCTGTTCTTTTTCTAAGCATGCAGATGATCATGGTTCAGCCGTGACCGTGTACCACCGATTTTGTCTCGCTCGTACCCACAACTTTTCCATCCAGTCACATCTTTCAATACGCAACAAGCTGTGCTATAAATGTGTGTTTTTGGTACGGTTCACTTCCAAAATTTGGGAGGATCTGCTTTCTGCAAACTCAAGTCTCCCTGTTGAAGCTAAGGTATTCAAATACCTGAGTATCATGCTACTGCACCACTAACACTAGTACCAGCCTACACAAACCTGCGTTGAAAAGTCGTGCCGTATGTTTCCAGATCTGAAAACTACGAAACTACAAGTGAGCAGTCATATCTTTCTCCTTGCATTAGTTTGTGCTGTTCACAGTTTTATACTATACCCATGTTATTTCCCCTAAGCTAAGGAAAACATTATCAGTTGAATTTCCAGTTGAGCCTTGACAGACCTTATGTGCTGTGTTGTCACTGGTCCCTTTTTGCCGAACAGATTTTTGCTGCCAACTCGTCCTTTGCGCTCGTATTTCACTGTTTTTCGATCGCTACACACTAAGTGATCTTCGTTTTATCTTCCCTCCGCTAACTTATCGCTATATTAGAATCTTGTGATCATCTTCAGATGATTTTTGTTGTCTGGGATCCTAATTCTACCATAAGCGTAAATTTTAATTCTCCTGTCTTTGGAAACATTGTAAAAACCGAAAAATATCACTATGTCCAAGCCAGCAGGAGGATATTATCAGTACTAACAGTAATAATAATAATGATAAAAATAAAAAAAATAAAACAGTTATCCGTCTCCTGTGAGCTGTTTGGAATACTTTTCATATGAGCTGTTTCCAGGACTTCCCGCATAGGAAAAGATATCTACAGGAACACAAGTTGGTAAAGTTGATGGTCTACTGCGTATGAGGGCCACCTTATGTGCTTTGAGCTGAAGAAATTCACTGAGAATCAGTTCGGTGAACTCTCGGTAAAGCCGAATGCTGACTATCCTTTGTGTCCCAGGTTCGAGTTCCGGATGAGCCTAGGCGCACAGGTGAGCTGCAGCTGATGTTTTCTAAAAATGATGGTGCAGATTTGTGGTGCTTCACTGGTTTCCATATTAATTTGAACTTTCGTACTGCAATATGAATAGTTAATCGGAAAGTTGTCACTAAAGAAGTTATCAACTCAGCTTCTTAAAGAAAACCACCGAGTATGAAGTTTCCTCTAGATTGCCTATCGTTGTTGAGACGATCTCAAGGTGTACTTATTTCAAGAATCAAACCTGAAATATCAAGGATTTCGTGGAACACTGGGGTCAAAGACATTACCGCATGGATAATCTCGACATCTGACAAAATCCTCCAAACCCAGATTCTTTTTATTCGTTTCTGCTAACTTGCAGGTGAAGTTCAATTGATCTACAAAGGAAACCTGCTGGATGTAGTCAAATTCACGATGACACACACTTTGTGCCGCTGTAATTTGGAGGTCAAACTAATGTGATCCTGTGACGAGAACAGTTTGTATTCCAAATGCGGATTATCGACATCCCAATTCACGAACGGCATTAGTGGTGTAGCGCTAAGTTCCGGTTACTGAACACAATCAAGATTTCGCGGAAATCACGGAGGCAGTCAGCAAAGTTTGTATGTTACCAATATCATTCACCTACGAACAAGATAAATACATTGAAAATAACCAACCGAAAGCTGGCATTGTGAAATGGAACGTAAGCGTGTCCGTCTGTCGGAAAAACAAAGAATGGTCAGTTAGAAATGACGGGCCTAATTGATGGAGGCCTCGGATACGTGAGCAACGGTACAGTCGGCTGCGGGCATACACACGTTTCAAAATACCTGGTTGAGAGTGCATTGGATCGTGAAAAACATGATTCATACAAAAATGACTGCAGTCATCCAGGTACATTGACAGTTGATCCGCCTGCAGTTCTAACTCTGTGAAATTTCCTTAGCTTCCGGTTGGATCGAGTTGCTGAGCTACATTGGAGCACTCGTGGTACTGCATGTGTGTGTGTGTGTGTGTGTGTGTGTGTGTGTGTGTGTGTGTGCGAGCGTGGTGTCATTGCGTGAATCCAAATCGTACCGAGAGCGACCACTTCAAAATCTGAACACAAAAAAGAAACGGTGGTTTCTTCGTTAAATCTCACTCTTGATGGTTTCAATAAAAGTGCACTGATTCGCGGTAATTTTGCGTATTGTCGAAAGTGTATTCCATGAATGACTGTGTCTAGGACCGGGGGATGGTGGTGAGGATAGATAACAGTTGTAGTGAACAGGCTGTTAGCAGCCATATTGGTGTTCGATTAATGCAAGTGTAGGATCCCGTTGATGCACTTACTGAGCCTTTGTGCTCATGAAATTTCTTGCTTTTGTCTTTTGCAGGTCAAACACGAGCAATCCCCACGCAAGTCACTGATCCTTGCATACTACACACTTAAGGAGCAAATCATATCACCGTTGCCTTTTGATGCCTTGATGATGTGTATTTGCTTACGTGATGGTTGAATATTCACTCCATCAAGGTGCAAAAGCATTTAATTGACTTTTTACTGATTAGATTGAACGTTACAAGTCAACCAATACGAGATAAAATAATGAAAAACCGGACCCATGGATGTGCGAAATTAATCAAACTGAATTGAACTTTCTGTCAAAGTTGGAGTATTTTTACCAGATATTTGATCAACCGGTGGCCTACTACTGTATAACTGACAAAAATTTGGTGACTTTTCATTGGTTAATATTATATTTTCGAACTAAACCCCACTGAGTCCCAATAAGCAAACATTCTGTTGATTCTACAAATGATGGGAAAATGCCAAGATAATCAGAGTTCGAAAACAAGGCGCCTACTCATCCTGGTCTTTCACGATCAGTGCATATTCAGAATAGACTTATTAAAATTAAGTAGATCCCACTTTTATCCCTGAAATTAGGGATGATTTTGGGATTTTTAGCCTCTACTATTACATTTGTAATACTACGTAATCTCTGTCATTGGCCACACAAATCACTACTTGACTGGTAATGTCTCTTAAAGAAGCATTGTGTCCCGATTACAATTTACACATGGCATAATTTCCTATGGATGCATCACGAAGAGCAAGATTTTTGGGAAGACGTAATTCGTGGTAAGCATTTCAATCTTAGTTTACTTCTAAACCACTTGAAGATAAAATTTATCCCTGTGTATGAAGCTTATATATTTATATATATAAATGGTACTCTGCTTTTAACAGAAAGCCCAAGAAAACATAGTCTGACTGACTCATTATTGTCAGAAATGACCAACTGCAGTGCATATTGGCCGAGGCCTTTCTTGGAATTCAAGTAACTGTGGGTCTGTGGATTCTAGCCTTCAGCTGTTGGGCTGACCAAGGCGGCTCTGACTATCTTACTCCACGTTAAAAATACTACTGCTGATTATTATTACTATAGGGGTAATAATTTCCAACTACCTCTGTTTACTATATGACTGTGTACAGCATTTTTTTAAGTGTACCTCGACTACTCAAAGTCTACCAAGTTTGAAAGTGGTCAAGATGTCATGACCCAAGTCCTATGATGATAACCGTTTGAGCTTCGCCGGTTAAAGCCCGCGTTGCGGGCCGGAATCGAACCAGCAACCTTGTACTTATCAGGCAGATGCTCTGCCACCTGGACAGTTTGGGTGCATTATCCATCCATCAGTAACTCTATACGTCGAATTCGCATCACCCAAGCAATATCGACTTCTGTTTCACTGACGAGTTGTAGCAGAGTTCTTGCTGGCTAATAGAGAGAGCCGAAAGTGAAAGAGCCTTAGATCAACATGTCATTTAAGGCAACTGTGCCCACGAGGCTGGACAGATGCGCAAAGAAACGAGACCAATCCATCAGCTAAATGACCAAAGTGTAGCCGGAAAGCATATGCAGCTTGGGGATTGATCTCGATGGACAGAACTCGTGAGAACGAGCTTTTTAAACGGATGGATAAGTGTGAAATTTCGAATTGTATTGTATACTCATTGGAGCTGTCACTCCATACTTTAGCTTCCTGTTCTGATATGATCACTTGTCAAAAGTAGCGACTTTGTGTTTTCTCTAGCACTTGGTTTCACTCAGTCGGTGTGAAGCACCTTGAGTTTAGATCATAGTTCATCCTGAAATCCCAAACGAAAACCTCTTCAACTTGTGGCACACTTACCTAATAATCAAGGAGAGAAATGACAGAAACCTATGCGGTATTACCCTTGGTTTGTATCGTCGTTCAAAGTTGAGTGAAATTATGCGAAACTGGTGTCCACATTACCCGGTGACTTGGTTACGTTTCAAAGAAAGGACAGTGAGCCGTTTCCAGTGGATTGAAAGGTTTGATTATTTTTTAGATTTGAGTATACATTTTTCTAAAATGACAACACCCAACGTGATCAACACGAGTTCTAATGGTAAAACCAATCCAAGCATCCATGATAACATTTGGGCACGAGACGGATTATAATAATGACTGGTATCCACAGAATACTCCTTTGATTTCCCACTCTGATTGAATGCGGACAAGAGAGCACAGGTTTTGTTACGACATGGAAAACTTTCCACTGCGGAGCCAACACAACCTGTATCACCGACACACATTCGAATACGGTATTTGTATCGCATTCGACCACATATGGGGATACACGGACTCCAAGCTTCCCATTCTGCAAAAGAGTTTGGGAAAACGTCAGGAATTATCTTATGCGTCGAAGGGAAAGTTTGTCTAGTAGTATGATAACCTAACAGCGAACTTCGCGAAAAACTTGGTTAGACAATGTATATCGAAGCCATAAGAAAGTTCTACTGTAACTACAAAATCAGACTAGACTGATGCATTTAAGTAACTACTCAAGCAGAGAAACATCACATGGTCATCAGTTAAAAACATTGGAAACACTAGGACTGTTTCACTCTTGTTTAAGGGAGTATGCATTGCTTGACGAGTTATTTTTAGACAAAAACCTACTACTTAACCAAACCAGTCATTATATATATATATATATATATATATATATATATATATATAAAGTGATGGAAGCTTTTATCACTTTGCTGCATTTTGACTAAATTCCTACTTACGGCTCACATGATATAATTCCTTTATACTGAATCGGATTCAAGCCCTCAGTCTATAATACAATTTTAATCTGACTTCAGTCTAACCGGTAGGGTCGACGTATTATAAACTTAAGTGGAAGGTACGCGAAGACTGTCAGTATTTGAGCATTGATACCATCTTAGCACTGCTCATATAAAATGTGAACACTGTGTCTATAATGTTGAGGCTGTTCTTTTTGCTTTTGATCAGGTGACTCTGCGAGTTAACATCCGAAGCCAGCTCAAGGAAGTTGAGGAAGTTGAATGATCCGAACCCGTACAGATATTGGCTCAGTACTCCTTCTCATTCCATACAGTCGTTATAAACAAAGTGTAGGTGGAAATATTTCCCGTTTCTTTCTATCCTCAATCCATTAGAATTGCTTTTGCATGAGAATACAATAGGAAGGAAGGAAGGAACATACGTTGTCAGTTAATCATACAGTTAGCCAACTGGCTATCACCATGAAAAAATGCGTGAATGATGATGAACTGCCTTCGTAGACCACTTCAGTGAATGTGTATCAGTTCAAGAGCACTTGGAGTGCTACTTACGTGGGTCGAGAGACAAGGCAACTAATCAAATGCATCAAAGAGCACAAGCCATGGATGAAGAGAAGCCGTACCAAGTATCATTATTTCCCATCTCTCAGAATTAGTTTTCACATTTGATCCAGAAACGTCATTCAACGAATTTTGCACAGTCCCGCTGGATGAGTTAAAAGGATTCATGTCTAGAACACCCACGATGGTCGAAACAATCGGCCTCCGACTTCTACCGTCTAAGTCGTGTTTACAAATGAAGCTATTTCAATCACTTGCACTTCAGTGGTCAAATTTTGATAACATCACCTTAGAAAGTGACACCGATCCCGGCCGTTGAATAGGATACTTTATTTGACCCTAGCCTCTGGATATCCATTGAGTGGTCGGCAAGTGACCAACATATCAACCGTCTGACTATCTGATAACAAACTACACTGGTCAGATGAAGATGCTGCTCAGCCGGTGATCTTTAACTTCGTTGAAAAATGACACATGTATAAGTCACGCAATTACTTGTGAGCAGTGTGTGGGATTCCTGAATCTTTGTTTAGCTGACTGCCGTTTGGACTCCACCTTTCACGCACAAATCTCAGGTCATCCGATCAGCCCTGCACTCGAAAGCGCCAGACTCGAGTTTCACTCTAGTTAGAGCTCCTTAGTGGTGCATATCCCCCACGGCACCCAGGGTCTGAACTCGGGAACTTCGAAGACGTGTGTAGTATCACTGCCGCATCTCGTTCTCGCCCGGGCTGATCCGAACCACCTAGTTAAGTTTGTTCAGACGTCGTCCTCTATGGCAGCCGGGGGTGATACGCGTTCAAATTTCTTACTGCTGAGTATGCATTCGTGAGAGGGGTAATCACTTAGTATTCGACATATTATGCACATTTAATACCTGCTCGAGATCAAGCTTGGTGCCAACGCCAATACTGTAACTGTGATACAACAGCAGTAACTGAGTGGATAAAATACAACGGAGTGGAGGACAGCGGCTAGTTAAAGGAACAAATACATCTGAAACGGAACTTTTTTAATCTGATCATGGCTACTCATGATGTTGGTCAGTAGACAGACGCATTTGGACGGTAAACAACCCACTAGCCACACACCCTTCAGACTTGGAAACGATCTGGTGCGGTCAGATTAAGCGACCAGTGCATCTCATATACTACTAGGTCTGTTTTGCCGTTCTTCTGGAATATGAAGTCTACACAGAAGCGTAATAATATGATCAATGAAGTCATCAGATAAACCCATTCAGAAACCTGCCACGCTCTAAAACTTATCTGATTTAAACGAAGTAATTTAACACTCCGTTTCAAAAATCATAGTCATATTCAAATAATGTTTCTCCGGCTTCGAATAAAACACGATGCCAAAGCAAAAGAAAGAAGTTTTCCTAAATAAACGCCTATCCTGAACGGTTTATCGACAGGACAATGCAAAGAAATGAAGGGAAATCAAAGGAGATAGGAGCTGCTAAGATGGTTATATATGTGCGTCTGCTAAGCCGAAAGTATTCAGCGAATATTATCAGTAGTAATCAACAGAACATCCTACGCTGCACAGTTACAAATCCTGTTAGCTTCCAAACCGACAGTGCGTTTTCGGTTGAAGGATATAGTGTCGAACTCTGCGACTTCATTTTGTGTGTATTCATTTACTTGTTCCTGTGGAACTAGGTACATTGGTCGCACGACTCGGCTCTTATTCGAACTCCTTCGTGAACACCAGCCGGCTTGGCTGAACGCGGGAGCAATTAAGACGGTTGCTAGTGCTTTGTGCTCACACCTTGTTGAGTCAAACCACTCAGTGGAGGTGGTCAACGCTTTTCGCACCATTTACAAAGTTCGAGGAAAGCAATCAAGACTTGTCAAAGGTGGCATCTTAACCACAGCCGAAACCGTGAGTATTCGTCCCTACAATCCTCCCCTGTGCGCTCAGAAACAATTCGTGCAAGCACTTGAGCTTCCTTGGCCAACGTCATGGTCCCGAACACGTGTTCAACCACTTGAACATTCCACACTGTGATCAATTTCACATGCACACACGCACGTGCAGAGACAGAATTGGATTATCATTCTCCGTTCTTATTTTATGAGTCACATATATTGTTATATATTGGTATGAATACGAATAACTGAAAAAGTGCTTGTTTGCCACGTTGTTTATTCTCAATATGTGTAATCATAATCAAATGCTAGGTCACCCTGACGTGAGTTCATGTATTTGTGTCACCGCATGACTGCATGTCGAGAGAACACCTTGTAGACACATGAGCGTGTGTCGTGTGTGTGGTGTGTGTGTGGTGTGTGTGTGTGTGTGTGTGTTTGTGTGTGTGAGCCAACGTTCAGGAGAAACTGTCGACGGAGTGAACCAATGGATGTTTGTGTCCGTGACTGTGCGTACGTCAATGATCACGGGACAGAAATCTGCTACCATGCATATGCACGCGACGGCGTGTGGGAACTCGTCATGGGAGCAATGTAATGTGTGAATGTGCGTGAGTGTATGGACGTTTAGATGATCCAGTCACATCTGCGTGCGTAATGCACTGTCTGTCCGAAAAGAGGCTGTGGCCAAACCAAGTGAGGAAGCTGGACTGGTGGAAGTTGCCATAGCAGCACTGTTGATAACATACAACTACGGAAAGTACACTTATTATCACCAGAATGACGGGGTTGCTATGGCCTCACTCCTAGGACCAAGTCTTGCCGACATTTTCACGGCAAAGCTGGAAACTCAAGCATTACGCAGAACGATAAGTCGATTGGACCACTACAACCGATGTGTGGATGATATATTTTGCATAACAGATGCACAAACCAATTTAGATGATATCTCACGTGAATTCAACACTATGTACCCCGCAATCAAGTTCACCACCGAAATGGAAGAAAATTGCCTACCTTTTCTTGATGTATACTTAACCAGACGTGACGGCTCGATCCAGAGAAAGGTGTATCGGCGAGCTGCCTGGAATGGCCAGTACATAAACTTTTACAGTTTTGTGCTACTTGATTACAAACGTAATATGATGCTCTTTATTCTACACAGGACGAAACATATCTGCATTACAGACACTCTGGAGGCCGAGTTATCACGCATAAGAAAGACTCGCCTTAGCAACGGTTATTCTGAGAAAATTATCCGAAGAAACCGGACTAAACAGACAAAACCAGCGTGAATCCCACAGGCAGAAAAGAAAGCACTATTCATCCAACTCCCCTTCACGGTAAAGGGGAGGGGAAGGACATTGCAGCCGATAGAGTCAGTAAAATTTTGAGTGAATGAAGTCCACCTCCAAAGCAGCCAAGGTCAGATGCGTGTTTGTCACGTCACCAATAATCCGACGTGAAAATAAAGATAGACTACTCTAGTTTACCTCATCGATGATCATCTACCAATTCAGGTGCTCCTGACGTACGTCGAAAGGCAAGACAGTTATCAAAACGCATTAGGAAACATCACTCACTATGGCTTAGACATGGAGGCAGTGGAGTAGTATCAAGTTCAGTCGTTGCGCACCTGGTAGGAACTGGGAATTCAGTCGACATCCCTTCCAAGTCGTCTACCTGGTCCCACAACAGGTGTCATGAGCAATTAGGCTTTGGATACCAACATTTGCCGAGGCATTTATCATCCACCTCTCAAAGCCTGAGCTTTGCGCGCAGCGAAAATTAGTCTAAGCACTCCAACTCCCATAACCAACAGTCAAATGTGTTATACAGTAGGGCCTAGCGGTGACGTAAGCTAATTATCACGGGTTACATAATCTAATCATTCACAAATGTTTCGCCATCCCTCACCCTTACTTCTCCTTACCTTGTTAGTGAAACTTTCCCCTACTTTTCTTATTAATTCGTTCTAATATAAATAGGATTGTAATGGCTTGGGAAAGAAATCACCGAAAACGTATGTTCGCCTACAACTCGTGTTCTGAATTACATCTGATCAGAATGACTAGAGGACGGAATGGAGTGGTGAATAAACTCTGACCTTCCAATTTTGGTATAAAGCGAAGGCTGATTTTCCACAACTCTAAAGACTTGGTTCAAACCACGGTTGTTCTTACCAGACCAAGTGTTCTCTTCCACGTCACAAGACGATCCGATGAAACCCACTGGACATTGGCAAACCTCGGTGACATCAAACTGATCAGGATTTGTTGCTCTCGTTGCACTACTTGCCTCAGTTATATTGTAAGACGATTGATCGGTCATTGTCTTAGTCACACAGGTTCCATTGTTTAAACAAAATCCCGAACCACATACGACCACATATCGTCCATCGATTTCGGTGTACCGTTCGGTCACGGTTTCTTTCATGCAGTTATCATGATCGCTGTATAATTCATCACGTTCGTAACCTTTGGCGCAAATGCATTTGAAAGCTAGAGACCAGATGAAAGTCAAAAAGGGGCCAGTGAAAGCAACGGACAGGATTGGTTTATATGCAGGTAACTTTGACGGGCGTTTAATTAAGAAAGAAGGAGCAAAAAAAACTTCGGGTCCTTCACCTGGTTCTCAACCCTCACTTAGATGAATGAAAATGGGAAAGAGATAAACGGTAACCAGTTCACAGCCGGGAAGAAAAGTAGCAAAGAGCTGATCAGTAGACTTGGCTATTTAGGACCTATTTGGTTTCGTAGATGATGATCAAAGTATCAATTTACCCCAGGGTTAAAGATTCTGGGGTAAACTGTAGTATATCCAGGCAGACGTCGTTCCTGTATTCGAAAACATTTCTTCTCCTGGGAGACATATCCATTTGCAGTTCCCTCCGTCTACTGTTTTCATATCCTCGAAATTATAATTTTCTCTGAGATATCTGCCAGAGTAGCTGTACTCAACAGATGGTCACTGGTTTTTCAAGTTAAACTGAACAAGACTGCTAATCAAAGAAACGTGTAAACTACGGTCATCATACGAACATTCTGCTTGGCTGTTGTCTGCAATTCCCTATACATGGTAAAAAGTGCCCGTTCAACCGCTACCCAAAATTACACTGTATAACCAAAGCTGCAGACAGTTGGTTGTCATGTGTAGCACTACCAGTCAACAAAGTCTGCTTTCGTTGGATGAAAAACCACCCGATAATGATCTGATCACCCGAAACAACACCTTACTGTGAGCAGCCTTATCGTGCCATTCCATCCTAGCTCGATTCCGCAGACAGTGGTTGAGAAAACTTGAAGGAGCAAGTAACTTCCGTATGCAAGTTCAAGTCTCACGATCACAGAACAAAATTGATCGAGCTGCAGTGCAGCACAAATGTCCACAGATTTGCAATACTATTATGTCCCAATTTACACCCGGTATTCATTCACACGAAGCTCGTACACACGACCGCCTCATCGCTTGTGTCAAGAGCACGTACGCGCCATGATCATGCGTGACCAAAGGTCATCTGATGCACTAACTAATCGCATCATACTCCAGGCCTTAACTGACTATTTTGAATGTACTCTTTCCCGTTGACTTGGTAGGAAAGATTTCACGTTTTCATGTGAACATGCCGTCTGTGTATACTGAGTATAACGCATGTACTATTCTACGGAAGTTCTGCTTATCTCTGAACGCAACACTTTACCACCACAGATATCTCCAATAATTAAAATTGATCTGATCAGCTTAGCACTAAGCCGGGCGAAAAGCCAATGCCAGAATGCCAGAATTCATGAGAAAGCCCCTTTTACATTCTCCAGTCTTTCTTCCTAGTTCATCTTTCTACTGTGCAATTCAGGGAACAATACTGCATTAAACTAGTTCAACTCCATCGCGGAAATGAAAAAAGACGTATTCTGATACCTTACTACTACAGTCAAAGTCCACGCTACAAGAAGTCATTCACTCATGGGATAAAAATTCGATTTGTTGCATAAATTTAATATTTGAGCATCGCTAGTTTTACCAAAACTAATCAGACGGCAGATGAAACTTCGTGAGATATTGTTATTACAAAGCTGTTCTCACCAAAACGGTTAAGGCAGTACTCATTAATTAGCAGTTATTTCAGGGTTTATGAGTGCCAAGTTCGCAAAAGGCTTCTAATCAAGGATGTGCAGAAACTGGCATGTGACCATACTTGTCAAATAGCATGAACCTGAATTAATATTCAGCAGCAGGGCGACTTCATTTCTACTGCACGGGCTTTTTCGTTCAGCGTAGGTGTGCACTCACTCATTTCTGAAAACAAAATAAAACCGTGTAACCTGAGTTTACAATTTTAGAAAACGACTACTCGGTAAACCAGATGTGCCCCACTGAGAACACCCAGAGAGATAAACATTGCTGAACTCACGAGATTCCGGGCCTTTGTCTGGTTTGCATGTCCCACGACCTGTTTGGACACCGCAAAGCCAATTGCCAGTTGCACCGGAAATTTCATCTGTCGAGTACAATGGTAAATACGGGCCATCTGGCATGTGCACATTCACATAATTCTCTGGATCGTTGATTGCCAGTGGGATCAAATGAAGACAAGGATCAAATTTATCCCCACACGATATTCCGGCAAAACCCTTTTTACAATGGCAAAACGGTGTTCGCGATTGTCGTACGAAGGTGGTCAGATTCAACTCTGGCTCGTTAGATTCTTTCCACAAACGATAGTAGCACGCTTCGGTGTTCTTTTTGTCACAATATAACGCCCAGTCGTCCGGGGAACACAGCACATGCCAGTTGGTCGTGTTCGATACGCTCTCAGTATTCATTATATCGTCTCTGAGCAAGCAACCACGCCAATTCTTTGTAATTTTCCATTCGTATGCTCCAAATGCACAATCGCACCTAACCACCCGTGACAAAGGTAAGAAACCGCGTTAGAAACAATAGAAGAATTCAGGGAGAAATGTAATTGTAATTGCCCGTAATTATTGTCGAAATTACGCTGACAGGATTTTACGGAATCAGTCTATTGTCTGGACGTACCATCGCACACTGACAAGAGCATACCGCTTCGTGACCAATAAATACGAAAGCTTCCTAGGTCGTACTCTCTCTCTCTCTCGGATAAAAATCGACTGACTCAGTTTGGTCCAGTTTATTCAACTATTATTAACGTCGTACTACAAAGTCCTCTGTTGTACTTCCTAGGTAGAGAGTGACTGAAAGGTAGGTGGAAGTGGTCCGTCCATGACATGAAAAAAAGATACGAAAACTTCGGCCAGTGAAACTGACTAATTAGAATGTGCCAGACTTCGGGGTTGGGATCGGCCATGCCCCCCTACCAGATAGTTGAATACACTGTGTCATGATAAGGTTTCGCGGTTAGCTGCGTAGCTAAACTCGTGCTTTCTCTTCATCTTCAGAATTCTTGATTATTCTTTTGTTTTCGTCTCTCTTTCACCTTATACTTCTACTTATTCTGTCCTCGGCTGGACGATGCTGGGAGTTAGTAATCAAAACCAGAATACAAAAGGGCAGGATTGATCGTTGGATGAACTGAACTGAACTGAACTGAAAAACATGACATGGATTAGCCACACTGTGTTTGTGATTCATCCACTTCCAACCCTGTCGAAAGTAGCATACCTAAAATGTCTATCCAGAGGCACGTAGAAAGCATGTCCCAACCACAGCGGCCTGGCGTTTTCACTCTTTGAACCAACTATTTGTCACGCTAACAGGTAACCTATCAAGATAAACCATTTCAAGTTACGTATTTGTGAAACTGGATAAATGGAGTAAAGGTATGTATTAGTTTCGTATACTTACTTATAATCAAAAAAACCAGTTCCATTTCCGGTTAATCTGCAAGAACCTGGTATCGCGTACTGAATCTGCTCACATACGTCCAAAGCGTTCTCATCAAAATGACTGGCATAAAATAAAGCCGGAATTTTCAGACTTGTCGGTAACATGGCATCCACAGTTTCTTTCGAGTGAGGACGACATAATCGTGGACAAATCCCATCCACATCCAATGTATCCGAGCTGCCAATATACGAACAAATCACCCAAGTGTACATCCATAAAGTGTGGGAAAATTCTGCTGGGAAGGTTACACACTTTCCGCCTTGAACTAACATTGGAGAAAAAATGAGTTGTCACTTTAACGTAATATAAATACATGCGTTTTAAACGGAATATTTTGTGCAAAATGTACATGATTCAGTAACATGTCATATATTGTTTCAGTTTGTCCTGCAGGTTGTATACACTACCAAATAAAAAGGTCAATGAGATCCCATCAATAGACCGCCTAATCTGTTCTGGGTATCTGAGAAACAGCTCAACCCAAAGTAATCAAGATGGTTATTGTGTCATCAAAATAAGAGAGTTCTTTCCATAGCTTCAAGCACGCATCAACTCATAAGGAGCGATACATTAAAAACAAAAGATACACGAACAAAGAATAAAAACAGAAAAGCGCAAGGTCAAATCCATACTCCGTATTGCAAAACACAGCCTCAAAAATCAGGACATAATAGAATCACGGCCCGAAAGTCGATAGCTAGTCATACAACTAGTTGGGGGAAGAATAATTCGAATTTACCTAGAAAATCGACGCAAATATGGGGAAAACAGGCACAATGGACAAATGAGATACGGACTGGGTTGCTTCGGTAATTGTTATTGGATCATAAAAAGTAAATTAAAATTGTATTAAGATGAAACCAACCAATGTCTAGGAGGTTCAGCATTTTCGTAGAAAAACTATATTGTATCGGGAATCTGTGACAAACTTTCGAGTAAAGTGGGGAGTTTACCAACAATGATGACGACTACAAATGCCTTTCTGTGCTCAGCTTTTTGCTCTACTGTTAAGATTTCTGAATGGCCACCGATATTCCGTACTCAACCGCCTGAGTGACCAAACCATTATTCGTGCGAATAACCGTCTGATTCGTCATCATATATTCAGAGTGGACAGCCACCCTTTGGTAGAGGTAATCAGTCTACACCGCGCCCGGTCTCTTGGACACGTTTTCGCTTGCCTGCCTACTGGCTACCCTATTGTGTGCTGTTTGCTCGAGAAGAAAGTTTTGGATGTCAAACAGTGACAAATAATTTGATATTATAAATAGTGTCAGCTGGTGTCTCTCGATTTCACGTTTGGGGCCCGAAGAATGAGGATTACAGTTGGCCAGAGACGTTGAAGTATAGGGCCAAGAACTGCAACCACAGTTGTCAGTGCTGCACGGCAAGCTTAGAAAATTTTCGGTCCCCTTCATTTTAAGTGCAGTTCACAACAATAAAAAACTTACAAAAAAGCACGCGTTGGTACCGCAAACAGGCCATTCGTATAATATGACTTATCATGCAAAATCAACGCTCAGCTTACCATTGAGAACCGTGGAAGCACCGCACAGCTGTTCCGTCCTTGTCTGGAATCAGCAGCAGCGTATATCCACTGAGTTCAACTCCGGGGTTCAAAACCAGAGCGGAAGATTGTGAGCAGAACAACTAAAGATCAGGCTATCCGAAGTGGCTGTCATCGGTTTGTCCGACATGAACACTACATCATGTTAGCGTCCTTCGATCTCTAGCACTGGACAGTAAAGACCCGCTTTCAGCCCAGCAATCGACTCTTATGGCAGATGACTTCTTTGTAGTATTGAGCTAGCAGAGCATTGATACTGCATGATGAATCATATTATACAAGTCTAATCGCCTACTAGTCGTATGAAAAGGGTCCTTTGTTTAGATTTACATTCACTTCCTTGGTAGTCTTCTTCAACTGTTGTGATGTTGGCCCTCTACCTGACTCTGCAATCGGTGTAAATATATATATATATATATATATATATATATATATATATATATATATATATATATATATATATATATATGGGTACTCCATTGTACTTCTACCTAATTTGCGATTTTGCTGTTACCTTGCCACTATAATTGACTTCAAGCCCGAAAATATATATGTATATACCAATATGTAGTACTAAATAATTGAGAGTGTATGTGCAGCTACAGATAGCAGCGGTTTAGTAAGTGTACAACGATTACGGTAACTTGACAAAATGCTTGTCCGTGGTGTGAACGGCAGTAAGTCTGAAATGTGTAGCTATATGGCGTGAAAAGACAAGTGTGAAAATCGGAGGAGTGATTAGAGGAGGGTTGAGGAGAATTCGTATACGGGAACCATAGGAGAATCTCTTGTTACGACCATGACAATAACAGCTGTTGCACGAGGTTACGGTATTGGTACAACTCCTGCCTCATTAATTGAATTGCCGTGGCTCCTAACGTCATCAGCAACGGCCTGCGTAATCCTGTCGTGTGAACTCAGGGAGTTGTCAGGACTGGTTTGAAACCTGTCACTGTGTTGATCTGATGTGCACTATCCATCAGACTTTGTAGGATTGCGCTAGTTATAATCAGAACCGTTTCATGGAGTGAAGAATCTAAGATAAGTTCCAGTGTCTTCTTTCAGAAAAACTTGTCGTACGTTCAGTACACTGTGCAATACAAGATCATGTAAACTGATATAGAATACAAGATTAAGACTGATGAAGCTACCTGACTTTGATTTTTTGAACTACAAAGGCTTGGTATTTTGTCAAGATTTGAACACGTGCAGCATGACAGGGATTCCCGAGGGCCTCACATAAATGCTGCTTCAGTATCTCTAAGATTTTGTCACCCTTAAACGTGACAGTTAGGAAGACAATCATCTTCTTAACCATTTGAGTTCTCTTATCGTGTCTCCTCCATTCCAGTTGTTGACGAATAAGCTGTTCTGCATAGCCCTTTTTATTAGCATGTCACGTATGTGTTCCGTTTTGTGAGTAACTATATGTAGACTAAAGATGTGTCTTGTTCTGTAGATCAGAGAGCTCACAAGATTTCTTTTATATCGCAGGGGACAGAACTCGAGAAATACATTGCCCCATCCATGTGCGTTTCCAGTTCATCCTCATCTCTATATATCCTTCCTCCGTTCTGCATAATTCCAAATCGAGAAAAGCAAGAAGGTTTTCCTTCTCTACTTCCACTGTAAAAGCTGTCATAGGATAGAGCGAAGATTAGTTTTCTTTTGCAGAGATGATAAAATACTAGTATCTCAATGAACAAGCTAGGCTTTTTCTAGATGTAGAATTCCTATTCACAAAATTTACGTTGCTCGAGACGGCAGATTTCATTCCCCAACACTTGACCGATAATGACATCAAACTCGATATTCCGGTTGTCAGAGTAAGAGAACTGATTCTTCTATGTAAATGGAATGTGCAATCTCTGTACATTGGGAAATACTACGGGCAGAAAGGCAGAGTTGCAAAAGGATCACTGCTTGAACCCCTTCTGGAGGACATATTCTTAGCCAAGCTCAAAAGTGGACCATTACTCAGCGTCACCGACAGTCTGTATATGTGTATCAGATACACGGATCATACTTTCATAATCTGTGGCTCAGGAAGAGATAGTGGCGAACTACCGCAGACATTCAACAATGACCATCCAGGAATAACCGTTCTTCACTCCATGAAACGGTTCTGATTATAACTAGCGCAATCCTACAAAGTCTGATGGATAGTGCACATCAGATCAACACAGTGACAGGTTTCAAACCAGTCCTGACAACTCCCTGAGTTCACACGACAGGATTACGCAGGCCGTTGCTGATGACGTTAGGAGCCACGGCAATTCAATTAATGAGGCAGGAGTTGTACCAATACCGTAACCTCGTGCAACAGCTGTTATTGTCATGGTCGTAACAAGAGATTCTCCCGTGCAGTATATGATTCATTACACAGTTTCAAAGCTCTGCTCATCATTGGAAAACTTACACATTCACCGAGCCCTCAAGGGGACTCAAACCCTGGATGAACGATGGTGAATAGATAGATAGATATATTACGGATAGATAGATAGATCACGGATTGACAGATAGGTCACGGGTAGACATATAGATAATTAGATAGGTAGGTAGATAAATAGACACATAAATAGATAGATAGATAGATAGATAGATAGATAGATAGATAGATAGATAGATAGATAGATAGATAGATAGATAGATAGATAGATAGATCACGGATAGATAGATAGATAGATAGATAGATAGATAGATAGATAGATCACGGATAGATAGATAGATAGATAGATAGATAGATAGATAGATCACGGATAGATAGATAGATAGATAGATAGATAGATAGATAGATAGATATATAGACAGATAGATAGATAGATAGATAGATAGATAGATAGATAGATAGATAGATAGATAGATCACGGATAGATAGATAGATAGATAGATAGATAGATAGATAGATAGATAGATAGATAGATAGATAGATAGATAGATAGATAGATAGATAGATAGATAGATAGATAGTTAGATAGATAGATAGATAGACAGACAGATAGATAGATAGATCACGGTAAGATAGATGAATAGATAGATAGATAGATAGATCATGAATAGATAGATAGATCACGGATAGATATATAGATCACGGATAGACAGACAGATTACGGGTAGACATATAGATAATTAGATAGGTATATAGATAGATAGATAGACAGATAGACAGATAGATAGATAGATTGATTGATAGATAGATAGATATGTAGATGGATAGATATATTGATTGATTGATATATAGTCGACTGGTAGATGTGTATCTTAACGGGTTCGAAACTTTTGAAGTAAGCAAAAAATTTATCTTTTTAAATCAGTTCTAGAATTTCACCGTAATTGTGGAAAGCATTTTATTCCGACAAATCTTCCTTACTCACCTCCTTTACATGCATCATGTGTACTTGTGAAAGCACGGTACAAATTCACAAACAGGTGGAAAAAGAATCGCGGCTTGACTGCCTCGATATACGTGATTCGTTGCCTGCTCGTTTTTAGTTCGGCAAGATTCTTGGTATCCACTTCGGATCCGGGAAATTTAAGATTCTCATCGGCACGTAGATTTAGAATCGTGTCATAGAGTTCGTAAAGCGTAAACTGTTTGGAGACATTGTGAGGTTCATATTTATCACCGTCATCTTTCTAGATGGAAAATACAGAAAGAACTCAGTGAAATTATCCAACAATTTTTTTAGTATTTCTGTCGCAGTGATAGACTTAGTAGTAATAGTGGTAGTTTTTGTTGTTGTAAGATAGTATTGATATTCCTAAGTCCTCTAATTTGGATAGATCTTTAAGCCTCGTATTTAGCACTATTCAGTATAGCGTACCGACATCCTAAACATAAATAACTTCTATGATTGTTTTTGTTGTTATTTTTGAGCTAAACGCACCTGCGTACCGTACCAGAGTCCTTATTTTAGCGATGCGGGATACTCATCTTCAGCTGAATCTTTAATGTAACTCGAGCGACAGTGAAGCGTATTTCCGTCATCATTCCTGTTTTCATTACCGTAACGTCTGTACTTTCTTACTTGGTACAGGTTTGAATTTATGAGCGGGTAAGGGACAAAAAACGAAAACGACTCTAGTCAGCTTGTGAATATACAGTCTGAAAGTATCTGTACTCAGTTCACCAAACAATATTCCTTGGGTGAATAAGACAAGACCACCACTATACAGTGTGTCCACAATTCCGAGATCACCTGTTCCATCCAAAACCCTGTATATTGTCGAATTCCAGTTCATACTACCGATGCTGCTCTCAGTAGCCAAAAATGTGCAATATTTTACTGTTCAGCAATGGAAATAGCGTTGGATGCCGTCGTTCAGCGAATCAGCGACAGCATTTTTTGCTAATTATGATTGTCATAAAAATGATCTACCTCCTCCGGATTGATAAAAATGTCTATCGAGAGGCCCACACGGTCTTTGGGACTTACGGGGTTCGCCTATATGCCTGTTGTGATGATTGAATTAGTTGCGAATTGCGTTAGAAACGGGAGTCAACGAGCTGCGTTGCACCTCATTCGCAAATAAATGAGTCACATGCTGACCTGGTGATACGGAAGGAATTTAATTTCTTTCCCACAAATTGATTCACCGATTCTACTGTCCGTACCCTGCAACGCTTCACGAATTTCTAAAGAAACCTGTACTAATGTAAGGATTGACTACTAGGAATGAAATTTATTGGTTGTCATATCTTTCTATATTTCTTTGAAAAATCATACTAGGAATGTAACGTTTTATCGGAATGTTCGATAAGTACTTTCCTGTGGATCTTCTTCAAACTACCCGGTAATTGGTACGTCGCTACTTCCACCGGGATGCAGGAGTCGCGAACAGAGAACAATGCAGGAAGACGGTTTTACACCATACACAGCCCCTGACTCAGTCAGCCAAGTCTTAATATGTTCCAGTACGACGATAAATTATCTAGCATCGAACCAACAACCATTGGCCGAAAGATAATATTTAGTAATTACAATATTCAGTAAAATACTCATTAATGTTTCCAATAAGGTGAAATTGTCTGTGTAACTAACCTATTTCTTCTTGCTTAGAAAGACTTGATGCTGAACCAGTTTATCTCAGTTACCCATAGCTTTCAGATTTAAACACAAAAAGCACATCCCTTTCACCGTGTCATTGCCTTCTGTTTTGTTAGAAGATGGTTTAATATCCGGGAGTTTCAGATCAAGGAACTGTATCTTTTCTGATTCTTTAATCAGCAACTTTCTGTAGTTCTCAGAGGTAAGTCTGTCTGCCTAATGGAAAGGCATTATTGTATCACGATAACAGGACAAAACTTCCCCGGAAGCACACGATCGGTTTCGTGGTTATTGCCGCCCATCAGGTATGCGTACCCGGTACTCATCCGCCCAATCATCCTTATACTTGAGCACTCCACGGTTGGTTTACAGCTATAATCTCTTTTGAATCAAATGAAGTGTGAATGGAGCTTGAGCTTCCGGGGAAATTTTGTCCTTTCATCCCGATACAGTGCCATACTACTCATATCGAAAATTCATACTTGGGACCACGTGTCCTCATTTTGAAGGTTAGTGGTTTTATCCGACGAATTAACTTGTGATTCTAAAAATGGACTTCGCATCCATGCACGCTCAGTTCGATTCAGATGAGAATACCGCTGGAAAAGCATTATTATTTAGAAAGAGCAAAGCTGAAGCTGCGCCTTATTCGTACTCTAAAGCACCTACCTTGCAACAGGAAGCTTCTGTTTCGTTTTTTCCAACGTATTCATGATTCAATAGTTGCGTCACATAGTAATTTATTGTTTTTCACGCTTAGGAGAGTCCTACCATGAGATTTATAAATTCAGGGAATCGAGTTTGGAAAACAAGAGTCTAGCCTGCTGTTCATTTCTACTGGCCGGAAAGGTCAGTGTGTGGAGTCAGACAGTGGTAAGCTTTTCCCCGCGTTTTGTACTGTTTACACGAATGAAAAGTGAGGACATGGGGATAGGAGACTGTTCAGGATAACCGAATGGAATACGTATTGAATTTCTGACATTACGGCTGACGTTTAGTCACAAAGTCTTTTCGTATAAATATCCGATAGACCTTCGGTTGTCATATAGTTACTCTGACTTTTCAGTGTACCCTTCAGAATTCTTCACTTTGTTGGCTCTAATCTCCACATGTTTTTCATTAGGGGTCATTTTGGAAGTGGGCATTTTTCATGCGTCGGGCATTTCCCATCCATCGAAGACTTGCTATGTTGACAAAACTCCCAACGGAACACTATCAAAGACGAGGAATACCTTATCGGTGGTGCTGTTGTGAATGATCTCTACTTCCGACTTACCTAAACTGGCAAATATCATTATTACACATTAAAAAAAGCACTTTTCTCATTCAACAATTGATGAGTTACCGGAACCGTTTCACGTGTCACTTGTGCCAGGTGTCATTTCGATCAAAGAAGGTGTAGTTCAAAATATTGAAATTTACGATATCAAAAAGTCATCCGAAAATTTGTTTGTGGTGAGGATGTCGTAGATTATGAACCGATAGATAGCCACCTTCTTAACTCTATGTTCTGATCTACTCCCATGGCTCTAGTACTAGGATTTGGTTCACATGCTCAGAGGCAGTGGGGACCGTTTGAACTAAAAATTAGTTTTATTTTGGCCAAAACCTGTACTTTATTGATTATGAGCATCAGAAACAAAACGCCTCTTTCGGGAGTTGTATTTCTCATTGGAATTATACCTAACAATAATATTCATAACAAAATATATACTCACTGCCTGGTTCATATCAAATGCTATCACTTAGATGTTATGGTATAGCGAACTGCTTCCAATGAGAGGGAAAATTTCACTTTTGTATCAGAGATAGCGCAAAACTTTTAACTTCCAAACTATCATGGAATAAAATCTCCGTAACACTAAGAAGATCAGTTATACTTTCTTTAAGTTCATAAGCTTGGAAATAAAGACTCTCTAAAAGAAAAACACCTCCAGATTCATGTTCAGTCAAGATGCTCCGGAGGTAAGTCTTGACAGTGGAAGAGGTCAGCAACGGTCTTTTGGAAAAAGGCAATTTTTAGTCAAAAAAGATTTCCCTCCATTCTTTTGTTGCTGATTCCTCGTTGGCGGGCCGGTCTCAGAGTTTATCGAATATTTTCATCACATTTTATTACCGCACAGATTAGGCTGTCAAGTGGAAGACTTTGCTTGTGGTATCCGTCCCTATTTAGGCTTCTGGGCCTGAGTCCGTGGTTAATGTCACAGAAAACTCTTTTTTTAATTAGGCTTCTGCGGAGTATAAAAAGACCAAAATATCAATAGACTCACGGAAAATTCTCATGTATTACGTCAGATTTTCTTGCGTCAGATAGAAACAATTCACTAAATATTTCAGTTACTTGAAAAAGAAAGCCCATGAAACTGTCTGAGAATAGGGGTTAGGTTGAGTACAATTACCGGACTTAAGTGCTTTCTTTGTCCAGCTGTCTGCGCAGTCCGCACAAATATCAGACAAGAAAAAAGTAGTCCTGTTGGAAAGTTTGAAATTTCTGAAGGTGATGTGGAATTCCGCTAAAACTCTCATCAGGGACCCAACTTCGATAATCATATTTCCTTCCCTGAAGACAGCCTGTTACATATATCACTCTTCGCCTATCAGACAATTTGGTATCCAGCATCTGCGATCAGGCTGGCATCCGCATTGCTTGAAGCAGGCAAGCTGCGCACTCATTGGTCGACAGAGTCCCATCTGGGTTTTTTCGGCTGAATAGTTCTCTGGATAAAGACAAAAACACTGGAACATTTACTTCTGTCTGTCTTTTGCTTATGTGCCTAGGACTGCAGTTTGCCGACGGCAATAAAAAGAATCTGCCAGGACCAGTCCCGGTGGTTTGGATGTTTATTCTATGGCTGTTGCCAGCCCTCTCAATATCCTCTTGGGTACGATCCTCGCCTGTCGCAGTGAAAACGACGATCAATCACCTGAACAGTTCTAATTCAAAAAATCCTAATGACACCGAATTTCCAACGCACCCTGATGTAGATGGTACCAAAGCCTGAGCTGATTGTTCTACGCAAGGGCCATCTGTTGGATTCTCAAACAGGACTCTCTGCTCAAATGATTTACTCGAAATTGAAAAAGGATTAAATGTAAACCAAGGAAATATTTCATACACATAATTATGCTCTAGTACTGAACACACACACACACACAAGTCATGAGTATCTGTATTCCGAGTCGAGATGTTAAATGAGTACTCGCTCAGTTCTTCGGAAACCAGACATGATGACGTATAAAAATCGCTTAAATGACAACTAATTGTAATGCCGAAATGAAGGACCGTAGCTTTGAGGTTAAAAATTGGGAGAAATAAGAATGGCTGTGGTGATCAGTAGTGATCACCATCTTCTTTCCCTTATAAGGAGTTAAAGTTCACGTAAAAATAATCCGGTGGGAAGTTACTAAGGTTGGTATAAAACCCATCCTTGAGAAGACCACGAAGAAACTGACAAATTCAGTATCCTGTTCAAGGTATCCACTTGGAATCCGTTGTACTAGTTATCTGAAGCTCACAAACACTCGAAGTATCCATACAACTGGTCTGTACTTCATCTAGTTGGCACTGAAGCTTGGATCTATTCATCAGCTGTATTAGATTGCACTAAGAAGAGATAATTTTCTTAGGCCCACCAGATTTGTTTCAGATGGTCCTACAGTTATCTCCCTCTCACTGAAGAAGGTTACAGAGAACGTCATTCACATGGAGTGGACGCAACCGAGTTCGATGTCATGGTAGAACTTCTCAGAATTCACCCCAAGAATTGGTGCATATCAGGGTTGGCCCCACTCTCTCTCTTTTCCAATTCAGTTTTAGTATGAACCTGGGGCCCACGGTATTCTCTTGCAAAAAGCATGAAAAATAATTGTTAAGAAGAAAGCGCCAAACATCCAACTCAGCTTCAAAAGAGATGAAGAGAGTGCTTAATTCGCGTTGCAGCCCAGAAGACGCACCTGGCGAACAGATTGTTCGTAGGAAATCTTTCGTTCAGAGGTTACCAAGTCAACTAACTGTATTAACAACTTTTGTTTACATAACAGCGGTCCAATGTAACTGAAGACTGTCGTAATCTGAACAGAGGATGTAATTATGTAGTTTGCATGCCTTACTTTATCTTGTACCGTTATGTCTGTGTGCCGTAATCACGTCTATTATCGCTCCATTGCTGTCCATACTTGTGTTCTGAGCAGTCAACTACTTACTAATTCAGCAGGTAGTATGCAAACTCCACCACACTAGCAAGATGGCTAGAAACGGCAATCGCTCAAACCTTTCCCGCGGCCACACTAAGTGCCCGCTTCACTAGCCGACCGGGGATCTCAATAGACCTTAAAGACAGGTTGCTGTCCCTACCTCCCACGTGTTAACCTATTCGTTTGTTTGCTGGTGTTCGGCAGGCTCTATAGGTAGGACGACCCGGAAATCATCGCAAAGGAACAAACAGCACAGACCAATTTGACTGATGACGGGAAACAGAAAAACAATTACCAGTGCAATTGCGGTGTGCCCTGCCGACACGGGGCATTAAGCAAACGACAACGTATTCAAAATAGTCCACAGAGTCCCCATGGAGGTACAAAAGATCGCTCGGAGACAATAGCTAACAACCATACAGGCAGAAGTGAACAGATTAATCAGTTCATCCATTTTTTTCTCAAAAGCTTTTCATCGAAGTACTCCGTCAGCCCTAACCAAAATCCGAAACCGACCGTCGAACTCAGAGTGACCCAGAGACTGGGCCTTTGGTCGAAAACGGAAATGAATAATCCACGGAACCCATGTCCATTCTTGTGCTGGTCACCTTCTAACCACTGAATAACAACCATTTTCCTCCCATCTTTTTTCTCACTAAGCAACGTCAATAGTCATAACTACCCTATCACAATGTGACACAGACATTGTTCGTAGATTGTATTTTTAACCCATAAAAGTAATTGTTAGGCACGGGGCTGATTTTACCGAAACCTGCTTGTTCGATATTCGTGCTTTTCCGTATGATGAAATGGGATTATTCAGTGAATTGTGAAGTAGAAAAGTTCTCAGGGTATATGTCAAAACCAATAGATGATTGACCTCGTGCATCTCTGCGGAGATGCAGCAGAGTAGATCACAGGTCCATCCGATGCTCGAAAAAACAGTTCGTCAAGGTACTACCGTTCCCTTGGCCAAAGGTCATCGACGTAGTTGGACAAACACACAGGACTGGTGAACCAGGCGGTTAGTCTGTCATGTAAAAGCAGTCGACGTGGCATTCATCTTCTGGTTTTGTATTAGTATAGTACTGTGGATCATGTTTTTGAGTAATGTTATAAATTAGCATGTGTACCGCACTGGTTTAAGGAGGAGTACCAAAAAGATAGATGTGTGTATGCCATGTTACGTCATTTATCTAATCTGGGTTGACTTCTACTCGGCGAGACCTTAGGTAGCTTCACTGAACCACGTGCTCCACGGATCACATCCAAAACCATCAATTCTGTCAACGTGAAGCGAAAGACTGAGCAGTGTGCACTTGTTAGACCATTACAGCTAGAAGCCTCTTAGTACCCAGTCAAGCACGGTTTGAGACGAACCTCTTGGATAACACACATTGTCGGGATCTGAAAGACGGCTATCCTCATTGAATTCGAATAAACGTATTTGATCTGTTGGGGAAATAAATGGTGGATATATTCATGTACGCTTTCAAGGACTGTATAACTCGGTCTCCGATACCCAGCAGGTGTGCAGCCCATGAGGATAATACTGTTCAGCTAACAGGGAAGATGGAGACTTTGTTATCTTCTGCTAGTCAGAACAGCTCTGGAGCCATCTTGTTGTCAAATAGAAATCTTAGCAGATCGTAACAGACCATTTTGGAAGCTGATTTTTATCGAGCCTTACAAATCAGAAGTGAGTCTTGTCTAGGAGTACTCGTAAACTAAATCTCAGTTCGGTTCAGTTCTTCCAACCTCTAAACCATAGCATTGTCTGCTGATGTTTAGGTTATTACCTCGCGGCATTGTCTAGTCGATAGCACAAGAAATAGAAGTGTATGAAGTAAGCCAACAAAAATAAAATCATGGGGACAAGGAAAGATCTGAATTGCAACTACTCTACTGAATGTGACATGTAGCCACGTCACTCATTCTATCCAACCATCCACTGCGCGGATTTCTTGGGACCTAACAAGGAAGCTCAACGCGTTCCACAATTCCAAGTCCGCCGATCGAGGTTTTCAAACCTTTTCGCCACTCACTGATTGCTCACCTCGAAAAAGCCTCCAAACACTCTCTGTACAACGATGAAGTCTTTCAGCGGGCATGCCTGATAAACCTCCCAATCATGTTAACCTATTTAGACTGAACTCCTACTACAGCAACTGACTCCCGATATCACGACGGTGCCACAGGTGGTTCAGATTAGAAAAAGAGCGAAACGCACCTTCTGTATACGAGACGACACACCAACCAGTATCCAACTACACGATGAGAGGTAACTTCCTATGCACCAAAACATATCTGTTTCAGCTAGGGCTTCACCTATCTTGGCTTGGTTTGATGTAGGGCCAACCCGGTCCCGCAGCAGCATCTACCACTTTAGAGGAGCAAAAAGCATCGCAAAGATTACTAGTGTTGTTTAGACTATCTAGACAAACTTGGAATTTACCTGGAACTTTACTCAGAACAACAATATCTGCGCATTCAAAGTCAGGCAGTTTGTTGCTGGAGCCTAGATGGATGCCGCTATTCTCACAAAAGGATAGAGCTATTATAATACAATCTTGAGATGGATAATGTCAGGTAACATTATTCACATTTCATTTGTTACTTCGCCAACCATGGTAATATTTCGTGTGGTATCAGTGTAGTTCGGAGAAGGAATTTCACACATTTGAACGGATGTGTGATGAACTAACAACTGTGACGATTAAATATTGCACTTTTAAAATCACAGCTTTGCAGTCTAAAATTTTCTGCTCCGCTGTACTGCTAAGTAAACTTCAATTGGTTCATTTAAATGAAATGAAATCGAACTACGGGACATTACGGATTTATGCTTTCTGGGCCTGTCACATAAAGATGAATGGTCGTATGGCTAAAACAGTTTGGGAGCGGCAGCTATCACGTGATTAGTCCACAGCGGTCGATGGGATGTCCCGTGGTTCCGTTCGTTTTAGCTAGCCAATCGCTTTTCATGAACGATCGCGCGCACCTGTACACACACACAGAACTAGTTTCTACTATCCATAATTACCCTAGTCTTAAGGGTTCCGTTGATTTTGGTGTGACCAGTTGTCTTTCGTTGTTAAAATACACATGTCAACCGTTTCTATCATCACCATACCATGATCATGTTTAAAATGTATGACTAACACTTACGGATTAAATAGCTGTTTAGAAAAATATTCAAGTGGGCACAATTGCCACCAGCTGTTCTCGCGTATTGAGAAGACAAAATAAAAGCCTCCTGTAGTCTATACGCTTCCTTATCTCACGACCGTGGATCGAAAAGAAAATATAAATCAGACCAACAAAAGAAACACCACTCTTAGGCCAAAACGCTTCACTCGGTCAGACAGTTCTCTTCACCTTTTCCCATACCTATGTTCAGCAGTAACAGTTGCCAGACAAAACTGTCCGTTCACGATCGATTCAGTTAACTGGCATGCGCGGACCAAACAGATGACGGTTCTGCACCACATTTATTTTGGTTAGTAAATGTGGTCGGACTGATTGTTGGATTTGTTAAGGCCACAGAAATGTTTCACCACAAATGGTACCAACTGTGATCTGCTGACAGCGAATAAATGTGACACCGCGGCGCGATTGCCTTAAACGGTCCATCTGGGTGTATGCAACTTTGTAGATGGTCCAACAGAGTTATTCTGACGTGAATCTCTAATCACTTAGTGATACAACAAAATCGCATCCATTCATTATGAATACGGGATTAACGGAACCAATCGAAACCTACACAACCAAAGATCTAGGCAGGTACGGAGCTCACTTATCTAAGGTTTGAAAGTGGGAGATCCCAGAATTACTAATCTTGACTTGTCAAGCTTATCTTAGAAGACAAGGTCAGATCTAGGAGTGAAACCATTTCAAACAGAGGTTTTTACGCTGAATACTACCTGGTGTTGCTACCCTATGATAAACTACCAATTCATAAAATTGATTAACTTCAGTCAACTATTAGATATTGCACAGTGTACAAATAGTTCGTGAATAATATCTTGTGTGGTAAATACCAATGCTGACACAAATATACTACTTAACAGTCTTAACGCTGCCCATCTAGGTGTCCCGTTTATTTCGGAAAAAAGACTTATGCATAAGCCGTCAAAGTGACCGTTCCCTCCAGTTATCAGTGTACGGAAAAGAAACGTAGAACGGGCGACACATTCATTATCACAGTTTTGTACCACCTAAAGGGAAGAGAAATCTCAGGCATTGCGTGGTCAATAGAACTAGAAAAGTATACACGAAAGACATAATAGGAAACAGAGTTTATTTTCCGCCAAGTGTTTCCCTAGAAAAACGGCTATCCGGAAAGATTTGTTAACTGGACAAAGCGAGGACTCGAAGAGAGACCAAACCAAATAAGATCCGAAAAGAAGCTCGAATATGTCTACTAGCCGCCCGAAAGGGATGCGGAAGTAGAAATTATTCGTCGAAGACCATCAGAAACAGTCCAAAGGACATTCTTCAAGGATCAGTTTCACACCCACACATATATACACATATTTGGATTGTCATTCACTTATCTTATTTTGTGAGTCATTTAATGTGAAGCATTGATGTAAATAAGAATAACTAGACAACAGATTTTTTCGCCACGCTGTTTTGTTCTGACTGTGTCCTGTAGGTCCTTTTGACATTTAAAATATTGATATTATATAAGCGCACCCTCTCGAATAGTGTTTCCGCAGGTCTGCCTTAACAATGACATCATCTAGGGCATTTTCACCGTGTGATTTAACCGCGATAACATGTTGCTTATTCACCATTCAGTCCCCTCGTTCCATTTCACGGCCGTTATCGAAACCATTGTTGGAAAATCTAAGCATCTTCCACTCAACTTAGATGATCTTTGCCCTAGTCTGTTACCCCCTTAGGTTGTTATACTCCTAAATAAACTTCTGCCTTCCATCTAGCTCGATTTTCTCTCCCCCCCCCCCTCTTCGTAAATGCGTATACCACATCTCATAAACGTTCCTCATAAGTGGCGGTTGTCTTCTGGAAGGATTTTTTTTAAACGAAACCATGGAATTGCTTTGGTATTTCCCGTCAACCTCTTAGGTTCAATCAGTAACCTTAAGCTTCGAATATTTGGTCTCGATCACTATCTGGCACTGTCATCTAGTCGGAAATTAGTGAATGTGTATTGCACAGGCCGTTCACCAGTCGGTTAACTCCTAATCAAAATGACATTTAAAAACTGCACTTGGGGACAGCTATTTCAAGTGACAACTGCCTAGTCACACTTGGTTTTCTGGCTCCTTTTTGCTCTTCGTTGAGACGATGCATCTTTTAGAACTTATTATTAGATAGAGAAACGTTCGCAAGTTGAATCTAACCACAAACCATTTATGCAGAGGGATGATCATTGGGCTCCAAAACATTTACGCTATCGTCGATTCTGTTGAAGTGACTTGGTGGGAAATGGAATGCCCTAGTACTGTTTCGATTTGTGTTGAGTTTGCTGGACTGAATTAGGAGAAAAGGCCTAATTTTACCCCCATTTGAAGTTTTCATTCGACTGTCTCGTATATTATTTCCTTCCCAATTTTGTGTATATTAGGAATTGTGTTGTTTGACCCTGAGAAACTGTGCATTTGAACTCCTCCGAGGGGGTAGCCTGACAATCAACGTGTTCTAGTACACCGTATCATTGACTCAGTCGAGTCGGTCAGCCGTGGTTAAACGGCTGACTGAAGATTTTGAGGTAGTGTCCTTGACAGTTACGGCTACCGGGCAACTCACTCCTTCAGCAGATCAGTAGGTTGAAAAACTGAGAGGTAATACTGTCAGAAGTGTACTCTTACAATCCCGCCTTCATTTTCTAACCAGTCACACTGATTAACAACAATTTTTGTCCCATGGGTAATTAAATAGATAGATTCTGTGATCAAGAAACTCGATTTATGACGCGTAGTACCCGATGAGAAGTGAACTACACTTACTGCAAAACATTTTCTGGAGGCCAGTTTCATCTTCGGTTGGAACAATCATGCTCTGGTTGTAGAGTTTCTGGTTGATGTTCTGAGGTCTTGAATGAAAAGGCTAATATCACTAAAATAGTCCAGGAAGAAATCCAATTTGAAGATAGATAGAATGTCTGAATACAAGAACCCCATTCGGTGTAAACATGATTCTATCTCCAGTTGTCTGTCTACCACTCAGTAGGTTGATCTCAGTTACCCTACTGAAAGGGTCCTGCAGGCTTTAAGTGATCAGGTTCACCTTGGGGTATTTTTCTACCTGATTCTGGAATCTGAATTGGACGATGCAATTCGCGTTATCACCTCTTGCAATATGATACTTTCCTTCTAGTAGCGGTCTTACCAACTTGTCATACTGAACTAGGTTTTGGAACGAGAGATTTACCTCAACTTTGTGTAGAGCTTAGCAAAGCGAACCACGCAGTCAAGAGTTCACAAAGAAAGTTGTAAAACCCCGATGATTAAAGCCTTTTTCAAAGCCACAAAGCCTACCAAAATCCATGTGATATTTTCGCGGAACATGTGTGACTTCTCCTGTCTAAGATAATCGAAAAAGTTTTACTTATTATGACTTTCTAACTGTTAAGACGTGGGTATTCTTGGCGCTGGCATAAGTGGGAACTCGGTTGGATTGATCATCTCATTTGGGATCCACGTTGCCCATCTACTCAGTGGGTGAAGTCATTAAACAAAATGGTTAGATGCTGCTTTGTTTCGAACTACTTCTTTATCTACCTCGTATTTTCACTCATGGCTTTCCTTATCCTTTAACATCTTACTCACATTCATTCACTTTCCACCGGGTATTAGCGAAGAGAAAGCAATGTAAATCATCACAATTAGTTCAGTTCAAACAACCAATAACCATGCAACGGATGCGGCAGTTCTGATTTCTATCCCCCAATAGGAGCCTCGACAGGAAATCAAACCTCTCAGAAGCATGAAAGAATTAGGAAAGGGATTTCAACTAATCGTTTCAAGTAGATCAAAAAAGCGTGAATGCAAGAACACCGCCGGTTGCTACACCTAGTTGCACCTTCTAATGTTTTCAACTTCTGTGAGTGGAGAGATCTCCTGGACTCTACCCAGGGACTCGGACACGTCCCATGTGGCTCACGTTTTATCGATTCTTCGTAAACTTTTCCATATCACGGACTGATCACACTTTCTCACCATCCAACCACGACCCACCACAAGGAGCATTTCTCTCCGAGGAATTTTATCCGCGGGCAGGCGCAACCTCTGCTCGAAAGGTCTTTGCCGAGTGAGCTTTAGCTTTTGATCTAGTGATCTGTTTTATCTACTTAATACAATTAAATTGAGCTCAGCATCGCTTATACGGTATTTCTACAAGATTCCAGCGATGCCACACCTTAATAATGGGTAATGGTTATGCAAACTTAAGCTGACCTAGTTGCCGGCATGAACAAATTTCACAGCTTGCATCGAAGCTTAAGTTCTAATCATCCTGTGCTGTGGATCGATCAATCATTTACATGGTAAATATTTTGGTACACGAGAATCGAGTAAATCTATTCGTTTTCTAGATCCATTATGTATGCATTATTGAATTTCGAAAATAACTCGGTTCAAAGTAAACAGTAACATTATTATTAAGATTTCCGAAACTCACCAAGATCCCCATAATTTGACCAACAGAAAACGTCGGGTTGAGAGCATCTGACAGATTACTTGTCGGCGGGGGCAGACCGATGGCCGCATACAGCTTGTAACCTTTTAGCTCCCATAACGGCACGTAAAACGGACCGTCCTTCGCGGCCGCAGAAAATACTTTTCCGTACTGCTTTATTAGACTGCCTCCCTTATCTACGGCCTTGATAAAACTCTTAGCGGCACCATCCAAATCGATTTTAGGTAGCTCTTTTTTGGTGCTCGATTTTGGTTGTGCTTCGCCGCGGGAAAAGGTGAAAAACAGCGCTAGCCAAAAAAAGGACAATTCTATGATCCGCATTTCTGATCGTCCGTAGTCTACCTGATTAACTCCGCACAAAGCATGAACCTCACGAACGAATGACGTGCAGTTTGAAATTCAGGCAATCGATCACATACGGACATCGACGATTCTGTTTGAGGATCGTTTATTGTCCGAACGCTTGCCTTCAGACTCTACGCAAAAAATACGACCGGAGTTGATTTGTAGTTTTTTATGTGATGAAACACTACTTTTTGCTTTTGCTTCTAAACGAAGAACTCATCAAGAACCTTCAAGATTCATATCCAGCCGATCAGATAAGTTTGACAACAGACGCGGATAGAAAAGTCCGTCGTAAAAAATGAACGGTTCTTAAATCCCGAACAGGTCACTCAATACACAAGCCAGCAGGTATCTGGAAAGTTTCTTTTCTCATTCGGTTAGATCACTTGATACATCCTTTCTTGCAGGTGGCTTTTAGTCAGTGTATGTACCTGACTGTGGAGCCTGAAGTAAGCGGTCCGAATCCCACAAGAACCTTGGTGTTGGCCAGCATTTTTCTGTCACATTAATCGCGATTACCCTGTCTGACATACAGAGGCCCTATTTGGTTTTCCACCCCACGTCAACGGATAATGATATCAATTTTCTCTGATAACGCAGAGATTCAATGGGGTGATAGGTACATGTTCTGTTCAGACAACCACTAACCATGCACTGGCAGCAGTGGTTTTGGTTGCTATCTCCTAGCGGCAACCTCAAAAGGAAATAACGAAGGAGAAAAGAGTAAGAAGTGAACTAGATAAATGGAATTAAGTCTATGAAGAAAGTTTGTGGATGCAAGAGCGCCACTGATCGCGGCATCTAGCCATATCCCCCAACGTACCTTACTATTGAGTAATAGGGTCTTTTGGACCCCACCCAGAAAGTCTTACACGCCCTACTTGGCCAAGTCCATTAGTTAGGCTTTTCATACCTTTGGTAGAATTTTATTGCTCAATAATACAGCGTAGTCGAAATCGTTGGTAGGTTGTCGACGTTTCGGTCACCACGGGTAACCTTTTTCAAGACTGGTTTTACAACCGAATGAAACTGGATTTGATACACTCCGAACCGATCTCGGTTGTGACACATTAATCCTTTTTTTATACCTTTCTTCCACGTCATTCACTGATCACTCTTACGCATCTTCCAACCTGTACACGCCTCAGCAAAACATAGCACGCCGAGGGATCCTGTTAAGGGTCATGTGTAACACGTGTCCCAAACATCTTAGCCTGATCAGCTTAAGTGTATCGTCTAATGATTTGATCCTTGGACCTAAGACTTTCCGCCGAACCTCAGCATTGCTCACACGGTGTTCCCATCAAATTCGAGCAATACTACGAAGGCATCGGTGTTCGAATACCGACAATCTTCGTATGTCCTCCACCCGCAGTGGCCATGCCTCCGAACCATACAAAAGCACGGACCTCACTGCTGCAGCGTATAGTCTACCCTTGATAGGTAAACGGATGTCATGTCGACGCCACAGATGACTCTGGTTGGCAAATGTCAATCGAGCCTTCTGTATACGCAGAGACACCTCGTCCGATATCCGACCTCCAGGTGAGATGCAGCTATCCAGATAAAAAAAACCTGTCTACCACGTTTATAGTCTCCCCAGATACGGAAAGGTTTACCGTTGGACCAACCCAGTCCTGCAACTGCATCTTGCCCTTTGAAGGTGCAAAACGCATACCGAACATTGCTACGCAACCCGCCAAGCTGTCTAGAAAAGCTTGCAACTTACTTGGATCTTCACTTAGAAGAACTATGGTGTCTGCGTACTCAAGGCCCGATACCTTTCCACCCGGAAAAAGTTCAATGCCGCTGTCCTCACCTGACAAAAGTGCGGTCTCTAGGACCATTTCAATCACAAAGTTAAAGAGAAAAGGAGAGAGGGACAACCCTGTAGTACACCACTTCTTGTGGTGAACTCGGCTGAAGGATCACCGTAAGCCCGAACTCGGCTCCGGCTAATAATGTAAAGGAATTTTACGATGGAAATGAATTTCTCTGGTACACCCTTCAGCAAGAAGCAGCGCCAGAGAACTGTGCCATCCATTGAGTCGAAGACCGCCTTAAGATCAGGAAAAACGGGGACAGTGGGCCTACGGAAGGTGTGTCTATGTTCTAAAATTTGTCAAAGAGTGAAGATGTGATCAATACAACCTCGACCAGGTCTAAACCCAGCTTGATTCTCGCGCGAACACTGTTCGCCAGCATTAGATAAACAGTGGAGAATAATATCGGTGAGGAGTTTGGATGCGATGCTAACCAGACTTACTCCCCTGTGGTTTTCACAGAAGGACCTGTCACCTTTCTTAGGAATCGGTACGATCACCAATTCACACCAACTCTTTGGGACTTGTTTCTTCTCCCATATCAAACCGAGGGGTCTCGTCAACTCCAGTAAAAGTGCTGGGCCACCGTCTTTGAAAACAGACAGAGGCGGCCCATCCGGTACAGCAGCCTTATATCGTTTAAGATAGCTTATCTCATGAAGAACCTCCGATTCTGACGGAGGACTGGTATCTACAACAAGAGCTGTACCCATTGCTGTAGTTAGCAAACCTGACGAGGATAAAGGCCAGGTAAACTGCTGTTCGAAATGCTCCGCCCAGCGAATCAGACGAAGCTCCTGAGTTTGAATCAGTTGTCCGTTCGCCTCTTTGATCAATTCGCTAATGCCTGGTTCACATGGACCGGTTTGTCTAATCAGACGGAAAAGGTTGCGGCTGTTCCCAATCACCGAAGCTTTTTCTATATCCTTACACTTCGCCATCCACCACTGCTCACGATCACTTCTCAGGCTCCGGATCAGTTGGCGTTTAAGGCATCTTCGTGCCTCACCGTATCTGGAATCCGGATGAATCGTTCTGCGCACATCTAATAGTGCAACTGAGGATGCAGATATCCATTGTTTCTGTGTGTCTAGTTGTTGGACCTTGGGTAGCATCAGCAGCCGAACGTAGAGCCTGTTTGATCTCTGTCCACCGACCTTCTAAATCCTGGGCATTTGTCTGCATCGATAACCTGGTGGATAATTCTGTTCGGAAAGCAGACCGTTGGTTATCGTTCCTTAGCAGAAGCCGGGTACGGTTCGCTTTGTTGTTGTTTCAGCCACTGACGAGGCGCAAGCTGAAGCGCGCGGACAAGAGCGTGATCAGTGTCTACAGACGTGAACCAAAATGATCGACAGTCTTGAACTGATCCGCGCCAGCGGTAACCGACACCAATATGGTCGATCTGAGTTCAACGCTGTAAAGGTGCAGGAGGACGCCAGGTTAGCCGGTGTCGCTTTCTGTGCCAGAAATTTGTAGTCCCTAGGAATAGTCCGTGGTCGGAACATAGTTGAGTGAGTCAATCATAGTTATCAATTCAATCTGCTGAAACGCCAAATCGGCCTCTCATGTTCCTCTCCGTCTCGTATAGGCTTCCGACTTGAGCATTCAGACCACCAGCAACAACCATGATGTCCATAGAGCGCACGCTACGGAGCATTAGAAACAAATCCTGGTATAATTCGTCTTTAGCATCAGGGGAGCTACACTCAGCTGGGACACAGAAACGACAAACAGGAATCGGTACTTCAGTCTACTGCTGTTGGCATGCACAGAACCATTCAACCGGACTGTACGCAGACAGCTGCTGACTGGGATCCAGTGGAGCAGTGCACGCTCAGAGTGAAGCCAAGCCAGCCTGACCCCGAGCACTAGATACCGAATCACCCGACACGCGAAGCCGAGCTTGCATCTGGGGAGCGAAATATTAACACTGAAGTTGGATCTTGTATGCGTGTTTCGGAGAGACAACACACATCTATGTTAAAGGTTTCAAGAGTCCTAGCTAGAGCAGCCTGTTGCCCCATTTGGCAAAGCGTGTGGACGTTGAAAGCAGCTAAGTGAAAAAGATGCTTAGGTTGAAGAATGGATTCTCTTTCTTCTCTTGTCCTTAATTTGCTACCCCTTCCGAGAGCTACAAGTTCACAGTCACGACTCAATGTGGCTACTAGTACGCATCTAGAATTGAAACGTAAATGATGAACAGCAGGGAGATGAGGAATGTTTCCCGATTGACCGCTGGAGATTTCTAGGCACATCATACTTCGCGGCTGCTCACATCACAGAAGGGTTTTTTCTTTGGGAACCCTAACCGGGGCCTTTGACTCAGAAGTCTCACCCACAAGGCAGTGGAGCGTTACCCAGCACGGAAACGTGACCGAAGAACCCTTGAAGGAACCTCTTCTGGTCGGTCACGTGAGAACTGATTGTTGCATACGTTCCGTCTTGTCTTCACTGGTGCTCTGTTATCGATCCGCTTTTCGGATTCAGTCATTAGCCCCGTGCACCCAATCATAGGTACATCCCCTCACTCTAACCGTTGTAGAAGCTTGGGATTAGAAAATAAAACTATAAATAAGTACACCATGACAGTTCACAAATGCCTAAGGCAAAAGCTGAAGAGACTCGTTCCATTAGTCGCCAATCTACTCATTGAGAATTTCCCGACCAACCGAGTTTGGTTCCGTTTTCCGTGTTCCCCACATATAATGTGAAAATTAACTAAAGCGATTGTACTTGGTTTGCTACAGCTATTAGGGATAGAAGATAAGACTAAAGATGAACAAATTTATCAGAAAAAGGCCTAGTCAAGTAAATGCTTTATGCTCCCCGAGAGGTGAATATACATCATAACTGAAATAAGTGAAAATTTATACACATTATCGTTCAGTCTTCGTTGATAATACGCTGTCTTTCAATCCTCAAGAATGTGCGCCACCCTCGAAAGACATTTCCAACAAGCCAGGTTAACCTGATTAACTGACACGTAAGAGGAAATCGTCAAGGCAATCGACTGCTTTAATGAAGCCCATTCGCGGTTTCCGATACGCTTAATTTTATTCAACATTTAACTTTGCCAAAAGTCCCTGAACAACACGGTTCAAGTCTCTATTTGTCCGGTTTGCATGGCGGTGCTTGTGCTCTAGGTTGCTTATTTTACAGCCATCGTCACCGGTTTAATGACCCATTGGTTTCCACACAAGTCCCATTAACGTTTTTGTTTATACAGGCATCCCTCGTAACTAAGCTTCATGTAAATTCCGGTCCATTTTGTTTGCACTATCCTCGTCACGTTGTTTGTGAAGTTTGCTAAGGTCCGAACCGCGCGTTCCACTTGGCCACTTTGCTAGACATCAGACGTCGACTGCAATTAGTCACTCCTTTCCGTGCGTCCCACCAGGTGTCTGTACCTTGCGACCACGATTCGATTGCACGTGGAGTACCGATACTGCATTCTCCGACTTCGGACTCGGGGTTTGTTTTCTACGATGGAAGACCAAGTCTCACGACCAATAGCCGAAAGTTTGGTACACTGCTTCAATGTTACTCAGTTCTCCGGATTTCCGTGTTATTCATAAGTGGCTCAGAGGTCATTCCCGGTGTGCCCGTCATAAATGAAAACAACATTTCATTTTTTATACAACATACAAGTTCTGTGGAAAGAAGCACGGTCATTGGAAGGCTGCTGCTTGGAGAACTGATCGGCTAAGGGATAGCCAGGTCCGAGACACACTCTGTTGACTGTTTGACAACCCCCGGTCTGACCATTTCATTTTCGCTACCGTACTTAAGATGCTCATCCACTGCTGGTAACTAATTAACGATCAATCAGTTGTTCCTCGTAAGTCTGTAAGCCCTTACTCTTTCGTATCTCTTAGGCGCTACCACATTAATTCCCTCCCAAAATCTCTGGTGGACTACTTCACATTTCCGCTTGTAAAGTGCATCGAAGTATATTTGTATATATACTGTTTTGCCATTTTTGGGACATTTTATGGGCCTTTTTATTATGTAATCCACACACTCGACTTATCATGCCCTATGCCAACCCTAATTTCGTAAATCAAATCTCTTATTTTCAGCCCGGTCCGGCGGGTCAATGCAGTTTTTCATATTCAAAGCATCTGCAATCTATGCATTATGCAACCACTACAGTTCGGCATCGTATTCGACGTACAGGGTCCTATTGGTCCCATCTTATCGGGATTTTTGTACAAAAATTATTAGAGTGAAATTATCCATTGCACCGCAAAATTACCGACCAAGAAAGACACTGGGTGGACTCAATTTTCTTCGACCAGGCCCAGCCGTCACACATGATCGCAACCAGTACAAAGTTGGTTTCGGGAAGATCTTAACAATTGATGACGTGGTCCTAAAGTTCTCCATCTTTGCCCTCGATGGGATTCGAAAATCACGAACGGGTTCTATCAGCTGAGCTACAGGACCACGCCGAAGGCACTGATGCTCGTTTAACAATTTGGCTAACCAAATAAGCGGTATTATGATGAGTCATCCGATTTGTGGAATATATATCTGTTTAGGTAGCCTGGCGACTAAACTAAGATCAAAATGACTAGTAGCTGATGTGCCCCGAAACTAGCTCAAGTCAACAGGAGTGCGATGAAACCACTCAGCTAGCACGCTAAAGTTCGTTACTACGCCGATGAAATCCGAAAACCAAATTGGCCTCCAGTGTTATGCCTAAGCAACTGATCCGCCGCTGACCCGGAAACCGTCAAACCAAGAAGATATCTCTAGTCTATCCGGTCGTACTACAAAACCACTCGTTTGGCCAGCAGCGTGGGGTCGTCCCCATGGAAGGCTGCATTTAAGACGTAATTTACAACAGTCATAAGGCGCTTCCATCCAGCGAGATCCCCGCGCACCAACCAGCAGTAGAAAGTGCCAACCACCTGCGCAGACTTGTTTGTCGAATTTACTGTTGTTAGGCTGCAGGCAACGATGCGAGTCCGTTTCCTCTCCACAATTAGCTAGCAATGAACGCAGTGACCTTAAAGACACCTATCCGACTCTTGCCAATGAGACAGTCTACCGTCACGTTTCCAAATTCCCCCAACCTCGCGTTCCCTAGCCAGGCTCCTCAAGCTCGACTAAATGGAATATCAACAGACGTTCACTTTGATTGCGGGATCACATCTGTGTACAAAAGTGTAGGAAGACACACTCTCTCAATGAGTATCTCGTCAGACAATTCCCTGCTTGGAAGGTTGAAGGCGGCGTGGTAGTCAGTGAAGCAAATTGGTGCGTTCTGGAATGTGCGGCGATGTTTCGGGATTTTCGTCCGAGTGATGACTAGACCAACGTAGCCACTTTCATGACGAAAACCGTGTTGGTTTGCGCGCACGCGCGAGGACCATACAGCGAAGGGACGGCCTAGAAGCAATAACAGTCTGACTGAGGACAGGAAGCCACATGCGGGTAGGCTACGCTAATCACCGATGATAAATGCAGACGAATCGGCAAATAACTCCTGAAATCCTTGATAATACACCATTCGCTGCTGAGGACTTCTTCCTCAGGTTATCGATGACAGATACATCTCATTCCATAGCTGGGCGACAGTATCCAACAGCTTGTGCTCAGCCGATAAATTAGTGTTATTTCGACCGGCTAGCAGACAGCTGGTGAGGCCAATACACATAGATGCAGTCATTTCAACGTACTTCTGGTCTATAACAGCTAGAGTGTAGTCCGTTTGGTGCGCTGTTGCAGCATCGCTACTTGTGTCGAGAACTGACTGGTATTTGCAAGCGTGGTATGGCGTTCCTTATTTTCGCACCGATGGCTGAGGATGAATCCTTCCTATATGTTGCATCCAGTAGTCAAAGGATCTTGTGCGAGAATTCTAACCTGTGACGATAAGGGATTCGCGTCTGAGTGCTCGTTCAAAGGAATTTTAGTATTCATCGTAGAATGTCCTGGACAGAAAAGTAAGTTCCCTGTTTGGTGATAGTCACGCACAGTTGGCTCCGCTAGACCATCTGACTTCTACCCCCGGGAAGACGCGTTCAAAGACCGAGCCTGAATGACACTACCTCTTCAATTGAGACACAGAAATGTGACGCCCTTCTTTTGGTATAGTACTTGAAACTACTTTTTGTAATTTGCGTCCCGATAACACCCCACTTGACCTACTCATGAGTAGTGTGTTCATGTACCATGATCATTCAACACTCATGACGTAATTTCCCCGTTTCTAATGCACTGACAAAACTCATATCTACTTTTTATGGTATATACTACATAGACATTCTAAGTTTACGTTCCTGACTATGGTGTCCCACGACTGTACATTTCAAATGAAAGAAAAATGTGCTGAACGTTTCACCTATACATAAAAACTGCCCGCCATAGGCTCAAACTCCCGACCGCAGCCCCGCCGCTAGTGTACCACACGGTTGAGCCATCAAACACGTGCGGTGCAACCAGAGTGATTCCCAGGTTCACTCGTTTACGTTGACACACTTCTCGTCTGTCCTTTTTTCAGGTGCAGATTATTTTCTTATTCTGTGAATGAAGCAATCATTCCATGTTAGATAGAAAGCCTCGTGATTTACTATCTGTACCGTAACCGTGCTGCGCCAGTTCCGTTTGACTCCTTGCTGAATGGACCATTTACGACTGCATTGTCTCTATTTACCGGATAGTTTTTTGAACTGTTGTTCTTGGTTGCTAACTTGGCTGTAGGTCGTTTGCTTTTATTTATTTATATCGTATTATGTAGAACCACGGAATTACGATAAACACAGTTATCCAATTGGAATTTGTTCTGCTGCCTGTAGCCGTGTACAATTCATATCCTGCGTGAGACTAAGTTTCTACTCGACTGACAGCCCAAGAAATCGGGATAGTTTCTATAGTAGTTATCCTACAGTCAATGGATTTTTTTAATTACATGCTTGCACATGAGTGCAGTGGGAAGAGCATATACCCCATAGCTAAGAAGACCCATTGCACTACTGGGGATAAACGGCAACCAGACCCTGAGACTTGGAGTGGAGAACCACGTAGGGTCCCAATAGGTCAGGTGTGGATACGATCCGGACGACAGTGGATTACTGTCGACCACCATCCCGTCGACGAACGAGTGAATATGCGAGTTAGAGGAATAATTGCTATTGTGCCTACCACATGAATCGTGCATGCACGACACCTTACAAGGTATCCTCGTTCAATAAGAGAAAACATGTTGTATTCACAAACTTCTGTATTTCCCATCAACATGGTGAACAATTCAGACGCCGGCCGCGAAGTAGTGACACGATGTTGGCACTTTCACTTTCCTCACAAGACGATAATGTGGGTAAAGCACCATCATAACGAGACGTGACAGTGTGTGTCCGGGACTCAATTGTGAGCAAGATATTTAAACCCAAAAGATCAATGGTCAGAAGCCCAGCAAAGTCCAATCTGCTTAGAAATTGGACAGTAGCAATAACTGTTCAGATTCTCCCATGTGAGCAATGCTGTATTCAACGAACTATTGCATCTTACTGTATGACCATGATGAAACCAACACTCTGGAAGTGCAAAAACAACAGCACATCAACAGTATGATGTTTTAATAACACTATATGCGTATATGAACTCTAAGCTGGAACATGAAATGCCATTAAACATACCGATATGACAGCCCGACTCCCGCGAACTAGGCGTGTGCATGACCAAACGGTCGGGAGGCGCGCACAAAGGCGCACACGGTAGACTGACTTGCCAGAACACGAAAGAAGAAAGACAAGGAAGGTCTCCGGGGAGTCAAGGGTCAAAAGAAGAAAAAACAAGTTCCAACAGGGCATGGGAGGTTGTTAAAGTTAGAAAAATGATAGAGATAGGTGAAACAGGTACGACCTTGGGTATTGGGAAAGGACCAGAGACGACAGCGACGTGGAATTCGGGATAGTGAAAAAAGAAGTAAAACTATTATGAATATTTGGACTTTCCACTGGTAGTAGGTTCGTCATTTGCGTTACATACAACTATTCAAACACGCACAAAAATGGATTGTCGCGCGAGAAACGTAGGTGATCGCGATGATTAGGCCAACATCATACCGGGCGTTTCCAAAGAGGTCTTGAATTCGGCCAACCAAGCAGCGCCGACTGCTCCATCTACCACACGATGATCACAGGATAAAGTGACGGAAATCACATGCGCCTTGCGGAAGCTAGATTTAAAAACCAAAACACAGCGGAAGACAATAATGAGTAACCGGTAAAAGATATTATTCTGAATAAAAACGTATTTATTAAATATTGAAAATGTCCTTCAAGTGTTGACAACCGATCAAAATGAAACTATGGAACGGGGATTTTGACTGACACGATGGTTAACGATAATAGTGAGTGTGAAGTTTGGCATAAGGAACGACAGAATACTAAGAAAAATGAAATCCAAATAAATCTACAACTAGGAACAGTGTTCCATTATCGAGTACAGAGATCTGTGTTCGACAAGGAAGTACCATTTGATCGATTCTTGTGAGTTTCACTGATCCTATTCCGTCCTGCTGTACACTCATCCGTGGCCAAGCCAAACCGGCAAAGTTTTACGAGCTTTGGTAAAGATACACTGTAGGTTATACTTGTTCAATCTCGGACAAAAAGAGATAACAACTTTTTTCCAACGTCGACTCAATTTGTGCATTTGTTCAATGCGCTTTGAATAGCATCAATTGCCTGGTCCAACTGCATCTAGGTTCAACACATAAAAATCCTGTACTGACAAAATACAAATAACAACGTAGTTCTGCCTCATTCCTTCGTCATGTTCGGCTTTGCCATATTACAATTACTTTGACCCGAATTTCATCAAAACCTGAGCGCGTGAACACAGAAGTCTTTTGAGTGGTATCCAAAACAACAACTAAGACAACACCATGCTTACCCGTGGGGCTGATCACTGTCCGGCACGAGTTGATCTTGAACTCCACCGACAGCAAGTAAACATGCTTGAGGAGGATTGATTATCGCTTCAAACGAGGAAATGCCGAACATGCCAAGGTTGGAAACAGTGAATGTGCCCAGCTAAAACAGGATAAGTAATACGTGCACAATGCAACTTTGAGACAAACAGCCATGAATAGATCGTTTCCGTACAAGAAAAACACCCGCGAAAATAAGAGACAGTAAGTTGTGAGTGAGAGTTATCCAACCTCTTCACCCGTAGTTGATATTCATCGCGACTTGCGATGAATACCAAATTCTCGTGTACTGGTGGCTGAGTCTTTTCGCTGAAGTATACAGAGAGTGAACTGAGATTTTTTCTACTCTAAGGGCATTGTATGTTGGTGGAATACGGGAAAATTACATGCGGATTCGAGTTCTATTGCAGAAATGAACGGATAAAAATTGAATGAGTATGAAGTTCGCAATAATTTGGAATACTTGTAACTGATTTTGATGGTTCTCTTACGTATTTGATCGCCGAAATAGACGTTCACATTACAAACTCTCTACCATCAGTTATCGATGGGCAAGGGTGATGCCATCCCAAGCAGCGATGAAGTGTCTGCGATCTAAACAAGCTCAGCGATCCATAACTTTACAGTTCGTCTATTCCGTGATAAACGTTGAACTCAGTCAATTTCTGAAAACAGCCAAACCATGCCAACAGCTGGGTAACCTTCAACCCAACTTAATCACAACCACCTGTGAGTTGGTGGGGTAACAGGGAGTTTTGTGAGCTGAATTCAGCAGTAGTCAGATTTTGCTCAGCTCTGTTGTGTTCGGTGTAGAACTGGGTTAAATCTTTAGACGCCTTTGGTGGTAGAAAACCCGTGAATCTGCTCTAGCATACTGGAGCACATTTCATGACGGAAAAAGTCAAGGACATATATCAGATAAAGCAGAAAGAAGCATACCTGATTTTCTTGTGCTTCAAGTTTGTTCTCTTTTGCTTTGGAGGCCAGTGCGTGAATCTCCTGCGTTAGCTGTAGAAGACCCTGATAGAACAAAGGATAGTAAAATGCGTTAATAAGGATATTTCTGATCATTTAACGTGTGAAATGTGGATCACTAGAAAGAACACTATTTGACACGGTTTCGTTGCCAGTGGTAACAAATGTGATGAAAGACATACTACAGCAACAGATATACATTTTTTCACGCGCCAAGTGTAAGATACGTACAACGTAGATACAAGAGATCATTACACTATCAGATCAAACATAGTAGCGAACCGGTTCAAAGAGGAGGACAACCAGTAAATATGACCTGTGGTAGCGGTGTTCAAATCTGGTATTTTAGACTTCATATTTAGCGAGTCGCACCGCTCGAACACAGTGACCTTACAGTGGTCATGTGAAACCTATGCTTTTTTTCAAAACGAGGGGATTAAAAAAAACGAGTCAATCTGTCATCCGCGAAGACCGATGTACATGAATGTGAATGCAATAGTCCTCCGCCGCGAGATACTCTAGTCAGGATTACCTACACTATTTATTGCTAAGCACTGCATCCAGAGAGGTAGACTATCTAAAGTAAATGACCACATGAGTAGTATCATCTTAAACATGGTGTTTGCTAAAAATACCCATTTTGCGTCTCTACCATTCTACAAAGTAAGCTTATCTAAAACAATCATTTAAGTTCCGAAATTGTCATATTTTATTATTGAGACTTTTTTTGCAATTAGAGTTACAACATATACGCCGCATCCAATTTCCATAAGAGTTGACTGAAATCCTAGAACCGATCATTTTGTTGTTGCAAAACTGTGGATTTACTAGGCTTTGCGAAGGTACATCCTCTCTTAAATCGGGCAGCATCATATTCACCATACAGATTAAATGTTACAAAACACTGGAATATTTTCACTTCAAGACAGAAATATACGCAGGCCCGGGGAATAATATTCTTATGTCGTGAATTTGTACCGTTTTTCCTTTGTTGTATGATGACACTTTTCTTCTGTAAACCGTCCCATGCCCATAATGGCTGATATCGGTTATTTCTCCAATCCTACGATGATATCCTCCAGAATCATTCAGTTGGATCACTTGAATCTTTCGACTCGGAGAAAACGAGTTCCTGCTTGGTGAAATCAAAATGCAAGTGCAACTAAGAACATCCGACCGAATGATCGTCACTCACTTGGGTCGACTTGACAGCCATGCAAGCAAATGAGTACGATTCATGCGCGAAACGCATACTGCTGGGTGTGAACTCAGCGTTCATCAAAAACTGACAGAAAAACGGCTCACTACATTTTGATTACCGGTCACTCTACCAGAGTTCGTGTAGATAAACGTCTAGCTGGATCCCCTTGACAGGCGCACAATACACAGGTCTTAGGAAGACGGAAACCCCACCACCTCAATCTATTGAAGTCTGAGTCAATACTGCTACTAATAGATAAAACTCGATCTACATGATCGTGACTTACCAAACCCGGTGGTTTAGTGATTGTAACTGATATCACCCCGGAAGAGCAGAGATGTAGGCTACCGAGTACGTACACAGGTCGCGGGCAAGGTTTGCCAGAAGAGGCAAATGAGCCATACAATTGGCCACCGGCTCATCGGGACCAACGATACTGCTTTTCAGGGGGGCGCTTGGCTCCGCAAAAACTAGAGGTACATCCTTAAATATAAAGTTTACGCTGGGCTGGGCGACCGGGTAGTAGTAGTAGTATAACAGCCCACAACGCATACGACCAGGAAAAATTTATCAGGTTCAATAAATAACTGCTACCTTCAGCATATACACGACTGCTTTCTCACCGTAAACAACAACTTGTTTTCCATCCGCTCGCCAATCTCCACTGACTTTCCACATTCCCCCGCTTCTTACACTCAACGAGAACTTCAGTTGTCCGTACTAGCTATAATGTATCCCGTGGAAATCCTGTTCAAGTACTCTCACGTCTTTCTCCGACTAGCTTCTTAGCTTCATCGTACCTGCTACCGCCGGCAGATGCTTCCCTTTGACCTCGATGAGCATTTAAACTAGCTACCATCGAAGTGCGAACCACGATGCGTATAGGACAACAGGCGGGTTCAGCTCGTACGCTTGAGCTTTTGCCATCGATGTGCGTTGCGTGCAAGACTCTAGTTCCGTCATTTGATTTATGCCTCTATCTAGCCCTAATGTGAAGTTTAGCTTACAACATTCTGGTGAACCTGAGGCTGCAGCTTCAGGTCTTAATGACACTGGCATAGTTTTCAGTGAAAGGGTGGAAGTGACATCACTAGAGTGGATCCCAGTCGACAGTCGGTTATGCGCAATGAAACTTAGCGGTTCGTGCAAAATAAACAATCACCGTCCCGATAAACGCAATTTATTTCCTGTCTCGGCGTACGCAGCCACTGATTGCAACCCAGAGGTAATCAACGATAACTTTTATGTAAAGCGAGCTGGGCTGATATCGGGATTTCGGCAGGAGATGAAAATGATAGTCTGACAACCGGAAAACGGTCTTTGGGTCCATGCTCAGACCATCGCTCGTTCCTCGCTAGTACGAAATTCAGACGATGTAATCACCAGCACACCACATGACGTCCGTCACCTTCGAGCCAGCAATGAAACCAAATGAACTACATCGCAATAAGCCCCGAATAATGGATTGCATACATGACAACCGTTCGTAATGGAGCCCCCCCCCCCCTGACTCTAGTCACATACAAGTCTGCACTAAGCGGTCCATGTGTTTCGGTAGGCGTCCTACCGCAATGTTGCAATGATGGTTAGCTTGCAATCGGCTTTCGCCACTATCTTGCCCATCCGTCCTCCGAAACGCGCTAGATGCCATTTCCACCTGATAACATCAACCAGCACTAGTCACTTATGCAAAATGCCCTACATTCCGTTGGCCTGTCTCGCTGCGTCGAGATCCCAGATTTCTGCGCTTTCGCAACATTTGTCATCCAATCCCGACTGGAAGCAAATGTGATGAAACACGGTTAGTAGCGAGAGGTTAAACTAACGCAAGTCTACGCAGAGATCGCGAAACCTGGTGGTTGCAATGTGCATCAGAGATGGAGTATGCTACCAGATAGGAAATTTCCGCAAACCGTTCCATCTTATCCGAGTCACTGGTCACTGGTCACCACTAGATGTGAGTATAATGACCTGTGAATCTGATGGTTAGTCAATTCACAACAAGCAGCGAAACCTGGAAATGCTAGGAAGAAAACAATGAGACAGAGTTTATCTGGCCCTCAGTCTCAATGTGGAGAACTTCAAATTCTGCTCTTTAAGGTACGAGACCTCGAGCAGCTGTCCTCCATTTGCAAGGAATCGACTGCTGTCCCCATCATTAAAAATGTGACTGTGGCAATCACATGGATATAAGCCGGATTCTAATGGCGTCTAACCTGCTAACGTGTCATACTTCGCAGATTGTGCCATCCATACGAAGCACTGACTCGCGAAGAACAGGCTGCATTTTGCACCGGCCGTGGATCCACCGAACAAATCTTCACCCTCTGACAGCTTCCAGAGCACCACTGCCTCTTCTCGAGACTGACGATAATCGCCTTCCTAGACGTTCGCGTGGCCTTTGACTCTGTCGATAGAACTGCACTGAGGCACTGTTTGTTGATAAACGGTGAACCAGTATGCATTCGTTCTAAACGGACTGTACTGTCACAACTCAGGTCGGGTTGGGGCCTACGGCCCAGCTTTCGCTGCATCTAGTGCAGTGCGAAAGAGTTAGCCCATATCCCAATTTGTCTTCAACTCGGTCATAATTTTCTACGGACTGCCTTGTCTAGGCTTCTAAACGATAGAGATAAACTCCTCACCGAGAAGTTTTCGGCTTGGAATACGCCCATGACATCACCTTGTTGAGCAGCAATGCACAACAATGCAACACGACTTAATCCGCCTGGCGAGTGAGGTTCATTTCAGTTCATTCAACCACTAACCTTACACTTCTGTGCTTTGCTTTCGGTTGCTACCTTCCAGCATCGTCCAGTAAGGGGCAAAAAATAGAAGCACAAAGTGAAAAAGATCCCAAAATAGAAGTAACAAGGGGAAATCACACAGACAAAAAAGAGTCCGAATACAACTACGCCACTGACCGCGACACCTAGCCTTGATGTTTCCAATCATTTGGTGGGCGGGTTACGTGGACCCAAACCTGAAGTTCAAACACGCCCTACTTGGCCAAGTCCAGTGGTCTAGGTTTTCATACCTTATTGCCATGTCACGGACTGACAACCTCAACCTACCTTCCAACCATTATCTGCCTCGAAGAACGGCGTACGCTATAAAAAGTCTATCGACGGGAATGCGTAACACATTTTCCAGCCCCCTTATCTGTTTAGATTCAGTACTTGATCCACAGACTGACCTGTGTCTAACTTCAGCATCACTGATACGATGTTCCCATCAATATTCAGACAATGTTATGAAGACATCGGTGATCGACCACCGATAGTCTTCGCCTATCTTCTACCTGTAACGGCAATGTTTCTGAGCCGTAAAGAGGAACGGACCTAATCGCTGCATGTACACTCGACCCTTGACAGACAACCGAATGTCATGCCGGTGCTACAGAAGACTCAGGTTGGCAAAAACCAAACGCGCCTTCTGTATACGCGAACACACTTCATTCGATATCTGTCCACCTGGTGAGATGTACCTTCCCAGGTAAAAAACCCATCTACTTCAGCTACAGCTCCCTCTGACAAGACAAGACTTGGTGTTGAGCCAATCTAGTCCTGCAGCAGCATTTTACATTTTGAAGGTGCAAAACGCATCCCGAACATAGTTACTCTGTTGTTCAGCTATCTAAGAGAGCTTGCAACTTACCTGGATCTTCACCCAGAATAACAATATTGTTCGCGTATTCCAAGTCAGACAGTTTACAGCCTAGGTGAAGATCGATGCTACTATTCTTACGACTCAGTTACAAAATTGAAGAGGAAGGGTGATAAAGGGCTAACCTGACGAACATCAGTTCTCGTGGTGAACTCGGATGAAAGATCGCCGTAAGCACGAACTCGGCTTCGGGTATTTGCGTACAGCCACTGGAAAAGAGAAATTTCTCTGACGCACCCTTTAATGACAGGTGGCGCTGGAGAACTGTGTGTACTTTCAAATCGAGAAAGACAAAAACTTTGAGCCTACGGAAGATGTGTCTGTGCTCTAAGGTTTGTCGAAGAATAAAGAAGTGGTGGATACAACCCCGATCGGGTCTGAAACCCGCTGGATCCTCACGGGTACACATTTCGCGAGCACTGGGTAATCGGTGGAGAATAAGCCCGGTGAGAAGTTCGGATGCGAAAATTATCATGCCAATTCCTATGTGGTTTTCACAAGAGGACCTGTCATCTTTCTTGTAAATCGGCACAATCACCGATTCCCAACAGCCCCTAGCAATCTGCTCACTATCCCAGATTACCCGCAGGAAATTTTAACCCCGTCATCCTTGGAAAAAGATGCAGACAGCTCATCCGGTCCAGTGGATCTGTACGTTTTCAAGTATCCAAATACGGCATGCACATCACACCTTCCAAGTGCAAATTACTTACACAAGACTGGCGGGGAAGTTGCAACTTAGGGGAGATATTGTAGATAATTCTGAAAACTGATATCTGCTGAATTAAGTTTACATACAGTGTAGATTGATTACGTACCGCGCTAAATTGACATCGTTTCTGTCGTCATGTTTTAGTGAAAGATTGGCCGAAGTGAAGTCAAAAATATGAACCATGAGCTGAATAAAAATGCAGTGACAAGCCACATTCAAGTGTTACCTATCTGCTCCGACCGCAATGTTGGTGTGGGACAATCTACATGGTCACGAAGCGCCTTGATAGGTGGTTGTTCAGGCAAATATTAATTGCGTTATTGTAGTACTGATTTAGGTTGTGATTTCAGCACCCAAATTAAAAACAAATAAATCAGATGAAAGTGCATAGGGAGACTCAGTGTGAGCAAATAAATCAGATGCGGACGTGATGCATTGAATCAACGAGCATAATTAGGACATGAACAGGCATTACGCCCGGGGAGGTTTCGAAAATGCAAACCATTCACTTTTATTTTACGACGCACTTGATACGAGTGGCTCATTTGAATTGTGCTAAACTTTGTGATGCGTTCTTGTCTAGTTTAGTTTCACCAATGCACCAATTACCAGTCAGTGAATGGAAAAAAGGTCATTTGCAAACCTAACAATATCCTATTTGAGACGAGGGGCTGTATGGTGTGATGATGAATAGGAAGACATCCACTGTCTGGAATGAGTAAGCAAGGCTTGACAGTGAAAATGGAACGCACTTTGCTTTCCACCGAGCGCACCACTGGATTGGCCAATCCGTCATGGGTAGCGATAGACACGTTGACATCAACTGTGTTGAATCTGAAGAAACAAATTTAAGGGGGTATCAACTCTCCAGCTGATCATCACAAACGATGGTTTCAATCACAGACATTTATCAGCCTGCTAAAATTCAGGTTTACTTGAATGCCAGCGGCGCATACCATAATTTGAAACCTCAAGTAGCAATCCTTCAAGGTCGAGTTGCGGAGTTCGTGCATTAGCAATAAATAAGACGGTCGTACGCCACCGATAACTGCGGTACATGAGGCATTCAATGGTAGTAATAGTTCAACGTAAGACTTGAATCAAGCACACTCCTAAAGCCAAAATTTTCACCTCACTAGGCTGCATTCAATGTTTGTAGTTGGCACTAGCTAGAGTAAATCGGACATTCAAACTGGAACGTAATCTGTCTCCAGAACGCAAATATGTACGAGACTCATTTCACACCACACTCCACTTCTCAGATTCAACTTCGGTCTTTTGCGTAATACTTTGTGTGTCAGATCATTCGGTGACCAGTGGTCGTGCTCAGGTTGGCATCGCGACTGTTTTGACCTCGACTGGACTGCCACACCATCAGCAGCCGTTTGCGTACAGCTCAGTCGGACAGTTTTGTGCGGATCAACAGCAATCATATGGAGCATTGACGTTGGTTCATCATGTGTAAGCGTCAACTGACTGGAGTTCCCCTGGGGCCGAAGAAAAATTCTACGGGGATTAACTGACTTGAGATTTCAACATCTCAGTGATTTCGACCGTAACGAATACAGAAGACCAATAAAAAGCGTACATTGGTTAAAACGCAAACGTCGGAGCATGCCCTATTGCCCTTCCTCTTCAATTCTGTAGTTGAACTGGTTTAGGAAATAGCCCTACCTTCGTGTAAGAACTGTGGCTTCGACTTGTATTCAGACAGTAACCTGTGTGATTTAGGATGTGCGGACAGTGTTGTGCTTCTGAGTGAAGATCAAGGTAAATTGCAAGTTTGTTTAGATAATCCAAACAACGGTGTAACAATGTTTGGGATGTATTTCTTGCCTTCCAAGTGTAGAATGCTGCTACAGGACTGCGTTTTCCATATAACAAACTTAATCCTGAGGGGATTCTAAGGCAAAACTACGTCACATCTGGTGGCTGAATAGCATATCAAGTATCGTCGTGTATGAAGAAAGTTCGTTTGGTTTTTTGTTAACCTGAGTGACCTGCGGCGTCATTGTAACAACCGTTTGATTATCAAGGGTAGAGTGCAAACTATGACGATTAGGTCGCTAATATTCTGCAGCTCAAAAAAGTGGTCATCAGACGCAGACTATCGATCTTTGAGGATTAGTGTCCTTGTAGCGCTGCCTGCGTATGGTGAGAATACCGTATCATTAATGAGGCTCGCTCAAAATGTCATGAACCACAGATCCGTTTCTGGATAAGGTGCTCAATCTGAACAAGTTAAGGTGGTCGAAACGTGCATTGCGCATGCCCACAAATAGGCTCCTTCGTTGTACATCATCTTCCGAGGTGAACGACGTTTGGAGAACTGATTCAAATAGTGAAAACGTATAAAAACCTAGACCAGCGAAATAGGTCACCTTGGAGCAGTCAGACTTTTCGGTTGGGGTCCACGAGACCCGCTGACGGACAGTTGGGATCATAAAGCGACAGGAACATGTGTTGTGATCAACGGTGTACCAGCATCCCAACCCTTTTCTATCCGTTTACAGTTGTTACCGACACCGGTCCTGGTTGCTTAATTACTCTCCATGCTCCAATCTGTTACATTACTAATTGAAAGTTGTAGCAAAAACCCAGACAGTGGAAGGTTAAGTTACTGGTCGAAAGGACTGAACGGAACTACAATTTATGGATACTTGGTTCGAATGAGTTGATGTCGGTAAAACTTACTGTCTGATGAAATCTCCTTGCCAGGCAGAGTTGCACTCGGGTACCCTGAGGCAAGTTGCAGCAACGGCCTTGATTATGATGTCATTCAACGTCACTTTCATGTTTTCTGCTTCTTCTTTGGAGGCTGCACGCTTCGCCAAACGGTTGTTTATTTGGTCGCGAAGTTCAAACAACTGGTCTACTTCGATATCCGTGGATAGGTAGTAATGCGGGACAGTGCGTTGAGATTCAGTAAGACGCTGACCGAGAACCTACAAAGAGGACAGTTACCAGAAATATATACATAAATCATGGAGATAATTATTCTCTTGTTCTCGATGTTTGAAATGATTTTTCTGGCACTGTAAAGACCGAAAAAATTACATATTGACGGCATTACATGAGGTAAGATCGCTCACTTTGTACAATCAATCAGGACCATACGCACAGACAGTCCTGTAGCTAAAAAGACCTAAGCATCTGCTTCATTGACACGAACCTATTGACGGGTTAATTGAAAAGAGTAGCCGTCTTAGAACTACACGGACGGCGCGATCAAATAAAGTCGGCACGGCTGCATACCTTTATATACACAGACACCAATATACGTATGCCCACAGATGAACTGGTCCAACCGTGTATTGGGTCCCGCCGAATGGTCCGGACCACCATACACGGGTTGACAGATAATGGGCCCAGCAGATCGTGTATATGCACGAGCATCTAGAGGTTCTTTAGTTGTGCCTTTTCGCTACATGAGCTTGATAATATTGTTTTCGTGTTGTTTCCCGTGTTGGACTAAGCTATTCAAAGAACAACTTAGTGTTGATGGTTTTGGGTTTCAGTTTCACAAGACTGTGAACTTCAGACCTAAAGGTCACGGAGTAAACCAAGGTAATAAGAGGAAGTCATGATGGCAGTAAGAGAGCGCATTGAACTATGCCAGTGGCAACGACAGAAAATCGTGTCACTTTTTGTTTTAGACCATTTCGTAGGCGAGTCTCGTGGACAACAGCCTGGGGGTACAACACGTTCCACAAGGCCAAGTTAACTGGCCGAAACTGTCATACGTTTTGTCATGTAATGGACTGATCACCTCGATCTGCATTCCAGCCATTATCTCCCTCCGGACGCAGCGTAAACCGAAGTATATCGATGGGCATGTCAGAGGCGTCTTGTCCGATTTATATTCGGCACTTGTTACAGTGACTGACTACTGATTCCCAGCATCTTAAGTCGACCTCAGCATTACTGATAAGGTATTTCCATTACAGTGCCACTAAATACCTCAGTATGATCGGGTATGGGTGTCTCAGGCTCAGTTGGTTACCCGTCTTGAACGCCCCCCCCCTCAAAATGCTCCCAAATGACCGTGCGTCTGTCACAGACCCTGTTGAGGAATCCAACTCACTGCCTTCTCGTGGCGGAGGTATTCCCACTAAAGTGAGAGGACGAAGGCGAATGCCTCGCGCTCTCCACCGGGTTGGCCGACCAATAGTCAGTCTAAGGAAGATGGATAAACCCTGATTCCGAATCAACCACGGGCGGCGTATGGGGCGTACAGCAATATGCTTACCGGCAACTGTGGCGGAGGGATGTACTTAGCACCCAGGATGTCTAACCTCACCTGAAGAGCAAATGAACTGAGCATTCAGTCACCGGCTCCCAGTGGTCTCCAGAAGAGACGAATGAACCATTCAATCGGCCATCGGTTCATCTGGACCAGCCCTGCTTCCTTGCAGGACGCACTTGGCTGCGCAAAGGCTTGAGGTGCATCCTGGAACAAAAATGCCTGTTCTGCGCTGGGCGATCAAGTAGCACAATAGCCCGCAAAGCAAACAACCATGACACATTACCACTGTGAATAACCGCTCTTCCATGCGCACGAACGAACACTCTCCTACACTGTGCATAACTTGTTCTTCCACTTCCACTTCCTTCTCATTTTCTGTCTCATCTTCACACCCCACGGGTTCTTCGGTCGACCGCGCCTTCTGTAGTGCCACTGATGGAAATCCTAGTTATGTTCTCTTTTGTCCTTCTTCGACTAGCTTCCGAGTCTCACCGAACCCGCTACCACCAACCGATGCCCTGCTTCGTCCTCGAGGCTCATTCGAACTAGCCACGTTTACCGCGCGAACCCTGATGTTCATAGGACAACAGGCGGGTTTGGCTCGTACGCTTGAATCCCTTGTGCTCGATGAATGTTCCGTTCAAGAAACTCGCATTTAAGACTCCAGTCTCATCATTTGGTTGACACCCCCATCTAATCCCTCTATGAAGCTTCACTTAAGCCTTTATGGGGACGCTGACGCTACGGCTTCTGGTCTTGCTGGCATTGGCATTGCTCGCAGTGAAAGGGTTGAAGCGGCGCTGTTAGACTGGATCCCGATCGACGGTCGTTTATGCGTAGTGACACTAAGGGATTCGTGCAAAGTGAGCAGTCGCCACTCCGATGGACGCAATCTGTTTGTCGTTTCTGCATATGCGCATACCGATTGCAGCCCAGATGCAAATCAAAGATACCTTCCACCAAAAGCTCAATGACCTCTTGCACAAAGCAAGCAGGGCTGATATCGTGGTTTCGGCAGAAGATGTGAATGCTAGAGTGGGTCGGCTGTCATAAAACGAGGTGCATCTAGGAGGCCCTTTTGAGCTAAATTCTTGTTCCCCCGAAATCGGGGAACGGTTTGCGGCCCGATGGTCTGACTGTCGACTGTTTCTCGTCAGTACGAATTTCGGACGTTCTAATCGCCGGTACGCCACGTCGCATCCACCCTTTTCGGGTCAACAGCGGACCCAGATCGACCACATCGCTATAAGCCACGAATATTGGGGTTGCATACAAGACTCTCGCTCGTACTGGAGTACCCCCCTTTGATTCCGACCACGCATTAGTTTGTACTAGGCTGTCCACGTGCTTCGATGGTCGCTCCAAGCGCATGCTGCAACGGCGGTTAGATTGCGATAAGCTCCCCGATCCGTCTGGTTTATCCGTCTTCCAAAACGCGCTAGCTGTAGCCCCACCTGACAACATAAACCAGCACTGGTCGCTTATCAAGAAGGATTTATATTCTGCTGGCCTAGTAAGTTGCGGCTTGTCTCGTCGTGCCGCAAGACCCTGGGGTTCTGCTGAATCTCTGCGTCTTCTGGACGCACGTCAGTCGATTCCGGCTGGGAGCAAGTAGAACGTAGCACGTCTCAAAACGAGACGTGCACCTAACACGAGTCTTCGTAGGGACCGCGAAACCTAGTGGTCGCAACGCGCATCAGAGATGGAACATGCAGCCGCCATGGGAAATTCCCGCAAGCTGTTCTATCTCATTCGAGTCACCGATAGGCCACTGGGTGTGAGTGAAACAATGAGGCTGACGGTTTACCAACTAACAGTCCGAAGCGGAGTCCCAAACGCTGGGCGGAACACTTTTAGACGCAACTTAGCTGGTCCTCAGTATCGGCCTTTCCTTTAGCTCTGCCGGCACACGTCCAGTGGTTCGTTTCGACATATACACCGACCGAGGTGGAGATCCATGTCTTAGGACGTCAGAAAGCGCCGGGCTCCGATGACATTCTAACAGACTTATTTTAAGATGGTGGGGTACAGCGTTAGAGAACTTCATGTTTCGTTCTCTAAAGTTTGGAATTCTGAGCAGATTCCGTCCTTGTGGGGGGGGGGGGGGGGAATTAGTTGTTTTTCCCATCTTCAAGAAAGGCTCGCGCACTGACTGCACTAATTATAGGGGTGCAATCCGTATCCCAACAGCGTCGAACCTGCTTGCGTCTGCCATAATTTGCGCGTCGTACGAAACGCGTGAAGAGCAAACACGCGAGGAACAGGCTGGGTTTCGTGCCAGTCATGAATGTATCGATCAAATCTTCGCCCTCCGACAACTGCTAGAGCACCGTCACGCCTTCCAAAGACCAACAAACATCGTGTTTCTGGACATTCACATGGCCTTCGACTCCATCGATAGAAATGCACTGCGGAACTGCTTGTTGCGAAACGGAGTACCTGAAAAGTATGTATCAGTCCTCAAAGAGTTATATCGTCCCACCTCAAGCTGGGTAAGAGCCTGCGACCAGCTTTCGTCTCCTTTGGTCGTCTCCAGTGGAGTTTGACAAAGTTCCCCTGTATATCCATTTCGTTTCAACTTTGCCATAGAGGATGTTCTACGGAATGCCTCATCTGGTCTTCAAAACGGTGGGGTTGAACTCCTCCCTGGGAGCAGAGTTTCCAACTCGGATTATGCTGATGATATGGCCTTACTGAGTGATAATGCACAGGCAGTGCAACATGCTTTGAACCCCATTTTTTATTACATGCGTACGCATGAGTGCAGTACAAGGGGCATTTACCCCATAGCCACGAAGGCCCATTACACTAATGGGGATAACCGCCAGCCAGACCCTGACACCTGGAGTGGCGAAGAAACATTATTGTCGGTCGGTGGTGCGTGTTATGCGTTTAAAGTAGTCGGCAAAGAGTAAAAATCTGGTCGATGCATCCTCGACCTGGGCGGAATCCAGCTTGCTGTTCGCTGGTGTTCCTCCTGCGAACCGGTGTAAGACGGTGCAGCAGAATCAAGGCTAATACCTTCATGAATATCGGAATTAAGCTAATCCCACGATGGTTATTACAGTCATTGCGTATTCCCTTCTTGAAGATGGGGACAACCAACGACTCGCTCCATATTAACGGAATACGCTCCTCGCTTCAAATGTCACGGAGCAAGACGGCAAGTGATTTTATCAAAGCATCTCCACCCAGTTTGAAAAGAACTGAGGGAAGTTCATCGGGAACTGCCGCTTTCCCACGCTTTAGTAACTAAGTACATGACTCAACTTCCATTTCAAATGGGGGCTTAAATGATACCACCCAAGGAGTCACATTTGTTGACACAAAAGTAACTACATTAGCGCGCAGCCAGCGAAACTGCCCCTCGAAGTATTCGGCCCAACGGTCGAGCCTTTGCTCTTTGCCATGGATGGGTTCTCCATTTCTATCACAAATCGTTTCGCTGACCTGGGCGCGCCGTCCACCGGAGTCACGAATAAGTTTGAACAGTATTTGAATGTTACCTGAAGCGGCTGCTACTTCCATTTCTTCGGCTACCTCGACCCACCAATTTTCGCGATCCTTCTTGAGGCTTTTCGTAACCTGCTTTTGTAAATACCTTCGTATTTTTATTCAGCTCCTTACAATTCCAGAGTTGACGCTTTTCCTCCATTATACTCAGCGACTCTTGCGAAATCCAGTGTCTTTGATGGACATCGGATCTAGGATCGTAGATGAAATCTGCTGCCACGTGCATCCCCGTTTGATATGAGCCCAATGCTCATCTACATTATCGTCCGTCGTAGATCCTAGCTCATGTGCTAACTTCTGCTCATAACGGATGCGTACTTCTGGATCACACAAACGCTGCACGGCTAACCGGGTTTGCGATTTGCGTCCATCACCATGGAGCTGGAGAGATAATCGTATTAAAACTAATGCATGGCTCGACTCTACGTACGTGGACCAGTAAGATCTACAGTTCTGAACAGAACTGTGCCACCGGTAGCTTACGGCGATATGATCAATATGGCTTAGAGTACCTGTAGAGTTAGAGCGCCATGTCGCTGTGCGACGTCAGCTGTGTGAGAAATTGGTGCTAGACTAGAACAATCAATTGTCTGCACAAAACTGGAGAAGCCTATCCCCGTTATCTCTACGCTCAGCAGGTAAAGCACACCGTCCACATAAACAAGCTTCTGACGTACTAAGTTTGCCAACTTGTGCATTGAAGTCACCAGCTAGCACAACGATTTCACCGCCTTTGCTGCTGCGGACGAAGGTGGTGAGTTCATTGTAGAACTCATCCTTCTGCATGTCAGAGATGCAGCCTGTTGGAGTGTATACCGAGATCACAAACAAATTGCGCTCAACACACCTATCCTTTCGAACGCCAACTGACCTTTGGAGTCTCACAGCACACAAACAACTTTTAATAGGTATCCAGTCTAAAGGCGCAGCCACAGCCTTGTCAGTCAAGACTATTCAAACACCAAGTCGATCCGCAGCTCCAACTGCCTCGTCTCCTGGAGTGCGCAGAAAATACCTCGATGAGATACCAGGAGTAGTTAGTTAAATCACACCGCTTGAATCCTGGATACGCGTTTCACTTACGCAGCAGACATCAGTCGCCTGCTGGCCGGCCTGCATGAGTGTACACACGTCGAAGGAGCCGAGGTTCAGAGGCAGACGTGGCTTGAGAAAATGTGAGTTACAAGATAGAGAATTATTCACACTACTTACCAATGAACCGTCGCGAGTATAGGGCGTGTTGTCAGTGGGAGCATTATGGGTGGATAGAGGCGGCAAAGAGAGGTGGTTGGGGGCAGAAGACAAAGGTTGAATAAGAGAGAGAACTCTGAACAGTAGGTCACTTATCACCACCCACCCCGCTCGATGCAATGGGCAGCGTGGTCCTCATTATCCTGCGCGACGACCGATGCAGCATAGACTTCTTTCTATTCATGCAGTTCGTGGGAGATGTTGGACCGCTATTGCTAGAGTGTTCAGCCGCAAAGCAGGAAAACGACTAGGGTTCTAAACCAAAGCCTTTAGTTCTAACAAGAACCTGTCCGCAAGGCAGCAGGGTGGAAGCCCATTTGCTTGGATCAATTATTCTTACACTGATTTTGCCAACTGAGTTGCCAGCTCAAATCGACTCCGAACCTGGAGGACCAGGAGGTTGCTTTTCCAGTTCTCTACCCATTGACGTTTCAGGTATGATTGAATCTAAGGTTTGAGATAAGCCATCCTGCATAGCTCGTTGGGCCGCTGAGGCGCGCAAGCCGTCACACCACGTCAGGGGGCAGTCTCTCTGCGACAGTGGATTTGCACTTCTAATGATTTCGAAAATTCAAACAATATATCGGACAGACCCATGATTAAGATAAAAACATGTAGTGTAGGCGAACGTTTGTTTCGAATTACTCATTTTCGAGCGGTTACAATCGTATTTAATCATCAAGATAAAAGAGGAGAGTAAGAGGACAGTCAACCGGTTAGTCGGACATGGATCCAAAAAGGCGGCTACGGGCAATGTCACCAGTCTTTGGTCCGTGAAGTTCGAGGGCACGCATCAGCCTTCTTATCCAGCATAGCTGCGGCTTAAGGACGCGTATAGGAACTGCTTCAGCCACCATTAGTTGTCGATATTTGGTCGATTTGGATTCACTACGTGGTACTCTGCACACAACACGTACCGCGTTATTCACTTCAGCCAAATGTCCTGATTCTAGTAAATAACCAATAATTGCACTTAAGTCCACAATATTTGCTGGCACTGAAATCTATGTGACTGGTGCTCTTTGATGCGTTTCGACAAATGCGTCATCAATCGACCAACATAAGTGGCGCACTTGAACTGATAAATGTGGATGTCAACAAAGTCAGCTTATCTTTATTCTCACATCTGATGACAGGATTAGTTGAGAACTGGTATCTTGGTGAAGGCTTGCTAAATGCAGCTTTAAGTGAAGCACATTTTGAACGGTAAGACAGCTAGTTTTTAATGATTGATTGAGCACTGTTACTGTATGATTAATCATTCGACAATCAATTCAAATTACCTACTATTCACACAAGTATGGTTGTTATCGCCATTATTGTCGGCAGCTTAAAGCGCATATATTCAGCTCGTGAACAACGGAAATTTAACAGGAACACGGAAGTGTGAAGTACATTTGGATTTAGCAGTTGTGCTGATGGAGAGATAGGAGATATCCACTGCAATTAACTAGGATACGGCTATGTGGCACAAGAAAAAGATGATTTTCCAGTTTTTCAACTTGAAGAACAATGCAAACGCCTAGTGTTGATAATTCTTATCCGCATGGAAACAGGAAAGTTGATCTGCATATTTTATTTCCTTTTGATGACATGCGCTTAATTTCCTTATTCGGTCACAAAAAGGATATCTTCGAATAAATTACGGGATGCATGCTACCATAAAATCGTTTGCTTGAGTACGGGGAAGAATGACTTTGGTTAACTATGCTGAACGACTCATTATGTTCTTCAAGATTGCAAACGAAACCCCGATTGGCAATCATAAAAACAACCTACTGCGCGAGAAGCTGAAATAGGTAGGTCAATGGATGCAGCGCCCGAAGGAAACGCTGCGCCGATGACCGCTCCAGGTTGTACGCCGGCTAGATCAGCAGCGCGTAGCATACCACCCATACCAGTGCCCGGTTTACTGGCGGCCAACGAGGTTATGTCAATGCCTTGTTCAGCCGCTAATCTCCGCGCCAGCGGAGATGCAAATACGCGTTGTCCAGGCGCCGAAGGGCGAGCTGCTGGCTGCGGAACTGCCGCAGCAGGTGCCGGTGTGGCAGGTGGAGGGGCTGCAGCAGCTGGCGTCGGTGGCGTTGCTTGAGGAGCTTCTACGGGCTTTGCTGCCGGTGCCTAGAAAAGAGAAATTTAACATGGGTCAAAGTGGAACAAATCGAAATTAATATATATATAACAATTACAAAAAGTGGGAGGGGAAGTATTACAGAGCACAACAAGCAATTAGTAAAAAGAAAAGTGAGTTAAACGCTATTTTCAGCGTACACTTCTTGATGTTTTTTGTCATTTTGCTTGTCTGCGTGACACTTTTGTGACTATGGGACACGAATTCAACAGAGACCGCGACTGACTTCTACTCTCCTCCATGTCCTTCAACGTCCCTAAATAACGACAGTTCTCATCCCTTGGACCCCATCTGAAATCAATGCTGATGCCAGCCTCTTCATACCACTACACCAAGCCATGGCTTGACGGCGGCGGTGCGTTGTTCAGCATTACCCAGCACGTGCGAACAGAGCGTGGGAAGGTAAACGGTGGAAAGGCTTGCGCAAAACATGTCCCAGCCATCGGAGGCGGTGTACAACGATCAATTCTGTCAGAGGACGACTATCCGTACCTCACACATGACAACGAACCTCGTAATTGCTCACTCGATGTTCCTACTAGACGTGAGCAATGCTTTAGAGAAATCTGTGTTCAAACAAAGAAGGCCGTCGAGCATCCTAAACGCGAAGTGGCCGTGTCTCATAGTCGTAGAGTAAAACACACCGCCTCTCAAGGGAGCCAGATATCAAGACGGTGCAGGTGTCACAGGCTGGTGAGAACTGCTCTAGCTCTCGTTATTCGTGATGTGATAATTCCAACACCACTTCTAGCTGTATTCAAGCTCCCGAGGTACCCTAAATTATCGACTTACTCCAGCTGAATGCAGCAAAGGGTGAGTGTAGGCACAGATTCCTGTCAATTTTCTAAAAGTAAGGCGATATCAACGGCATATTCTGAGTCGAAAACTCCGTTCCTGAGGGGCGGAAGGGAGGTGTTCAACTCCACTGTTTGGAGGGCCCGACAAGGCATTTCGTATTAGGTATTAAAAGCAAGGTTATTTTTAACCGACAAACCACGAGTGATATTATGACGACCATCCATTTTAGCGAATAATTACTCAATCCAAGGACAAAACTCACTGGTTCCTTATTTGTTTTCGAAAAACCCTAGTTAGTGCATTCAATTCCCCGACGCTCGAAATCGAGAAGTCAATTGCACGCATCTTGGAATTTGTGTTATTTACTGAAAAGTTAATGAGAAGCTACGGGGCTATTGAGTTGTCTAAGGACGTGGCACGGCACTTGCACCACTGGATTCGGTTCTGAATTGTATTCCGCAATGCCCCTAGTAAAAAAAATGATTTATTTCCCAACGCATCCATTAGCCCCGATGATTTTCAGGTACTGGTAGTAACCCCAGTTAGTCAATCCGGGAGAGTAGAGCAGTATGCAGCCGGGCGCATTCCCGGGTCAAGGGCGTGGGAATGACCACCAATTTCGCACCTAGAAGCGAATGTGGGCTTTGGCTCATAAAATAACTGGTCGCCGACGATTAGTGGCAGTGCGGGAAGGTGTGGAGGGTTTTCCGCTCGTCTATCTTTCTCCGTTATAAGAAGCCGTGCACTGTGACGTGATGAATGTGACCCAGCACCAAATACGACCATAGAGCTCCTTGTCGTATTTCACTTACTTGACAAGGTTTCCCAGATGAGGCGAATGAACCGTACAATTGGCTCATCTGGATCAATGTGGCCGCCTTACAGGGTGCGCAAACAGCAGGTGTGCATTCACGAATAAAAAAGTCTAAAGAGATCCCACCAGCCTATACTCTACCCTAAACCAAGTGACCAAGTAAAACAGCAGTTGCCATCAAATTCAACAACGCAAGATCTCGATTATTCTTTGATCTCTTATGCGCACAGATGATTCTAACACAAACACAAGCTATATTGCACCGGATAAAATAACTTGCTTACCCAACCCCCAGGCTTTTTTTCTCCGTTGTTCTTATGTATACTCAGAGGGAAGTTTAGCCGCTCTTAACAGTAGTTCCACGGGCAGAAATCCTTCCCAATAGCTCTCGCATCCTTTTTCGACTAGATTCTGAGTCACGCTGCACTTTGTACCGCCTGCAGAAGCCCCCTTTCGACCTTGATGACCATTCAAACTAGCCACGTTCTATGTACGAGCAGTGATGCGCATAGAACAGGTACGTTTGGTTCGTATGCTTGAAACTCTTATCACCGATGTACGTCGCACCCAAGAGACATCATTCGATTTATGCATTCATCTACAATAGTCCTTCCCCAGCAAGAAATACTAGCCGGGATCGCTCAAACTGCTGACATGTATTGCATTCAAGGAGGGTGGTCAGAAGGAAGTAGCCGCGTAAGTCATATCATTTTAATGCACAGTTTGCTAAAAATATTCTAACCATTCTACAAAGTAAATTCAACCAGAAAGACTTTTGTCAACCTGATGACCCATGGAACAAGTGAGCACAATTTATGAGCAAAGTGAATTATTTTGCGATTTATCATCTCCAAGTTAATCAACATTTTTTTAAAGAACGGATCAATAGCTTCATGATTATTGTTTATCCTGTCAGTGTCTGGATCCCACTGATTGGCAAACAATACTGACTTCTTAGCTTGAGATGGAAACCACCCCCAACCTCGATCAACTAAAGTCTAGCATTATTGCCGATTGACTCGGATAAGACTCGGTCAGCATGATTAGAACTCGCCAAACTCAGAGACCTAGTAATTCTAAATCATTCTATTACAGGATTACGCATCAGTGGAGTTGAAGGGGCATATCCCATAGCCTCAAAGACCCACTGCATTATCAAGGATAGTCGGCAATCAGACCCTTATATGTGGAGTGGAGATCCACGTAAGGTCTCGGTAGGTCAGGTGAAGTAACGAGCCACAATACTGATATCATATCGCCAGACAAAAGTGCATGAACAATTTTATTCGTAAAACGAAATTTGTGAACATGTTTGACCCGAAAAAGGTTCTTGTTGGGTGGGGGAGCCTCAACGAAAGTTTTTTGCTCGGTTCTGGCAGGCATTTTGGTTTGCGGGAGGTTTTTAATAGAGAAAATGTGCAAACACAGTAAAATTGTTTGTTACACAGATTACTGCAATCAGGGAAGTTGCAAACTAGGGGTTGAGAGGGACTACCGTAATCCTTTTGTAAAGTTTTACTTACGCCTTTCTGAGAAACTCGGGCCTACGGCTCCTGGTTCTAATGGCGCTGGCGAAGCTCTCAGTGGAAAGCCTGAAGCAGAGTTACTAGACCGAATCCCAGTCGACAGTCGGCTGCGCAGTGAAACTTTGAGGTTCGTGTAAAGTGAGCAGTCGCCGTCCCGAGAGACGCAATCTATCCGTCATCGTGACGTATGCAACCACCGACTACAACCTAGATGTAGACAGCTTCTATCAGAAACTACAGGACTACCTACATTAAGTGGGTCGTGCCGATGTCATGCTTCTGGTAGGTGTGAACTCTAGAATACGTCGGCTGTCATCTATTGAGACACTTCAAGGCCTTTTAGGTCTAGATTCCTGTCGTTCGGAAAACGACCTTCAACTCTGCTGACCATAGACCGCTCCTCACCAGTATGAACTTCGGACACTAATCGACGGTACGCCGCGTGGCGTCAGCTCCCTTTGAGTCTGTGATGAACCCAGATCGATGTCATCGCAATTAGCCAAAAATGGTAAACCTCTAAATAAGATTACCTACTGCACTGGAACACTCACCTTGACTCCGATCACGCGCTAGTTTGCATTAAGCTGTTCATGTGCTACGGTGGGTGGCTCAAATGCACGCTGCAATGAAAATTAAGTGATAGGCTTCCGTAAACATCTCGCCCGTCAGTCTTCCAAAACAAGTAACACCAACTGGTACTTGCAATCACCAATGGTTGCTTATATAGGATGCTCCCCATTCCACCGGCCGAATGAGCTGTTTGTCACATCGCGCTGTGACACCCTAGCTTACTGTTGAATCTTTACGAGTTCTCGATGGACGTTAGTAAATCCCGGTTCGAAGACCACAGCTCAACGCAGGTCTACGCGGGGACCGCGAAAACTGGTGGTCACAACGCGCATCAGAGATGGAGTGCTGTCGGGTGGGAAATTTCTTAAAGCCGTTTCATCTCATCCGAGCAACCAATTTCGTTCAGTTCAAACCCCCTCTAACCACACACTGAATGTGGTTACTATCTCTCAGTGGCAACCTCAGTCGGCAATAATGAAAAAAAAACAAGATGAGAAGGGTAATGAGAGAACTGCAAATAGTAGTAACAAGTCGATAAAGAAATTTTGTGAATACAAGAGTACCACTAATTCCGACACCTAGCCACATCTAATGTGTTTAACCAATGAGTAGGGGAACCTCTAGGACTCCACTGAGGAAACTTAACACGCCCTACATGGGCAAGTTCACCGGTTGAATTTCTCATAAAAAATTTCTGTCATAGAATGATCACTTCTCTTTATTACATGCTTGCATATTAGTGCAGTGAAAGAGGTACAACCCATAGTCACGAAAGCACACTGTACTATTAGGGATAACCCGCAACCAGACCTGAGACTTGGAGTGGCGAACCACATAAAAACCACATAGGCCAGGGGTGTTACTAAGCAGGACGACATCGGATCACTATCTATCACCGCTGATGGCGGGGGTTCGAACCTCCAACTTCCGAGGTAGTAACAGAACGCCCTGAACCAATCGACCACCACCGGTCATCTCTCAAACTCCATTCCTCAGCATCCTCATCGTACAGCGTTAAACAGAAGGACAAGCCCCACTAACCACAGTCTTTCTCACCATGCTGCACTCTGAGTTAGAAAGAATGCATATACAAGAAGGACAGAGAGTGGACCTACACGGGTGGAAAACAAAAGAACATCCTAGTAGTCAACACACGGAATACACGGTATAACTGCACAAACGCACATTGATCATTCTGGCTCGACAGACAGTGACAACACGATCACCACTGTTCACGGTTCGCTGACATATCCTTTGGTGTCCCCAGACAACTGGCTGAGGGATCTTCTCGACCCCAATCACGAAGACGTGAAGCACCTACTTTTCCTAAGTTCGCTATACATTTTCTCATTCCCTGCTACCACGCCGTCTGTTAACCTCCACGTGGCATCCTCCACTCCAGAGGAAGAACGGAAAACAGGGCACGGTACGATAAATGTGCTTGCCATACGCATAACATGCCTCAAACCAACGAAATCCACTAGACTGGATACGGTGTGATAGAATATTCTCTGAACTACTACCCAATACTCGATTTCTGACCTCAGCATTGCTCATTCGGTCGTTACATCCAATCCTAGCGATACTATGCAAACAGGACGACGAATATCTTCCGCATGCATACTCCATGTCTCACAACCATACAACTGGGCGCATCGTAGCAAAGCACATTCGACCTTTCAACTTCAGCGGCGCCTCAATTGCTTCAGTCCAGCGTACGCCGCTCAAGCCTTCGAAATACGCGCGCTCACTTCTACTACGGTGCTCCAATCCGTCGTTACGTTGCTGTCAAGGTAAGTGAAGCGGTCGACAATTGCCAGCACCACCCCATCGAGCGTCAAGCTCTGAATCGGCGACGTCCAGTCCTGCAACATCACTTTACAATTTGAAGGTGCAAAGCGCGTGCCGAATGGAGCTATGGCTCTTGCAAGTCTATCTAGTGCACGTTGCGCATGTTCCGTGCATCTGAACACGCAAACAACGTCGTCCACGTAATCCAGGTAACACAGTTCCACAACATTTGCCAGTTTGATGCCCAAATCTATAACATCCCGCAAGGCCCTCTCAATAACCTATTCCAAAACGAAGATAAAGAGGAACAGCAAAATGAGACATCCTTGTCGAACACCGCCGGTCGTTTCGAACCGGCTGGATAGTTCACCGTAAACACTAAGGCGGCCACAAGTATGAGAATTCAATGATCCCAGTAGTTTCACTAACTTCTGGGGCATACCATTCCCGTGAAGAGTACTGAAATCCGATCTTCGGTCAACTGAATCGAAGGCGGAAATCCATTACTGTAGGCCGACGGTACGTGTCATGCGTTTAAAGTAGTCGGCAAAGAGTAAAAATCTGGTCGATGCATCCTCGACCTGGGCGGAATCCAGCTTGCTGTTCGCTGGTGTTCCTCCTGCGAACCGGTGTAAGACGGTGCAGCAGAATCAAGGCTAATACCTTCATGAATATCGGAATTAAGCTAATCCCACGATGGTTATTACAGTCATTGCGTATTCCCTTCTTGAAGATGGGGACAACCAACGACTCGCTCCATATTAACGGAATACGCTCCTCGCTTCAAATGTCACGGAGCAAGACGGCAAGTGATTTTATCAAAGCATCTCCACCCAGTTTGAAAAGAACTGAGGGAAGTTCATCGGGAACTGCCGCTTTCCCACGCTTTAGTAACTAAGTACATGACTCAACTTCCATTTCAAATGGGGGCTTAAATGATACCACCCAAGGAGTCACATTTGTTGACACAAAAGTAACTACATTAGCGCGCAGCCAGCGAAACTGCCCCTCGAAGTATTCGGCCCAACGGTCGAGCCTTTGCTCTTTGCCATGGATGGGTTCTCCATTTCTATCACAAATCGTTTCGCTGACCTGGGCGCGCCGTCCACCGGAGTCACGAATAAGTTTGAACAGTATTTGAATGTTACCTGAAGCGGCTGCTACTTCCATTTCTTCGGCTACCTCGACCCACCAATTTTCGCGATCCTTCTTGAGGCTTTTCGTAACCTGCTTTTGTAAATACCTTCGTATTTTTATTCAGCTCCTTACAATTCCAGAGTTGACGCTTTTCCTCCATTATACTCAGCGACTCTTGCGAAATCCAGTGTCTTTGATGGACATCGGATCTAGGATCGTAGATGAAATCTGCTGCCACGTGCATCCCCGTTTGATATGAGCCCAATGCTCATCTACATTATCGTCCGTCGTAGATCCTAGCTCATGTGCTAACTTCTGCTCATAACGGATGCGTACTTCTGGATCACACAAACGCTGCACGGCTAACCGGGTTTGCGATTTGCGTCCATCACCATGGAGCTGGAGAGATAATCGTATTAAAACTAATGCATGGCTCGACTCTACGTACGTGGACCAGTAAGATCTACAGTTCTGAACAGAACTGTGCCACCGGTAGCTTACGGCGATATGATCAATATGGCTTAGAGTACCTGTAGAGTTAGAGCGCCATGTCGCTGTGCGACGTCAGCTGTGTGAGAAATTGGTGCTAGACTAGAACAATCAATTGTCTGCACAAAACTGGAGAAGCCTATCCCCGTTATCTCTACGCTCAGCAGGTAAAGCACACCGTCCACATAAACAAGCTTCTGACGTACTAAGTTTGCCAACTTGTGCATTGAAGTCACCAGCTAGCACAACGATTTCACCGCCTTTGCTGCTGCGGACGAAGGTGGTGAGTTCATTGTAGAACTCATCCTTCTGCATGTCAGAGATGCAGCCTGTTGGAGTGTATACCGAGATCACAAACAAATTGCGCTCAACACACCTATCCTTTCGAACGCCAACTGACCTTTGGAGTCTCACAGCACACAAACAACTTTTAATAGGTATCCAGTCTAAAGGCGCAGCCACAGCCTTGTCAGTCAAGACTATTCAAACACCAAGTCGATCCGCAGCTCCAACTGCCTCGTCTCCTGGAGTGCGCAGAAAATACCTCGATGAGATACCAGGAGTAGTTAGTTAAATCACACCGCTTGAATCCTGGATACGCGTTTCACTTACGCAGCAGACATCAGTCGCCTGCTGGCCGGCCTGCATGAGTGTACACACGTCGAAGGAGCCGAGGTTCAGAGGCAGACGTGGCTTGAGAAAATGTGAGTTACAAGATAGAGAATTATTCACACTACTTACCAATGAACCGTCGCGAGTATAGGGCGTGTTGTCAGTGGGAGCATTATGGGTGGATAGAGGCGGCAAAGAGAGGTGGTTGGGGGCAGAAGACAAAGGTTGAATAAGAGAGAGAACTCTGAACAGTAGGTCACTTATCACCACCCACCCCGCTCGATGCAATGGGCAGCGTGGTCCTCATTATCCTGCGCGACGACCGATGCAGCATAGACTTCTTTCTATTCATGCAGTTCGTGGGAGATGTTGGACCGCTATTGCTAGAGTGTTCAGCCGCAAAGCAGGAAAACGACTAGGGTTCTAAACCAAAGCCTTTAGTTCTAACAAGAACCTGTCCGCAAGGCAGCAGGGTGGAAGCCCATTTGCTTGGATCAATTATTCTTACACTGATTTTGCCAACTGAGTTGCCAGCTCAAATCGACTCCGAACCTGGAGGACCAGGAGGTTGCTTTTCCAGTTCTCTACCCATTGACGTTTCAGGTATGATTGAATCTAAGGTTTGAGATAAGCCATCCTGCATAGCTCGTTGGGCCGCTAAAGCGCGCAAGCCGTCACACCACGTGATGTCTGTTTGTCAAGGTATGAGCCTGGTGTCGACAAATTCGAACTGGTCGAATGCAACCCAAGAGGCGCCTATGTGTCCGTCAGACGGGTGCGAGGAAACGGCTTCCATTCACAACCCCGCTCCAAAAGAACAGCAGACACGTACTCCTGATGACAGGGTTTTCTCCAGACACACAATATATCAAACCACCGCACAAACACTGAGGACCCTAGTTACATGGAAGTGTTAGACCAGCACATTCTTAATAACACAATCAATTGCTCGCAGATAAACAAATGAGAGTACGTCCATAAAACCACCGAAACTGCGATATGCATATATATATATATATATATATATATATATATATATATATATATATATATATAATGTTAAACCGGCTTGAAATTAACCAAAGTACCAATGCAGTAACGACGATTACAAATAGGGGAAGGGGTATAGAATACACTAAAACAGGCAGTTAGGAAAAAAATGAAACCCCGATTTTTTTCTTTTCACCACACAGGTTTTGATGTTCTTTCGTCATTTTGTTTGTTGGAATGAAAGCTGTGTACGGCGAGAGAGCGATCATGCGCACGCGTGAAGACTGTCAATCACCGTATGAGTTGTACCTTCCACGGTTGTTGCGTTGTGGACTGCTGAAGTGTAAACACATTTAACTGTTGCAATCCAAATTGTAAACTGTGGGGAAGAATGTGGTGTGCAAACTTCTCGTCATTACTTTCCGTCTATAGCGCGGTAGTCCAACGTGTGGACTCACCAAGTCAACATCCAAAAGTATACTTAACTGCAGCTAGGGAGACCGAGGCTCAACGACACAGTCTTTACAAGGAGCGACTCTTTGTGTCCATCGGTGAAAGAGTTGGAAGTGATAGTGTCTTCGCTTAAAACCCGCGATCATACTAAGGCGTGCCTCAGCGTGGAGCCACCTGCTGGACGTTTGAGAAGTTACCTATTGGGGCTTTTAAATTCCTGCATACTTCACACTCACGTCCTCGACTGGAGTATGGCGAAGCTGAAACATTCCCCGGCACAGCTGCTGGATTCGCGAAGCTGGGAAAGGTAAAACAAGCCATCACTCGTCTTGTCGTCGGACTAAAACGGATCAGTGATGACAGGCGGTTGGAGTTAACAGGGTTGTTTCCAGAAGCGCATCGAAGAGTGAGAGGTGACCTGATATTGTATCCGACGAATACTCCGGGGCGAGGTGGGCTCCGAGTTGCACGCGGAATTACCCATTCGTGACTACTCGCGCATAACGGGGCGTTCGATGACGTACATAAAGCTACAGTTGGCTGGCCTACTGCTGATCTACCGTCTTTTCGTGAGGGAAACCAAAATGTGGGGATCAGTCAGCTGACGTGGGGGAAGTGGTAAACCACAAACTATTCAAGAAAAAAATTTACACACACCTGACGAAGCGTGGGCGTAAATCGATATCCTGAGGCCATACCCAGGAGTGGATGGTAATAAAAATAACACAGGAGGTGACCCACTGCCTCCAGTGACCAAAACTCGAGACTATATATTCACATTCTTTATACCAATCTGTTAAACAAACAAAGCCTACATTCTGGGTCTTTGATCTCTTAATTCTGACTTGATGGTTGTTCGATCGACATAAGACATACAATAACCAATCGCAATACACAACAGCTACATCTTGGTCACAACAAACAGCGATCCCAGTGCAAGGCAAAGGTGTTAGTTACTCACGGGTTGAGTAGAAACGTAATCCTTGAAGGCTGCGACCGAACCTGCGTCTTCCACAATAATGCAAAGAGGCTGGAAGAAGAATAAGTGACCCGTAAAAATACACCTACACTTCCAACAGGTATATCTCTGGTCCCAGCTGGAGCAATAATCTTTGCCAAAAAACCATTGTCGCTCGAATCGAACGACATTGTAGCTTTATCCGTCTCAATTTCAGCCAAAAGGTCTCCTTCAGCCACCTAATTTTTGACATGAATAAATGTTTATACGGTACCTCGTCACCCTCATTCTTTGCCCAACTGACAACCGACCCTGTTTCCATGGTCGGCGATAGGTTAGGGAGCTTGACAAGGTGGTGCGGGGGATAACCTGAAAACTAAGGCGAAGTTAGTGATACGTACTTGAGAAGCGTGCGGCAAAAATAATGTTGATTTCCCCAACCAACTTTGGTGTGTGAGCAAACCTGGTGTTGTAAGGGCAATGAGCTAAGTCCGCTAAGTCTACTTACTTGGCGACTCTAAAAATGGGCTGAAAAACAAAACAACTCCTTTGAATCATCCTAGAAGGCTGAAGATGCAGCCGAAACCCCTTCTGTAAGGCTAAGACCCGCCGGGAGCAACGGAGCGCCATATCCTAAACGAAAACCCACGAAGAAAGCAAAGCCGAACGCCAGCAAGGTCACAACTCAAACACCCCTCGCTAGCTTAACAACAGTACAGCTTAGACAAAAACTCAGGCTAAACCAGGCCAGATGAGAGCACAGGACTGGCACCCAACGATAATCACAGTTAAACTTCTTGCATTAGTCAACTCCGGGGCAGCATTTCAATTCAACTCAACTCGGATCATAGGACGTAGTGTTCAGGTCTTGAAGTAGTTCAAGGGTGCGAGGCTTGGGCCCAAATACTGCCGGTTCTTGTATGTATCTTCTTTCCTCCGGTGCCACCGAGCTGGAATGGCACAACTCGCAAGGGTGACAGTAGTATAAAAATAAGCGTTTCCATTAGTATATGAGTCCTACAATAAGATTATGGATAAGTCAATACATCAATAATAGTTTTGTTATTTTAAAAAGTACACAGAAGAGTGGTTTGCTTATACATTTGCAGGATGGAGGAGAATGGACTTATTTATAACTGCACTTACGCACAAGTACATAAGACAGAAGACAAGACATGGAAACATGGCAGAGAATAATCTACTCGAGAAAGATCACAGAATTTTCTAGGCTTGGAGTTAGCCCTGGCCCGTTGTCTGGTCTAGCCTTAAACGCTGGTTTTCAGGGGGTATTTGCTTTCTCCTTCGGAAGGCTATCACATGGAGATATTATCCGGTACGAGAAGAAATGCTGTCTAATGAGTGTACGCAGACAGAGTTTAAAAAAGTTTCCTCGTGTGTCCTCCTGGGGTCTCCAGGATAGGACGAATGAAAAACTGATCCACCAGGCCCGTTGGGAACAGATCAAACATAGGAAGAGGCCTTTCTCAATATGGCTTGTCTCAAATGGGCAGAGATAAGTAGATGTTAAACGAACCGGGTAGGGGGTAAATCTTAAGCCACGTACCATTTTGGCCGCATTCCTTAAGATCCGCTCTGAAAAGCTCCGGTCTCTGCAAGGCCAGAACTGGTGTAAGTGCCGCGTGGTTTGAGTTCATAGTGCTCTCGTCTTTGAATTGAGTTTTTGAATAGTTTTGTGAAATAACCCAGTTTAATTCACAATACTGAGCGTATCATAACTGCATTTAAGGTGCGCTTTATCCGGAGAATATTTTTATTCTCCTTGTAGTATTGCCGAGTAGTGTTCGGTGTTTTTTTGAGGCGATCTTTCCTCGCTTCTAATCTTGCTTTTTTTGTTTTTTGTGTTAGCGGGAGTTACCTTCTATTGCCAGAGTGCGTATTTTGTGTTTGGGTAAAGAGCACTTGAGTTGTTTTCGCCCTCGTTTTTGGGGTTTTTCGGTATGACACGCGTTTCCGACCCGTGTCTAGCACCTAAGTGCGGAAAACGTGCGGTAAATGGTATAGAGTGCGAGATATGCAAGAGGTGGGCTCACCCAAGGTGGTCAAGAATAGCAAAGGACATCTATGTCCTTTATAAACAGAACTCATGGGCTGAATGGGTCTGTGCCCCCCGCAAGGAGGCGGCCAGTCTGGCCTTTAAACTGCAGGCCCAAGGGAAGGATCAACGTCCACCAAGTAGTACCTCGGTTGTAAGCCCCAAACCACCGCAAGCAGGTTGTAGTAAGTCGTTTGCGGAAGTAGTATCAACACCCGAGAGGACAATCATCCGAGCGAATGGACCAGCTCCGAGAGCTTGCCAGGCGGTCGTTGCCTCAACTCCTTTGAAGCAGACCGACGAGGGCCAGTGGACGGAGCAGAAGCCGAGAAGGGCGAGGCAGGTCAAAAAGAGGGGCGACTGTAATAGAGCGAAAGATGGGTTGGCTAGGGTGGATGACCCTGCTCTTCTGGTACTAGAAAACAAGGTGAAGGACCTGCAGAGGCAGATCTTGTCGATGGGCAGGGTCTCAAGCCACAGGCTTCTGATCCTAAACCAGGAAGAACCCGTTATAAGGGAATCGAAGGCCAGAAGAGACATTGACAGGAGGAGGGTCTGCGACATACTGCGAATCGCAGGTGTTCCGTACCCTCCTACTCTAAGAAGGGTGCGCAGAGTGGGGACATGGAAGTCACCACTAGGGAACAAAGGCGAACTTCGCGCGAGACCAATACTGGTGGAGTTCGCTGATGAGGCTACCCGGGATAGACTACTGGCGAGGGCAGCGGTAGTGGCTCAGATTACCAAGGGCAGATACCGGATTTTGCCGGACGAGCATAGGGTAAAGGCTGGTGGTCTAGCCCCGGGAGGTAACCTCGCTCGACCAGCCAGGGCGCTGGTGAGAAACCTAAAAGTTCAGCGGAATGCCGTACTCGGCTCTCAGGCCCCGACCCCGACAATAGTAAAGAAGCCACGTGCGGGGTCGCTAATAGTTGTAATTGAAGATGTGCTGGAAGACGAGAATTGGCAGTACTGTCCGAAGATAAATGACAGCGCGACCCCTGGCAGTCTGGATGTTGTGGCCACTCCTTTAGCGATGGATTGGGAGTCGTCGGAAATTCTGGACCATCAGCCGGCTTCATGCACCCCAGTGGGGTCATCCGAAGCAAAAAACGGGTCATCATCTCAGGCGTTGCGCCTGAGAAACAGTCAGGAATGAATAACAAAAGACACCTAGGCGACGGAGCAAACGCGGTGGTGTTATTTGCTAACGCGTGTAGTATTAGAAACAAATGGGCGGAACTTGCCAAAACCGCTGACGAACAGAAAGCGTCAATAGTTGCCGTCACGGAAACGTGGCTTTCTGAAGAAGACCATGTGTCAGACCTAATAAGTAACGGTTTTGCAGTCTACAGGCAGGATCGGGAACAAGATCGCCTTGGTGGTGGAGTAGCCATCCTCGTTAGGTCAGGTGCAAACCACCTTGAGTCCCGGACCAAGATGTGCACTCGCAATATCCAGCTATGCGCCGTCACGATCATCCTTCCAGGCAGAAGGGTTAACGTCTTCTGTGTCTACAGGGCACCAAGCACAAACCACGAAGAGGACGTTTTTTGCTGCAGACTTTGACTGAACTAGTTAAGGACGCACAAAAGACCCTCATAGTGGGTGACTTCAATCTTCCGCACATCGACTGGGTGGCTGAGGTCTGCGTGCCGGGATCGGAGGAGCAAACCGACTTAGAATGGCTGCATGATAATGCGTTGCATCAGCATATTAGGGAGAATACTAGATATAGGACTGGATGCGTTCCATCCTTGCTGGATCTAGCTATAACGAACTTCCCAACGATGTGGCTGGACTGCACTATTGTGCACCGCTGGGAAAGAGTGACCACGTGTGTGTCAAAATAGTTCTATGCATGCGGCAACCGAAGGCACCCTCAAGGCTGATTAGGAATTTCGGTAGTATGGACATAGATGGGCTTCGTAATAGGGCGATGGGTTTGACCTGGGACGCGCCAGAGGAGGCTACTGTGGAGGAGCGCTGGCAGGCCATAAAGGGATCCCTGACTGCCCTACAGGAAGAGTTTGCACCCTTCAAACGAAGGAGTGGGGAGGGCAAACCCATGTGGTGGAAGGCTGCAATAGCCAAGGCCATCAGACGTAGAAACCGCTCTTGGAACCAGTACAAAGCTTCCGGCAGTCAGCTAGCCTGGAACCGCTATACGAAGCTGAGAAACGAGACTGTAAGACTTTTGAGAACTTCTAAGCGGGAATTTGAGCTCAAATTGGCCCAGTCTGTAAGACGACAGCCGAAGAAGTTCTACAGCTATGTACAGTCTAAAGGCTCAACAAGAAATGCCGTAGGTCCGCTATCCACTAGAGACTATGGTATTGTCACTGATGACCAGGGCAAAGCAGACGCCCTGGGGGAATACTTTGGTAGTGTACATAGGATAGATAGTTGGGTACGAGTAGATCTGGCCCTGGTGCATCCTCCTCAGCTAAACGAGCTAGATCTCTCAGAGGGAGGCGTGCGTAAGTACCCACAGAAGTTAAACAGCCACAAGTCAGCGGGCCCAGATGGCATTCATCCGGCTATCATCAAGCCGTTGGCGGATATCATAGCTCCATCGGTATGCAGATTGTATAGATCCACGTTGGACCAGGGAAAGCTGCCTCAGGACTGGAAAGTCGCGGCAGTCGTGGCAATACATAAGAGTGGGCCTAAGTCGGATGTGCAGAACTACAGGCCGGTAAGCCTAACTGGCATTCTCTGTAAAGTCCTCGAGAAGATCATCCGTGCCCATATCTGCCAGCACTTGCTGCAGCACTCCATGCTAAGCCCGGCGCAGCATGGATTCCTGAAAAATAGATCTTGCCTCACCAATCTCCTGTGCTTCTTAGATGAAGTAACTCGACGACTGGACGAAGGTAAGCAAGTTGAGGTATGCTACCTCGACTTTAGCAAGGCGTTCGACTCCGTTAATCATCGTCTTTTGCTACGCAAGATGGAGACTTTTGGTATAGATGGGCCAGTATATAGGTGGCTGGAGGACTTCCTCTCCCACAGGACGCTTTACGTCAAAGTGGGGGACAGGTGCTCCAGTTTGGTGAACGTCACCAGTGGTGTACCTCAGGGATCCGTCCTAGGCCCGGTCCTATTCTTGTTATTTCTTAATGACCCGGCATCCATTCTTCAATCGCCCAGCTTTATTTTTGCGGATGATGTGAAGATTGTTGGATCTAAGGGTAGGGCGGACTTGGGCAGGGAAATAGGTACCGTCCTGAACTGGGCATACAAATGGGACTTACCTCTAAACGCTCAAAAAAGCCATTTGTTGTCAAGGGCAACAGAGAGCCTAACTGTCGCTCATGATCAAGAGCTGTTCACCGTAGAGGCAGCCAGTAGGGTTAAAGACCTCGGGGTCATCATGAACAGTGACTTCAAATGGTCGGAGCAATGCAATACTGCTGCGCATAAGGCTCGTGGGGAGCTCTTTAGACTGCGATCAGCTTTGTCTTGCCGGAAGCTGGAGGTATTCGTACCTATTTACGTGGCTATAGTACGACCTCACTTAGAAGGTAGCGTGCAGGCTTGGTCACCCTTCTACAAAAAGGACGCCGCCTGCCTCGAGAAAGTCCAACGTCTCGCCACGCGAATGGTTGAAGGGCAGAGGGGTAAGACTTACGAGCAGAGACTCTGTGACCCGAATCTTTTCTCGTTGGAAAGGAGGAGACGTCGAGGGGATCTCATAGAAACGTTCAAGGTAATGAAGGGCTTTTCTGGCCTTAGACCAGATAGTCTATTCCAAGTCGCCGTAGACTCCAGAACAAGGGGACACGAAAAGAAGTTGATAAAAGCCCGATCTAGGTTGATGGCTAGATCGCACTTCTTCAGCAATAGGGTTGTGAACAGTTGGAACGGTCTGCCTGGTGAAATGGTAGATCTGCAGAGAGTCCAATCCTTCAAAGGTGCCCTAGATCGCAAGTGGTACCAGATCTTTCCTTGTAATGAGCCTTGAGTATATCAACTAGATGGATGACGGGAAGCACTGTGGTCCTTCTGAAGTATGTTTTAGCAGACTTTTTCCCTCATTGCATACTGTCTCAGTGAACGCTCACGATGCATAATGTCTCTCGCAGTTGATCTGCGATGAGGTTTTCCGTTTCCCTCTCATTTTTAGCGGGGATTCGACGAAATACACTCGGCAGTGGTGGGTGCATAACTGGTGTGCATACCATCGAAGGAATTCTGGACGCTCGATTGGCCGTGGCCATTACCTGTCCCGTGCAGACTAAACTGAACTGAACTGAAGCGTGTACTATGTAGCTGCCGTATTCTAAAAGAGGTCGAATCAAGGTTTTATATAGGGGATGGAGGTCCTCTTTGGAGATCATCAGGAAAATTCTTCTAATAAGGTTTGGGATCCGGAAAGCAGTATTACTGGTGTTCTCTAGCTGGGAAGAGAATGCGATACTGCTGCGCTGCCAGAAACCTAGGATCTCGTGCTGATCCACTATTTAGACTTGCGTGTTTCCACGTATCTCGAGGAGATGAGCCGGGGCATTGATGAATGATGCTCTTGCGCATTTTTCATCAATTATTGAGAGGCTCCAGTCAGCTGTGCAGCCTTTGACCGAATCAATGGCTTACCGCGCAGCACTTGCTTCTGTTCCAGATTAGGGCATCATCTGAGTGCATCGCTATGCTAACCGGAACTACACCAGTGAGGTCGTTGATGTAGGTGAGGAATAGGATTGGACCGAGGACTGAGTCCTGATGGACACACATATCGATAGTCGTAGGTTGGAACTGAGAGGTTCCCGTGCGAACCGAGAAAGTTCGGTTCGTCAAAAAGATCTCAATCAGGGGCAGTAGGCGAGCGGAGACGCGGTACATCTTGAGTTTTTACCGAAGCGGGATATGCGGGAAAATGTCGAAGAACTTAGTAAAATCGATGAACGCGTATTGGGATATCTTGCCATCATCGTGGGCCTGTGTCGGACAATCCATTGTAACTTACATGCGTGATAATCCTCCCTAGCCATTGTCATATACTTGTATTGTTGAGACTACGCTCTTCATCCTATTGACCCTCGAACAAGTACAACATGCATCAATCACTACACTCCAACATTTCTTTATATTTTGCTCATGTGCCGTGGCATATTCTTGATTCGAACTCGGACTGCCGTGACGGTGCCACCTGACATTGACCTTTTGTTGAATCCTAGTCCTCGTTGCTAGACGTTGTGGCCGTACAGTTGGGGCTTGTACACATTTATATATGCGCATAATTTGCTAATCCAGTACCGTTGAATCAGCGAATCAATCTTGTTCTGGTTTTGGGATTCGTTTGAATTGGATACGCGTTAGTCACAGTCGGAATAACAGTTACTGTACTCAACTTGGAATCCCTAGGTGGAAATCAATCAGAAATGACAAGAAGAGGACAAAGGCAAACCGAAGCTGGACAGAAAGTAACCCGGCAAGTCCCTGGGGTACTTTTGGGTGATAGTGATTCCTTAAATATCGTTAGGTCTACTAGTCCTGTCAGTGCAATTTCATGTACCTCAGCTAGTGGTATGGAATTTAATGGTGATGATACCTATCTATTGAGAATAGTCGAATTTGAAACCCAACCTAGGCAGGCTAGGGAAGAAGCTGAATCTGCCAGGAAAGACCAGCCCCAAAGACGGGAGCAAGAGGTGATTTGGAGACCACAGAGCATACGGTCATTCAGCCCAGCAGTTCCATGGAACGATTGAGGTCAACTTGCACCAATGTAACCCAAGCCACTGACTTACCAGGGGTGGAATTTCCCCCATTTGACTGGAGCGCAGAACAGTATTGTAAGTTCGTTAAACAATACGAGAACTTTGTGGAAAGCAGAGTATTCAATCCAGGACAGAGATTCTGGTATCTACTACATTACTGTCGTGGAAGGGCCAGGGAAGCAATCGACGGGTGCTCAATGCTGGATCCCGAGGAAGGTAACACTCGGGCACGTGAAATCCTGAAAGACTTATTTGGGCAACCATTTAAAGTTGCCCGGAATTTGATTGTTGGTGTACTATCAGAGGCAAAACGCTCTAAAGGCGAGTCGGGCTCTCTAGCCAGCCTGGTGATGAAAAAGCAAAACTGCAATATCGCATCGAATCGCCTAGAAGGCACTTCACACATTGGAGACCATAGTGCGCAGTTTACCCACAGAACTACAGGGTAGATGGGCCGAGGAAGCCGAGGGAATCAGTAGAATTGGGCGAGAAACCGCGTTCGAAGAACTGACGCAGTCCGTAGACCGTCATGCCTGAATAGCAAACAGTCGTTTCGATCAACTTGTGCGCGAGACGAGTAGATTACCTAGGATTACGGCGACGCAAAGCTGGACCAGGGAACCAAGTAGAAGCCAACCATGGGCAACCACACACGCATTATCTCGTGAAGGTGAAAATTTGGCATTGATAGAGATGCCCCATCACGAGAAGACAGGTCGGCTTTGAAAATGGTAGCCGAGAACGCTAAGTATGTAATAGTTCGTTTTGAGGTTCCTGTTCCGTGGAGACCCAACATTAAACCTATGTCAAACAGCCGAGAAACGGCTCTCAAGGTACTATGCTTCCTCAAAACCAGGCTAATTCCAGAACCACAATTAAGGATAGAACACACACGAGCCATGAAACATAACATTGACTTGGATTATATAGAAGGAGTGGATACAGCGGTATTAAGCGCAAATTTGTGGTGGTATCTAACTCATCACCTGGTCATGAACCCAAAGAAACCAGGGAAGGTCAGGGTGGTCTTCGATTGTGTCGCGAAATGTCGGGGTGTGGCACTCAACGACCATGTACTACACGGCCCAGACTGGACAACTCCACTATACGAGGTTTTATGTAATTTCCGGATAGGAAAAGTAGCCGTCTCTGCGGACATACGTGAAATATTTCTACAAGTAAAGATGCCCGTTAAAGATAGGGGCGCCTTTCGTCTTCTATGGTGGCCTGAAAACGACGTAAAGCGCGCACCATACGAGTACGGGCTGACCGTGCACCCCTTTGGGACGGTTTCATCCCTCTTTTTTGCTAACTTTGCCCTCCGTGAAACCCTCAAGCGTTTCGGCGGCGCCAGCATTTTGCTAGGAAGAGCAACGGACCACTTCTACGTGGACAATTTTCTGTGTTCCTTCGACGACCAAAATACTGCTGTTCTGTATATGACCGAACTGATCGCCACTCTAAATGCCGGAGGATTCAACCTCACTAAATGGACTTCAAACAGCCAGGAGGTGCTCCATGTTATACCGAAGTCCGAGAAAATGGAGTGTGCGAGAGAGCCTTTGGGATTCTCTCCACGAACGGGGAGTACGCTTGTAGTTCAATGGAGACTCGGAGGTGGCGAGTTCATATTCATTCTGGACCTACCCAAACCACAATCACACGGAGAGGAATCATATCATCAGTCTCAAGCCTCTATGACCCCCTAAATTTCCTTTCGCAATGGTTGTTACCGGGAAAGTGCTTGCTGCAATCGCTGTGCCAGAGAGGGACGGGTTGGGACGAACCTCTCCAGGATGACGACGATAAGCGATGGCGCGACTGGCTTCACAGCCTGGAGCAACTTGGTGAGATCAAAATACAAAGGTGCTTGACAGGATTCAAGTGCACAGACGATGCCCAACTCCACTTATTTTCTGATGCATCAGAAATAGGATACGAAATGGTGGCCTACTGCTGCTGGATAGACGAAAATGGTGGGCGGCAAAAGCGAGAGTGGCTCCACTGAAAACGGTGTCCTTTCCGAGGCTGGAAATGACTGCAGCAGTACTGGCCGTGAAGGCCGCGACGCTGATCAGGAGATGCTTCGGTCGGATAGACTGGGAACCAAACTTATGGACGGACTCAGCCACTGTACTACATTACATAAACAACATAACCACTCGCTTTGGCACCTTCGTGGCCAACAGAATCACCAAGATTCATGAGTCTACTAAGACTGATCATTGGCACTATGAACAATCCACCAGTAACCCGGCCTACTTCTGCTCAAGGGGCCTGAAAACACTAGAGAGGTTGCGGATGTGGACAACGGGGTTGGACTTTCTAACTGCTACTAAAGAGTTGAGGTCAACGCTACTAATACCTAAGCCTGATGATGGCTATATTGAGACCAAAAGACTGATACCGGCTACAAACTCCACGGGAAGCGTAAGCCTAATAGAAAAACTGTCCCACTTCCCAGACTGGATAAAGATGTTAAGAGCCGTGGTCTGGCGGACAGGATACACAGTACTCCTGCTGATCTTGAAAGGCACGCGGCCACCGAACACATTAAATGTGGGGACGATTTTACCGGGCGAACGGAAACAAGCCGAACTCGACGTTCATCGCCTAATACAACTAGACGCTTTCCAGTTCGAGGCGCGTGAGCTAGCGAAGATAGATGATAACACCAAAGGAAGCAGAATGTTGTACAGCAGTATCTGAAGACTGAACCCTATGTGAACCAACGGACTACTGAGAGCTGGAGGGCGGCTGACAAATGCAAATCTAGAGTACGAAACAAAATACCTCGTAATAGCCCCTGGCGACCACTACATAACGAGATGCCTGATAGACCATGTACATCGAGAAGAGGGACATGCAGGTCTGAACCACCTATTGAACAATATAAGCCAACGATTTTGGATGACAAAGGGACCAGCGACGGTCAAGCGAGTCATAGGCAACTGCGTCACCTGTCGTCGCCCGAGTGCCGTAGCAAACCAACAAATGATGACCCCATTCCAACCGCGAGAGTTCAACCCGGGTGGTGCTCGTTCGTGGAAACTGGCGTCGGCTGCTTTGGCCCGTTACTTGTACGACGGCAAAGGAGCACGCGAAAGACGCATGGGTACCTGGTAACATGTTTGCAGTCCAAAGAAGTCCATCTTGAGGTAGTGCATAATATGACTACCGATTCATTTCTAATGGCCTTTCAAAGGTTCATGGCGAGGCGGGGCGTCCCGAAGAACGTATACTCAGACAATGGCTCGAACTTCGTTGGAGCTCATAAGGAGTTAGAGGAATGGTGAAACCGCCTGGATTACGCCAAAAAGCAAAACGAGAACGTATCAAAGGGGGTGGAATGGCACTTCAACCCACCCCATGCCAGTCTTCGTGGTGGCGTTTGGAAAGGTTGATACGATCGACTATGAAAATACTCACAACCCTGACCTCACAACAAAACCTCCATGACAAGGAGCTGACTACCTTACCAACAGAAGTAGAACGCATACTGAACAACAGATATCTGGTGCCGATGGTTCCAGACCCGGAAGGCGAACCCGGCTCTCACCTCCAACGACCTGTCATTACTGCGGTCAAATGTAGGGGCAATCAAACCAAAAACCCCTACGTGGAACGTATACCATGGGATGGAAACAAGTGAACCACCCAGCACAGGATTTCTAGAAACGTTTTACGAGGGAGTACTTACCGAAAATTCAGCTTCAGCAAAAAAGGATCTCCAAAAAGAGGTCGTTCAGAAGTGGCGATGTCGTTTTCCTTGTAAAGAGCCACTCACATGAAGACGAATGGCCGATTGAGGTGATCAAGTACTGCCGTACAGAAATCGATGGCCTCGTGCGCACGGTGGTGGTGAAAATGAACAAAGGAGACATATAGCGAGATACCCGTGAGATACGGTTGCTTGAAGGTGATAGTGGCGAGGGCGAAGTCGATACTATTGACCAAGCTAAAACCAAGTCTACCGCTACCAACTGAATTTGAGTTCATTTATTTATTCCCTAAGCATTCTCCCACAGGACCCGACATTTCACACCGCCTTTGAAGCATATTTGTGTCTAATTTCATACACTGTTCACGATTTACAATATACAGTTGTTCGTCAAAACCTTAGTTCATCACACTACACGACACTGTTTGTGAGATAGCGGGAACTCTTGAACAAGCAATTGTTGACCGTTTGTAGAAATATCTCTTTTTCCGTGACCTACTTGTATTACTAATAACCTGTGTTCAAGTGGATATAAGTTGTGAGTCAAGCGTACTTCTAATGTGATAACACCACCCGTTGAGCCTCCGATGTTCGAGTACCCTGTAGCCATCTCGATTTTTCATCAAAAGTTCCCAGTCTTCATCGTGTCACGTATTTTACCCTTGTTCGGGCAGCTTTTCCCTCGACATTCAGTAATCTGCCTACGCATCCCGATTATATCAAAATCCTTTTTCGTATACGGATAATGTCGTATCACCCTCAGAAAAAACGCGAAGGCGTTGAGAAATGAGCACAACCTCAAAAAACCTGCAAGCTTGTCTACGACTGGCCAACGGTAAATGGAGCCCATGGTGACCTACTTATACACTGACTTTGGGGTCTAGGTAGGATAGGGTGAATCAGTACCCCTATCTACTCCTTGGATGTTCACCGCTTCACGGAAGGACTTAGTGGGTGGTGTAACGTACATGCTTAAAAATCCTCCCTAGCCATTGTCATATACTTGTATTGTTGAGACTACGCTCTCCATCCTATTGACCCTCGAACAAGTACAACATGCATCAATCACTACACTCCAACATTTCTTTATATTTTGCTCATGTGCCGTGGCATATTCTTGATTCGAACTCGGACTGCCGTGACGGTGCCACCTGACATTGACCTTTTGTTGAATCCTAGTCCTCGTTGCTAGACGTTGTGGCCGTACAGTTGGGGCTTGTACACATTTATATATGCGCATAATTTGCTAATCCAGTACCGTTGAATCAGCGAATCAATCTTGTTCTGGTTTTGGGATTCGTTTGAATTGGATACGCGTTAGTCACAGTCGGGATAATCGTTACATCCATAAAGGTCAGCATATTGGTCATGCATCAGGAGGAACCTTTCATAAGGGACTTGAAACCTAGGCGGGGCAAGGGTAGGAGGAGGATCTATGACGTACTGCGGAATGCAGGTCCCCCGTACCCTACTGTTCTAAGAAGGGTGCACAGGGCGGGAACATGGAAGTTACCACTTGGTGAACATCATGCGGGACCAGTACCAGTGGAGTTTGCTGATGAGGCCACCCGAGATAGACCGCTGGCGAGGGCACCAGTGGTGAATGACATCACTTAGGGTATATATAAAAATTTCACCAGACCAGCATAGGTTAAGGCCTGGCAGTCTAGCACCAGGTGGAAACCTGGCTAGAACAGCTAGGGCACTGGCGATGAACCACCAAGTACAGCAGAATGCCGTACTGGGCTCTCGGATCCTCCCTCTGAACGCAGTAGAGGAGCCGCGTGCGGGGTCGGAAATAATTGCAATTTAAGACGTGCTGGAAGATGAAAATGGGCAGCACTGTCAGAAAGTGAAGGACAGATTGCCCCTAGCCAGTCAAGTTATTATGGCCACTCCTATAGAGAAGGATTGGAGGCCGTCGGAAGTTCTAGACCATCAGCCGGCGTCGTGCACACCAGTGGAGATGACTGCTGCGAAGAACTTGCTATCCTCTCAGGTTTAGAACCTGAGGGTCAAGCAAAGGTCAGCAACGAGAAACACCTAAGCCACGGGGTGAACGCATTGGTGTTACTTCCCAACGCATGTAGTATTAGAAGCAAATAGATGGAACTCTCAGAAGCCTCTGAGGAGTACAACTCATCAATAGCTACCTCTACGGAAATATGGACTTCCAAATAACACCATGTGCCAGGACCAATAGGTAATGGTTTTGCAATTTAAAGGCAGGATAGGGAACACGATCGCCATGAAGGGGGAATGGCCACTCTCGGTAGGTCAGGTAAAAACCATCTTGGGTCTCGGAACAAGATGTGCGCTCGCACTGTCCGGTTGTGCGCAGTAATGATTATCCTTCAAGGCAGGAGTGTTAATGTTGTCTGCTTTCATATGGCTCGAGGGTATTCGCTTGCCACGGACTCTGACTGAACTACTTAGAGACGTACAGGGGACCCCCATGGTTGATGAATTCAACCTTCCGCATATTGACTGGACGGCTTAAGCCTGCAAGCCGCAGTTGCAAGAGAAAACCTACCTGAGGCGGCTGCACGCCAAGGGGTTGCGCCGGCATATTAGAGAAGATACCGGATGTATAGGTGGATGATTTCCATACTTGCTGGACCTAGCAATAACGAATTTCTCCAGTGATGTATCCGAACAGCAGCACTACGAAACGCTCGGCGAGAGTGACCAAGTGTGAGCTAATATCACCCGGTGCTTGCGGCAACCCAAGGCACACTCAAGGCCGGTTAGGAACTTCGGTAGTACGGACATGGATGGGTTTCATAATAGGGCGATGGGGCTGACGTGGGGCATGGCAGAGGAGGCTCTTGTAGCGGGGTGCTTGTAGGTCAGTAACGGATCCCTGATTGACCTCCAGGTGGATTTCGAACCCTTGGAACGAAGACGTGGGGAGGGTAAACCTAAGTAGCGAAAGGCTGAAACTGCCAAGGCCATCAAACGCAGAAACTGCGGCTGGAAACTTTGCAAAGCTTCCGGCAGTCGGCTGGCCTACACCCGTTATAAAGTGCTTAAGAGCAAAACCGCGAGCTTCCTGCGAACTCCTAAGCGAGAGTTTGGGCCGGGTTAGCTTAATGCGTAGGACAGCGACCGAAAAAATTATATATCGTCAGGCGACCAAAAGGCTCGGCAAAAGATGCCGTAGGTCCACCATCCATCAAGGCCACGATATTGCCACTGATGACCAGGGCAAAGTAGATGCCCTGGGGGAATAATTTTTAGCGTAAATCGGATAGATAGTAGGGTACAAGTCGATTCGGCCCTAGTGTATCCTCCCCCGCAGGTGAACCGGCTAGATCTCTCGGAGTGTTCAATGGCCGCAAGTCAGTGGGTCTAGATGGAATCCACCCAGATAGAACAAGCCGTTGGTGGATATCGTAGCCCCATCGGCATGCAAGCTGTACAGGCCCACCTTGGACCAGAGCAAGCTGCCTCAGGACTGGAAAATTGCAGCCTTCGTGGCTATAAATATGAGTGGACCCAGGTCGGCTATTGATAACAATGGGCCGGACAGCCTAACTAGCATCCCATGTAAAGCCTTGAGAAGATCATCCGAGCCCCAACCTGTCAGCACTTAGTGGAACACTCCATGCTAAGTCCGGCTTAGCATGGATTCCTGAGAAAATAGGTCTCACCTAACCAATCTTGTGAGTCTTAGATGAAGTAACTCGATCACTGGATGAAGGTAAGCAAGTTGATATATGCTACCTTGAATTTAGCAAGGCGTTCGACCCCGTTATTAATCGTATTTTGCTATGCAAGATGGAGACGTTTGGTGTGTGTTGGCCAGTAAATAGGTGGCTGGCTGACTTCCTCTCTCACAGGACTTTTTACGCCGATGTAGGGGACAGGTGCTATGGTTTGGTGAATGTCACCAGTGGTGTACCTCGGGGATCCTCCCGGGCCCGAAGCTATTCTTGTTGTCCATTAACGACCGGGCATCTGCCCCTCAATCGTCCAGTTTTATTTTTGCGTATGACGTGAAAATTACTGGACCTGAGGGTAGAGCGGACTCAGGCAGGGATATAGGTACCGTCTTGGACTGGGCATACAAGTGAGACTTACTCCTAAAGGCTGCGAAAGGCCATTTGTTCTCAAGGAAAACAGAAAGCCCAACTGTCGCTTATGATCAAGGGCCGTTCACCATAGAAGCAGTCAGTGGGGCTAAACACCTTGAGGCTATCATCATCAATGAACCAAAAGGGTCGGACCAGTGCAAAGCCGCTGCACAAGGGGCTCGTGGTGGGCTCTTTAGAATGTGATCAGCATGGTCTTGCCGGCAGCCGGAAATATTCGTGCCCAACCGCTTGGCCATTTTAACGTACGTGTGTGGAAATCCTCCCTAGCCGTTGTCACATACTTTTATTGTTGACACTACGCTCTTCATCCTATTGACCCTCGAACGAGTACAGCATGCATTAACCACTACACTTGAACATTTGTTTATACTTTGCTCATGTGCCGTGGCATATTCTTGATTCGAACTCGGACTGCCGTGACGGTGGTACCTGACATTGACCTTTCGTTGAACTCTGGTCCTCGTTGCCAGAAGTTGTGGCCGCACAGTTGAGGTTTGCACATATTTATATGCCTATGATTTATTATTCCAGTACCGTGGAATCAGCGACTAAATCGTGCTCTGACTTTGGAATTCGGTGATTGGGCTACGCGTTACTCGTGAGCGGAATAACCGTTACAGCTATGGTACGATCTCACTTAGAAGGTAGTGTGCAGACTTGGACACACTTCTACAAAAATGATACCGCCTGCTTAGAGAAGTTTCAGCGTTTTCCTGCGCGAATGGTCGAAAGGAAGAAGGGTAAAAGGTATGAGCAGGGTCCTGTGATTTGAATGTTCTCTCGCTGGAAAGGAGGAGACGTCGAGGGGATCTTGTAGAATCGTTCAAGGTAATGAAGGGCTTTTCTGGCCATAGACCGGATAGTCTATTCCAAGTGGATTCAGATTCCAGAACGAGTGGACACGAAAAGAAGCTGAGGAAAGTTCGAGTTAGGTTGATGACTAGATCGCACTTCATCAGCAGCAGGGTGGTGAACAGTTGGAACGGTTCATCTGGTGGAATGTTAGACCGGCAGACCGCCCAGTTCTTCAAAGGTGACCTAGATCGCAAGCGGTACGAGACATTTTCTTGTAGTGAGCGTTCAGTATGTTTACTAGACGGATGACGGATAGCACTGTGGCCCGTCTGTAGTATGTTTTAATCGACATTTTCGCTTATTGCATACTGTCTCAGTGAACGCCTACAGTGCATATTGCCTCACGCATCTGATGTGCGGTGAGTAGTTCCTTTTCCCTCTCGTTTTTAGCGGGGACTTGACGGAATGCGCTGTGCGGTGTTGAGTGCATAACTGGTGTGCATACCGTCGAAATAATTCTGGAGTCTCGATTGGCCGTGGCCACTACCAGTCCTGTACAAACAGAACTGATTCCAAAACAGGTTGATTTTCAGGTCTGTGCTCAGTGGTCATGGGAGTTATGTTGCTTTGCGTTTTGCAATGCCAGTGAGGCAGATCCCTGTGCAAGAAAATTCTCGCAAATCAGGCAAAGCTTTGCCGTTTTAAAAGAATCCAAAAACCAGAACAAGATTGATTCTTATTTTCTACGGTACTAAGTTGAAATTCACAAAAGGTACACGTATATACTAAACGCAAGCATGCGGCCGTATAGACTGCACAGTAAAACCGAAGGGTCCAAAGCTTTCGTTGCTCAGGCACGACAGTCAGAAACGGTTCAAGGCCAAATTCAAACGTCTCACACGGACGAACGTACGTGCATGAGTGTAGTAAATGGACGTGCTTTTCAAAGTGTCGTCAACTAAAGTCAACTCTAAGAAGCACGTAAGACATTTGGAAGGATTTTTAGTATTTGTTCTTCACACCTTGTACCTCTTTGACCTGGAGCTCGCCTCACCGCTTCTTCTCTCCTTGACCTTTGACTTTCAAGGGTTCGGGCTTCCCCAGCGTCCTCCTGGACCCTTACGCAACCATATATGTTTTGAAAGCCTAGTATCGCATCCCACTTCTTGTCGGCTTCCGCCGTCGGAGCTTGAATGCCCCCTTTATCACAACGCATTCTGACCGAAATTAGCTAAGATGGGGGACAACGGGAAAGTACAACACATCAATCTTTGGTTTTGGTTCTGCGGGAACCTTTCGCCAGACCGGGGATCACCACTAGAGTATCTGACTTCTTTGGAGACGGCAACTGAAGCAATGTTTAGCTGCCTTGTGTTTCAATTCAAACCAGCCTCTTCCAGTATAGCCGTGCCTCACATCTCGCAACCATTTGGCTGTGCGAGCAGACAAGAGTTTTACCCCGTGGGGGCGTTCAACAAGGGTATGGAAGGCAGATGGGAAGATAGACATACCAAGCTTTCCCGGGCTAGCCCATGAAACTGGGTTTCAATTTACCTTCGTAGGTTAGCGATAAAAGTTGGACTTCAGCCTCACCCACACCCAAGCTTCACTGCACGGCTCAGACCCTTAATTTCCTGGTGTAGCCCTTCTTGTTGTAGCTACAAGCACTGCACTTTCTGGTACACCGAAGGTCACGAGGTGGTCTGCCATTCTACACTAGGATCCCCAAACAAGCTGTTGCAGGGGGCATCTAACTTTAGCTTTCAGCCACAGACATCCGAGGCCACCACCACTGAGAACAGAAGTTTATTTCACCGATTTACTACTCGTTGGGTGAAAACTCCTGCCCTCACCGCCATATAGCAACGGCGCTTCATGAGCTTCAGCTCGAGTCCTTTGAGCCTTTCATCTGTGTTTTTTGGGGGCAACTGAAATCTCCCCTAGTCCGAGATACCACTCATTATCCTAAAGGCCTCAATGAGTTCCCCTTACCCCCCTTTTTCCAGAGAGAGCAGCTTCGCTTCTCTAGGCCTGTCCCCACAGGACCTGTTTAGGATTACAGTAAACACTCATGCGAATCTCCTTTGCACACGGTGAAGTAGTTGCCTGTCACCAACAAGAGTGAAATGCCAAGTTTGAGTGGCATGCTCTAGAAGCTGTCTTACGTGGGTTGTGTAAAACGGCTTCCCAGAGGCAATGGCCCGCATTAACTGAGAGAGGGAGTTGTTACAGCTCTTTACGGATTACGGTCATTGCCCCTGGGGTTTGAAATACGCAGTGGTAAACACCCCCATATCTGTGAGTTACCTGTCTATGGTGGAGTTGATTAGGAAGGTCCGCTCAGTGCATCACCGACACACTTTACTGAGGTCGCCCTGCGGGGAGCTTTCCATGGGATCTCCCACTACCTTAAAGCCTTCGGCAAACATGGAGGGCCAGTTGGAAGCCTCTTCTCTACTCTAACCCTTGTTATTTGGCACCACCTGCCCCAGCATTCAGTCTCTCGGCGGTCAACAGTCCCTCAGACACTGGTTGAATAGATGTGAAGGAAATTCGGCCAGCTGGTTGGCTGATGGCTTTAACAGGGTTGGGCATGTTTAATTTTGGCTTGCTGCCCTGCATAGTTCGAGTCCTGCTCGCCCCCTTCTGACGTTGTCTTTCTCCATTTGGACCAGTGGCATTCTCTTCCCGCCGAATAAACAGTGACTAGGTGTGTTTTTACCACTATCGTTGTTGTGAACCCCCCAGAAGCAGAGGAGCAATACACTGGTCCGGGCTTCATTCGTTTCAGCCTTTATGGCCATCGAGTTCTTTACGTTACCAACTGCAACCCGCGCGGTTAACTTTGAGAGGACGTAAATAAAAAGTGCTTTTGGGTTACATTTCACCCCTCTAGCTAGCGCACCTTCGTACTCGCGTTTGTACTCCAGTTGGGTTCTCAAAGCCTTTTCACGAGCCGCCATATGTTCCAGCAGTCCCTTATGGCTCCCTCTCCTCCCAAGCCTGCGTCGAGCTTCGATGTTTCTGGCCTGTGCTTCCCCTGCCCTAGAGTTCCACAATGCCGGCAAGCCATTTCGTTTAATCCTCATTACCGTGCGGAAGCATCCACAGGAGTCTTTACTTTCCTCTTGGTTTGGTCCCACCTCATTTCCGCTTTGCCACGGATGATCCCAATTTAACTCTGAGGTCGCACCAGCTAGCCCCCAAAGTCTTTAGCTTACAGAGCTTAGGACGGTATTTATCCGATGGCTCTCTTCCGCGTGCCACTAGTTCAATGATTGTTACCCCGTAAAAGCTTTGCCCTAGTGGTGCTGTGATGACCACAGGACCTAAGTCCCCTTCAGACCGTCATTACTAAATCAGGTATTGCGTAGTTCTGGTTTATCCTCCAAGGCTTTTCCCGCTGCACTTGTTGGATGCGCGCTCCTCCATTTAGGACTTATAGAAGAGCAACTCTGAAAGACTGCGGAGGTGCTTCCTCCAACTATTAACCCATTTCTGGGGCACCGAAATCCCCCATGATGATCACTGCCTCGTCTTTTCCGACCGTGACGACTACCGCCAGTAGTTCGGTGTCCTCCACTCTGGCAGAGGATGGGCATCGGTGAGCTCAAAGGAGAGTCACAGGGCCTCTCTGCGCTCCATTTATATAGCTCATGCACCGCACATTCGTCAGTCCTACTTCTATTCCTTCTTGCCTGCGCAAGCGCCTGGCAAACAGGAAGGGCACTCCACCACCCGGTCTCCTATCGTCCTCATCTTTCTCGTACTGCTCCAAGCCCCCAAATCAAGCATGAATGATGATACTCTGCGGTGTTAGCCACGTTTCGGTGGGGGCATCTATCTGAGTATCCCTCAGAGTGACGGCTAATTCATTCCACTAGTTGGGAATGCTACAGGCCACCAAGTCCTGAAACCGAATTGAATTGGACTAAATCGAGACTTAGCGCGCCGACCCCTAAAATTTCCGAGCTTCCTGGCTGTCTCTATCGTATTCTCGTTCAGGCGCCATACCGAACAGTCTTGTCCGAGTTTTTTCCTAGACAGTCCATGTTCATGGGTAAGATGTCCGGCGTCACCGAAGATGGCGCGACTATGCCCATGTGCTAGAACGAGAGCTCCTCAGAAGACAGACCTTGTCCTAGCCCCATTATGACCCTCCGGAGGCCTTGGATATAAAAAAAGCTGAGGACCAGAATAGCGGCCCTTGAAGCGGAGATAGTCAGCCTTGAAACATTCACTACCATTACTTCCCCTGCGTCAGCTTCTAGCCATTCTATGGCGGCATCGGAACAACTAGTTTTAGACACCACGCAGAAACTGCCAGCCTCGACTGCAAGGGCTGAACCAGTGATTATATGGGGCAGAGCTCCCAGAGGTGCAGGTCCGACGCACCTACCCTTAGAAATAATCAGAGCTTTCGGGGAGTCAACTTCTCCAGACCCCTCCAAGTGCCTTCGGCTGATCTCCAAAAAGGTACAAACAGACATCTGATTTAATCCTGGAATTCTCTTCGGAGGCACCGGTAACCTACCTGATAGCGCAAAAAGCAAAAAATAAAAGGTCCTATGCTTGGGTGCGTGGAGCAGCGCTTGACCGCCCATTGCATGCTCGTCGGCTGGCAAAGCCGCAAACTGCCCCGACCTTAACGGCAGGCTGCAGATTGCTAGCTCCTCCAAAGGCCTGTCTAACCACATTTGAAACTGCAGGACAATCGAACGCCGGGGGTTCCGGTGGATCAGATTCAGATGCAGAAACCAAGGCCTGCACGGTTGTTCCAAGTCCCCTCTCAACCCCAGTAGCTACCAGCGCACCCAATACAAATACCCTTGGGGAAAGTAAGGATGCTGCTGAGGCACCTATCCGAGTCACTGTCGAGAAATATACAATTATCAATCAATCAACCAAAATGCTCACAAACACAGAAAAGGCATCCGGAGAGAACCCCTCAGAATAGGCCGCAGGTTCAACCAAAGTTAAAATCCAACCAACGGGACGTTATTCTTGGGTCACCGCATTTCCTGTCTTCTACAGCATTTGAAAAATGAAACAGACTCATGGAGTGTGAGAAGCGGAAACCATTTAATGGAAACTACTCCGCTCCGCATGGCTCAGAGAGTAACCTTTGCCCAATACATAGCCATTTACACACATGGGCATCTAAGCCCCGACTACCAGAGAGCAGTTCCTCACCTAACGCGTTGAGTGGGGTACTTCAGACACCTCCGTCCATGTCCCCTCCACCGTTTACGTCGGCGTAGCCCTTTGGGAGGATACCTTCCCTGCAGACAATAAAGCCTTCCCTATTAGAGTTCCTTCAGTTTCTATTGATCAGACATTAAAGAGCCTGTATGCAAATAGTCTCAGCCTACCAAACAAAATACTGGAGCCGAGACGAGTAGCAACAGACACGAAACCCCACACCACTGCTATTACGGATGCCGAGCTCGCGCCGGTGAAGTAAGGATGCCGGGTTACTCCCTTCTCCGTCATGATTCAGAAAGAGGAGGTGCTGGTGGGGTAGCTCTCTACATTAGCGACCTCCCATCATCAGAAGTCTCCCCTTCGGCATATCTCATTGGCCGTGATGGACTCCTTGGGGGCAATTGTCTATTTCTGGGTGTAATCTGCCGCTCCCATTTCATATCACAGTTGGATCGGCTCCCGATGGAAGAGCTGCCGAAAACCATCAAAATATTTCACTCTTTTAGTCGCCTTCGTATAATGAGGGAACATCAACGTACCCGGAGTGGACTGAGAAAGCCTTAGAACTGACAGCCAGTGTTGTAAGACATTATTGGATCTACTGACCGAGCAATCCTTGGCGCAGCACGTAGCCTCCACCAAGATTAGAACGGGGGAAAGCGCATCATTTCTGGATCTGACAGTAACCAGGTCCAAGTACAAGGTAGACGTCGTCAATCTTCTATCACCACCAGGTAAGGGAAATCACAAAGTTCTCTCTTTTGAGTACATGCTGGAGTGGCCAGCTGTATACTCCACATGCAGACCAGCCCATTTGTTCAGGCAAACAGAATTCCGAATGACGAGGTCCTTCATCAGAAGCGAACCTAGCAACGTAACGGACAACGCAGGGACAGATGAAATGGCCTGCTAGAGCAACGTGTGCTGAAGGCAAGTATTCTTTACGTGCATATGGTCCGTCAAATTCCACAGGGTGAGGCACATCTGACGCCACCAATTAGATGCCTTCCCGGCAAGCTCCTCTAGCTGTTCGCCAAGCACCGAGCCAAATCCCCTCCGGCAGATACAGGAGCTTTCAGGTACGTCCGGAATCTTTGCAGATCCAAGATTAGGAAACATTTCAACAAACTACTGAAGGGAAAATTAGACGGGACGCGAACGAACCTTTCTTTTCTCTATGAACACCTGCGCAGCAATCATGAATCAGTGTCCTCAGGGCATGCGCTGTCGCTCCCTCATGGCTCTCCTGCCACCACTCGTTCTGAGGTAGCAGTAGTTTCCAAATCACATTTCACACATGATCAGTTTCTGAACAACAGTAGTGTCTGCGTGTGGACACACATCTCTCCAGCCGAAGCAGCTAGTCTCCCCGATGGAGTTCTTTACAGTGTCCTACGCGTAAGTGGTGGATGGGCTTAACAATCCTAACACTGTCAGCTCAATGGGACCGGACGAAGTTCCTCTACATATTCCTAAAAATCCCGTCTCCATTCCTGCAGATCCTACTCCACGCCCCTTCAGCAGTGCACAGACAACGGAAGGTTTCCAGATCCATGGAAGTATGTCGTAACTGTCCCAATTTATAAGAAAGGAGATAGACACCTCCCTGGAGCTCATGGGAGAATGAGCCTCACCAGTGTTCCTAGCAACGTCCTCGAGCGCGTCAAAAATGCGGAAATTTGACACCTTCACCTTGTGCATATGCCTTGAACACGGTGAAGAAATATACCATTAGCATTATCACTATCGAGTCTCCAGTGCAACGTTGTTTCCTTCGTGGAAGGTCATGCTACTCAGTTCAGTTCAGTTCAGATTGAACAGGACTGGTAGTGGCCACGGCCAATCGAGGCTCCAGAATTATTTCGACGGTATGCACACCAGTTATGCACTCAACACCGCACAGCGCATTCCGTCAAGTCCCCGCTAAAAACGAGAGGGAAAAGGAACTACTCACCGCACATCAGATGCGTGAGGCAATATGCACTGTAGGCGTTCACTGAGACAGTATGCAATAAGCGAAAATGTCGATTAAAACATACTACAGACGGGCCACAGTGCTATCCGTCATCCGTCTAGTAAACATACTGAACGCTCACTACAAGAAAATGTCTCGTACCGCTTGCGATCTAGGTCACCTTTGAAGAACTGGGCGGTCTGCCGGTCTAACATTCCACCAGATGAACCGTTCCAACTGTTCACCACCCTGCTGCTGATGAAGTGCGATCTAGTCATCAACCTAACTCGAACTTTCCTCAGCTTCTTTTCGTGTCCACTCGTTCTGGAATCTGAATCCACTTGGAATAGACTATCCGGTCTATGGCCAGAAAAGCCCTTCATTACCTTGAACGATTCTACAAGATCCCCTCGACGTCTCCTCCTTTCCAGCGAGAGAACATTCAAATCACAGGACCCTGCTCATACCTTTTACCCTTCTTCCTTTCGACCATTCGCGCAGGAAAACGCTGAAACTTCTCTAAGCAGGCGGTATCATTTTTGTAGAAGTGTGTCCAAGTCTGCACACTACCTTCTAAGTGAGATCGTACCATAGCTGTAACGGTTATTCCGCTCACGAGTAACGCGTAGCCCAATCACCGAATTCCAAAGTCAGAGCACGATTTAGTCGCTGATTCCACGGTACTGGATTAATAAATCATAGGCATATAAATATGTGCAAACCTCAACTGTGCGGCCACAACTTCTGGCAACGAGGACCAGAGTTCAACGAAAGGTCAATGTCAGGTACCACCGTCACGGCAGTCCGAGTTCGAATCAAGAATATGCCACGGCACATGAGCAAAGTATAAACAAATGTTCAAGTGTAGTGGTTAATGCATGCTGTACTCGTTCGAGGGTCAATAGGATGAAGAGCGTAGTGTCAACAATAAAAGTATGTGACAACGGCTAGGGAGGATTTCCACACACGTACGTTAAAATGGCCAAGCGGTTGGGCACGAATATTTCCGGCTGCCGGCAAGACCATGCTGATCACATTCTAAAGAGCCCACCACGAGCCCCTTGTGCAGCGGCTTTGCACTGGTCCGACCCTTTTGGTTCATTGATGATGATAGCCTCAAGGTGTTTAGCCCCACTGACTGCTTCTATGGTGAACGGCCCTTGATCATAAGCGACAGTTGGGCTTTCTGTTTTCCTTGAGAACAAATGGCCTTTCGCAGCCTTTAGGAGTAAGTCTCACTTGTATGCCCAGTCCAAGACGGTACCTATATCCCTGCCTGAGTCCGCTCTACCCTCAGGTCCAGTAATTTTCACGTCATACGCAAAAATAAAACTGGACGATTGAGGGGCAGATGCCCGGTCGTTAATGGACAACAAGAATAGCTTCGGGCCCGGGAGGATCCCCGAGGTACACCACTGGTGACATTCACCAAACCATAGCACCTGTCCCCTACATCGGCGTAAAAAGTCCTGTGAGAGAGGAAGTCAGCCAGCCACCTATTTACTGGCCAACACACACCAAACGTCTCCATCTTGCATAGCAAAATACGATTAATAACGGGGTCGAACGCCTTGCTAAATTCAAGGTAGCATATATCAACTTGCTTACCTTCATCCAGTGATCGAGTTACTTCATCTAAGACTCACAAGATTGGTTAGGTGAGACCTATTTTCTCAGGAATCCATGCTAAGCCGGACTTAGCATGGAGTGTTCCACTAAGTGCTGACAGGTTGGGGCTCGGATGATCTTCTCAAGGCTTTACATGGGATGCTAGTTAGGCTGTCCGGCCCATTGTTATCAATAGCCGACCTGGGTCCACTCATATTTATAGCCACGAAGGCTGCAATTTTCCAGTCCTGAGGCAGCTTGCTCTGGTCCAAGGTGGGCCTGTACAGCTTGCATGCCGATGGGGCTACGATATCCACCAACGGCTTGTTCTATCTGGGTGGATTCCATCTAGACCCACTGACTTGCGGCCATTGAACACTCCGAGAGATCTAGCCGGTTCACCTGCGGGGGAGGATGTTACGAACGTTTGAGCAATGCGTAGCGAAATTCGCAACGGATCCCGAAATCAGAAGGCGATTATCCGTGATAATTCTACGATACTAGATTATTAAAATAAACAATGACATAAACAATATACAAACCTCAATAATACGATCACAAAGACTCAACAACGAGAAACCGAATAGCAGCGTGTGAGCAGACAGCACGTGCGTCACGCAGGTCCTGAGCAAGGATGTGCCAAAATAGCGCTCTGGGCGCGAACAAACAACAATTGGTCCAGAAAAACAACCAGTTCGTAAAGACAAGTCAATAGTGTATGGAAATGAGTGATGTTGGGGAAAAACACTGAATCGCGAGGGAAAAAGGGGGATTTTCCACGACCGGCTGTTACACCGCCCACCAAAATCCTCCTGGATCCTTAGCAAAGTCAAAGGTTCGGTATAAAGGTACTGATTCTTCCTACCTGCCTAGGCCCTGCTGTCAGTGCGCGCGTCTAATGCTCGTCGTCGACGTTCTACTACTGGTCGCACCTAACCCATTGGCTACATAGACGTGAGGCTAGTCTACATCTTCCACAAGACCAAATGACCGATGGCGGGCGTGAATGGTCACATAGACGTTGTCCTCGTAAGGGGCCGTCCGGTCCTGGATGTACGCGCTTGAGTGTGTGTGTGTGTGTGCGCGTGCGTGTGTGTGTGCCGGGGTTACAATGAAATCACAGTTATGACTACACATCAAAGGAGGACTTTCTGCAATGTCAACAAAAGACCGCGTGGCAAGAAAACGAGTAAATGTAGCATGCATGTGTGACCTGAGCTCCACTACTTCCACATGTGCAAGGGGCATTCGGTAGCGTCAACAAAAGGCGAACAAAGAACACTGTCACATGTATGATGGGTTTACGGGATGTAGAGTGCGTCGTGCATGCGCGTATGTATCGGGATGTATAATGGAATCGCACTCATCACCACATATCGGAAAGAACCTTCTGTAATGTCAACGAAGGGACCGCGAGCACCTTAACGTGTTTGACGGAGATTGTGTGGTATATATGGTGTTTCTTTATCCACCTCGATTACTGGTGTGAAAAAGGTTTACTAGGCCACAGGGTTATCAGCTCCTCCGTCTTCGCTCTCGAGTAGCTTAATACTGCGTATGTCACGAATGAGCACTCCGTTAGCTGTCTTCACCTTCACCGTTCTTATCATTTCGTCGGTGCTTTTGATGGTTCCCGTAACTACTCCCAAAGACCAAGCGCTGAAATGTGCGCGTTTGTCGGCGATCATAACCACGTCCCCAACTTTGAATGGTCTTGTTTTGGCCAGCCACTTCTGTCGAGTCTGCAAAGCCGGTAGGTACTCCCGTAGCCATCGCCTCCAGAAGACCTTGGCCAGATAGTTCGCTTGCTTCCACCCATGGAGGTAGCTCCCACGAAGGTTTACCGGCCCTTGGAAACCCTCGTTCGACCTTAGCGTCAATAAGTCGTTTGGGGTGAGCGCCAGGTGGGTTGGGTCGCCGTTCAATACTGGAACCAGGGGGCGGTTGTTCAGGATTCTCCCCACCTCAGTCATGACGGTGTTCAGGGTCTCGTCGTCGGGCGGCTGCTGCTCCATGATTGACAGCAATATCCGTCTGGCGGACCGGATCATGCGTTTCCATACGCTGCCTCGGTGGCTGGCCTGTGGGGTGTTGAAATGCCATCGTATGCCGTAGGCCACGGTTCGATTCTGCAGTTCGTCCCTGTTTATGTTCTTGTGCCAACGCTGCAATTCCCGTTGAGCGCCCACAAAGTTCGATCCATTATCTGAGTATATGTCGGCCGGTACGCCTCTTCGGTTGATAAATCTTTGCAAGGCCCGTAGAAACGAATCGGTCGTCATCGAATGTGCGACTTCTAGGTGCACCGCACGTGATTTCATGCACGTCATGATACATCCGTATCGCTTTTCTAATCTTTTCCCGCACTTGATCCACAAGGGCCCGAAATAGTCCAACCCGGTGTCACTGAACGGCCACCAGCCCGTAGTTACCCTGCATTCTGGTAGCGGGGCCATGAGTTGTTTGCCTGCTGTGGCATTGCGTCTCCTGCATTGCACACACCGTCGGATCACGCGTTTTACAGTCTCTCGTCCTCTCAACAACCAAAGACGCTTTCGGATGACGCTCGTCACGTGACTTTCCCCGGCATGTCCCTCTACGGCGTGGACGTGTTGAATCATTAGCTCTATTACGGGTTGTCTCGCAGGCAGCAGTATAGGATACTTTGTGTCGAAGTTCAGGTGGGCGTTGGTCAGCCTACTATCCACCCGCAGCAGTCCGTTGATGATTTTGGGGTTTAAACGCTTCAGCTCGCCTCTTGGAGATGGCATGTATTTATTGGTCGGCCCCACTTCCTCCGCCCTCTTGAGTTCTCGGGCGAAAGCCTCGCGTTGTACCATTTAGAAGATATCGTACTCTGCCGCTTGTAGCTCATCGGGACCTATCGGGCCGACCCGTATCCGACCTGAGGGCCGTAGCCCTTTCATGACTAGTAAACTTATCTTGAACCTGGTCAACCAAACTAGCGAACGAAGCGTCTTCATCCAGGAAGAAAACCTGACCAGTCGCGATAAAATGGGCGACGCTTCGACGACGTTGGTTGCTATCACTACGCCTTTGATCTCCAGTTCCAATTCCGTAGGGGGTTTTAATTCGAACACGGGCCAGTCCTGTTTGGGCAATTGCAGGAAGTTCGGCCCTCTCGTCCACGTGTCCAGTTGCCTGAAGTTGTTCGCACCTCGAGAGCACAGGTCGGCCGGATTATCGCCAGACCTGACATGACTCCACTGGTGCGTGGCCGATTCATCGTGGATAATCATGAGCCGGTTAGCAACGAAATTACTAAACCGGCTCCGTACGTTGTTAATGTAGTAAAGTACTATCGTTGAATCCGTCCAGAAGCTCACCGACCAAATGTAGAGATCGAAACATCTCTTCACAGCTTGCACCACCCTGACTGCCAACACGGCTGCGCTGAGTTCGAGGCGTGGGATTGAGACCGACTTCAGTGGAGCAACGCGGGCTTTGGCGAACAGGATCCTCGTGGTATATTGTCCATCTTCTGCGCCCCATCGTCCGTACACCACAGTTCCATAACCGACTTCGGATGCATCGGAAAAGGCATGTAGTTCTCCAGTCCGTGTCGTATGGCCAGGAGTCAAACATCGTGGGATTCTTATGTTCCCTAATTTCTTCAAGGTGTTCAAAAATTCTTCCCAGTCCAACCGGTCCCCTCGGTCCAGTGACTGGTCCCAATCAACTTTCTTACGGCACAGTCGCCGCAGCAAGATCTTTCCGGGTAGCAGCCATGGTGAGACGAAACCGAGCGGGTCGAACAAACTTGAGACGGCAGATAGTATGCCACGACGGGTTATTGGCAGCTCGGGAACGTTCAGTTCGAAAACAAAATCGTCCGTTTCCGCGTCCCATTGTATCCCTAAAGTGCGCTCGATAGGAAGTGGGGAGCCGTCCAAATCTCTTACCCTTTCGACCTTTTCGTGATACGGGATGACCTTCAGCACTTCCGAAGCGTTCGACATCCATTTAGTTAGATGGAAGCCACCCTCTTCCAGCAATCTCGTCAGACCCCTGAACTGCTCTAGAGCTGATTCCACATCATCGAATGACCCAAGGTAGTCGTCGACGTAGAAGTTCCTGCTGACGCTTTCTACCACCGTCCGATGTACCAGATCGCCATGTTTGTTCGCTGATTCTCGGAGGGCGTAGTTTGCACAAAATGGTGACGATATGGCTCCGAAGGGGTGGACGGTCATCCTATAATTCACCACTGCGTTGTCCCGGTCGCTCCCTTCCCACCACAGGAAAGGCAAAGCATCTCGTTCTCCTACCGGAATCTTCACCTGATGGAACATTTCCCTAATGTCGGCAGACAAAGCCACTTTACCCACTCTGAAACGGCACAGAACATCGATCAGTGGTGTGGTCCAGTCAGGCCCCTGTAGTAGGCGATCGTTTAGCGACTTGCCCTGGAACTTGACCGCACAGTCGAAAACCACCCGCAGTTTATTGGGTTTTTTGGGGTTGATAACCGGATGGTGAGGCAGATACCAGATACCCCTTTTGCTGTCGGTGTTAACAGGCACCCTTTCAACGTAACCGAGGTCCTCGTTTCGCTTCATCAAATCCGCGTATCGTTCCCACAGATTCTGGTCTCGAATGAAGCGTTCTTTTAGTCGTAGTAATCGTTGGAGAACATAATTTCTGTTGTCAGTCCACGGGTCAGCAGATGTGCGCCATGGGAGGGGAACCTCGAACTGTCTTTTGAGGCCTCTAGAGCCTTGCCGCACCGTTTGTAGAGCGAAGTGATCCTCTTGAGACAACGTCGGTCTTTCGTCCCCAATGTCATGAAACTCCTTTTCATAAAGCCGTTGCAGATGATACTCTATGCGGTCCGTTTCGGCGGATAAGTAATTCACGGAACCGCGTACCCCTACTGGACCGTATAACATCCATCCCAGAGCCGTGCGTACGGCATAAGGTGCCTGGCGGTCGCCCACTCTTTGGTCAAGCACCCAATGCGCCTCTGGCACGTCGCATCCGATGAGGAGATCCACCTCATCATCTTCCCAGTCTACGACGGTTACATCCTGCAGGTGGGGCCATCGAGTCAAGATTGCGTTCACCGACCTTGGTGCTCGCATGGGAAGATCCGCTAACGTGAATGCCTCCGTTGGTTCAATTTCCTCGTTAGTGTCTAGAGAGATGAGTTGCAGCCTTAATCTACCGGCAGTCATTACCTGTGTTCCGCCCACCGTGCTCACTGCTAACGACGTCGCACCTTTAGCCAGTTGGTGTTTGTCGGCAAACCGCTCTTTCACTAAAGTGGTGTCGGATCCACTATCAACGAAAGCCAACGCCTTGACTATCCCAGTCGGAGTCACTACTCCCACGGCCACTACGCCTAAACGTACCGGTTTACTGGCAGATTGTGAAGTTGAACAGATCACGCTGGGCTTGGCACTCGCCTCGGATATGGTTATTCTCGCCTGATGCAGCAGCCGATGGTGTCTGCCCGTGCAGCCCTCGTAACCACATCGATTCCTTGTTATACAGGCTGCTGCCCGGTGCGTGGTGTTGAGACAGATGAAACATGCTCCTGCCATCCTCGCCATTCCCCACCGTTCGTCTATTGTGGCATTGCCGAACTTGGGGCATTCTGGTAGGCCATGGCTAGTACCACAGGATCTGCAATTTGGTTTCGCCGTAGCATCTCGTGAAATGACGTGTGTGTTGGTCCAAGGCTGGTACTTTGGATGTTCCCGTACAGGGGTTTGGACTTGGCTAGTATAGGGCTTGTTTGCTCGGTTGCTGTCCCGGATGAGTCGGCCGAATCTGCTGTCAGCTATCTTCGTTTGCCTGTCTAAGTATTCAGTCAGGTCTTCGAAGTTGGCTTCTCTGTCGCCTCGGCTTATCCGTTCAGCTTCTTCCGCCCACCGACCCTGTAGTTCGGGAGAGAGGTGACGGACTATGCCTTCCAAAGTGTGCATGGCGTCTAGGTCAGCTCTGTAACCTAAATGGTCGAGGGCTATTGAGCAGTTCTGCATCTTGATCACCAGGTCGGCCATGGTGTAGACGTCACCCTTGGTTTTCTTTGCCTCTGCCATCACGCCCTCTATTAGGTTACGGGCTACTTTGAAAGGTTGGCCAAACAAGTCCCTCAGAATCTTTCTTGCCCTAGTGTAGCCTTGTTCTGGATCGAGCATGGTGCATCCGTCGATAGCTTCTCGCGCTCGGCCTCGGCAGTAGTGAGTAAGGTAAAGAAGCCTTTGCCCAGGGTCGGTTACCTTGTTTTCAACGAACGTCTCGAACTGTTTGACAAACTTGCAATATTGCTCAGCTCGGCCGTCGAAAACCTTTAACTCCACTCTAGGCAGATCGATCGATGGTGGTTTGTAGTCGGCGACCTGCGTGGGGTTCCCTACCTTATTGCACTCTAACCTATCGGAAGTGTCGAAGTCACTGGTCCTATACTCTCGCTGTTTCTGTGTACACTTCTCTGCTTCATGCGCCTGTAGTCTAGCTGAAAGTAACTGTTGCTCTAGTTCTATTATTCTCAGCTTATATAAATCAACGTCCTTACGATCAATATTGCTTTCAATAACACATGAGCTAGCACTGACAGGACTAGGCGATCTAGCATTAACTAAAGAATCATAAGTACCCAAAACCTCCCCAGAGACTTGCCGTATTACTTCCTGTCCGGGTTCGACTGCCTTTGATCCTTTCCTTGGCATTTTGCGTGAATTTTCCTCGTTCCAAATAGATCTATTGAGTATTGTTACGAACGTTTGAGCAATGCGTAGCCAAATTCGCAACGGATCCCGAAATCAGAAGGCGATTATCCGTGATAATTCTACGATACTAGATTATTAAAATAAACAATGACATAAACAATATACAAACCTCAATAATACGATCACAAAGACTCAACAACGAGAAACCGAATAGCAGCGTGTGAGCAGACAGCACGTGCGTCACGCAGGTCCTGAGCAAGGATGTGCCAAAATAGCGCTCTGGGCGCGAACAAACAACAATTGGTCCAGAAAAACAACCAGTTCGTAAAGACAAGTCAATAGTGTATGGAAATGAGTGATGTTGGGGAAAAACACTGAATCGCGAGGGAAAAAGGGGGATTTTCCACGACCGGCTGTTACAGAGGATACACTAGGGCCGAATCGACTTGTACCCTACTATCTATCCGATTTACGCTAAAAATTATTCCCCCAGGGCATCTACTTTGCCCTGGTCATCAGTGGCAATATCTTGGCCTTGATGGATGGTGGACCTACGGCATCTTTTGCCGAGCCTTTTGGTCGCCTGACGATATATAATTTTTTCGGTCGCTGTCCTACGCATTAAGCTAACCCGGCCCAAACTCTCGCTTAGGAGTTCGCAGGAAGCTCGCGGTTTTGCTCTTAAGCACTTTATAACGGGTGTAGGCCAGCCGACTGCCGGAAGCTTTGCAAAGTTTCCAGCCGCAGTTTCTGCGTTTGATGGCCTTGGCAGTTTCAGCCTTTCGCTACTTAGGTTTACCCTCCCCACGTCTTCGTTCCAAGGGTTCGAAATCCACCTGGAGGTCAATCAGGGATCCGTTACTGACCTACAAGCACCCCGCTACAAGAGCCTCCTCTGCCATGCCCCACGTCAGCCCCATCGCCCTATTATGAAACCCATCCATGTCCGTACTACCGAAGTTCCTAACCGGCCCTGGGTCACTTTACTTTGTGTGATAACACCGGAAGCACAGGATCGTCCGTCCTGGCGGACCAATCGTTCACTATATGACACTCACATTTTCTTTTGGGCTGCCCCACTCTCCTAAGATAAATAATAAAATTGAAGTATATTGCATTAGCCCAAAGCATACTAGAGTGCATGTCCAGACAACTCAATCAATGTCAGAATCGAATTTTTCAATGCGGTAAAGCATGCGTAGACTGAGTATCACGGTCAGTGTTATAGTAGTCTAGGACGATAGTAATCCTCAGCAAGTGTTGGGGGTTGATTTCAAACGGCCGATTCTGCTAAATACGGTCGGAGTTGATTACAAATTGGGACTATATCAAGTTAAAGCGGTCATGAAAATTTCTTCGGTCTTTTTTTTCACCGAGCCCATAGGCCAACAGGTAAACCCATCAAACGTAGATATCGCAAAACGGAATCAGACACAATGGTATCGAAACCAAACCACGCGACTAAGAAGAGAATGAAAGAGTTGACAAGTTATAAAAATATTTATAGCAGGACAACTGTGGACTACACCTTGTTACTTTGTGACCAATAACAACTGTCGAGCACACGTGTCAGCAGAGGACAAAACTGCTGTAACCATGGATAATTCAAACAGCTATACAAGCTTGCATTTTTTGTAATTCTTTCACAAATACCATGCTCACATCAACAGCAAACCCTGCGGCTAAAATAAAGCAGATACGGGGCTGGATGAAAAAAAACTGGACTCCTAACATATGTGATGCAGAGTGCACAACACTGAAGAATGATGGATAAGGGGAGATGAGGGAAGGGGTGTACAGTGACATGAGTCGAGGGGGCAGGGTCAAATATAAATCGACTGAAAGGCCCGATGTGCCGGTGGATAATAATGGTGGCGGTGGTGATGTTAATGATGTCAATGATGACGGTGCAGGAGACAATAACAACCAAGCAATACGGATGACACAGAAAGTGTGAAGACAAAGCAAATGTTTGCTTGTGAGTGAGGAAGGGGGAGAAGGAAGCTCCGCTTGGGGAGGACGAGATCAACAGCCCAGAAACCAGATAATTCGTGTTACAGAAAATGTTCATCTAGGCTGGTGGTGATTGGCCGAGCGAGAGAACTCTCACATGAATGTAGAAATAGTACCGGGAATGATCGAAAACGTAGAAATCTCAGAAAAATCGAGGCTCATTTGTTGTGCTATTTAAAAAAGTCTTTGCCAGGGGGAGTTAAAACAGCCATTTCAAAGCTGCAGGGTGTAAACTGTATACGGATAGAAAAACTTGACGGTGTGCAAGAACGGATCTTCAGAGACAAAATGCGATTAGAACAGCTAACATTGTGGTAAAATTTGATGGCGAGATACCGAAGGGACCGATCACGAAGAAAGAAAAAACAACTCCGATGGATAGAGAGAGAGATTTTAAGGACGGTGGTAGAAGAAATATCCGGGTGAAAGCCGGTAAGCGTTTAGCCAATTATCTACATTGTAAAGGAAACCCTGCTCCATCGATCAGCATCTACAATGCAAAAAACGTTTTTAATTTGTATGAACTATCTTTTCCAGAATTCCGATTGTTCGTTTTATTGCTCCAAATCCTTGTACCAAACTGGACTCACCGTTGCCTCAAGCCTGAGTCGCTCAGCTTGGACTCCTTTGTGACTGTATTCAGCAATCTCATTTTTCTTTTTCCAGCCCTTTGCAGTAATTTAGCTGCAGTTGTTGATTTGTTCTTCAGTTTGGAGGGTAAGAGCCCAGAAGAAATACTGCTGAGGGTTGATTATTGTAAAATGGCCTAAATTGTTGTATATAGTACCGTAGCTACTTGAAATTGACTTTCTTTAATTGTGTCGAAATTGGTTGCCACACTTTGTTTGAAAGTTCCATTGGCTGGATTTTCCATACATTTTCACGGGTATGTCCCAGAACATGACTAAGGATGTGTAATAATGGCTGCAATCTAATGTGAAGTGCTTTATTTGGCGATTGCAGAGGCGAACAGCATGCAGAAGCGATAATGGAGTAGAAGGTAGATAAGTGACCTGATATGCATCTTGAGAGATGGATCACACCGTAGCGGTAAAGAGACAGCTACTAGACCGGTGAGTCTGATGAGAAAGCCGGTAGCGGGATATCGGATTTAGGATAAAATAAGACAGTCGATGGAGATGGCAAAAGAAATTATTGGTTGGATACTGGTGGAGTCAATTGAATAGCGATCGGCTGACACCTCTGGTGGAACAAGAGGGCCACCATAGTGATGGTGAAACAGAGGCCGGAGGAAAACAGGTAGCTTGAAGCGAATTGTTGCCCTTTACTTGGTTTGTCGAAAAATATCAGTGTGCTGGTGGAAGATAAATCAATATAGGGAGCGCATAGGTTTAGCGGTTACAAAGGTGGATAGGTCGCGGATGATATGATAGACTGGACGACATGTAAACCCACAGCAGGTAATAAACATTGCACTCGGTGTACCACGCCATAATGACGGGCGAAAGTAAGACACCCTTGAACAATGAGTAGCTAAATTTGCAACGGATCTCGAAATCAGAAGGCGGTTATCCGCCAAATTCTACTGCACTAGATTACCGAATGCAAAATGACACGAAACAGGTATAAATCTGAATTATGTGATCACAAGGACTCAAAAAACAAGAACCGAATTTTGGCGCGCGAGAAAGAAGCACATGCGTCACGCAGGTCCAGAACAAGGATATGACAGAGCAGCGCGCTGGATGCGTACAAACAAACGTTGGTTCGTAAAACCATACAGTGCATAAAAAAGGTCAATAGTGTAAATACGTGATTGATGCCGAGGAAACATGAAACTGCAGCGTTTTTCTCGGGGATTTTCCACAAACAGTGGCTACAACGAATAAAGCTGCATGACATGCAACCGATATGGCTGAAGTGTTACAACAGCCACAGCATAAGATGATTTAGGCATCAGACATATTGTTAGGATATGGATGCTGGTTACTAAGACAGTTATTTATTTATTGAACGGGTCGAGTGAATGGCACAACTCGAGGGAAAGAGAGGCTGCCAAGGTGATTCAAGAAAGGCCGACTGAGGACAGGTAATCATTCAGCAGGTTTCTTACCGTGTTGTGCTTGGATATTTATATATATCGACATCGAGATGATAGCCGGATGATGAATCTATGTGAAATAATTTGAGAAGTGATTGTTCAGGCTAATAGCATGCAAATGTGATGTTACTGTGGGCGTACAGTGAGTGAATAACTTCTGATGACCAATTTGACGTGTCTTGAGATAGCAACAACGGCGTAGCTGCATAGCAAATGTATCCGAGAAGCACAAATGTGGAGTCATAGTGCTCTGCAAGATCAGGAGAAAGCGATGAAAGGACACTGTGTAGGCGAGCAGTTGGACTGATGGAGAGATCAGATAACCACCAATCACACTGATGGCTGCTGGAAGACAGCTGTGTATATTTCAGTGGAGAAAGTCGTTTGGTGACTGCGGTGATGAAATGAACAGCGAAGATAAATGTGCCCGCGAAAGAGTAGCAGCAGCTAGTTCTGACGTGGGGAATGGACAGGTTTAAGGGAGGGACAGGGGAGTAATCAGGCTTGAAAAGTAAAGGGTGTAGGAATTATAGCGCTAGCAAAAATCGATGAGCACTTGTATAAGCAGTCATAGTATGCCAAGTGGAAGAATGGTTGGTAGATGGGGATGAAAGCCATGCGCTATTTAGTACATAAACGGAATGATAACTTTGCCGGGCATGAAAACGTAGGTTACTAAGTCGATATTAGGAGCGAGCTGGACGGAAGAAAACCAGTCTTTGTGGAACACAGGGCGAATGACATGGTAGCAGCAGCAATACGGGCTCAAACGTGATGTGCTGTAGTCTGAAAAAGGTGCCAGTGGGTGGAGCTGACGGTGTGCTGGACTTCCAAACTGAAAGTCGTCTTTGGCGAGTGAGGTGCGATTCTCCGACCTGATTGCGCCAGCACACCGTTACAGGCAGCCTGCATAACCGACGTAAGCCGGCCAGATTCGTTGATCTGGCCGCACACCGAACCGTATGTATTACAGTGGTTGCACTAGTGTGCTGAGTTGTGGAATTCCATGATTTGTTGGCTGGGTTGCGGGGATACCACGAATCAAAGCCACTGGAAAAGCAATCGCGCACGATGCGAACACCAAACATATCGACTGTCTGTTTGGTAAATTCAGAAGGAAAAAAATTTCCAGGTTGGTGCTCATGGAATAGGATGGGTAAGTTTTGAAATAAAAGCGGAAAGGTTGCTGCAGCCCAGCTGTTATGCCCTCTGTGGATTTAGCTAGAGTTAGAACAACAATATCATGAAACCCCCTGGGCGGAAGTTAGAATAAGCTAGAGGAGAACTGGGCCATTGCGACTTTAAGGACCAGGTTTTCGGACTGGGCCACAAACGTGAATGGAACTTGCATGGATCGAGTGTCAGACTATCCGGAGTCCTAGGTAAATTGGCAGTGAGACAAAAATCAGGACAGATCACGCTCTAGCGCGTGCAGATACGTGCAAATTTGTTAATGATGTTACAGAGAAGGGTGCAATGACGAGAAACTGTAGTGGGCCAAAATGTCTAGCCCCTTCATATTTTCAACGCTCCTGACCACGACCCCCTGCTGGTCACCGTCACTCCGTTGATTCTCCTTTCACGCTGTCGGATTTTGCCATAGTCGGTTAGGTCCTGTTTTTATCAGCTGCCGCCAGGCATAAGAGCGCTTATATTGCTAGAAAATACATAGAAGCATATATAGTATTGTCCTTAAGGTACCAGACTCATTCACTCTTCAACTACTTACTCGTTGATACCCTATTTCAATACACTAGATTCCAGGCCTCGTCTGATGAACGAACCGCCACAACCCATGTGGTTTTCCATAAACCATTTATCGAACTACACATTAGTATTTGCCCCCGGTGTCGCCCATTCTCAACTCCTTGCTTTGTTGGTAATTCTCACTAAGCCGCACGATAAGTAGTCGCCAGCACAGGTCTTCTTCGCTTTCCGTATGTTGGTTAATCCAAAAGACCGGACCTCAGCTTTGCGACCACCCATTTCTGTTACTGGCATGATTTTGGTGTTTCGTCTTTCCCCCTAACCCACAGCTGGTAGAATAACCAGACTGCAGCCTTCTCTACTTTGTTTTCAGAACCTGCCCTCCAAGGACGATTGTCGCCTTGTTCATCCCAGGAATAACTTGGAACCTCTCTCGCTGGACAGAAAAATTCAGATTTACACACAACTCCATTTTCTCCCGTCTCACGATCGCCTTCCCCAAGATTCCCACCATCAGACTACTTGAACCCGGACTACTCGATCTCACTGCATTCATACAACTCATTTTAATCCCAACGGTGCGGGACGCCGTCAGATCCACCGCTTTGGCCGGCGCACATCGGGCGTGCAGGACGTCTGCAACGATGGGCGGGCGCAACCAGATTGGCGGATCGCACCTCCTATATCCAGAAACGGTTTTCAGGTGGGGTGTCCAGCGCACGTTTTTGCTTATGCAAGCACTCGCCGACCTTGGCAGTTACTTCTTACCTACCTTCCCGGAGTGGCACGTCTACCTTTTCTTCTGCCCCATATGTCATTATGCTCGTTCCGTGTTAGAACCCGCCAATACTGCTCAATCACTGGCACATTAATTGTCACTGTTTATTGCCTCATCGGTCACCAAAAAAACGTCCGGCGCTGACATATCTTTCAGCAGTTCTCCAGTGGGAAGCGAAGTAATTAGTAACTACCTGCGTTCCTCATCGGTCCATCCGATCGCATCCGCAATGCTGTTGCATCGATTGTTCGGGTTTTCGCAGATTACCATGTTGCCTCCATGGCTGACTTTCTCCGATACACTTCCCATGCAGCATCGCCGCGCCGTTCCCATCATTTGCTACACCAGTCAAATTGGCCATTAGAAATGTGACACGGTCTACTTAGTAAACCATCACCGTTGTTGCAGCCTTTGATCTTCCATATGTTGCATTTGTGTTATATTATTGAAGCTGACCCTGTATCCAGCCTCTAAATCCCACCACTATCTGCACCGGCTGATACATTTTATTTCTATATTCGTTGATCCACTGCCGCTTTCCGCAACATACCTGGGCAGTCTTATTGATCTGTCATTTTTGCGTGGTACACACCACACAGCGTTCATCTGTTGGCGTGCACTTACCTGTGAATTACTCTATCATCCATCTTGCAGAACTGAACACCTATATAATTGCTGTAACCACACAGTCAATATTGACTTGTATTCCACTTCCGCTTTGACATTTCATACCAACCCTATATAAAGTTAACAATTTGCTGCACACTCACCTGCTTTCCTCCGACAGTTCCCTACCACCAGCACTCTGGTAGTCTCCCTCCCACGAGAAACGCAATTGTTTGCCACATATATGATTCCTCCAGCATGCAGCCACCACTTTATATACTACCATCTTTGCAGACTGATATATTTCCATGTTAATACTTCTTGACATAACTGTCGTAAAGTGAATAATTCACCGAACGCTTCGACGAGATTTCTATCCATATGCCTCTCATATTCTGCAGCCCACCAACAACACATCCTCTGGATATGTTCGAATTCCCACCAGTGGTAATTATTTCCTATACGACTTATGTATGTACTCCAGAACTTCAGTCGACATCTTTCGACCTTGACCTTCAAATTTGCCGGTCATTGTTACCATTTTAGTCCACTGTAACACTCTTTGACACTCTGCATACACATGTTGTACCCTTTCGTAAATTCTCATTCCAGCATCACTATAATCATCTGATCATGCATTCTAGCATGCTTCGGGCGCATCCGAAATATACAGTTATCATTATCATTATTATAACACGGAGAGCTAATGATAGCAGCTTATAGGGTTATGAAAGTGACTAGTGTGAAGAGAGAGAGAGTTGTGAGGTTCAAGACTTGCCCGCGTGTGGGGAGTCCTTCGAAAAAGCAACACACACAGGATGACGTTTCGAAAAGACTAGCTACAAGTGAGGTCCCAATCCAAAAGCTAGGTCCTCAGATATATTAGTGGCTATTACTGTCAGGACATTATCAACCGTGAGGCAGTGTGCTATTGATGTTTCAGATTGCATGATGGACACTAAACGACGAATTTCAGTGGCTATTTTGTTCCGAATTCTGGGATGTCTCGGCCGAGATTAATAATATCTCTATTTTAGCCTGGAATTTGAAATAACAAGACGGAGGGAGTAGTGTCCAACTGGACACTCGGCTTGTCTGTGGAAGAAAATGCCAGGCGATGAGCAAGCCTTCGAGGAAAACCAAGGTTAGGTCTCATACTGCGTAGGCAAAGAGGTTTAGTGCGGAGGGCAGAACGCTGCTCTTTATAGCTACTTGCGACAGAATGGCGAAGCAGCTATTTCGTGAATGAGTGTTGTGCGTCCTCTTAAATTACTCTGTCGGTTTAGAGAGTATTAGTTAAGATGATTGAAAAGCGCTTTAGGTAGGGTCCAACGTAGAACAAATAGGGTGGGGGTATTGCTTGGGACAGCCTGTGCTATCTACATAGGAATCCCATGGACTTATTTGCCTTGAAGCCTTGGAAAGATGAGAGTTCCGAGAAGATGAGGGTGCACAAGTAGTGCAAAGCAAGATTTCTTGCTGATGGGCGCATGAGAAAAGAGTTCGAGGGAATTGACAGCGTAGAGTCATAAAGCTGCATCCTTCGGCACAGCGTTCCATTTTCCAGGAGTGACTTCGTCACTCTAGACTTTGTAAATCGTGCTGTGTATTAAGAATTGCGTCGTAAAGGTCACAGAGGGAGGACTGAAATAAATGCTTATCATCAGAAAATGGAGAGGGCATACCGTGACGTATTTTAGAGTGGACATCATTGATGTACAGTAAGGACAGAGGTGGTCCAAGATCACCTACTTCAATGACGCTACCCGTGACAAGGGAGGGTTGTGAGAGATGATAATCGGTTGACGCAACTCAACTGCGTTGGGTTAAATAGGGGGAGAACTAGATGAGAGCAGCTAAATAAGTACAAAGGCTATTAGTATGGTCAGGGTCTGCAAGTGAGAGACACGGTCAAATGCCCTGGCCACGTCCAAGAAAATGACCGTCAGGCATTTCCAGTTGGGTGCGATTTTATCGGCCAGACTGAAAAAATCAAATTGACAGGTGCAACAAGATCGAGCTTTTAGAAAGTCATGTCGGCCTCTATGTGTTAGGTTGTTGGACAATGAACATCGGAAGAGGCGCTTTCTCACGAAGAGTCCAAGTTGTCTAGAAGCTATGGGTGTGCTGTCTATCGGTCAGTAATTCAGGGGATCACGGTGAAGACCCTTTTAGTGGCAACGGATAATGGTGGATGATTTCCGTTTGGACGGGAAAATTCCAAATTCCAGAGATAAGTTGAAGGTGTTTGAAGGTAAATTTGCAACACCAGGCCGGCCAAGTCGAAGCAGTTCTAGCGAGATTTTATCTAAACTGGGACGAGATGAGAGCTTCAATTTACAGAGTATTTCAGACAAAACTAAATGTAAGCTTCGCATCAGAAAAGGTGGATTCGATGAGGGGGCTTGTAGGAAGTGACTAGTTCCAGAATCATTGGTCATATAAGAGGAGGGGGCCGAGCTAAAAGCTTCAGCGATGGCAATGGGATCATCAGTAATTGCATCATCTGGTAACACCAGGTAAGGAATGCTAGGTAGAGAGTGGGCGGTTCTGTTTCTGATTCTAAGCTCAATCTTGAGTAGCTCATCCGGTTGGCAAGCGGCAGAAGCATCCTGTTTTCTGTGTAGAAGGATGAAGAGAGAAGCCATGAGAATTTATGTACGACGCCAGGACCTCTCCACATTTTCTTTGCAAAGATTTGAAGGCATCAGACCGGCCGCAAAGGGCATTCTAAGTCGTGATCTGACTCAAACAGTGAAGGAGTTTAGAATATAATAGACTTGCTGCAGTAGAGTTTCATGGGCCAGAAAGTAGTCGCTTTCATCTACGGAGGGTATTGACTCAATGAACTGTAGCTATTCGTAATGAGGAGACGGAGTACTGGGGGGGGAGCCATTGTATTGTTATAAATGAGGGAACTGAACTGACGGGAAACCACTCTATGATCGCTTCCGGGGAAGTGGTCGAGCATGTTAGTTGCCTTGTTGAACTGGCCTAAGGTGAGACTAAATCTAGTATGCCATCTCTCTTGGTCGGGTTAAGAACATGTTGCATCTAGAATCCTGTTTGAATTTAGGAGAGGAAATTGAATAAATTGTGCTGGGAGGTAAGCGTTTCCCAGTTGGTAGCCGGTGCATTTTAGTCACCAGTAATCATCCTATCTCCACGGGATATTTTGGCTGGGTGGTTAAAAGCATTATTAGGGGCAAGAAGTCGGAGGAGGTAGTACTAGGTGGCCTAAATACAGCCAATGTAGAGGCATCCGTGAGCAAGATGAACGTCGAACTGTAAGCAGTTCTGGACTGCATCCAGAATGGGGTGGTCACAAGACGTCATAGTAAATGTTGAAGTAGGGTAGATTGGGCATTCATCAATTCGCTGACACCTGCCTTTACTAAACATCTGATGACCATTTGAAGAAATCTGGGCCATCAGAGTGGAATTAGTTAGCGAAGTCTTGGTAATAAGGACAAGGTCGGGGCTGGATAGAAGTACAAGGCTTTGCAGCTAATCAAGCTTTTGGTAAGGGACGGACAACCCATGAGATGAACAGAAAGTTCAGCGGGTTTGCTTTTAGTCGGAGAGGAACGACAGTCAGACATTTGGATTGGAACTTACAATGTGGAGCTTGATTTTATCACTACTAGAATGTTTACGGGTTGCGAGAATCATGGCAGGTTGGTATGGTTTTGGGCGGGAAGGCTGAGGAGAATGAGCAAACTCTATGGGATGGCTTGAAATGAGGTCAGCAAAGCACGAGGGGCTGGGTGGGGTGAAAACGAGGGGAGGGGTAAAAGAAAGATAAACTGGCGGGCGGAGCAAGAAGAAACTTGTAGTGGGCGTTAGGTTCGGCGAATGGAACTAGAAAGGATGGTGGTGCAGGGACCGGGTTAGGTGGAAATGGTGGCTATGTGGAAAATCACTGGATGTCAAGAAGGAGGGGAATATAAGAAAAGACGTTGGGTGAATGGGTATGATTAAAAAGAGCTGATCAAGCTAATGGGTGGCGGGCTAGGAGGAATTGGCTGGATCCGAATTTGGAGAGTGTGTGGAATTTAGTTGATCTGTTTGGACCGACGGAACTAACGGAGGAGGGATAAAGGGGTAAGTGCATGCGACCTCTAGTGGACGGGGGTGCATAAGTCGGATGTTGTGGAATGATACTGGTGAACTATTCTTGATGTAGGGAAATCGCTGGGGATAGACAGGTTTTTGGATGGCTTTAAGGACATGTGCTGAATTGGAGGACCTGTTAGTCATGTTCGTGGCTTGCCGCCTACTAAACTTCGTTTGACGATATTCATGCTGGTTAGGACTAAACGGCTTAGAGGGGTGGGAAACGAGTTTCTAGAGGTAGCGTCACAGATGCCATTGTACGGCTTGTTTAAGTTCTTTTCTATGCCATCCGTCTTCGCAACGCGGCCCAAATTTTCCAGCCCTAAAAGGACCGGCTCTTAGGGGGTTAAGAGGGGGTTTACTCTTGACTGGATGATATCTAACCTGCTAGTAACACCTCTGACGAAGACACTATGCATCTAAAAACTCATTTTGGTGTCTTTCTCACCATGGAGCACATACGAATGCTGAGAAATATTCACCTGGTCAATGCAGTGTTACTTTCCCTGGTCATGCAATAATACCGACAGGTGTTTCATACAGGAAAGGTGAAGTGCAGGCAATTTTTGAATATCCAAAAATTTTGCCCTCAAGAAAGCTTCACAGAATTGATGGTTTATTCAGCCTTTACCATCGCCTCTCTCCTAAGTATGCCTAATTGGTGCCAACCGTCACAAACACACCACTCGTTAATACCAAAATATTCGAATTTCCCAAGAATGTCCGGTCCGATTTTGTCGAACTGGAACAGGCTGTCTCCAACATGGCTGTCTTTACGTATCACTCACCAAGCTCCTCTCCCAGCACTATCGGTCGATGCTTCAGATTTAGCTGTTGGTGCTATTTTTCAATAATAATAAGGCAATCAGCAATCTGTACTGCTCCCCTCCAAAAGCCTACAGTCGACCAAATCCGGTTACGGTACATCCGGTATGGAACTTCTTGCAGTTTACTTGACTGTCCGTTGTTTCCAGCAAGTGCTAAACAGCGGATAATTCACCGTCTTCGCGGACCAAGAGCCAATCTTATTCGCTGCTTGGTCAACTACAGACAAGTAATAACCCAAGGAATCCCGCCACCTGGGCTGTATCACTCAGTTTACAAAGGATATACGAGACGTCTCAAGTAAGCTTGGCCCCGTGGTGGATGCTTCTTCTGGCGTCCATCCGATTATGCCAGCAGGTGGCACTGACGTAGCAATCATCACCTCAGCGCAAGTACAAGATCCGGAAGTCAAGCAAGTTCGTCATAACCGCTTTTTAACTTGAAGCGGCGCCACTCATTTCGTCGGAGGGCAAGATCTTTTGCGATGCATCGCAAAGTGCTTCCCGTCCACTTACACTATTTGTGTTCAAGAAGAGGGTCTTCAGAAAGTTGCTTAGTACTCTGTATACCAGATACTAACTGGATCTTCGAGGACGGGCAACAAGCCAAAATTTCGACGCGTGCTAAAAGACGGTAAAATTCGACGGAATAGGTGAAAGAAGTTTAGTGTAGAAACATTGTCTTTCACTTCCACTTTCGGAAGCCACACGTACGCGATACTAGCTAAGCGAGCTAAACTTTCAACGGTCCGCAAACAGAGCATCCAAAAATGTTTTTTGTTCGGCAAAATCCAGTAGTCTTTACAGCAAGGAAACAAACAATGCACAACCCCGTGGCGTCGAACAAAGCACGAGCTGCCCAAAGCTAAGCTGTACTTGGTTGTTTTGTCTACGGTAACTCTTGGTCGTGAATTCGCACTTTCAAACGCAGTCACCTTCAGGTCACTACAACAAATCCCCCCTCCTAGAAAGTAACCGTAAAAGTGATCCTTTGATCTTGTTAAAGGCTTACCGAGCTCATATCTCTATGAGCATCACAAGTCTCATGTGAAATCTGTCGTCTAGGAGGCCATGTTTCTACTCCACCATCCGCTCGTGCCGCCTGTGGAGCACCAAAATGCGAATGGGCTTAGCGGTTATCTACTAAGCTGTCACCTAGGTGTCGCAGAAAACGTTATATGTACCGTACAAAATTATCCATCACTACTTTCCAGGGGTTCCTCCATTCACCATGCCCTTATATGCAGTGGAAGAGGAAAATGGAATGCGTAGGCAAATGGCGATGGGTACAAACGAAGCGAAAGAAACCTACCCCTGTCGATCGGTACAATACGCAAATTGCAAAACGTTCAAAGTGGCTTCCTGAGCTTTAACATGGTTTTAAAAGACGTCATACCATAAAAACAGCGTTAATTGTGATCGAAAAATGAATGCTATTTACGAGACACTTTGGCCAGTGTGCATGACGACCAGGTCGCGCCTTTCGCTGCGGCTCTACTGTTTTGGGCTGCGCTAGTTGAGGCTCGGAAGTGACCCCTGCGATGGCTGAAGGAACTATTGGAACACTATCGTCCGGCGGTGTTCCCTTTCCTAGGCTACCGTCAAGATGCTCAACCTCAAGACGGTCGACCGATATGGTTTCACATTTGCTGTCTCAGCTAAAGAGGTGAACTCGATCGCATCGCTCGAGCGCCTTATGTTGGCTTTCAAAAGGCCACTATAAAGATATTCTAAAGCTGTCTACTCGTATGGAGACGTGGACTCAAGTGGGAGTTCAGGTGGAAAGTGGGCCGATCGAGAATAGGGTCACTTAGAATGCATTTGCGAAGGACGCATCTGGGCAGCTAACCATTGAGCATATGAAGAACAACCGTCATCGTTCACGCGACTTATCGCAAGGTATTCCCTGGTAACCGAGGCGTTTGACCAAAAGCTAATTCCGCAGCAGAAGCCTTAGTACCAGGTTTATAAGAGAGAAGCAAACCTAAGAAAGCGATTAAAAGCACCTGCCCCCAATCGGAGCTGTCAGCGGTGATGAGTGAAGCTGAGCTGTCGATGAGAACGCTCAACCATACCGTTGGCTTTTGGGTGGTGTTTTCGTGCAAGAATGATGACAGTCTAACATGCACAACTTTTCACCAGACAGAGTTGACTCAAACTGTGCGCCGAGATCAGTAGTTACCTTTGCGGAGCAACCGTACAATGAAACCCGACGTTCCGTAAAAGTAGCTATTACGGTTTCCGTCTCTATATTGGCAATGAGAACAGCCGCACACCAAAGGGTGAAACCGTCGACCATAGTAAGAAGGTGAAGGAATCTGTACACGGGCTGAGAGGACTAACGATATCTATGTGGATATGAGAAAACTGTGGGGATACAACGGGAAAGTGGCATTTTAGGGCCATTGTGTGTCTACTTAGCTCCAATCTTTGGCTGTGCTAGCACGAACGAGCCCAACTGCAAATATCCTTTTACAGGCCACGCCGGACTTACCTATCTGCAACCAGCTTGGTGGTAGTTCGGATGCCACGATGGGCTAATTTACGTAAAAAGCCGAAAACTGTTCGGCGCCAAGACATGGGTACCATTGAACGTGGGGTTGGCGAGGATGTCACACGTTATCGAACCCGAGGAATCTGCTAAAGGAAGCTCCAAAGAATTGAGTGATTTGACCTGGCTTGGATCTGTGGAATCCAACTGCAAGTTTTGGGCCAGAGCCAAAGCTTCGAGGTCTTTGACCCGTGGCTGTCCAGAGATAGCGTCTACTGGATAAACGGCATCAGCTCTAACGTTGTCGGCTCCAAAAATGTACCAAACGTCGCTGAAAAACTGTGCCACGAAGTCTAAATGACGAAACCCTCACGGTGAGTGTTTATCGGTTCGACTGTGAAACGAATAAGTCATTGGTTTGTGATCCGTAAAGATGAAGAACTGTCTGCCTTCAGGAACTTGTTGGAAATGGCTAACAGTGCTGTAAGCAGCAAGTCGTTCCCGACTAAACGTAGAACACTTGTCTTTAGCTGGTAGGAGACGACGAGAGAAAAAGGCGGGTAGTCTTCACTGTGATGCAGACCACTGCTTTAGCACGCCACATATGTCTTTGTCGTAGGCGTCGATGGCTATGCTAAATTGAGCTTCGGAGTCGAAACGGACCAGCAATGTGGCTGAATTCAAGGCTTCTTTGCCTGCACTAAAGGCTATTTGAGCAACCTCGGACGATTCTATGGGACCGTCTTCAGCCCCTCGAAGCAAATCTCTTACCTGCTGCATCAAGTGAACGCAGTTTGGGATGGGATGCAGATAATAGCTTACGGTCCAGCTGAAACGAAGAACGGCCGTCGCGGAATTAGTCAGTGGAAACTCAATAAAAGCTTGTACCTCTTCCTTTAGGTTTCGAATACCACGTTCTTCGATCATGTGGCCTAGAAACTCAACTGAATTTTGCCGACGATACTTTTGTCCCCATTGACGGTTGAATCATGTGCGGGCAAAAGCTTGAGCAACTGGGATCGGGACATTTAACGTTTCCCCGTGAGGGGAAATTCGTGGTAAGTGCAAGCCATGATCTTGCGCTGATTACTTCTCTGCCCTTTGTACACACTGCCCGCTTCTACTGCCAATTGAATGGTTCAACAAGGTTCTCGGATTGGTGTCATTGTGTTGGCCTCTACCGCTTGACCGGGGCTGAGAAGACGATCAATCTTGATTATCTGAGGAGGTAAAAGTCGTAACAGGTTTTCAGCTGATGAACCTGCGGAAGTGTCACTACCAGAAAATCTGCTCTCACACAAGCTATACGTGTGTGACCGTCAAATTATGAGATAAAAAATTGCGGACGGCTAAGCCTGGCTCACTGAGGTCACCGCGTATCCAAACACTGGTAGGGTGCCTACCAGTATGACACTCTGACGGTAAGCTTACGTCTCTCAGGACGCTTGACCAAGCCAAGAGAGCGGGTTAAACGGCCGTGACTGGTGGTGCTAGGCTTGAAGAGGAGATCTGGGCTACGGCCCTGCTCCCACCCTGTGAACCATTTGATTACTACATTCACTCTGTTGAGGTAGTACTGAATAGCTTGCCGTATGCTGCCAATGCTCTTGCATGCACCCGGTCCTTGTGGCTGGACAGCACACACGTCTCCTGGCGGTGCCTATTCCGGGTTTGAATGATAACCTGCTCTTTGACCGTAAGTGCAAAACTGAAGGATGGATCACTCGGATCGTGTGTCGATGAGGAGCCCAGTCAACTGTGTGAAATATTGCAGACTGCATACTGCTTTAAACATCTACATCTTGAACGCATATTGTGGCCGTGAGTTAGCAAGTGGCCACGCCTGTCCGAGGGTCGGATTATAAAATACCAACACGCCCAATAATTCGTGGCTTGGGTTTTTCCAACTGGCGTGATCTCTACGAGCAATCATGTGAGGTGCAAGATCTACGGCGTTTCCATAATGTGCTCGGACGCACGCTTGTCTTGACTGAAAGCCGTGGTGAGGTGCAGTGGTGGAATCGTGGTTTATTATTCTGGTTGGTGATCATTTGTCAGTGCGTTAAGCCATCCCCTACTAGGCTCCCTTTTGATTTCTTGAATGGTTTCATACTAGACAAGATCCTTTACCATCGGTTTGTAGCTGATTTGATGCTGAACATGGTCACTTGTCTGATGCTGTTTTCATATAACGACAGTATCCTTCGTGATCTGTCTTCCGGACCTGGTTCAGACGTGCTTACTCGCCGAAATTAAGCATGTCACTAAGAGCAGGAAAGGAAACGAACCAGGAGTCCCTCAGTGACGGCCAGTGAACAGGGAAAAGCCCAGCACGGAAGCCTGTGGCCGTTTGGTCCCTGGGCAAAATTGTGTTCAGGTTTGCTCGCGAAGACACTGCCCCAACCTTAGTCCTATGATTAGTAAGGTTACTCGGACATGGCTCAATGAGGATGAATTCCCCTTGGGGGTGGAGATTAAAAACGGTCAGTGTCTTCCTGGGCAGACCCTGAAGTCGAGTTTTTTGTGAACGCAGCCCAGAGCGAGTGGTAAACTCCCGCTCGTAAACACTCACCTGGGGAATCGGCCAGCCCTGAAAATGGATGAAACTGGGGCGTCCGACTCATACAGGACCGTCGTTGCAAGCTGAGTCGGTAATGTGTGGTTCGAGGGCAAGCCACATGACTCAGGACCGGAATTGTTGCGACTAACAGGAAGGTCGTCGTGGTGATTGGAAGGCCTCGGGGGTGAGCCTGACTGGGGCCTCCTTGTGTGCAGATCTTGGTGATAGTAGGAAATATTCAAATGAGAAACTTGGAGGCCGAGATGGAGTACGGTTCAATGGGAATTGCAGTTGGCCATGGGTCAGGCGGTCCTTATTGATCCGGTAAATCGGCGCAGAGACGAGGCACCTGACACTGTCAGGGTTTTTGCCATTGTACTGTTGCACGGTAGCCCCCTGTAGCGAAAGGCAATCGGGGTTAATATTCCCGACCCTGCGGGCGGAAGTTGTGTGCTCTCGCTTCGGTCAGTTTGAACTAGGGAGGTAAGGCCGTCGACCTCAGAGACGTCGGCGAGAGATCCGGGAAGAGTTTTTCTTCTCTTTTTAGGAGTGCACCATTCCCTGGAAATGCGTTGTCCGGTGATAGAGGACTAGCTTCCGGGTCCATTTTGAGGTTATGAGAAACTTAAGGACTTCTTCAGAGGGAAGGGTTTTATATAATTGAGGGAACAGAAAGAAAGAAGAATAGTGGGGAATCTGATAAAAGATGAGCAGAAGCGGTCTTCAGGCTCCCGGGGTCCGTACGGTAAGTTTCTGGTGGAGGCTTTTTTCCTACTTCACAGCGGGATACCGTGTTGCAAGGTCTGTCATTGGTGGTACGGAAAAACTGATGGGCAAGTATTGTGTTCGACAGTCGTATCTCTCGTTCGATCAGCAAAGAGTGCCGTTTCAAAGAAGCATGGTCGGGTAGTTCGCAGGCTTGCTCTTTTTGCCTTCCGATAAGCTGTTATGCCGTTGTTACAACTTGCAGTCTCAAAGAACAAAACAACTTAAATACCACTCTCATCGCCTTTGTAAATGGGTCCAGCAGGTAAAAGGAACGATCGAAGTTACACCACGCGGCAGCAAAGAGATGGGATATCTGAAAGGCGTAACGTTGGTTAGTGACGGGTTTCTGGAAGTAACCTTTATTTATTTCATCCTGACGAGTAAACATAGCGTCCAAAATGAATGAGTTTTCGGTCTGATGCCAAAATGAAGGTGGTCACTCCTTGGAATAGGAGCATTTAGATGCAAACAAAAACGTTCGGGGTGGAAGTTCTATCCAATATGGCATTTTCCCCAGTTGGGATGAGACAGGATTCCCTTGAATCAGAAGTAAGTAAGATATACGTAGATGCATGAATAAACTCACCAACGACAATAGATTAACAGTTGAATAGTCATTGCATCGGAATGAGTATAAAGGCGTCAGGTAACAGGTCGATGTCGATGGTTCGTATGGAATCAAACTGATATCTCAGTCTCCTATTTTTGTCGTTCATTTCGAAATCAGGCTTGCGGGGGTAGGTCTACTGGAATCTGTTTTTTACCATCCACCTGCTCCTTCTATTTTCGCGACGCATATCTTTTACTTTTGACCGTTTTATCCAACCTCTTCTTCGTTTATGTTTTTCTTATTCTTCCGGCCTTCGTATCTTTTCAGTTCATTCTTTCTTTTTCGTTTTCCTCGCCCTTTTGGTTTTTTGATTTTTTCTTCTTCATTCTCTTGTTCCTTTTACGTACGCGCCCTTCGTTTTCTAGTTGTATTTCTGCTTGCTTTCAACCGGAAGAATCTTATCAACACGGAGTCTTTTCCTGTCCTCTGTTTGTCGGTCCGGTCAAGTGAATTTTCTCAGAGACAGGAGAAGTTGTGCTCCTCTGCACTTCTCAGGGTCCTTGAAAGCAGCAGATGAAGTGTATTCACGATACGCCGTGGTTTCTCTGCCTTCTGGTCTTCCACCTAGTGCGCAATATGCGACTGTGTTTTCAATCAGGAAGCAAGTGGATAGAAAATATGGGAAACCTGGCGTTGATAAATGCGGACTTGGATGTCCCTCGGAACATCAGGTTTCCCTCGGGAGAGTTAGGTCACTTTCAATCTAGTTCATTTCGGGTTGTACAAGTCAAGTAGTGGCCGTGGCAAGCCAAACCTCCAGAATTACCCCGGTGTCATGCACGCAGTTTAAGCACCCATCACTGTGCACTGTAGTTCACCGACGCTCTGCTAAAAGTGACAGGGAAAACTAAAAATGCATCGCATGCCAACTGCGAGAGACAACATACATACTGAGCACCCACTGAGTCAATTTGCAACAAGCGTAAGCGCCTGCTATACTACACCTCCGACGGGCCATATTGGTATCTGTCATTCGTCCATTGAACATGCACAAAAACCCAATATTACGGACAATCTCGTTTTACTTACGATCTAGGACTACCCCGAAGGATTGGAAGGTGTGCAGGTCTGTCATCGCACCAGGCAGACTGTTCCATGGCGATCGGCAATAAAATCGTCATTTATTTATGCGTGAACAATAGGGGGTTCAGAAGGCTGTGCTGGATGAACCACTGGAGATATATTAAGGTTAAGGTACAGATCCGTTGCTATTATTCAACCTCAGAAAGCAAGGCGTGGGCGAACATGTTTTCGGTGATTTCATTCTCAAGCCAATTACAATCACAATTATATGAAAAAAGTAAGGGAAAGAAAAGGGACAAATTTAATCAGTTGGTCAATCAGTCAGTCAATCACTCGATTGGTTGGCCGACTAATCGATAGATGAACAGGGGACATGGTAAAATCACGTGCCGTCGTCAGGGGCTTGGATCGGCATCACGTTCGAGCATGATGTCATTGACATTCGGCCACGGAAGTTAAAGTGCTTAAACCAGCTTTTTTGTGAACAAAGCTTGGGCCGCAATAGCCGGATGCTGATTGCCTCAGCCGTCGCTAGCGTTCTATATCTGACCGATTTTGACTCAGTCAGTTGAACCCCGTATAGGACACTGAATGATGCAGCTGGATCAGCTTTGTGGCCTGCGTCTAACAGATGGGCGAGAATGGAGCTCGATAAGGCCTCTCTTCCCCCATGTTGGAGCCAACGTGGTTGATGCTCTTTAATGCGTTTAGATAAATGCCTTGTCGTTGAGAATGAAATCATCGAAAACATATGTTCACCTACGCTTTGTTTTCTGATGATAGTCAAGGGCTATTTCTGTTTACTCAAGAATCGCTATTAGTCAGCCGGCGACGGTCGTAGAAGCCGTAAACCAAGCAACCAAACAACGGTTTGGCGACGCCATAAGATTGACCCTGTGATAGGGGTCAAGTATGTGAGACCTAATCAAAGGCTTCTGTCCATACCTAGAAATACTATTGTCAGCTACTTCCGTGGCTGAGTTTATTAGGTTAACTTGGCAAGTAAAGCGCGAATGGTTTTTTAGGAAACCGTGTTGACCTGCACTGAGCAAGTTGTTTGTCAGAAGGCGAGCCATTATCTTACATTTTACGATCCTCGCCAACAGTTGGTGGTGATCGGTGTGTGATTCGCGATAACCATCGGTACAATGGATAGAAAATTTCTAATGTAGAGGACGATTATGGAAGTCTTCTACTGGGCATGGCTCGAGATAAATCTCAAAGACAAGCTGGATAAACTAGGTGAAACCATAGGGATGTCCAGAACTCCCAGACTAAATTTAGTCGGTGGAATACCCTTCGGGCCTGGTCGGTAATGCGGTTTGATAGAGACTAGAAGTGGAGAAACATCATTGTGGTAAAATGATACTGTGAGTAAAGTCTCACTGTGTGGGCATGCAGAATGCCCCCAGGTATAGGTTCAATGGACGCTGGGGAGGAGGCAGAAGGTTGTGGACTAACATGTCAACGCATTTTGGCCTGCTCAGCAGAAAATTTATGGGAATGATACGGAGCATTAGCTTGCGCGGTTGAGAAATTCTTGCTTTTATCAGTTTTCTCAGAATGTCTGTCCTTTAGGTTTGGCACAGTGCTTTTGGTTTCTGCTGTGCAAGCGCCGGTCGAGTGCGTGAGTTGATTTTCCGTGATGGTCGGTCTACTTGAACACATAATGATAAATCCCGGGTACTGATTGCGATATGATTTAGTCTAGAGAGTTCACTTTTCAGCCGGGATAGTCTGCTTGTTCTCCAGTCCGTCGAGGTTAGCATAACATGGGTGATGTTTTCTAGAAATTTGCCGAGAGCAGAATGCAGCTGATCTGCCCCCACCTAGAATAAGATGAAGGAAGTGATTTATTCCAATTCTTATATCTGACTAGTTTCAGAAAACCGTTTTAGTGAGCTGGATGATATGGTCCGGCGGAGGAATTGGAGAAAATAGCAACTTCTGATACGGAAAATTCGCAGGTGACCACATCGTGGTCAGTTCTGGGGGAGCCACCCCTGCCGAGGTGGCCACTTTGTGATGACCTTGGGAAAACAGGCCTTGAGTAGTATTTCCTCTGGTAGGTTAGTAAGCTTGCCAACCCAAGCACCGAGATGGGTGCAGGTAATGAATCCCTGATAAGTTCGTGGGCTGGAGAGTGGTGGTAGACACACTTATAGAGAGCTCAAGCCACTTGGGATAAACTTGTGATCAGCAGGATAGATGGAGCCAGACTGGGAGGCGGCAGTGGTGGGTAAATTGTCGCCCCTGACTGATTCAGGCGATTGATAAGTGCAACCAAACTGGAGTTCTTGTGATAGCAGTCTAACTGTTACCCAGGATGAGCCATGAACCACGGCGAGGACTGGGTGTTGCACTAAGGAAATAAAAAAGACATTGCATTACATCAGGCAACCCCTACTCGACGACGACTTCTAGAATCACTGAAGGCCTTGCATCCAGCTACCGTGAAGTTGAAGTCAGGAGTGTTTGCTTCGGACCGCTTCTCTATCTTGAGAGTGAATTTGTAGTTAGGCTAGAGGACCCGGACATGTAGAAGGTGCAATTTTGCCGGCAACGAGCGTATGTTGATGGTAAAATGGTAATGCCTGCTGTGCTTCCTTGCTTTTCCGTGACGGGTAGTTCTGTGACCAATGATTCCAGAGGGGATGAAGGCGGTGGTACCTTTGGTGTCGGTACCGGTGTGGTAGGTGAGATAATACCGGACGGAGTGTCGCATAGATGGGTTGATCAATAGGGAGAAAGGGCCGCTCTGGTAGGACAGGCAGTACGGTCGAACGTAGTGATTTATATGGACGCGTATGGAGCGGCTGTTTACCGCAGGACCAAGAGGGAAGGTGAGGGGTGCCTCGCTGAAGGTGAGAGTATGATCTGCAGCCGACGATTTATGTGTAGTAAATGAAAGTTCAGTTTCAGAAGAGTGGTCTCGGTTTGTGTATGATGTATGAACCAGTGGGTTCGTGGGTACGAAACTACTAAGGAACGGGTTAAGACGATTCAGCTGGGGTGAAGCTATGGCACGGAGCCATGCTTTGCTTGGGAGAAATAAGGAAATTAATAGGTGCTTCGCCCAGGTGATACTGTAACTGAGAAAGCTACAGCAACAAAATGGTGCGGATATCAGACCGGCGGAGCCAACCAGTCGAGAACCATGGGCCGAAAGAGAGACCGTGATTTTGTGAAAGCACTTCGCACCAGACAAAAGGGGCGTCCGGACTAGCACGGACAACTCAGCGGGACCTTTGGCAGCCAGAAAGATAGCCCAGATGGGAGAATACCGACGAAGCCGTCAAGTGGAGAAATTAGACGGGTCAAACAGAAATAAGGCGCAAGACAATCAAGCCAATGGCCGCAAGCAACCGACCAGAACGCAGCCCGAGTGCACGTACAGCTGGAGGATCAACGTTGCTGTGGCGCGTTTCGCAAAACGGACGATCTGAACTAGTGTGTGTGTTCCGGGAACTTAACCTGTTTGCCCGCCGTAACAGAAATGTTCTCAGCAGTCCTGCCTTTTTTGTTACAATATGTATCCGTGAGATGTCCCCCAGGCTGGTTGGTTAAATCGGGAGCTCATTTGCAACGGGTGGTTAGTGACGAACCGACATGGTTCATTCGAAGATTGCCAATTGCTAAGATAAAGTAAAGGGCTGCAGTAGGGCAAAAGCTGTATAGCAATTTTTGGTAACTGATCACTACCGGATGTGACACCCAGCGAGTACCACGAACGTGACATTTGGTTTACTGGGAACAGCGATTAAAGTAAGAAAGATGGTGTTGGAACACAGTTGGCGATATTGTACTGCATCATCGGAAGTCCTGTTGATAACGCCTGAACATTTGTTTGTACCGTGTTGAGGGACGGATGTTTTCCGGGAGGTGGGGATGCGATGGAGGAATGGGCCGGGCAATAAGTTGTCTAGTTTTTACTCGGGTATCTCAGGTGGCCTTCTAAAGCAAACTGGGAGAACGATGGAGCTAACGCTGAAGCCATCGAGGTTTTGGATAGTGGCAGGGATGGCGGAAGAAGTCGTAACAGAGGCCTTGCGGAGCAAGGTTGTTGCTGATTGGGAGTAGTAACTGGTCTGGGGAGATTAGCAGGTGGTTTACGCGGTAGATGTTCATAGGGTACAGTGTGGTCGCCTCTGTAGGAAGCCTGAGTGAAGGGTGTCAAGCCTACGGAAACATCAGAGGAATGACTGCCGTCGGGCGCACGTTGGGTGAGACACATTGAGACCAGTAGGGAGCAATATTGGACGCCGCGGCGGGTGAGTAGCCCCGGGTAAACGAACAAGAGATACGAAGACGGTGTCTAATGGAGCCTTTGGAGGGAGTGTTATGGAGGATGATAGTGGGTCGGTATGGGGGCGGAATGTACTATTGGGAATACGGTAGGTGACCGCTAAACACTTATGAAGTCTAGAAGAGATCAGCACTGGATGCTGAGGTGGCTTGGTAACGCTGGATAATATATCTTAAGGACGGTATGGTGACTCTAGGTGGGGCCTTTGGGGCAAATCACGTATACATCAGGAAGGCGTTAGTAGGGACACTGAGGGGTTGGTTTGGGGATGGAGGGCAGTGGTGGAGGAGCAACCATGGTTTTGGTAGCGGCCCTGTGAGGAAGGTGATCCGTGGCAGGGTAACTGGGATTGAAGCAAGACGGGAATAACGAATTAGGTAGAGCTTCTTGAAGCGGCAGGCATCTCAAAGGGCTCCATCGAATGAGTAAGGGTGCGGAGTAGTAGCGAAGGTGCTGCTGATGAAAGAGGCCTTGGTATGAAGGGTCAGTTGGCATAGTGTGCAGTGGGTCAGAGTAAAATACGGCGATGTTGAGTGGTGAGGAGCAGAGGAGGTTTAGGCCTCGCAGGGGTAATATAGGGCATAGTACGGGGCAGAAAAGGGTCAGGCGCTGGCCACAGGTTGTGATACCGTTTGGCATTCATGCTGGCAACCCATCCTGCATGATTTGGTCTTGGTAGAGCTGGCAATGGAGGCGGTAAACTTAGTAGAAAGCTTGTGATGTGGTACTACATCTGTGGGTTTGATGGCGGCGGCATCTGAGTTCAGGGACGCGGTATGAAGCAGTTGGGTACGTGGTTCTCCGGGGGACCAAATCGAGACGCTAACGGGCTAGCGCCAGGGTGAGCGATGCGGTGGAGGTTGCGGATTGGTAATAGGCCGGCTAGCTGAAGCGAGAGAGGTCACAGGTCGACGGTCGATTGGAGATGGAGGCGTGACGATGGCACTGCACGGGGGCCTTGGCCATTAGGAGCAACAGGTGACGGGGGTGACGTTGTGACCGAAGATCTAGGAGACAACTTTGTAGCTGGCTGGTCGGTGCGGGGTGGCGCTTTGGAATCTGGCGATTTGTTGGCTCTTTTGACCGATGGAACTGGGCGTGAGTGGCTGCTGGCTGAGAGGAGGGGCTGTGTTGCTCGCCTGTGGGTAGACAGTGGCGCAGACCAAGGTGTAAATGAAGCCTTTTAGGGGGACTTTGTGGTGTTGGAGTAGAAGGGGACAGATTTGAGTCCGCATTTTACGCTCGCAAGCTGGTCAGCAGGGGTGGTGACGATTTACTGACGGAGTGAAATTGTTCAGGGGGATTGGGCAGTACCGGAGCAGAGGGTGGCTGGAGTACTTGGTTGCCGGCAGTTAATCTAAGGACCTCCCTCTGGAGCGTATTTTGTCAGAAGTAATTGTTATATTTTTAAATGAAGTGGATTTTGCGATGGACTTTCTCTTTCTGACGAGTTTTACGGCAGTGCTCTCTTCCAGGAACTGAAACAGTAGCTGGCACATGTTTTGATGTGGCCTTTTTCTGAGTCTTTTGCTGTGGCTCTCGCGGCGTGACATACCACATGCCATTAGCAAGGACTGTTCTACCGAAGACAAGGACAGACTACCTGGAACGTTAAAGACTAGGGCATTTTTGAAATTTTTTATCCTCTTATGGACTTCGGAAGCAACTGAGTCCAGGAGGTGGCTATCTGGTAGGAGACTTTCAGCTTTCGGACATCTTGAGGGATCGACGATGTATGCGAGTGGCAACAGCATGGTCAGCTCGTCATCAACGGATCGTAACCGTTCCTCTAAGGACAATAAGTTTTACTGAAGCGCATTATATTTGTTATTGGTTTCACTGTTTATATCGACCAGTGGTACTGAACAAGGTACTGGGGAGGAAAGACATCGATGGCGTTTATTGCTTCTAGGTTGAACCCGGTCGACCATCTGGTGGATAAGGCGATCGGTAGAGGATTGAGGCATGATATTTCCAAAACTTCTGATGGAAGAGGATTTGTGAGTCTGGCGCTAACCTCAGACTTTGTTGTTCAGGAGAAACGCCCTGATTTATATTAAGTGTTGAGGATATCTCAAGAAGCTCTTTGAAGGTTATTTCCATGGATATCTTAGTGGAAACTGTACCAATAACAGCATGCTGAAGGACGACGAAATTTTCGAGACTGAAGGGTCAAAGTTTGGGGGAAAAAATTAAAAACTAGGGTCTATTTCGGCGAAAAGCAAGAACTCTGCTCTGGTCGGCAGCCGCATAAGTGACGATGTGATTGGGGAGCAGAACAAACAGACAGGCTGTGTGTAGCGGGTTCAATAAACAACATTTGTTTGAGTCGAACCCGGCGTAGAGGTCCATGGCTTCAGTGGCTGCGGTGCTCCTTTTGAAAGGCTGAAAGTTTAAAAGCTAGCTCTTAGGAACCAAGGCCCGTGAATTAGCCAAATGAAGCTTTAAAATGATACAGCAATTAACGTCAGAGGTGATAGAACAATGGTAGCAAAAGGTTGTGTCTGCAAGAGGAAAAAACTGAGTAGGAGAATAATCAGAAGCTACAGTTTAAAAGTTCTTATTCACAGGCCTGATCCTCAAGCAAGCTGGTGTCTTTTGGAGGCAACAGAAAACTAATAGTGTTGAGACTTCGGGGCCAGGCTGAGCCTAGCTATTGGCGGAAATTTGCAAATAACCAGGGGTAGCTCATTCCGAGGCTTGGAGTACGTAGTGAGAAAGAAGTTGCATTTCATTGCAGTCACTATGGCGCGGTGACAGCTAGGCAGACAGTGTGGTGTCATATACGGGTCACACATTTCCATTTCTCAGAATACGCACAGCAGAATGCACACCATGTGCTAGCAGTGTACTCGGTAGGATCAACCTCGATTGCGACTGGCCAAACTAATTCCGTATACTGTATCACGGTAGCCAAGTTCTCCTTGGCTAATGAACGCGGTTCCTGAACTGAGGTGCGGTAATAAGCAAGCTTAGGAAACGACCAGCAGAAACCGAGCGTAATTTTTGCCACTTGCACGAATACTATCTCACCCCACATAATTATTGCATGGTATCCGGAACCACTGTTGTTCCATCCCGGTGTTGCTCACACAGAAGAAACTTACGTGGAATTCACTTCGGTTTTTACGCGAAGAAGGCAACAAAAAGATGGTAATCGCATTGGCGTGGCCCTGAATATGACCCTGGGTTCGTCCTCTTGTTGAAGTGCCGAAGTCAGTTCGACATGCACTGTATGCAAGGACAGTTTTCCTCGTTATCAAACGCCACACCCTGGAAATGTGTCCATCTTACGCAGACTCCACTGTGAACCTACTGAATTTCCTTATCTAAATTCACGTTTGGTTCGTTCCGTTGGTAGACACTGCAGAATTCTTGCCGAATGAGCGAGTAGTCTACTTGCAACCGTCGTGTTTTGGAATTTATCTTGTACGTTGTGGACGTTGTAATTTTGAGCCACCTCACCGTCACCCCCGGCAAACTGAAGCTTGACAGACACCTCACTCTCCGCATAAGGATGCGTAAAACGAAAGCATTCACAGGTAAATGATACCACCTGGACAGTTTATCACAGTTCCCTTTACGGTGGACGCAGCAAAACTGGTGCGCTATCTGCTCGACGACGAGCCAATACAACATGAAACCAGGCGATGACGAAGTTTCTGCGCGCAAAAGCTCGTGTACAACTTGTGAACCCATTAAAAGTCAGGATGTAAAGCAACGTGGCGGCATTAAACCAATACTCGCACAACAGGCAAATAGCCGTCAGTGAGTTTTCTTCTCAATTGCCAATGTTCTCAAGAATAAGAGGTCTAGATCTAGCCACATTTGCCATTGAAGCTGTCAAGTCCTATCGACGGAAAGGTGCTGCACACCAGGTCTGTTGGACCAAAATCCACGGTACCTCCGACTGATCCAAATGGAGATAGCTGAAAACTGAAAGCTTCGCGTGAGAGAGACAATGAAGAGTAAATTGATTTAGATAGAAGACGATTGTGTGGCAATGAAGCATTGCTACACCGCGAAAAGTGGTCCACGACGGGATACAAAACACAAGGTAAATCGAGGAGCGGCCAATGTAGATTGTTAAGGAAGGCCAATGACAAGATGTTTTGGAAGGTTTGATACACGGTGGATTTTGGGGCACAGATATTGAGAGCGTGGGAACATATTGGGCCGGGCAACGAGATGATTACAATATAAACGACCGGTGAAGGACTGGAGATTGGAGAGCGAATATATATACCAATATATATTTGTATATATGTATATTTGGGAGGAGCGGAAACGAGAAGCAGCGGAGTGCTGGAACGTGGAAAAGGCTGCGATTTTCAGAGACAGGCAGTACTAGATCAGGATATATAGAAATAACATAGGAAAATAGTGATAAATCTTCTATATGACAAGCGGACACCGCGGATTAACGGACAGAGAGGAGCAACCTTGGATGCTGACAAACTTTGCCAGCTGTGAAGAACAGCTCATAAAGGGGAAAGATAAAGGAACAAATCGAAAGAAAACAGGTAAGGTTGGATTTATTCATTCGGCTAATGCAGGTGCAACGTGCGATAACCGCCTGAAATAAGGATGCACTTGTAAATGGATGTACACTATTCAGCAGGAAGATGACGACAGTGGAAATCGCTAAGGAGTTTAGAGTGAATATAGCTGGAAAGTAAATTGAGTGTTGTATAACATCAGCGGGGAAAGGTAACCGGAAAGTAAAACGGACTGTTGTGCAGGGAGGCAGCATTTTCAAAGACGAACAATGTATGAGAGAAAAGAGTAAATGGAGAGCCAGAGAGATCAAGTAATGGCAGAACATATTTTGTGAAACTTTTCGCGAAATTCATGGAGTACCGTTGTCTTCACATTAGTTGGAACTTGAGAAAACAGAGCAATCCGAAAAGCACACAAGAGGCGTTGGACAGGGAACCGATGTGTAAATTCTGTTTAATCTTATCCATGATCCCCCATCCACTGAGGTCGACTACTGAATCAGACTTTCCAAAAGTCAACCAAGCATAGCCTGGTGAATTTAGGTGACATCAAAAGCCTGCGGGAAGGCGCGACGCAGATCAGGGCCTAAGGTTAAGCTCTGAACGCCCTATGCTTGGGTGGGAATTCATTTGGCTCCTTACAATGTCTACTCCAAAGACAAAACGATGGGCCATTCGGAAACGGGTGTTGTGCCGACTTGCGCTCCTATATCAACGTACCATAGTAAGCCGGCATTCTAACCTGTCGCTTACCAGAAGAATAGGAGGTAGGGAGCCGGTAGAGGTAGTCACCGTAACCCTCAAGCCACACTGTTACCTCGGTTGGCACGGTAGGTGTATGACCCTCCAAATTTGCGCACCTGAGATGCGAAGCGGCGGTGATGGTAACTCTAGCCCTATTCGGAGTCTGCTCTCGGGGTACACGACGTAGAACGGCGGTGGCTTGGTCTTCATTGACTTGGGTTGTCGATCAATGTCTCGTATATTCTACTACTTGCATTATACGGCTAACCTCCTGATGCAACGTCTGACTGTCAGAGCTGCTGCAGGATGCTTTGTGCCGGCTGGTTGTTGAGGATGGGTTTAAAAAAGCGCTCGATGGAGTAACGGTGGGGTTAGCAAACCCGCGAGGCTTGGGAAAGTAAGCCCGTTTCAACCCGGGGACTTTGTTTGGAGACCCGTCTCGCTTATCTGAGCTCTACACTTGTATAGCAGAGACCACTATGCTTTGAGCATGCTGCTGGAGTGGAGGCGTCCTGCGGTATGCAAGACTGCGTCGTCTATGGAGGCCGTACTAAATAATGGAAGCATCTTCCGTAACAACTGTGAGGGTGTCAGTTTCAGTCTGATTTTGGAGAGAACGTGCTTGACGCATTTGTATCCCTACGCTCAAAAGCGCTTAAGAAGGGCTTCTCTTAGTATTTCTCACGAGTTTCCCTTCGGTTTGTTCATAGCGAAATCCAAGGTTTACCGAACCATGTTGTCCGGCTTTTCCGAGAGCATCTTATTTTATTTTGATCGCCGGCTGGATATGCAAACGTCCCAGAGGCGGAACTTTTAAATGGTGGGAAAACCTCTGGAAATCTGGTATAGACTCCGGTAGAGTGGTAAGAGCCCCATGGCACCCCGGTTAGCATTCACCTTTGCTTTCTGTGCTCTCAATGAGGAAGGCGGCATCTGCGAAAATAAGCTAGGTTGGGATTCAAAAATTTTGTCGGCGGCTCCTACTGTGCTATAGCTAGAAATATATTAAAAAGGATGTTGATTGGGGAAAAGTCGGCAACCCGAAATCACTCGGAGTAATACTGGGGCTCTTAAGCATGCATGCCGCAGGTTCCCAATACATACAAATAAACGTGAATTCATGCCGCGGAGGCCTGAGGCATGTTGCAGCTCGTGATCAAATGGCACAACTGATGACCGAACCAAATTCCTCAGAGAATATGGCTAATATGTGCGCGCATCAGATCGTCACCAAAGGATCGGCTTCTTCAGCTTTGATATGGGATCGGTGAAGAGATAGGTGAACTTGCAGCCGTGTTATCCGCCGCGTAGCCAAGCTCATCTCTCCTAGTTCAAGTGGAAGAAATTAATGATTATCACTTTCAAAACCCCTGCCGACTTCCAGAAGGAACGTACTTCCTTTCTTTGCTTCCGCTTTTGTTTGTCTCAGTGACAAAGCTTGGCGAGTTTCCGATGGAGGACCTGCCCTTCACAAAGCCTGGTTGTTGAGCAGTGATTGGATAACTTTCCTCCAATTTCTTCGCCATAGCATTGCGATTAATAAATTCAATGAATTTTAGTACTACTGTTGGCAGACCTTTATTTGCTTCATTATAATCACAAGCAGCACCTTCTATGCACGCAATGGTTTTGCTTTACTTGGTCGCGACCACGTCAATGAAACCAGACCATAGCCGGCGAGAAAACCACGAGAAAACAAGCAAGGACTCGGGTCGGAGAGCTGAACGGCATGTGATTTCACAGCAAAACAAATGGGATCAATGGATACGGAGCGGGAACAACCGGTCGATGCTGCCCTTTCTGAAAAGTAACTAACGATCACCACCAGGCAGAGTCATGTCTGCGCATAAGAGGAACATCGATGGATTGTCAGCTTGATATGAGTGACCCTAGCCGGACCACGATTACCTGGTTTCTTACAACCCCCCCCCTTGTTAACTGGTTGGACTTCCGCAGTTTTCGGTTCACTTGGCATCTCTACTCACCCGAAAGGTTTGCTGGACAATGTGGCTGGGGCCTTGCAAGGGCTCGCTTAAGTGGTCTGAGAAAGGCTGGATAACCGACATCTGATTCCGGGGTCTTTCTCTTATCGATTGCTTCTGAGACAACCCGTACGTCGCCTGATAATAATTCAGGCCCCTACAAAGAAGCATCCCTGGGTCATTCCATAACTGAAGTCCGCCATTCCTCGCCTCTCAAATGAGCCCCCTCTAGTTGGTCTCCGGAATATTTCCGCCTTCTTTTCGTTTTTCTTAGCCCGAATGCCGTTCTCCTTTCTCTCTGTCCCCCCCCCCGGCTGTTACCCGCGTGACCGCCTAAGATTGGGCCTAAATGAAGAATATCTTTACCAGTATCTTTAATCTTACAGCAGTGCTTAGTTCGTGTGCTAGTTCGCTCACTTTGGCCACTCGTATACTGCTTGGTTTACCCATCTAAACTCGTGTAGCTGTCTGCACCTCTAGATTCCATCACAATGCTTACTAGTCGATTTTTATGATGCGGCATAGGTTGTCTAACCTCTTCCGCTTTTATAAGTTTCAAAACTATTCTACGTTTACCAGAAAAGGAAGAGTTTTTCTGCTATCCGAAAACAGAAATTTTACTTTTTCCATGAAAAATACTCTCCGTTATGACGGCTAAAGCAGTTTGAAGTCCCTTTATCCACCTAGTAGTTACCGGTATTTAACCTCATAGAATGAAACTTTCTCTTTTCTCCGCCGCTTTGGTTTCCTTCTCGTTACCATCGGTCAATGTGTACGGCGATATCGGATGTAACTTTGAGGCAATAAAACAAAATCTGGCAAATTTGATAAAGCTGACTGCTCACTATTAAGGACGTAATGTCAGCTTCATCACCTTCTTCATTTATCACAGATCATTTGGAACACCTAAGCATCCAAATTTCATCATCTGTCTACTGCTTTTTTGACCCCGTTGCTTCAAACGTCTGCCGAAGAACTAAACTTCTAAAAACTCTTGAATTTCAAATGTCCATCGTTGTCTCAATGTTTTCCCTATCAAACAATCACTGCTTCTAGCTAGTGGTATGTCACACGGAGGGCTTTACTGCTTAAGACCCAGAAACATTCCACAGAGAAGCTCGTGCCAGCTTCCTTTATTCCGCGAGGTAAACACGGGCTTGGAGAACACTAGAAATAAGACCATCATCAAATCCGCTATACCTGGGGAGATAAAGACTGCGGCCGTAAAACATCACCGTGTCGGAAGATTCTTGGGCCCTGACCGGCAATTGTGCACCTTCTCAAGTTCCCCACACGGGACCGCTCAATCCTCCTCAAAAAAACACTACAAGCATCCCATTAATACCACTTCAGCTGACGATAAACATGGACCTTGGTTTGTCCCACTCGCCATCCACTTCCCAATGTTCACCCAAGCGGTTCTACGTGGCAACTCAATCCACAATTTTATCCAGTCATATCCAGGCTATACAGTTCTTCCCTATGGGTAACCAACATTCGAGTCTAGGTTGGCTAGTTAAAAAAGCTATCAGAAAATCAGACTCTCACGTGTCCCTCCGTGCCAACCAGTCACCAACAACCTTGCTCCGCAAGGCCTCTGTTACGACTTCTTCCGCCATCCCTGCCACTATCCAAAACCTCGATGGCTTCAGCGTTAGCTCCATCGTTCTCCCAGTTTGCTTTAGAAGGCCACCTGAGATACCCGAGTAAAAACTAGACAACTTATTGCCCGGCCCATTCCTCCATCGCATCCCCACCTCCCGGAAAACATCCGTCCCTCAACACGGTACAAACAAATGTTCAGGCGTTATCAACAGGACTTCCGATGATGCAGTACAATATCGCCAACTGTGTTCCAACACCATCTTTCTTACTTTAATCGCTGTTCCCAGTAAACCAAATGTCACGTTCGTGGTACTCGCTGGGTGTCACATCCGGTAGTGATCAGTTACCAAAAATTGCTATACAGCTTTTGCCCTACTGCAGCCCTTTACTTTATCTTAGCAATTGGCAATCTTCGAATGAACCATGTCGGTTCGTCACTAACCACCCGTTGCAAATGAGCTCCCGATTTAACCAACCAGCCTGGGGGACATCTCACGGATACATATTGTAACAAAAAAGGCAGGACTGCTGAGAACATTTCTGTTACGGCGGGCAAACAGGTTAAGTTCCCGGAACACACACACTAGTTCAGATCGTCCGTTTTGCGAAACGCGCCACAGCAACGTTGATCCTCCAGCTGTACGTGCACTCGGGCTGCGTTCTGGTCGGTTGCTTGCGGCCATTGGCTTGATTGTCTTGCGCCTTATTTCTGTTTGACCCGTCTAATTTCTCCACTTGACGGCTTCGTCGGTATTCTCCCATCTGGGCTATCTTTCTGGCTGCCAAAGGTCCCGCTGAGTTGTCCGTGCTAGTCCGGACGCCCCTTTTGTCTGGTGCGAAGTGCTTTCACAAAATCACGGTCTCTCTTTCGGCCCATGGTTCTCGACTGGTTGGCTCCGCCGGTCTGATATCCGCACCATTTTGTTGCTGTAGCTTTCTCAGTTACAGTATCACCTGGGCGAAGCACCTATTAATTTCCTTATTTCTCCCAAGCAAAGCATGGCTCCGTGCCATAGCTTCACCCCAGCTGAATCGTCTTAACCCGTTCCTTAGTAGTTTCGTACCCACGAACCCACTGGTTCATACATCATACACAAACCGAGACCACTCTTCTGAAACTGAACTTTCATTTACTACACATAAATCGTCGGCTGCAGATCATACTCTCACCTTCAGCGAGGCACCCCTCACCTTCCCTCTTGGTCCTGCGGTAAACAGCCGCTCCATACGCGTCCATATAAATCACTACGTTCGACCGTACTGCCTGTCCTACCAGAGCGGCCCTTTCTCCCTATTGATCAACCCATCTATGCGACACTCCGTCCGGTATTATCTCACCTACCACACCGGTACCGACACCAAAGGTACCACCGCCTTCATCCCCTCTGGAATCATTGGTCACAGAACTACCCGTCACGGAAAAGCAAGGAAGCACAGCAGGCATTACCATTTTACCATCAACATACGCTCGTTGCCGGCAAAATTGCACCTTCTACATGTCCGGGTCCTCTAGCCTAACTACAAATTCACTCTCAAGATAGAGAAGCGGTCCGAAGCAAACACTCCTGACTTCAACTTCACGGTAGCTGGATGCAAGGCCTTCAGTGATTCTAGAAGTCGTCGTCGAGTAGGGGTTGCCTGATGTAATGCAATGTCTTTTTTATTTCCTTAGTGCAACACCCAGTCCTCGCCGTGGTTCATGGCTCATCCTGGGTAACAGTTAGACTGCTATCACAAGAACTCCAGTTTGGTTGCACTTATCAATCGCCTGAATCAGTCAGGGGCGACAATTTACCCACCACTGCCGCCTCCCAGTCTGGCTCCATCTATCCTGCTGATCACAAGTTTATCCCAAGTGGCTTGAGCTCTCTATAAGTGTGTCTACCACCACTCTCCAGCCCACGAACTTATCAGGGATTCATTACCTGCACCCATCTCGGTGCTTGGGTTGGCAAGCTTACTAACCTACCAGAGGAAATACTACTCAAGGCCTGTTTTCCCAAGGTCATCACAAAGTGGCCACCTCGGCAGGGGTGGCTCCCCCAGAACTGACCACGATGTGGTCACCTGCGAATTTTCCGTATCAGAAGTTGCTATTTTCTCCAATTCCTCCGCCGGACCATATCATCCAGCTCACTAAAACGGTTTTCTGAAACTAGTCAGATATAAGAATTGGAATAAATCACTTCCTTCATCTTATTCTAGGTGGGGGCAGATCAGCTGCATTCTGCTCTCGGCAAATTTCTAGAAAACATCACCCATGTTATGCTAACCTCGACGGACTGGAGAACAAGCAGACTATCCCGGCTGAAAAGTGAACTCTCTAGACTAAATCATATCGCAATCAGTACCCGGGATTTATCATTATGTGTTCAAGTAGACCGACCATCACGGAAAATCAACTCACGCACTCGACCGGCGCTTGCACAGCAGAAACCAAAAGCACTGTGCCAAACCTAAAGGACAGACATTCTGAGAAAACTGATAAAAGCAAGAATTTCTCAACCGCGCAAGCTAATGCTCCGTATCATTCCCATAAATTTTCTGCTGAGCAGGCCAAAATGCGTTGACATGTTAGTCCACAACCTTCTGCCTCCTCCCCAGCGTCCATTGAACCTATACCTGGGGGCATTCTGCATGCCCACACAGTGAGACTTTACTCACAGTATCATTTTACCACAATGATGTTTCTCCACTTCTAGTCTCTATCAAACCGCATTACCGACCAGGCCCGAAGGGTATTCCACCGACTAAATTTAGTCTGGGAGTTCTGGACATCCCTATGGTTTCACCTAGTTTATCCAGCTTGTCTTTGAGATTTATCTCGAGCCATGCCCAGTAGAAGACTTCCATAATCGTCCTCTACATTAGAAATTTTCTATCCATTGTACCGATGGTTATCGCGAATCACACACCGATCACCACCAACTGTTGGCGAGGATCGTAAAATGTAAGATAATGGCTCGCCTTCTGACAAACAACTTGCTCAGTGCAGGTCAACACGGTTTCCTAAAAAACCATTCGCGCTTTACTTGCCAAGTTAACCTAATAAACTCAGCCACGGAAGTAGCTGACAATAGTATTTCTAGGTATGGACAGAAGCCTTTGATTAGGTCTCACATACTTGACCCCTATCACAGGGTCAATCTTATGGCGTCGCCAAACCGTTGTTTGGTTGCTTGGTTTACGGCTTCTACGACCGTCGCCGGCTGACTAATAGCGATTCTTGAGTAAACAGAAATAGCCCTTGACTATCATCAGAAAACAAAGCGTAGGTGAACATATGTTTTCGATGATTTCATTCTCAACGACAAGGCATTTATCTAAACGCATTAAAGAGCATCAACCACGTTGGCTCCAACATGGGGGAAGAGAGGCCTTATCGAGCTCCATTCTCGCCCATCTGTTAGACGCAGGCCACAAAGCTGATCCAGCTGCATCATTCAGTGTCCTATACGGGGTTCAACTGACTGAGTCAAAATCGGTCAGATATAGAACGCTAGCGACGGCTGAGGCAATCAGCATCCGGCTATTGCGGCCCAAGCTTTGTTCACAAAAAAGCTGGTTTAAGCACTTTAACTTCCGTGGCCGAATGTCAATGACATCATGCTCGAACGTGATGCCGATCCAAGCCCCTGACGACGGCACGTGATTTTACCATGTCCCCTGTTCATCTATCGATTAGTCGGCCAACCAATCGAGTGATTGACTGACTGATTGACCAACTGATTAAATTTGTCCCTTTTCTTTCCCTTACTTTTATCATATAATTGTGATTGTAATTGGCTTGAGAATGAAATCACCGAAAACATGTTCGCCCACGCCTTGCTTTCTGAGGTTGAATAATAGCAACGGATCTGTACCTTAACCTTAATATATCTCCAGTGGTTCATCCAGCACAGCCTTCTGAACCCCCTATTGTTCACGCATAAATAAATGACGATTTTATTGCCGATCGCCATGGAACAGTCTGCCTGGTGCGATGACAGACCTGCACACCTTCCAATCCTTCGGGGTAGTCCTAGATCGTAAGTAAAACGAGATTGTCCGTAATATTGGGTTTTTGTGCATGTTCAATGGACGAATGACAGATACCAATATGGCCCGTCGGAGGTGTAGTATAGCAGGCGCTTACGCTTGTTGCAAATTGACTCAGTGGGTGCTCAGTATGTATGTTGTCTCTCGCAGTTGGCATGCGATGCATTTTTAGTTTTCCCTGTCACTTTTAGCAGAGCGTCGGTGAACTACAGTGCACAGTGATGGGTGCTTAAACTGCGTGCATGACACCGGGGTAATTCTGGAGGTTTGGCTTGCCACGGCCACTACTTGACTTGTACAACCCGAAATGAACTAGATTGAAAGTGACCTAACTCTCCCGAGGGAAACCTGATGTTCCGAGGGACATCCAAGTCCGCATTTATCAACGCCAGGTTTCCCATATTTTCTATCCACTTGCTTCCTGATTGAAAACACAGTCGCATATTGCGCACTAGGTGGAAGACCAGAAGGCAGAGAAACCACGGCGTATCGTGAATACACTTCATCTGCTGCTTTCAAGGACCCTGAGAAGTGCAGAGGAGCACAACTTCTCCTGTCTCTGAGAAAATTCACTTGACCGGACCGACAAACAGAGGACAGGAAAAGACTCCGTGTTGATAAGATTCTTCCGGTTGAAAGCAAGCAGAAATACAACTAGAAAACGAAGGGCGCGTACGCAAAAGGAACAAGAGAATGAAGAAGAAAAAATCAAAAAACCAAAAGGGCGAGGAAAACGAAAAAGAAAGAATGAACTGAAAAGATACGAAGGCCGGAAGAATAAGAAAAACATAAACGAAGAAGAGGTTGGATAAAACGGTCAAAAGTAAAAGATATGCGTCGCGAAAATAGAAGGAGCAGGTGGATGGTAAAAAACAGATTCCAGTAGACCTACCCCCGCAAGCCTGATTTCGAAATGAACGACAAAAATAGGAGACTGAGATATCAGTTTGATTCCATACGAACCATCGACATCGACCTGTTACCTGACGCCTTTATACTCATTCCGATGCAATGACTATTCAACTGTTAATCTATTGTCGTTGGTGAGTTTATTCATGCATCTACGTACATCTTACTTACTTCTGATTCAAGGGAATCCTGTCTCATCCCAACTGGGGAAAATGCCATATTGGATAGAACTTCCACCCCGAACGTTTTTGTTTGCATCTAAATGCTCCTATTCCAAGGAGTGACCACCTTCATTTTGGCATCAGACCGAAAACTCATTCATTTTGGACGCTATGTTTACTCGTCAGGATGAAATAAATAAAGGTTACTTCCAGAAACCCATCTCCCACCATCTGACGGAAAATTGGAAGGATCATTTGTGATGACCGAAGTGCACTTGAACCGATAGCTCAAGCTCCCCGGAGAATGGCAGAAACTTATTACCGAGTAAGTTGCTAGGTTTCCCTTGAGGAGAGGAATTTTGTAGATGTGAAAGAAGGTCCGACTTACCACAGCAGTAGTACTTACTTTCCAAGGAGAAGTTATGGGGGACTCTGTCATATTGGATGCACTCGGAATCCCAAAACCTGGGAAGTTGGTGGGGCAGAGTGATAAACGTTGACGGTGGAGTGAAATGTGATTCAAACCTGAGGTTAGTTTTAGGTTATTAAGTGAACACAAGTCCATAGTAGGGTGGACTGAGGAGTTGATATACTGTGATCTCGGTAGGTCTTATATGGACGGCCCATAATAGGCACTGTCAAAACATACAAACGATCACATAACGGTATATGATGATAAGAGTCTGGCATGGGGTTTAAAGGAAGCAGCTGGATGATCAGTGACCTGGCATACATATTGTTCATTTTCGGCGAAAAATTAGAGAAATGTCCTTCAAAGTGGCATTCGGAGTAGATGCCTGGTCATGGAAAAATGATGGAGAAAGCTGCAATAGTTAAAGGGCCAGTGAAATGGTGTTAATTTACTAGTTTGTGTAAGGTGACTCCGAAAATGACACATGCGGAATACTGATTCACTACGACAACGTCATAGTAGAGGTATACTTGTTGGATATCCAACGGGATCAACTAAAATATGCATTACCGAAACTGTCAAAAAGCTCAGATAATGGTGTGACTGCGTACCTTGAGGGAGGTCCAACTTGAGACTTTGGGGAGACAAACAGCTCAACAGTAGCCTGGGTCGTGGGTAGTTGATTTGCAGGCAAAGATATGGAAAAAGCCTTAAGTGGATGGTGGCACGGGTGGGCGAACGTGATAATTTGGTGGAACCGCGACAGAGATTCATGGGTGGGCGAAATGTTTTACGACTTTGAGTTTGTCCGGGTTCGTTGGTGAATAGCACGGGAGCATCACAAGCTGGTAACAAAGTGGATGTGGGGGGTTGACTTGTAGTGGACTGATCTAGTCGTATAAGGGCAGCTTATGAGAAAAGCTCTCAGAAAAAGCAGGTGATTGCACAGCTGAATATTCTAAAGAAAGTCTGACGTGCAATGTGAGGAGAGAAGTTGCAGCTGGATGATAAAAATAGATTTAAATAGGCCCGCTTCCGCAAGCCATATTCAGAGGTGAAAGATATAAAAAGGGAATATAGATCCCAGTTTTATCTCCTAAGAACCACGCCAAAGAAAAATTTCAGGGTTACCTAGCACGGCCACCATTGTCGATCGCGCGAATAGTATTTTGAGCAGAGAGTAGCCTGATCAAACTAATCCTAATTTTCAAGCATGATCGATTCGCAAATTCTACGGTACTTAGCTATAGCAGTATCAAATGCGCATCACATACCAATCTAAGATGAGGTTTCAAACGACCCAAATCAGAAGCCGATGTCCAATGCAACAAGCGTAAGAAAATGATGTCAGTTCAACCAAAGCCAAATCCGAATATGAAGGAAAATGTCATATAAGCGACCAGGTGTGTATTGCACGCATCTGGGTTTTATAATGAGCAGAGTCGTGTTATGTAAAAATGAAAGCGTTGTACGTAATGAAGGATTGTAAGCACTTCTTTACTCCCCCACTCCCAAGAAATCTTCCGTGATGGACTAGTCTGAAGCATGTTATTGTTTTCTTACCCTCATCTTATCTATTAAATCCTAATTTAGTGATCGGTTATTTCAGTCTACGCTGTCACCATTCTCAAAAATAATAATAATACTACCAATAATCAGGGTTTATTTCGGTGACTACCGAAGCATGCTTTGAGCATGATCAAATTTTTACCGGCTACAAAATGGACAGAAAACTGGTGAAAAATTTAGAACTACGCAGGACAAACGAAGGGTTGGGTAGAACTAGTGGGGAGATAAGAAGGAGATAATTGTATGCACGCGGAGGAAAAAAAGGCGAGATTTTAAGCGAACCCAGGAATGGATTCAAATAAGTGTCCGGCGAACTTGGACGTCAAGGCCAAATGGAGAAGCTGGCTGGGCCAAGTTGGAGAGGCTTTGACCTGTGGGTTTTACATGAAGAGGGTTGACAATCGGCATGAGGAACTATCGTTACAAGAGATGGTGAGGAAAAAAAGAAAAATGGAAGAAAGCGAGGACAGAAAAACGAGCTGTATGACCAGGAACTGAGTATCCATGAAGTATGCATCATTGCAATAAGGAGACAGAGTCAATGTGAAAATAAGGAGCTAACAATGCAAGACGCAAAGAGTGGGTCAGATGGCAATAATGGTGCGGAAGGATCAAGATGGGGTAAATGTGGGGCACAGATGTAGACAAAGTGGAAGCATATCATGAGGGTCTGTGGCACGGTGAGAAGAGGACCGGCCGGCAATTAACTGAAGGGTGCGGAGGAAGTAAAAAATATATATATATATATGCACAAATGTATGTACATCTGAAAATACACATAAAGAGAAGGAGCAAAGAGCAATGAAGCGATATAGCACGGAAGTAGCAGTGCTTGGAAGGGCAGATGGGGTTAGTTAAAAAGATACAGAATTAACTCGGATAAATCCTGGGGCATTTGTTTATGGCAGGTAAAAATGAGGGACCAACAGAGAAAGAGCAGCGACTTGGGAGGCACAGAAGTGATGACAGCGAGAGGGAGTTGGTAAACGAGGGAATACGAACGGAAGGATCGACGAAAACAGGTAAGAGGTGATCTAATAACCTGACTTATGCCGGTGTGACATGTGGTGACGGTCGAAAATGAGTGAAAAGTTGTTTAGTGGATGTACATTATGCTGAAGAAAGATGGCCGTGAAAATGGCCGGACAACGCAGGGCAAGTCTTAACACACAGTGGGTGGAGTAGTGTAAAATGTCAGTGGACATCGGTAACCTGGAGGTTGGACGAACTGTGGTTCCGAGATGCGGCAGTTGCAACAGAGAATACCATATGAAAAAATAAGGAAGCCAAGGGCCAGAAAGATCAGGTTAAAGCAAGTCGCAGTGTTTGAAACTGTACATGAAAATGATGATGTGGCGATGAATTTACATTAGGTGGAACGCGTAAAAACAGTTCGGCCTCCAAGGCACACTGAAGATGCCCATGAAGAGCAATATACGGGGCAGATGAGAGTACCGACCTAAGAAAACCAGGTAGAAGATGACCAATTGGATCGTTTTCCTGCAGATGATACAGGAGGAAGACTGAGAACAGGAAAAAAGAAGAAAAGTAACCGGAGAGGAAAAACCTGTGATGGAACAAAAGACACGAAAAATAGTTGTGCGCCGCAGTTGGGAGGATGGAACTGGAGAGCTGAATGTTTGAAGGCGAGAACACAAATGAATTGAGCCAAAAATGGCTAATGGGGTCACTGACAAAGAGGAAGATCCGTGGAAGAATGGAGGAGTCAAACACGGAAAATATGGAATTGAGGAAAAGATAACGAATTTGCTGTAAAGTATTGCAGAGGTTGAAACGGTGGATTCTTGAACGGTGACTCGTCACAGTTACGGATGTGTCCGATGTTGAATGGTGGAAGGTATAAGAGGGAAGAACAAAATTGATAAAGCAAGAAAGTAGCTAGTGAGGTATGCGACCAATGAGTTTATTAAGTATAAGGAGGTACCATGTGAATAGAGATTGGGAGCGAGCAAGGGCGACATAGGTGGAAAAGAAAATATTTCGGGCTTGGGCAGAGTTAAATAGATAGGATGATGATGTTATCACGCAGCGAAGGCTGCCATGGTGAAAAACGACAGTAACAAAAACGAAGTAGATAAATGTTGATATAAGGATAGAAAAACCGCTTAAAAGGGAGGTAATGAGAGTGTTGACGAGAACGATAGACGAGCGAGTCGTGGCGGAAGAAGGATGTTAGGATCGTGATCCGCAACCGACAGTGACGGATGCGGTAGGGCGAGGGGAGTTAGGGCGTACAACCCGCAACCGGTGCTAGTGGGTGGGGTTGACCATGCGCTCTACACCCAATATGAGAAACACCCCGTGAAATGAACACAGAAGGAGTGATCCATCAGACTAATTGCGCTTGCGCTTCGTTGCAGATGGGCTGCACACCCGAAATGCGCCCGCTAAAGCGGGGAATCTGACCGGGCTCCACATCTTTGGGATTGGCGTGAGTGATCACTGATTGTTATACAGAGGGCTAAGCAATCACGATAAAGGTACGTAATCCGAGATCACCGATTCACTTTGTGAGAACTTGGACAGCAGAGTCATCGGTAGCAGGTGGCAGTAGACGGCCATACAGCATTATTATCCCGGTGCGCCAACCAGGATATATTCATTATGGCGCCCGGGGTGGATGGCCTGCATTGAGGTTTACTGGAAAAAGGAAGTGAGATAAAAAGAGTCTGTCTGGGTATGGCCCAGTTAAGGATCTACAGTTGACGGAAGGGGAAAAACGTGAAGCACAGGCTCATCGACGAAGCTAATCCCTAGGAAAAATTAAGGCCATGGAAAGTAAGACTAAAAGAGGAAACGGATAATTAAGAGCTAAAAGACAGCAAGAAGGTTAATATTTGACCTAGAGTAGTCAATCAGTAAAAGAGAAAAATAAATTGTGCATGAAATTGAGGAAGAAACTTGGCCGACGGATAGGGTGGAAGCTGAATCGGTGATGTCATAACTGGATGTTGAGTTCAGTTAGTGAGTCACGCCAAGAGAGAGAAGTGAGACTGAATTTTCCAGTGTTGAAGTATATGTGGTGGGACCTGATGTGGGAAAGGTGCAATGTAAGCAAAATGATGTCTAGGAAAGTAGGGTTACGTGCCATGCTTGTGCAGATAATTACAGGACAGTAATGTACACACATATGTATGCATATATATTTCTACTTGGATGTATATATATATATGTATAAATAGCCGACCAGGATGTAGTTACCGGTGCAATTCCTATAGCTTCGTTGAGGTTAGTTTCAGGGCAGCAAACCTGATATAATTAAATAACGGTATTAGATGGTGGAGCAGATGGGGCATATTGAAAGTCTTCTAGGTGTATTACGGTTGCCTTCCTAAAAAAGCTAACGCATCTGGAAGAAATTATTCTGAAGTGAAATTGGCAGGATTCTACAGGTCGATATGGAAAACAACTGGTGGACCTAGAAACGTCTCAAACAGGTTGATGGCGAAATTTCAGGAAAACCGTCAAACAGAGCAGCTGTAATTCAAAAGCGGTGAAGTTATCTTTGAAGGTAAGGTGATGCGAGAAAGCAGAATAAGACTAAAATGTCAAGGCCTGTTTCGTAGGCTTGCCTTTCTGTTATGTCAACGTTGAGTAGGCACGAAATAGTAGGAATAGAAAGGAATTTATCTATAGCGTACACGAATATTTACGTTGACCGAGAAGATCTGATGTGCAAGGGAAGTTTATTCCAGATTCGTGAGTACGATAGCTGAAAGAGCTTAGGGCTTAGAGCAGTCCTGTCAGAGGGTGTGGTGATAGCATGTTGCCTATTACCGAGTGAATATCCAGTATTCGGGGAGAACTATAACTGGTTAAATGAATAAGAATGCTTATTTAATAGTTTACACAGGAATGCCAGGTGCGGCTTGATGAGACAAAGCCGCAATGTTTCGGTTTGGGAAGATAAACATAGTTCCCTGCAGTTTAAGTCTGACGGCAAGCCGATCTTGTGGTCTGTGATTCTTCTCCAAATACATTCAGCAACAGTCCCGTCGAATTTTGGCATACTAAAGAAGATTCAGGGAGAGTAATCAGGAAGGGCCCTGGCATGTACGATGTACATGTCGAGAATGCTCTCGCTAAGCTGAAACGATCTGAACAGAAGACCAAGGCGCATTTTAGCCTTCGCCGTCTGAAAAAGAACATGTTCGGAGAAGTTGGAAGGGCAAAACAGATGAAGCTAAAGTCTCTTACTAAGGACTGGTTGTCGATGGGTGAACCGCCGATGCATAGAGAACCTGGAGGGACCTGGCCTCTGTAAGTAAAAAATACACTTATCGGTGGAGAATATCATCGCCCATGCTCGCACCATTCATCAAGAGCCGCAAAGTCAGTGAAGGATCTGGGGATGGTAGTACTGAGGTTGTCAGGTTAAAAAGTGCAGACCGTCCTAATGCCATCCGCTAACAAGAACGTCGTGGCGATAAGTATTGTCGGAAATATATTATTTATGAGTAGAAGGAAAAAAAGTAGCCTGAAACACTTCCCTGAGTAACGCCGCTAGTAACAGGCCTAGGGCTGGATGTGCCCCCGTTAAACAAAACAGCGTGTGAAAGATGAGGTGGATAAGATGAGAATCAAGAAAGTTGTGGATCCATAATGCCAAATGATCGTAGCTTTTTCAAAAGGGTTGGGTGATGTTCAATATCAAGTGCCCTAGATATGTCTGGGTAAAGAACAACACAAGATCTCCCACTTTCAGCAGAGTCAGCGGCAAGATTCAGAAAACCACGCCGACCGGCCATGCAGGACGGTGAGTGGAGGAGTCCATGTTGGTTGTCACAAATAAGGCTGGGGCTCAATAAGTAGGGAATATTGCTATCTTCATCTTTTTCCCTATTATTCTGGATAAAATAGGGGTATGGTTTATAAGGCGATAATGGAATACCTCATACAAAAGTCCCTTGGAATTGAGACCTACCCTTTCAAGCCTGGCAAACTTATCACCCAAATTACGTGCTAAATAGAGTGTAGCTTTCGTTCCCACACACCAATCCTCTCCTCTCCCAAGCAACCCCAAGCCCACCCATACAATGACCATTGATCTTGAGAAGCACCTATCTGCCCAAATTCTCCGCATCTCACGAATGGTTGCTCTCTCTTCCCTTCCGCAAAATTTTCCATTTGCCATGTCAGAACTAGCGGCTACTATACACTCCCTAGCACTTTTACTGCCACTGTCCACTTCCTCATCAAAACTCGACAAAGTTGAAGCTCGCAGAAACATACTCCGTAGTTTTCCAGAAGTCAAACATGTGATTAGCGATCACTTACGCTCTTTATTAGTCCAAATGCTTGTTTTCCCAGTGCCGGTTGATCTCCGTATCCTGATTTTCGTATGCCACTCGACCTCTTCACATTTGTACGTCTCAGATATATTTGTCATGCAGCTTTGCAGATGTCATACCTCAGGGTACCTGTCAAAATGGTCAACAAGTTGTACACTTACCGTACACCTGCAATAACATCACCCTTTAGTGAAACTCATCCATGCAATCACTTTAAAGGCATCCAAGACTGATTCATCACCCAATCACCACCTTTGCGCCGATAAATCATTATTCACCCGTTGAATGTTCACCAGTCCTACGTCGGCCGTTCTTTCATCATTCTGACATTCCCCCTCCCCTACAAGATGTGCCACTTGTCAGATTTTCGCGAATTATCTCTCCTGGTATGATATATACTTACCAGTCCGTAAGTGACCAGCATCCATACTCCCTGTTGTTACACCCTAACCCACTCAGTTACATGTCATGCAGTCTCAGTTACACGTAATTATGACGGGACACACCTATTGCAAAGTTCATTACAAATGAGTACCTATCATTCATCCATTCCACCATCTTGTCGGAGAACTATACACCTTCGAAATCACTGAGCCTTTCCGCGCTTCACATTGATTTATCTTCTACTTTCACTATGTTATTTCTTGACCACAAAAACCAAGCAAATATTCCGCCTTCGATCACCTGTAATCCTCTGGTTTTCTCATCAACAACACTCGGTTGTACTCCAATCTCTCCGGAGTTCTTGCTCGCTCGCTAAACAACTGAGTTCACCGGTACAAAACCTCCGATATCAACCGCCATGTCCGCTGACTGTTCCTAATTTATTTTAAATCCTATGTTCCGATCCAGTTTTCTTGTCGAAACCACTGGTTTTATAGTTCTGTTCACCATTGTCGTGTTCTCCATTATTTATAACGATCATCCGGACAGTTAAATACTCCCCACTTCACTTCCACTTCTGTACTCTATTCGCCTCTGCAATCGCGCTTCACATCGGTTCACAACCATTATTCTATCTCCCTATTATTACTTCGCAAAATACCTGCACCAGCGCAAACAACCTGCCCGACTCTTACCTGCTCTCCTCTCGCTATTTCTACCACCATCGCACCTGGATTCGCTCCCGCTCTCATTCAGACCTGTTGTGCACTGTTCTCGTGATTGCTTCCGCTGGCACCATGCCATTAAGGTTTCCAGTGTTTCGAGTGTGCATTTTTCAGTATCGTTTGCCAGCATACTCTCCCTTGCAACTTCGCCGATCAAATCCTAATTCCTGGACGTTTTGCTCCCATTCCTGCTACAGGTGGTTCCAATCCCAACTACAAAGCCGAATTTGCATGTCTCTGAGTTATGCAAGCTCCTGATGCTCAAATTTCAAATTCTACTGCCTCCTCTGCCAACTGCCCTATTTTTTTCCGAATCCGGTGTCCCGTTCTCATTCTTCTTACCAAACTCATTGGTCCCGTAGCTGTTGTTCTACCTTAGCAGTGTGATCTGCCGATCAAAACAGCCATCGGGTCACCTATCTACCCTCTGCTCCATTGTCACTACTGCAAGCTTTTCGCCCGTGCAATCGCTGGGTAACGCGCTTTGAGCTGCCATAATTCCATATCCTTTTTTGTACTTTGTGACGCACTTATATCAATGAAAGTAAACCGCTGAACACTCATTGGCTCATTGCTGGCTATTTCTCCCACCACCTCTCTTGAATTCCCTTCCTCGATCCATCAGATTCGTTGGTTTGTTTCTTTGTGATTCACTATGTCGGCCTCTCACTACACGACTCTACCACCACACTGGAAGCTGATTCATGGCATAGGATAGCTCAAGATCCGCTCTTGCACACTTTTCCGTTTTCTATCCACACGTTTTTCACACCCTGCTACGAGCAAACGACTCTGAGTCCCCCTTGATTAAAGTTTTTTTCCTTCTGTTCTCTTGGTTTTTTGATAGATATCCTTTGATTCTGCCGAAATGTTTAGTGTTGTGATTATTTCCGGTACTATCCATGCACATACTCCTCCTTTTTAACCAACTCCAAGCACCAGCAGCCGATTCGATCATTCGGCCTCAACCCTAAAATTTACCGGGCGTTATACCACTTTTAGTCCACTTTACCACTCTTTTTAATACTTTGTGCCCACATATTGTGCAGTTTTGCAAATTTCGATTCTGACGCCATGTGAATCACCGGATTGTGCACGCTAGCATGCTTCGGGTGCACCCAAAATGTGCCATCAATAATACCATTGTTGTTATTATTATCACCAAGCGCTTTCAGTTAGCACCTGAGGAGCTACTATCAAGTGAAATAGTGAAGAGGTTAAGCAGCAAAGGGGGAGATACCGTCAGCTATTGACAAAAGCACTCGGTGACAGACCATCGGAGCCTAATCTGGGGGAGGGTTTGCTATTGGATAGCAGCTTAAAAATACTCCTGACATCAGAGGGTATCGTGGAAACGATTGAGCCAGCAATTGGTGAGAATCGGACAGGGGTGATGACAGCAGCTGAAGCCACAGCTGAGGCAACGAATGCATTAGAGGCTTCGGCTATGCAAGGTGGAGAGATGATAGATGAGTTATTATCCGGAATCGGGAGTCGGAATTCGGCCTTATTATAAGCTCTCCCAGATTTATGTGACGGTAGGAAAATGCAACTTGTTTGGATGAAACAATACCCTAGCTTCTTGGTCACGAAGTTAAGTGTTATCTTATCTTTGGATAAGTTCGTAGAGACGATTTAAACGAATGAAGACTGAAAAGCCGTTGGAGATATTTCGTTGCTCGAGAAGTGTACGGTACTCCTTGTGGAGTTGCGAGACAGGGGACTTTTTAGGTAGAGCCTGGGAAGTATAGTACAACTTGTTCAGACTGTCGGAAAAGGAGTAGAAAATATCCACAGCCATCAAACAGTCATGGGTAAGAAAATAAACACTTCAATTTTCGGCGACTAAGTGTGACTAGCAAAGCCCTCTTTTACATAGGGCCGTATTGTTGGAGGCGTGCACGGGACTAGGAGGGCAGATGGCGAATAACAATTTTATGGTCACTGCCTGGGAAATTTTGTGTTTCTGGTACGATGATGAGGGACACGCTTTAGGCAAATATCATATCTGGTATGTTCTTATTTCTGGTAGGTTCGACAACAATTTGCCTCCAGCCATCAAGTTAAATGCTAGTAATTAGGCCCACAAGATTAGAAGGAGCCGAGAGGGTAGGCCAATGAAGTTGAGGGATAAAAAAGCTACCTGCAACAGGCCTGGTTCCAGAAGGAAGGAAAGAGAGGTATTCGAAAGATCTAATAAGAATTAGAAACTAGGATCTGGGAGAATTTGGCGAGCGACACACGCAGCCAATACACAGAACAATGCTTTGGGGGTATATAGTGACGCAGACAGAATCTGGAGTAGAATCGAGCGCAGTATGTAAAAGAGGGGCCGTTGGTCTAAAGTCTAAAAGAGATAAAGCTAAAGTCTCTTACTAAGGACTGGTTGTCGATGGGTGAACCGCCGATGCATAGAGAACCTGGAGGGACCTGGCCTCTGTAAGTAAAAAATACACTTATCGGTGGAGAATATCATCGCCCATGCTCGCACCATTCATCAAGAGCCGCAAAGTCAGTGAAGGATCTGGGGATGGTAGTACTGAGGTTGTCAGGTTAAAAAGTGCAGACCGTCCTAATGCCATCCGCTAACAAGAACGTCGTGGCGATAAGTATTGTCGGAAATATATTATTTATGAGTAGAAGGAAAAAAAGTAGCCTGAAACACTTCCCTGAGTAACGCCGCTAGTAACAGGCCTAGGGCTGGATGTGCCCCCGTTAAACAAAACAGCGTGTGAAAGATGAGGTGGATAAGATGAGAATCAAGAAAGTTGTGGATCCATAATGCCAAATGATCGTAGCTTTTTCAAAAGGGTTGGGTGATGTTCAATATCAAGTGCCCTAGATATGTCTGGGTAAAGAACAACACAAGATCTCCCACTTTCAGCAGAGTCAGCGGCAAGATTCAGAAAACCACGCCGACCGGCCATGCAGGACGGTGAGTGGAGGAGTCCATGTTGGTTGTCACAAATAAGGCTGGGGCTCAATAAGTAGGGAATATTGCTATCTTCATCTTTTTCCCTATTATTCTGGATAAAATAGGGGTATGGTTTATAAGGCGATAATGGAATACCTCATACAAAAGTCCCTTGGAATTGAGACCTACCCTTTCAAGCCTGGCAAACTTATCACCCAAATTACGTGCTAAATAGAGTGTAGCTTTCGTTCCCACACACCAATCCTCTCCTCTCCCAAGCAACCCCAAGCCCACCCATACAATGACCATTGATCTTGAGAAGCACCTATCTGCCCAAATTCTCCGCATCTCACGAATGGTTGCTCTCTCTTCCCTTCCGCAAAATTTTCCATTTGCCATGTCAGAACTAGCGGCTACTATACACTCCCTAGCACTTTTACTGCCACTGTCCACTTCCTCATCAAAACTCGACAAAGTTGAAGCTCGCAGAAACATACTCCGTAGTTTTCCAGAAGTCAAACATGTGATTAGCGATCACTTACGCTCTTTATTAGTCCAAATGCTTGTTTTCCCAGTGCCGGTTGATCTCCGTATCCTGATTTTCGTATGCCACTTGACCTCTTCACATTTGTACGTCTCAGATATATTTGTCATGCAGCTTTGCAGATGTCATACCTCAGGGTACCTGTCAAAATGGTCAACAAGTTGTACACTTACCGTACACCTGCAATAACATCACCCTTTAGTGAAACTCATCCATGCAATCACTTTAAAGGCATCCAAGACTGATTCATCACCCAATCACCACCTTTGCGCCGATAAATCATTATTCACCCGTTGAATGTTCACCAGTCCTACGTCGGCCGTTCTTTCATCATTCTGACATTCCCCCTCCCCTACAAGATGTGCCACTTGTCAGATTTTCGCGAATTATCTCTCCTGGTATGATATATACTTACCAGTCCGTAAGTGACCAGCATCCATACTCCCTGTTGTTACACCCTAACCCACTCAGTTACATGTCATGCAGTCTCAGTTACACGTAATTATGACGGGACACACCTATTGCAAAGTTCATTACAAATGAGTACCTATCATTCATCCATTCCACCATCTTGTCGGAGAACTATACACCTTCGAAATCACTGAGCCTTTCCGCGCTTCACATTGATTTATCTTCTACTTTCACTATGTTATTTCTTGACCACAAAAACCAAGCAAATATTCCGCCTTCGATCACCTGTAATCCTCTGGTTTTCTCATCAACAACACTCGGTTGTACTCCAATCTCTCCGGAGTTCTTGCTCGCTCGCTAAACAACTGAGTTCACCGGTACAAAACCTCCGATATCAACCGCCATGTCCGCTGACTGTTCCTAATTTATTTTAAATCCTATGTTCCGATCCAGTTTTCTTGTCGAAACCACTGGTTTTATAGTTCTGTTCACCATTGTCGTGTTCTCCATTATTTATAACGATCATCCGGACAGTTAAATACTCCCCACTTCACTTCCACTTCTGTACTCTATTCGCCTCTGCAATCGCGCTTCACATCGGTTCACAACCATTATTCTATCTCCCTATTATTACTTCGCAAAATACCTGCACCAGCGCAAACAACCTGCCCGACTCTTACCTGCTCTCCTCTCGCTATTTCTACCACCATCGCACCTGGATTCGCTCCCGCTCTCATTCAGACCTGTTGTGCACTGTTCTCGTGATTGCTTCCGCTGGCACCATGCCATTAAGGTTTCCAGTGTTTCGAGTGTGCATTTTTCAGTATCGTTTGCCAGCATACTCTCCCTTGCAACTTCGCCGATCAAATCCTAATTCCTGGACGTTTTGCTCCCATTCCTGCTACAGGTGGTTCCAATCCCAACTACAAAGCCGAATTTGCATGTCTCTGAGTTATGCAAGCTCCTGATGCTCAAATTTCAAATTCTACTGCCTCCTCTGCCAACTGCCCTATTTTTTTCCGAATCCGGTGTCCCGTTCTCATTCTTCTTACCAAACTCATTGGTCCCGTAGCTGTTGTTCTACCTTAGCAGTGTGATCTGCCGATCAAAACAGCCATCGGGTCACCTATCTACCCTCTGCTCCATTGTCACTACTGCAAGCTTTTCGCCCGTGCAATCGCTGGGTAACGCGCTTTGAGCTGCCATAATTCCATATCCTTTTTTGTACTTTGTGACGCACTTATATCAATGAAAGTAAACCGCTGAACACTCATTGGCTCATTGCTGGCTATTTCTCCCACCACCTCTCTTGAATTCCCTTCCTCGATCCATCAGATTCGTTGGTTTGTTTCTTTGTGATTCACTATGTCGGCCTCTCACTACACGACTCTACCACCACACTGGAAGCTGATTCATGGCATAGGATAGCTCAAGATCCGCTCTTGCACACTTTTCCGTTTTCTATCCACACGTTTTTCACACCCTGCTACGAGCAAACGACTCTGAGTCCCCCTTGATTAAATTTTTTTTCCTTCTGTTCTCTTGGTTTTTTGATAGATATCCTTTGATTCTGCCGAAATGTTTAGTGTTGTGATTATTTCCGGTACTATCCATGCACATACTCCTCCTTTTTAACCAACTCCAAGCACCAGCAGCCGATTCGATCATTCGGCCTCAACCCTAAAATTTACCGGGCGTTATACCACTTTTAGTCCACTTTACCACTCTTTTTAATACTTTGTGCCCACATATTGTGCAGTTTTGCAAATTTCGATTCTGACGCCATGTGAATCACCGGATTGTGCACGCTAGCATGCTTCGGGTGCACCCAAAATGTGCCATCAATAATACCATTGTTGTTATTATTATCACCAAGCGCTTTCAGTTAGCACCTGAGGAGCTACTATCAAGTGAAATAGTGAAGAGGTTAAGCAGCAAAGGGGGAGATACCGTCAGCTATTGACAAAAGCACTCGGTGACAGACCATCGGAGCCTAATCTGGGGGAGGGTTTGCTATTGGATAGCAGCTTAAAAATACTCCTGACATCAGAGGGTATCGTGGAAACGATTGAGCCAGCAATTGGTGAGAATCGGACAGGGGTGATGACAGCAGCTGAAGCCACAGCTGAGGCAACGAATGCATTAGAGGCTTCGGCTATGCAAGGTGGAGAGATGATAGATGAGTTATTATCCGGAATCGGGAGTCGGAATTCGGCCTTATTATAAGCTCTCCCAGATTTATGTGACGGTAGGAAAATGCAACTTGTTTGGATGAAACAATACCCTAGCTTCTTGGTCACGAAGTTAAGTGTTATCTTATCTTTGGATAAGTTCGTAGAGACGATTTAAACGAATGAAGACTGAAAAGCCGTTGGAGATATTTCGTTGCTCGAGAAGTGTACGGTACTCCTTGTGGAGTTGCGAGACAGGGGACTTTTTAGGTAGAGCCTGGGAAGTATAGTACAACTTGTTCAGACTGTCGGAAAAGGAGTAGAAAATATCCACAGCCATCAAACAGTCATGGGTAAGAAAATAAACACTTCAATTTTCGGCGACTAAGTGTGACTAGCAAAGCCCTCTTTTACATAGGGCCGTATTGTTGGAGGCGTGCACGGGACTAGGAGGGCAGATGGCGAATAACAATTTTATGGTCACTGCCTGGGAAATTTTGTGTTTCTGGTACGATGATGAGGGACACGCTTTAGGCAAATATCATATCTGGTATGTTCTTATTTCTGGTAGGTTCGACAACAATTTGCCTCCAGCCATCAAGTTAAATGCTAGTAATTAGGCCCACAAGATTAGAAGGAGCCGAGAGGGTAGGCCAATGAAGTTGAGGGATAAAAAAGCTACCTGCAACAGGCCTGGTTCCAGAAGGAAGGAAAGAGAGGTATTCGAAAGATCTAATAAGAATTAGAAACTAGGATCTGGGAGAATTTGGCGAGCGACACACGCAGCCAATACACAGAACAATGCTTTGGGGGTATATAGTGACGCAGACAGAATCTGGAGTAGAATCGAGCGCAGTATGTAAAAGAGGGGCCGTTGGTCTAAAGTCTAAAAGAGATAAAGCTAAAGTCTCTTACTAAGGACTGGTTGTCGATGGGTGAACCGCCGATGCATAGAGAACCTGGAGGGACCTGGCCTCTGTAAGTAAAAAATACACTTATCGGTGGAGAATATCATCGCCCATGCTCGCACCATTCATCAAGAGCCGCAAAGTCAGTGAAGGATCTGGGGATGGTAGTACTGAGGTTGTCAGGTTAAAAAGTGCAGACCGTCCTAATGCCATCCGCTAACAAGAACGTCGTGGCGATAAGTATTGTCGGAAATATATTATTTATGAGTAGAAGGAAAAAAAGTAGCCTGAAACACTTCCCTGAGTAACGCCGCTAGTAACAGGCCTAGGGCTGGATGTGCCCCCGTTAAACAAAACAGCGTGTGAAAGATGAGGTGGATAAGATGAGAATCAAGAAAGTTGTGGATCCATAATGCCAAATGATCGTAGCTTTTTCAAAAGGGTTGGGTGATGTTCAATATCAAGTGCCCTAGATATGTCTGGGTAAAGAACAACACAAGATCTCCCACTTTCAGCAGAGTCAGCGGCAAGATTCAGAAAACCACGCCGACCGGCCATGCAGGACGGTGAGTGGAGGAGTCCATGTTGGTTGTCACAAATAAGGCTGGGGCTCAATAAGTAGGGAATATTGCTATCTTCATCTTTTTCCCTATTATTCTGGATAAAATAGGGGTATGGTTTATAAGGCGATAATGGAATACCTCATACAAAAGTCCCTTGGAATTGAGACCTACCCTTTCAAGCCTGGCAAACTTATCACCCAAATTACGTGCTAAATAGAGTGTAGCTTTCGTTCCCACACACCAATCCTCTCCTCTCCCAAGCAACCCCAAGCCCACCCATACAATGACCATTGATCTTGAGAAGCACCTATCTGCCCAAATTCTCCGCATCTCACGAATGGTTGCTCTCTCTTCCCTTCCGCAAAATTTTCCATTTGCCATGTCAGAACTAGCGGCTACTATACACTCCCTAGCACTTTTACTGCCACTGTCCACTTCCTCATCAAAACTCGACAAAGTTGAAGCTCGCAGAAACATACTCCGTAGTTTTCCAGAAGTCAAACATGTGATTAGCGATCACTTACGCTCTTTATTAGTCCAAATGCTTGTTTTCCCAGTGCCGGTTGATCTCCGTATCCTGATTTTCGTATGCCACTTGACCTCTTCACATTTGTACGTCTCAGATATATTTGTCATGCAGCTTTGCAGATGTCATACCTCAGGGTACCTGTCAAAATGGTCAACAAGTTGTACACTTACCGTACACCTGCAATAACATCACCCTTTAGTGAAACTCATCCATGCAATCACTTTAAAGGCATCCAAGACTGATTCATCACCCAATCACCACCTTTGCGCCGATAAATCATTATTCACCCGTTGAATGTTCACCAGTCCTACGTCGGCCGTTCTTTCATCATTCTGACATTCCCCCTCCCCTACAAGATGTGCCACTTGTCAGATTTTCGCGAATTATCTCTCCTGGTATGATATATACTTACCAGTCCGTAAGTGACCAGCATCCATACTCCCTGTTGTTACACCCTAACCCACTCAGTTACATGTCATGCAGTCTCAGTTACACGTAATTATGACGGGACACACCTATTGCAAAGTTCATTACAAATGAGTACCTATCATTCATCCATTCCACCATCTTGTCGGAGAACTATACACCTTCGAAATCACTGAGCCTTTCCGCGCTTCACATTGATTTATCTTCTACTTTCACTATGTTATTTCTTGACCACAAAAACCAAGCAAATATTCCGCCTTCGATCACCTGTAATCCTCTGGTTTTCTCATCAACAACACTCGGTTGTACTCCAATCTCTCCGGAGTTCTTGCTCGCTCGCTAAACAACTGAGTTCACCGGTACAAAACCTCCGATATCAACCGCCATGTCCGCTGACTGTTCCTAATTTATTTTAAATCCTATGTTCCGATCCAGTTTTCTTGTCGAAACCACTGGTTTTATAGTTCTGTTCACCATTGTCGTGTTCTCCATTATTTATAACGATCATCCGGACAGTTAAATACTCCCCACTTCACTTCCACTTCTGTACTCTATTCGCCTCTGCAATCGCGCTTCACATCGGTTCACAACCATTATTCTATCTCCCTATTATTACTTCGCAAAATACCTGCACCAGCGCAAACAACCTGCCCGACTCTTACCTGCTCTCCTCTCGCTATTTCTACCACCATCGCACCTGGATTCGCTCCCGCTCTCATTCAGACCTGTTGTGCACTGTTCTCGTGATTGCTTCCGCTGGCACCATGCCATTAAGGTTTCCAGTGTTTCGAGTGTGCATTTTTCAGTATCGTTTGCCAGCATACTCTCCCTTGCAACTTCGCCGATCAAATCCTAATTCCTGGACATTTTGCTCCCATTCCTGCTACAGGTGGTTCCAATCCCAACTACAAAGCCGAATTTGCATGTCTCTGAGTTATGCAAGCTCCTGATGCTCAAATTTCAAATTCTACTGCCTCCTCTGCCAACTGCCCTATTTTTTTCCGAATCCGGTGTCCCGTTCTCATTCTTCTTACCAAACTCATTGGTCCCGTAGCTGTTGTTCTACCTTAGCAGTGTGATCTGCCGATCAAAACAGCCATCGGGTCACCTATCTACCCTCTGCTCCATTGTCACTACTGCAAGCTTTTCGCCCGTGCAATCGCTGGGTAACGCGCTTTGAGCTGCCATAATTCCATATCCTTTTTTGTACTTTGTGACGCACTTATATCAATGAAAGTAAACCGCTGAACACTCATTGGCTCATTGCTGGCTATTTCTCCCACCACCTCTCTTGAATTCCCTTCCTCGATCCATCAGATTCGTTGGTTTGTTTCTTTGTGATTCACTATGTCGGCCTCTCACTACACGACTCTACCACCACACTGGAAGCTGATTCATGGCATAGGATAGCTCAAGATCCGCTCTTGCACACTTTTCCGTTTTCTATCCACACGTTTTTCACACCCTGCTACGAGCAAACGACTCTGAGTCCCCCTTGATTAAATTTTTTTTCCTTCTGTTCTCTTGGTTTTTTGATAGATATCCTTTGATTCTGCCGAAATGTTTAGTGTTGTGATTATTTCCGGTACTATCCATGCACATACTCCTCCTTTTTAACCAACTCCAAGCACCAGCAGCCGATTCGATCATTCGGCCTCAACCCTAAAATTTACCGGGCATTATACCACTTTTAGTCCACTTTACCACTCTTTTTAATACTTTGTGCCCACATATTGTGCAGTTTTGCAAATTTCGATTCTGACGCCATATGAATCACCGGATTGTGCACGCTAGCATGCTTCGGGTGCACCCAAAATGTGCCATCAATAATACCATTGTTGATATTATTATCACCAAGCGCTTTCAGTTAGCACCTGAGGAGCTACTATCAAGTGAAATAGTGAAGAGGTTAAGCAGCAAAGGGGGAGATACCGTCAGCTATTGACAAAAGCACTCGGTGACAGACCATCGGAGCCTAATCTGGGGGAGGGTTTGCTATTGGATAGCAGCTTAAAAATACTCCTGACATCAGAGGGTATCGTGGAAACGATTGAGCCAGCAATTGGTGAGAATCGGACAGGGGTGATGACAGCAGCTGAAGCCACAGCTGAGGCAACGAATGCATTAGAGGCTTCGGCTATGCAAGGTGGAGAGATGATAGATGAGTTATTATCCGGAATCGGGAGTCGGAATTCGGCCTTATTATAAGCTCTCCCAGATTTATGTGACGGTAGGAAAATGCAACTTGTTTGGATGAAACAATACCCTAGCTTCTTGGTCACGAAGTTAAGTGTTATCTTATCTTTGGATAAGTTCGTAGAGACGATTTAAACGAATGAAGACTGAAAAGCCGTTGGAGATATTTCGTTGCTCGAGAAGTGTACGGTACTCCTTGTGGAGTTGCGAGACAGGGGACTTTTTAGGTAGAGCCTGGGAAGTATAGTACAACTTGTTCAGACTGTCGGAAAAGGAGTAGAAAATATCCACAGCCATCAAACAGTCATGGGTAAGAAAATAAACACTTCAATTTTCGGCGACTAAGTGTGACTAGCAAAGCCCTCTTTTACATAGGGCCGTATTGTTGGAGGCGTGCACGGGACTAGGAGGGCAGATGGCGAATAACAATTTTATGGTCACTGCCTGGGAAATTTTGTGTTTCTGGTACGATGATGAGGGACACGCTTTAGGCAAATATCATATCTGGTATGTTCTTATTTCTGGTAGGTTCGACAACAATTTGCCTCCAGCCATCAAGTTAAATGCTAGTAATTAGGCCCACAAGATTAGAAGGAGCCGAGAGGGTAGGCCAATGAAGTTGAGGGATAAAAAAGCTACCTGCAACAGGCCTATTTCCAGAAGGAAGGAAAGAGAGGTATTCGAAAGATCTAATAAGAATTAGAAACTAGGATCTGGGAGAATTTGGCGAGCGACACACGCAGCCAATACACAGAACAATGCTTTGGGGGTATATAGTGACGCAGACAGAATCTGGAGTAGAATCGAGCGCAGTATGTAAAAGAGGGGCAGTAGGTCTAAAGTCACACGAAAAAAATCTGGTGGCTTAAAGCTGTTCACCTTCAGTTTTTTCTTCAGCTTTTCCGAGCACCACCTTCACGATTTTCTCTGAAACTTCTCCGTACATCAAGTTTTTCCCACTACGGCTAGTTCGTCTGCCGAAGAATCAAGGCGTAAGCTCGCACGCAAAATAGAAAACAAAATAAATTTTAAAACAGCACGTATGCCGCATAAGTGTAGGTGACTCATTCGAAAGGGGAAAGTTTTGTTTCAACAACGGGTTTAGGCTACTTCGTTTACGGTTAGTGCAGAAAGTTTGAATGCGAAGTGTTACTTCGAGATGCTGGTGAGAAAGCACGATAAAAAGTGATTGGAGAACAACGCAAATATAAAAATTAGCCATATAAGTTTTTTGTAAGAGGGGGAAGTCAGCCGATGCTTACGATTCGGCTCTGGAATTTATCGTAAGGCGCGGAATAATAAAACATTTATACTGAGTTTGAATGATTACTAATCAAAAGTGAAGAGTTCAGAGTTTCTTTCTGCAGACAGAATGTATAAACTAAAGCTCTATAAACTGTGAACAAATGCTTCTGTTTAAGGCGAGAAAAAAGCCATCACATTGTCTTCACTAGTAGGCCCTTTTTAACTTTCGATTGAAGTTTTGAAAAGTTCCCGTTTTTGGTTCCTTGCAAGAACCACAGGGAAGTGAACTTTATTATACTCTCGAGATTCTCCAAAAAAAACACTGCAACCCGCAGAGTTGGATAGAGAAAAATGTATAAAAATAGGGAGTTGATCGCGCTTGGCTATCAGCTTAATCTCAAGCCGGTCTCTTGTTTCTTAGGTTTATCTCGGAAGGTAAACTAATCTGCTGGTCTCCACAGGGCACAGTTTTATTAACTGAAAAAGCAGTTCAACTAAGTTGATGCTACGCTTACAGATATTGAAGTTTCTGCACATCGGGCTTTCCCATTTTATTTGCAAAGAATGAACAAATCATCGCAAAATAGTCAGAGTGACCAAAACAAATTAGAAAAAGAGGTATTGCGGTTTGAAGTCCGAGAAAGATATGCGAGTGTGACAAAATTCAAGAATCTGCGGAGTCGACTACAATCTCTCGCCAGTCAGAATCGTTTCAGTACTTCCATTTTAAATATCGAGATCCGGAAAAAGAGTTGAGGCATATGTGCGATATCGAAATGCACACTATGAAGAATTAGAGAAGTCCGTATCGTACTCCAGGTACATCCGATTGTAGGTCACAGGGGTAAGTGAGCCTCCAATGGGACAGATCAAGTTTTATCTGGTAACAGCGTGGAGGAATAGTAAAGCTTGTGGAGACGTTTGCGAATGGTCAAAAAGGAGCACAACGGACAAGACGGAGGAGTTCGTTGTTAGAAAAGCAGGCTTAGCAAGAGTGGGGCAGACGAAAATCAGTGAATACAATCTAACTCAAATCTCGTCAACCAGGTAAGCCTCATGCACCAAGTATCCTTATAGTTTCCATGAATACTCGGGGAGCTTCCACATTAGCTTTCGTTGCTGTTTTCTTTAAATCCAGGTCTGGCATAAGTTGATTGTTGGTGGCACCATTGGTGACGTGATATTCCGTTGCCACTTCGCGGAAATTATTTCCAGGCCGCCAAAATATCTCTGTGTATATATGGAAAACAACCATTCACCTGCAGTTTCCAACATGATCGAAAACCCTTTAAAGCTCACCCGGCCTTTTAGTTTATCAGCCCAGAGGATGTTTCATAGTATAAATGAACTTTATTTCTTGCCCTGCGGCCCACTTCTCCACATCTGAATAGGAGCTCATAAGCACCAAAAACACCTTTCTCTGTAACCGTCTAATGCACCACCGACTTTCGGAGTGGTTCAACACTTCTAAAACAACCTTCTTGTTATCTGAGGACTGACTCATTTGGAGCAGCCCGGGTACAGACATTTCAAGTCGTTCAGCCTGTCGACTGATCTTCTGAAAGATCGCAAAAGCGATGTCATCGTCGTATGAGTCGACGCCATGAACATCAAATGCGTCTCAGGTCAGAGATAATCCACGCTCTTCGGCCAAGTTTCAAAGGCAAGGATGGTGCGGATCAAGAAACCCACAGAGTTCAATCGTAAAACTCACAACGTGCTGGACAGGCGGCATCTACCCCAAAGTGGCCGGAGTGGAATATGACTCTTTGCTGGTCCCATTATTTCGGTCGAATACCTAATGGGCCTCCGGCAAGTCACAGCCAAACAGCATGTTGACTCACGCGCCTGTTACCTCCTCATATGACAGAGTTCTCAAGCCAGGCCACTGGTTAACCACAGCTGTACCGAAGCCCATTTGGTCGCACTGGGGGGAAAAAGCCCATGGTATATTCATTGTCCTTAGATCCACCAGAGACACAAGCCGCAATTTTGATTTTCTTGACTTAGTAGTACAAAAGCCGCCGACGGTGCTGATCTTAACGGATATGGTTTTGCACTTCAGTCCACGATGCTTTAGGAATTTGGGAGCCAATAATGGCTTGTCCGGTCCAGCGTCAAAAAAGCTGATGCTCACATCAAAATCTTTGAGTTCCCTGACTCCTACTGGGATGACAGCTGGCCTCTTTGGTTTACCCGGGTTGCTTGCAAGAGCACACGCTTTCAAACTCTTCAGAATCAGCAGTCTCAGAGGATTAATCGGCATGCAACAAAGGGTGATGTTTGCCTCTACAGCCCTCATGGCCAAACTTAGTTGCTTACGGCAGATGACCACGCTGCGTGATACACTCAGGCAGATTAAGCAAGCACCTTCCTCGTTGGTTATACGCCTCCGATCAGCAATACTCTGGCCGGCAAAGATCGGGCATGCTGGCTAGGGAGGGTCTCTTAGCAGAGCGCACAATTCATTGGCTTCTTGCTCTCATAGCAGACGGCATGTGCCGCTGCCAATGGTTTAGCTCGGGATACTCCTTCAACTTCATTAGTGGAGCGTTCTCGCTCGGCCCAATGACCTAAGTGCTTTCCGGTACAGTGCGCCAAAATCTGATGTCCACTGTACGTGATTTCCGGTCGAGGTACTTGGCAGAATCTCAAATGTGGCCTCAAAGCCGTTTAGAAACACTCATTCTGCTTACTCGGCCCAGCAACTCTGCATTCCAACGGGCCGACCACGAATAGTCTATCCAGGAGTACGCATCATGTTTAGACCCAGTGTTTCAGTTGGCTCAGCGATACGCTACAGCTTTGCATTTTTATCACTAGATTTCATAGGGAGTGAACATAGACTTTAGTGCACCCCGCCTCACTCTGCGCACCTTCAACTATGAATGGCTATTCAACGAGCTTCCTAAGTACTTCCTCTGTTCTGGCATAACCAAACTCTGAGTCCAGCATGGCACGTCCACCTTTTAATTTCCTGGCACTTCCAAGGCAGTTCTTCTCTAGGTGCAGGAATCTATGACCAGGGTCCAATATCTTGCGCTTCATACTTCATGCACCCACAATACTGATACGAGTAAACTTCCGGCGTCAGCATTTCCACCCTTAGCACAACAACGACTAGTGCAGTTACCGCAGCTTGAATCTCTGATGGCGTTTCCCCTCTTGATTATGGTGGACACTTGACCCTGCGGCTATTCCAGTGAGAATTTCGTCAAAAGTCCTTTCGGTATATTTCATTTCGGCCTTGTATATTCATTCTTCAGACAGCCTAGGCCCATATTTTAGTTCGGATATCCAAAACTTTCGAATACCGATATTTTTATGTTCTAGGTTTTTTGATGATAAACATGGCACAGCCCTGACAGGGCAAACAGACGGAACAACATCTAAAAAACCACACTCATCTAAAAGCGACCCAAAGTTGAGCCGCGTTTCCTCCAGATTTTCTACAGACTCCGTGGTCAATTTTCTTGGCTTCTGAAGAATTTTATCCTTCTGAGCTTGAAAATGTGAGTGGTATAAGCCACATGAACCACAATTCGAGGAGAGCTTGGCCTGATCAGACTGAACCCCAAATTTTAAACAAGATTAATTCGCAGATTTCACGGTACTGAGCTTTATGAGCATCAAGTGCTTGGCATATACATATCTTAGATGTGATTCCGAACGACTAAGATCGAGAGCCAAAGTCCAATGCAACCAGCGTGTGTGTGTGTGATATCAGGTCAACCAAAACCGAGTTCAAATACGAATGTTGGTGTCATGTAAGCAATCAGATGTGCATCGCACGCGTCCGAGTTTTATAATGAGTAGGGACGTGTTACGTGAAAATATATATGTATATATACAGGTATATATATACTAACTACCGCCCTATTTTAATTAACACCAGCATGGTGAGTAACACAAAGCTCCTAGATATCTCTTAGCTTATAATGCCACTTCTCCGCACCAGGTCCCAAAACATATACTTCCCTTACCACCTCTGAGATTTTGAAATGAAAAATCTAGTGTCATTTATCTCACTTAGCGTGGCTCACCAACTGAACTCAACATACAGAGATGACGCCACCAATTCTGCCCCAACCCTGTCTCTCCGCTAAGTTTCTTCCTTTATTTCATGCAGAATTTACTTGTTTTCTTCTACTGAATAACTGCCCCAGATCAAATCCAAACCTCTTTACTGAATCTTACGGCTCTCAGTTATCCATGGTCCACCCTTTTCTTTTTTTAGTCTCACGTGTCATAGACCGAGCGTTGCCTTAGTCCATCTACAAACGGACCAATATTGAGGCCCATCTACCCCGCCATTCTCTATAGTACTCTTTTTCGTCATTCTGGTTTTTTTGTACGATTCCTTATCTATTTACTGATCCATGTATGTCTAGCTCCTTCAACGTCTCAACTTTTCTGTCTCCCACTCTATAACAACAGAATGGGCGTCAGCTCGACACTCCTTGATATCCTTTTGCTTACTTTGCCTTCTTTTCACACCAGGTCCCACCACATATACTTCCCTTATCACCTCTGCGATTTTGAACTGGAAAATCGAGTGTCATTAATCTCACTTAGCGTGGCTCGCTAACTGAACTCAACATCCAGGAAAGACGCTACCAATTCTGCCCGTACTCTATCCTCCAGCTAAGTTTCTCCCGTAATTTCATGCAGAACTTAGTCTTTTCCTCTGCTGAGTGACTACCATAGGTGAAATACTAACTTCCCCATTGAAAGTTCGAGCCACTGTTAGGCGTTTCTTTTTTTAGTCTCACGTTTCGCGGCCTCAATCTGTCTACGGATCCGCTGCATTGATGAGCCCGTGCTTCACTTTTGTTCTTCTTTCCGTTAACGGCTGATCCTCAGCTGGGCTATACCCATATTGCGTCTCTCTATCTCATTTCCCTTGCCGCAGTCTTTTGCGTTCGAGCTCTTTCGCATGACCAGCCCGATGATCGCACCCACGTATACAGCTATATATATAGCTATATATATATACTTATATTTATGTATATATATATACATTTATATATATATCTTGGGTATGCTCCACTCACTTTTCTCCTCCCTTCTTACTAGATCGTGCCATTCTACAACATAATTTGCATACATATATAAAAAAACCTTTTCGTCATTTAGTGATAGGTGCTCTTCTTCACCCAATTTCTCTGTATCAGGCTAGAACACAGCCGTTCCATTCTGCTTTTCTTGCGCCTTTTTCATATACTCGGGCCTTGTTTCACAGACTACCATTCCTTAGTAACTAGGCTTCATTTCTTTGCGCATACGTTCATGGCAAATTAAGACCCCATTCCAACCGGAATCCGTATACCTCTGATTTCTCTTGACCCCGCGGAATACCAGCACGTTTCCTCTCACATGGAAAATCCTCACATCAACACCCAGTGTTTTTCTTCCTTTTCACTGTTTGCCATCCTAGACCACAGCTGGTGAGCCGACCAGACTTCTTTCTTCCCATTTTCCCATTTTTCTTCCAAATCATACCCTCTACTATTGTTTCATTTCTGGTTCCCAAATGGACACCCCCTCCTCATCCACCACCTACTTGATATCTCCTTAAATCTCTACCATCACCAAAATGCCCTAGAAAGCAACCAGCCTCCTTCTAGAGATCCCTAATAGACTGCCCAGTAGCCAAACGATAACTCATTGTTCAGATAACAAAATGTTCATTTTCTGGTTTCCATTGAAACGATGATCACAACCCACGGCTGGAACACTGACCGAAACTGCCGCGTTCCTGGTCTCTTTCAGGTGGCATCGGTTACTTCGGTAGCCATTGGCCAACTCGACGTTTATCCCGGATTAAAGTAAGGACTAGACGATTTGATCAGGGGTTTAAACCTATACTCTCGCCTGTTGACGTTATATGGGGCACCTTACACGGAGTAACGAAACCCCCTGAAAGTCTCACCGGATCTCAGAGGTGATTCCTAACACCAACCATCGACCCACATCCGCTCAACGTCTGCTCCCAATAATCCATTCTAACAGTTCAATTCTTTCCGCGTTGCAATGCAAAACCGATGACCGAAACCCAGCCCTCGCCGCTGTCCACTTCGTCAAACCAGCCCCTTTTTACCTGCTACCCTCAACATTCTACCTGCCATCGCCTGCAACCAAAGTCTTTATAGAACAGAATATCTGCCGTCTGCAGCCAACCGGATTTTAGCTAACAATTCTTTATCATATTTACAAAACATTCCTTTCTTTACACTCTTCCAACTTCTGCCTAGCAGCACCAGTAGCGTTTGTCTCCACTAATTCCTTTTCTTTGACGGCTCTTTGAAAGTCCGTTCTGCGTCCATACACCATTCATGCTCTCCAAAAGTTCACTGAAATCCTTGTGAAGCTTTTCGCTTTCATGTGAATTTCCATATGACACTGGTACCACCTGCACAAAAAGTCCGTTTCATTATCACCTCTGACTCACTTGCATTCACTTCACATGCCTTCCCCACAATTAGTTACCCAATGCTGGATTAATGTTCTGTATTTCGCTGGCATCCCTGACTGCACGTTGATAGCCCCATGCGTACTTTACTTTTATTCTTGTTCTTTGGAATCTCTTCTGCCCGGTTGCTCGTTGGTGACCGTCCCGTTATCGATTATATCAGCAATCCCACGATTGCCAAGCTATCCTCACCGCCGATAGCGTCTTGTGGTCCAACGCTGATGATGGCCAAATTGGCGTTATTCGTGAATACTGAATAAAATGGTTCGAGCTGATAAAGTCATTTTTGCGGAAAATAGGAATGGTTTTCCTACTTTTGCGGCGACTTTTGTTTAAGTTAGCCACTTCATGGTATATAAGGTTTGCGCAAGGCTGTTGCCGCTCAGACTTGTCGACTGTCATGGCCGTTGCACGTGCTTTCGTTGATGACTCTGAGAGTTTCTAAAGACATGTAAAAGATGCCTTTAAATTATTCTCAAGGTTAGGGGAAGACTTTCGGTTATCTCAGCAGCAGACTATCACCTCCTTTTACGTGTTTGAGAGTGTTAGTGCTGAGAACTGGCTTTGTACGCATCCGGGTGCACTGCCGAATAATTTCCCATACTAGCGGGTTAAATTTTGCTGCGTGCACAATCGACGCCGAAATAGGACAGCTATCAGGTATGCAACGCACAGTAAATCTATCTTCACTTTTCAGGTATCAGAATACTCAATGCCCCGTCTTAGTGAGGATCCTTGCCGTTGAAATGCAACACCAAGTCGTTGGTTAACGTCAGCAGCATAACCACGATTTTCATCTAATCAGCGATAAGTACTACCATCGTAATAGGCGTTTGACTCCCAAACAAGAGTCACACATATTAAAACTAATGGGCACTTTCCGTAGATCCAGTGAAATATGTGAATACGCTCGCTAAAAGTTCGACCGATTGTTCACCGTAGGGGATATTTACTGCTTGAGGGCCAAGGCCAATGCCGTAGATAGCCGGAGTGACGTTCTAAAGGTTCAACAACTAATGACTGGCGAGGGTTATTTGCGAATCATATAGCGGGAAGTCGAAGTCAGCAGCTCGTTTCACATTCCACAGACTATGAAGTCTGTGGCGGATAAATATGGTGAGGTTACATAGTACACTCACCGGAACGTTCGAGCGACGCGTAGCAACCAATTTCGACACAATTCAAAACAAAGTAGATTCCAAATAGCTACGGTAATATATGCAACAAATTATTTAATTTTACAATAATCAAACCTCAATAGTGTTCCTTCTGGGCTCTTTCGCTCCAAATTGGACAACAAATCAACTACTGCAGCTGGGTTACAGCAAAAGGTTAGATACAGAAGATGAGATTACCAAAATACAGTTACAACGAAATTCAAGCTGAGCGACTCTCGCTCGGGCAACGGTAGGAGTCCAGTTTGTGACAAAGATCTAGAGAAATAAAACAAACAATCGGAATTCCAGCAAAGATAGTTCAAAGGAATGATAAATTTCGCCTGTAACATGGATGCTAATACATGGAACGGGGTTTGCAGAACTCCTTTACAGAGATACTGCTAGCGGATTCCACCCACCAGCTGAACTGCGGTAGCTACCTTCTTTGGCACTGCGTGTTGATAGACTGCAATGGCCTAGGCCGTTCAATATTCTACGCCCTGCTTCCTAACGGGAGCAGCGCAAGTTACCTGCGTGCAATCACAGAAGTGAGGGCAAGGTTACGGGGTACAGCAAACGTGAAGGTCATTATATTAAATCGAAGCTCAGAGCAGTACAACGGATTTGCAGTTACCTATCCAGGAGCAGAATTCGTTTTTGTCGGTTCCTTGTTCTTAGGGATATGAAGCGTCATCGTTATCGATTGCTTGGCTTGTCCTCAAGTGACAAACAACGCATCCATCAGTGGATGCGCAATTTGGTTTACGCCTCCAATAAGGTGATATTTGACAGATTTAAGGCTACTATTCTTGGCCGTAGTGCAGAGGCCATGAACTACTTGAACCGAACTTGGCTGCCATATGAAACAATGTGGGCGGGTTGTTGTGTAAAAGATATGGAAACCTTCGGTACTTTTACTACCAACAGGGTCGAGGTTGAGATTCACCACCTAAAGGAAGGGCTATCTGCCAGATGGTCTCTAGTAGAAGTGTTCACTAGAATCTGGAAACGAACGGAAGATTTAGATGAAGCTAGGCGCCGTAGACTAAGTAAGCAATTAGTTGGTTCCTTCCTATCGTCAGCTGGAATGGATGAGTACTCAGGGTTTTTGACCCGATTAAGTACCGTCGCTCGTGTTGCATTTGAGAAACACGTGCTTTTGCATCAGGTTAGGAGCATTGTTTCTAATGGCGGCAGATGGTTTCTCATGTGCCGTCGGTCACGTGAATTGACTGTTAGAATTGGTCTTTGCCCTAGTTGCACCTGTTGGTTCTTTAAAAAGTGGTCGATTTGATGCAGCCGTATTTCGCATGTGACTGACAAAATAGGATATGGATTCCATAGACTGGCAGTAGGTCGATGGGCTGTAGACTTTCGACTCCCTTTGTTGGTTGGAATGCCAGCAAGGTTGTTGGCGGAAAAGGATGAAATTCCGCCCCTGAACAACCCTAGTCACAAGTTGTCCGTCAGCGAAGACCTCGGGAAGGATATATCGGTTGCTTTAGAAAGCTTGGGTAACTGTAAATGGGTACGTTATGTTTGTCACCGGAAGAACTTAGCAACAGCTATAGGGTCCGGACGAGATTTTGACATAAGCTGCATTGACAAAGCTACCAATACAACGGTAGGCCTGGGCGACCCTCACACTCTCAGTGGGTACCTGGGGAAACTAAGTTGCACAAGAAGTAAGCCTACGGTTTGGCAAATGCCCAGCACGTCACGAGTACCGGTCGTTCCTAATTTCTCAAAATGTGAGGCGATAGTAGTGCTTAGAAACACCGATGAACAAGACATCTAGCTGATGAGGCATCTTTTGCAGCTGGCACAGTTCAGACGTTTCCATACTACAACCCCCGCACAATACCGGATCCAAGAGAAAAGGCACCGTCTGGAAAGACCGCATTCACCGATCGTGGAAAATGAGTGCAGTGTCTGTCATCTTCACGATCCCGAAGTGGATTTGGACAAGAAAACCGAGTGGGCGCAGTGCAGCCGTTGCCCGCGTTGGACGCACTATCAATGTGCAAGCTTCGGAAACGAGGAGAACTACATTGCGTCCACTCTCTGGCTGATCAAAAATAAGTGAGTTACAATTACAATTTTCATTTTGCCTTGTACAAAGTAAGCGCAGATGATAATTGTTTCCGTTTCTACTTTACAGGCAGAACATGGCAAAACATTACAACATCGAGGGTGCTGGTTGCCGTTCGATCCACCGTTAGGACCGCAGAACTTCTGCACGGAAGTGTGCATGAAAGGATCATTTTGTACCATTGAACCACCATCTTTCACCACAAATCTTGTTTTTCATTTTGTCTTCCATTTTGCATTCGCTACGGAATGGGCCCATCCCTTAGGTGCAAAGTATTACGATGTGGGTGGCTTATGTGTAGGCAAGTGCGCCTAATGAGCCTCGTGCTTCAGCTCGCGTAGTTAGAGGTTGGCTTAGGTGCGTGCAATCTTGCAATCTTGCGGTCACGGAAACAAAGTCTTTCAGGCAGGAGTTGATAGGCTAATTCTAGAAGAGTACTCCCTATGCACATGGGATCATCATTGTGGTTATATACGTATGTACATGTTCATTTACATATATATCCATATATATATGCATATATGTATCTACGTGTGCATAGAAGCATATAAATATCCATATTTACATATATACATAGACCGATATATATACATATATATATATACGTATATATATATACCTAAAGTTATATGTATATAAACCTATATACACATGTATATACATACACATATATATGTATATATATTTATGCAAATATGTGCTTGGGTGTGCATAGATGTGTATACACATACATATATATATATAAACCTATATATATATATATATATATATATATATATATATATGTATATATATATGTATACAAATATGTATTTACGTGTTCGTTTATGCATATATGTATATATATTTGGGGTGAATGAACCGTACGCATCTACGTCATTATTTCGATCTACAAATAGAATTGGAGCTTCTTACTTCTTATGATCAATTTAGCTGTATAGTTCACGGTTTTGCCGTACAATTCCCACTTTGGCATATCCGTTACCGTAGACTGTATCTTTTCACAAACTGCTGTACTTTGCCGAAAATGGCTACTGAGTTATCGCGCTTCCATTCGAATCGACGCCAAACTTTCAAATAACTCGATGTTGGACCACAGATCTCTACCCCTCACCGCCCCACCGAAATCGAAACCGATTTGCAATTCCCGCTTCAACCATTACCACTTTGGTTCACTCAAACACTACATGACTGTACTGGTGTATTTCGGTCGCTGCGTGACCTATAAATTTAGAAATTGTGAATACTTCACATTGACGTGTACTGCTGTATACTCTGATCTTGCTCTGTGCATGCGTATTGACCACGGCCAAGAAATATACAATAAATAAATAAAACGCTGTAGAGCGTTACGAAGTATTCTGAACACGTCATTTACGACCCCTCTCCCCCAGGAACACCCGGCGACCGTCCATCCTTAAACATGGGCGCACACATCAACAGCATACAGACCTCGAATATACCACCGGTTTTCAACTCAATGGTCTGGAGCTGACTTTGTAACGAAAGGCTGGTCGAGTGATAATGCGCCTTTACGTTCTTCCTTTAATTCCCCGTTCTTAATGACATCTGCAAGGGGTTGTGCGCAGTGTCTGATTGGGTTGCTTGAAAATAAAAACTTCCTGGATGAAACCCAGTGCGGCTGCCGGCGGATGACGTAAAGACAAACAAGGGATATTAGGACGGTTTTTACACATGCCCCAGGGCTTCGTTCTGATTCATGATTGGAGGTGGAACTGGCTGCAGCCCCAATTTATAGGATCGGGGTTTTCACACTTCATACCAGCCAGCGTGGTCCCACTATAATATTTCACCTGCTTCCTCCATGGATTTCAACGAAGTAAAGGGGAAATACAGAAGTCTCGGCCCAAATGAGAAACTAGGCCTTATCCGACTTGGCGCCAGAAGTCAAGCTCCCAGAGCAACTTCGGCGAGCTCCTTACCAAATATGAGCGGTGAACAGGAGGATGGAACCCGGGCCAGTTGAAAACACCGGTCACTTAACCCGCTCGGACATTAGTCGCCACACCCATTTCTGTGGATGCAATTGTGGACAAAAGCTCGTGCGTTTACTGAGCTGCGGCCCACCGGGTTTTCATTGTATTCGTAGATCTTTCATGAGTAGCCTCCACAAATGAATGCAGCATCCCAAAGTACTTCATCTACCAGGCCCGTGGGACTTTGTGACCTCTTGATAGTTTTCTTAAGGGTTAAAAGTTTTGTATAGTTTCTAGTCATCAAGGAACAAGTTTGCTTGTTCTCTGAGCTTCAGTGTGGGTGCAGTAACCTTTTTGCCACATCACGCCAGAGGTTTCCCAACCCTGCTTTTCGGGTGCCTGTCTGAAGCAAACACATAAAGGGATGGCATTTTTTGTTTGCCAACCATGGGCACACGCAAAGTATTGAAGAATACTAGATAAGCTTTATTCGACGCGTTGTCAGAACCCCTGGGCGGAACGGCGAAGCGTCTATGGTTATGCCTCCCCCAAGCAGGCTTTCTAATCCTACGTTACACTCGAAATAACTGAAAAGAAACAATAAAATTTGAGAACCGAAGGGAACTTTGGCACTTCGGGGTGAAAAAAGGTTTCAAATTTTCCAAGCAGACGTAGTAAGGATAAGCAATGAGGAGGCGAGAAGGACCCAGGAAAATTGCTCACAGATAAGCTTGACAAAGTCAGTCTTCTATTTCAGATACAAAAGCTGTAGGGTACAAAAAAGCAGCCCTAAAAAATGAGACCTCTTACGAGGTAAAGATGTTTAATGCCTCCGGGAGCTCAACACGGCCAGCTTTTGAAGCCTCGGACAGTAAACAGAAGAGCTAAAAAGTGGATTGCAACAGATGAGAGTTGCAAGAACCCTTTATGAAAAGATTCTGCAAGGTTCTCGCACTGAATCATTGGTAACCCACTATTAGGGGACAACAAAAACGGATAAAGAGAAGGCGCGTGACTTACTAAGGCTAATCGGCTTTAGTCGATTGGTGGGAAGTAGGAGAGTTTGGAAGGTCCGCTTGTAGAAACAACCTCTATCCAGAGGAAACGTGGGACCAGCGAGACCAAATCTTGTTCAGTCTGTGAACCAGAACACAAGGACCAGCTATTTCTGAGAGTCGGGGAAGTGTTCCGAAGCATAATAAGATATCGTATCGTGTCTCATATCCCAAAAGTTGGCAAAAAGGCAAGAACACGTGCTTATCTGGGGGAGGTTACCTACAACTATGGCCTCAGCCCAGAGGTTTTCTGGAAGCAAGTTTACTAATGAAGAACGAGCCATATATCCAAAGTAGCTTACTCGGTAAGTATTGCCGAGCTGTGGTTGCAACTTGAAACTTGTTGGGACATCTAGAAGTCAAGAAACTCATAGGTAAGAGTAAACGTGGAGTACTCCAGTTTAGGCTCAACATTCACGAAGTAAGTGCCCCCGATAAAGTCAGAAGAAACCTCTCGAAGATAGACGAGAAAAACCTGGGAGAAACGGGACTCCGGATAGATTGGAAGATGGCGAAACGCGACTAAATGTGGAATGCTGGTGAAGATGGACCTGGAGCAGACCTTTGGGAATATCATAGGCCGTCGCATCACCTAAAAGAGTCAAACGAAACGGATTGCTGCCGTGGTGAACAAGTCGAGGGAAGAGGGCTCTAAAACAGAAGCAAAGAGCATTCAAAGATAACAGGGGTACCAGCGGCTACCGGGCCCTCCTCCAGTTCAAGGCAGAGAGATCTAAGCTATCTCAGATACAGAAAAAGCGCAGAAAAGGCTACGGGGATCACGTTGCGCAGAACACCGGACGCACTCCGGAAGCATACAATAACTACTCTGAATCTAAGGCAGCACTGAGGAAAGCAGTGAGCGGGGCCAGAAACTCACAGGGATTGTGGATAATAGGCGGGCAGGTCAAGGCAGAAGTCCTGTTAGATATCTGTCAGCTGGCATGTATAAAGGACCAGGGGGCTTGGGGGCTACCTGCGACCATGAGCAGGGAAGTCTCGAAAGTGGATGGTGAAGAAATTAACACAGGAGAGTTGTTGAATAGACTGGGGCAGCTAGACTTATCCAAGGCGGCGGGGCCGGATAAAGTCTACACAGCAGTACTGAAGCAGCTAGCGTCCGTCCTGGAAGGACCACCAGCTAAGCTATCCAAAGCATTGCTAGACAAGAGTGTTCTTCCTGTAGGTTGGCTTTTATCAATCATCACACCCGTTTATAAATATGGAGACAGAAACACTTGCCAGTTACAGGCCGATTGACTTGACCTAATTGGCGATCGAAATCCTCGAGGGAATACTACGAGATAGAATGATGGGGCGAGCAGAAGAGAACAAGCTAGTGAGTGTCAACCAGCATCGGTTCTGTCACAGAAGCCCTTGCCTGACCAATGCAATATGTTTATTGGGTGAGATAACCAGTCGAGTGGATTGCGAAGATCGGGTGAAATTCTGTTACCTGGGTTTCCAGAACGTATTTGATTCGGGTAACCACGGGCTGCTCAAACCAAAGGTGAAATCGCTTTAGCTTACGACGAAAACACAGAAGTGGATTGCACAGAGCCTGAAGGAGAGAATATTCCTAGTGAACGTTGAAGGCTGCTTGTCGGACAATGGGGGGATGCATGGTGGCGTTCCACAAGGGTCAGTCCTGAGACCGTTGTTGCTCCTGATGCAAAAAACGATCTGGAAGATGGATTGAAAAATCCATGCTCCTCGTTCGCCGATGACTTCAAAGTGGTAGGGGCACCAGATGATGCGGCGGTTCACCGTGACCTGGGCAAGGTGTACCAGTGGTCAGTGGCGCGGGGTCCTATCCAAATCTGGGCAACTGCCAGTGTCTCATCAAAGAGGGAAGACTACCGCCCACTCGATACACGGGGCCACCATACGATCAGGAGGCCTGGCCAAGACCACAGAGGCTCAAAACCTATGGGTGGTATTAACAGCTGACCTTGAGCCAAGTGGCCATTACCAGAAGGTAATGCATAAAGCGTGTAGAGCCCGCACCGGCTTAGCAGGACGGCCAGCTCCAGGAAACCTGGGATCTTATAGCCATTGCAAAAGGCTTTTGTGGGATTCAACCTAAAAACCTGTGTCCAAGTGTCCAGGACATATTTGGAGAGGAACACCCTCTCGAGGCGATGAGGGGGCGATTCACGCGATGGTTTGCGGAATACAGACATCAGTGCTAAGAAAAGAGGTTGGTGCAACTAAAGTTATTTCCTCTAGAAAGAAGAAGAGATAGAGGTGAACTCATTAAGAAGGCTCCACAGAAGCACGAAGTCACAGAGGGATTTAATTTGAGCTACAAGAGAATGGCTGCCATTGGAAAGCATGCGTTGACAATGAGAAAAGAGAAAGCATCTGCTCTAATCAGTAGTCAGCCCTCTTCCGTTAGGGTGGCTAATGACTGGAATAGGCTGCCAAAGGAAGTGATAAGCTCAAGCATATTGGCTGATTTCCAAAATAAGATTGGATAAATATAACCAGGAGTCTACTATGGGGTTTTGTAGTCAACTGACCAGTTCCATCCCCTTCATTTCTCGTGGAACCCGTACTTAGTACGTACAATCCCCTACTATACTATCCTTATTGCCAGGGAAACTGACTGTGAGGTGTGTGTGACTGACGGCTGTGATCCGAGTTGTTGAAGAGAGATGGGACTGAAGGTCTAACATGAACCCTCTCTGATTATAGCTAAGCACTGAAGAGTCGTCTCCTCTAATAGTCGACGCGCCGGGGGATCCAGGGATCTTGCTACTGCAAGAATCTGGACATTCAGGCATCCCGCAGTCGAGTCCTGGAGCAGAAGTGAATTGGTTTGAATTGGCGTGTGGGAGGTGTGTTCAGTAGAAGACCAAGGTGGTCCCAGGCCGCAAATTATAAGGTCTCCGCTGGCCGACTAAAGGGGAATAGACACTGTAGAGCCTATGGTGCCTGCACAGCCTTCCGAGCTGGCCGAACAGTCATAAGTGCGAGTCAGCAGATTAGGACTTTGGGGGCACTGTAAGCAAGAAAAGTAGCAGCAAACTGGGTATTCTGCCCGAGGTGAGAAACAAACTAAAGGAGGATAAACAAATGTTTATTGAGGGGGTTATGTTAGCACTATAAACCAAAGCCCGCAACATCAGGAACAGATGGGGGGGACTGAGCATTACAGCTGCCCGCTGTGAAGCTAGAAGAGCAGCAGCTTCCGAGGTTTGATTTTCCCAAAACGACCAAGTCCTGGAAGGAGCGCAAGTTCATTATCTCATCTACCCACATGACAGTGGAAATGGCACCGCAGATGGCAAAGTAGCTTTCCACATTGGAGAATGACCATTGCATAGGGATTCAAAAGTTAGCTGGTCTGCTGCAAGTAATCAAAAGTGCTCTACGGCCGTAAGAAAGCAAACCAGAAAGATAGCAGTTGCATACGTATAGAGAAGCTGGAACTCAAAGGTTGAAGGGTGCATTAAGATAAAGAAGGCCCCACAGCGGCCGCATGCACAAAACGGCGTTCTTCTAATAGTAGGAGACTATGCCCAGCCTTGAGTAGACTGGACAATAGCTAGCTGCGTCTCGGGAAGATCATAGGAAGGCCCCGTTGGCTGTATGCATCACAGTGCTCTGGTCCAGTGTATTAGAGGAAACTCTAAATACAAATCAAGGCAGAGTGACTTCTGTAACAGCCGGTCGTGGAAAATCCCTCTTTTTCCCTCGCGATTCAGTGTTTTCCCTAACATCACTCACTTGCCTACACTATTGACTTGTCTCTACGAACTGGTTGTTTTTATGGACCAATTGTTGTTTGTTCGCACCCAGAGCGCTACTTTGGCACATCCTTGTTCAGGACCTGCGTGACGCACGTGCTGTTTGCTCACACGCTGCTATTCGGTTTCCCGTTGTTGAGTCCTTGTGATCGTATTATTGAGGTTTGTATATTTTTTATGTCATTGTTCATGTTATAATCTAGTATCGTAGAGTATCGCGGATAATCATCTTTTGATTTCGGGATCCGTTGCGAATTTGGCTACGCATTGCTCAAACGTTCGTTACAATACTCAATAGATCAATTTGGAACGACGAAAAACACGCAAAATGCCAAGAAAAGACGCGAAAACATTAGAATCCGGACAGGAAGTAACACAGAAAGTCTCTTGGGAGGTTTTGGGTACATTTGATCCTTTAGTTAACGCTACGTCGCCTAGTCCTGTCGGTGCTAGTTCACGTGTTAATGAGAGCAATATTGATCGTAAGGATGTTGATTTATAAAGGCTGAGAATACTAGACCTAGAACAACAGTTACTATCGGATAGACTACAGGCGCAGGAAGCAGAGAAGAAGTGTACACACAAAGAGCGAGAGCATGAGACCAGCGACTTCGACACTTCCGATAGATCAGGGTGCAATAAGACAGGGAACCCCAAGCCAGTCGCCGAGCACAAATCACCATTGATCGATTTGCCTAGAGTGAAACAAACGGTTTTCGACGGGCGAGCTGAGCAATACTGCAAGTTTGTCAAGCAGTTCGAGACGTTCGTTGAAAAAAAGTAACCGACTCTGGGCAAAGGCTTCTCTACCTTACTCACTACTGCCGAGGCCGAGCGCGAGAAGCTATCGACGGGTGTACCATGCTCGACCCGGAACAAGGCTATACAAGAGTAAAGAAGATTCTAAGGGACTTGTTTGGCCAACCGTTCAAAGTAGCCCGTAACCTAATAAGGGGGCGTGATGGTAGAGGCAAAGAGAACCAAGGGCGACGTCTACACAATGGCGGACCTGGTGATAAGGATGCAAAACTGCTCAATAGCCCCCGACAGTCTAGGTTACAGGGCTGACCTAGATGCCATGCACACTTTGGAAAACATAGTCCGTCACCTTCCTCCCAAACTACAGGGTCGGTGGGCGGAAGAAGCGGAACGGATAAGCCGAAGTGACAGGGAGGCTAGCTTCGAAGACCTGACCGAATACTTGGACAGGAAAACCAAGATAGCTGACAGCAGGTTCAGCCGACTCATCCGGGACAGCAACCGGGCAAACAAGCCCAGTACTAGCCAAACTCAAACCCCTGCACGGGCACATCCAAAATACCAACTGTGGACCAATACATATGCCATTTCAAGCGATGCTACTGCGCAACCCAATTGCCAGTAGGCTGAGGCTGTAACTCATCTCTTCAGACACTAACGAGTAAATTGAACCAACGGAGGCATTCAAGTTAGCGGATCTTCCCATGCGAGCACCAAGGTCGGTGACCGCAATCTTGGCTAGGTGGCCCCACCTGCAGGATGTAACCTTTGTAGACTGGGAAGATGAAGTGGATCTCCTCATCGGCTGCGACGTGCCAGAGGCGCATTGGGTGCTTGACCAGAGAGTGGGCGACCGCCAGGCACCTTATGCCGCACGCACGGCTCTGGGATGGATGTTATACGGTCCAGTGGGGGTACGTGGTTTCGTGAATTACTTATCCGCCGAAACGGACCGCATAGAGTATTATCTGCAGCGGATGTATGAAAAGGAGTTTCATGACATTGGAGACGAAAGACCAACGTTGTCTCAAGAGGATCCCTTCGCTCTGCAAACGGTGCGGCAAGGCACTAGAGGCCCCAAAAAACAGTTCGAGGTTCCCCTCCCATGGCGCACATCTGCTGACCCGTGGGCTGATAACAGAAACTATGTTCGCCAACGATTACTACGACTAACAGAACGCTTCATTCGAGACCAGAATCTGCGGGAACGATACTTGGATTCAATGAAGCTACACAAAGCTTTCGGTTACGTTGAAAAGGTGCCTGCCAACACGACGGCAAAAGGAGTATCTGGTATCTGCCTCACCACCCAAATATCAACCCCAAGAAAGCCAAAAAACTGCGGGTGGTTTTCGACTGTGCAGCCAAGTTCCATGGCAAGTCGTTAAACGATCGCTTACTACAATGGCCTGAATGAACAAAACCACTGATCGAAGTTTTGTGCCGTTTCAGAGTGGGTAAAGTGGCTTTGTCTGCCGACATTAGGGAAATGTTTCATCAGGTGAAGATTCCGGTAGGAGAACGAGATGCCTTGCGTTTCCCGTGGTGGGAAGGGAGCGACCGGGACAACGCAGTGGTGAATTACAGGATGACCGTCCACCCCTTCGGAGCCATATCGTCGCCTTTTTGTGCGAACTGCGCCCTCTGAGAATCAGCGAACAAACATGGCGATCTAGTCCATCGGACGGTGGTAGATAGCGTCAGCAGGAACTTCTACGTCGACGACTACCTTGGGTCGTTCGATGATGTGGAATCAGCTCTAGAGCAGTTCAGGGGTCTGACGAGATTGCTGGAAGAGGGCCGCTTCCATCTAACTAAATGGATTTCGAACGCTTCAGAAGTGCTGAAAGTCATCCCGTATCACGAAAAGGCCAAAAGGGTAAGAGATTTGGACGGCTCTCCACTTCCTATCGAGCGCACCTTAGGGATACAATAGGACGCGGAAACGGACGATTTTGTTTTCGAACTAAACGTTCCCGAGCTGCCAATAACCCGTCGTGGCATACTATCTGCCGTCTCAAGTTTGTTCGACCCGCTCGGTTTCGTCTCACCATGGCTGCTACCCGGAAAGATCTTGCTGCGGCGACTGTGCCGTAAGAAAGTTGATTGGGACCAGTCACTGGACCGAGGGGACCGGTTGGACTGGGAAGAATTTTTGAACACCTTGAAGAAATTAGGGAACATAAGAATCCCACGATGTTTGACTCCTGGCCATACGACACGGACTGGAGAACTACATGCCTTTTCCGATGCATCCGAAGTCGGTTATGGAGCTGTGGTGTACGGACGATGGGGCGCAGAAGATGGACAATATACCACGAGGATCCTGTTCGCCAAAGCCCGCGTTGCTCCACTGAAGTCGGTCTCAATCCCACGCCTTGAACTCAGCGCAGCCGTGTTGGCAGTCAGGGTGGTGCAAGCTGTGAAGAGATGTTTCGATCTATACATTTGGTCGGTGAGCTTCTGGACGGATTCAACGATAGCACTTTACTACATTAACAACGTCCGGAGCCGGTTTAGTACTTTCGTTGTTAACCGGCTCACGATTGTCCACGATGAATCAGCCACGAACCAGTGGAGTCATGTCAGGTCTGGCGATAGTCCGGCCGACCTGTGCTTCCGAGGTGCGATCAACTTCAGGCAACCAGACACGTGGACGAGAGGGCCAAACTTCCTGCACTTGCCCAAATAGGACTGGCCGTGTTTGAATTAAAAACCCCTACGGAAGTAGAACTGGAAATCAAAGGCGTAGTGATAGCGGCCAACGTCGTCAAAGCGACATCCATTCTGTCGCGACTGGTCAGGTTTTCTTCCTGGATGAAGACACTTCGTTCGCTAGTTTGGTTAACCAGGTTCAAGAGAAATTCACTAGTCATGAAAGGGCTACGACCTTCAGGTCGGATACGGGTCGACCCGATAGGTCCCGATGAGCTACAAGCGGCAGAGTACGATATCTTCTAAATGGTACAACGCGAGGCTTTCGCCCGAGAACTCAAGAGGGCGGAAGAAGTGGGACCGACCAATAAAGACATACCATCTCCAAGAGGCGAACTGAAGCGTTTAAGCCCCAAACTCATCGACGGACTGCTGCGGGTGGATGGTAGGCTGACCAACGCCCACCTGAGCCTCGACACAAGGTATCCTATACTGCTACCTGCGAGACAACCTGTAGTAAAGCTAATGATTCAACACGTCCACGCCGTGGAGGGACATGCCGGGGAAAGTCACGTGACGAGCATCATCCGAAAGCGCTTTTGGTTGATGAGAGGAAGAGAGACTGTAAAACGCGTAATCCGACGGTGTGTGCAATGTAGGAGACGCAATGCCACGGCGGGCAAGCAACTCATGACCCCACTACCAGAATGCAGGGTGACTACGGGCTGGTGGCCGTTCAATGACACTGGGTTGGACTATTTCGGGCGCTTGTGGATCAAGTGCGAGAAAAGATTGGAAAAGCGATACGGATGTATCATGACGTGCATGAAGTCACGTGCGGTACACCTAGAAGTCGCACATTCGATGACGACCGATTCGTTTCTGCGGGCCTTGCAGAAATTTACCGAAGAGGCGTACCGGCCGATATATACTCAGATAATGGATCGAACTTCGTGGGTGCTCATCGGGAGTTGCAGCTTTGGCACAAGAACATAAACAGGGACGAACTGCAGGATCGAACCGTGGCCTACAACATACGATGGCATTTTAACCCTCCACAGGCCAGCCACCGAGGCAGCGTATGGAAACGCATGATCCGGTCCGCCAGACGGATATTGCTGTCAATCATGGAGCAGCAGCCGCCCGACGACGAGATGCTAAACACCGTCATGACTGAGGTGGGGAGAATCCTGAACAACCGCCCCCTGGTTCCAGTAATGAACGGCGACCTCACCCACCTGGCGCTCACCCCGAACGACTTATTGACGTTAAGGTCGAACGAGGGTTTCCAAGGGCCGGTAAACCTTCGCGGGAGCTACCTTCACGGATGGAAGCAAGCGAACTACATGGCCAAGGTCTTCTGGAGGCGATGGCTGCGGGAGTACCTACCGGCTTTGCAGACTCGAGAAAAGTGGCTGGTGAAAACAAGGCCATTCAAAGTTGGGGATGTGGTTATGATCGCCGACGAACGCGCACATTTCAGCACTTGGTCTTTGGGAGTAGTTACGGAAACCATCGAAAGCACTGACGGAATGATAAGAACGGTGAAGGTGAAGACAGCTAACGGAGTGCTCATTCGTGAAGTACGCAGTATTGATCTACTCGAGAGCGAAGGCGGAGGAGCTGATAACCCCGAGGCCCAGCAGACTTTTTACACTAGTCATCGAGGTGGATAAAACAACACCATATATACCACACGGCCTCCGTCAAACAAGTTACAGTGCTCGCGGTTTTTCGTTGAAATTACAGAAGGTTTTTTCCGATATGTGGTGATGAATGCGATCCTATTGTACATCCCGATACATACACACATGCACGACGCACTTTACATCCTGTAAACCCATCAGACATGTGACAGTGTTCGTTGTTTGCTCTTTGTTACCGAATGCCCCTTGCATATGTGGAAGTAGCGGAGCTTAGGTCACACACACATGCTACATTTTACTCGTTTTTTTCGCCACACAGTCTTTTGTTGACATTGCAGAAATTTTTCCTTTGATGTGTAGTCATACCTGTGATTTCAATGGACACCACGGCTTACACACACACTCACTCAGGCACATACGTCCAGGACAGGACGGCCCTTTACAAAAACAGCACCTATGTGGCCCCTTCACGCCCGCCATCGGTCATTTGGCCTTGCGGAAGATGTAGACTAGCCTCACGTCTATGTAGCCAATGGGTGAGGTGCGACCAGTAGTGGAACGTTGACGACGAGCATTAGGCGCGCGCGCTGAAAGCAGGACCTAGGCAGGTAGAAAGAATCAGTACCTTTATACCGAAACTTTGACTCTGCTAAGGATCCAGGAGGATTTTGGTGGGCAGTGTTACAGCCGGTCGTGGAAAATCCCTCTTTTTCCCTCGCGATTCAGTGTTTTCCCTAACATCACTCACTTGCCTACACTATTGACTTGTCTCTACGAACTGGTTGTTTTTATGGACCAATTGTTGTTTGTTCGCACCCAGAGCGCTACTTTGGCACATCCTTGTTCAGGACCTGCGTGACGCACGTGCTGTTTGCTCACACGCTGCTATTCGGTTTCCCGTTGTTGAGTCCTTGTGATCGTATTATTGAGGTTTGTATATTTTTTATGTCATTGTTCATGTTATAATCTAGTATCGTAGAGTATCGCGGATAATCATCTTTTGATTTCGGGATCCGTTGCGAATTTGGCTACGCATTGCTCAAACCTTCGTTACAACTTCTCTCCTTGACTTAGTGAACGCAAGGCACGAAAATGAACCAGACAGGTTAGACTTCCTGGCGCATCTGAGCGAATTCAATTGTGTCATCATCAGCTCTTTCTTCAGTTGAAAGCATGCGAAAGCCGTAGAAAAATTACATAGTAGTTCCAGGTGGCCTAGCAGAGGAGCTCATATCTAGGGCTACAGAACCAGGAGCGGGGGTGGGGGACGAAGAAGCCGAAGTAAAGTAAGTGTGTCCGTGGGTGAAAGAAAACCCTTTGGAGTTAAGAGATGGTTTCATCCCACTCCAAGAATGTAAGTGTAACGAAAGACCGTCTTGGTGTCCCCCGGGAGCCCAACGAGCAGGCAAGAGGAGGTCCAAAGGCTGGCAGATCTTCAAGGCTACTGGTGGCTACAAACCTTAATAAGTTACAGTGAAGGTAGAAACCCAACTGCAAAGGCCAACAGAAACAAAGATGGCCTTTGACCAGCACCGGCCCTAGGTGCCAATCAAAGCCTGAAGAACTACTACCGATGGGCAAAATCGAAGCCTGAGCTTAAGAATAGAGTGGGAACCCTGGTCTCGAAGGACAGGGGTGAAAAGTGTGATGACGACCAAAGCAAGGCCGATGCCTTTGGCTTACACTTCAAGGACGTACATAGAAATGACGGGGGAAAACAAATCTCGACCGAAAACATATAGCTGATCCCACCTTTTTCGACCTGCTGTTAAAAGGAACAGACAGAAGCTATTGGAGGGACTATACATGCACAAATAGTCGGGGCCTGATGGCACATACCCAGCCGTCGTGCAGCCATTGGGCGATATGATCAGTGGACACGCGTGTCGTCCCGAGAGTGCCACACTTGATCAGGGGGGACTGCGGTCGGACCGGAATGTAACGACATTTGTATCTACCCAAAAGAGAAGTCGAGCTTCAGAGAAAAAGAAATGCCGTCCAGCGGGCCTTACACGCATTCTCTACTAGTGTTTAGAGAGACTGGCGATGGAACACATTCAAAAACCCAGTGAACCACAAGTTTTTCCCTAGGGCACAGCATGGCCTTCCGAAGGATAAAACTTGTCTCTCAACTGCCTATCGTCCTTAGGCTGGATGAGAGCAAGATCGTCCTAGTCTGCGAAGTTGTTTTCAGCAAGGTTTTTGACTCGGTCACCTATCGCCTATCAACAGAGAAACGGAACACTTTAGGATGGGAAGCCAATTACATAAATGGTTGTCAGCCCTTCTGACTAACAGGACGTTTCTTCTCGGAGTAGCAATTTGCCGTCATTAAGAGTCAGAGGGGACTAGAGGAGTACCTCAAAGTCAGCCTTAGGCCCGCCAATTCTTCCCTGCACGGATGATTCAGAGAAAGGTTTATCACTGCCGTCGATGCAGATCTTTTGGGAATAGAGGATCGCGATTATTTGGCGGGACCCAGGGCAGCGGTTAGCTGGGCGAACAAACGAAACTCGCACCTTGAGTGAGAGCAAAATGCGCCTGCTGACTGAGGATCTAGAGAAAGATACCGGTACTGAGAACAACGAGCCATTCACGATTGAGGTGAAGCAGTCAACAAGTGGCTTGGGCTTCAAAATGACTGCAGGCTTCAGGTTTGCTGGATGGTGCGAGCTCTTTGCCCTCAAGGCTAGGAGTGGGTTCTCCCGACGGCACCGGGCAGTTTCTTGCTGAAAGGAGGAAGCTTTAATACCGATGTTCGAGGTTGTTTTGAGGCCGCTTTTGGAACACTGCACAGGCTTGGGCAGCTTTTTGAAATAATAGTAATAATAATAATAGTGGTTTATTTCGGAGACCCCCAACGCATGCCAGTTACATGATTCACTTTTTACAGATGACCGAATGGACAGACAAAATACTTGAGAATATAAACAATGGCATAAAAGAAGTTGGATAAAAGAGGATAAGAGGGGAGAGTAAAGTGGGATGAAAGTACGGCAAATGTAGTCACACCAAAAAATACAGTGAGTTTAGATGAACCCGTGGGCGGATTCAAATGGAGACCCGGTGAGTTCGAAAGTCAAGGTCAGGTACAGGGTCTGACTGGTCCCGCTGAGGACATCTGAAAGCTGATTTGTGTAAATGAGAGAGGCTAGAAAACGGCATAAAATACTGCGGTAGCGAGAGGCGATGGAGAAAAAGGCGGGGTGCAGGGCAAAGGATTAGATAGCAATGAAGCATTGGTACTCCGTAGTAGATGGTCGGCGACCAGGGCACAAAACTCATTGTAAAGCAGGGGGCGAACAATGTTAGACGCAAAGGGTGGATCAGATGAAAAAGTGGTTCATGAGAATCAGATACAGCAGACGTAATGCACAGATGTAGAAGGAATGGAAGCATATCATTACGGTCAGCGGGATGATGGCAAGAGAAATGTCATGTGAGGAACTGCAGGATACAGAGCGAATGCATACACACATGTACGACCATGTATATATATATGCATTTATGTATGTATATGCACATATATACACACATAAGGGGAGCCGGAGAAATAAAAATGGGTCCTAGAAAGAAATCATCAGCCATTAGGAGGAGCAGGTGAGGTTATATCGAATGGTTGTAGAATGAACTCTGGAACATAGTGGTGACTTATCTTCATGACAAATGAACTTGGCGGATCAACAGAGAGAGAAGAGAATGCGGAAGCACAGAAAAGATGATGACTGGGGAGGCGGTTTGAAAAAGCGGGAGATGAAGGAAATTATCGAAGAGATCAAATAAGAATAGATCCAATAATCTGATTGATGTACGTGAGACATGCGGTGACGGTCAAGCCTGGGAGAAGCCTTATCAAATGGACTTACCTTATTCAGCGGGAAGATGATGGCAATGGAAATGGCTAAGTAGTGCAGAGCGAATGTGCATACCAAGTGGAGAAAGATTCCTGGTGCGGTGCAAAGATGCGGCAGCTGTAACAGCGAACAGCGTGGAAGAGAAATAAGCAAAAGGGGCACCAGAGCGGTCGGGTAGTGGCAGATAAAACGGACTGAAACTCTGAGTGAGAACCATGACGGGACAATGATTCTGCATTAGGGGGCAGGTGAAAATGCAGAACGGTCTGAAAGGCACATAGAAAATGTCTTTGGCAGTCACTAGACGAAACGGGAGATGGGAGCATTGGCTGAAAATGATAAGTGAGACATAACCAGTAAGATCGTCTTATTGTAGGTGGAATACGAAAAGGGCTGAGAAGAAAGAAGCACCAGGACAGGTTAACAGGTGGACGAACATAACGCATGAACAATGGATGCTCAGCGGAGCTGGGAACATGGAAAATGGGAGCTGCGTACCGGCAGGCAATTATACAATTGGATGCAACCGGACAATACTAATCGAAGCACTGCTAAGCGGAAGGATCCACAGAGGAATTGCGGAGTCAGGCAAGGAAAATAGAGTGGTGTTGATTGGACGACAAATGTGGCTGTGAGAGATGCAAATTTTGGAGCGATAGTTCCAATATGGGAAATGGTCGTGGGTGTGGGCGGAGCTGGTGTGTAACGGTATTGGGCATGATAAGGGAGAACGGAGAAGGGTTTGACAGATCGTTAGGCAATGAGGCGTAATAATGCGGTCGGTGGGCCTTATGAGCACAAGGTGATACCAAGTGAATAGATACTGCGAGCCGGCAATGACGACATGGGTGAGGAAAGAAATATTGGCAGTCGTCGTCAGAGTGAGGTAGATAGGACGACAGCGACGTGCAATGAGGGGTGACATGGTGAGAGCCGAAGGGAGCAAGGAAGAAGAAATGGAAGAGCGAAAAAATGGAAGTGATAAGAATGACGACAAGAGTGATAGGTGGGCGTACAGTGGCGAACAAAGATGGTTGGAGCTTGCCATCTGCAACTGACAGCATTGGAGAGTGCGATCCGCTACCGGTGCCAGTGGGTGGAAATGGCCTTCCCAGAAAAAGCTACGGCGACTGGCCACTCGAGTGGCTGAATGGCAACAAGGGCAACAATGAGAAAAAACCGAGGATTTATGGCTATGGAAGACTCAGAGGCCTTATTAAAGCGTTTAAAATCTCAGAAGGTTTTTGGGAATAAGTGTCAAGGATATATTTGAGCAGGACAGTGACCAGAGAACGAGAAGCAACAACACAAATTTGTCTAAGCCACTATCAGGGCAAAAGGTGCGAGCAAATTTCTTCAGCGTTAGAGTAGTATGGATGTTAGATCTGCTGAAGAAACGGCTAGCCTACAGCACGTCGGGCAGTTTAATGTTTGCCTGATGCAAAGGGGGACGAGTTGTTACCAATAGTAGAACGCCGAAGATTAGGGGGTTTTAGGTCACTCAAGACTCCTCACTTATCTTGTGCCCTTGCCTACGACCTTGGGCACTAAATGTAGCTGGACGCAAACTTTATGGCTGCTTCTCGCCTGAATGGTGATAGGAATGTCTCCTCTCCCCTCTCTTTCGGCCCAAAGGAAGGATTTAGCATTTCGTGCAACACACCTAGAAAGGGATACCAAAGTCGCGTCGGTGGATGCCGACCTCTGTATATCACCAAAAGAGTTTTGGGCGCTCATCCGACCCCAGCCATGATCAGCCCTACTCAACCGGAAACACTTGAGCATCAGATTCCTATCAGCTCACATCAGAAACGATCAGGTAAAAGCAACCAAAGCCGAACGGCAAACAAGCACATGTGCAGCCTTTTTAGAAAGAGTAGAAAAAAGTCTCTGAAAGAAGTGAAATCCCTCAAGAAGCAGATGAGAAGACTAGATGACAAACAGCTACTCCATAGGCGTGACTAGGGGGCCATGGCAGACAGAAGAAGACCGCCACTTCACTTTATCCGGGAAAACATAGTAAACGATGGTCGAGTCAAAAGGGAAGTAAACCGTTGGCATGCTGCTGAGGTTGTGAGAGGAGCTGGCTTACCTCCTCTGATGCCAATAGTCGAGTGCTGTAGTTTGATTACTGCATAGAAAACAATCACAGTCGCCACGGTCCATAATATTCGTTTTATACATTGTCTACTGGAGGGATATGCAGCAGTCCAGGGCAGGTGCAGTCAGGAACAAAACTCGTGGGACATGAGAGCTACGCCAAGTAGTCCGGCCTTTGCCAAATAGGGCAGTGCCGTCATCTCGTCGAGAGCGGGTACACCTGATCTGAGTCGGTTGGCTCTCTGTAACAAAAGATCACAGATGTCCCCTCCTGGAAAATGAACACCACTTGCCCAAGGTGAAAGTCGGGTCCCCAAGGCGGCATCGGTTGCTGATAAATAACGTGCCACAGTGAACGCAATTCAAAGGAGCAAAAAGCAAGGAACCCACAGGACATCAAGTGCAGCTGGTATGAGGACACCGCGGCCAGGAAAGCGCTCGATCCTCATTGGGTCGCCTTAAAAGCCTACTTCAATGCAGCCAATGAACGTCAGGGTACCAGCTGAGAATGTCAACAGCACCAGCTAGGCCGAGGTGGTCGCAGGGCTCATCGGTACGGCTACCAAAAAACAGGGGATCTCAGCTGTGCATTTTGAGCCGGATACCGGGTTGACGGATGAGAAAGAGACAACCACAAATTTCGCCGCCCTATTTTATATCCAACACGTAGAGCCGCAGACACCTATAGATGCAAAAGACTGGGAGTCATCTCGGAAATGGCATCCGAGGGTACCCCAGACGTGGAAGTCCCTATTGAGTCAGTAGCCTTCACCGGGGAACCGTCAATACGCCACACACGAGCAACGAATCTCCTGGAAAAATAGGAGGAGCTGACGACCAGGGTCGCAGAACCTGACATCGTTGACCTTACAGAAATTTGGATAAAGCCAGGTAGTGACTAGACGCTGTTTCAAGGATATGCTGCCTGTGTACGGGGAAGAATAAGCGATAGACAGTGGAGCGGACTAGCACTGCTAATACAGATCGGCACAGGCCACTGAGGAGCCCCGTTCAAATAAGTCTCTGCTAAAGTTTAGGCCAAGCCCAGCTTCACCGGACTGGAGGCCTTTTGCGGCATCCGTATTTACGGGGCTCCACTAGCGGCAGGGGGAGAATACGTTGGGCTTTTGTAGGCCTTAGAAGAGTCTTCGGCGCAGACAAAGGAATTCGTCTTACTAGGAAATCTTAATCGGCCTTAAAACAAATGCTAAAACTAGGTATTTCGGAGGGGATGAACTAGGGACAAGCTTTTTCAGTGAGCCCAGTTGCAAGCACTTGCGCAGCATGCGACCCAGGCTACCAGGCACCGAGTTGAGCGACATCCGTCTCTACCCAGTTTACGTATTATGTGGGACCAATAGGACATTAAGGAAACTAGTTTGAAAGAACCACTGGAAAAGAGTGACCACGTAGCTCCTAGGGTTACACAAGGCTCGGCGAGAGGCGAGATGAAACGGGGCAGCGTCGGTGTTATGGCAGAAACAACACAAACGAGCTAAAGGGGGCAGCGGAGAAAATTCGGCGGACACTGGTTCATATGAATGCTCCGGTAGAAGTAGGCTGGGAGACCATCAATATGGGACAACTCAGACACACAGAGGGGTTTGCAACTCTAAGGGCGGCTAGCCGTAGAATTCGACCTGCATGTTGGAAGTCAAAAGTTCGTAAAACTGCAGTGATATGCAGGTAATAGTGGATGGCGTACAGGTTGCACAAAACTCAACCAGAAATGAATAGCTACTAGGTGGCTGGCAACAGAGCTCAGATGATTGAAGAGTAAAAAATATTTCTCCCAGAGCACATTAGTTGCATCGGTCCGCATAAACCCAAAACAGTTCTGCGCATGAGTCCAATCCCAATAGCCCATGGGAGAAGTTGCAGCAACTTTGGAAGAAGCGAGGGACGATAAACTCCAGGAAACGAAGATAAGGCCGACACGTTCTTGTCATCTTTTATGGGTATACATCGGCCCAAAGTGGTTTAGAGGAAACAGTGGATGCGACTCAAGCCCCTCCAATACTCGAAATCAAAGAAGGAGTGTGCACGGAGCTGCGAATTTCAACTAGAAACAAGGAGGCAGGATCGGGCTGAATTCTCCCAGCTATTATTCAGCCTCAAGCCGGGGTCTTGAGGGCTTCGTTGAAAAGCTGTGTGAAACACCACTTAGAGAAGACAATTTGCCGAAAGGCTGGATAACGACAACAGTGGTGGAATATACAAGATGGGAACCGAACAGAGGGCCGAAAATCACCGGCTGATTGGCTTGACCTCATTGTTGTGTAAACTTGTGGAGCTAATGGTGAGAAAGCAGATCTTTAAACATTTGGTGCAGTACATAATTATGTCAACTGTATGGCTTTAGCTCGTGGCACGACGGTCTTGTCTAGCGAACCACTCGCTGTTCCTTGATGAGGCGACCAAAATCCCTGGAGGAGGAACCGTTGACTGAGGTCTGTTGCACACACTTCGGCAAGGCCTTGGATTACGGAAACCATGGGTTTCTGGACATGGAACCTAAATCTGTGGGCACTGTAGGAAACGCAAGGCCTTGGGGAAGTAGCTTTTTGACGGGGCGAACATTCAGCCTTGAGGTGGGTGATCATGTCTTGAACCTTGAAGGTGTAACTAGCGGGGAGCAGCAGAAATCTGCACTCGGCCCTCCACTGCACGTGGCCTCAATCAACGATCTAGCACATAAACTAACCAACCTTAACTTTATGTTTTCGGATGAAGTCACGATAGCTAGGGTAAATGTAGAATTTGAGGAGGTAGCCATACAAGACTGGTCGAGCAAAAGTGACTTTCTGCTAAGCCCCGTCAAGGGTCATTGATTGACCGCAAATACGGTGGTCAGCAGGAGTGAAGCGCAATTATTAAAAATGATCTCTCAGGTCGGCGACCCGGGCGGTTTACCAGGCGACGATTTCAAGTGGCCAAGGCAGTGCACGGCCAAGGCAGCTAGGAAAGAACCCCTTCAAGTTAGATCCACCATGTCGTGTGGAGGGCCGAAGATTTTCGTTCCGTTCTACCAAGAACTAGTTGGGCCGAATCGGGAGTACCGCTTGCAGGCCTGGGCACGGCAATCCTGGAAGGATACGGACTGCCTGAAGGTGGCTACAGAATCATGGCTGGACAAGGAAGAGGCAGCCACAGGAAGAGTCTCCGCACCCTGGATATGCTGTCGGCGAAAAGGCAGCGCTTTCCCAGTGATTTGACAAGAACCTACAAGGTAGGAGAGCGACAGTCAGGTATGAAGCAGGAAGGGCTTTTCTGCCAGATCCTAGAGGGTGGCACAAAAGGGCACAACTTTATGTTGCACAGGAAGCGATAAAGTGTCCAAAAGAAAAACTTTTTCCCAAATAGGGTGTTACCCCTATGGAGTGTGCTCTTGAGGGTTGTCATAAATACCACAACGGTAGAAGCATTCAACTATAGGGTGGGTCGATGTTGGTTGGCAGTACACCCCTACGTTTGCTAGGTGATTTAAAAGTCAGATGACATTTACCCATTGTTTTCAACTTTCTCCGCCAAAGTCATTATTGCGAAAAAGTTCGGCCTTTCACAAAGAATCACATTGTTGGTGGCTACTGAAGGGAGCGATCACAGCGATCTGGGCGCACGACTGGTTCCAATCATTCAAAGCACACTACTTTTCTAGCACAACCATCTCACGCCTTCCGCCACCTCCGACCTTCCACCTCCATAACTCCGACTTTGATGTGGATGGGGCCCCAGCTGGAATACACCGCGGACCGGTGATCCTGTGAGGCTTCTCAAACTGGGGCACGGCAGTGGACAGCCCCTCCCCGTTCATCCTCTCCAAACCACCAACGAAGACTGTTCTTCCTTTGGTCGCATCATCGAGTGATTCAGGGATCACACGGTGAAAGAACTTGTACAAACTTGACACTCTGCCGTCTGCATCCTGCGATTCAATTTTACTTGACTTTGTGGCAACTGGGTTGGACTGACCCGGACCGAACCGCTACCTCAAGACAACCTGACCAGTAGTAGCATGGCCACCGGCGGAACCGTTTACCGCTTCGCCTGAGGCCAAGGCTCTTTCTGAGAAGGGGCTTATTTCGAAAGTCATTAAATGCATAAACTGGGTAGTAGAGTTAGCTGTAATGCCACCGTTCAGTGAGCCCAACACCCGTTGTGCCGAAGTTCATGGAGGGGGCCACTTGGGAACAGACCGTGTTTCGCCCAAAAGAACACAATCTTGCCAAGGAATCCTAGACCGGATTAATGAAGAAATGTCTGTGCCTGACCGATCTCCTTTGCTGTCTGTAGGAAGTAACCAGGAGAACAGACCATAGGGAGCGAGTTGAGGCCCTTTGTCCGGATTTCCAGACGGCTTTCAACTCAGTGAACCATCATTTTCCCATGGAGAAACCACGGGAGTTTAGACCGTCGGACAAGGTGGTGACATGGAATAGGAGGTCTCCGCTTGGCGGGACCTTTCATGCAAGATTAAGGTAAAGCTTATCTCCGGCTGGACGTTTGCACGATGGAGTACCTCAAGGGTCGGTCCTCGGATCGTTGCTATTCCTCTTGTACGTAAACGACTTGGAAATTGATCCAGAAGACTTATGCTTCAAGGTTCTCGACGATGGGTGAATATTAAGTGTAGCCGACCATGAACAAGTCCAAAGGAACCTGGGAGCAGTTCAAGGACAGACTGTGAAGTGGGACTTGCCGCAGAATTACACAAATGTTTACACCTTGTTGATGAGTAGCTACCTCATGGACCAAGGGTACTGGAAACGGGGGGTGTGACAGTACCAATACCGGTAAAATGTAGGGCCCAGCATTTGGTTGCAATAGTGAGCACCGATTTCTAACCCAGAACCCCAAGGGAAGCAGCAGCAAAAACCGTCTCCGGGGGCTCTGTCAGCTACCTCAAACAATTGGCTCTATGAGACCATGAGAGCTTCTATCGCTGTACGAGACCGTCGAATGACTTCAACTCGGAATCGGTGTCTAAGCCTGAAGTCCACATCTGGTTCGGGATGTGAGAGTAATAGAGAAGGTCCGGAGAAAATTTACCGGAAGTTTTCTCATACGGACAGAAAAACTTATGAGCAGAGCTTAGAGTACCTCAACTTATTCTCTCAATTAGAGGAAGGAAACGAAGGGATCTCACATAAGTACGTGAAGCTGAATTCATCTGCGCACTCGCACCTATGCCCTCCTGCCGCCCGGTGAGGACCCCGTCCTTAGAGGCCATACCTTCAGGTTAAAGAACAACAGGTCAGGGGCGAGACTTTGGGCCCAGCTGTTCACGCAAAGTGTGGTTAATGATTGGAATAAACCGAGGCAACTACAGTGGCTGAGTTTAAGCATCGAATAGGCACAACACGGAGCCGAGCGTCCTATAACAGGCCACTATGACCTACAACTCAGCGCTGCATGGATTTCTGATATTTGTTGGGCCTTGCGTTTACAGGGTTCCCTTTTTGTTCACCTTTTGGGCTTTCACACCTTAATTCCCTCATTTCTTCCATGACTGTTAGTTTTCCTTCCAGTAGCTCAATTTTGCCCCGTCTCAATCCTGTTCTCTTCACATGTGCGGTGTTCCTTCTGATATCCGAGTCTCCATTCACTACCCATTTTACCATTACCTTTGGCTTTATCTCTTTTGCTGCATCATCTGATTTACCGTTGTGTTAGATGAACCTCAAAAGCTTGGTCTACTACAACTGGCATGGTGTTTTCATTGTTGCAGAACTATTATTCGTAAGTGCTAGTTTGCCCGGTCAGAAGGGGCACGAGAATGTGCGGTATTTTGTGCAAGAAATTCCATATCTCTTTACACATGACGAACAGTCGTTTAAATATTTCACAGCAATCACCAATTTGGGGAAGCTTTCCCACTTCTGGTTACCTTATTCGGGCCTCGTATATAATTCTAGTGCGCACGCGGTCTTGGTCAGTCAGACGCTGTGTGCGTCGGTGGCTGCTGGCGCTGTGAGGTCTGGTTCTGCTAATGTCGTTCTGCACCAAGTAAGGAATTTCCGTGAATTCCAAAGGTTTTCTTGGTTTGTTTATTGAACGAGTGTACCGGGCTTCATAGGCATAGCTTTACATGTACAATTCCGTGAGGCCTGTTGGGGCTAAAAAAGAAGGCTCGCAACTTTACGACTGTTTCCTATAGAAATACGCTATTCGTAACTACTTTCACCTTCGCCAGAAAGGTAGCCGACCATTAGGACAAGTTTTGCATTTACCCGAGACAAACTTCAACCCCTTCAGTTGCCTGAATTTGGGATGCACTTTTGCCCAGCTGCATCATTTAGGCGCGGCCCGTCATGTTGCAGAGTACAGTACGGCAGCGGCTGTATGGAACGGCTAGGAAAATTAAGAGGCGAAAGCGAACTTCGCCAGCGTTTTTCACTAGCCAATGGTGATGCTTCTGCACCAGAGAAAATACGAAGCTATGGGACACCACTGACTTGGATGCAAAATATCTCAGTTGATATCTCACATGAATCAAATGGAGCTTGCACGGATGGGGAGTCCCTTTTTTGGAATCACACGGTGATCCTTCCAAGGTTAAATCTTTGGTTGGCAAGGTTAACCCTCAGAAAAAGGGACACGTGGTCCTTAGTTTGGATTTCCTCCGTGGTTATTATGGGCCTGTGTCTGGATGACTCTGAAAATGGACTTTACGTCCATGCACGCCCCATTCAATTCAAACAAGAATAAAGCTTCAAATCAACAGCGGGGTGTTCAAGTATAAGGATGGTTGGGCGGAAGAGTACCGCGTATGTATACCTGACTAGCGATAGTAACCGCAAACCGGTGGCGTGCTTAAGGGAATATTTTATCCTGTCATCCAGATGCAACCTCATTCTACTCATATCAAAACTCCTTAACTTCTTCATTATACTTCCTCAAGGGATGCCAAAAAGAAAGTCTGCTGACGTCATGTTTGGTTTGGATTTGGAAGGGCTCCTGCCATTATAACGGCAACCGGTGCCGTCGAGCGGTAGGGGCTGGGATGACACACCTTCGGCAGTCTCATCTGGCTGTGCGTTGAAAATGGGAAGCCCACTTGGTGTATGTGAACGGAGGTGATCAAGTCAAGGGCCTGCTTGGTAAGTTCGGAAAGTGAGAAACTGTTCGTGATGATTCAGTGGTTAAACAGATGTTCTTTGCATCATTTACTGGTGATGTACCGCGCAAACTTCAGTGATGTTGCTCCGGCAGACGCCAGGCGTCAAGTTAATTGTGGTTGCTACGTGCTGTGGCACGTGATGGTCGTCGATAACTGTGGGTCATATTGCAGAGTGTTTTATGCTTTTCCTCCTAACGAGAGTAGCTTCAGCTATTGCTCTGTATTTGGTGCCGTCTTTTATGCTGCCTGGCACGCGCCTTTTGCAAAACCCTTGTTGTGGACACGAGTTTGGCTTAGCTGTAAGCAGTTAGGGATTTACACTCAGTCTTCCCGTGGATTTTTATAGTCTTCATGTTTTTCGCGACAAGAAAATTAGGTGGTGTAAAATCTTTGTTGACTAGAAACTCCTCTTTTGCTTACATTTAAACACGTGTCCACCTCTCCTATCTTGAGGTTCCCCCACGGGTCTGTCTGCGGGGTGATCCATTGTTACCATTTTCGAACAGTATAATGGGACTGGATACGGAAATAAAGGCTCTGGGGACTCTTCTATCCTATTTTCGCAGCTTCAGGGGATCCGGGTGGCAAGCCCGTGCAAAAACTGCACATTGCGCTATCTGAAGTGCAGCCCTGGAACTAACTCTCCAAGGACTCTTACCCAACACGGAGTAGTCAGCCAGACGACAGAGCCCTGGCTACTGGAAAACTGCCTTTGCCGGGCCCGTCAATCCCCAAATCTTAGCTGCATTCTTAGCCCACTTGTATGCTGGGTCGCCGCCCGTAGCACTGCTAACAGCGGAGTTGCTGACGGCGGAAGTCTTTCCTGTACACAGGGGTGTTAAAGATAAATGGGTACAAAACTACCGGCCGGTCAGCCTACTACCCGTACCCCTAAAAACAATGGAAGGGCTGATCAGAGACCGAGTGATCAGTTACTCAGCCAAGTATAGGGTCATCTCCAGCAGACAACACGGATTTGTCCTAAATAGATCTGGTTTATCCAACCCGCCCTCATCCATTGACAAAGTGGAGGCCATAATGGAGAGTGTAGAAAGAGTCGAGGTTTGTTACTTGGAGTTCCGAAGAGCCTTAGGCCTTGTGCACCACGGACTGCGGCTACGCAAAGTGGAGATCCACGGGGTCCCGGAATAAACCCGGGCATAGGAAACACTATTTGAGGGTAGAGGGCCGCAGATCCCCGAGGGCAGGGGCCATCAGTGGGCTCCTACAGGGACCAGTGCTGGGTCCGCTCCTATTCGTAGTCTACGTGACCAACCTGATGAATGTTGTGCAAAACCCAGGCAACCTCCCTGCAGATGACCTAATAATGGTAGGTGGAACAGGTGCCTCATACATACTTGAGGGCCTAAATAGATTTCACGCTTGGACCACGCAGTAGAAGTGGTCACTCAATGTGAAGGAGTGTGAACACCTGACCCGGGATGCCGAACTGGAACCTATGTTATACAGACTTCGGATGCCTACATATGTTGGCACTGGCCACAGTTACCACCGACCATAAAGTTCGGATAACTAACTGCTTCCGTCGACCTGACCAGGGCTCGGTCTCCGCGGCCAGGGCGCAAAGAGAGCTCAACTAACTGCCGCGCACGTTCGCATCGAGAGAGGCTCACGTACTGCTCACACACTGCGAAAACGTAGCTAGGTTACATCTCGAAAGCTGAGTCCAGGCACGGGCTGCTGGCGCGACGGGCTGCTGCATAGGAAAAGGTCCAGCTCCATTTCACAAGCATGGAGGATGTGCTAGGGAAAAAGCCATATGCAGAGAGACTCGCCGCGCTGAGCCTGCCCTCCTCGAAGAGTAAAAGACTTAGAAGTGAATTCATAGGGGTCTTCAGAGAGGTCGGGGCCACCCACCTTAACAAAGCCGATTGTGACGAAAGCTACGAAATCCCCACTTGGAGGCCATGAGCACAGGCTGACAAAACCAAGAGCGCTAAGTACAGCCATGTCACAGCCTTCTGCGTGCCGGGTCAATAATGCTCGGAGCACTCCACCGGTTCAGCCGATGGCTGCGGATCCAACGGTTCAGTTCAAGGCCCTCCAGGACCGTCGCAGGCCAGATGTCGTCCAGGGGGAAAACTGGCCCAACATACGTAGTGCGAAATTGCATGCAACACCTTTCTCGTCTTTTTTCTACCTTTGACCTTATACCTGTCATAATTTAACTGCACCTCCACCATACACTTCCCTTTGAGGACCTTATTTCCCCCTCACGCCTTGCTTTCTCTTACTAGCCGTTATCAAAAAAGCTTTTCTGGGAATAATCACTTCTTTCACCACCACCTGAGCATTCTCTCTCTAGAAGAATGCTTAACTGTGTATTTGACTGAATCAGCTGGTATTCGGTCGCTAAACATTACAAAGGTAATCTTCGAAAGATTTTTCTTGCTCTGTGTCCGAAGCTTCACTCCGCTCATCGTCTGATTTTCAATCCTGAGCCCTTCCGTACACTGCGGAGCTCTATGGCTGGTTTGCGTTTCCCTTGGAAACTTCATTTTCCTCAGGGTAAACATAAATTTCCGTCCAGTTTATTTAATTCTGTCGCTGTGCCATCCCCTTTTCCAATATTTGGGCAAATCCCTATTACTTCCACCCAGCCCCAGCTGGACGGAGCCGGCTTGGCCACCCGACCTGGAGTTCAAATCTGCTGGGCGCTAACACAGAGAGTAGCTGAAGTACTTTCGTCTATGCTACTTCTGGTGCACATACTTGAACCATTCTCTCAGAATTCGGACTCCACCTCCAACCGTGTCACCTGATCTTGCGTTGCAGAAGGCCTCGGGGTTATCAAAAATAAATCATTATTATTATTACCATTACCTCTCTTGTTTTGGGGCTAGAACTACTCAGGGGCCAATTTCGTGACCGTAGAAATGCTGCACTCCTGACAGAGTGCCGAGTCTTAACCTAGTTCCTCCTTAGATCCGAGAGTGAAAAGAAACAAAATAAGCGAAGGGGAAACGCAGACTTTGTAGCCCTGTGAGAATCAATTGACGCTGGTTGGTGCAAGAATCTGGAGCGATCTGTTTGCCCGCCCCTCAAGCCCTGTGACCCGGCCCGATCTGACCTGGTATCCCAGGCGCGAAACGTTCCAGTTGTGCTTGGATCTCATTGCCCCTCCTTCTTGAAGCAAAATAATCCTCGTTTTTCGGTAAAAGCTTTTTTCTCACCGATAAAATGTTTTCAAATAGTTTATTATTACCCTATCGGAGTTACTTGAAGCTTTGAGTCTCTGAATTCGTCAAACCTATCTTTTTTGCAAATAGGGTTTTCGTTTACTTTTTCGAGTATCCTTGAACTATGTGCACCACTCAACTAATGCTGGGCCGCGGATATCAAGCCTGTGCTTTTCGGAGGTTTGCGAAAAGCTTTTGAGAAAAGGAATTGCTTGCCTCGTTTGCCAGAAAGGGTGCATGCAAGCTGCTCGGGTATTAAGAAGAAGTACTACTCGGCTCACAGCCCCAACCCTGGGGCTAAGCTCGTACGTAACACGTGTAAGACTGCTGCGAAACAAGCCCACCGGCCCGGAGTATATAAGTATATATATATATGTTAATTGGCATACAGAAACCTGCGTGACCGCAAGTTGGTTTAGGAAGCGAAGCGGAAAATGAGGAGGTGAACCTCAGTTTTGCTGAAATGGTAACATGAACACTTGGTAGTGTAGGATGGATCAAATCAACCACCGAGACCGAGAAGTCTAGGGAAATAAGCCCCAGGCATCGACAGAATGGAAAAAAATAGAGTGGAGGAAACTTTTAGCACGACAAAAAGAGCGAAGTGGCAATAAGAAGTAACGTAGAACGCAAAGACGAGGAACCTTTGAGAGGGATTCGGAACAAAAGTGAAGGCCTCACAGAGAAATTACAGCAGCTAAAGTCAAAAGGGGATCCTGTCCACTTGGGACGAAGAAACCTTACATTATTTCCAGTGTGGAGCCCACTATGATAAGGTCCAGGGAGAGGCAAGACATGGACCAAAAGAGGGTCGGGAACATTCGCGAGATGGTGGGATTAAACCATGTGACAGAACTGAATGGCCAGGCAGAGTTGGAGCTCGGAAGCACCCAAGACCATGGCAGCAGATACCTCCAGCTCGGCTTATTCTAGTAGTTTAAGGGCTATTACATTAGTGACCAGCTTCTAGAAAGAGTGGGTAAAGTCTTCCAATGCATAAGGAGGAGAAGCCGCATCGTGCCAGAATTTCCCAGGGCGGGGTTAAGAAAGCGAGAGGGTTTAGAGTACAGCAGAGAGAAAGTGCAAACGAGTGACGAGATTAGAGTTTTGGGCAAAAATGAAACGCTACATAGGAGACCAATGCCTTGAGAGCCATGCCAACAGGCAGTGGTTGTAGTTGAAGATATAATGGAGGATTGTGTATGGGAAAGCAGTCCACTAGAGGACAACAGAAATCCCAGGTATCCCGCTGTAGGAGCGCTAGGGTAGGCGAAAAGAAGAAGGGAAACTGACACACCAACGAAGCGTACGCAAGCCCAGCTGGTGGATCAAGCGGCCTCCCAAGTAAGACAGGAAACTATTATACTTGATGTAAAAACTTGGCTGTCACTCGGTTGATCCACTCGAGGAGAGAACCATTGGAGCAGAGCAGGGACATTCCACCGGGTTAGAAAAATGTTGTGCTATACGCCTGTAGCACCATAAACAAATGGGCCAAACTGATATGAAGGGCCAAAAGCTCTAACGCGGAAGTAGTTGCAGCCACCGAGATGTGTTTACTCGAAGAAGAAAGTATCCCGCAGAAATTCGAAAATCGCTGCTTGGTCTATCTACAAGACATGCGGTGATACAGTGGGCTGCTGGGTAACTCCTCTCACTAGAATGGGTTTGGTTTACATGGCATAGCAAGTCTGGTTATGTTTAACGAGCAATCCGCTAAGTGCCGTCATTATCAAAAAGTGCTTGAGAAAAAACCGCATTTGCTTATGCCTGCAGAGTTAAAAACTCAAAAAGGGAAAAGAGGCGGAATTCAGGTATGCTCCTGAACAGTAATAGGCAGGAACAAACGTAACTCTGATAGTTGGGGATTTTGACCTGCCAACAGTGGAATGAGTCACGGAAAGCTTTCTTCGCGGCACAGCGAAGGAGTACTTTATCCTGCGGCTCCATGGGCGGGCCCTATTTCAGCTTGCAAGGGGAAACACAAGATATAGAAGAGGGGGACCAACAATCCCTTCTGGATCTAGTGGTCAGGAAATATGAAAAAGACAGATGATCTCAGCATTCACCCGCCTTTTGGCAAGAGTGATTATGTTGGATCGAGTTTTTACTCCTCCTCAGGCTTTCGGGGGTTGCAGTGAAATCACTTGGGATCTTCAGGAAGCTGTAAGCTCCCAGATTACATAAAGGGGCAACTAAGCTGGAAGAGTAGCAGATGAATGAAACGCCGAAGAGGAAGAAAAGTGGCAGACAGTTGAGCAAAACCCACTGGTGCCGCAGAAAACGTTAACCCCACTGCAGGGAAAAAATCACTGGAACAAACCTGAGTGGTAGGATGCAGCGGTTAAAACATTTTTTCGTAAAAGAGATGGGATTCAGCAGACGTTTAATGCCGTATTAAGCGAGAAAACCTGCCTATCGTAAGTTGGACACTGGAATTCAGGTTTCAGGATACAAGGAAGTGCAAAAGGAACTTTGGGGTAACATTAGCAAAAGCAATCAAGAAAAACCCCGGGAGATATTTCCGGTACGCTTGCTCAGAAAATGCCTTTGAAAAGGGGGTCGGAACACCAATATCAAGCAATGAGGGGAAGTCTGGGAGGATCGGGGCAAGTAAATGCGCTCAGCTAATACTTCGAAAGTGGGCATAGAGCGATGGGTGCACCAGAGGACCACAGAGTGCCCACTGGAAATGCTTGACATGCTATATATGTCCATCACGACGGAGAAAACAAAAACCGTACTGGTGGGGTCGAACATAAACAAGTCAATGGGCCAGATGGAATGCATCCAGCCATCATAAAATCAACGGCTACTGAAAGAAGCGGGCATGTCATTTGACTGTCTCGCGTAACTGTTAGTCGAGACGCACTGCCAACCGACTGGAAGGGTACAGCCTTGTCGGAGGTCCACAAAGGTGGGCCGAGATCACGGGAGCAAAACTACTGTCTCTTGAGGCCTACTCGTATCCTGTGCAAAAGCTTAGAGAAACTGATACGAGAACGCTTCTGAAAGCTTTTGGCAAAACACAGGCTGCCGAGCGAAGCGCAACATGGGTTCTCAAAGAGCAAACCAGAGTTATCTTCGAGGATCCTTGGACAAAGTCACAAAACAACTAAATATGGGGGAAATAGTGGAAATTTGGCTACGGTAATGGCAATTGTAATGGTTTATTTCTCGCAACTGAACAAGATGCATGCAGTATGCATGATTAGAGTTTGCCGTTTGTGCATACATGGAAAATTGAAAAAAATATCAGGATTGTGCGAAGCAGAGTAAAGTGAAGCGTCGAATTCGACCTGCCATCGGTTGAGTTGAACTCAATATGGTTTGCCCGGCAAAATTCGATGTCAAGTTCTTTAGGAGAAAAAGCACTGAACGGAAGCTGGCTAGCCGGAACTTCTAATAATGCAAAAACTGGCTAACAAAATACTGAAACTGACCGGGGAATGAGAAGGAGCTAAAAAGTCATGACCGCCAATTTATTTCAGGGTATTCGCAGTCAAAAGAGTGTTATTTCTAAAACTAAAAAGAAAAATATAGAACATAATGAGTTTATTGTTTTCTGCTGCTTTTTGTTTCTGAAGGACCTGCAATGAAATGATCATTGAGACAATCAGACGGAGCCTTTTAAATGGATTCAAGGGAAACCCTTTTGGGTTCTGCAAAGCCGAACAGTTGATCAAAAGATGCAAAGCTTGCACACCCCGAACACTCTGGGGGATGCCAGTGATTAACAGCCTTTTAAGCATAGAAAAAAGCTTGTCATGGATTGTCAGCAGAACAACAATGAAAAGAAAAGTTCACTTGCATGGTTTATTCGCTGTATTTCCACCATCTAGCTGCATACAGGGTGGATTGCCAACAGGTGGAAACTAAGCGAAGTACTGGAAGCCATAAGGGGAGTACCTTTGGTAATTCCCGAGATAGTTAATTACATTGACAATGGGGACAATGCTTGTGATGCTTTTGCGGAATCCATTTGTAGTCCGCTAGCTCTCACCAAAATGCCGTTCCAAAACGCCAGAAATTTGATAAACATCATTCAATGGAGATGAAATACCACTGCATCGCACTGAGCGGCCGGACACCTCGGAAATTCCTTTGGTAGTTGATGTTTATGGTAGCACAAATGACTAGACCAATCTGGGAAGAAATCAACAGAAAAGCGGCAGTCTGGAAGGGTTCTAGATGTGATCAATTGGTTACCGGTACGAACTTCATCAAAAACCTAGACCGACTTCGTTGGCTTTATCTCCCATTATGTAAGTGCTAGTATTATCGATTACCTTTAGCACTACACAGAATTTGTCCACTTTTATCCCAACCGCCAATGGGTGCTTGAGAGAACAAATCTGCAGTGGCACTTCATTCCAAAGTGGAGAGTACCCAATCGTGAAGAAATTGGACTGAAAACTTGCCTGGGAGATTGGGACAGCCAGGAAAGCACTGCTCCGTCGTAATGAGCGCTGAAAGATTTTGGGAATTCTGATTTGTGCTGGCGAGTCACAAGTTTGATTTTTAAACGGGTTGTGGAAGAAAGATAGAACGATTTTTCCCCGATAGTCAAAGAGGATCTTGGTGAAAAAGATTCCAGCTTTGCTTGTGGTTCGTTGCTGTAGAACAGCCTATTCACTGCCTCGCCGCTGACCGGCTGGTGTATCCTTAAAGGATATTCGGTCACACTGTCGCACGTTGGAACTAACTGCAGATGCCCACCTCAAAAGTAGTCCACCTGAGTCTTGCAGACACTCAATTGACTTTCTCGTAAACGGAGTATTGAAAGAGGTAGTCCATTTCACCAACGGGCTTTTGAAATTTGGATAGCCGTGTGTTCTGAGAAGTTAAACGCGCAAGAGTATGAAGAACTTGAATCTCATCTTGATGAATCATTTGCAATCAGTCGGTCATCAATGCTAAGCAGCTCTGGTGAGACAAAGCACTTATGAGTTAGAATACTGCTTCCTTCGGCAGAAAACTTCAATGACAAAGTAGTCCCTCAGGAGCCTTTTGAAGTATGATCCTGCAGCACTTTCCTTATTGTTCTGTACAAAGAGTGGGTCGGAGGTGTGCGATATTTTTGCGTCGTCAGCAAAGAAAAGAGCGTTTACATGACGGGTTACCCTGAATATATCACTTACACACTGGCCCTGGAAAGCTACCTTGAGTGGCTCCTATGGTTGCAGTCTTCCGTAGTGATACGGTGCCTTTTGCGTCTTCCATTCGATAGGGTAAAGATAAAAGAAGACAACCACGACTACGAGGGGTCAGCAAAGCCACAGAGCTCTTATCTCAACCTCAGCCAGGCCTTCGATCCAATGAATCACCAACTTCCCCTCGGTAAACTCAAAACCTATGAGATTGATGGACATTCCACGCTGGGGTAGGAGATGCAAACTCTGAGCCAATAAATGTGAGAGCATCAGTCCATCAGGGATCAGTTTTTGGACCACTTCCATTCTTTCTCTATACAAACAACCTGGCTGAAGCGCTGAGGCCCTTGTGTTTCATATTTGCAGAAGGTGTAAAGGCTGTCGGATCATGTCAGAGAGAGTTACTAGCTAGAGATGTTAGTGATGCGCTCCAGAGGGCAAAACACTGGGTGAGCAGTTAAACGAACATAAAATTCACCCACAAACTAGAGCATCAGTGGGTTAAACCGTGAGAGGGAAAATAGACAGTTCACTATTGACACGGTGCAACGGATGAAAGAACTCGGTGTCGTTATGAGTGCGGTCCTCAGATGGACGTAGAGGAGCAAGCTGGCTGCCCACAGAGCTTGTAAGGAGCTCCTGGTCTTAAGTCAATAATCATCTGCAAACAAGCGGATAAGTTTTGCTTCTGTACAGAGCAATAGTGGGGCCTCACTTCGGATACTGCTTACAAGTTTGGGCATCTTTCCCCAAAAAATGATACAGCCTGTCTTGAACAAGTCCAGCTGGTGGTCACTGAGATGATGGAGAGTCAGCGGGGAAAGACCTAAGGCCAGAGAATCCTGAAGATGGGGCTTTTTTCTCTAGAAAGATCAGGAGTGTCTCATAGAGACTGCAAAGTCCAGCCAAGGGAGAGTTCGAACGACGAGTGGCAACAAACTTCGACACAATTCAAAACAAAGTCGATCCCAATAGCTACTTTACTGTATATAACAAATCAGACAATTTTACAATGATGAAACCTCAAAAGTGTTTCTGTTGGGCTCTTGCTCTCCAAATTGAACGACAAATCAACAACAGCAGCTAGAATACAGCAAAAGGCTGGAAAAAGGAAGTCAAGATTGCCAAGTACAGTCACAGGGGGGTCCAAGCTGAGTGACTCACTTTTGAGCCAACGGTTAGAGCCCGATTTGTGACAAGAATTTAAAGCGATGAAACAAGCGATGGAAATTCCGGCAAAAACAGTTCATACAAATTAAAATGCCGTTTGTAGTTTATATGCTGAAGAATGGAACTAGGTTACCTGAGCTCCTCAGCAAAGGCCTTCAAAATTTTGAATTTTTGCGATGGCTTTTGGCGTGCAAAAGAAAGAGAGCTTTATGAAAATGTGAATAGCGAGCCGAAGACTGAATGTGAGGGCCAACTTTCTTTGTAACCAGTTAGTCGGACGGCATAACCGGCAGACCAAAGAGCCAATGAGGCTGAAAGAAGTGGAGTCTTTTAAAACATGCTAGAGGGTGAGTTGGTGGAGATATTCCCTAAGGAACGGTTATAGAACCTTGGGGAACACCACGAGCGAAATAATGGCAGGTGTCCAGCGGACCAAGGCAAGACCGGCTGTTTGGGAGGGGGCGCTCACGTAGCAGCTGGTTCTCGTCTGGAAGATGAGAAGGTGTTTTCCTTTTTTCCTCTTTATCAAGACTGGATGGATAAAAAGTTCCATTAACTTGGAGAGAGAAATAGGACCTACCAAATTTGCAGTGGTTGGTGCTAGCTTCGATGCACACCACCGAGGCGAATTTAGACGCTCCACTGGTCCCGGCAGCTACCGGTTCAGAGCAAATCGAACTGGGCTCGCCCAGAACCCTGTAGAAATGCTTCCTCAATGCACATAGGACAGATAGACAACTACTAGTCGATTTGGCTCTGGTGCATCCTCCGCATTTTCCCGAGCTCAATTTTTCACAACGAATCGTGAGTAGCTACATACAAGAATTGAACGGTCAGTAACCAGTGGGTCCAGATGGCAGCCACCCAGCTATCACCAGGATATTGGCGGATACCCTAGCTCCATCATTACGCAAGTTGTACAGGTCTACTTTGGACCAGAGTAAGCTGCCTCAGGGCTGAAAAATCGTGGCCGTCATGGCAATACACAGGAGTGGACCTAAGTCGGCTATGGCTAACTTCAGACCGGTAAGTCTAACTGGCGCCCTATGTTAAGTTCCTGAGCGAGTCGTCCATGCCTACATCCATCAGTACTTACTGCAGCACTCCATGCTAAGCGCAGCCCAGCTTGAATTACTAAAATATATATATCGTCTGACCAACCCCTTGCACGTTTTACATGGAGAGACTCAACGGGTGGACGAAAGCAAGCAAGCCGAGGTATGTCACCCTGACTTGGGCAAGGCATTTGACTCCGTTATTCGTCGTATTTTGCTATGCAAGATTGAGGCATTAGGTATGGTTGGGCCTGCATATAGGTGGCTGGCGGACTCTGTCCTACAGGACGTTTTAGGTCATAGTCGGGTACGGGAGCTCTAGTTATGTGAATGCCACCGGTGATGTACCTCAAGGATCTGCCCTAGGACTTGGAATCCGCCCTTCATTCGCCTAGCTTTATTTTTGCGGATGACGTGAAGTTTGTTGAATCTGCGGGCAGAGTCGACTTGAGCAGGGATATAGGGACAGCCCTGGACATACAAATGGGACTTGCCGCTGAACTAGAAAAAAATCCTTCTGTTTTCAAGGGCACCAGAGGGCTTAGCCGCTGCTTATTACCGTGGGCTCTCCACCATAGAAGCAGTCAGCAAGGTTGAAGAATTGAAAGTCATCAAGATCAGTAAGTTTAGGTGACAATACCGGTGCAGTGCTGTTGCACAAAAAACCGGTGCTGATCTCTTTAGGCAGCGATCAGCATCATCTCGCCAGCAGTCTTAAATATTCGTACATATTTGCACGTCTATAGTACGACCTCACTCAAGAGGTAGCGTGCAGGTTTGGTCACTTTTCTTCAAAATGGATGCCGCCTGCCCGGAGAAATTTCAGCTTCTCGTGAAGCGAATGGCTGAAGAGCAGAGGGGTGAGACGTAAACACAGGAACTCCATGGTCTAAATCTTTTCTCGTTGAAAACGATGTGAGTTCGATGGGATCTCACAGAAACGTGCGAGGCAACGAAAGGTTTTTATGGCCCTGGGCTGGGTAGCCTTCCCAGTGGCTTTAGATTCCCAAACAAAAAAACACGAGAAGCTGAAAAAATTCGGTCTGGGCTGACAATCAGGTAACCCTTCTTTACCAAGGGAGTAGCGAACAGTGAGGACAGTCCGCATGGTGGAATGATAGACCTGCAGACAGTCCAGCCCTTCTAAATTGACTTCCTGGTAGGTGGCACGCTATGTTTTTGGACAGCGATCTTTGAGCATATTAACTATATATAGATTAAGGTTAGCACTGTGGTTCCTCCGGAGTGTACTGCACTTGAAGTTTTTGTTTATTGCCAACTGTCTCAGTGAAAGCTCACGATTTCCAGTGCCCCTAGAAGTTGACCTGCAGAGAGGTTTTGTTTCCCTCTTATTTTTGGCTGGAATTCGGCGAAAAGCACTACCTAGTGATGGACGCGTAACTGGCATGCGTACCTCTGAAAGAATTCTGGAGGCTTGATTGACAGTGGCAGCTACCTGTCGCGTGCAAAATGAACTGTGATGTGACATTATAGGGGTCAGGTCTCGCAGGAGTGGATCAGTAGTAGCATTCAAATCCAAGTTGTAGATCAGCACAAAGTCCTAGCATATGAGCTTCGTTTTTAATCTCTCCCCTTCTTCTCATCAGAGGAAAGACATCAAATCTGGTTCCCGGATTCTCTATATGAATAAGCTTTCCTCCTCTCATGTATCAAGAGAAGACTTTCACCTCCTCTATGGAAAGTACGTCCTTCGTGTGCCAAAATACGGCACTCAAGTTGTACACAACGGTCTTATCAAGGGCCGTGACCCACTGGAACCATTGCAGAGAAGGGGAAAGAAGGTGCGTGGCGTGCGTCACACATCCTACCCAGCTCGTCTGACTGCACTGAATCTCTGCCCTATAAGCTCAAGACGTAACTGAGATCATTTTCATATGTACTACTTAATTCCTGCAGATATAATGTATCGGTTTACACAATTTTAAGCCTAGAAACTCTCGTTGGGCATAGTAAGAAATCACCTAAGTCCCGTCCCTGGAGCAAAGCACCAAAAAGAATAGTAGGGGCATATGCTGTGTGTGCACTGGGTGCATGTGTGCGTTCGATTGAGCGCCTCACGTGGTTTGTCCGACCATCTTCCCCTGTACTTATGTGTAATGCTACGATCGGTAGTTCATGTTCACTCACAAGGCCACTGTATATTGATCGGCTTATTTGTCCACGATGCTCGCGCAGTCTGTGTCTGGAAAAGGTTACATGCGTGCTTGTTGGGGTAGGCTACTAGGGGCCTCGTGTTTTGATTCAGATGCTACGGTATCATCCAAAGCAACCCTAAGTCTCCTCTGGATCATCGCCTGGTGGTAAATCTCCGCCTACTCCCAAGCTAGCCTCATCACCTGCCAGTCACAATTTCAATTCGTACCTTTTCTTTCCTTTCCACTAATCATGAAACATACAGTTAGAAAATAACGATAAATGAATGAATAAATAAACCGGTTATTTGATGAGAATAAAGTGATGAACTGAAAAAGAAATAAACCAGCAACAGGACAAAAGTTTGAAAGGTGGTCACACCACATTCCCTTTTTCTTCTGAATAGTTGTGCCCCACCCATCTTCCAAATCTGTCTGAATGGCAGTTAAAAAAGAAAGAACTTGTACATTTACGTACGTCAATCAAACAAACACGAATATGAAATTATTTGTTTTCCCATTTTCTGATGGATGGTTTCTTGTTCTGGTGCTGGATTGCCACCTCTTTTTGTCCAGTTCCTTTCAGTCCTGTATCCCAAGCAAAGAAGATAGATACAGGATCCGGGAATATTTATACCCAATCCCCGTTCCCACGCATTACTTCCAAACTCCAAGGTTAATTTATGTCTTTAGGAACTGACTGGGGTGAAACCCTGACGGCTGAATTCTGGAACTGCGTGTACGCAAATAGCCAAATCCTGCCCAACAATGCTCCAGAACTCCGCCTCTTGCGCACCGAGTGCAACGCACTGGTGACTGATATACCGGAAATATGGTTGCATGCCGAGGTTTCCGGTTCGGAGTTGCAGATACGGGGCACGGATAACATCAGGAGTGAAAGAACAGGAGACTTGGGTGGGGGTCATGCTCTGCACACTACTGGGAAGTTGAAAGCAGCAGGGCTTTCAGGTCCGACCCTTGATTAAGTGCCCGAGGAGGTATGGGCCACCATGAGACTGCCCGCAAAGAGGATGCTTCTTGTAGGCACGATCCACAGACTACGTGACTGCACCGACCCCACCAACTCTCACACACTAAAAGCACCGCAGCATGCGGGGTCAGTGGAGCCTGACCGCCTGCTTGTGATGAGTGACTTCAATCTGCTTGATGTAGGCTTTCAAACCATGTTCTGCCTAGCTTGTCACGGGTGCACACCTCCAGCTCCCTGCGATACAATAAACCGCCTAGACCGGTACGAACATGCTGAGCAACACACGCGATTGGGGGAACTTCCACTCTATCAGCACTAGGCCGGGTACTCACCAACGAACCAGGCATGATTATTCGTCTGGTGGTTTACGAACCGTTGGGGCTTGGGGATCACGTGATCATCCGGTTAAGTTTGATACACACCAGAGCTTCGCTGACAGATGAAGGCGCCGCCAAGTGGAATCTGCTCCGGGCACCCTCCCCCCCCCCATGAGAGACTTTCCTGCGGCAGCGCAGTAGCCACAGGACCAGTCCTGTACAAACCTACACTGGGACAGCTTGAGGGAAATTCTAACTGAAGCTACGCGGAGGTTTGTGCCACGAACACCAATAAGGACCCTAGGGACTAGGCCCATATTGCGCCGCCGCACATTAAAAACTCTAGAGGAAGAGTTGCATGAGATAAGTACGGATTAACCCAGAGCTCGCAGGGCTATATCGCATACGTCCACATCCGAAAACTCTGCAATGCACAACGCGGGCGAGATACCTCTGAATGTCATTGGCGGTTCCCACGCCAGACGGAGCCAAGAGGTTTCTATAACCGCATATCTACAGGAACACAGGCCAGACCTGGAATAACAGATGTGCAACAACAAGCGAGTGGAACATTGACGGAGAACAACTAGAGGGTCGCTAGTGCCTTCGCTCAGTACTACTCCTCGGTTTTTTCTCTTAATCTACTGAGCCGCGCAGGTAACAATGACCCAACCACGGCAGCTCAAGATATACCGTTGAAAGCGGCACCACTTGTTTTCCAACCTGGCTCGGTAGCTCATAGTCCCGAAAATCACCAGGGCTGGAAGAAATTCCACTGCTGCTAATGAAAAAGATTGCGGAGCAGTTATCTCACTCACTCCCAAACTTTTGCAGCCGCTCCGTGAAATAATAGGGGGTACCTGATGAGTGGAAAGCCTATGTGGTGTCTCCGATTCTCAGGGTGAGAAACAAGACAGTACTGCGTAATTACCTCCGTGTGGAACTGCTCTTCATAATCTCCAAAGTTACGGAGAGCTTGGATACTGGTGTCATCTGCCGGTTCATCAACGATGGCAACACAGTGAATGATACTCAGCACGGCATCCAAGGCCGTAGACCTTGCCAAACAGACTTCGTAGAGGCAGTAGAGCAGTACACCAGAGCACTTGACAATAGTGTCCACACGGACTTCGGACTTCTAGGTTTCTGTGCAACTTTTGGTAGTTTTTGCCACTCACTTATTCCGCAGACACTGGCGTGACAAGGTCTCTCTGTATTTCGGGTCATTTGGTTGTACCGCTGTCTGGCCGACGGAACATCCAGGGTCAGAATGAACGAAACTTCATCCGGTATCCATCGGGCAACGAGCGGAGTAATTCAGGGGGCCATACTCAGGCCCAGGTTATCCTCTGTCTTTGTCAACGGTCGCCATCCCAGTGCACAGTGAATACACTACTGTATGCCGACTACGGGAAGACCCGTCGAGCGATTTGAGAGGCAGTGGATAGAGATGCTTCACAAGCTGATCTTGACAGTCTTTTCCGGTGGTCCGTGTACAATGACTTACCACTTAATTCAGCCAAATGCGAGGTCATGCAAGTAGGAGGGCGTTAGGCAAACGAGTACTCCCTAGAAGGTAGCATATTTTAGCAGTTTACATAGGAAAGAGATCTCGACACCATCAATGCAGACGATCTGTTTCAGATCGCAAGCTGCAACATTCTGGCTTACGGGGACATGTTCGAGTTTAATCAGCCCAGCAGATCTCTAGGTAAGCTCATGCCCGAAATGTTCCCAAATATTTCTGCCACACTTGTCAGACCGCTTCTGGGGATAAACATCCGGGAGTGTCCACCAGTAACCCGACGACACATCGACACCATCGAGATGGTTCAGCGGAAATCCCCGAGGCCCTTGTTAGAGCTATCCCACACGACACACCGCGACAGACTACGCTGTCTAAGTCTATACAGTAAGAAATACCGAAGGACCAGAAGGGGTCTAATTCTCCTGTGGGACATCCTGTGCTCCGAGGGACTCTCCCATTGGTGCCTGTTCACATTATAGCCCAATTCTACGCTGATCGGTCACTCCCTAAAGAGGGAGCGGCAAAGTTCACAACTAAAGGCCAGGTAGCACCGTCTCTTAGCATGGGTCTGCAGCCCATGGAACTTTCTGCTATGGCCTGCAGTTCAAGCTACTTGCGGACTGTCGTTCAAAAAGCAACTCGGCAGGCAAGTCGCCAGGCAGTACCCAGGCTTTCCATTCTAAACCCCAATTATAACATTTGGAATAATACCATCCGTACAGCGCTGCAGAGGTGATTAGAGGGTGCTTCGTTTAGTTTGCCGATGACAACTTAGTTTTGCTTGAAGCTTGTTTGAGAACCAGGTGTTCGGGCACGACGAAAGGTTGGGGTGGAATTGCCAGGTTTTCCGTATTTTATAACTTTTCTCCATCCGACCTACAACACGCAGCCATATGTTGCACTTCAGGCCTAGAACTAGACCGGAGGAATACCACAGCACACCACAGAAGCCCACCACTCACGAAGTTTCGAACTCACATCAGCGCTATGCTTCTTTCCTTCGGAGCAACTCTATTTGCCCGGACCAAAAAACAGAGGACAGGAAGATATCTCAGCGTGCCGAGCTTTGTCGGCTAAAAGTGCCATGAAGGCGAAAACTGAGAGCAGAGTAGAACGAAGGAGAGGAACTTGAGCTGAAAGGAAGTAAACAAGAAAGTGAGGAAGAAAGAATGGGAATATGGGGAAATTAGGGGAAGTCACAAAACATAATATTGATGATAACCCTTGAGAGGATATGGATAGGCAAAGAAAGGCACTGTGAAAGAAAAAAGCAAAAGAAAGAGAATAAGCTTGTGAAGGGTAAAAGAGGAGAGAATCAGAAAAAAGAATTCAGTAATCGGTGTGGGAACAAAAACAATCTGAAAAGAGCCCAAAAGGTGTGAGACGGCGATAAAGATGAACGTAAGTCAGTCAGCTGAAAAAGAACAATAAATAAAAAACGTTGTTGTTCACCAGACAGGGGGATTCTGCCTCCCGGGCATCATTCGACGAGCAACCACTTAAACATACCCACACGCTAACAACATACAACACTCTAAAATGTCGCCGATTCGCAAATTAGTGGTCTAAGGCGGATTGCTCGGTAAATAACAAGCTGTACGACGCAATGCAGGTGGGACTCTCCACCATTTCCCCTCCTTAAACGGTGTCCACAGATGTATTGCAAGCAAACGGTGTCCGAGTGGCCTGCTCGGAATGAAAGGCATCGCTGATAAACTGCAAGGCGCGTGCTAGCCGGAGACCCATTAGCAGCCCGGGTAACTGATAATGGCCTCCACAAGGGCGTCCGGGTATCACTTCCACGCGAAAACGGAGCTAGAACTCATCAGAGTCCCAGTTCACAACACCAAAGATGTTACACTATATACCAGGGAGCGGGTTCTCCACTAAGTTTCTTCGCCCGGTTTCCCCTGTAGGTTTCTAAGAACACCGCAGATAACAACTTTCAGCCAAACCTGGATGCTAGACCCTATAAACAATAGCTACAGAAATCAAGGATCTATTATTGGAAGGCATACTCTCTCAGCTTCTACGATTGCTTTCGTCGAGGAAGTCAACAAGAAAAGACCGTGGAGTGCCATCCAATGAGTTCTCACAAAGCCTGAGTACAGAGACCGCACTTTGGCGTTTACCGAGGAAGTGTGTCAGAAGTAGCGCTTGTGGTTTCCGCGTGTGCGCATTGTAAAGTCAAAAAAGTGCTAGGCGGGGAGTGACCAGATGATCCTTATAGAGGATGCCTCTTAGAAGAACCCCCGCAAAGGTGCTCCAATTTGAGAGTCTCGCAAGCAAATGAATATGTCGCATGTGGTAACGTCAGTGAAACAAATGAATGGTGCAGGTCCTTGTGACTGTGGAACAATTCGTGGGTTCGGACGGCAGCTTCAAAGTCCTCGGATCCTGTGGTATTACCTTTGGATGACTTCCGGTCACCTGGAGGTTAGAACAAACATGACGACGAAAAAAACATGTGAGGTTACTCTGAAATGAATGAGTTAAGCTGAAAAGTAAAATAAACCTTTGATCGCAGCACATTTATTCGAGTTAAGAATGAGTTGATATCTTGGATCCTTTAAGGAGGAGAATAGAAAAGAGCCAAAGAGAGAACGGAAAGTCACATGCGGTAGAATGGTGCGGTTGGCACTCGAAGAGAGACAGTGGGGAAATCCACCGTAGCTAGATAACCAACCCAGAAAAACTCGTAGTTTCACCTTGGGAGATAGGATTTTCCAGTGCTAATGGCGATGATGTCAGTGGTTTTCTCTCCGCCCATTCCAGTGAACGAACTAGTACAGGTTCGCCTCGATAAAGTAATGTTGCGATCGGTCTTTTCGTTAGAGCACTTATCCTGGGCACGGGTACTTGAGGGTAGCCGGGCCCCTGTCCTGAGCGAATATATATCTCGGAAGTGGTGCAAGCTCCCTTAGAAGTGGAGTATAAAACAAACCTCGAATAAACAGCCACAACAGTGTGTAGAAAAACCTTCATTTATTTATTTTTCTCTCGTAATTTTTGTTGCTTATGGGATCCAATATACCATATTTGAGAAACGAACGGGTTTCTTGGTCACCTGAGCGCGGCTGGAAATCGAATGGGGGCGGCTCTGCGTTGAGGGCTGCTTCAGGACGGCCAGGCAACTGGGTCACCGTCATTGATAAGGTCTGCTTGTTAAACCCCCGGGAAGTGGGTACTGGTCCTAATGAACTCAACGGGATGACATGGGACGGAAAAGATTCTGCCAGAAAAACTGATTTAAGTTGGTCTATGGCGAATGTTTTCTTTTTGCGGTTGTGGTCGATGAAAAATACTTTCTTTAGGCGGAGCAGGACCCTGTGGGGGCCGGAGTAGTTAGGCTGTAGAAAAGCGTGTACTTTCATTATAAGGAAGACGTACGCACAGTCTTCAATGTGTGGATGTACTTAGACAGTCGTGTTACGTTCGCCAGCCGCGGGGAGGTGTAACTAACGCATCTGATGCGTTAACCTGGCGGCATTTTCAGCGTGGTCGAAAGTTAAGATGGACTTTGGGGCTTCCATATCACCAGGAAGTCTAAGTGCGCAACCGAATGTGAGTTCGGCCAAAGTAGTTTGTAGATCTGCCTTAAGGGCGTTGCAGCAAACCGAAAATTTTAGCTGTAGTGATTCTCGCCAGCCTGGAGTTTTGTGAGCTGCTAAGGCTGTCCTGAGCTCCCGATGAAAACTTTCTACCATTCCGTTTGCTGGCTGGTGTTGGACGGTGGTATGAATGCGACCGGTGCCTGGACGTTGTAGAGAACTATTGAAGACTCCCTCGAGATGCGAGCTACAGTCTGTGGTAACCACGAATGGACAACTAAATGCAACCACTCAGTGTTCTAAGAAAGCTTGGGTGACTGATTCGCTGGCTGCCGTGTGTTAAGGTTAAGCTAACTGCCATCTGGTGAAACGATCTAAACAAGTAAGATATATGCTACCCTTTGACGGAGGCAACGGCCCTATTAGGTCGACATGTACGCGTCGGAAACGTGAGTCGGCAGTTGGAAATTTTGACCACGGACTTTCTGTGTGGCTATGCACTTTCGATTGTGGACATTGGATGCAGCTACGGGCCCATGCATTGACAGCAGGGTTCATATTTTACCGAGCTAAATGGTAACCGATGAGTTTGGTGGAGGCTTCCGCACTTAGACCGGGACAAACCGTGCAAGGTTTCAAAACCTAATGCCCAAAAGCTAAAGGCACCACTGGCCTTGGATGGCCTTTGGACATGACACGCACTGTGAGACTTTCGGCCAAGGGACTGGGAACCAGCTGGAGTCGAAGGGATGCTGTGCTACGGAACTGCTCCACCTCGGGATCGGCTGCTTGAGTGGATGCGATATCTTTGAGGTTGACGGAACCGGGGGTGCTTACTTCCGTGCTGTGAGTGTGAGATAGCGCGTCTGTAGCAGGATTATAGACGCCTGAGATATGACACACTGCGCCCGCGAACTGAGTGATCTAATCCAGATGTCCAGACTCTCTGGGAGAGTATTTGTTGGCTTTGGTGCGCCACCCGTGGATGATCGGTTCATGGCCAGCGTAGGCAGTGAAATCGCATCCCTCTTTGACGTGTCTAAAGTGACGGATGCCCTGGTAGGTAGTGAGAATTTCGCTGCCATAGGCGCTACACTTGGATTCGGCCGATTGTGGTTTTTGGAGCAAAGCGTGGCGGGGTGCCAAGTGTCACCTAAGTGTAGCTGCAGTATAGCACTCGCGGCTTCATCTGATACTTCTGGGATTGAAGCTGCTAGGGAAGCTGAATTCACTCGCGATAGGGAGGCTATGTTACTGATAGCCTGCTTCACCAAAGCTCAAGCATCTGGTGCGGTCTCTGCAAAAACCAGCGGCTTCGCTCTGCCCCTTAACAGATCTGTGGGCTGCTGCATTAGCGGAGGGTAATGTGAGATGGAACCCCGAAAAAAGTTGTACAACCCATCGAAAAGCCGCAGTTGCTCGAATGTCATAGGTTCTGGGTAGTTCAGGATTGCCTGCAACTTATCCTGCAACGGTGTGACACCTGCGAAAGTACCCTTGCAGCCTGGGAATTCTACGGCGTCTGAAAATGTTGCACTCTTATCCGTTTTGACCGTGACCCCGAGTTGAGACAATCGGTCGCAAAGGTTGAGCATATTTGCTAGATGTTCTGCCTTAGAAGATCTGGTAATCAAGGTGATGTCAAGATAAGCGAAAGCAAAGTCCAAATTACTGCGTACCATATCAATGAAAAGCTGGAAATTTTGCGCTACTTCGCTTGGTCCGAAACCCCATTCGTAAAGACTCGAAAAGACCGAAAGGAGTCATTACTGTATTTTTGGGTTATCTGCCTCAGCTACTGGTATTCGGTTTAAATCTGTTCGACCGAAAATTGCCTTACTTACTAAACCAGCTGTGAGGTCCGTGGTGCTTGGAATAAAATATCGGTCGGGCTTGGTCTCTAGGTTGAATGAGCGATAATCCCCTCACTGTCTCCTGTCGTCAGGTGACCTCTTCGGGACCATGTGTAGAGGTGATGCCCGAGGACTACCGAAAGGCCGGATAATACACATGTTGAGCGTGCTGGAACTCGGAGCGGGCTAACCGAGCATGTCTGGAGCCAACCTGCGGGGATAGAGGATAGACCGGAGATCCTTGTGAGACTAGGTCGTGGGCCACATCAGTGGTGATTTGGGGCAGGTTTGGGCAGACAATACGAGAGTACTCGCCTAACAAGCCATCGAACTCAGGTCTGCAAGTGGGAATTGGCTTGAAGATTGCTGGTGATTGAGCTTGGATTAAGGAACCAGCGGCGAAATTTGACGTAACTCAAACCACTAGCTTCCGCCCAGTGGGATCGACTACTAGACCTTGAATTCCTTGAAAATCTAAGCCTCGAATAGCCTGGAGCGCTTGGGCAACGACTTAAACCCGTGAAAAAGGACGACACAAGCCAAGGTCCAAAGTGAGGAATTGAATACCGTATGTTGGGACTGGGGTGCCGCTGGCGGCTTGCAGTGTCAGGGCTGTGGGAGAGAGAGCGGAGGTTTTTGATACCGGTGTTATACTAACCTGCGCTCCCGTGTCCATTAGGAAGTGCGTACTGCTAGTGTTGTCTTTCATGTAAATGTGGCAACTAGGAACAGGGGCGCCGGTAGAGCTTGTCACCACCATCTGGATGGAGTGAAAATTACTTGGCTTTTCGCTTTTGCGAGCTTCAGGTCCGAAACGGCGGTGAAAGTAGTTTTGGCCGGATTGATGACTTGGCTTGGGGGCGGAAGTCATGAAATGAAAGGTGTTTGGGCTTTGTTTGCGAAGGCTGTTTATGGTGCGATGCTGTTGTTGTTCAACCACCTGCATCAGAACGCGAACCACCCGATATGACGTTTGAATGTCGGAGTTGCTACCGGGTGCGATGCGGTGTGTAGTTATTGAAGTAGGGTTAACGGCCTCATCAAACGGAGCTGCGCTTGCGGTGCTTAGCTCGTAGGACCGTGGGCCAAATGCCTTTGCATTCTCGAGGACTTCGCCTGCAGCTTCGGAGCACTTACCTAAACTGTCGGTCTGTTTCAAAGCGGCTGCTATGCTCTAGGTATACAGAGGGAGTCGTCGAATCAATGGTTGACACAGGGCTGCATTGTCCGTGGGCGTGGTACCTGTTACTGCACGCGTTTTCTGTGACAACTGCGTGGGCGTCATACCTCCAACTTGGATTTCGGAGAGGACTTGCCGGGTAACTTTATCTTCCGACCCTGCCACAGGCTGAGTCAGAGCCTCTCGGAGTGCTTCATGCGAGTTTTTATCCCGGAGGTTTATTAAGATTTACGGGATTAGTGGGATACTATTGGCAGAGATTGCCGAGAGCAGTTTATTATATATGGACTGCTGACTAGATATACAAGCCTTCTGGAAGGGAGATTTGAAGATGGTAAAGAGAGTCTCCGGGTCTTCCGGCGGGAACTCAGGTAATTTCATATGCTCCGCATGGCACGCCAGTTCATGCTCGGGCTTGGGATTGTAGCGACAGCCATCTTCGCTCACACTTTTACCACTTTTGTTGTTTAACTAAAAGCTGACTGCATAGAGCGGTGGTCGTTTGACCGCTGCTCTTGAACACCCTCTCACGCACGCCTCGAGGTACACGCTAGCCACAATCTCTCTCAATCGCCCTTTCGTTCTCACGGGTCATGGAGAATACCGTTCTGGTTAACATATTTGTACAGTAACGAGCATTGGAGTTAAGTGCACGTCTTCCACCCAGTACAAAAGGACCTAATAACACTTTTGATTGGGGTTCGGCGGTCTTACAGACTCTCTGTTGGTTGTGGCAAAGGGGAGCTAAGGGAACGGAGGAGCTTGGGATTTCAAAAACTGATGGTAAGTCCTGAGATTCAAAACCTCGGAATAAATAGGAATGAAAAACTGGCCGGTGCAACATTGACGATATACGAGGGAGGAAGTGATGATGCCTTCCAAAAAAAATGGACGTGGTTGAAAGGGCCTGATGAAGATATATCTTTGAGATAAAAAATAAATTTTGACTAGAGTTGGTCCTGATGTGTGACCAACGATGGAGAAGAAAAACTACCGCAGACGTGGCCTGCCCAGGTCACTTCCGTGAAGTCAATCAAAAATTAAAATTGGAAGGGGCTCACCAGTTATTGGAGGGCACACACCCTCAGCTTCTACGATTGCTTTCGTCGAGGAAGTCAACAAGAAAAGACCGTGGAGTGCCATCCAATGAGTTCTCACAAAGCCTGAGTACAGAGACCGCACTTTACCGTTTACCGAGGAAGTGTATCAGAAGTAGCGCTTGTGGTTTCCGCGTGTGCGCACTGTAAGGTCATGAGAGTGGTAGGTGCAGGGTGATCGGTTGATCACTGTAACATGGCAAATTCTGAGGACTCTTGTCGGATACTGGGCAGTCAACCTGACAACAGAACTAGCCGCTCGAAAACTACGGTTACCAGGCCCGTAAATCTTCATGACCTGTCCTGACTAAGAAGGACGGTGAAGGCCAAATAGAAAATCAGGCATCAGGCGGAAACAAAAACAGTAAGAAGGATGTAGAGGGTGGCGGGGTCCTTTGGGAAATCTTCAAATTGTGTTATCATTAGATGTGCAGTGAAACTGCTGATGGCATTTGAGATTTATGTAAAACGTAAGTACCTGAAGTGGTTCCAAGTGGATTGCCAATCCACAATAATTAAAATTGGTTCAGGGGTATTAGGAGTAGTTGGGGCTGTGAGAACTAGTAAAAAAGACTCGCAAAAGCACCCCGAAAGAAGGTGTTCACTTCCGGGAGAAATATATATAGGGAAGACCATCGAGTTGAGGGTTAAACGGAAGACGGACTGAGTAAAGGTAGAGTGCGCAAGGGAGTAAAACCAAAGCAGGCCAACCAAAGAAAAATACAGGTCCATCGTGTAAGAAGCTGACGTCTTTAAACCCGGGAGCAACAAGCAGCTGCTCCTAAAAATCCCCCCGAAGCTAGAGGATCGAGGTAAATCGTTAAAGGGCCTATCCAAGGACAGGATGAAGTCCTGTCAACAGATTAGAACCTTAAAGTGATTAGTGAAATAGCTACGGGAAGGTAGAGAAACGTGGTGGTTCACGGACTTTCGTGGCCGCATACGAGGGCGAAGAATTGGGATTGGGGCCATGTGATATCATGTTGTGAACTGGCTGGGATGCTCCGGTCAGTCTGACCACACTACAATAAAAAGCCTGCTGCTGGAAAGATGGGGGCGGACATACCGGAAGCGACAGAAGGCCAAGACTCACCTTAGAGGGGTCCACATACCCAAGACACGGAGGCAGGGTGTATGCTGCCTCCGAAGAAATAAGGAGGCTCTCAAACTGTCAGGTCTCCGTCGAGCCGGAGGGTGCTACCGGCAAGTATACTACTCATGAAATCCTGAAAGTGAGCATAGAGTCTGCCAGTCTGAAGTCTCCGAAGCTAGCAATGAGACGAGCCGTAGTACCCGCGGATGAGAGAATTATGGAAAAGAGCGTGTGATCTAAGCTGGAAGGTGAAAAAATCGTGCTGAAAGCAGAATACCGGGGGAATGCAGAAAATTCCCCAATAAAGCTTGTAAACAGAGTAGAAGAAAATGAGGCCAGTGAAATGAAAAAAGGCGGCAGCTCTTGAGTTTATGTTTCGGAAGCTGAAAAGTCCCTGTAAGTTCTTTGGTAAGAGGAGACTGCTAGCTTCCGGGCCCTTGCCAATTATATACACAAAAGCCTGCCGCTTTCGCCACAAGTGGAATGAAATACCAGCTATTCTGGGCGATGCACAGATCGAGGCGCTCTTCGAGACAGGGCTAACATTGCAGGATGTCGTCATTCGTGCTTGCGTGAGGGTTTCTTGCAGTAGAGACGGGATAGGGAAGACGGCAGATTGGGTGGTGGGATGCCGTGGCTGATTGCCAAGCACCTGTGCCAGCAAGAAGGAATGAAAAAGGTATCACAACAATTTGCCGTGTACTAGCGGTGAAATTAGAGCGCAAAGAGGCCCTATGACTCTCCCTTTAGCCTACCGAAGCCCATCCTCTATCAGACTGGAGGACGCTGAACTGCTTGCGCTAATCGACACGGTCAATAAGGATGAAGCAAGGCTTGCCATAGGGAAATTCCACGCCCCGGAAATAGGTTGGGGATTGGAGGATGCTCCACCGGAATCCTATGGAGAAGTACTTTTGAAAATCTCACAAGGAGAAGCGCTCGTCCAACACGTGCAGCAGGAAACGCGTTGAAGGATAAACCAGAACCCCGCGACGCTCGATTTAACAATGATGAAGTCCGAGGAGGACCTAGGATCAGTGGTAGTCATAGCACCACTACGGAAGAGTGACCACGGGAAGATAAACTTCGGACTAGTGGAACGTTATAGCGCACCTCCGGACAAATACCGCCGTAAGTTTGGCAGGCTTAAGACTCCAGCGCCAGTGGAGGAGGCCGTGTAACTGAGTTGGCAGATCCCTCATGACAACGTGGAAGAGAAGCTGAATCGTGTCAAGGGGAACTTAAAGACACCTCTGGGTGCTTTTGCTCCTTCATTTAGGATTGAACGAAATGGCTTGCCGCCAAGGGGGAAGTTTAGGGCCCAAAACGCACACACTAGAAAACACAAATCTTGCCGGAGGTCTAGGAAGAGGGGGTGCCATAGGAAACTACTGGAATATATGACGGCTCGCGGAAAGGTTTTGAAAACCCAATAGGAGCGCAGACGCCAGTACGAATAGAGGCTGATTCTGTGGGTGGAACGTAACACAAGTATATTTTGCTTATGTCCAGTCAAGGTAAACCCTACGGGTTTCAGGTGGTAATGTAAAGGACTCCAGGGGAAAACATTGAAACAAATGAAGGCAAGGCCAAAGTATTTCTCCAATAGTTAAAGGGAGTGCAAAGCAATCATAGTGGCAGAAACATGCCCAGTCTCTCTCTTTTCAGCGGCACAGGAATGCCACTCCTCCAAATTGGAAAAGGCGACTTTAGAGGGAAGCTACCAGTATTAGAACTGCGTAGGGCAGCAGGCCCAGATGGAATATGTAAGGCCCTTTTGGAGATACCAGCCAACCTTTTGGCCGAAAGTCTTTCTCAGCTATTCGGCCAGGCTCTGAGGGACTTTTGACTGCCAAGAGACTGGATGGCGAAGGTGATGCCAATCCACAAGGTAGATCAAAAGCTTCAAACTACAGCCCAGTAAGCCTAACGTCTGTGGTATTGAATGTCCTGTAAATGATTCTACGAAGCCAAACGGTTGCCGCCGTATCCGGGAGCGGAGTGAAAAGTATGTACCAACACGGCCTCAAGAAGTAGGGGTAGTACACGACGAATCTCGTGTGCTTTCTGGGTGAAGTTACGAAGAGATTTGACAATGACGGGAAGGTGGATGTGGGTTACTTGGACTTCCGTAAAGCCTTCGACTCCGTAAGTCACAGGCTGTTAGTGCGCAAACTTCGAGTCTGTGTAATCAGTCGTCGTTGGGTGGCTCGACAGCTGAGTTTCTCGGAGAAAGAAGTTTTTACGTAAAGGTGGAGGGTCACAGGTCCAGTACAGGTAAGATTACCAGTGGAGCTCCGAAGGGGCCGGTGCATGGGCCGCTGCTGTTTCTGGTATATATAAACCAATTAGCTCATGAGCTGCGCTGTCCACACTTTATGTTTGCCGACAACTTTAAGATAGTGGGAGATTCCAGGAAAAGCGACTTGCAGGGCAACCCCGTTTAGAGGCACAGTTGGTGCACAGAATGGGTGCTCCCACTCAAAACCACAAAATGCAGGCAACTCGCCCTCAGGTCAGCCCAAGAAAGCTTGAGGACGAATATACCAGGGTGAATTTGGAAAGGACTGCTACCGTCAAGGACCTGGAGGTTTTAAGGCTGCTGACTTCCAAACCCAGAAGCAACCTTGGAGAGCCTCAAATAGAGGTAATAACGCCATCTCACAGTTAATGAGGACCGTAGCCGTGCGTAAGTCGTGGGTACTGTGACCACTGTATACAACCTATGTACGGCCGCTTCTGGAGTACTCCGTTCGAGCTTGGCGACAAAACCTATTCGATACCGGCAACTACTTGAAGGTGTGCTAAGGAGATCCACATGAACAATTGCTGAACTCCGAAGCAGGCCCTATGGCGAAAGGCTCGGGGAACTGGGGCTGTTGTCCCTGGAACAAAAGGGGATAAGGGGGATCTTGTTGAGGCGTTCAGGATTATGAAAGGTTTCTCGGACTTGGGCGGGCTTCTGTAGCTTCCAAGAGACCCAGATGATAGGCCCACATAAACAAGCTAAAGCTTGTGGATGGCCGCTTCAATACCGTAGTTAGGACAAATTTCTTCTTCCAAATCGTAGTAGGTAGATGGAATAAAATTCCGTCCTTAAAGGTGGGGGCCCAGGTGGTCGCTGATTTGAAGCTGGACTTAGATGCCCAACTGGACAGCTTGGCTGAAGGCCTAGTGTAGAATTGCAGACTACCCCATGATCCGCTGAGTAACGGGGCACTTAGTGCTTGAGGCTACAGCGAAAAAGATTTCATCAGGAAACAAAAGACCTGGAACGTGCAGTGACGCTCGCCTGTGGAAGAAGGTGAAATCCAATTTCCCTCAGTAACCTAAAAAGGTAATTTTGAACCCAGTTTCGTAGGCTAGCCAGGCAACAATGAGTGTAACTATGGTCACCTGTTTTCCGCACTTTTACAAGACGCCCTAGGGGCTAAGATGTCTACTGCTGGGCACACAGCTCAGTAGCCGTCAACTGTGAGGTAAGATCATATGGACAGAGACTGGTGTGAATCGAAGCACAGTGCAACTAAACACTACTCCCATTGCCTTCCGAAAAACGTCGCTATATTGGAGCAGTGATCTTTGGCCTGGCGGAAGGTTCCCACAAAACTAAAAAACAAAGGTTGATGCTTTGTGCTCTCCCGTTGGCCCATACCCCAACAAATTGTGTGATAAAGGGATCCACCGAACGCCGACCACAGAAGCCGACAAAACAGTAAGGTACGATACTAAACTGCCAAAACTTTATAGTTTCAAAAGAGTCCCGGAGGACACTGGAGAAGCCTGAACGCCCGAAAATCAAAGGTCAGAAATGAAGGAAAAAGTGGAGTAAGCTCCCGTGCAAAGAGGTGCAGGGACCTGCCTCCCTGCCATCACAAAACACGACGAAACATATAATCAATCACCCAACGCACAGCAGGACTTCAACTTGTCTTTAAATCATACTAAATTTGTAGCAGATGTTAGCTTGCGTTGCGTAGCAGGCTGTGTTCTAGTACGGCGAGGTATCCTATGTCTGGCTTCTCAGGTTAGCATATTTTTGCTCTCAATGCAGCCAACATGGCTGATACTTCTAACCAATTTACGAATTGCTGAACTTTTCTTTCTCGCATTACTCTTTTTCCACCTGTTATTATTTTATTCTTCATTATCGATAATAATTTTGTTTTTCTTTTTCCTTTCTTTTCACCTGGTCTTCCACATTCACCGCCACACCCACAGTTGTGCCTGTTGATGCTGTAGAAATGGCGACAGCCTTTAGTATCATCCAGGCAAGCACCAACACGGCAGTCTAGAGAGAGAACCAACGTGTACGAGCGTCAAGGTACCACCTTTGACGAAGAACGCACCTAGATCTACCATGACTCATAGTTCAGTGGGGCCTGGGTTTGCCTGTACATCTGCGGGGATTCTCTTGCTTTTGAGAAGAGGAAATGGAAAATCAGACAACTGGAAACCTAATGCACTGTCTTGACCAATGGAACGAACGCTGTTTTAGTTTTCCCATGTTCAGAACATGAGAACCTCTGGAACCTCGGATGCAAGGAACTGGACGCATATCTGGCTCAATCCTCTATATCCTGAGATCTGGCCTGATCTGACTTCGACGGCAGGTCATATAAAAGTGGAAAAATCCTCCTGACAGGAAAAGAACCCCTCAAGCAGCAGGCTGAATGCAGAAACGGTTATTCTGATCATGAGAAACGCGCAGACCAATTAACGAATCCCAAAGTCAGAACAAGATTGATTCGCTGATTCAGCGGTACTGGATTAACAAAGTATACACACACAGATTATGTAAAAGCCTCAACTGTACGGCCACAACGCTCAGCAACGAAGATTGGAATTTGGCAAAGGTCGCTGTCAGATAAGATCGTCACGTCAGTCCGAGTCCAAATCAAAAACCTGCCACGGGACATCAGCGAAACATAAGCAGATGATTAAGTGTAGTGATTGGTGCGCGCCGTTTTTGTTCGAGAGTCAATAACATAAAGAGCATAGCCTCAACAATACAAGTATGTGACAATGACTGGGGAGAATTCTCACAGATTTACGTTTCACCACCCTCTGCATCCTCCCGTCGAACGCTCAACATCCAAGGAATAGACCAGGGCACTGATTCGTCTTATCCTACCTAGACCCTGAAGTCAGTGCATATGTCGGTCGCCATGGGCTTCATTTGTTGTTGGCTAGTAGCAGGCACCGTTGATGTTTTCCTCGAGATTATGCTCCGCGCTTTCTTGTCCTAGAGTTTCATCTGAAGGTGATAAGTCGTTATCAATATACGAAAAATGGGCTTCGGTGTGACCATGTTGCGCAGACAGCTAAGGGAATGTGAAGAAAGAAGGCCTCCCGACTGAGAGTGAAGTCCATGGTAAAATGGAGACCGGGAATTGTCGATAAAGAATCGAGATGGCCACAGGACACCTGAAACATCAAGGAGTCCAACGTGTGGAGTAATCACTGTGAAAGCGTTTGGCTCAAAACGTATATCAATTTGAACACAGTTTAGATAATAATGAGTATTGTAGGCCCCGGAAATATACATTTTTCTACAAAGAGTCAGCGAGTGCTTGTTCCAAATTCCCACACCTCACAACCAACGAAGTGCTGTGTGCTAAACCAGAGTTTTGACAAACTAACTCCATTGTTAATCTTGAACACAGTGACAAATTAGGCGCAAGTGCACTTCGAAGACGGTGTGAAGAGTCGGGACCTACATGAGAATACACGTGTGGTAAATAAACAAATTCAGCTTCAGTTGGCATCAGTAGACTCGGTTTGAGCTTGGTCTGTCACGTCGACGTCGCCCTCACCACTATCGCCTTCAAGCAAACATCTCACGGATATTTAGCAATACCTCTCTTTTGTTGTTTTTCATCCCTACCGTGTGTACGAGGCAATCGATATCTGTACGGCAGCCCTTGATCACTGCTATGGGCCATTCGTCTTTATGTAATTGGCTCCCGGCGAAGATGGCAACATCGCCACACCTAAACGTTCTCTCTTTGGAGACCAAATTTGGCCGAAGTTTCAGGGTCGGTAAGTAATCCCTCGTCCAACTTTTCCAGAAGTCCTGTGTCAGTTGGTTTAGTTGTTTCCAACATATAACATACCTTTCACGCAGGGTTTTCGGAGTGATTGCCCCTGCTTTTGACGGCAATAAGAACAGGTCTTTGAGAGTGAGAGCCGGTTCGCCTTCCGGGTCTGAAACGATCGGCACCAGGCATCTGTTGTTCAGCATGCTTTCGACTTCTGTTAGTAAGGTAGTTATCATCTCATCATCGATGGTCTGCTGTGAAATCGGGGCCGTGAGTAATTCTATAGTCGATCGTTTCAGCCTTTCCTAAATGCCACCGCGATGAATGGCATGGGGTGGGATGAAGTGCCATTCTATCTCCTGTGCTTCGGGCTTGTTTCGTATTTTGACATGGTCCAGGAGGTTCGACCATTTCTCCAACTCCTTATGAGCTCCATCGGCGTTTAAGCCATTGTCTGGGTGTACGTTCTTGGGGAAACCCCGCATCGCAACGAACCCTTGGAAGGCCCTCGGGAATGAATCGGTGGTTGTATTATGCCCTACTTCGAGACGAACTGCTCTGGATCTTAAACACAATATTGGGCAGCCATACTTCTTTTGCTTGCTCCTTTGCTGTCGTACTGGTAACGGGCCAAGGTAATCGACTCCAATTTCCACGAACGGACACCATCCCGATTGGACACATAGGGCTGTAAGGGGGGCCCTCATTTGTTGGCCTACCACCTCATTCCGGCGAAGGTAAATGATGAAAATGCCTATGGCTTGCTTGACCGTTGCCGCCCCCTTGGTCACCACAATGGCCGACGCATATTATTCAATGGGTGATTCAAACCTGCTTGTGGCCTCCTCGATGTATGTGATCTATCACGCATCTCGTGATGTGGTGGTCATCAGGAACATTTATGGGATATTTTGTTTCGTACTTTAAATTTGAATTCACCAAGTGCCGTCCAACTCTCAGCAGCCCGTTGGCTCGCACATGGTTTAGTCTTTGGAAGCTGCTGCTCAGCGGCCTGCTTCTTTTGGTGTTATCGTCTATCCTAGCCAGCTCACGGATCTCAAACGGGAAGGCGTCTGGTTGTGGTAGGCGTGGGACATCGAGTTCGGCTTGGTTCAACTCGATCCGTAATATGGTTCCCGCATTTAACGGTCGTGTGTGTCGTGTGCCCTTCAAAATCATTAACAGTATTTTGTGTCCGGCCCACCAGACCACTGCTCTCAACATTTTCATCCAGTAGGGGAAAAGGCGCAGTTTTTTATTAGGCTTACGCTTTCCGTGGAACTCGTAGCCAGCATCAGTCGTTTCATTTCGACATTGCCATCCCCGGACTTGAATGTCAGTAGTGTTGGCCATATCCCTTTGGATGGTCAGAAAGTCCGGTCCCGTTGTCCACATCCGCAGCCTTCCTAGTGCCCTTAGGACCCCAGAGCAGAAGATGGCCGTGTCCCTGGCGGGTGGTACATAGTGCCATTGATCGGTCTTGGTCGACCCATGGATCACAGTGAGTCTGTTGGCCATGAAAATGTCAAAACGAGTGTTAGTGTGATTCATGTTATGCTGTGCTGTGGCTGAGTCCGTCCAAAATTTGATTCCCAGTTTATCTGATCAGAACACCCGATCGGAGTCATGGCTTTCATGGCCGGCACTGCTGAACTCAACACTAGCCCCGGAGTGGACACAGTCTTCGGTGGAGCTGCTATAGACTTTGCGAATACTATCTGATTATACCGCCCAAAGTTTTTGTCTATCCAGCAGCCACAGGTTACTACCCCATAGCCTGCTTCTGATTCATCCGAAAACAAGCGGATTTGGGCATCCTTCATGGACTTTGTTCCTGTCATGCATCTTGGAATCCTGGTCTCGCCAGGCTGATTCATGCTCTGTAAAAAGTCACACCATAGCTTGTCGTTGTCGTCCTGGAGAGGTTTATTTCAACCCGTCCCTCTTTGGCACAGCGACTGCAGCAAGCACGTCCCTGAAGTTCACCACGGTAAAACAAAACCTAAAGGATCATATGGGCTTGAGGATGATGATGGGATCCCCTTCCGTGTGGCTGGTCGTTTGGATAGGTCTACAGTGAATATGATTTCGTCACCTTCGGGCTTACATTGAACTCATAGCGTGCGCTCCATTTGTGAAGAAGATCCCAGGAGCCCTCTGGCCTACTCCGTTTTCTCGGACTTCGGGATAACATTGGGCACCTCCCAGCCGTTTGTAGTCCATTTAGTGTGGATGAATCCTCCTGCTTTTACAGTGGTGGTCAGTTCGGTCATAAATAGGATAGCAGTACTTGAGTCGTCAAAGGAACACAGAAAATCTTCCACGTAGAAATAGTCCACGTTTCTTCCTAACAGACTGTTGGTGCCGCCGAAACGCTTGAAGGTTCCCCGGAAGTTAAAGTTAGTACAGAAGGGGATGATACGGTGCCGAAGGACTGAACGGTTAGCCTGTACTCGTCCGTTGTAGGATTTACGTTGCTTTCAGGCCACCGGGGAAGACTAAGGTCGTCCCCATCTTCCAAGGGCATCTTCACCTGTAGAAACATTCCTCGTATGCCCACACAGACGGCCACTTTTCCTAGCCGAAAACGACATAAAACTTCGACTAGTGGTGTTGTTCAGTCCGATCCTTGTAGTATATGGTCGCTGAGTGACACACCCTGACACTTCGCGGCACAATCAAAGACCACCCTGACCTTCCATGGTTTCTTTGGGTTCACGACCGGGTGATGGGGTAGCTACCACCTCAAACTTCTTCCGATAATTGTTGTATTTGCTCTTTCTATACAGCCCAAGTTTGTGTTATTTTGCTTGGACCCCATATATTCTACTCTTAATTGTGGTTCTAGAAGTGGCCCGTTTTTGAAGAAGCATAATCTTTTCACAGTCATTTTTTGGCTGTCCGGCATTGGTTTCATGCTGGGTCTCTACGGGACAGGAACCTCAAAGCTGTCAGTTACATGCACGGCTTTCTTGACTAAAATTTTCAGAGCCAACCTATCTTCTCGCGATAGGGCATTTCATTTTTGACCACGCCGGCGAATTCGGCCTTATTCGGCTGTGGGAAATCCCGTTTATTATTCGCCGTTTCCGCCGAAGCACAGTTGATTCGGATCTGTTTTCCATGTCTTCTGTTTGTACTACCATGTAAAGTCCAACCGGATAACTTGCGTACCTTATACGGTGACCTGCGGCTTCTTGTCCTTTGATCCGAGACCCAGTGTGCTTCCGGCACATCACAACCGATCAGCAGATCCATTCCGTTATTCTGCTACTCCTCAACTGTGACCCCGTCAAAATGTTCCCAGTGACTCAGAATCGACTGTACTAACTGGGGTGCTCTCATCAGCAGATCTTACATGGCGTGTGTCTCTGGGCTTCACGCTCTGCTGTAGTTGATCAGGCAAACAAGTCGTAGGTGCCGATTGGTCGAATGGATGACCTGGGTGCCACTGAATGTGCTCATTTCCAATGAAGATTGATCCCCTCTGATCCCATATCTCTCTGCAAATTCCTCTCTCATCAGAGTGGCATCCCAGCCACTATCCACTAAGGTCTACTTTCTCATCACCCCAACTGGGGTTTTTAAGCCAACTGGTATTACCCTCAGGCGAATGGACTTATTAGGAGAGCGAGACATTTTAACAGACCACACTTGGCTTCGATATTTCTCCGGCTTTCAATTTGCTTGGGTTTGTGCAGTAGGTAATGGTGTTTCCCCGTGGCATACATCCTGACTTCAACTAGTTTCCATTCGGCACATCACTACTCGATGTGAATCGACGAGACATACAGGGCCTAGCCACCTACCGTCGTTCAAAGATGTCCACTTTACGGAAGAGAGGACATTTTGCCAGGCGATGAAGCCCTCCGCAAAACCTTACGGGATAGGGCATTTGTGTTTGCCCAAAGGTAGGCCTCTACTTGGTTCCCTCGTCCAGCTTTGTGTCGTCGTAGTCCTAGGTAGTTTGCTCGTCCCGAGCACAAGTTGACCGAAACCACCCTTTGCTATTTGGGCATGATGGTCTATAAACTGCGTCAGGTCATCAAACGTGGTTTCTCGCCCAAATCTGCTGATCCCATCAGCCTCTCCGGCCTCCTCGGTCCACCGCTCTGTAGTTCCGTGGATAAACTGCGCAATGTGGTCTCCAATGTGTGAAGTGCCTTCAGATCTGACGGATAATCTAGGTGGTTCAAGGCAACGCTGCCACTTTGCTTTTTCGTCGCCAGACCGACTAGAGAACCTGACTCGGCCTTGGAAACTCTTACTTCCGATAATACTCCACCAATCAATTTCCGAGCGACCTTTATTGGTTGCCCAAACGAGTCTTTCACTGTTTCACGTGCTCCGGCTTAGTCCTCTTCGGGATCCACCATCGAGCACCCGTCGATCGCTTCCCTGGCTCTTCCGCGACAGCAATCTGCCCCGGGTCAGACACCGAGCTTTCCACAAAGTTCTCTAATTTTTAAGAGAATCTGCAGTACTGTTCTGCTCTTCCGTCAAATGGGGACAATTCCGCTCTTGGTAAGTCAATTGTGTGTGTTCCGCTGACGCTGGTCGGTGTCAATCTTTTCATGGAATTGATAGGCCAAAAAGTCGCATGCTCCGTGGTTTCTAAGACCTTCTCTCGCCCCTGTCTTCGAATTCGTCCTCTCCTGGATGACGCGGCTTCTTCCTTAGCCTGTATAACCTGGCTTTCTAATTCCACCATTCTCAAACTATAAATATCCACACACTTAAGTTTTATCACCAGCAGAAATACATGAAGTTGCTCTGACAGGACTAGTAGATCTAACGGTATCTAAAGAATCAGAATCACCCGAAAATACACCAGAGATGTGCCGGGCTACTTCCTGTCCAACTTCGGTTCGCTGTTGGCCTCTTCGTGGCTTTTCTGATTGACTTCCCTGTGAAGATTCCAAGAGGTTATTCCGACCACAAGTACCGCGCAGCCCAATTAACGAATCCCAAAGTCAGAACAAGATTGATTCGCTGATTCAGCGGTACTGGATTAACAAAGTATACACACACAGATTATGTAAAAGCCTCAACTGTACGGCCACAACGCTCAGCAACGAAGATTGGAATTTGGCAAAGGTCGCTGTCAGATAAGATCGTCACGTCAGTCCGAGTCCAAATCAAAAACCTGCCACGGGACATCAGCGAAACATAAGCAGATGATTAAGTGTAGTGATTGGTGCGCGCCGTTTTTGTTCGAGAGTCAATAACATAAAGAGCATAGCCTCAACAATACAAGTACATGATGATGACTAAGGAGGGCTTCCACATATGTACGATGCGAAAGCCTAGATGCTAAGGTGCAAAGCATGAAGCAGGACATGGTGGTCATGGCAGTTAGAAGTAGAAGACGGCCACTCCATAACCTCAGGCAAAACATCGTGAAAGACTGCAGTATCACAAGACGTGAAAACCACCGGCATGTAGCTGAGGTTCTTAGGATGACTGGCCTACCTCATATGACACCAATAGAATAGGACTACGGCGTGGAAAGCAACCAGCTTTTCCACGATCCCCGGTATATGTTTTACACAGTGTCCTCTGGAGAGATAAGTTTCTGTCCGGGGCGGGAGCAGCTGAGGGCGGAAAGCAGGGAATGGTTAGAGCTGCACCCGACAGCACGGCATTTGTCGAACCAGGTAATGCCGTTGTCTCGCTGAGAACGGGCATACCTGATCTGAAGCGACCGACTCTTTATATAGTGAAAGTGACGATGACCCCTCTTAGGAAGCAAGCACATAAGGCCTTGGGGTATGTCAGGTCCCCAAGGTGGCCTTAGAGCCGGCAAAGGACAAGCCAAAGTTCAGTCGGTTAAAAGACAAAAAATTAGGGGTCTCACAGTGCATCCAGTGCGGTTAGTTTTGAGAAAGTGCCGCTAGCCTGTCCGACTCTGGGGGAGAAGCCCATAAAATCTACTCCGATGTAACCAGCAAAGCTTCAGGTACCAGAAGGAAAAGCCGAGGAAACCACTCGGACCGAGGTGGTCGCAAGACCATCCCGGGCCTTCGGCTTTGTGACTCAAGGCTTTGCACACTGAGCCCGACACCGGGTCGAAGTGTGGGCAGGGAAAAGCCAAGAAACTCGGAGCGTCACTCACTGTTCGAGATGCAGAACCGCAGACATCTGCAGAGTCTCGAAACGGGCGTCACCTCGGAGACTGCGTTCGAAGGTACCCCAGCCAAAAAATTCGCAATAAAGTGGGCAGCAAGCAACAGAGAATCGCCAATAACATACAAAAACACCTGTTGTCTCCAGGGAAAAATGGGGGAGTTGACGACTAGGACAGCAGAGTCTGACGTCGTTGTTTTGACGGAAACTTGGATAAAGCTCGATGCCGACAACATGCTCTTTCAGATGTATGCTGCCTACAGGCAGGATCGAATAGATGGGAGGCAGGGGACAGATTAGCAGCACTGATACGGACCGACAAGGGCTAATGGCGGGCTCCAATTAACTTGGTCCCTGGTAATGTGCAGGCCAGGTCCTACTTTGTCAGGATCGAGGTGCGGACAGTCTGCATTATCTGTATCTACAGGGCACCGCTGGCGACAAATGAGGAAGATGCCAAGCTTTTGCAAATGCTGTAGGCTGTGCTGACGCAGACAAAGTAGTTTGTCTTAGAGGGGGATATCACCCTAAGGGAAAGTGACTGGGAAAGCGGGATCGCGCCAAGGGGATCAACGGGTGGCAAGTTCCTGCAGAGTCCAACTGCGTACACTTACATAGCCTGTGAAGCAGGCCACTAAACACAGAGATGGACAGCACCCTTCTCTCCTTGATTCAATCATAACGAGGCGCCATCGGGGGTTTACAGCATCTGAGTGGGAAGATCCACTAGACGAAAGTGACCCTAAGGGTCAAAATGAGACCCGGAGAGGCGCTCAAGGAAATCGTTTCACCTCGGCTCAATAGCAGAACAATACCGTTGAGCTGGAGATGGCAGCTGAGAAAGTTCGGTGGGAGGCCGTCAAAATGGGGCTACTGGGAATTACAGAGTGTTTTGCATCTCTGAGGGTGGTTAGCAGTAGAAATCAACCCCATTGGTGGAAGTCGAAAGTCCACAGGTCTATGCCATCCATAGACAACAACGGGTGGCGTACAGGCCGTACAAAACTCGGGTGAAATAGAATGGCTATAAGATAGCCAGCAAGGGAGCTCAGGCGATTCAAAAGGGAGAACAACATTGCTTCGATCGCTGGTTAGCCGCTTCGGTTTGCACGAATCGGAAGTGGTTCGGTGATCAAGTGCAATCCCACTAGCTGACGAGAGAGAGTGTAGCAACTTTGGGAGGAGCACAGTGAAGACTAGCTCCAGGCGATATAGACAAGGCCGACATGCTCTTGGCATCCTTCGTAAATCAATTCTCACAAATCGAGCAACGCGGAGCCAATTCAAACGAATCCCAAAACCAGAACAAGATTGATTCGTAGTTTCTAAGGTACTAAATTGAAATTCACAAAGGATAAAAATATATACAAACCTCAAATATGCGGTCAAATGGACTTCACAGTAAAACCCAAAGGTTCAAAGCCCCGTGGCTCAAGCACGACGGTTAGAAACGGTTGAGGGCCAAATTCAAATGTCTCACGGATAAACGAACGTGAATAGTGCGGTATATGAGCGAGCTTTTCAAGGTAATGTCAAACATAGTCAAATTTACAAAGCACGTAGAACATTTGGAATGATTTCCAGTATTTGTTCTTTACACCGCCGGCCAAAATCCTCCCGCAAAATAGTTGTCCAAGGTTCAGGATGGGGTCATGATTCTCACTCTACCTACCTATAGCTTATTGTCAGTGCCTGTGGTTACTAACTTCCTGTGTTAGCTCGCGTAAAACAGGTTTCCGCCGTAGTCATCATTCGCACAATCCATAAGGAATCAATTTCAAATCCCGCTGCACAACTTGAGATTGGCATATTCATGAGGAGACCGACGCATAGAGTTAGACGCACCATGAAGATGAAGGCTTCGCAGAGTAAACATTTTCGACGCACAAGCCCAGTCCACGTATCTCAAGCAGTAAACTATTCCAGCAATTGGTTAGACCAATTCTGTTTACAAGCGTGAGAGCAGACGTTGAAAGTAGGTGCAAAGCCTGATGAGATATTGCTTAAAAGTGAAAGGTCGCGAAGCAGTGGAATTACATAAAATCAACGCACCAAATTTTCCGAAGGAAATGAAAACCGGTCTCTGATTGTGAATAAGCACGACGAACGGTATAGAAACACACGTGAACACGGAAACTGATCAAATACTGGCATCTATCAGAGTATTCCAAAGTTTTTGTGTGTACAAAATACGTGATAAACAATATTGTATGAAACGTGAATAAATATTCCCCTTCAAAGGCAAGAATAGTTTCACAATGTGCTTACAGCTAATAAGCCTCACTTGAACTGTTCAAGTGAAATCTTGGTGAATTTCTCCTTTTCGCCTATGCGCACGCTGGATAGAATTTGGAACTAAGTACATTTTGCAACTGTTAGGAAAAATTGGGTCCAGTTGAATAGTTGTAGAGCTTGAAATGGAATAAAATTTTGAGTAATTCGGGGCGAGGCGATCTACAATCCTCTTTGTCCTTTGCTTGTGGTTTCGAGCTCGAATCATCAACATTTCCCTCACTGTTCCTCGCCACGAGTGGGTTAACTTTCTGATGTTTCGAACACTCTCTTCGTTTCTTCCGTTTGCTGTAATGTAACACAACTGTAGGATCTGTCCAATATAAAAGGCTCAGTTCGATGGTGGTACAGCTCTCCTTCATTATTGGTGCTACCCTAAAACCCAATGCCAGCGCAGTCATTCTGAGTTCGTTTAGGGATACTGACTTCAGCTCAGCAATTTTTGTTTTGGCAAAGGGTGCCTTGTTTCTCCGCCGGCCATTAAGTTCCCCCCAGGTACCGTACACTGTCACTATGTCGGCCAATTCCAAGGTGCTTTGCATGACCTGCTGGTGTTCAACTCTCAGCAGGGCTTCTCGAAAATGTCCTTCTTCGAGATATTTCAAAAGCCTCCGGGCAACTTCTCCACTTCTTGATAGGTGACCTAACGGTGGTCTCTTGAGTATAGCAACTTCGTGTTGCCCACTGTGACGTCCCGTCTTTAGATTCACCATCGAAAGCACCGACTGATATTTTGAGTAAACTTCGCTTCTCTGAGATGGACCGTTGGGTTCAGTATCGAAAGGTTGATTGTGCTCTACAGATGCACTTCTCTCAGCAACAGTTATGCAATCTGTTGATGCCGATTGTTGAGTCCGTTCGTCAGGGGTCCAAGAAGTGTCCAGCCAAGTACCGTTCTTGTAGCGAATGGTTCTTTTCGATTGCTTACGCTCTGTTCAAGCACCCAATGAGCCTCCGGTAAATTGCATCCAATTATTATGTCGACTTGGGTGCTAGATAATTCTTCGAACTCTATATCTCTGAGATGAGACCATCTCTTGGCGATCAATCTAATAGGGTCGACTAGTCTCATTGACAAGCTCTCTATTGCAAAGGCTTCCGAGATGTCTACTAGCCTCCCACCAGATAGCGACGTTAACTGTAGGGTCAGCCTCTTAGAATTGTCAACGTGACCCCCTGCAATAGTGCTGATATTGAACGAGGTAGGCTCGCCGGCTAGTTCACGGCTTTCTACAAGCTCGCGAGTAATCAGCGAGGTATCCGACCCCGTGTCCAAAAGAGCATTGACCCTTCTCAGTCCTTTAGGTGTCACGTGCCGACAGGTACGATGCCTAATCTCGCCGGTTTGAAATCATCATGTCCCGTCGAACAGACAATTCTGGGTTCATTCGGCTGAATAGGCCTATTATTGAGAGGGCCATGTAGTAAAGAGTGATGATTACTCAAGCATCCTTCCTGGTTACATTTCACTCTTAAGCTGCATTCAGAAGCCCGATGAGAGTTATTCAAACACATGAAGCATGGGCCAATCTTTTTACTGCGCACCACCGATTGGGCACACTCATCCCATGAAAGGTCGGACAATCTGGTACCCGATGCAAAGAGTTGCATAGCATGCATTCAGTTTATTATAGTATAGTATAGTATATTTCTTGACCGTGGTCAATACACATGCACAAGGCAAGATCAGAGTATACAGCAGTACATGTCAATGTGAGGTATTCACAGATTCTAAATTTATAAATCACACAGCAACCGAAATACACCAGTAAAGTCATGTAATGTTTGAGTGAACAAAAGTGGTTATGGTTGAGGCGGGAATTCCGAATCGGTTTCGAAATCGCTGGAGGGCAGTGTGGATAGCTGAACAGTCGTGGGATTGCTGATATAAGCGACAAATGGACGGTCATTAACGAGTAACCGGGCGGAAGAGATGCCAAAGAACATTGTTAGAGGTAAGGCAAGCGTGGGGCTTTCAAAGTGCAGTCAGAGATACCAGCGGAATATTGGACACTGATGCAGCATTGGGTAACTAATTGTGGAGGCATGTGAAATAAAGGCAAGTGAGTCAAAGGTGATAATAAAACGGACCTTTTGTGCAGGTGATTACGGTGTCATATGGAAATTCAAATGAAAGCGAAAAGCTTCGCAGGGACTTCAGTGAACTTTTGAAGAGCATGAATGGTGTATGGACATATAACGGACTTTTAAAGAAAAGAAAAGCCGTCAATGAAACGGATTAGTGGAGACAAAACGTCAATGGTTCGGCTAGGCAGAAGTTGGAAGAGTGTAATTTTTTTTGTTTTTGTATGTGATAGAAAATTGTTAACCAAATTGTGGTTGGCTGCAGATGGCTGGTGTTCTGTTTCTTAAAGACCTTGGTTGCAGGTGGTGGCAGGTAGAATGTTGAGGGAAGCAGGTAAAAAAGGGCTGGTTTGACGAAGTTGACAGCTGCGAAGGCTGGGTTCCGGCCATTGGTTTCGTACTGCAACACGGGAAGAATTTGAACTGCTGGGTTGGATTATTTGGGAATAAACGTTGAGCGGATGTGTTGATGGTTGGTGTCAGGAATCACCCCTGCGATCCGGTGAGACTTTCATGAGGCTTCGTTAACCCGTGTACGGTGCCCCATGTAACGTCAGCGGGCGAGAGTATAGGTTTGAACCATTGATCAAATCGTCCAGTCCTTACGGTAATCCGGAATAAACGTCGATTCGGCCGATGGCTACCTAAGTAACCAATGCAATCTGGAAGAGATCAGGAGTGCGGCAGTCTGGAGAGTGTTCCAGCTGTGGGTTATGATTATCGTTTTTATGGAAGCAAGAAAATGAAAATTTTGTTATCCGAACAGTAAGTTATCGTTTGGCTAGTGGACCGGTCTATTAGGGATCCCTAGACGGAGACTGGTAGCTTTCTAGGGTAGTTGGGTGATAGTAGAGATTTGGGGCGATATCAGGTAGGCGGTGGATGAGGAGAGGGTGTCCGCTAGGGAACCGGGAATAAAACAATAGTAGATGGTCTGGTCTGGAAGAAGAATGAAAAAATAGGAAGATAACAGTCTGGTCAGTTCACCAGCTGTGGTCGAGGACGGCAAACAGTAAAAAAGGAGAAAAACACTGAGTGTAAAAATGAGGATTTTTCATGTGGGGCAAACGTGCTGGTATTCGGCAGGGGCATACGGATTCCGGTTGGAATGGGGTCTCAACTTACCATGAGCATATGCGCAGAGAAGTGAAGCCTAGTTGCTAAGGAATGGTAATCCGTGTGGCAAGGCTTCAGTGTACGAGAAAGGCGCAAAAAAGCAGGTTGACACGGCTGAGTTCTAGCCTGAGCCAGGAATTAAGTGAGAGCGAGCACCCATCGCTAAAGGACGGAGCGGTTTTATTTATATATATGCAAATTGTGTTGTAAAATGGCACAATCTAGTTAGGAAGGGGGACAAGTGAGTGGAGCATGCCCAAGGTATATATATATATATATATATATATATATATATATATATATTGATGTATAGGTGGGTGCGATCATCGGACGGGTCATGCGAAAGCGGTCGGACGCAAAAGACTATGGCAAGGAAAGTGAGATAGAGTGACGCAGCTGAGGACCAACGGTTAACGGAAAGAAGAACAAAAGTTAAGCACGGGCTCATCGGTGCGGCGGATCCCAAAGGCACATTGAGGCCATGAAACGTGAGACTAAAAGGGAAACGCCTAAGTGTGGCTAAAACTTTCAATGGGAAAGTTAGTATTTCGCCTGGAGTGGTCATTGAGGAGGAGACCAGAAGAACCTTAGCTGGGGGATAGGGTGGGAGCGGAAATGGTAACGTCATAACTGGGTGTTGAGTTCAGTTAGTGAGTCACGCTAAGTGGGATGAATCAGACTGGATTTTCCAGTTCGAAATCGCAGAGGTGGTGAGGGAAGTATACGTGGTGGGACCTGGTGCGGAAGAGAGGCATTGTAAGCTAAGAGATATCGTGGAGCGTTGAGTTACTCACCTTGCTTGTGTTAATAATTATAGGACAGTAGTGAGTATATACATATATATATTTATATATATACATAGTATATAAAAATGTTATATATTTACACATATATGTATATATATGAATAGGTTTATATATATATATATATATGAACAGGTGTATATATATATATGCATATATATGTATATATATAAATGTATAAAGCTGAGAGGAGCGGAAGCCAGGATAAATAAGAGGATCAAGGAGTGAATTAGTGGGTGGTGGGACTTAATGTCTTAGGATCCAGCACCACTGGATAATTTGGTGCAGGGGGAAAACATCATTGGCTAAAACCTTCAGCTAGAGAAGAGTTGTTTTTACATAGCTGCCCTAGTACTGTATGGCTAGGGAGGCAGTAATTGTTTAGACATGGTTGTGGAAACCGACTAGTGAATTAGATGAGGCAGGGATGTATAAGGGTTATGTGATGGTAGGTGAACGTGGGTGAGTAGCGAGAACCGGCAGGCATCTAGATATTTATAGTTGTAAACGACAAAACCTATCCTGCAATGTGGGTTATACGTAAAAAATAATAATAAATGGTAAGCCTATCGTCTGTCGTTAGGCAGAAAATGGTAGGTTTGGAATATGGTGCCGTGATCCTAGTAGTTGAACCCGTTTTTGAAGGCCAGCTCGACGGATAGCAGAGAGCGGGAGGAGAGACTGAAGCTAGGGTTCTAAAGTTCGATGCCTTCTTCATAGGCTCGATCCTCAGATATGCTGGCGTTAGTCAAAGATAACATATGACTAACGGTAAGTTGTGATTTAAGGGCATGGCTGAACTGGGTTATTGACGCACATTTGCGAATGGTCCGAGGCAGCTTATTCCAAAGCTTTGAATATTTAATGAGAAAGAAGTTGGATCTTATTGCCAGCTTGGAATTCGGGACTGAAGTCTCTGTGGCGCAGAGGGTAAGATGAGGGTAAGGAAAACAGTATAGAGTTGGTAGAAGTGAACGCAGAGCAATGAATAAGTCTGTATAGAAAACACAAGTTAAGCCTGACATGTCTAAGCCATACGGGGTCAAGTTTTAATAGAATGCATCGCTCCTTATAGCTCAGTGGAGAGGAATATCCCATTAGCTTCTTGGTGAAGGTGCGCTGGACTTTCTCCAGGCGTATTCTGTCAGATTTAGACATTCCAGAGAAGATTATAGGGCAGTATTCGAGGTGGGGTCTAGCATGGGATTGGTATGTAAGGAGGATACTATGTTTCATTTTAAATGATCTGAGAACTAGGCCTATTATCTGTCTGGCCCTGGCCGTCTGAAATGAGACATGTTCCGAAAATTGTAGATTGTTAGTGTATCGAAGCCCAAGATCCTTCACTGATGAGCTTGGGGCGATGGGTACTTGGTTCAGTGACAGAGTTCCGAGGGGGACTTGACATCTGTAGGTTGTGTAGAAGCTTTTAGATGTCGAGAAGCACATTTGCCATGAAGTGCACCATTGATCAAGTTTCTCAAGATCACTACTTATTTCAGACAGTGCTGTGCTCAAATCTTGATGGCGGAAATCATACACGATTTTGATGTCGTCGGCGAAGAGGAAAGGTGTGCCATGTCGCACAATCGAGAAAATGTCGTTAATATACAGTAAGAAAAATAGCGGACCAAGTACACTTCCTTGTATGACTCCACTAGTGACAGGCGCCGGTTGCGATAGATGACCATTAGCATATACAACCTGGGTTCGATCCGACAGGTAAGAAGTGATCCATGATAAAAGCGGGTCATGGATACCATAGGCCCGGAGTTTTGTTAACAACCGGATTCTCGACTCATCACTTGCATATTAGCCAAAGACTGGATTCGGTCACGGTCCTTCCTTACTATTTGGGCAGATGTTGGTTCCGTTCGCGCCAGCCTGAAACTTTCACGTACGATTTGTCCAAATCGGCCATTGGCAATACGGGATTGACGACATGTGAACTCCGTCAAGTCGTTGAACGCAGATTCCCGCTCAAGCATATTCATTTTTTCAGCTTCCCCTTCCCATCGGCTTTGTAAATCAGCAGGCAGTCATTGGACAATGCTTTCCTGTGTATGCAGCGCATTCAGATCAGACTGGTATCCTAAATGCTTTAGTGCTGTACTGCAATTCTGCATTTTTTCACCAAATCTGACAGTAATTCGGCCCTCCCCTCAGTCCTTTTTGGCTCCCATAAAACACCATTAATCAGGCTTCTAGCCACCTTGAATGGTTGTCGAAACAAATCTTCCAGGATTCTGCGTGCCCTGATGTACCCCATTGGTGGATCAAGCATCGCACAGCCTTCGATAGCGCTTTTGGCCCTCAGACGACAATAATGTAATAAATACAAAAACCTTGGACCAGAATCTGCAACTTTGCACTCAACGAAATTTTCGAATCGTTTCATGAATATACAGTATTGCTTGGGGTGCCCGTCCAAATGAGATAGTTCCACTCTCGGCAAGTCGAGTGCAAAATCCTTGGCAGTTTCTGGCTGTCCCAAGGGTTTATATTCGTCGATCACTGCCGTTCCGATGTTGATATCGTGAATTACATGCACTTTTTCCTGGCTCGCTGAGACCAGTTCCTTGTTTAGGATGCTTTGCTTCCTTTCCGGCTAACCGTAGTTCGTCCTCTAATTCTATCACTCTCATTCTATAAGTACAAATATAAGCAAACTGATCGTGATTAGAAATATGTGACCTGGCACTGAAAGAACTAGTAGACTTGGCATTATCCAGAGAATCAATAACATTCAAACCACCCCAGAGTCTTGCCGAGTTAATCCCTGTTTTCCCAAAAGGTCCTTCCTTCCTCGTCTGGGCATTTCCAATGAGTTTTCTTGTCCAGGTTCCACTTGAGTGCTGTAAATTAGTTCTAGCAAATCGAGCAACGCGTAGCCAATTCAAACGAATCCCAAAACCAGAACAAGATTGATTCGTAGTTTCTAAGGTACTAAATTGAAATTCACAAAGGATAAAAATATATACAAACCTCAAATATGCGGTCAAATGGACTTCACAGTAAAACCCAAAGGTTCAAAGCCCCGTGGCTCAAGCACGACGGTTAGAAACGGTTGAGGGCCAAATTCAAATGTCTCACGGATAAACGAACGTGAATAGTGCGGTATATGAGCGAGCTTTTCAAGGTAATGTCAAATATAGTCAAATTTACAAAGCACGTAGAACATTTGGAATGATTTCCAGTATTTGTTCTTTACATCCTTCAAGAGCATATATCGACCAGCAAATAGTTTCTAGGGAGGGGCCCCAGGAGCCTCCGATACCCTAACTTAGTGTGGGTGAAGGACAGGTGGGCACGAAGCTGCAAACTTTGAGTGGAAATAAAGCCACAGGACCAGATGAGGTTCATCCATCCATTGTTCAACCTCTGGTCGAGGTCCCGTAGGCTCCCGTGACGAAGCTGTATGACACATCGTTTAGAGAGGGAATTTTGCCAGGAGACTAGAGGAAGACAACAGTGGTAGAAACTTACAAGAGAGGACTCCGGAAAGGGGCCGAAAATTGCCGCCCGGTTAGCTCAACTTCAGTGCTGTGCAAGTGCCCGGAGCGAATAGTCAGGAAACGAGTTTCTGGGCATTCGGCTCAATATAACTTCACGTCAAACGTCTGGCACAAGTTTGTGGTGAGGCGATTTTTTCAGAAGTATCTCCTGCTGTTCCGTAATGAAGCAACCAAGAGCCTGGACGAAGGACAGCCGAAGGCCGTCTGTTACTTAGACTTCAGCAAGGCGTTTGACTCTGTGAGGCACAGATTTCAGGACATCAAACTGCAGTATGTGAGAACTGTTGGAAATGCAAGACAATGGATAAATGGTTTTTTGGCAGGGCGAACTTTTAGTGCTAAGGTGGGTAGTCATGTCTCGAATTCGAAAGGTGAAACCAGTGGGGTGCCACAGGGCTCGGTGCTTGGCCTTATGCTCTTCCTCGTCTTCGTCGAAGACCTAGCGCATAAGCTTACAAATCCCATCTTTATGTTTGCCGATGAAGTCAGGATGGCTGCAGCAGATATAGAACTAGACGTGTTAGCAGAACAGAACCGGTCACGCAAATGAGACCCCTCGCTAAACCTAACCAAATGTCAATGCTTGACCACGAATGCCGGGGCTAGTTGAAATGGTATTAAATCGTTGCAAATGGTCTCTCAGGTCAAAGACTTGGACGTTACAATATACACCAGCTTCAAGCCATTATAATGGCGGAAATCAGCATCAGTACGCGGTCGAGCGTCCACCAATGGAAACGTTATTCTCCCTGTGATATGCAGACCACGCTGTATGCATCTACCACACCCGAAGTAGCCTGTCGGACTTTTAACTTGACGAACGTAAGCCCGGGCAGGTGTGTCGCATACCACTGACACCAGTTTACATGCTACTGATGACCCAAGATAATTGATTCCGCCGTCAATTACATCTCGTAATTCCAATACCGTCTCTTCCAGATACGTGTTTATCGGTTGCGGCTTCCCTGAACCGCAATAAATGCCAACCGGAAAAACGGCCAGACATCTCGGACGCACCACACGTGCCAGAATGGGCCACAATTGTATTGTAGAAGAATGATAAATTGACGACCCATCGATATTCATCTGGAAGTCGACGGATTCCGGGACCAGCCCCAGTCCACTGATAGATCGTTGCAGACCTTCGATGAGCCCAATATGAATATACACACTATGTGCTAGCAACGTCTTCTTACAAAAACGAGGTGTGTGCGACAGGGTCCTCGGATCCTTCGGTACGCCGGGCAAATATTGGTTTAGAACGTTCAGCACACTCCTTCGTTGCTGCATCGTTAGTCTGCAGCTAACAAACACATCGGCAAATGAACGTAACAACGCGTCCATGTTGATCTTCACGGACGTCATTTTCCCCAGTTCAATGTCGACACCTGCGAATAACAATTTATATAAAATCACAGATAACATATACTCACCGACACCAGTGGTCAAGTCTGTTGTTGACCCCTGCACATTTATTGTTGATGAGTGAGGAAGTTGTGATGGATGTCCACCCAAAACCTCATCACTGGATGACACATTTACCGTTGGCTCTGGATTTAGTGAAGTTTATATTACGATGCAAATATTTAAGTGCCAGTTGACGTCATCTGCGGACATCGGTATCGATGGGCCCACATGGAAGCCTCGCCGCACTCAGTGCACGGTACAGCACTCAACGCCTGCTTACGCCGACGGCATCTTTGCCACTTGCTTGGACGGTCCATGTGAGGTAGCTGTCCATTGTAAACACAGAACAGTGGTAAACACTAAACCACATTTATTTCCATTTGAAATACGAATATGATGATTACAAACAAATATCCATAAACATCAAACATGCGTATACCGGGTACTGACGCTATCGGCAAAAAAGATGATGTATAGTATGAAACATATACACAATTATACATACATGTATAATTACACATATATATATATATAGAAAGATAGACAGACATATTTATAATAATCGCGAGCCATATATATGGTTGTGTTCAACACGGTTTGTACGAATCTCGTACGAACTCGCGCATCACGTGCCTGAGAAAGCACGCCAGTCACGTGAAGGAAAGAACGACGACTGCAAGGGACCGCGTGAAGGTCGCCACTAATAGTGACGTAACAAAACAAAACGGGCCAAAATAAGCGTTCCTCAGGGTGGCAATATATGTACATAAGGATATAATCCTAGTGAATCCGTAACCAATTAGCATCTTTCCCACATGAAAACTAAACTTGGGGCAAGCATGGGGCATGCCCCAGGTTTACCCCAAAGGTTGGGGCAACGTGCTACTTGGGTAGAAGCAGTGCACGGCAGCAGCCATTGTGGCCAGGAGAGAACCCTTTCCAGTAGAGAGCCTAAGATCTTCGTTCCGACATACTAAGACATGGTCAGGCCGAGCACGGATTACTGCATGTAATACTGGGTGCCGTACTGCCAGAAGGCCAGAGAATGTCTGGAGAAAGTGCAAGAGCTGACCACCAGGAAGACGACTGGGCAAGAAGGTTTAGCTACACAAAGGGTCTCCTTGCCTTGGATCTGTTCTCGATGAAAAAGGCTGCGCTTTCGCTGGGGTTTGATAGAAACCTTCAAAGTGTTTAGGGGACCCTCAGGTATAAATCGAGAAGACCCTTCCTCCCCTATCCCAGAGACAGGCACAGGGGGCACAGCCTCAGATTACAAAGAAAGAACTCGAGGCTTCAACTTAAGGCAAAGTACTTCTCCAATAGAGTGGTACCCTTGTAAAGGAGTTCAGGAAACCCCATTCCATGCATTAGCATCCATGTTACAAACGACATTAATCATTCGTATGAACTATATTTGCTGGAATTCCGATTGTTTGTTTTATTTCTCTAAGCCTTTGTTACAAACCGGACTCCTACCGTTGCCTCGAGCGAGAGTCGCTCAGTTTGAACTTCGTTGTGACTGTATTTGGTAATCTTATCTTCTGTATCTAACCTTTGGCTGTAACCCAGCTGCAGTTGTTGATTTGTTTTCCAATTTGGAGCGAAAGAGCCCAGAAGGAACACTATTGAGGTTTGATTATTGTAAAATTAATTAATTTGTTGTATATAGTACCGTAGCTATTTGGAATCGACTTTGTTTTGAATTGTGTCGAAATTGGTTGCTACGCGTCGCTCGAACGTTCCGGTGGCTGGACTTTACAGTACTCAATAGCCTTGGCAATTGCTGAGACATGAAATTACGCAGCAAATCGGCAAACCGTTCCGAATCAAAGGACAATACCCCGCAGGTGAACCAAACCCTTTTGCCCGTAGGTGTTGGTCATGTTTCTTGCTCAGGCTCTAGTATATCAGGTTAGTCTAGGGTTAGCTCGGTTTCCCATAGAGCTAGAGCTGATCTGTTGTTAGCCGAGTTGAAGGAGAAGCAGGTTGTAGAACAGTTAGAGTTAGATAAGCAACTTTAGCTGCTCCAGGTGAGGAATGAGACGGAAATGGCGAAACTGCGTTTGGCACTCGCTGAGGAAGAAGAAAATCTAGTCAACGGAGATGAAGTCAAGGGTGGAGTAATGGTCAATGAACATCTTTCTCGTTACTTAGGTGATTGCCACGTGCAGAACGACGCACCACAAAAAACAAGCTTGGTTCCAATGGTGAAACCTGCAGCGGATTATCGTTTGGACTTGCCTAGGGTGGAACTGGAGTCATTCGCGGGCTGCTCGTCAACGTACTGGAGGTTTGTGAAACAGTTCGAATATTACGTCGAAGGTAGAGTTCGAGACGATGGACAGCGCCTACTTTATTTGATGCATTACTGCAAGGGACAAGCAAGGGATGCGATTGCCGAATGTGTTATGTTGCCTCCAACACTGGCATACAATAGGGCTAGGGAAATCCTAAAGGATCTGTATGGACAAGATCATGTAGTGGCTCGTTCACTGATTGACGGCTTGCTGCAAGGTTTAAAGCCTCTGGCAGAAGATTCGGATGCCCTGACCAAATTGTCGTTAAAAATGCTGAACTGCGAAGTTGCCCTCACGCAGATGAATTGCATGTCAGACCTCAACTCATTGCAGACTATGGAACGTATCACTCGAGTGCTACCAACGCGTCTCCAGGATTTGTGGGCTAGGACCGTTGATGATATTTTGGGAAGAGGAGTCGAACCGAGGTTCCAAGATCTGCAGCACCTAGTGTCCCGTGAGGCACGGATTGCTCGAAGTAGGTTTGGCAAACTTGCCGCCAATAGCAAGGCTCAGGAGTATTCGCGGTCATCCAGTTGGAGGAATTATGCACAAAACCCGCGTCCAGAAGCGACACGGTTCACGCCAAATCAGGATAGTACTTTGTTGGTCGCAGCTAACAGGTGCTCGGTATGTAATGGAATACACACACTTGAGGAATGTCAGCGATTCCTGTCTCGTGATATACCCGGTCGTTGGGCATTGATCAAAGAAATCAAGGCTTGTTTTTCGTGTCTCAAGTGTGGACATCTGTCCAGCAACTGTTCTGTTTCAAAACCATGTTCAACATCAGGTTGTTTGAAACGGCACCACCCTCTACTGCATGTTGCACAGAAGCAAGGTGCCGATCAAGTCACGCAAGATACAACACAAGGGCCGCAGCTGGATAAGCTGGGTACGGACAGTGCGAAAGGGCATGGGCAGTGGACCAATAATTGTGCGGCTACTCTTAGGCCAGAATGTCGGGTCAGTTTAGGTGTGCTACCAGTGCGAGTAGACGGACCGGGGGGCTCCGTGGAGACCTACGCTCTGCTGGACCGCGGGTCTGATGTGACTCTAATACAAAAGGACATTATGGAGCTGGTGGGCCTGAAGGCATCCCCGACCTCACTTTCGATTTCGACCGTAAATGGGACTACCACTTGGAATTCGGGAATAACGGAGCTGCGACTGAACTCATTGTCAGAGAATGATTTCGTGAATGTAGAGAGAGCATTTTGTGTTGATAGGTTACCAATCCAAGCAGTGCAGTACTGCACAGATGCGGACATTTTATCCTGGCCTCACCTACATTGCGTCCAAAGACGGAATCTGGAAGATTCGAGAGTGCGAATCCTGATAGGTGCCGACGTCCCAGAAGCACATTGGGCATTAGAGCAAAGATGCGGCAAAAGAAAACAACCCTATGCTGTGCGGACGATTTTAGGATGGATTGTTCTTGGTCCGATAAACCAGGAACCACACTTTGCGAGAACAGTAAACTACATTGAGAGGGGAATCGATCCCTTAGCAGAACAGATCGATCGACTATACAACGCCGAATTCTGCGATGGGTGTGCGTCAGAAAACTCTCCTTCATTAGAGGACAAACAGGCCGTCGATATGGTTTCCAATGCCATAACCTGGTTGAACGGACACTATGAAGTTGCACTCCCGTGGAGGAATCCCGAAGTGAGACTTCCAAATAACTATATTGTGGCCAAAGAGAGATTGAACGGCCTGAGGAAAAGGTTTGCGCGTGACCCTGAATTCTTTGAAAAATACTCTACAATAATAGAGGGTTATGTGCGCAAGGGCCACGCCCAGTTAGTTCCCGATGTACAGCTAAAAATGGGTTTTGAGCCAAAGTGGTACTTACCACATCACGCAGTTACAAACCCTAAAAAGCCTAGCAAGTTGAGGGTGGTGTTTGACTGCGCGGCTGCATTCCAGGGACGCTCCTTGAATGATTACTTGCTACAGGGACCGGATACGACAGCAAGCTTAGTTGGAGTGTTGCTTCGTTTCCGAAAGGAATCTGTCGCGTTGGCTGCGGATATTGAAGAAATGTTCATGCAGGTTCGAGTGCCAACGAGAGACAAAGGAGCACTGAGGTTCCTGTGGTGGGAAAATGGTCGACTAGGTGGTAATCCTGTTGAATATCAGATGAATGCCCACCCTTTTGGTGCCACTTCCTCCCCATTTTGTGCAAATTTCGCGTTACGTCGCACGGCAAACGATTGGAAAGGACAGTATGAGGATTACGTCTCCACGGCCGTGTATAACAACTTCTATGTAGACGACTGTCTTGTTTCTTTGCCCACACCGGAGAATGCGAGAGTTTTCGCTATCCAGATGAGTGAGTTACTATCACGGGGCGGATTCCGGCTTCATAAGTGGGTGTGTAATCGTAAGGAGGTGCTGGATATTTTACCAAAATCTGAGCTCGCCCATCCCACTTTGGAAATAGATGATTGCGCGCCTGTGCCGGAGAGGACGTTGGGGTTAGAATGGAACGCAATAGAAGACACGTTCCAGTTTTCATTCTCAATACGCGAAAAACCTCAAACAAGGCGTGGCTTGTTGTCTATAGTATCATCCGTGTTCGACCCGCTAGGGTTGGTTTCACCTTTCATTCTGCCAGGCAAGGTGTTATTGCAATCACTGTGTCGCTTGAAGCTTGGTTGGGACGATCCAATTGGAGAAGGACCCCTACGATGCTGGAATGAGTGGTTAAGAAGTATGGAACAACTTTGCGCATTCAAAATTCAGCGTCCCATTATTAGAGGTAACTCGCTGAACGGAGGTGTGCAGCTTCATGTATTTTGTGACGCTTCTGAAGTTGGCTATGGGGTGGTGGCGTATTCCAGAATGGTTTCAAGGGACATAGCCCCCTACTGTGCCCTATTGTTCTCTAAGTCAAGGGTAGCTCCTCTGAAGACCATAACGATCCCGCGCTTGGAGTTAGCCGCAGCAAGACTGGCCGTTAGAGTTTCTCGGATGCTCATGGAAGAAACTGGAATCAAGTTTGGTAAGGCCTACTACTGAACGGACTCTGCTATAGTTTTGCATTACATAAACAACACTAAAACGAGATTTAGTACGTACGTTGCGAACCGTTTGGCTGAAATCCATCAGTGGTCGGAACCCTGGCAGTGGCGGCATGTCAGATCGGAGGCTAACCCCGCAGACTTGGCATCAAGAGGCACAACATCACCGAGTGATATCAGCTGCTGGTTCGAAGGTCCTAAATTCCTGATGGGCGATGAAACCTCATGGCCGACCTGGCCTACGGTTGATGCAGCACCACCAAACGTTGAGTTGAAGCAGCTTTCGAGTACAGTTCTCACAGTGTTGCGGGATACATGGTCGGACGCACTTCTAGCTAGGCACTCCAGTTGGTTTCACTTGCTGAAGTCGGTAGCGTGGTTAACCCGTTTTAAAATGTACGTTGCAGTCATGAGAGGCGGGCGCACGGATCTAGGATTGACAACTGGGCCGTTGAAGTTACACGACATTGCTAAAGCGGAGGAAAGTGTTATTATGATTGTACAAGCTAAGGTCTATGGCGAAGAGTTAAAATGGCCACGAGACAGGAGCAATAACCTATGCACTAACAAATCTCCGATGAACAGGACTCTATTAAAACTCGATCCAATTTTATTAAATGGAATTATTTGTGTTGGAGGACGACTGAACTACTCCAGTCAGCTTCGGGGTGTGAAACATCCGGTGATACTACCCAAGACTCACCCGATTACAGACTCGATAATCCGATGGTACCACGCGATGGAAGGACACGCAGGACCTTCTCAGTTACTCGCGGAACTTCGCAAAAAATTTTGGATTGTACAGGGGGGAGCTGCCGTCAAGCGAGTACTTGGAGGATGTTGGAAATGCCGGAAGCATTTGGCGGTTGTGGGCAAACAGATGATGGCTCCTCTACCAGCCATTAGAGTCCAAAAAGGTTGGTTTCCGTTCAAATACGTCGGAATAGATTACTTCGGCCCATTTGCGGTTAAACATGGGCGCAGCATGGAGAAACGATATGGATGCATCTTCACCTGTCTCCAGATGCGTGCGGTACATATTGAAGTTTCTTATTCTCTAAGCACGGATTCATTCATCATGACATTACTGCGTTTCATGTCGAGGAGAGGAGCACCGTCCGAGATTTTTAGTGATAACGGTACAAACTTTGTTGGGGCTCAAAGGGAATTGAAGAACCTAATGGAAAACTGGTCTAGTGATAAGATTGCCGATAGATTGTTGCAACGGGGCGTGCAGTGGCACTTCAGTCCTCCACATGCTAGTCACCGTGGTGGCATATGGGAGATCATGGTGCGCTCGGTTAGAAGAGTACTTCTTTCAGTTTGTGACGAGCAGCCGATGACTGACGAAATACTGTTGACATTCCTCACGGAAAGTGAGCGGATAGTAAACGGACGACCGCTAGTGCCTTTGACCTCGGACTGTCGTGATCTGCCAGTACTCACGCCCAATGACCTGCTTATCCTGAGGGCGAACCCACGAGATATTCCGACGGATTCGTTGCGCGATAGAATGGTTCGTCAGTGGAGGCAGGCAAACTACCTAGCGTCTGTGTTTTGGAAGAGATGGATCAGGGAATATCTTCCACTATTACAACAGCGGCAGAAGTGGATAACTCGAGAACGCAATTTTAGATCGGGTGATGTAGTGCTCCTAGTTTCGGAGGTTTTGCCGCGTGGCCGGTGGCCGATAGGAGTAATCGAAAACATCTCAGTTTCGGACGATGGCTTGGTACGAACGGCAACAGTGCGAACTAATGAAGGATTAGTGCTCCGTGACATTAGAAAGATTTGTCTTATTGAGGGCGAACCGGACACTGGTGGTGTAAGTTCAGAGGCCAACTTTCCTCAAGTGGGAGGCGGGTCTTCGGATCTGCCGAACCGGGAGGGACCACTGAGAGTTGATCCACTTGTCCGACTGGGAGCTGCTATTGACGGTGACCCGTTTTAGGTATTGGGGAACCGTAGGGCGAGCCGATGCATGAGGCCGACCACACCTAGCGGTACACGGGAAAAAATCCGGGTCGGATTTTGGGGGCCGGTGTAAAGGGGTTCAGGAAACCCCATTCCATGCATTAGCATCCATGTTACAAACGACATTAATCATTCGTATGAACTATATTTGCTGGAATTCCGATTGTTTGTTTTATTTCTCTAAGCCTTTGTTACAAACCGGACTCCTACCGTTGCCTCGAGCGAGAGTCGCTCAGTTTGAACTTCGTTGTGACTGTATTTGGTAATCTTATCTTCTGTATCTAACCTTTGGCTGTAACCCAGCTGCAGTTGTTGATTTGTTTTCCAATTTGGAGCGAAAGAGCCCAGAAGGAACACTATTGAGGTTTGATTATTGTAAAATTAATTAATTTGTTGTATATAGTACCGTAGCTATTTGGAATCGACTTTGTTTTGAATTGTGTCGAAATTGGTTGCTACGCGTCGCTCGAACGTTCCGGTGGCTGGACTTTACAACCCTATTGAAATAATCTCCCGGAAGAGGTCATACATACCACAACAATGAAAGCCTTTAAGAAAGCAGTAGGTCACTGTTGGGTGGCACCATACACCGAATTATGTTAGGTAGTTTTTGGGGTCAGAAGCAGTTAGCTTGTTGTCTCCACCTTTCTCTGCCAGGGCTGATAATGCACAAACTTTCTGCCTTTCAGAAAAAGAAAATTACGCAATGTTGAGGGCTGCGGGAAAGCGCCGACAACATGACCATCTGGACGCTCGATTTTCTCTGGCCACACAAAGTCCTTTGAATAGTGAACTGAACTGAACTGACTATTGTGGGTGACGCGTGGTTTGAAATCACAGCGCTCTCGCCTTTAGATGGGGTTTTCAGTAGCTTTGTGAGTTAACCTAGTTTAATTCACATTACTGAGCACATCAGGATTGCACTTAAGGTACGTTTTATCCGGAGAATATTTTTGTATTCCTCTCGTAGTACTGCTGAGTAGTATTCGGTGTTTTCGTGAAGCGATCTTCCTCGTTTGGAGATTTTGTGCTTTTGTGTTAAAGGGCTGCACTTGCAAGTGTCAAAGGTTTTTGCTTTTGGTTGAAGAGGATTTGAGCTTTTTCCCCTCGTTCTGTGATTTCCAGTATGCTACAAATTTCTGACCCATGTTCCACGTCTAAGTGCGGAAAACGTGTGATAATCGGTATAGAGTGGGAACTGTGCAATAAATGGGCTCGCCCGAAGTGTTCAGGAATAGCAGAGGGAACCTTTGTCCCTTATAAACAGAACCCATGGGCTGCGTGGGTCTGTGCTCCTTTCAAGGAGGCTGCCGGTCTGGTCTTTAAAACGCAGGCCCAAGGGCAAGACCATAGCCCATCAAGTAGTACCACAGATATAAGCCCTAAAACGCCGCCATCAGGCAGCAGGAAGTCCTTTGCAGAAGTGGTAGGCACTCCTGAGAGGACATTCATTAGAGCAAGTGGGCTAGTTCCATGAGCTTGCCACTCGGTTGTTGCCCCAGCTACCTTGAGGCAGACAGAGGAGGGCCAGTGGACCAAGCAGAGGCCCGGAAGAGCTAGGCAGTCCCAAAACAAGGGTGAGTGCAATATAGCGAAGGAGGCATCAGCTACGACGGATGACTTTGCTCTCCTGGTGTTGGAAAACAGTGGAAGGTCTGAAAAGGCAGATCCTGTCGATAGGCGGGGTCTCAAGCCACAGGCTCCTGGGTCTAAATCGGGAGAAACCTTTCATGAGGGAATCGAAAGCCAGGCAGGACATAGCTAGCAGGAGGGTCTATGATATACTACAAATTGCAGGTGTTCCGTACCCTACTAATCTAAGAAGGGTGCACAAAGTGGGAACATGGAAGTCGCCACTTGGGAACAAAGGCGAACCTCACTCGGGACTAGTACCGGTGGAGTTTGCTGATGAGGCACCAGAGATAGACTGCTGGCGAGGGCAACAATAGTGGCTCACACCACCAAGGGTAGATGCCATATTGTGCTAGACGAGTATGGAGTAAGGCCCGGTGGTCTAGCACCGGAGGGTAACCTCGCTCGGCCAGCCAGGGCGCTGGAGAGGAACCAACTAGTTCAGCAGAATGCCGTACTCGGCTTTCAGGCCCCGGGCTTGACCGTAGTAAGGAAGCCTCTTGCGGGGTCAGAAATAGGTGTAGTTGAAGACGCGCTCGAAGATGGAAATTGGCAGTACTGTCCGAAGGCGGACCCATGTCAGCTTGGATGTTATGGCGACTCCTACAGAGACGGATTGGGAGTCGTCGGAAGTTCTGGATCGTCAACCGGCGTCATGCACACCAGTGGGGTCGACCGATGCAAAAACTTGTCACCGTGAGAATCAGACGGGAGTGAATAATAAGAGGCACATATGTGACGGAGCAAACGCGGTGGCGTTGTATACCAACACGCATAGCGTTAGAAACAAATGGATGGAACTCTCCGAAGCCCCTGGGGAGCACAAAGAGTTATTAGTCGCCTTTACGGGAACATGGATTTCTAAATAACAGCACGTGCCGGGACTAACGATTAGCGGTTTTGCAGTTTACAGGTAGGACAGAGAGCGGGATCGCCCTGAAGAAGGAGAAGCCGTCCTTATTAGGTCAGGTAGAGACCACCTTGAGTCTCGAACCAGGAGGTACACTCACAAAGTCCAGCTTTGCGCAGTTACGATCATCCTTCTAGGCACAAGTATTAACGTTGTCTGTGTCTAAAGGGCGCCAAGTACAAACCGCGACGAAGATGTTCGCTTGCCACGGATTCTGACTGAACTACTTTAGGACACACAGAAGACCCTCATGGTGGGTGACTTCAATCTTGCGCATACTGGCTGGGCGGTTGAAGTCTTCGTGCCCAGGAAAGGGGGAATAAACCCCATAGAATAGCTGCGTGCCAATGCGTCGCACCAGCATATTACTGAAAATATCAGATATAGAGCTGGATGCTCGCCAACCAGGCTGGAATTAGCAATAACTTGTCTTACCAACGAATTATCCGCACTGCATTACGGTGAGCCGCTGGGCAACAGCGACCACGTGTGCGTCAAAGTAACCTTGTGCATGCGGAAACCCAAGGTACCCTCATGGCTGGTTAGACTTTTCGGTAGTATGGGCTCGGGTTTCGCAGTAGGGCTATAGGTCTGACCCTGGGCATGATAGGGGGGGGGCTACTGTTAAGCAGAGCCGGCAGGTGATAAAAGGATCCCTGAATGCCCCACATGAAGAGTTCAAACCCTTGAAGCGAAGGAGTGGGGAGGTCAAACCCATGTAGTGGAAGGCTGCAATAGCCAAAGCCATCGAAAGTAGAAACTGCAGCCGGAACCAGCGTAAGGCTTCCGGCAGTGGGCTAGCTTGGAACCACTATATAAAGCTCAGAAATGAGTTTGTGAGCCCTCTGCGGACTTCCAAGAGGGAATTTGAGCTCGGAATGGCCCAGTGTGTAAGACAGAGGCTGAAAAGATTCTGTAGCTATGTGCAGTCGAAAGACTCAACGAAGAATGCCGTAGGCCCGCTATTTACGGGGAACATGGTATTGTCACTGATAACCGGGGTGAAGCAGACTTCCTGGGGGAATACTTTGTTAGAGTATATAGGATACATGGTGAGGTACCAGTCGATTTGGCTCCGGTACGTCCTCCTCCGCAGTTAAACGAGCTAAATCCCTCAGAGAAGGTCGTGCGAGAGTAACTACAGGATTTACACAGCCAAAAGTCAGCGGTCCCAGATGGCTTCCACCCAGTTATCAACAAGCAGTGCGCGGATATCATAGCTCCGGCTGTACTCAGGCTGCACAGTTTCATTTTGGACTAGAGTAGGCTGCCTCAGGACCGGGAAGTCGCGGCAGTCGTGGCAATACATAAGAGTGGGCCTAAGTCGGATGTGCAGAACTACAGGCCGGTAAGCCTATCTAGCATCCCATGTATGGTCCTTGGGAAGACAATCCGCGCCCGCGTGTCAGCGCTTACTCGAGAACCCCATGCCAAGTCCGGCCCAACATGGAGTCCCGAAAAATAGATCTCGTATGACCGATTTCTTACGCTTCACAGATGAAGTAACTCGACGGCTGGATGAAAGTAAGCAATTTGGGGTAAGCCACCTTTGCTTTCGAAAGGCTTTCGACTCCGCTAATCATCGTATTTTGCTATGCAGAATGGAGGCGTTCGGTATTGGTGGGCCAGTAAATAGGTGGCTGGCGAGATTCCGCTCTCACAGGACGTTTTACGGCAAAGTCGGGGACAGGTGCTGTGGTTTGGTCAATGTCACCAGTAGTGTACCTCGAGGATCCGTCCTCGGCCCAATGCTACTCCTGTTGTTTTTTAACAACTTGGTATTAGCTCTTCAATCGTCCATTTTTATTATTGCGGATGCCGTGAAGGTTGTTGGATCTGATGGTGGAGTAGTCGTAGGCAGGGGTATAGGTACCATCCTGGACTGGGCATACAAGTGAGAATCGCCCTTGAAAGCTGGAAAAAGCCACTTACCGTCAAAGTCAACAGAAGGCTTTACTGTCACTCACGACCAAGGGCTGTTCGCGCCAGAACTGGTCAGAAGGGTTGAAGACCTCGAGGTCATCGTGAACAGTGGATTCAAATGGGCGGACTAGTGCAGTACTGCAGCACAAAAGGTTCGTGGCGAGCTCTTTAGACGGCGATAAGAACTGTCTTCCCGGCGGCCGGAAATATTCGTACTCACATACATGGCACGAGTACGACCTCGTTTGGAAGGTACCGTGCAGGCCTAAAGTACTAGTCGTAATGAACTTAATTCGTGGTCCCTGTTGAAATTGCCTCCACTCACAACTACGCGGACGGAAGTAGCAAGAAGACCAAGGCCGCGAAATAGCACGGTAATTGTATGACGCAACGGGTTTGTATAGGTATGTTTAACTAGGGAATATAATTGGTAGACTCATAGGTGACCAATCGCAGAGAGCTTTTGTTGGAGTTGTCCATGGCAATCCGCATTGGTTGAGGCTCACCCGTGTATGTGGCTACAAAGCTGTACCTGGCGGCGTCACGTGTGACTGCGGCTGAATCGCCACACTTGGCCGCCCCTCTACACAAAGGACGGCGCCAGCTTAGAGAAAGTTAAACTTTTCGCGACGCGGATGGGTGAGCGGCAGAGGGGTAAGAAGTACTTGCAGAGATTCAGTGACCTGAATCTCTTCTCGGTGGAAAGGAGGAGACGTCAAGGAGATCATACAGAAACGTTCAGTGTAATGCCTTGAGTATTGAAATACTATACGGGTTCGAGGATTTCAGCCCAATTGTCCAGGTTCTCGAGTAAGTCCTCCATCGTCTATCGGATTCACCGACCCGAAAACAGAGTAGAAAAAGAAGGGGTGATGCGGGCGGGGCGGGGACGGCAACAAAAAGAAAATACACATAACGTCATGCAGTGTCTCACTACGGACAGCGCCTTAAGAGGAATGAAGGTGCGACATTACTGAACATATAGCGGAATAGAAATGCAGTGAGATACGTCTATTTCACTTTTTTGGACAAGGAATTACTGGAAGAGACCCAAGTAGAGGTCAAACCTTTTCTTGAAGATAGTTTTGTCCTGCGAGAGAACGAAAGCTTCCGGAAGTGAGTTCCACGGTGCACTGACCCTATAGCTAAAAGGGTTAATTCGTGGTGAAATACGTGGTCTCTTTTTAAAAACCTTTCTTCTGTGACCACGGAGAGAAGAGGCTGGACAGACGCAGAAGAAGCAATGGCTCTGACTTGATTTAAAAGTATGAAACATCAAAAACGGGTCACCTCTTACACGTCCTGAGTAAGGGAGATAGAGGTTGACGAGTGAGAGGCGGACGGTATAAGGTAGGTGGGACAGACCCCGTGCTGCTTCGGTTGATGCCTTCTGAACTTCTTCTTGGATCTCACGGTCTCGGAAAAGACAAGAGTGCACCCCAGCAGAGGTCGGATTTAAGTGCCGAAAATTACGGGGAAATCACCCTTGGAGATGCGCGGGAAGGACCCTCGAATTATATTTAGGACTCGAAAAGCAGACTCGCTCGCGAGTTCTTGACGATGAGAGAAGGGCAAGTTACAATCTAGCTAGAGACTAAGAACCTTGTATCGATAAACCTTAGGCAGTGTGGTTGCCCCGTTAGTAAGAATCGTGTGACCAGTATCTCTGCCGAAAGACATGCACGTGCATTTGTCATCAATAACTGTGAGGTTTCGATCCTCGGACCAGCTTTTTGTTTCATCAACTGCAAACTGCTTGTTTTCAGCGCTTGAACTCCAAAGGGTTACATCGTCTGTGTGTATGGCAATGTTCAGAGGAAGGGCTGGCGGAAGATCGTTTATGTAAATTAAGAAAAGAAGAGGACCTAAGACCGACTCTTTTGGAACCCCAGTTGTTACTGGAGAGGGTTGAGGCGAAAATATTCTCCACCTTAGCCACAAATGTGCGGTCGGAAAGAAAGCTGCGCAAGATGGCCAGAATGCAGCCTGTAACCCTGTATGTTTGCAGCTTGCAAAGAAGAGGGGCATAAGGGACCTTGTCGGAGTCCTTAGCAAAATCGATGACTATAGCGCGTGCCCAAGTAGCATACCTTCACTTGAGCGTCACCTGAACGTCACCTGAGTATCCCCTGGCCATCCCCTGAGTGTCCTCCGACAGTCACCTGAGTGTCCCCTTCGAAACGAAAAAACGGTCACTCAAATGACTGCCACGGAAGCCTGTCGAAAAGGACTCCTCTGATCCCATTTAATTTGTAACACTAACTTCAACACCGAAGTAAGTACATGTTAAATAGTACGCTGGTAATCCACGGAATAGCCGAAGTTCAGAACAGGAGCATGGGCAAGACCATATTACAATAAAATTCACCATAATTCTGCATACAACACTTAGCGGAAATAATCCCCGGAGTTCAAATAAAATACAGGCTTTACGGGGATAATTATATATTTCGTTTTTGGTAAATCTTTGTACACTGAGCTCGTCAGCGAACAATCGTCATCCAACCATGGGTCATTTTCGTGTACTTTGCAGCACCTTGAAAGAAGGAATAAAGATACTTGTTGAATCTGTGCAGTACGAAATGTCGCTATAATTTTCAAAGTTAAAAATCGGCTTATGAGGGTTCAGCAATACATAATATATTAACGATGATCAAGTCAGAACTGACCTCAACACCTTTGGTTTGGAGGGCCACGTCTTGAAATGGTGAACCAGTGCTAATAACCTCAGTTGGTCTGCACCTTTGAATCCAACATTGGATCTTTTAGTTTGTAAAAGTGCTGTAGCTCCGGGAAAATGGGTCTTCGTTACTGCTTCTGCGAATACAGGATAGGATAACAGAACGGTTTACTCACCAACAGTTATACTACAGACTCTTGAATTGGCAAATGATTGAAGCCAGAGGACATCGCGCCGGTTCAATTCGTGCAGAAAGCAATCGGAGATCAATGTACGCATTATCTGACGTACATAATCTCCAGATGTTCGCGTTCCCTTTGCAACAAGGGAATGCAACTGCTAGCCAGAAAGTTGTGAAAGACATAAGTTACCATTTGTTCGTAGGAAGTTTTATCTTCCAATTTTTCATCGGACATCTTGAACTCACATGCGTTGCGCACGGAAATAGAGCATTGCTTAAACTGCACTGATGCACAGACGATATGTTCAAGTTTTCACGGTTTAGAGTTGACATCCTCCATCGTTTCCTGCAGTTCCACAACCCGAATGGTAAGATCATTCATCATAGCTGCAATTAATGGACGTAACATTCGGCGTTGGACATACAAACCAAAGTTTTCCCATAAGTAATGTGTTCTGAAACTCGATCTATTGCATTTTTTACCTTCATAACCGTTTCCGTTTTTCTAAATGTAGAAAAGGTGACAATCTGTTTTAAATGTGCACGTACTGTACAAAGTGCCTCCAAGTGTCTCGAATAAGGGTTGCTGTTGCCGGTACAATGGAATGAGTTGTCACTTGGGATCTGAACACGTCGTCAAAACGGGTAAATACGTACGTGGTGACTACTGGACACCAAAGATAGCTGACATCATCAGTTGACCCCGTTTCATTAGGAAACAGGGCTGTCATATACACCGGTATTACTTCGAGAGGGAAACTGCCAGTATGATGACTACCTTGGCGACGATTTCTAGAATCAACTATACATTGTAGACCTGTGGTTGATGGGGAAATTAGACGGCGCTGGAAGCGATAGCTTCGTTGTGTGCATCTGTGACAGCTGCATGAACCGAGATGATGCAAAATTTGTTAAAGAATTGCTTTGGCTGGATTGTCTGCCATAATAATCCGCAAACCAATTCTGCAATGAAGACCACTCCCACGAGTAATGATTCTATCGGATAATAATGAAGCCAATTCCTGTCTCAGCTCTTCCAAGTATTGATGCACGTCAGTAGGTTTGGACATTCCACAATATAGACCAACAATAAAAACTCACAACGTGGGGTCCAAAAGGCGACAAAATATTGGCCACAACCGGCGCGATGAGCCAAGAAACAAGCTCATACCCTCAAGGTGCAACTGGATATAAACGCAGCAGCCGGCTGTGACAGGTCTACACTCCAGAGCTAGTTGCAAGGTTTTACTTAGTCCAAAATGTACGTATCTACCGGGGCCAACGTTTCTCTTTTGGATTCACCTTGGCGCCCCCAGCGAAGACCTCGGATCTAACGGCGAGTCAAGCTTTAACTGTCTCAGAGTTCGTAATAAAATCCTCAAGTCAGCCATTGAAGAGTTCATTTGTATAGCGGTCGGCCTCGCAACATTTTTGGCCGGGGGAACAGCTGGAAAGTATAGGTTTAATAAATCAGTTACCATCCGTGAGGGTAGTTATCACTTTGATCGGTGTTGTAAATTTCACTTCTCCATCTACCAATGACGATTCTGTTGCATACATTCCTAATCATCATGAAGCTTACTTTTCTTGAAGATGGTCGCAGTCAAACAAGTGGACTCGCATTCCTCTGGTATGCACGTGTTATCCCCCCTCGTATTCTCACAACTACCCACATTTAGAAATTCAGTGTGCATTGCCTAACAGCGGAGAGGTTGTAGCAGCTTTGACTTGTTGCTCCTCATCTGCTGCCGATGAGACCTTCGGTTGTTCGGGATCGTCGAAGTCATCAATTGAATCATCGGACGCGTTGTCTGTTGAAACGGAACAAGTGCCTAAAAATTCGTAACGGGCTTCATAGCGGCTAACTTTTCACACCATCATCCTATTTGAGGGGTGAGTTGAAATCGCCCTAATTAACCCTGCGAACTGCGATCTGCTTCTTTCACCTCCATATTGTAGTTCTGGAACAGCCACTCAATTTCTGGTTGGTCTTTTCCCTCTACAGATGAAGAGATAAACAAGAATAAATGGAATTTACCCTCCGAAGACTATTAGAAACCGACCAAAGGCAGTGCAATGTTTACTAGCGTAGCCTGAGAGGCTGTAACAGGCAAGGGCAATGCCCTTCCGACGAGGGGGCACATGTGTGATCTGCAAGAGCACAAAAGGAAAAACTCCATGAGCCGAGGCCCGGTTAGTGTATCAAAGGCACCAAAACCTACAACAGACGAAAAACAAGATGGCGGCCTACAATCTGGCCGTTACACTGCTCCCCCAACAAAGAACACTGCCCTCAGTGTTCCGTACTCCAACACACCACAGGAGTACTGAATCTCCGGGATCCACACTTCGGGTAGGCCGTACCTTAAGACCTTTCCCGGGCCACACCAAATCTACGCCTCAGACTACTTCACGATTATATCCTCCGCCCATATCAGGTCCATCTTCAAGGCCTACCACTCCCCTCAGTTCTTGTCCCGCCGTGGGTGCCAAAAAAGTAACACGCAGGGGCAATGCTCTTCCGACGAGGGTAGCGCGTGTGTGGTCTACAGGAGCACAGAAGAAAAACCTCTATGAGCCGGGGCCCAGTAAGCGTATCAACGGCACCAACACCTACAATAAACGAACAACAAGATGGCGGTCTCCAATCTGTCCGTTATAAGGCGACAACGAACAACCACGGCCAAAAGCGGGAGCGCATTAGAACAAACAAAACATCCAAATTCATAATATACAGTAAAATGAACAGTAAATGCCAAATTTTTTCTCATCACGGTTTTTAACATGAAACATTAGGTTCGGAATACTCAGGCATTCACGATTCCAGAGATTTCTGCATCTAAATCCAGTGGGGACCAAGCTATCAAATGTTCAGAAAAGTGGCTTAACACGGACTCTCGTTCGAATGTTTTTGCATTTATGACGGATTCCCCGGTTTTTATAGAGGTTCCAACTGTCTTTGGGGCTTTGCACCGATTTCCTACTACAGTTCCATAGGGGACACTCAGGTGGCGGTCGAGTGTCCCCTTGTGTTGCCTTGGTGAGAGCTGGCCATCATCGTAGGCTTTAGTCAGACTATCCATGACGGTAAGCGTATTGGTGAAGCATGATCAGCCAGGGGGAAACCCATTTTGGAACTGGTGGAGTATCCTGTTTCCATACCGATGGGAAAGAACCGCACTCTTTTTTGGCCTTAGGCCGGATAGTCCATTCCAAGCGGTTTTATATCCCAGACCAAGGGAACACGCGAAGAAGTTGACGAAAGTCGGAGCTGGGTTGATGACTAGATAGCACTTCCTCAGCAACAGGTTAGTGAACAGCTGGAACGGTCTACGCGGTGGAAAGATAGATCTGCTGACAGCCCAGTCCTTCAAATTTTCTTAGATCGCATGTAGTAGGAGATACTTCCTGCTAGTGACCGTAGAGTATAATAACTAGATGAATGACTCGTAGAGCTGTGGTCTTTCTGTAGTATGCTTTATTCGGCGTTTTCACCCATTGCATAGAGTCACAGTGAAAGCTCACGACGCATGATGTCTCTGACAGTAGATGTGCGATGAAGTTCTCAATTTCCCTCCCATTCTTAGCAGGGATTCTACTAAATGCACTCTGGCGTTGTGGGCGCGTAACTGATGTGCATACTATCGAAGGAATTCTGGACGATAGATTGGCCGTGGCCATTAACTATCCTGGACGAGAGAAAGCTGTCTCAAGACTGGAAAGTCGCTGCAGTCGTGGAAATACATAACAGCGGGCCTAAGTTGGCTGTGCACAACTGCAGGCCGGTAAGCCAAACTAGCATCCTATGTAAAGTTCATTTCAGTTCAGTTTGCACAGGACAGGTAATGGCCACGGCCAATCGAGCGTCCAGAATTCCTTCGATGGTATGCACACCAGTTATGCACCCACCACTGCCGAGTGTATTTCGTCGAATCCCCGCTAAAAATGAGAGGGAAACGGAAAACCTCATCGCACATCAACTGCGAGAGACATTATGCATCGTGAGCGTTCACTGAGACTGTATGCAATGAGGGAAAAAGTCGACTAAAACATACTCCAGAAGGACCACAGTTCTACCCGTCATCCATCTAGTTGATATACTCAAGGCTCACTACAAGGAAAGATCTGGTACCACTTGCGATCTAGGGCACCTTTGAAGGATTGGACTGTCTGCAGATCTACCATTTCACCAGGCAGACCGTTCCAACTGTTCACAACCCTGTTGCTGAAGAAGTGCGATCCAGCCATCAACCTAGATCGGGCTTTTATCAACTTCTTTTCGTGTCCCCTCCTTCTGGAGTCTACGGCCGATTGGGATAGACTATCTGGTCTAAGGCCAGAAAAGCCCTTCATTACCTTGAACGTTTCTATGAGATCCCCTCGACTTCTCCTCCTTTCCAACGAGAAGAGATTCAGGTCACAGAGTCTCTGCTCGTAAGTCTTACCCCTCTGCCCTTCAACCATTCGCGTGGCGAGACGTTGGACTTTCTCGAGGCAGGCGGCGTCCTTTTTGTAGAAGGGTGACCAAGCCTGCACGCTACCTTCTGAGTGAGGTCGTACTATAGCCATGTAAATAGGTACGAATACTTCCGGCTTTCGGCAGGACAAAGCTGATCGCAGCCTGAAGAGCCCCTCACGAGCCTTATGCGCAGCAGAGTTTCACTGCTCCAACCATTTGAAGTCGCTGTTCATGATGGCCCCGAGGTCTTTAACCCTACTGGCTGCCTCTACGGTGAATAGCCCCTGATCATGGGCGACAGTTAGGTTCTCTGTTGCCCTTGACAACAAATGGCTTTTTTGAGCGTTTAGAGGTAAGTCCCATTTGTATGCCCAGTTCAGGACGGTACCTATTTCCCTGCCCAAGTCCGCCCTACCCTTAGATCCAACAATCTTCACATCATCCGCAAAAATAAAGCTGGGCGATTGAAGAGTGGATGCCGGGTCATTAAGAAATAACAGGAATAGGACCGGGCCTAGGACGGATCCCTGAGGTACACCACTGGTGACGTTCACCAAACTGGAGCACCTGTCCCCCACTTTGACGTAAAACGTCCTGTGGGAGAGGAAGTCCTCCAGCCACCTATATACTGGCCCACCTATGCCGAAAGTCTCCATCTTACATAGCAAAAGACGATGATTAACGGAGTCGAACGCCTTGCTAAAGTCGAGGTAACATACCTCAACATGCTTACCTTCGTCCAGTCGTCGAGTTACTTCATCTAAGAAGCACAGGAGATTGGTCAGACAAGATATATTTTCCAGAAACCCATGCTGCGCCGGGCTTAGCATGGAGTGCTCCAGTAGGTGCTGGCAGATATGGGCACGGATGATCTTCTCGAGAACTTTACAGAGAATGCTAGTTAGGCTTACCGGCCTGTAGTTCTGCACATCCGACTTAGGCCCACTCTTATGTATTGCCACGACTGCCGCGAATTTCCAGTCCTGAGGCAGCTTACCCTGGTCCAACGTGGATCTATACAGTCTGCATACCGATGGAGCTATGATATCCGCCAACGGCTTGATGATAGCCGGATGAATGCCATCTGGGCCCGCTGACTTGTGGCTGTTTAACTTCTGTGGGTACTTACGCACGCATCCCTCTGAGAGATCCAGCTCGTTTAACTGAGGAGGATTCACCAGAGCCAGATCTACTCGTACCCCACTATCTATCCTATGTACACTACCAAAGTATTCCCCCAGGGCGTCTGCTTTGCCCTGGTCATCAGTGACAATACCATAGTCTCTAGTAGAAAGCGGACCTACGGCATTTCTTGTTGAGCCTTTAGACTGTACACAGCTGTAGGCTTTTTTCGGCTGTTGTCTTACAGACTGGGCCAATTTGAGCTCAAACTCCCGCTTAGAAGTTCTCAAAAGGCTTACAGTCTCGCTTCTCAGCTTCGTATAGCGGTTCCAGGCTAGCTGACTGCCGAAAGCTTTGTATTGGTTCCAGAAGTGGTTTCTACGTCTGATGGCCTTGGCTATTGCAACCTTCCACCACATGGGTTTGCCTTCCCCACTCCTCCGTTTTAAAGGTGCGAACTCTTCCTGTAGGGCAGTCGGGGATCCCTTTATGGCCGCCTCCTTGTAAGGGGCACAGACCCATTCAGCCCTTGGGTTCTGTTTATAAAGGACATATATGTCCTTTGCTATTCCTGACCACCTTGGGTGGGCCCATCTCTTACACACCTCGTACTCTATACCATTTACCACAGGTTTTCCGCACTTGGGTGTTAGACACGGGTCGAAAACGCGTGTCATACCGAAAATCCCCAAAACGAGGGCAAAAACAACTCAAGTGCTCCTTACTCAAACACAAAATACGCACTCTGACACTAGCAGGTAAATCCCGTTAACACAAAAAACAAAAACAAAAAGAAAGATTAGAAGCGCGGAAAGATCGCCTCAAAAAACACCGAACACCACTCGGCAATACTACAAGGAGAATAAAAATATTCTCCGGATAAAGCGCACCTTAAATGCAATTATGATACGCCCAGTATTGTGAATTAAACTGGGTTGATTCACAAAACTATTCAAAAACTCAATTCAAAGACGAGAGCACTATGAATTCAAACCGCGCGGCAGAGGGCAGTGGGAAGTCATTCCGTATGAGCCCCATCACATCGTATTCTATTGACTCGGCTGGATGTCGGTGCTCCGCCAATAAACCTTCAGGGTCTGGCCCAATTTCCTCTCGAATAGTGTCTTGGTTTCCTCTTTCACCACTTTGGTCGGTAGAGCGTTCCAGAGATTGGTCACCCTCCTTGACAATCGATAGATGGCCGGTAAGCCGGTGGAATGCACCTTACGAAGACTCGGGGTGTGTCCTCTGGTACGATCATTATTCTTGAGCGGGAATTCCGCCTGTAGTTCCCGGCCCAGCTCACCGCGGATTATGCGCCTGGCATAGATGAGGTCGCCTCGAAGCCGTCGATAGGCAATGGGAAACAACTCGGTTACTTTTAGGAGTTCCTCATAGCTGAACCCACGCAGTCCGGCCACGAAGCTTGTGGCAGCACGTTGCACCCGTTCCATTCTGGCTACTTCCGCCGCCGTCCACGTGTAGACAGCCGGACCGCCATATTCCAAACGAGGACGTACATGTAAGACATAAAGCAGTCGGAAAGTGTCCCGGGGTAGAGACCCAAATGAACGGCGGATGGGACAAAGTATCTTCCACGCTGATGCACATGCTATCTCAGTGTGTGCTCTTGTCTTCAGATTGTTGGTGACAACAACTCCGAGGTCCTTTCCTCCTGCGTGTGACTGAGTACGATACTCCCAAGGCCGTAGCCGGAAGTATCGTTGGGGCCACCAATCCTCATGCTCGCGCACTTGTCCACGTTTATCGGTAGAACCCAGGTGGTCGACCAATTGACGAGGGCCTGCAGATCCTCCTGTATTATCTCACGATCCTCTGCCGATCGAATGGTGCGCCAGATCATGAGATCATCGGCGTAGATAAGGCATTGGGATCAAATGGTCTGTGGTAGGTTGTTTACAATCACTAGAAACAACAGGGGTCCTAGCACGGAGCCTTGCGGCACGCCACTGCCAACGATACCACGCGGACTGGGACTGTGCAACTCTCACGGAAAAGGTTCTCCCGACCAAGAAATCCTCAATCCATTGAAGCATGGGCCCTGAGATGCCCATGACCTGGAGTTTCAGCAACAGCCCATTGTGAGGAACTCTGTCAAACGTCTTACTAAAGTCCACGAAGATGACGTCATTGACATATCCCTCGGCCCTGGAGTTCGACCAACTTTCACGGGCAGTCAACAGGTTTGACAGACATGATCTGTTCCGCCGAAAACCGTGCTGCTCTGCTCATAGCAGCTGACAGCGCTCCAGATGTTCACGTATACGAACAGCCACCAGCCTTTCCATGACCTTTCCAGCTACGGAAGTGAGACTAACTGGGCGGTAGTTGGCCGAGGTGGATTTTGTCCCACCCTTGTACAGCGGAACAACGACTGCTTTTTTCCACTCCTGAGGCAAACTTCCAGTGGCCAAGGACAAATTGAACAACCGCGTTAGTGGTGTGGTTAGCTGGTCCGCCAACTCCCTCAACATCAACGGATGCACGTCGTCCGGTCCCGGTGATTTATGGGTTTTGATGGATTTGAGCATCTTATTCACTTCCGGCTCCCCAAAATCATACATAATGAACAGCGGCGAGCGGTCCACCATCGGAATTGGCGCACCTTTCTCCACAGAATAAACTGACAGATAACGTTTGGCTAATGTCTCAGCCTTTCCGTCATCTGTTGCAACCATTTCGTCGTTGTTCATCAGCGCCGGGATACCCACGTTCGCTCTGGTGCGGCGCTTTAGGCATGCAAACAGGCGCTTGGGTACTCGCACCGCATCGACCGCAAGGGCCTCCTCGAATGCCATCCGCTTTATCCGTTTTCGTTCGGTACACTGGTTACGAATCCTGCGATAGAGATCATAACCCTCACCTGTGGATCGGAACCGCTGCCAGGCCCGATTTCGTCGTTTGAGCAGGCGTCTGAGCTCCAGATCAAACCACGGCGGTCCCTTAACCCGGGGTCTACGCCGGTTGAGGGGGCAGTAGGTATTCATAAGGTACAAGATACCGTCACGAATAAACGCCCAAGCTTCGTTCACATCGTGATGGACATCTGAATCCGTGGGAAACCAGTTGACGTCTAATGACGCTCTCCGGACATCTATGAATGGAGTGCGCCAAACATTACTTCCGATATGTGATCTAGGGGATGGACAAGAACCAGTGCGCCAGTGAATTTCTAGCACCATATGGTCACTGCTTCCAAGTGGAGGGAGATGTTCAACCTTATCGACGTCCGAGCTCCTGGGAGAAACCACCAGATCCAGAATGGAACCGTAACCGGATTGCCTCCGGGTTGATTCCTGAACATATTGGTGTAGTGCTCATTCTTGGACCGTTGTCAGTAATTCCCGAGAGAAAGGATCTGCCCCGGCCGCTGTCCTGCTTGATGTCCAATCAATATGCGGAGCATTGAAGTTGCCTAGGACGAGGCAGTGGCCGTTGCACGCCCATCTCCCCAATAAATTCATCATATCTGGAGGAGTGACCGCAGGTGTCCGATAGATGACTCCAACTGTCCTAAAGCCCCCGGCGGTAAGCTTGGCGCGGCACCAGATAGCTTCACCGAATCCTTGCGGGCCTGCAAACGCCTCTAACTGAGCGGTTGGGATGTCTGATCGTACCAACAATGCTACGCCTCCACCAGCTCTGATAGAGTTCCTATCGACTCGGAATAGGGTGTAGCCAGGGAGGGACACCTCAGAGTCTGGAACATTGTTACTCAGCCACGTCTCCGTCAATGCTATCATAGTAGGTGAACTGGACTGCAGCAGGTGTTCTGGATCATCCCTCTTGTTCAGCAGACCACGGACGTTAGACAACAGGATGACGAGGCTGTCTCGGCATGCTACCACATCCGTTTGTTCAGGGCGTCCTGGCTTGGGGGGGGGTGACAGGAACACTAGCGTCAGCGGCCTCCACCGGAAGTGAGGGCGCCGCTTCTGCACCCGAAAATCCCGAGTGATCAAGTCCCTTTCTCCTTGTTCCATTCGTTCACGTCGTTCAAACAAAGCATTTCTATACTTCTCACGATCCGCAGGATCTAGATCTCGTTTCAGCCGCACTTGCTCGCCTTTTAGCCTGTGGGATTTTCCTAACACAGAAGTCGCGGATTCCTCAGAGTACAGCACTACTTTCAGTGGACGGGGACGTTCAGCGTCACTAGCTTTGCCCATTCGGAATGCTGATTTTACCCGCAACTTCTAAGCGGTCGCCTCCTCCCCGGGGACAAAAGGTTTTGTTAGTATACTCCGGAGACTCGCAATATCGTGGTTCAGACGTGCCTGTGCCGTGGTCTCCTTTGCCTCAGGCAAGTTCACTATTGGGAAGCACTGTTTCCTCGACAGTGGCGCTCTTCGTGGACGATCCGCAGTTGTTATTCAGGCCGGTCTACTTTCATCCGCGGTGATGCTCTGTTGGCTGGGTTTTGTTCCTATAATACCGTCTTGTGCTTGCGTGGCCACATCAGTGCCAACTGAGTCCTCATCCTGGCAGGCAGACTTAGGTAGTTTCTGGCGTTGGCGGCGCTTTGTTCCGGTTGGCTCGGTGATCGATGTTGAAGCCACCTCTGCATACGTAGCACAGTCAGGAATAGATACCTGGGCGGAATTTTCCCCTTCTGACGGCAATGATGACGGTGGGGGTGATGATGTTGGCGGAGAAAAAGACGATGACGACGCCGCTGATTCTGCTGTTATTGATGGCGATGAACTGATTGACGGTGCTAATGATGATGACGACGACGAAGTTGATGAAGCTGCAGTATCTGTGACAGGAAGAGCCATTTCCGCCGACTGCTTTGCGGGCCACACAGTTCAGTTCAGTTCAGTTCAGTCTGCACAGGACAGGTAATGGCCACGGCCAATGGAGCGTCCAGAATTCCTTCGATGGTATGCACACCAGTTATGCACCCACCACTGCTCAGTGCATTTGATGCACAGCACCTTGAGCAACTTTGCACGGCATTTGTCCAGGGCTTCGTAAAGATCAATACTTATTTCAGAACACGCAAGATGGACCAAACCATCACAACCATCACACCGAAGAGATTTGTCGCGTGAGCGGACAACTTCCGAACAAACTAGGCACTTGGATGCAATATTTTTGACGCTTTTTGGAGGCATTGCGGGCAAATTATAGTCCACAGAATGACACAACCACAGAAAATATAATTCCACGTATCACTTCGGAAGACTTGCCGGTGTAGCGCAGTCAGCTCAGTTCAGTTTGCACAGGACAGGTAATGGCCACGGCCAATCGGGCTTCCAGAGTTCGTTAGATTTTATGCACACCAGTTATGCACCCACTACTGCCGAGTGTATTTCGTCGAACCCCCACTAAAATTGAGAGCGACGCGCGATTTGAATTCATAGTGCTCTCGTCTTTGAATTGAGTTTTTGAATAGTTTTGTGAATCAACCCAGTTTAATTCACAATACTGGGCGTATCATAATTGCATTTAAGGTGCGCTTTATCCGGAGAATATTTTTATTCTCCTTGTAGTATTGCCGAGTGGTGTTCGGTGTTTTTTGAGGCGATCTTTCCGCGCTTCTAATCTTTCTTTTTGTTTTTGTTTTTTGTGTTAACGGGATTTACCTGCTAGTGTCAGAGTGCGTATTTTGTGTTTGAGTAAGGAGCACTTGAGTTGTTTTTGCCCTCGTTTTGGGGATTTTCGGTATGACACGCGTTTTCGACCCGTGTCTAACACCCAAGTGCGGAAAACCTGTGGTAAATGGTATAGAGTACGAGGTGTGTAAGAGATGGGCCCACCCAAGGTGGTCAGGAATAGCAAAGGACATATATGTCCTTTATAAACAGAACCCAAGGGCTGAATGGGTCTGTGCCCCTTACAAGGAGGCGGCCATAAAGGGATCCCCGACTGCCCTACAGGAAGAGTTCGCACCTTTAAAACGGAGGAGTGGGGAAGGCAAACCCATGTGGTGGAAGGTTGCAATAGCCAAGGCCATCAGACGTAGAAACCACTTCTGGAACCAATACAAAGCTTTCGGCAGTCAGCTAGCCTGGAACCGCTATACGAAGCTGAGAAGCGAGACTGTAAGCCTTTTGAGAACTTCTAAGCGGGAGTTTGAGCTCAAATTGGCCCAGTCTGTAAGACAACAGCCGAAAAAAGCCTACAGCTGTGTACAGTCTAAAGGCTCAACAAGAAATGCCGTAGGTCCGCTTTCTACTAGAGACTATGGTATTGTCACTGATGACCAGGGCAAAGCAGACGCCCTGGGGGAATACTTTGGTAGTGTACATAGGATAGATAGTGGGGTACGAGTAGATCTGGCTCTGGTGAATCCTCCTCAGTTAAACGAGCTGGATCTCTCAGAGGGATGCGTGCGTAAGTACCCACAGAAGTTAAACAGCCACAAGTCAGCGGGCCCAGATGGCATTCATCCGGCTATCATCAAGCCGTTGGCGGATATCATAGCTCCATCGGTATGCAGACTGTATAGATCCACGTTGGACCAGGGTAAGCTGCCTCAGGACTGGAAATTCGCGGCAGTCGTGGCAATACATAAGAGTGGGCCTAAGTCGGATGTGCAGAACTACAGGCCGGTAAGCCTAACTAGCATTCTCTGTAAAGTCCTGGAGAAGATCATCCGTGCCCATATCTGCCAGCACCTACTGGAGCACTCCATGCTAAGCCCGGCGCAGCATGGGTTTCTGGAAAATATATCTTGTCTGACCAATCTCCTGTGCTTCTTAGATGAAGTAACTCGACGACTGGACGAAGGTAAGCATGTTGAGGTATGTTACCTCGACTTTAGCAAGGCGTTCGACTCCGTTAATCATCGTCTTTTGCTATGTAAGATGGAGACTTTCGGCATAGGTGGGCCAGTATATAGGTGGCTGGAGGACTTCCTCTCCCACAGGACGTTTTACGTCAAAGTGGGGGACAGGTGCTCCAGTTTGGTGAACGTCACCAGTGGTGTACCTCAGGGATCCGTCCTAGGCCCGGTCCTATTCCTGTTATTTCTTAATGACCCGGCATCCACTCTTCAATCGCCCAGCTTTATTTTTGCGGATGATGTGAAGATTGTTGGATCTAAGGGTAGGGCGGACTTGGGCAGGGAAATAGGTACCGTCCTGAACTGGGCATACAAATGGGACTTACCTCTAAACGCTCAAAAAAGCCATTTGTTGTCAAGGGCAACAGAGAACCTAACTGTCGCCCATGATCAGGGGCTATTCACCGTAGAGGCAGCCAGTAGGGTTAAAGACCTCGGGGCCATCATGAACAGCGACTTCAAATGGTCGGAGCAGTGCAACGCGGCTGCGCATAAGGCTCGTGGGGAGCTCTTTAGACCGCGATCGGCTTTGTCTTGACGGAAGCCGGAAGTATTCGTACCTATTTACATGGCTATAGTACGACCTCACTCAGAAGGTAGCGTGCAGGCTTGGTCACCCTTCTACAAAAAGGACGCCGCCTGCCTCGAGAAAGTCCAACGTCTCGCCACGCGAATGGTTGAAGGGCAGAGGGGTAAGACTTACGAGCAGAGACTCTGTGACCTGAATCTCTTCTCGTTGGAAAGGAGGAGAAGTCGAGGAGATCTCATAGAAACGTTCAAGGTAATGAAGGGCTTTTCTGGCCTTAGACCAGATAGTCTATTCCAATCGGCCGTAGACTCCAGAAGGAGGGGACATGAAAAGAAGTTGATAAAAGCCCGATCTAGGTTGATGGCTGGATCGCACTTCTTCAGCAACAGGGTTGTGAACAGTTGGAACGGTCTGCCTGGTGAAATGGTAGATCTGCAGACAGTCCAATCCTTCAAATGTGCCCTTGATAGCAAGTGGTACCAGATCTTTCCTTGTAGTGAGCCTTGAGTATATCAACTAGATGGATGACGGGTAGAACTGTGGTCCTTCTGGAGTATGTTTTAGTCGACTTTTTCCCTCATTGCATACAGTCTCAGTGAACGCTCACGATGCATAATGTCTCTCGCAGTTGATGTGCGATGAGGTTTTCCGTTTTCCTTTCATTTTTAGCGGGGATTCGATCAAATACACTCGGCAGTGGTGGGTGCATAACTGGTGTGCATACCATCGAAGGAATTCTGGACGCCCGATTGGCCGTGGCCATTACCTGTCCTGTGCAAACTGAACTGAACTGAACTGAACTCAAGACTGAACTGTCAAACCCCACCTTTATGTTTGCCGATGACGTCAAGATAGCTGGAGTAGATATAGAACTTGACGTGTTAGCAGTACAAAACTGGGCACTCAAATGGGACCTTCCACTAAACCTCACCAAGTGTCAGTGCTTGACCACAAATACAGGGGCTAGTGAGAATTGTGTGGGTTCGTTGCAAGTGGTCTCACAAGTCAAAGACTTGGGCGTTATAATGGACAACATCTTTAAGCCGTCAAAGCAGTGCACCTCAGCAGCCAATACGGCCAGGAGAGAACTCTTTCGAGTTAGATCCATTATGTCGAGTAGAGACCCGGAGATTTTCGTCCCGATATATCAGGCCATAGTTAGGCCGCATATGGAGTACTGCGTGCAGGCCTGGGCACCGTACTACCAGAAAGATATCGACTGTCTGGAGAAATTGCGAGGGCTGGCCACTAGAATGGTGGCTGGGCAAAGGGGGTTTAACTACACACAGCGTCTCCGTGCCCTTGACCTATTCTCGATGGAAAGACGGCGCATTCGCGGGGACTTGATAGAAACCTTCAAGGTAATGAAGGGACTGTCAGGAATAAGCCGAGAGGACCTTTTCTCTCTGATCCCCGAGAGAGGCACAAGGGGGCATAGCCTTAGATTACAAAGGAAACATTCGAGGCTCCAAATTAGGGCGAAGTACTTCTCAAATAGAGTGGTACCCTATTGGAACAAGCTCCCGGAAGAGGTCATAAATACCACAACCGTGAAGGCTTTTAAGAAAGCAGTAGACCTATTTTGGGTGGCAGTATACCCCGAGTTATGTTAAGCAGCTTTTAGGGTCAGACGCAATTTACTTATTGTTTTCACCTTACTCTGCCAGGGCTGATACTGCACAAAATTTCTGCCTTTCAGAAAAATAAAATCACGCAGTGTTGGGAGCTACGGAAACGCGCCGACAACACAACTATCTGGACACACGATTGGCTCTAGCCACTTCAAGACAACTGAACTGAACTGAACTGAACATAGCTCCATCGGTATGCAGATTGTATAGATCCACGTTGGACCAGGGAAAGCTGCCTCAGGACTGGAAAGTCGCGGCAGTCGTGGCAATACATAAGAGTGGGCCTAAGTCGGATGTGCAGAACTACAGGCCGGTAAGCCTAACTAGCATTCTCTGTAAAGTTCTCGAGAAGATCATCCGTGCCCATATCTGCCAGCACCTACTGGAGCACTCCATGCTAAGCCCGGCGCAGCATGGGTTTCTGGAAAATATATCTTGTCTGACCAATCTCCTGTGCTTCTTAGATGAAGTAACTCGACGACTGGACGAAGGTAAGCATGTTGAGGTATGTTACCTCGACTTTAGCAAGGCGTTCGACTCCGTTAATCATCGTCTTTTGCTATGTAAGATGGAGACTTTCGGCATAGGTGGGCCAGTATATAGGTGGCTGGAGGACTTCCTCTCCCACAGGACGTTTTACGTCAAAGTGGGGGACAGGTGCTCCAGTTTGGTGAACGTCACCAGTGGTGTACCTCAGGGATCCGTCCTAGGCCCGGTCCTATTCCTGTTATTTCTTAATGACCCGGCATCCACTCTTCAATCGCCCAGCTTTATTTTTGCGGATGATGTGAAGATTGTTGGATCTAAGGGTAGGGCGGACTTGGGCAGGGAAATAGGTACCGTCCTGAACTGGGCATACAAATGGGACTTACCTCTAAACGCTCAAAAAAGCCATTTGTTGTCAAGGGCAACAGAGAACCTAACTGTCGCTCATGATCAAGGGCTGTTCACCGTAGAGGCAGCCAGTAGGGTTAAAGACCTGGGGATCATCATGAAAAGTGACTTCAAATGGTCGGAGCAGTGCAACGCGGCTGCGCATAAGGCTCGTGGGGAGCTCTTTAGACCGCGATCGGCTTTGTCTTGACGGAAGCCGGAAGTATTCGTACCTATTTACATGGCTATAGTACGACCTCACTCAGAAGGTAGCGTGCAGGCTTGGTCACCCTTCTACAAAAGGACGCCGCCTGCCTCGAGAAAGTCCAACGTCTCGCCACGCGGATGGTTGAAGGGCAGAGGGGTAAGACTTACGAGCAGAGACTCTGTGACCTGAATCTCTTCTCGTTGGAAAGGAGGAGAAGTCGAGGAGATCTCATAGAAACGTTCAAGGTAATGAAGGGCTTTTCTGGCCTCAGACCAGATAGTCTATTCCAATTGGCCGTAGACTCCAGAAGGAGGGGACATGAAAAGAAGTTGATAAAAGCCCGATCTAGGTTGATGGCTGGATCGCACTTCTTCAGCAACAGGGTTGTGAACAGTTGGAACGGTCTGCCTGGTGAAATGGTAGATCTGCAGACAGTCCAATCCTTCAAATGTGCCCTTGATAGCAAGTGGTACCAGATCTTTCCTTGTAGTGAGCCTTGAGTATATCAACTAGATGGATGACGGGTAGAACTGTGGTCCTTCTGGAGTATGTTTTAGTCGACTTTTTCCCTCATTGCATACAGTCTCAGTGAACGCTCACGATGCATAATGTCTCTCGCAGTTGATGTGCGATGAGGTTTTCCGTTTCCCTCTCATTTTTAGCGGGGATTCGACGAAATACACTCGGCAGTGGTGGGTGCATAACTGGTGTGCATACCATCGAAGGAATTCTGGACGCTCGATTGGCCGTGGCCATTACCTGTCCTGTGCAGACTGAACACCAGCGGTGCGGTCGTCTCCCTCGGTGAGTGTAGCTGTTTTTGAAATTTTTAGAACACACAGCTCGTCCTCCTCCATTTAAGTTTATCTTTATCTGTGCTGACTGGATCCTGAATAATGTCAATGCCCCACACCATTGATATAACCGCTTGCTCAGATGAGGCTACTTTCCCCATGAGGCAGTGCGATTCCCCCTCCGTGGCCAATGCCTCACTCCTCAATCCGGACGAAACAGTCCTTCATAATGCGCTGGCAACGGATGCACTAAAATGTGCAGTCCAAAGTCAGGCTGCAGAGATAGCCGAGTTAAGGGCCACCGTCCACACCCTTAAGGATGAGCTGTCCAGCCTGAGGAGTTTGGTAATCAAATCCCTCCCGGTGTCCCAGGCAGCCGATCAGGTTTGTAGAGTTTCTGAGCAGCAAATTCTTGACGCCGCCAAGATTTTGCAAGATACCGAGAATTGCTCCAAGCGAGTCATCCTTTGGGGCCGCTTCCTCAGTTCAGATCACCCTCATGACACCTACGCCCAGGTGTTTAACCGCCTTAAGCTCCCTTTCCCACTTAAAGGTCGGTCCACTTGGTTGGTAACCAAACGCACCAACCGGGTGCACGGTATTCTCATTGTAATGGGTTCCACAGATGCAGCCAAACGAATTGTTTCCTTGGCCGCAAAGCTCAAGGAAGAAATTAAAGGGCTCAAGGGCGTATCCATTGATAAGCCACTTCATCTGAGGCTCCGCAGTGAGAAGGCTAAGCCAGCAATTCCACATAAAGCCGATCCTAAGCTCAGAGTGCTGCCAGTTGTCCAGGTAACTCGCCTTGAGGACCGAGCTGCATGCCCACCATCCCTCGCTTCTCTACTGACACCATTTCCCATCGCCGAAAGTACTCCCAGTAGTAGGCCTAGTGCCACTAAACATCTGTCGCCTACGAAAAGCATCCCAGGCCCCATCATAGCCAACAAGACTGTTTCAACGGACGAGACTCACTCATCCTTGAGCCTAGACATGAACCTGCAATCTGTTTCTACTGAAAGAAGCAGTGAGGAGGTTAAAGCACCAGATAATATATCTGGTGCTGTCACGAAAAATAAGCTCTTCAACAAGAGAACTCAGAATAGGGCATCAAGCAGTGCGCAGAAGGGCAAACCACGAAAGGCAGCCCACCCTTTTCGGAGACCGAAGGATGTAGGCCGTCCACCTGGATTGATACCCCCCAGGTTACTAGACATCAAAACCTACCGGTCCCCCCAGCAGTCTGCTTACCCTCTAGCCCCCCAATATCTTCAGCCCCCGACTCTCCCAGGACCTTTCCATCCTCAAATCCCCCTCTTTCCCCCTCCTCAAACCCAAAACCAGCTGCCTCTGGCGATTCTGCAACAACTCCTGAGCATGTGCTCAAGTGTTTTTACAGCAATTGCCTGAGTGTGTTGAATAAGATCCCGGAGCTTCGGCAGCTTGCAGTGGATAAGGAGCCTCAGATCATAGCCCTCACAGAAACCTGGCTCACCCCTGACATACTTGATGCCGAAATATCCATTCCGGGATACTTCACAGTAAGGCGAGACTCCAGTAGAGGTCGTGCCGGCGGGGTAATCATATACTACGATAATTCGATCCCTCCTCCCACCTTACTGACAACACCAACCTTTTCATGTATTGATTGTCTGTGGGTTGTGTTTAACCTCTCTAGGACAGATACCCTATTGCTCGGTGTTGTCTACCGTCCTCCCGCATGCAATTCAACTGACAGCATAGGTCTCATAGACTTATTAGGCTCCCTGAAAAGCTATACAGACTTCACCCATCTGTTAGTCACTGGTGACTTCAACTCTCCCAGTACAAACTGGCAAAGAGCTGATGCCCCGGATATCACTTTCGGTAAACCCCTCCTTGATCTCGTACTGAAAAACTCATGGGTGCAGAACGTAAGAGATCCGACTAGATATCGCACAGGCCACGCCCCGTCCCTACTAGACCTGGTCATCATCAATGATCGGTTCCTAATAGATGTGGTGCATTACTTGCCGCCCCTCGGCAAAAGTGATCACATTCTCATTGGATTCGATTATATCGTGAAATGGCCTCCTCTTCCGTCAGAAACTAAGATTTTGAGATCCTTCAAAAGGACCAACTTTGACCAAGTCTGTGCATTTCTTCGCTCCCAGCTAAATTTAACTAACCCAGGTAACTCTGCGGATGAAATGGCAGAGAATCTCAGAGAGTTAATCTCCCTAGCTGATATGCTTTTTGTCCCCAGAATTCGTCGCCCACAGACCGCTAAGCGACCACTCCCTCGCCCCATTAGGCGCATTCTAGACGAACGCGCACGCCTCTTTGCTAGATATAAAGCCACAGGCCTTGCCCGTGATGCAGAAGACTTCAGGATCATAAGGAACATATGCAAAGACAAGATTAGGTCCTATCAGAATGCAGTCCAGCGATCTGTACTTGATCGAGCACGGACCAATAAGGCATTTTTCTTTCAGTACATGCGCCGTCTAAGGGGCACAGCTCCGACGCCATTAGCTCTCAAAGATAGTGCCGGATCTCCAATCACTTCCCCTAGCCAAGTAGCCGAGGCATTCAGCTCCTACTTCCGTACAATTTTTAGCTCCTTTCCCATATCATCCCACCCTACTATGCACCCGTTATCTCTGACCACTACCCTTAACCGCGTAACTATTCCCATTGGTGCAGTCGCAAAAGGTTTCCGACGACTCAACCAATATTGCTCCATGGGTCCTGACCTAATCCATCCCCGTATTCTCAAGGAAGCCGCGGATACATTAGCTGCTCCTTATGCCTCGCTTTTTCAGCGATGTGTTGACGATGGAGTTTTCCCCCGTAACTGGAAAAAAGCAGTGATCGCACCCATCTATAAGAAGGGTAGTAGACACCTTGCTTCTAGTTACAGACCCATAAGCCTCACTAGCATCCCTAGCAAAATTTTTGAGGGAATTCTTAAGAGTGAGATCCTTTCCCATCTTCATAGAAATAAGATCCTCTCCCCGTCCCAACATGGGTTTCTTCCTGGCAGGTCATGCATCACCAATATGCTTACTGTCATGGATAGTCTAACGAAAGCCTATGATGATGGCCAGCTCTCACACGCTGTATTCATCGATTTTGCTAAGGCCTTCGATAAGGTCCCACATGCCCCTCTTCTTTATAAGCTGCAGACGTACGGGATCACAGGCTCCATGTTGGGCATCCTACGTAGCTTCCTTACCGACCGCACCTTTGTGGTTAAAGTCGGGAATGTTTTGTCTCAACCCTCCCCAGTAACAACTGGGGTCCCCCAAGGGTCGGTCTTAGGTCCTCTTCTTTTCCTGATCTATATAAACGATCTACCGACAGCCCTTCCTGCGAACATTGCCATGTACGCAGATGATGTAACCCTCTGGAGTTCAAGCGTTGAAGACCTGCAAATTGCAGTTTATGAAACAAAACGCTGGTCCGAGGATTGGAACCTCCCAGTTAATGATGACAAATGCGTGAGCATGTCTTTCGGCAGAGAGACTGGTCACACGTTTTCCATTAATGGAGCAGCCACTCTGCCAAGGGTTGACCGACACAAGGTGCTCGGTTTCTGGTTAGATTGTAACTTATCCTTCTCTCATCATCACGAACTTGCGAGCAAGTCTGCCTTTCGAGTTCTAAACATGATTCGGAGGTCCTTCCCGCGCATATTTAAGGATGATTTCCCCATAATTTTCGGCACTTATACCCGACCTCTGCTGGAGTACGGTAGTCAGATAGTGCACTCTGGTCTTGTCCGAGACCGTGAGATCCTAGAAAGGGTTCAGCGGGCCTCCACCAAGGCAGTAAGTGGTCTATCCCATCTACCTTATCCCGTCCGCCTCTCACTCCTCAACCTCTATCCCCTTGACGTAAGACGCGTAAGAGGTGATCTGTTTTTGATGTTTCACCTTTTTGAAACAGGTCAAAGCGATTACTTCTTCTCCGTCTGTCCAGCCTCCTCTCTCCGTGGTCACAGCAGGAAAGTTTTCAAACCGAGGCCACGCACTTCACTAAGGATTAACTTTTTTAGCTATAGGGTTATTACCATGTGGAATGCACTTCCGGAAGATATTGTTCTGTCGCAGGACAAAACTATCTTCAAGAAAAAGCTAGACATCTACCTGGGTCTCTCCCAATAATTCCCTTTGTCAAAAAAAAAACAAACAAAATAGTTGTCTTTTATCGCATATATGTTCATGAATGCCGCACCCCCACTCAGCTTAAGGCACTGTCCACAGTGTGACACTGAATGAGGTTATATGTATCTTGTTTTCGCTGCCACCCCCGCCCCCCCCCCCCCCGCTTCTTTTTACTCTCGTTTCAGCTCGGTGAATCCGACAGAAGATCAAAGATTTCCTAAAGAACCGGGACAATTGGGCTTAAAGCCTCGAACCCGTGTAGTACTTCAAGACAAGTACTTCAAGCAAGGCGTTCGACTCCGTTAATCATCGTCTTTTGCTATGCAAGATGGAGACTTTCGGGATAGGTGGGCCAGTATATAGGTGGCTGGAGGACTTCCTCTCCCACAGGACGTTTTACGTCAAAGTGGGGGACAGGTGCTCCAGTCTGGTGAACGTCACCAGTGGTGTACCTCAGGGATCCGTCCTAGGCCCGGTCCTATTCTTGTTATTTATTAATGACCTAGCATCCACTCTTCAATCGCCCAGCTTTATTTTTGCGGATGATGTGAAGATTGTTGGATCTAAGGGTAGGGCGGACTTGGGCAGGGAAATAGGCACCGTCCTGAACTGGGCATACAAATGGGACTTACCTCTAAACGCTCAAAAAAGCCATTTGTTGTCAAGGGCAACAGAGAGCCTAACTGTCGCTCATGATCAAGGGCTGTTCACCGTAGAGGCAGCCAGTAGGGTTAAAGACCTGGGGATCATCATGAAAAGTGACTTCAAATGGTCGGAGCAGTGCAACGCGGCTGCGCATAAGGCTCGTGGGGAGCTCTTTAGACTGCGATCGGCTTTGTCTTGCCGGAAGCCGGAGGTATTCGTACCTGTTTACATGGCTATAGTACGACCTCACTTAGAAGGTAGTGTGCAGGCTTGGTCACCCTTCTACAAAAAGGACGCCGCCTGCCTAGAGAAAGTCCAACGTCTCGCCACGCGGATGGTTGAAGGGCAGAGGGGTAAGACTTACGAGCAGAGACTCTGTGACCTGAATCTCTTCTCGTTGGAAAGGAGGAGAAGTCGAGGAGATCTCATAGAAACGTTCAAGGTAATGAAGGGCTTTTCTGGCCTCAGACCAGATAGTCTATTCCAATTGGCCGTAGACTCCAGAACAAGGGGACACGAAAAGAAGTTGATAAAAGCCCGATCTAGGTTGATGGCTAGATCGCACTTCTTCAGCAACAGGGTTGTGAACAGTTGGAACGGTCTGCCTGGTGAAATGGTAGATCTGCAGACAGTCCAATCCTTCAAATGTGCCCTTGATCGCAAGTGGTACGAGATCTTTCCTTGTAGTGAGCCTTAAGAATATCAACTAGATGGATGACGGGTAGCACTGTGGTCCTTCTGGAGTATGTTTTAGCAGACTTTTTCCCTCATTGCATACTGTCTCAGTGAACGCTCACGATGCATAATGTCTCTCGCAGTTGATGTGCGATGAGGTTTTCCGTTTCCCTCTCATTTTTAGCGGGGATTCGACGAAATACACTCGGCAGTGGTGGGTGCATAACTGGTGTGCATACCATCGAAGGAATTCTGGACGCTCGATTGGCCGTGGCCATTACCTGTCCTGTGCAAACTGAACTGAACTGAACTGAACAACTGAACTGAACTGAACTGGCCTGTCCTGGGGCATATTCCGGACGTGCTGCTGCTGTGACTATTTTCGCTGTCTCCGATGTCGGGTCTGGTTAAGCAGGGTTGGGTCAAGAAGTGGTCAGGTAATTTTCAGTTCATTTGGCGACCATGTAGGAAGTAAAAATAAGTGGACCGATGTTTATTGCAAGCTTTTGCAGTCAGGATGGTTCCAGTGGTTTGAGAATGAGTCAAGTACCTCTCCCAAGCGTAGCATTGACATTCGGGTAAGCTTTCTCCGAATATCTAAACACTTGGTAGAAAGTAACGGCTTATCTAGCTTTTGGGGACGTTATCAGCAAGGTCCCATGTAAGCCGGCGGCTCTTAGCATTAATGAAATCCCACAATCGTTTGGCGTCCCTCATGAGCCACATAACGGAACCCGGATGTCGTTCTTTGTCTGTCCCAATGTCTGGGAAATGAAGTAAGTTGGATTATACACTGTTTCATGAGGTTCTCTATGGCCACACCAGTATTGCTGTTTGGTTACATGCATATTTTCCTCAAAATATTTCAGTGACATGGTAAAAATCCCCATGTAACAAAACACCTCAGCAACCGATCAGTTTGGAGTGGTTTTCGCCCGGTTTTGGTCGGTTTGTACTATTACGATGACCGGTTTTCGAGTGGTGTAAGACCGACCCTAGGAAACACGGGGTACACTGATATTATTTGTTGCTCTTATTGTTTTGTTACCACTATTCACTTATTATTATTTTCTGCCACTTCCCTCAGACTACGTCTACATTTATTCCCTTGTTCTATTACCACAACAAAACCGTCCCACCAATCTCCCTTGCTCCCCCCTTTTACGGCGCGCTAAAAGGACCACTTAGTAAATGCAGTAGAAAGGAATATACTGAAATAAAAGGGAGGAATATAAAACTATGTGCAGTTATGCAAATTTCGTACAGGATCACCGTCTTCTGTCAATTAATTTTTGACCTGCGGGTGAAGAGGTGGAAATATAAACACCGGATAAGTTTTTATGCACGTACAAAAACAAACAAATTATCCGCAATGAGCATGTTGACCGAAAGAAAAATGTTTTAACAAATATAAGCAGTTGCGTCTAATGTCTAAAATAAGCTTTTTTACCGGAAACGGATTTTATGTGGACATGCACGTGCGTCTTTCACAGTTTTGTGCCACTTGGTTACAAACGTAATTCGATACGTTGTATTCTACACAGGGCGAAACGTATCTGCACTGCAGATACTCTGGAGGCCGAGCTATCGCACATAAGGAAGACGCTACTTAGTAACGGTTATCCTGAGATATTTATCCGAAGAAACTGGACTGAACGGATAAAACCAGTGAGAATCATACAGGCAGAAAAGAAAGTATTACTCATCCGACTCCCCTTCAAGGGAGATGTCGCAGCCGATAGAGTATGTAGAATTTTGAGTGTCACGGTTAAATCCACCTTCAACGCCGCCAAGATCAGATGCGTGTTTTTCACGTCATCAATAATCCTACGTGAAAATAAAAAGCTGCCCTTCTTGACCTCATCCATGACCATCTGTCATTTCGGGTGCACCTGTGGTGCTGCTTACATAGGTCGAACGGCAAGACAGCTATCAAAACGCATTAGGGAGCATCACCCATGATAGCTTAGACACGGAGGCAATGGAGTAGTATCAAGTTCGGTCGTTGCGCACTTGTTAGAAACTGGGCATTCAATCGACATCCAGTCCGCCTTCAAAGTCGTCTACCGGGTCCCACAACACATGTCAAGAGCAATTAGGCTCCGGATACTAACAGCTGCCGAGGCAATTATCATCCGCCTCTCGAAGCCTGAGCTTTGAGCGCAGCGAAAATTAGTCCAAGCACTTCAGCTCCCATGGCCAACACTCAATTGTGTTACACAGTCGGGCGCAACGGTGACGTAAGCTAATTAGCACCGGTTACAAAATCTAGTCATTCACACGGGTTTCCGTCCTTCCTCAGCCTTAATTTTCCGCACTGACTTACTGAGACTTTTTCCTAATTTTCTAAATTGTAATGGCTTGAGAATGAAATAACCGAAAACATATGTTCGCCTGCAACTCATGTTCTGAGTACTATGATGGGCTTATTCCGCAATCTGAAACAATGTTCTCCGGTAAAACCGCTACCAAGGAAACCGATGTTACGAACGAGCTGGTTGCTACAAGGGTGCATTCAACTGGCTTGCCGTTAGTCTATCGCTTGTCTCGAAGTATTGCGAACCCTAGAATTTTTTGCCTACTCATGTGTTAAAAAAGATGAACGATAAAACATTCAAGAAAAAACGTGACCTGTCATTGGCGTTCTGCTCACTCCCGAGTTTATGCCGACGAGTGGTTTCAGTCCCAAGACTATTTCGGGAAGTGAACCTTGGTGACTAAACCCCAAGGGCACTCACTGACTGTCCGAAAAAGTAGCAATTTTGGTTCATCTTTTATCTGTTAAATCCCTACACTTATTTCCACAATATTCCGCTCTCAGTTTGTACTCTTAATCAGAAGTGAGGTTACGGAAGCCCGGTAGTAAAATATTTTTAGTAGTCTGATTTACCTGAGAGTTAACCAGCACAACATCATTGTCGCGCAATGTGTAGCTGACCTCCCGATCATAATAGGGGAAGCTTCTCCGAATTCACTGACTGCACTCAACCTCCATCCGTTGGGTGTATGAAATCTATTTTATTTTCCATCCTTCCTCTTCCGGTCTAGTTGATCGCTTCTTCATGCGACCACGCCCAGATGCTCTTGGAAGGCACACCAAAAAACCATTTAAGCCACGCGCACGGATATTCATACGGCAACATTTTTTCACGTCATGGGTGATTCCTGTTTTGAAAAAAATCCCACAAGAGATAGTGGGCGCCCTAACAAAGGCTTTCAGGCAAAAGCTAGGCATAGGACTTTCACTTACTCTGTCGTCACACTCTAAGTTAGGATATTACTGTAAGTGTTATTATCATCGTTTTTACTGTTATCGAAATTTGTTTTACGCGATCTGCTCCACCTAACGCACCCTCACCATAACGAGTCTGGTATGCCCACTGCTGTTCAGCAATCTCTTTCAGAACAGAAGAAATACAAAGTCGGAGATCCATTGCGCTTGAGTCTCAAACCTGTAAACCACTTCAAGTACCTCAATACTCAATTAGTACTTTGAGAATAATACTGCGGGTAATGCTTAGCCTTATTCAATAACAGGTAACCGTCTCTCAACTGTCAACCATTATGTTCCGAATTATACTATGTAATGTGCAATGGACGAAAATAAACCGCATTTTAAGAATCAACCCATTCCAAGTCAGATGGCGGTATCGATGGAATAGAACTCAAGTGAGCATCTTGTGGAAACATGGGTTAACGTAGGAAATTACAAACGAAAAGTCTGTGATGTTCTTTTTTATCATCTGAAAAAAGAATATTTGAGCCAAAATTTATTGCAAATGTTAGTTCAATAACGCGTTGGTAATGGCTGAATGGTATGTTACAACAGTAATATCAATGGATGTGAACAGGACAGTCGGATAAATAGCACCAACTTTCCCACTGTGGGTAGATTTCAGTCTTTGTTATTGAATTCGCCGTTCCGTTTTCCCCGAAATAATGCACACTGTTCCACCGCTGAAATTGTTTGGTGACTGCTTCTGAAGATTGTACTAACTATATATATATATATATATATATATATATATATATATATATATATATATATATATATATATATATATATATATATATATTCAACAACAAAGACTGAAATCTACCCACAGTGGGAAAGTTGGTGCTATTTATCCGACTGTCCTGTTCACATCCATTGATATTACTGTTGTAACATACCATTCAGCCATTACCAACGCGTTATTGAACTAACATTTGCAATAAATTTTGGCTCAAATATTCTTTTTTCAGATGATAAAAAAGAACATCACAGACTTTTCGTTTGTAATTTCCTACGTTAACCCATGTTTCCACAAGATGCTCACTTGAGTTCTATATATATATATATAATCAGAACCTTCACCATCCATTTAGATAAACCGGTAAAAAATGTAGCATCAAGGTTGAAACGACTGGTTTCAGTGAGAACACGGTGTGTTTGTTTTTAGGATTCGATCGACAAACCTGAAAATGCCCCTTTTTCGCAAGGGTTACAAATGACTTCCCGGGCGTACATTTTAAACGCCGGTGCCAGTTTTTACCACAGAAGAGGCAACTGGTAGCAGTTATGAGAACATTCCCTTGGTTTCCATCTGTGACTCATAAGCACCTAGAGAAGGAGCTGAGACAGTCGTTTCTGTCAGCTCTGATGTGGAGGCTCACGGCCCGCAGATAGTCGAATCATGGAGATTTCTTCTGAGCATGCTCCAGCATACGAGCTTCGTCGAAAGCGTGTTGGAGGTCTGGTGTTTACTTTTCAAATAGCCGTTGGCGGATGATATTAGGGTGCAGCCCTGTGACGAACTCGTCACGGATAACTTCGTCGCGGTGTTGTTCAGCTGAAATGGCCTTAAAGTGGCAGTCTTTAGTAAGACAACATAATTTCTGTAGAATCTGCCCACTGTCTGGCCGGGTTCTTGTTTGGCGATAGCTGACAAGTGCCGAGAAACACTTCATTTTTCGACTGAACGTAAATCGATTCGAGTGTTTTTATGGCGTCATAACTCAGACAATCAACCATGAGCTGATAGATGGAAAAAAATTGAAGTTCGCAGGGAGTTTTTTTGTCGAGATTAGGCACGTCAATGAAGAAGAAAGTTTAAATGTTCCGTGCCAATGAATCCAATGTTCAGCAGCCGACGGAGAATATGGATGAGCTTCAAACCGTTCGAACGAAATAGGCGTTTTATGGATTATTAGAAGGTTAAATTACTATGAACTCGAATGATTGGGCAACTAACGTAGGAAGAAGGCGGATCCGAAAGGAAGCTTTAATCTAACAATGCGAGTATACGTGCTGAAAAAGGGAAACCGGAAACCGGTAAATGAAGAAGAAATGAGAGGATGGTGGACCAACGTTAAACTAGTTCATGACGAGTGTATTTACGAGTTCGTTCTCAATTATGGCTCTACCGCAGTAGTGCAGTACAAACCGTCAGCAATATACGCATGCTGCTAAACCACCGCTTACTTCAGTCAATGAGACGAAGGTAATTCACGGAGTTGGTTCTCTGTGTGTGGCATCTGGTTTGCCTCTATCCAATGTAATTTCAGTGGTGTGTGTTATGGTTTTTAAGTAAATAAAAAAAGTCTGACCGTGTGATTCTCCCATTTTTACTGCAGTAACTGGATGAATGCCATGATATCTGTGGTAAGTCGTATTCGCTTGTTCTCATTGTATTCTATTGATATCTAAGTGTTTTGATTCGGGAATTTCACCACTTTTGGAATACCATAAAATCGCTCCTTACAGCTGATTCACCGCATTGTGATACTTTAGCTACTGTAAAGATCTATTGGACATGGTACCTCAGTTCGCCATGTCAAGAAACTTCCTTAAGCAGGTTTAGTCCAGATCCCATGCAAGCCACTACGATTTTTTAAATCTTGTATTTACCAAACAGTTCGTTTGTTTGTCATGCGCTTAGGCCACTGTTTTTGACACAGACCATCACCCCCTCGCCTCTACGCCCGCGCGATAATTGTTTGTCCACTCAGATTGCATCACAATTTTAGCCTTGCTTCTATGGCAAGTGTTGATTGACCTTAACCGGTATCTATTTGAGGTTCATCTGTTGATACTGTCTTTCGTATCGAACTCTGGTTCCTAACATTTCATCGCTCACGTAATCTTTCTCCCTTGTTGTGTATCTGTGTGCACTAACCCACTGGTATCCACGACCCTTGTCTGTTATTATGACACGGTTGCCTGGGTTTCTTGACTAGGTCCCACCGCTTGGGTGAAATTATTTCCCTTTCTCTCTCTCTGTTTGATAAGCTTTTGTGAACGACTGAACTTCGGCCTTACCGTTCTGATAATATGTGCGTTCCCTTAGGCAATTGCTTCTCTTCTGACCGTTGATTTGCCAAATGCGCAGTGAGACTTAGGGGTTCGTACAAAATGAGCAGTCTCCAGCTCGATAGACGCAATTTGTTTGTCGTATCGGCTTATGCACTCACTGACTGCAGCCCAGATGCCATCAAAGATAACTTACCAAATGCCTCACGACCTAGTACTTAAAGTAAGCTGGGCTGATATCGTGATCTTGGCAGAAGAAATGAATGCTCGAGTCGGTCGGCTGTCACCGGACGAGGCGCATTTAGGAGGCCCTTTTCGACTGGATACCTGTCGCTTGGAAAACGCAGAGCGGCATATGGCCCTGTGCTCTGACCATCCGCTGTTCCTCGCTAGTCCGCTCTTCAGACATTCTAAATTCCGGTGTGCTACATGGCGTCCTCCCTCTCCGAGTCAGCAGTGGACTCCGACGTCAAAAACTGCGATTCCCTAATGAGTATCACCTGAGTCTCCATCAGAAGTGGGAGTAGAATCACGCATTCGATTACTAAGGCGTGGAAAAGCGGCCGGTCCTGATAAACTTCCCCCAGTTCTTTTTAAAATGGGTGGTGATGTATTGATAAAATCACTTACTACCTTAATCTGCGACATTTGTATTAAGGAGCATATTCCGTTATTATGGGGCGAGTCATTGGTTGTACCCATCTTCAAGAAGGGAATACTTGTAGTCATCAGCTTGGGATCAGCTTAATTCCGATAATCACCAAGGTATTAACCTGGATTTTGCTGCACCGCCTGACACCGGCTCGCGAGAGGAACGCCCGCGAACAACGAGCCGGATTCCGCCCGGGTCGAGGATGCATCGACCAGATCTTGACTCTTCGCTAATTACTTGAAACGTGTCATACACACTGTCGGCCGACAACAATAGCTTTCCTCGACTTGGAAGATGCGTTCGATTCAGTTGACCGAACAGTGCTCTTCACCGAAAAGTATGCCACAGAAGTTGATGAGTCTGCTTAGGTCGTTGTACTCTTATACTTCAGGCCGCGTAAGAACATACAGTGAACTATCCAATCCATTTGAAAAGACCAGCGGCGTTCGACAAGGTGGTCCCATTTATGCACTCCCCTTTAACTTCGTCATGGATGAGATAATGAAGAATCTCTTGCGAAATCTTCGGGGTGTGGCATCGAGCTTGCAAATGGTGAAAAAGAATGTGACCTAGATTAAGCGGACGACCTTGTCTGATTGTTCGAATATATGAAACATGCGCAACGTGAACTAGATAGACTTTCGAGGGCTGTAGCTCCAGCCGGCATGCGCTTTACACCTTCTAAGTGTAAAGTAATGTTGAAATACTGGAGTTGAAAAATTCCGAGCTTGATGCTCGATGAGGAGGTGCTAACAGTTGTTTCATTTACCTCGGCCGCAGTGTGACGACAGATGGGAGCACGGTAATCGAAGTGAGCACATATATCCAAGGCTCGAGTGGCGTACGCTGGACTGAAGCACTTGTGGCGCCGACTCAATATTTCACTGAAGTTGGAAGGTCGTGTGTACTTTGTCGCGATGCTTTCAGTTTTGCTGTATGGTTGCAAGATACGGAGTCTGTGTGTGGAAGATGCTTGTCACTGTGAGGTTTTTGACCATTGATGTTTGCGTGGTATCGCTAAGACTGGATCGAATGACTAGGTAAGCAATACTGAGGTCCGAAATCGAGTATTGGGTGCTAGTTCAGAGAATTTTCTATCATAGCGTATCCAACTTAGTAGATTTCGTTGGTTGGGGATGTGTTGCGTATGACAAACGCACGTCTACCGTACTGTGCGTTGTTTTCCGTTCCTCCTTGGGAGCGGAAGAAGCCACATGGAGGTCAACAGATGACGTGGCAGCAGGGAACGAGAAAATGCACCTCGAACTTAGGGAAAATGGGTGTCTCATATCTTCGGGGTTCGGGTCCGAAGGATCGCTCAACCAGTTGGCTGGAGACACTGAAGGATATGGCAGCGAACCGTAAACAGTGGCCATCGTGTTATCACTGTCGAATCAGAATAATTGATCAGTGTGTGTTTGTACAGTTAGACTGTGTGTTCCATGTGGTAACTACTACGGAGTTTTTTTCTTTTCCTACCCCTGTGGGTCCACTCCCTGTCCACTTTGCAAATTCATTCTCTCAATTTCTACGTGCAACATGATGAAAGACGCAGCGGTCAGTGAGGCTGGCCCTGCTGTTTAACGCTGTACGATGATGATGATGATAAATGCAGGGAGGATGTTCCGCCACCCATTCTGTTGTTTCTTATCTCGCTATTCATAGCACTGGTGGTAGAAAGTGGTCCACTGTCATCCGGCTCGTTACCACTGCTGACCTGTTGGACCTTATGTGGTTCTCCACTCTAAATCTCAGAGTCTGGTTGCCGGTTGTCCCCAATAGTGCAATGGGCCTCTGCGGCTATGGGATATACCCCTTTCACTGCACTCACGCGTAAGCATGTAGTAAAAAAGCGCCGGTGACAGTTGTGATGTGCGCGCGTAGTTCCAGAACGGTTTGAGTACGACTAAATAGTCTGTAATTTTTTATCTTTCAGATTCAAGGTGGAGGCTACCAACAGCCGTCGACATACCAGCCGCCTGCGCCTTCCGGATCCATCGGTTTTGGAAGTAAGTCTGTTTAGAGAATAATTTCCGGGTCGTTGTGTTGCGTTTTTTTGTGTTTGATTTAGTCGCTACCCCATTGTAGTTTACTTTGAAATGTTTTACTGTTTTCTTGAGCCTGGAATGTGAAGATAGTTGAAATCAAGGGTAACGAAATAGGTATGATTTAGTTCACTTATTCAGGGCAGATTTGATTGATCGTCTGTAACAGTGGTCATTTTCTGCCGTGGATAACATATAAGCGCTATTTCATGAAGGATTGGTATGTGTCGCACCTATGAGAGTGATAACTCGTAAAACAATTGAACCGCTGCATCCGGTGCTTGGTTAATGGGTTTTCAAGCCGGTCGAACTGAAATTGGTAAAATTGTTGATCCCCTAATAATGTCGTCCGATACGTTCTCATGTCTGACCTGTGCGATGCTTTATGTTTTATTACTACAAGTCCCAGCGGTTTATTAGGATGTCTAAGAGATATCCGTTTTTCAAGCGATAGCAAAGTTTACTCTGAAGCAGTTATGCCAGTTCTGCACTGGTTACTGCTCGTTGGACGAGACTAGTCCTCAATTTTTTAACAGCAGTGCTCAGATGTAATAACAATTTTATCAACGTTCTGAGGTTAGGCGCGGGTTATTATTTACTGTAGATCACTAGGTAAGATACTAAATGATATTAAATCACGGCGGTTGAACCGTTTTACCTCCACAAGATCTCGATTCGACCGTGTTCGTGTTCAGCTTATAACGCCGAAGAAATGTATGAAGTCTTTGACTATTAGACTAGGTCGTGTAGTACGTAATTCAGGTTCACGAGACCCACATACCCTACGGCTAGTTACATCACTAGACGTACCCGAACTTCGCAACTAGAGTTGTGTATCTGAAATGATACGTAAGAGTAGCATCTCTGGTTTATATTACACACGAAGTGAATTACGACAAACTGGGGACACCACGGTTCGAGAGCATACCGTAAATGGAATTTTTTAAGGAAGTTCACGTCAAAACGAGTTTATTGATTCTTTTTGAAGGAGACAATCTTTAGGTGGTGAAAAGACAGGGAGAAAGGGTGTCTCAATTTGGCAGTCCAAGGAAATATAGAAAGTTAAGGGATTGAGTCCCGGCACCCAAAGATGTAAACCTGATAAGGATGGCTGATTTTGAACGATTATGATAATAGGATGAGCCTTGCCAGGCTAGGAGAAACAAAAACTATAATAATAGGGTTGGAATATGGGCGATGAAGCAACCGTCCGGAAGCAGGCAAGCGACAGTATATTGCATGTTAAGGCTGAGTTTTGTGTTCTTGTGGCACATCTATTCACTCAGTTCTCAGTTGCAGCTTCATGCGGGTGTTTCTCACGGCAGCTGTTATATCCCGGCAAATCACTCGACAGTCCGGTCAGGCCAAGTGAAGAATGCCCTATACATTCGAATTTCGGTGAGAAAGTTCCCTCTAAGCACGTGAATACAGCCTCAAAAAATGGACGGAGGAGATTCTGTCATGATCTAATAGTCAAGAAAATGTTGCTGCCGTCAAATTTTGTGGCACATCGATTCCAGTCCGAAAATACCTGGTTGGATGTCATTTGTCGTCTGGCCTTAACGACAGGGTTTCCCAGCCGTATAGTGAAACAGGTCTAACTGCTGGAATGTCCACTCACCCCATGTCACCAGGGTACAACAGATTTACGAAAAAGTGCACCTGTAAGTGTGGCAAAAACTAATTCGATGAGATGAAACCGCCAGGGTAATGATGTCTATCTTAGCTTATGTTTATTTAAGCATGTAAATACATACATGGTCACAAAAAACGCAACTTGTACTGAGCCGGTTAAGCAGCCAAATTCATTCATCCAATTTGAGACGATTCTGCGGGCAGGAAACAGGACAAAACATTGTTTTTGCTTACCGTCACCACAGAAACACTGGACAGAAATTGACTAATGTATTTGGAATGAAAATCCCTCATACTCGAATCCGTATTTTCGATGCGAGTGATGTGTGGTTATGATTTGTTGGCATCGTTTGTATCCGCATCCGTATGTTCTCATTTCTATATAATTTGCTTTCAGTGCCCGACCCCGCCCAATTCGGTGGTGCCTCAGGTGAGCTTTTGCTTGATGTGCCGTTAAACCAATAGTGAGCTTTCCCTTGTTATCAGATATTAATCTTCTACTTCATCTAAACTAAAAAATCGTAATGTCAATGGTTCAGCATTCACGGTGGAAAAATTATGGTCAGTCGACGCATCGGTTTCTACGAATAGCCTTGATTGTAAATCTACATTGCGAATGGTTCCCTGCGTTAACTGAAACGTCGGCCAATTAAACTTTTCCCACCGATGATACTGTTATTGATTACATTTTTCTCGTTTAATATACCACTTGGAACCTCGATTTTCCGTTGCACTCCGAATCTCGTTCGGGTCCTAACACACTCTAATTTATTCATTATAAGACAATGTAAGGTGTCGCTGTCAATCAGAGATTGCCGATTAGGAAAATAAACGTCGGCGACAAGACTCCAGGATGTCACGGTCTAAATCACGTTGATGGCCGTTCTGCCACCAGTATGATGAACAGTTCTATCCGTGGCTAACAACATTGTGCCAGATAGGAATGATACATTGCACAGAAGTGTATACAGGCATTCGTCTTAGATAACCGTTCCCGGATTATTAGTGTTACATGAAGTATAGGGAAGTAGGGCTGAGGTTTTAGCAGCCCACGCTCGTCCGCTTGACTTTCTCGTACACGTTCATAGCTAACGAACGATTCGGCAGTCGATTTTCACCCAGGGTTCCTCGTCCACTCACTGATGTAAATGACGGATATCCGTTGATTCTCATCATTGTGCCTCTCGTCTTCCTGTTTGAAATTAAAAAGACGGCATTTCCAGCTGGTCAGAGACAGTGAGCGATATGACAGTGAACCGTAAACGGTAGTGACCTTGTTGTCAGTTAGACTGTGTGAGAACGCATTTCACGCTCAAGGTCGGGTCGCGCATTCCGTGTGGTGGTCGGAGTCACATTTCTTTGTTTCCCCCCCCCCATCTATTAGTCCACAATTTCACCTAAATAAATTGTACTTCATTTCTACGAGCGGTGGGCAACGTGGCTCTCTTACATTCACTCATTCACGCACACACACTGGCTGTGTGTTGGCAGTCAACAAACTAAAATTCCGTTAATCGTTGGACATTGACCTCGTCTAGCAGTTGCAACAATGATAATGTCAACAATAACAAAAAAACGGAAAATCAATAATGATCCATTCGGCAAAAACCATGCGCACAAGCGTAACATCCGCTCACTTTTTTCAAGTTAGTGCACGGTATCATAGTGTCAAATACACACCAAGGTGTATGAGGAGTAGGAGATTAGATTAGCAAAGTATGATTCATCATGCAGTATTAACGCTCAACTCATCAATAGAAACCACTGTACAACTGGTCCGTCCTTGTTAGGAATCCCCAGCAGTGCACATCCACCGAGCCCCCACTGGGGCTCGAACCCGATGTGAATGAATATGAGCCAAATACCTAGCCACCAGGCTGTCCAGGCTGGCTCTCAACGGTTTGTTGAACATATAGGCTACATGATAGAGCACCTTTCCGTCACTGGCTTTGAGTGGTAACAACCCGTTTCTCGCACTGCGATTGACTCCTGTGATGGATGAGTTCTCTGTAGGGCTCTTATTACAATGGGGACATTTCGTTGATTAACCATATTTTGCAAATCTAATTTTCTACTCATACATACGGTAGCCAAGCTCTTCAGGTTGTTTATAACGGAAGCTCCAAACATATACTCATTTTGTTTTAGAATACGGAATATGGATGACAGTCTTAATCATTTGTTCCCAGCAAACATTCTCGAAGAAGTTCCGACCTTCGTGGAACAAAAAAGATTGCATGCTTTTAAAACGTCGACCACGACAACAGCACAGGTTTGCCAGACTAACGTTTCAGAAAACGGCCGAGAAGAAATCAGAAACAAAAGCTAGGCAGCTAATCGTGACAGATCTCGAAAGTCTCGTTAGGAACCTATCCAACAGACCTCTGACATCAACATAATGACAACTACTGCAAAAAGGTTTTAATTTCAATCTTCACAGAAAGCAGTTGACGACTGAAGAAGGTGCATCTGCCCTTATCGCCTTATCGAATCTGGCCGAGGGAAATGCCACTCAGGCTAGACTAAGGATATGTAAAATTCTTAAGAATTAGCGACCACTCACACCAAATTTGGGGAAGAGGCACTGACAAACTTAAAATGGGATTCCTTAACCCATATCACAAAAGCCGACTAGGAGAATGTCACAGTTAATCTAAATAGATTTGACTACGAATCAAAGGTTTCTGAACACTTAAAGAACGAGCCTTATGAAGAAGTACAGGGTAAAAAAGTGAATGCCGCCCTTAACAGAGCAAAAGCCCAGGCAATCAAATACCCATCTGGCTTGAAAGAGAAACTTGGGAAATCATTGTGGTTTTCATTGACACCAAAAACGAATAGATGTGGGAGATTTTATTGCCTACCAAAGATCCACAAACCGGATGAGCCTATTCACCCGATTGTTGAATGCCCATCTTACGGAACTTACAAGGTAGCAAAATATCTCCGTGTTCCATTAAAATCCTGGTGAGTCACATCAGCGACGCTTTGAAGTTTAACTGTATCTAGGAAAACTTCAAAGTAAAAAGCAATGAAATTGCTGTCAATTTTTGTATGATTTCCCTATATACAAGTGCACCTGTTATGGACCGTTTGAATTCCATACATTCCTCACTGATTTCCGATAGCTCATTAGAAGAACAAACACCACTAACCCCATCAGAAATTATCAGCAGCATAGGGCTTTGGGTGACATCAACATTCTTTACTTTCAAACTTGATTTGTACAAACAAACTGACGGCGCCACCGTAGGATCTCCCATATCCCCCATCGTAGAAAGCCTTTTTCTGCATTCTATCAAATCTAAAGCACCACTTCTGTACGTACGATATGCCAATGATACTTTTTGTGGCTATCAAATCAAAACAAAAAATAGCTTCGTTCTCTGTCTCAACCAGAACTGTATTTCTGTCAGTTCTGCAATGGAAACAGAAGACATCAACAGAGTCATCAATTTCTTAAGTTGTCATCTCAAAGTTAACGAATGACATGGCAAAAAGGTATGGAAACCCTGACCAGTGGACTTGGCCGAGTGGGGCGTGTTAGAATTCCACGTTGGGGTCCACATGGTCCGCCTACTAAATGGTTGGAGACATTAAGTGATATGGCTAGGTGTCGCGGTCATCGGCGTAGTTGCATTCGGACTCTTTCCTTGTCGTCTTGATTTCCCCTTGGTACCTCGAACTGTTGGATGTTTATCACTATGCTTCTATTCTTTTCGCCCTTTGCTGGACAATGCTGGAAGGTAGCAACCGAAACCAGAACACAGAACTGCGAGGCTAGTGGTTGAATAGACTGAACTGAAACTGAAACAGTCTGCAAAGCTAACGGTGCATTTGTCATTACTGTCCAAAAGCATTTCCCCTCAAAATGTCTAGTTGCTTCAGTGGAGGGACTAGTGTGGGCGTTCCGTTCTCTCATAATAAGGAGAATGTGACATTTTGAGGCACTGTTTATCAGTTCATGTAGTCTGTCGTAGAACTCGTCCTTTACCGCCCTTTCGGCTGTCATCTTCGGGGCGTAGACCGCGACAACTGATATTTGTATTTTTTTTATTACATGCTTGCGCATGAGTGCAGTGGAAGGGGGCATTTACTCCATAGCCACGAAGGCCCACTGCACTATTGGGGATAACCGGAAACCAGGCCCTGAGACTTGGAGTGGCGAAGAACCACATAAGGTCCCAATAGGTCAGGTGTGGTTACGATCCGGACGACAGTGGATTACTGTCTACCACGAAAGTAACCGGTGATGGCGGCGATTCGAACCTCGGACCTCCGAGGTAGTAAGCAAACGCTTTAACCCACTCGACCACCACCGGCCGTAGAGCTGTGGTAGAATTGTGCAAACAGTATGCCGACATTTCAGCCGTATGTTCAAAGGTGAAGCGCGGAAACAAACAAAAGCGATTCGAGAGGATATTGGGTTCCATACAAGCAGGGTGCGGTAAATCCCTTCGCTGACGGCTATCTCAGAACCGTGAAGACCGGATTTGTCCCCAGGCCCACTGCAATAGGGATGGTAGCTGTGATCTGCTCTGAGAACCTCCGTACACCGGGTGCCGCAATTCGGCAGCCAAACTTCTGGAAGTCGTGCTATTTCTATATGGTAGTCGTGCACCATGCGTGCAGTGATGGCTTGGCTTCTGATGTCCAAGAGTGTTCTCACGTTCTAGAAGACGATTTAAATGTGATTTTAGCGTGTTCAGGACCTCTATTAGCATATTAATCACCTCGGCCGCGAAGAGAGCATGAGGCGCGTCGCTTCCCGGGAGCACAGCGTGGGCGGTACGTGCAGAAAATCTATCCATATATACTCTAGGGACTAACACGAAGTAACGTTCCCGGCGAAGCGGCTTTTTGTTCGTGGTAGGACCGCTAGCCTGCGCACAACCGAGTGTTACTGTCGAGCAACAGTAGATTCGTGTGTTGGGAGTCGGTCACTGATCAAGCGATTCATACTCTCCTTAGATGACGGTCTGCCAGTCGAGGATGCCCAACGCGTCCTTTGATGTCTTACATCACTCAGGATAGTCAAGTAAGAAGCAAGAGGCATTGGGTTTATTTGGTGGCGGTCCGAATTTGCGCATATCACGTTGTCTACGGGGTTCTATGACTTTTATGTAGAGTGCTTGCTGCCAGGAAAAGCCGTCACACTGCAGCAACGTCACTGGTCGTTCCCGACCGTTTATCCTGAGCCGTTGCTCACTTATTCGCTGCTAGCCACTGTTGTGGTAACTTTCCCATCCGTAACCTGGCGGCTCGTTCCGTAGCATTCAGCTGTGCCGTCACTACCCTCTGAGACCTGTTCGTGTAGAACATGTTGAGCTTTCTGATTGATGTCCACAACACAAACTTATGGAATGATTAGAGAGACTAGATGGAGTAAACAAGTGTTGTGGTTAATGGTTCCCTTGCATCCATATTTTTATGTCTAATTTTAAACGCACATCTTTCATCACCCTGTCGACCCGCTCTCCTTACTCCTATTCGTGCTATTTCCGACTTATTTACGCCGACTGGTAGCAACCCAAGTGAAGCATTGTTACTACTGACAGAACACAATATGTCCTGCTACATCTTTTGTACCAAACGTGGTCCGATTGGCGCCTGGCACAACCGTTGGGTTCTGATAAGTTTTCTGGCAACATCAGTGCTCTGGTTGTTTTTCTTCTGAGACGCAAATCGTTTCACGATCAATGATAATCAGCGATTACCCTTACGGTACATTTTCATTGATCAGAAGCCAACAACACCGTTGACCGTGTTATAAACTGCTCAATGGCAAATGTTTTTGTACGGCATAAACCCGTTCCCGTGATCAGTAAGTGGGACACGTATAGTTCGAGAAGTTATTCCAAACTGTTTTGTTTTATCTGCCGCGACAACTCATGCAGGCATGAGGTGAATGGTTGACGAAACTGAAGTAGCTGTCCAGGGCGCCGAACATACCAGCCAATTCAGTCACTTCTGAAATACAAATGTGTTTTAACTAAATTAATTCCTTCCGATGGATTTCACAGGTCATCGGCTCACACTGTTCAAATGGCATCTGAGAGACTTCATTAATACCTTGAACATTCTCGTAAATGGTAAAGTCAGGCAGAATAGTGTTCGTGAAAGTTAGATGACACTGAAGCAAATTAGCGAACTGGACCGATATTTAGCCTATATTAAGGGCCCCAGGCTCCATCTTTATGTTAAACCAAGGCTGCATAAGTGATTTATTCTTTCGAAGTATGTGGGGAGCTAATGAAGATTGTAATAAAGCCATTGGTATGGATGGGTTGCTACCGAGGATGCTAGCTGAATTCGCTCTCATATCATCCTCAGTGATAACACGTTTATTTAATCAACTTTTGTTCTTTAAAAATATCCTGTATTACGCTGTGATAGCGTCCAGGACCCTAGTATCAAATAAAGGAATATCCGAGTCGAAATGCATGTGGTACATGTTAACTGCCTAGAGGATGTTTGAAAGACTGATACCGATCACCCTAACTGCAGTACGCGTTAGTAAAGATGCGGCGAAATACTCCGGAGTAAATCGTGCGACCTTATCTTCCTCACTTCTGTGTTCGAAGACTGTTATTGCATCAAACGTCTTTTGGAACAGGAATTCTTGGCCCGGTCAGCTGTACCATGATCACTTCAGCGCCTCACCGAACGCTGTGATGCGTCATACATAATTTATTTTTCACTGTGTGCAAAATGTACAGCCGTCAGTATTTTTGCTCGAGACTATAATAATACGTTCAATTGTTTAGCGGGGGGAAATTTGCCAAATATTAAGAGCAGATGGTAGCCCACCATCTACCGGAAGTCACTTAAATGACCCGTTTACCAGTCGCGAATAGTTAGCACGTGGTCGTGGTCACACAACTTTTTAACTACTTTCAGTGACAGGCGTTCATAAAGGTATCATTCTATCACTGTTTCTATTCTACGTATGCATAAATTAGCCACTATTTTTATAACAGTTTCATTTTAGACTTCAATGAATAACTTCTTGACTGATCTAATTTTATCACTTAGTTGGAATTCTCAGAATAAAATTAACATGGTCGAATCAATTGCACACTGTTAACCTTTCATGTCGTTCGCCCGCAAGTCATCTGTCACCGGGTCTAAAACGAACGTGACGAAACGTACAACGTGGTTCACATCGCCTTCCGTATTGAACTAATAGATGACGCCAATGTCATCATGGGATTATAGTGCATGAAATGCTGTTTTTCTGGGATTACTTTTCAATCGTGCTACTTAGGGTGACTGAATTTTACATACTAATGTGTCCACCTACTGCTACACAAAATATACAAACCGATTTTAGGCATGAAACATAAATCGTTTTATCCCGGAAAAACTGCTTGGGAGGGTGCGAAATGCAGAAGACACCTAATTGTCACGAAACACGGTGACTTTTACTAGTAATGACTAAAACACAACTTCCAGGCATGCCTCCAATTATATTCCGGATGGCATCAAGTTCTGTGCAATCTCACTCATCAACGACGACGGACGTCAGCTCGGTCAGAGCGCCGAATACTCTTCCATCCTCATAGAATCGTCTTACTAACAGACCCCAGACATTTTCAGTCGGTTCGAAGTCCCGACTGTAAGCGTGCCACTTCATAGTTTTGATATTCTGATTCAGCGGCCAGATTCTCGTGAGGTTGACCGCACGTATTGTCGCATTGCCATGCTGAAATATCACGGCTCTCAGTCGATTTCCCGGGATCATCGGGAGCAAAAGTTCATTCATTGTTCTGATGTACGAGTTGGCCGCCTGCTTCTCTTCTAGAACTAAGATTTTCCGTCTTCAAAACCCGTTACCCAGACCATCGGAGACTCGGTGACGGAGACCCAGATTACGTTTCCTGAAGTCATGCCAGTTGTACATGATTCCACCAGTGCGGTTTAAATTAAACTTGTTCTCATCGCTAAATATCACATTATTCTATCCATCAGCTCAAGTGATGTGACTTCTGGCCCATTCCTGTCTATTTTAAAAACGACAACCAAATCTTTCTGCACTGCGGATGTGGTACAGACTGTAGGAGTTGCTGTGCACGCGGAACGTATATATTCAGTTGGAGGGACCTCTAGTTTTGATGCATTCGTACGTTGGTTCGGAGACCCGTGCAAGTTTTCTTATGGCCTTCTCGAGATTCTTTTTCTATTTTCATGTTTTCTCCTGACGACGTTCCGAATGGGATCATTCTAAAGTTACAACTAACTATTTTCAATCTGGATTTTTTCTCGGAAATCTGGTATATGCTTATCCCCAATTCTTTGTCTACGAGTATTTTGCTTGTTCTAGCTCAGACAGCCTTGAACCTCGCGCCATCCCTCTTTTTTAATAGATAAGAGGTCGCTGCTTTGACTCCGAATGTATAAGTTGAATGAACTTCGTTCACAAATCACGTGTGACGTGAACACTGTTCAACACCACATTCCTGGGTCCCTAAGATGAGACATTAATGATCAGGGTCTTTGGGCACGCAAACCAGTTCGGTGTTCTTACCGTTCATCCAGAGGTGAGCCTAATGGAATTTTGGACCCTCCGAGGCACTTCCCTGGATCAGTCGATTGATCTGTTTCACGCTTAAAATCCGTTCGTATTCGGTGCTCGAAAATCGACAATCTTCATAAGTCGTCCACTCTCAGTGGCCATGTTTCCGTACCATGCAGGACTGGTCTGATTGCTGCAACATACACTCGACCCTTGATAAGTCACGTCGACACCGCAGATGACTGAGGTTATCGAAAACTAAATGAACCTTCTTAGAATATCACCAAACCAAATAATGATGGAAGTTAAATTTCTTCGCGATTGAAACAAATGATCATCTTTGTTCGACTTATAAGGTGGACCGACCGAAAGATAGAGCAGCTTAGTTCGTTTCGTTCTTTTTCACAACAGCTTATAGGAATTTACTGAAAAATCTCTCTGGATATATCTATTGCTCTTTGAGTGTTCTTTTGTTTATCAAAATACAGTAAGCATCATTATCCAATCCGAATGTGTTGACTTTTTTTCCCACCGCATCTTGTTTTAACACTATGTTTTACATGTATAATGTGAAAAACGTTTATTCATTTACGGGAAGGTTCTGAGCAATACATATCACAAAAACGTGCAAAATGCACTTTCACAACTTCAACTCTCATTTACTTACTAAAGTTGTGAAATGCTACACTCCTCAGTGGTCTTTTGTATATCATCACAAAAACAAAGTGAACGTTTTACGAAGAACGCTGTTATTGTAGTATGCAAGGACCAGTAATCTTCCACGGGGGTTGCTCATGTTCAGTCTCAAGTGACAAAAACAGAAAATTCCATGAGCTCAGAGCTCGGTGAGTGCATCAGCAAGTACAAACACCAATATGGCTGCCTATTCTTAATCTTCATCAATGCCTAGAAAGATGGGCTGAATACTTCAATTTACAATTCAACTGGCCTCTTGCGCAGACTGCCATATCTTTTGATAAACGTTATGCCCAGTGGTCCGTGTCCCTAAATCCGCCCAACGAAGTTGAAATTTGTTGTGCACTTGCGCTCCTCAAGTGCCCCAAGGTTCCAGGCCCAGACGGCCTGTCACAAGCTGTATTCAAAGAGGCAGGTTACAATACGGTGAAGAGCTAACACGTATGTCCTCTAAAGTAAGGGAAGGCGAGGAAGTTCCTATGGATTTCATGGAAGCGATCATAGTCCCTGTCTTCAAGAAAAGATCCCGAACTATCTGTGGCAATCACAGAGAAATCAGCTTAATCCAGATTGCGACGAAGACTTTAGCGTCTGTCGTTCTTTGTAGACTGTCATCACACAGAGAAGAGCAAATCCGTTGGGAGCGAACGGGGTTTCGCCCTGATCAGATATTCACCCTCCATCAACTAACGGAGCATCGACACACTTACCGAAGGCCGATCATCGCCGTACTCCTGGATATCCGAGCAGCCTTCGATTCGGTTTGTACCACTGCTCCCTGGAAATGCCTGTTGAGAAACGGCGTGCCTGAAACGTATGAGTCAATCAAATCTGTCTACCACCATACTTCAAGACGAGTAAGAGCTTACGTTTAGTTTTCACTCTTATTGTTTCCGGTGGCGTTCGACAAGGGTGTTCTATTTCACTGTTTCTCCTTAACTTCGCAATTGATGACGTCCTTAAGAAATCGGTCGTAGGTGGTGGTTTCGAAATGCTCCCAGAGTGAAGGCTTACTGATCTGGAATACGCCGACGATATCGTCCTGCTTGCTTCCAACATCTCAGCAGCTCAGCTTCTGAACCGTATGATGACTGAAGTCACCCTGTACAAAATGTTCTTCACACCGTCAAAGTGTAAGGTGCTACTCCAGAGTTGGCGGGAGCATATACCCGCGCTCTACATGGGCAACAAAAGACTGGCTGCTACCGAAAGTTTTGTTTATCTGAGCAGTTGTATTACTAGAAATGGCGCCGACACAACATCAGTCTTTCCTTGGAAGGCCGAGTGTATAATACCACCGCGCGCCCCGTACCACTATATGGTTGTGAAACATGGCCCCTCCGAGTTTAAGATATCCGTCGCCTGGCTGTTTGATACACGCTGCTTACGTGGCATTGCCCGTGTTTGGTGGGAGCAAAGCGTCAGCAATGAAGTTCGCAAGCGAGTGTTTGGTACAGCCGACTCCTCCCCAGAAAAAACCCTATTGCAACATCGTCTCCGCTGGCTAGGACATGTATTGAAAAATGCCTGCCCAGCGCTTGCCACTTCGCGTATTTTTTGCGCTCCCTGGGCCTGAATGGATGAAAGAACGTGGAGGACAAGCAATGAATTGGCGCAGAGAAATGAAGAACCTTACGAAGTGTCTATCACCTATAGGGCCGTCTCGGTTGCCAGATTGGAACGGTAGAGATGACGAGGAACGCTGGCTTTTCTCACCAGTAGACATGACTCGAAACCGAAGTCAGCGGCGGGAGTGTATCCGCTTCTGTCGTAATCATTAAACAAGAACAAAAAAACGGAAAAACCCTGCCAACTGCACACAACAAAACAAGAAAAGAACTTTACTTTTTCATCTTTGTTTCTCTCCCACCATTCTAACTTCATATTCTCAATCCTCCCTGATTGTACCATGTTTTGTTTGGCACACAGTCTTCAACCAGGCACGTGTAATATATATATATATATATATATATATATATATATATATATATATATATATATATATATATATATATATATATATATATATATATATATATATATATATATATATATATATATATATATAATCACACGCGTCTGACTTATATGGCCACCTACAACCGGACCATTACATTTTAAGATTGACTATTAGGTCTTGCATCTTAAATAAACGAAGTATGAGCCTACCGCCAACCGCGAAATTGCTACCAAACCGCGAGATAATACAGTATTCTCAAAACGTGTTTATAATGTTTCGACTGAGTACAAATATCTACACTCCAACGAAAAGAATTGCTCCTGGCAGAATCAGAACTTATATATCTGTGACCGAAATCATCTATGGTGAACTTGACCTTCATAGTTTGAAAAATTATAATTGACTGCTTATTAAATTTGATCTTTCAAGGTGCAGACAAATGTATCATAGCGATTAAGCTCAGACAATTTCAATTTCTTAGAAAACGTAACAGGGATAACGGAAGCGATATTTCAGAATTTCATATTCTCAACCCTTGTTGGGTATAATATAAAATAATTCAGAACAAAAAACTCGTACCGAAGAAAATCTTTTTGATTCCGATTTCGACACTACGTGTAAGTTAAAAATCCGTCGAGGCAGCGGTAACATTGCGACAGTATACGACTGGGCATCAGTCTCAGAGTCCAGTCACCGGTCGATTTGTGGGCTACGTCTGTTCACACATGTTAATTCTGTTCAGACGTTTAATAGAATAACTTTCGTTTGTCCCCAGTTTCTTCTCACCTGATTATGTTGCTTGTGTACCAGGTGTTCCTGGTGTGTAGTTTAGCCTCTTCGCCATTGTTTATTCAAACTCTTCGGGAGTATGTTTTCGGTCTAGCTCACTTGTTTGGCCTATCCGACTCTAAACAGACATACACACATACATACATACGTACACACACACACACACACACACACAATCATGTGCCACTGTATTGATTGATTATCGTTTAATAATGCTATGTATCCAGACAGTCTCGGTTTTTACTCCGTTTGGTCCGGGATTTTACGCGTATTTTAGTCATTCGGTTAACGACAGAAAGGCGGTCACTTTAATTCCGTATGCGGACTTAATAACACATCTGTTCACAGGAAGTGTTAGTAAAAAAAGGAAATATTTCCCCCAATATCTAATCAGGCGTTTATTGCATATACGATACAGTTTAAGGAGCAAGTCCCATAGTCAAAAGACACTGCAGAAGTGGCTTGTGGGGAGCATTCACGTGAGAACCAGTTCATTGGTCCTGTTTTTGAAGAGAGGTTGTAAGTGGATGGGAAGAGGGAGAGTGCTCCATAGTTTGATGGTCCGGGGAAAAAAGGAAGAATAAAAGATAGAAGTGCGACATCTAGTGACAGAAATTTGATAAGGATGATTAGTTGCCCGGGTACGTGATGTTCAGGAAAAAGGTTTGGGAAGAGGAAACGCCGAAGCAAGTGACGGAGAACGAAATCCAAAATAGTACCGGTAGACGAAAAACAACGAAGGAACCGCCCGATGATGGGCTAGTGACGGCAGATTCGAGGTTAAAGAAGGGTCGTCGATCAACCAGATTGTCTTTCGTCGAACCCGATCAGGAGGAGAAGGAGAGGTAGACGAAGCTTCATTCCACAAGTGACTGCAGCATTCAAGTGCAGGACGGGTTTGGGCTTTGTACAGCAGATAAGCTGACGTGAAGAAGCGTCTGGCGCGAAACAAAACCAACTTCACGCGCCGCACGGAAGGCAAGGCGAAATATAAAAGCGGTCTCTGGCTATCGAATGCAGCCGACCAGGATTGTGAGACGAGAGCCAGGATTTCATCGGTAATGCAACGACGTCAGAATCCGTATCGGCGATCAATCAATAGTCCTTCGCGTTCCAAAAATGCACGCAGTTGGTCGGCGATGGTAGTTTCGAATACTTTCGAGAAAATGAGCGTGAGGGAGATCGAGCAATGTTAATTCGGAACAGAAAGTTCGTCGCGTGTGGGAATCATAAAAAATCATAGCGTGTTTCCAAGGAATCGAAAAGGTAGAAAGTAGGAGAGAGAGAGAGGCCAATTCAGGGGCACACATTTTAAGGACGATGGGTGGTGTACCGTCCGGGCCGGGTGGCTTGCATACGTCCAGAGAATGCAGCGCTTGGCGGATCTTCCTAGTGTTAATATAAGGTAGAAAATGGGGAACAGAGGGAAGGGAAGAAACCAGGGCAGTAGTATAAGTGGGGTAAGGTGGAGTTGGAGGCAAACCAGGATGCGAAAACTTCGGCTTTCTCGTGTGGTTTATAAACAAGATCACCAGAGAAATTACAGATGGGAGGGAAATTGAGGGGGGGGGGGGGGGCAAGAATTGTGGGAGACTGTTTTGGCAAGAGGTCAAAATGTCCGGCTGTCAGTGTCATATGAGAGTAAGCGTTCGGCTTTCCAGCGGACAAAGCGTTCTTTGGATCTCTGTATGATTGACGAGCATCTGTTCCTAGCTTGCACGAAGCGGCGGTGGAAGTCAGGATTTGGCGAGCGGCGCCAGCAGCGAAATTTTGAGCGCTTCAAGCGTACAGCACGATCACATGCAGGGTTGAAACACTCGGGGGATTCGGGTTTGGAAAAGTGAAGAATAAAAAGTTGCATACATTGAAGAACAATTTCAGTGAAGCTAGAAACGGAAGTGGAAACGTCCGAAGTAAAACAGAAATCGTTCCAAGGACAGGAAGCTAGGAAGTCGCGAAAGCCGTCACAGTTGGATGAACTGTAGGGCCAAAATGTGTGTTTCGAGTATGATGGAGGATGGGGGCGGTACAGGAGATAATACAGCGGTCAGATGAGCCAAACAGGAAGAGCAGAGATGCCTGAGAAAAGGAAGCGAGAATACAATCAAGGTTATGTGCACGATCACCAGCTCGACCGGGGATACGCGTGGGGAGGTCAGCTAGTTGGCACAGGTTTTTTTTTACTGCGGCTCGGTGTTCGGCTACGCGCTCCAGAGCCGAAGTGTCCTATGAATGAGTCAACCAATCCCGAATATGAACACATATCTCCTAAGACTGTATTATGGTATTTGGGATCCGTAAAAAACGAGTGCTCAATGTTCGAAGATAAGAAATCAAACGTCGTTGAGTCGCTACTGTTGGGTGACCGGCAACACAGAAGTAATGATTAAAATAAGGAGGTCGGAATTTCAGCCAAATCAACTGAAATTCACGACTAGAAAAGTCAAAATTTTGGAGTCCGAATGTGACGACCGGCTGGTGGGCAAAGGCACAGACACCAGCTATGGGTGGAAAAGAGAACCGAAAGGTGTAGTTGGAGAACTAGATGTGGGTGGTATCTGATGAGAGGGAGATTTGAGTTTCGAATAAAATAAGGGCTAGAGAAGATAGGAGAAATTGTTGTACAGAATCGATATTTCGGTTCAGTTCACAAATGTTAGCGAAGATGATCAGTTCATGCTTGTTTTCTGAGTGAGCAGAGCGAGCAAGAAAGCGAGTGCGTGTATGATTGCGTATTGTCAAGATTCATAATGTGAAGGAAACCGGCAACCATAATCCTGAGACTTAAGATGGCGAACCACATAAGGCCTCAATAAATCAGGCGTGGTAGTGAGCCGAGCGACGCTAGAGCTGTCTATCACCTGAACTTGCTCATTGCTAAAATTGTTACGGTTCTGGTATTTGTTTCTTTGATTCTTCATGTATGAATGCAATGGAACGGGTACTAGTGGTCCGCCGTACCATTTGAGGAATTCGGTGACCATTTTACGAAATTTTGTGTCCCAGTTTATCTGATGTATTAGTGATGCGAGGACGACAGTGGGAGTGCTGCCAGTCACCGCCACAAATGATCGTTGATTGTGCAGTTCGAAACTCATACATGTCGTCCGGCGCGTTATCACCCCGAAATTATTGAGAGACCTTCTGGGGTTATTCACTCCCAGTCTCATTGCCATGGTTCTAAGACTATTCCTAATAGTGCAGGATACCGTTTCCACTGCACTGTGACCATGAAATGTAAAAAACCGGTCTAACGTCTCCTGGTTCTCTACTTTCGGCCTTGTCGGGATCGCCAATCCGCCTTGTTCATGTGGTATTCGTTTTAGGCTGCGGAGTATGTCTCCTCTACGGCACTTGTTCATAATCACGAAATAAGAATTGCATTCGGAATAATTTCGTATCAACTAAGCCTTTTATAAATGAAAATTGCAACGAGCCACCATCAGCTGCGTTGACCAGTCTCGAAGTGGTGTAATCCAAGAATATTGAAATTGTTTTCAGTGATTTCTATTCGAAACGTTTAACACCATTTGCATCCAAAAGCATATAATGTAAACAAACATGCTCATCGTGCTTCCTTTTTGTTTTTAATTGTTCACCGTGGCTGTCTGCACACTATTAACGAGAAAACTCCCCTCCTTTGTTTTGTTTTTGTTTAAAAAAAGAAAATTGTCTTTTTTCGTCCCTTCTTTGCTCAGTGGGTATGATGCCTGGTATGGGTGCACCTCCACCATACACTCCATCTGTGCCTCAAAACTACGGACCACCGGCGGGTTACTGTCCTCCGGCTCCAGCACCGACAATGCCTGCTGGATCGTACAATCCCGCGGTAGGACCTGGTTGCAATTACCCACGACAACCTGGCCCTCCCGCGTACGGTACTCAACCACTTGCCGGACAACAGTTCGTCACACAAGGTGGACAGCCATATGAAGTTGTTTATGTAAAAGGAAAACCAAAGAAGAAGAAGCTAGGCGGTCTAAAAAATGCCGCAGTCGGTGAGATTGTCCCTCCCCCTTTCCGCTCATGTATTGTGCTGTCGTTCAAACATGTTCATCAATATTTTCAATTCGCTCCCTAGGGCAACTCTTCTTCATGTCACAGTTTTTTCTTTCAAATCGTTCCTTACGTTCCGCGGAATCTACTCAATTCGCACCGGTGGTAGTTAAACGGTTTAAAAGCGTTCACCTACCGCCTCAGAGGTTCGAGTCCCGTCACCGCCGGTCATTTTACTGGTTGACAGTAGTTCTCTTTTGTTGGACTCATTACCACTCCTGACCTGTTGGGATCTCGTGTGGTTCTCCATAACTAATTATCAGGATCTGGCTGCCGATAAAACTCCATACTGCAATAGGTCTTTGAGATGATGGGATATAATCCGTTGATTGCAATCATACAAAAATGTCCAATAATAAAAAACCTTACAGCGAACCAAAGAACACTCACGTCGTTATGCATGCCACGAAAAATAGATCAACTGTGATTTCGTTTTGGTCTCGAATGTTATCAGTGACTCACGCAGCATGTTTTCTGGTGACCGGTTCAACAACGTTGCCATATCTTCATTTAGTGTGATAGCTTGCCAGCCTCCATGAACCAACAAACTGTATGAGGTGGCTCAATTCATGCCAGCGATTCAATTAAGCTAATGACTAGAGACCGGACGATGTTCAGTCCCGCCCAGTCATCGGTTAGTGGCAATATTCTCTATTATTTTCGTCTTTTATTTATTTCCTTTATATTAAGGTATAGTAGTACAGTATTTCAGGGAGAGTGGGTCGCTGCCAACTGTGGAAAGTGACCGGCTGCGGTGGCGGCAGCAGCGCGAGGACACGAATCCAGGTCAGAAGGGTTAAACGCCCCCACCGTGGCGACCATTTGACCACCGCCGGTTCAGTTGCGCAGCACAACGTTCAGTTTTATTATCTTGACCTGTACGATAATAATCACTATACTAAACTGGCAAGAACGTGCATCCGCAGTTTTTGAGGTCAGTTGTCAACCGTTTGGCAATAGGCACTTAGGTTAGTTTTATCTGAAATATTAGTTTATTATTTTCCACTTCCCAGTCGTATTTGATCGTCTTATCGGTCACTGTTTGGAAAGCAGAATAAATCTGATTGGATTCGGGCGGGCGGAAACATTTTCCACTTACCTTTAGGATTTCATGCGGCAATTCTCCTAGTGGATGAAAGTATGGATTTGTTATGTGAACTTATAGCAGTCGCAAGATGTAAAAGTTATCTTGAACTTTCTCAACCTGTGATTATTTTCTCACCTCGTGGTTTCTGTTCTGCCGCGCTGTGTTGTGTTCCTGTTTTACAAGCAGTTACTCTGACTCTTTAGGAGTTTAGGTTGACAATGATACGGTATTTTTTATGTTTATTTGCTTATTTTTAGTCGTATAATAATGGTACAATATTTTGGAAAGAGGGTGTCAGCCACTTGGGTTCGGTTATGGTCAAATGGTAATCACTTACTAGTGTACCCGAACATGGAGGGTCGAATCGTAGTGACCACCAGTCCATTTTGCTGACAGGTATCCTCAGTGTTGTACAGTTTGTTGCCACTAGGGGTCGCCGTAGCCGTACTCCTTAAAACATTAGACCGTTGTGTCCATGAGATCTGTTACCCCTCCCATTGTATTCCAGCTTTTACACGAAACAAGAAAATGCCACAAAATGGAGGTTGCATCTCCAACAGAGATTCGTGCGCTTCTTTCTCATCATAACTTCATCAACAGAATAATTGCACGTTGAACAAGCGATCGCCAGTCTCATGACGATTCGCAAAAGTGCCCATTGATTTTCTCTGTTTACTGATACGTTTTCTCAACCTCCCGTTTTTATTAAGGATTGGCAAATGTTTGTTAAATTCTGTTCATGCTGATGTTCACCTTGGTTTGAGCATTGCTAACAAACCCAATCACAAGGCTTGATGAATCAGCAGTAATTGGTCTGTGAGTTCAGCTATTCTGATTGTTGCCTTGTTCTTGTGGAGGTAAAGCTTTTGTCCTGTGAATGTGTGCACTTGAGGCGCTTACGAAATGCATTACGCTAAGAGACTGTGGTAAATGTAACTGAATATTTCGTTCGTTGACGAGTTTGCTCACCCGTCTCCTCGTTTGACTCAAGTGCTTACAATCAGTAAAGATCCTTTTCTCAAATGTCCCTATTTTCAATCCTAGAAGCTCAAGTTCTTTCTCCTACATCCCTTTATTTCCCCTACCTCTATCTTTTACCATTCTTATCAACAGGATTGGCTTCTGGCATGGCCGGAGGTTATTTGGCGAGTCGGCTGTTTGGTGGTTTTGGTGGAGGTTGGGGTGGGCCATGTCATGTCGGTGGCCTTGGACGATGGGGCAGTTGGAGTTCATTGTCCAGCCTGAGCTGGTCCGATTGAGGCAGTGCACACAGCACACATTTTTGAGCAGAAATGCGAATCTGGTCAAGACAAAAAGCAAATCATTCACTCGTCTCGCATACCAGTCAACGCAATCATCTAATTGTGGATTTTATTTGTTTTGTCCCTTCTCAAATCGTCTCACTGCACATGCCCCGTTCATCTCAAAGTAAGCAACAACAATTATAAACAGATTGAGAATTGAGTATGATTTGTTCATTAAACTGATCCAGACATTAAAGGTTTTGCTTCTCAGCGGGATTCGCATCCATTCGTGAACGCCACACACGCTTCAATGCCGCATGCGCATTGCGCAAATAACTAAATCATACTGCCTACTGCTCCTCCACACTGAGACCGACGACTTTCACATTTAGTTCAGTCGAATTTGCCAGAGACGAATCGTTTCATTTGTGCTTATTCTAAAAGCCGTTTGAATTGATCATGAAAAGACTGAATCATCATAGAGCCTATCAAGGCTCAACCGGACGTTGAAAATTCACGGCAGCGTTCGTTGCGCAGTTGTATTTATCTGGCTTTTTAGAAATCGTCAGCTGGGACCACATGTCTATGGAGTCCCACCTCGGACTGAAAATCGAAGCATGAAGTATTGTTTGGCGCTTACACGTGAATCTCCCTCAGTACGCTGACTGTCAATGGCTTGCTTCACGTAAAAAACCCCACCCGTCATCACTCTCGGTGATCGACTTCTATTTTGAGCGTTTTCTTAGAGTGAGTGTGAATGAAAGTGGAGCCAATATGAACAGCTTGTAGGGCAAACAGGGCTTCTTAAACAACGAAGCAAGCTTTTGCGGGTCAGTCCGAATAGCCTAATGATTAACAGCGCCAAATTGCAGTCCCGCGTTCCGCTTTCGAGCGCCAGTTGATAATCGGCAGATGTACAATGCACACTGATGATTCCAAACAAACTAGGTGGTGTAGTGAATTGAGCGTCAATGCCATATGACGGATAATTCAACTTTAGCATAGAAAATCCCGTCTGGTATTCCGTGTTTAGAATTGTGAATCTTAGGATTTTTAGGCACTTTATTTCCCTCCCCCCTCCCTAAATGTCAGTCTTTGGAGTAGAAAATCTGAATTGTTGCAAAGCATTCGAAGCGTGAACCTTGACACAGTGAAATTACTGATAAACATGACTGGCTGTTTGACCCACCCTCTTGATCATATATTTGAATGTGCCGAGGCAGTTGCTGATACCATAAAGTAGATCTGAAGCATAAGACACAGGGGTCTGTATGCATTTCAGTTTGGTTGTTGAAATATCGATGCTGCTCATCAAGACGCCCAGAGGAGTAGACAGCGCTGGTTAGAATGTAAATGTACTATTGTTGTATCGTCATCAGAGTTGGTTATAACAACAGATCCATAAATCATCTTCAGCACTCGTACGGTTTTACCGCGAAAGTGCACATTCTGAGATAAAACTATTCCTATTGTAGTGAATGATTTCATTCGAGGCGTCCAGGTTGTTTAGTCATACAAACAGCACAACCCTTTAGTCATCAAAATTAAAGGAATTTGTAGACTTTTTTCCTTTCAGATCAGTTCAAAATTGGTAATGACTAGATGCATGGAAGTGATGACGAGATAGATCAGTCTCTCTCCATAATATTCTGATGAGCGTGCCTTACCATTCATCCTCTTAATATGCACTTGTGTGCTGTGATTTTGGTAGCAACCTCGGTGAGGCATAATGAGCAAGTAAACGGCGGATGAAGGCATAAGTGCACATTGTGTAGACAAAGATGGAGTTCAGATGCAAAAGTGCCACTGGCTGCGGTAGCTCGGTACATCCCATTGGACCGTAACCCGGAAGTCCTACTCGGCCAAGTCCACTAGTTCAGCTTTTCATATCTTCTCGCGGTGTCTTGGATTGACCATCTCAACACATCTTCCAAGCGCTACCTGTTTCAGAGAGTTTGTCTGTGGAAATGCGGAACAACTCGACCATTGTAGCGTGTTCACAATAAGAGTTTAACTGCTGGTCCCTGGTATAGAGGGTGTCTGAGAGGAGTAACACCTCTAAGGTAGTATACTGTTGTGTCTCTTGAGGCATCTTCCAACTCCGGCCTCCATCATTTACCCAGCTCTTATCTGTGGCTTCCCGAAGCTGAAGCAGGCATCAGCGGCCGCACCCTGGCTAACCGCGTGACAGGTGGGCTAAACCAGTTTAAGGGTAACCAAAGTCTAAAACCTCGACGAGACGGTGTTCGGCGTGCAAAGATATACTCCTGGATGAGCGGACGAGATCTACTGATCCAACGGCTGCAAAGGAAAACTGTCAAATCTACCGGACCCGGTGTACCGGAAGAGACGAATGAGCCTCACAACAGGCCATCGGCTCATCTGAAGCAACCCAGCTGCTTTGTAGGCTGCACTTGGTTGTGCAAACGCTAGAGGTGCATCCTTGAACAAAAAGACTTGATGAGTTAACGCCAACTTACTTCCTACTCTGGGCTGGGCGACCGAGTAGTACAACAGTCCCGAACGGTGCCGGAGACATCGCCTCGTACTATATTCCCGATAATCTCCATGAATAATGTTCGCGATATTCATGAAGCTGACTTATCCTCCAGCAGGAGATAGTGGCGTAAAAGTGGAAGAAGACCTTACACCTAACCTCGCAGTTGCTAATAGGTTATTCTCATCATATGCGAGCCGGTGCACAAACAATGATAGTCTCTGTGTTTCCTCTATCTATCGCGGTCATGATTTCGCGTCATGGGAGGACCGATCTAGCAGCCGCAGTGCACGCTCGGCTCTTGATGAACAAATAAATTTCGCATCGACACCGCTACCGACTCCGGCATATCATTTCGGCATGTTTCAAAGGCGAAAAGAAGTCCGGCACAGAGTTAATGACTGCTTGCAGTCACTACCACCCCAGGGGTTCCGCGACCAGATTTGACCGAACCGTAGAGTCAGTTGCTTCGTAACAACTTGTTTTTGGGGTACTTGAAAACATCCAAGGTTCATATGAGAATAAACTCAATCAAGACTATATGATGTAATGTCTTGTCAATTCTTACTGGCACATTCCAAAGAGATTTCATGTCACATTTAGCACTCTGCTGCTTCCTGTGATAAAAATAGTTTTCCGTGCCGAAAAATGAAGAGGTGATGAGATCACTGAGTCGCAGAAGGTTAACATGCACGTGATGTGTGTCAAAAAATTTGCGTTGTCTAAATGTATCTAAATAAAGTTCTCATCGTGTGTATGTGTGTTTGTTTGTCAGGTTACCGCCCGGTAATTTGGTTTTCGCTCTGCAGCTTGTCATTCTGATGTTAGTTTTGCTTCTCGTTCAACACGTTCCTATAGAAGACTACTCCTAACGTTTACCACTAGCTGTTCGATAGTCCTTATCACTGAGTACCTTTTGAATTCCTTTGACGAGGCAAAAATAGAATGATTTGGTATTCATTTTGTGGTTCATTTAGCATAGTTTCCAGTTCAGTAGTAGAGTAGTTTCTAATCTGATCCAAACTACGTCTGCCCAGTAGCTGTTCAAATTGATCTATAATATGGTTTCATTCACAGTTCGAAAACCGTGGCAGAATCCGCGAGCTGCAGTGCACATCCATCGAGTCCCTCCACCGGTGACTAAATCCCGGTTGGTGTCTGCGTGCTAGTCCAGTCGTTTCGATTGTCCTTGTGTTGATAGGTGACCGTGCGGAACTGGATCGTTTTAATAGCTTAGCGAGTTTTTTGAATATACACATTTTCCACTCTTCCATGTCCACCTTCCCCTCTGAAGTTTGCTGTGGTTAATCGTGGTAGCGGTTCCGCATGGACGAGATGATCAGTAAATGTGTTGGCAATAACTTTCAATCAGCATGTTAGCTCGCTGGCCTCGTTGTTTTTTCCTGTAGCTCATAGATCTAGCATCATGAACCAATTAATAACGACCCATACTGTGATATTCCTAATAATAATACTCCCTTATTTTGTTTTCTTGTTTTCAGCTTGTTAGAAAAGTCATTATGTGGACGCTATCGTTCTTTTACTATCACCCTCGCCCAAACTTTCCACGCCCTATTTGGTAACGGTTTTCATAAACCAGTTTACACGGTTCACTCATTTGACGTCTGTCTGTTTCGATTTCGATTGTCACGTTTTGCGCGAGAATCCCAAACGTTCATCTCCCTGAACTTATTAACGCAAACTGATTCCTACTGTAATATTTCTCTCCGTACCTTTATTTTCAATGCGTCTCTAACGTGTACTTGTCAAGTAACGATCTGGACCATGTTTAGGGATCTCGCTTCACACCAAAGTGCCCGCATGATCTCTTGTTTGTTCTACTTAATTCTGATCAATTTTACTTTCAGCTGTTTTTTTCTTCTCATCATATCCACTTTGTTTTCAAGCTTACTTAACCTTCATTTTGTCCAAAGTACAAATATACAGTCAACATGAGTGAATTTCCTGTATAGTCGGTGAAATCTCACTCCAGTCGATCCCCCCTCCCCCGTGCACACACACACACAGCAGTTCGGCATGAAATCTCAATGTGCGACATCAGATGTGACGAATAACGGAGTTAATAGGAGTATTTCATTATTCAACTAGAACTTGCATATTTTACTGCATTTAGTTACCATCTGGTGGTCATTGCCATCAACCCGTGCACAATTGTTGGTCAACGTAATATCACCACGCTGCTATTTTTCATCTCATTCGTTATGCTGGCAGTTAGGTGTAGTAGAACAACGCTGATTTCACTGACGAGTGTCGATTGGTGTATTTCTCGATCACCAACGCCTAAGGAGGATCGAACCCTGCCACCACTGATCGCTTTGATGGTAGGCAGCGATGGAACCCTTACCACGCCAGAGCTGTTGGGGCCCTGTGTGGTCATTCCCTCCGGGAGCATTATTGCGAGTTATTCTTGACCACACAGTGGGATTTCAAAGACATGGAGTATGTCCTTTCTGTTTCGGTCGTGCAAAGGCCTAAAGTCAAAAAATGCCATGTATCAAAAGCACTGCATTACATACATTCCAACTCAGCACAGTCTAAGTGATTTTTGCGCGTGGAAGGTGGAGTCAGCCAACAAAGTATAATCGATCCCACACTACTCGCAAGTAACTGCGATATTATATATATAGTTACTTGAAGCTAAAGTTCAATTAACGAACTGTACGCTGAAAACAAACCAGTCTCGTTGCAATTATGTCCATCAAAATTACTGAACCTACTAAAGTTGATTCGTAGTTAGAAATGTGATCTTACTGGAACTGGTTGAGTAGACTTGAACAAAGTCTGATTTTTTTGTCAGTTCCGGCCATGACATGAGCACAGGTCCTTCGAGCTAATAGGGCATTCAACCCAAATATCGGATTCCGTACACTTTCAAACTGGTAGTAGTTGTGATTCGATGTAAGAAGATTCTCGGCAATCTTAATTAGCATAGGGCTGAGTCAAAGTACGGTCCGCGCGCACGACAGTCCAATTTTCGTGTGCAACTTAACAAATACCCTTTGTTTGTGAGAGACATTTTGTGCACGTGGTTTCAATTCATCATCGACTGTAAGGCTATTTTTAGTATTCAAATAGGTGGTATCGCCAAAATTAACCCACATGCACTGTCGAGTTATTTTTTGTCAAACACAAGTTTCTTCTTTTCCATCTGAGCGCTACCTTCCAATGAATAATTCGTTTGAACACCAGCGCCTTCGCAGAACCCGGCGTTGTGTTCGGAGTTAATGTTGCGTAATAAAATATAGGAGGAAAGAAACAAATATGAGAATGAGATTTTTTCATTTAGACTTACAAATAACCATAAATAATGTCAAGTCGAAAATGCCTGGTTGAGGCATCAGAACTCTCGGTAGCAAACAAGCTTGTATTTTTCTCGACCAGCTGCCATTTTACAGAAGAAATGCAGGCTCCCTCTTGATCCCATCTCTCATTGTGTACCAATTCAATTGAACCCGCAGAACAAGTTACGTAAGTCGAGCAATAAGAAGACTGCCTAAATAAACGATTAGTGAACTGGGGGACAAACAGCAATAACCATTCGTTTGATAGAATTGGGTCGTTCAATAAATTTAAAGCTGGATTTTCATTCTATCTACACTGCCGAGGTAAGACTACCAAGGAATACCAAAAACTGGATTCCAGCCGCCGCCGAGGCGATCGTGATTTAGCTGGCTAGCCCCCGCTATGCGCCCGCAAACAATACGTGAGATCTCTTACTCTGCTCATAGACACAGGATAACGTCACGAAATCAAGAACACTAAGCAACCGACGTTACAGTTACCAACGCATAATATCGCGTACCACCAATAGCGTTGTAATTATTTGGGACACGAAATAGTCATTCCTTGTTATCATGAGTACCGATTTCCCATTTCGTTTCGTCTATTATATGCGTCTCCATACTTGTGAAATGTCCTTTATTTAGCCAGGTGTGAAGCACCAAATACAAATCAAAACATGAAACGGGGAAAAGGATCATCGCTGGCGTTGAGCTATGTCTCACTTCCACCTACTTCACTTTCAGTCACACTCTACACAAACAGACTAATGGCGTAGCCATGGGCTGTCCTGTATCACCAATTGTAGCCAACCTGTTTCCACACTCAGTCGAATCCAAAGCACTCATTGGCTTCCACAACCTCCCACGGATTTATGTCAGGTACGTTGATGATACGTTTGTGATTTTAAAATCGAAACACAAAGAAGGTTTCCTTCGGTGTCTCAACACACAATGTAGCTCCATCAAAATCACAATGGAAACCGAGACCACGGCGAGGGTAATCAATTTTCTAGACTGTCGTTTACAGGTGAATGATTCCCAGACATTTGCAACAAGCATTCACAGAAAGCTCACACACTGACAGATATCTGAATTTTTATTCGGCCCATCCACAATGTATCAAACGTACGCTCATTTCGCCGTTAGCCAACCAAGTCAACAAACTCTGCAACGAAAACACTTCTCGCAAACAGGAAATGAGACGACTACAGAAAGTCCTACAGGACAACTATCCACCAAGGCTAATTGGACATGAACTGATGAACACAACCGCGACAAAAAACAAGGATACAACAGCCTGACTGACTTTCGTTGGCATCCCGTACAGGTCGGGTACCTCAGAAGCAATCAGAAAGGTACTGGGTAACTACGACGTCCGTGTGTTCTTTCGGATAAACAGTACTTTGCAGAGTCAACTCACAAAGACGAAGGACCCACTCCAGATACAAGACCAAAGTAATTGCATTTATAAGATCAACTGCAAGGACTGTCCTGCCACATACATTGGGCAAAAAAGCTGGCAGTTAAAAGTGAAGCTTTTGGAACGTGAAAGGAAAGAGAAATCCAGGCCGATTGACACAATTAGTCTCACGAAATTGGAGCACGACTCGGCTATCGCACTCCACGCCATAGCCGAGAACCACACCATCAATTACGATCATACCAGAAACCTCCAACGGGGTTCCCGTGCATACACGGAGCTTCTATGTGCCGACGCTTTGGCAATTACCGCCCACCCCACACGCCTTAACCGAAACGATGGTGCAGAGATTCCAGGCATATGGACGGCACTGACATCACGGATGTATAAACACCCCAAAGGTCACAGCACCTCATTGATCTCAAATAACCACGCCGACACTGAGAGAACAGAGACCCACTCCCACCACCTACACCCACGGTGCACGTATACACATACACACACACATGCAGACACCAACACACTAAAAGTCTGACACCCAATGGCTAAGATTATTATCCCAAGATCATTCGATTGCGAACTGGTCTTGAGAAAGGTTACCCGCGGTAACCGAAACGTCGACTTACTACCATCTTTTCCGATAAGGCTGTTACCGAATAATAAACACTTACCTATAAAAGGATTATACAGTTGCGATTTATCAACGTCGTTATTAAGAGCATCAGGAATTTGCTGCTTATAGTATGGTAATAGTGACAAGACATCCCAACTTTGAAGTGTTGCAGTTCTTTTATCCTTGCCCGAGGTGTGCGACATTTGACGGACTCGAGTGCAATTGGTCGGTCCAGTAAATGACTTGTTTTGTCTAATCACTTGTGAGAAAATCTCTAGCCAAACGGGCTCTACTTTTTGGCGACCCATTCCCCAGCTGATTCAGTAAGAGTAGTTTGAGCGATATTTGGAATATTTTGCACACTGCGACTTTCTGAAGGTGCAATTTTTCTAGGTTGGAAACCAATGGAAAACATGGGTTAGAATTGGGTTTCCAAAGTTTTGAGAGCCTTTTGCAAACTGCTACTTTTTCAAGGGGCAACATTTGACAGACTTGAGTGTATGGCACTTGCATGCTCGGTTCGACGAAACAGTTGTTCTGTAGCGGTGACCATCTTCGTTCATACTTTTACCACGTTTATTGTTTAACTGGACGCTGACTGCCAAGCGCGGTTGCCATTTGACCGTTGCTCTTGCGCACACTCTCACGCACGCTCCCAAATACACGCTAACCACTATCTCTCCCAATCGCCTTCTCGTTCTCACGGGTCGTGGAGAATAACGTTCTGGTTAACATATTCGTACAGTGCCGAGCAGTGGATTAACGTGCAAGTGGTCCCCGCAGTACAAATGACCGAAGCACGCGTTTACTAAGGAAACCGCGAAGTAAGATCTAACCAACCTTACAGTTCCTCGGTATTCATTCTTAAGCAACTTACAAGTTACATAGGAGACATCAGAGAAAAGGTCACGTGGATATATATTCATATAAATTACCGATAGCTTAACGATTACCATGTTTTTCATCAGCGATACGAATAACTGATTTTGCTTGTTTTCTGATCTGACCCACCAGCTCCAATATGAAGATTCTTCTGCCTTCCAACAATCTCGTTTTATTGCTATCAAACAGACAGTTTGTATACCATACATGGTGAACATAGCTAAATCTTTGCACGAAAACTTATTGGTTCAACTGTTACTCTTGACCGTCTCATCTGACTGGTTACAAATCCAATTCATGGATTGGTCCAGTTGTCATGAATCTGTGACGGAAAACATCACGAAAATCACCGCAGTTAGAACGAATCGACGCTTTGTTCCCGGTGAACGGCGTACAATGGAAAACACTGACTGATGTCTGGTAGATTACCTTTGGCCTTGAACTTCCCGTTGGTTGACATGGGTGTCCACTCGCGTTGTGACATGTTCGATCACTGTCTCAGCCGAAGGTGATTTTCCTGCTGCCAGTCGACGTTTGCTGCAATTTTCCGATGCTATCCCGATTCACTGATGGAAGCCCAGCCGGTGCATGCAGAAGCCGTTATTCGTCTCCCTAGTGAAAATATGACAATTGTGGAACTGACATCGGTATATTAATGCACACAATCATAATCGCTGGTGATATATAACCTTTAGTATGTACCTGATGAGTGACAGCTTAATTTATCCAGATAAATATGGTACAAAGTGGCTCTGCTGTGCTCTCTTTTCCAGTTGGTATTTGCTTATTATTTGTGGGTTTTTTGAACCCCGATACTGATTAAGACTGTTTGTTCGTTGGTAACTTATGACGTGAACTGCTGCTAGACCATGTATACAGCTTTGTTATGCATGTGATTGTTGTTTGCTACTTGGCACATGATTAACCTTTAGTGAGTTTCTGTTCTTTATTACCTTTCCAATCTTCACATATTTTCCAAGCCGAGTTGCGAATTAAATTCCTCTCTTACAGCGCTCATATCAATATAATATGGTTGGCCAGTAACTGAAGCATTGAAAACGGGCTTCTTTGTCACTGCGGCTTCCAGAGAAATCAAAAACGTCCTGTGTCTTCTTGTGTGATGGTATTGCATGACATAGCGATAGACGCCATCGTTCCGTGAGCAGATAGAACACTATTGTTTATTTAGAATTGAATGGAAGCTGGGGTCAGCGCAGTGGATCGATGGCCCAGTCAGCTCGTGTCGAAACGGAACAAAACCATCCAGCAAGCCGCCAACGGTCACTAGCACCGAACTGAACGGAATGAATCAATCAGCGATCGAAACTAAGTCAGCCAATCGGGTACTCAAATAAAAGAGGCCGTCGTAAGACCTGGTTATGGAGAATTTTAAGAACTAACGCGCTTCGCACAATGTTCTCAACTGCGGTCACCTACTATCCTATATAAACTGCTTGTTTTTGTGTAATAAAGCAACGCAATTGGGAAGCATAGAACTCTTCTTCCGAGAACTAGTAGACAGTCGTGGAACATTGTGTCCGAGAAGCTCGACGAAACTCACAGTGGTTTGGCGATGAACATTTCGAAAACATCTGTCACACCTTTTCCGGATCCGTTAGACATCGCTTAGCAGACGAATGGAGACTGTTGAAGCAGAGAAATCTAGATTCTACTGTTTTTGTGTCTGTAATCCGAGTCCAAAGACTGTCATATGGCGATGCTATGTCACTACCTTGGAGATGAAGTGCGTCGGGTTTCGAGCACACTGATGTTCGATGTTGACGAAGACCAAGAATATCTCATGACAGTGATGCAACAGATGGATGAATACTGTTTGAATCAGTTAAACGAAATGTTCGAACAGTTTCAGATTGTATGCAGAGAATGCCGTGAAAATGAAACTGTCGATAACTACGCTATTGTACTAAAGATTCTAGTGATATCGTGCAATTTTTGCAGCTGCTTGAAGGACAGTTTGATAGGAGACAGTCTAGTGACCGGAATTCGGAATGATGTAAACACAACAAACCGGTGCTGATGCGCCAACTGGATTTGAAACTTGCATTGATATTTTCAAGAGCGAAGAAGCTCCCACTAATCAGATGAGGTGTCTCACAGAGCATTTCACCATGACTGAGTTGAGCGGTGTGACGAAATCTGCGCGCACAGCGTGTACGTTTTGTAATCCAGGCATCACAAGTGAAAAGATGATTGTCCAGCTTCAGGGAAGATACAGTACTTCAGATTTCCAGAATCTAGCTGAATCCCGTAAATGGTCAACAAGCTGGAGGTTCAACGGTTTCCAAAAGACGGTAAGAGTTCGTGAAAATGGGGAAGGACGATTTTCATTGAAACTAATTTATTGACTGCATCAAACGTTAGAGCGACACCAGACACGAGGCTAGATAAGGTAGTTATTGTTCAACCGGCTACAAGGTGAGCAGTTGAATGTGTGTTTTCCAAATGGTGAAAACCATGTCCCTGCAGCACGTGGACAAACGACGAACAGACCCATGGCATCGAAGAACATACGAACTGCTAAGAGCAAATTACGTATAAGCTATGTCTATCTACTAAAAAAATAGTTCGTGAATTTACACATGTGAATTCCAGATAGATCCGGGTGACGGAACGGGATGACTAGCACACGGGTGTGTTTCAGATACGCGAGCCCTTTTGGTACTTACGAGTACATCCGTTCGAAAACTGCCTCATGGAGTGATAATTGATCCCCAACCATTTACGCTAAGACAGAATCAGCAGCACTAACACCGGGGAGATGTTCGGTCGACCGAAGAGATTAGCGGCAAAACAGCTTTACATCGGCTTTTTAAAGGTATTGAATCGGCTGACGGCAAATTGGCGTATTTTATCTCATTGTGAATCTTGTTCAAGCGTTAGATTCACACTGCAGCAATTAAATTAATAAAGTATCAAGTTAATTGTGACGAGGATATAAGATAAGGGTGGTGTGTGGGAAATACAATTTGCTTTAGAGGGGTTTTCTATGCAATTCGGCGTTGATCACTTATTTGCTCATCATTGCACGACCGAAGAACGGCACGCTGAATTTATGCTCTAGAGTATCAGAAAATGGAAAAAGGGCCCAGAGCGAAGATGGATAAAGCTCCTGGTCCAGATGAGCTATCACCTGCTGTACTCAATGAGTGTGCTGACGCCTTCTCGGCTTCACTAGCCAATATCTTCAGTAACTGTCTAGCAAGCGGAAAAATCCCTGACATTTGGAGTATGAAAAAGATAAAACCTGTCCCCAGGAAAACAGCCGGGAAACACCGCCCCATCGCCTGCACTTCTGTGATGCTCAAATTGTTTGAGAGGCATTTATTACCGTGGATTAACTCGAGGTCTGCTGGAGGGGACACATACCAGTTTGTTTATCGGTCTTCGCGATCCACATTTGATGCCGTAGTCCATTTATTAGCTTCGGCACCAGACGGGAAATGTCAGACTGTCAGAAAGGTGTTTTTAGGTTACAAAAACGCATTTGGTCGCCTTGATCAATCAGTATGCTCTTAGTAAGTGGTGTTGACTCAAAGGTCTACAAGCTGATTTCAGACTACTTTACTAATCGAAGACATTTTACTAGTTTCAACGGCCAAAAGTCCTCTTCTCTCCCAGTTTACTCCGGTGTATTACAACGTGCAATTTTGTTTGCACGTTGAACAACTTCCAATCCTGTCAACATTCATTGTTTGCGAATGCGCCGATAATGTAGTTTTAGGATGTAAATCACCGACACTCGAAGGAATTTACCAAGTTCACCTCAAAGTAAACGAAGTTGGTACCTAGTCTTCACCCCGCTCCCTTGTATTGAACGCATCTAAATGCCCGGATGTATTATTTTCCTCACTTTCTGATGAACCACACAGAGCCCTCACTGAAAGGTTTCCTCTCCTATCTGCGAATAATGAACCCATATCAGTATCATCAACGGGTAAGTATCCCGGTGTTACACTGTCCCATAGTCTTTCACGATCCGTGCATGTTCAACAGACTTTTCGTAAAGTTAGGAAGTTGTCATTCTTCTCCGTCAAAGACTACTTTTCGTCCCGAGTCAGTTAATTTTTAAATTTGTAACGGCATGCCCTCTCCCTCTGTGGTTGTACTGCTCTCCAGTTATTTTCCCTAGCCAATTAAAGAAATATCTTAACTTGATAATAAGATCTATAAAAGACACCTCTAAGTGCAGTGGCATACTCAGAGATACACCTGTTGATACTATCACTGATAAACACCTCCATGCTTGTGGCCAGTTTACTTTCAAAATGCTTTCAGACATGCGCATTCATCTACACAACGAACGTCCAAAAGCTGTGTTTACAACATGTAAGCGCTGAAATTTCAAATTTCCATTCGCTCTATTTGCACATCGCAATTCTGTTTTGCCGTAGTATGCTCGCCTGCTTGTTGTTCCAGTGAAAGTCACCAAAGACCTACGAAACTGTTCACCTGGATGAAAACTGCCATAATTTGTACGCATCCCCTGATTCCGTATGTATGATGTAAACGCCGAGAATATACCCAGTCGGGTTCATAGAGCTACTACAAGCTCGAAAAAACTTCACAATGTAGTATGCTTTCTAAACAGTCGGGGACTGGAATGATCTTTTGAAAATGGTTCTGAATTTGAAATGAGCTGCCTGAGTTTAGCTGAAGAATGCATGTTTACTCACAGCCGGGTGATCAGTTATTTCTTCACGGAAATAAATATTTATGCGTGTTTGCTTGTAGTTTTGTGATAACGCTTGACTTACCTTTTAAAACAATCACCTTGGCTGCAGTATGCACAAGTAAAGATGCACCGAAATCCGGAGGAATACATCGTGTTACTTACTGTTACTGACTTATGTTTCCAGATACGGTAATGTTATTGTAATAGGGGGGATGATCTGGAGAACACACGTTCACTCATGCAGCATACAAGAAAATATAAATAAAACCACTAAGGGTTCAATGATTGTGGTGCGTCTGACTGCCACTGCTTCCATGGTTTTCAATCCTTTGAAATTTCATACTGTACGATAAATCTCATATTATGCAAATGAAGGGAATCTACCGGGTCGGCTGATATAATACAAAAATTGTAAAATGTACGGAAAAACTTGTTTTTTCGTTTTCGAAACTTGCATTAGAAAACGTAAAACGGTGCAAACGACGGTAGGTGGGATAAAAATAAATGCCACTTGTGAGCCGCTTTGTCCAATGCGTGATTCACTGCTGACTACTTTAATGCTTGTTAGTAGGCAAAATAGTGGAAAATTCACAAAAGTAGAGAAATCACGCGGATGCCAGTACACTGCTCCCTTTGAATGTCGCCGGTGAAGTTAGAAGTTAGTAAAGCGGATTAGCGAACTCAAACAATATGTCGCCCTTATGTTGTAGTGAGACCCAAACCAGTCCGGTTCAAGCTGCAGCTGATATCCGTCCACGCTTATCAGGCCGGACATGACTGTCCAGCTTTTGTGTCATCTTCGCATGCGCCATCCAATCGTGTTCTTATCAATATGTACGCTCATCGCCTTGCCTACTAAAACCGTTCTAAAGAGAAATTTCATTACACTGTTCCAGTTCCGAAATTTGTGTTCTTCTTCTGACTGGGTAGTCAGGCCAGGGCTGACCGTTTTAAAAGATACTGACGTTAAACAACGACTGAACAAGTGTATGTTTATCAGTGCTTCAGTCCTTAGAAATGTATGTGCATCATTGTCTTCAAAGAATCACGTTCTCCAACGTATCATGCCATCACTGTTTCCCTGAATTCTTCTGGAATACCCGATTGATATGCTGTTCCTAAAGTGAGGGCATTTATTGTTTCCTCTTCAACGTTCACATACACTGCCGTATGAAACTTTACTAATGTTATGCGTCACTGTAAAACTTATTAACTGATCCACGTTCCTGCACGAATTGGTTGCAAATATCACTCTCAACTTAACTTGTGCATGTGTCCTTACTCAGTCTTCGCTTACCGTCAGTGCAAAGCGTAGAACCCTTAATCTTGGCAACATATCGTTTGAGTCCACTTATTCGCTCCACTGGCTTCCAACTTTCATGGTCATTTTCACTGACGAACAGAGTTCGAGCATGTGCCCGATTCCATCTCCAGTTTTGTAAATTTCACACTATTTTCGCTATAGGCAGTATGGTGTAGTATTTGGATGACAAGAAAAAATTTCCCTGGAAGTACACGACCAGTTTCGCGGTTGTTTCCGCTCATGAAGTATGTGAACCCTATTTTGTTTAGTAAAAATTATTTAGGTAATAAGTTGTGGATTTCGATCACAAAAGGTGTCGGCGGATTGCGGGGGCTCAAAATTGCTGTCGAGTTTTTGAGCACCGTGCAGTGAATTGCTCTTTGCATATATATTATATATATATATATATATATATATATATATATATATATATATATATATAGAGAGAGAGAGAGAGAGAGAGAGAGAGAGAGAGCTAATCACGGGAAGATGTGATAAAGGCAGTGATCCAAATGAATTTTCACTAGGGGTGCCAACTAAATTTACTCTGATTTCATCTTCAGTGTTAATAAGTTCACTCAGCCTACTCTTAATCCGTAAAATTTTAGGGATTGTGGATTATTATAGTATCCATCTCACTGATGTTTAATAAGGAAGCTCTAGAATCGCGGTGCATATAGTGCACGTCGATTGCCTTTAAGATATTGGAATCACTTTTCAGTAAATTTCCACTAATGTGAGAGCTCACGACTCCGGTCCGATCGAACACAGCCACTGGAATACCCCACTAGATGCCGTTGTGTCTTTGGTCGAATAAGGTTCGGTTTTTAATCCACAGATAATTTGGATCTTTCAGCATTTGGGATAAAATTTAACATGATCCACGGGACGCTTTGGCCAATGCATGTGATGGTCAGATCGCGTCGTTGGCTACAGCTCAACTGTTTCCGGTTGCGCTGTTTGTGGCACACGAGTGGTATCTGTTGTGGGTGACGGAACAATTGAAGCACAGTCGTTGGTCGGTGTCTACCTCTCCAGACTGTCATCAAGGTGGGAAACTTTAAGACGGTCAATGGACACCTTCGTGTTTACCGTTTCGATCATTTATGTAAATTCGATTGCCTCGCTCGAGCATCCTAAAGGGACCTGCTTGAACTCGCCGTGCTTACTCTATGCTGACGATCTGAAGATGTGGTGGGTACTTCGTTCTGACACGGACAAACGATCCCTGCAGCACGACCTCGACAGGCTGGCGCATTGGTTCAATACATGGGCCCTCCCAATAAACTTAGAAGAGTCCGCACACATGCGCATAGGTCGAATACGGTCAACGTCAGACGATACACTCCCTGGCACTCTGTTGAGAACGGCAGCCTATGAGCGTGATCTCCGGGTGGTACTGTCAAACAACTTAAAAACGAGAGGTCATACAGATAGAGCATGTGCCCTAGCATGGAGAATCCTTGGAGCAATCTACCATTCCTTCGTAAAACTCTCTTATGATGCTTTTCGGCTGTTTTACACCATACATGTTAGACTTTGGTTGGAGTATGGCGCTGCGGCCGTATAACCGTGCACCGCCGCCGAATCAGCCAAGTTTGAAAGAGTTCAAAGAGCTGCCACTCGTCTCATTGCGGGTCTACGCGGAACTAGCTACAAAAGTCGCCTACAAGCTACCGGGCTGTTTCCAGAAGCCTATCAGAGGAAGCTAGGTGACCTCTTTCGCGTCCGTCACATTATCTGAGGCTATCTAGGACCAGAACTTCAAGCGATCTTTCAACTACGTGGACTTTGTAGTACGCGGGGACACTCACTGACACTCCTAAAGTCGGAATCTATTGGTTTGCGGCTGATATACCGTCTGTACTGAAGAGGCACCAACATTTGGAACTTGCTCACAGTGGAAGTGGTGAAAGAGATGCACGATTCAACCTTCGAGCGAAAACCAGACGACTTTCTGACTGATAAGTCGTGTGATTTTCTTTCCTTAGACCACATCCAAGAGCTGTCGTGATGAGGCTTACACGGGAGGTTTCCCTCTGCCTCCACTCCTGAAGACTGAAGCCATAAGGCCGTTGTAAAGATGTTCTATCGCTGGCCACGAGCATAAAGATGTAGGTCCAAGCGGACTGTTGTGGTGTAATGCAGGTCGGTCGGGTTTGTGTTCGTGGCGAAAGCATTTGCAAACGGCGCATCTGTGCAGCCAACTGTTGAGTATATGAGGTACGACCGTCGTCATTTAGGCGACCTGTAGCAAAGTAATCAAAGGGTAGAACCAAAAGTCAATCCCACAGCTGAGGCGTTAATACCCGGCTTACAAGCGGAAAGCAAACCTAAAAGAACGATTGGAAGCACATGTATCCACTTCGAGTGATCAGAATCGGAGTAAAACTTTGAGTTGTCGATGAAAGCGCTCAACCATACCGTTGCTGTTAATCCACCGTCCAAGAAAGGTTGCAGCCTACCATGCACAGAGTATTTCCAAATGTGTGGCTGAAATAGTGCTCCACGATCAGTAGTTATCATTGCAGGGCAACCATACCGTGAAACTCAACGTCCCATAAAAGTGGCTGTCATGGTTTCTGTGTTCTATATTGGGATTCTGAATAGCGTCCGGCCAACGGGCAAAGAGGTCGACCATAGTGAGAAGGTATTCAAAACCTTTACAGGAGATAAGAGGATCAATGATATCTATGTGGATATGAGAAAAGCGTGAGGATGCGGCTGTAAAGTGGCGTAATGGAGCCATTGTATGTCTGTTTGCCTTCGACCGTTGGCATTGAACACATGAACGAGCCTATTTGGGGATATCCTTTTGCATGGTGTGCCAGATGTACCTATCTGCAACTATGTTGATGATGGTTCGAATGCCAGGGTGGGCTAAATTATGTAAAACGTGAACGATTGCGCGGCTTCAAGGCACCGGTACGATGGAGTGTGCGTGTGGCGAGGTTGTGTGACACATTACCGAGACAGAGAAAGTGACGATTTGGCTGGGACCTGAGAAATCCAATTCTGAACTCTGGGCTGCCGCCAAACATTTGAGCTTTATGATCCGTGGCTGACTAGAAATAACGTCTACTGGAAAAAGAACAGCTACCAATTTGTCGGTGCCATAAATGTGGCGAACATCGCTGTGAGCGGCGCAATGAAGTCTGAGTAGCGAGTGTTCATGGGTTCGGCTGTGAAAACCAGACGTTATTAGTTCGTCAGTGAAGGTGATGAATTGTCCACCTCTGAGGTTGTTTGAAGTGTCTAGTAGTACTGTAAACAATATGTAGTTCTCGACGAAAAGTAGAATACCTAGATTCATCTGAGTAGGACTAAACGGAAGGAAATGTCCGGTGGTTTCCATTGTGATGTGAACCACTGCTTGAGCACGCTGCTGTCTTTTTGTCAGAAGCATCGATGGCTGTGCTGACCTGTGCTTCAGCGTCGAAGTAAACAAGCAAATTAGCGGGGACTAATACGTCTTTAACTGCATTGTGGACGGCTTCAGTATCCTCGGATAGTTCCAAGGGACCATCCTTAGCACTTCCAAGTAAATCTATTAAATGGTGCATCAGGTGACCGCAGTTTGGGACAAAACGACTATAGATGGTTATCATCCCGTAGAAACGACGAGCGGCAGCTAGTGAAGTAGGTAACGGAAATTAACAGACGACTTGTACCTCTTTTCGTAAGAGCCTAATACCACGTTCATCAACAAAGTGGCCTACTATCTCAACTGAATCTTTGCCAACACTTTTATCCGCACTGGCGGTTATACCATGTGTGGCTAAAAACTCAAACAACTGACGTGAATGTTGTATATGTGCTAATTCATACTCACTGATTACTAGCAAGTTAGCCTAAACAAAATCTAAATCTTATGTAACCTGATCGACAAAACGCTGAATTGTTTGTGCAATTTTGCGCAAACAAAATGGCCTACGCAGAAATCCGGAGAGAACAAAAGGTGTTCCGGCTGTCTTTCAAGGACCATGTGGAGTGATGACGTCCAAGAACTATTTGATGCACGAATAATATCTGATTCAAGCATGTGCTCAAAGTAAACTCGTGCGATTTTTAATATGTGGAGTGAAAGCTGGCTTGCCCTAGCAAAAACTGGAGGGCCTGGTGTGCTAATTTGATGACCAACCAAACAGGTTACGGCAGCCAGTACGAACGGTGAGTACAGCACTCTATGGCATTCATCTGGTACGCCAGCGATCAAACGCCAGTCGGTCGTTTCAAGTAGAACAGCGCTGATTGGGTTAGAATCAACCGAAATCCCACTCACTGATACGCTAATGACACTGTCAAAAAGAAGTTTACGGTGAGAATCAATCAAGAGGTCGAATTGATGCAGGAAATCAATACGAATTATAAGGTTTTGAACCTCAGCGATCAAGAAAACCCCACAAAGATCAGGGCATATATCGAAATTTACCGTAATCGAAACTTGACCAAAAGTCTGCATAGATGTACAATTAGCGGCACACATGCTAGAGAAGGGGCATCTGTCCATACTTTTACCTGAAGGTGTTTACAAACGAAATTCACGAACTGATTTGATCATTGACCAGCTCCGCTGGCCTGAGCTTGGCCATCGATTTCGGGCAGAAGAAGACGTGCTGTCAGCTAACGGGACCAGGCTGTCTATCGAGGTGCCACCTAATACTTTCATAACCTCTTTGATGAGGATGGCCGCTTCTCGTTCTCCCGGGTTCTTTTGGACCCTTTTCGTCTATCGGCAAACCATTTTATTATATTTCGTCGGTGACAACTCTTATTTTGTAATGGGTTTTTCCACTTTCTCACTGCATTGGTTTTTTCTCGTTTTTCTCAAATCGTTTCATATTATTTTACCGTTTGCATTAAGAGCGACCCAACAATTTTCGACGGTGAGGTGTATGCACTTGCCGTCCTACGTGCATTGTTCGGGGCTGCATTTGATCAGCTAGAAGCAAATTTTGCTCTGCAAAATGTGATTACGGAAAGTAGAGAATTTGTCGCAAGTGACGGATACCTAAGCGAACGGACTACAATTCCCTGTCAAACGTGTTGAAATTCGGCAGACTGTAGGCAATTACAAAAGAAAACCACCAGAAACCGAAAAGATTTAAAAAGGATCCAACAAATTAGGACGCAAAAAATGTTGAACGACCGAAGAAAAATTAATAATATATGTACGAAAAATAGGAGAACCAACACTACTCCACGGCAAATCAATATACCAATAAAAAACAGGCGAACAAGAAGGGAACTTACATGACCTTGGCATCGTGTCAGGCTCACCAACTGTACGGTCGAATAAACCTTACCAAGCTGTTTCCTTATTACGCTCGTTCGCTAGTGCTTCCCACTACGCGTGGACCACCTGTCAGTTACAGTGGTACTCTGCACCACGCCATCACGATCACCAGAGCAATCTTTCCCACAACCCAAGAGAAGAGGGAACACTTTTGGGTGCGGAGAAAGTGGTAAGCGTATATAGAAGAAGCGTGCGTGTAGCACGTACGGGCAACGGTCAAGTGGCTACCGCGCTAAGAAGCAGAAGTTCAGATAAACAATAGTGTGTTAAACAAATTAGCCAGCTTGAATGTTGCCACAACGAGGTCGTAGTTATCCCTTCACACATCGTCGACCAAGTGCAAGATGTGTTAGAATCAGGAGAACCCAACTTTTACGGATGCATAAAACCAGCGGTCACTGGCGAGAGTGGAATATCTGACAAATCGCAGATAGTACTTTTATTTACAGACAACGAACTTGGTGGTTTCAAACCTTCAAATTTCCTCGACACATATACACTCTTTTAAGAGCCGCTAAGATCGAAAATGGTTTCTCAAATGAGATATGGTTCTAAATTCTTCCCAGCGATATGCGGAACGTATTTTGTGTCTGCACAGGAACGTCTCGGAAGACTTGCTAGGAAAATCGACAAAACTTGGGACTTCTACGAGCCAAAAACCAATCAGGGGACTGGCGGTGGTCAAACGGACCATAGTGGCCCGGGTTCGATTCCTGCTGCCGCCGGTCACTTCCACATTTGGCAGCCTTTTATAGGCCGCGGCCCCCTTATCGAATAGTTGCACTTAGTTGTGTGGTAAATAAAAAGTAAGTCTGAAGAAGAAAGAGCACTTTCCTCACAAATTTAGTTGATCATTGCCTAATTAAGGGCCACTGCACGATCTTGTCCAAAATATCGAGGAGCTCAGCGTGTCATCGGTAGAACACTAAATTCAGGCATCATCTAACAGATACTTTCGCCGGAATAGATCTCCCAGTAATATCTTTATAAAAATTCTAGTTTAGCCATTGTGGATTACCGCTCTTTGCTAGTGCAATTGGAGGTTTCATCCTTAAGGGCTTAATTGTACCCCACCTTGATCCACGGCCAAAGCCAAGCAAGGAAGCCAGTGTGTATCTTCAACGGATGCTACGAGCCAGGACAGTCAACTATTCTGTCATCGATCGTAAACCAGCAACACCCTACTTAGTAGGTTTTGATGACATTAGCTGACATTTCGATGTACAGCATGGTTCTATTAGGAGACAGCGCGTCTTCGTCTGCTCAAAATCGATAGCAAAGCTCAGGCGAGTGTTTCGTTCAGTTCGTGACGAAACGCGAAGAAATCACTATCCAGTCTGCCGCCAACAGTCATTCTCAACGAACCGAGCAGAATCAATCAATCAATCAGAGGCCAATCATTGTCTTAGCTGAGTTCAACGAAATCAACCAAATAGCAGACAAGGGTTATTTCAGCCGAACGAAACGAAATCAACCAATAACCGGTAAACAGTTATTTTACCCAGCCGAGACTGAATCAGCCGACTGGCTGAGAAACCAAAACAGCTAATCAGAAGGCACGACCATTGAAAATGTTCTGGACCAAAAGTCTTCGCACAATGTTTTCAACTGCAGTCACCTACTATCCTATATAAACTGCTTGTTTTTGTGTAATAAAGCAACGCAATTGGGAAGCATAGAACTCTTCTTCCGAGAACTAGTAGACAGTCGTGGAACATTGTGTCCGAGAAGCTCGACGAAACCCACAGTGGTTTGGCGATGAACATTTCAAAAACATCTGTCATACCTTTTCCGGATCCGTTAGACATCGCTTAGCAGACGAATGGAGACTGTGGGAGCAGAGAAAGCTAGATTCTACTGTTTTTGTGTCTGTAATCCGAGTCCAAGGACTGTCATATGGCGATGCTATGTCACTACCTTGGAGATGAAGTGCGTCGGGTTTTGAGCACACTGATATTCGATGTTGACGAAGACCAAGAATATCTCATGACAGTGATGCAACAGATGGATGAATACTGTTTGAATCAGTTAAACGAAATGTTCGAACAGTTTCAGATTGTATGCAGAGAATGCCGTGAAAATGAAACTGTCGATAACTACGCTATTGTACTAAAGATTCTAGTGATATCGTGCAATTTTTGCAGCTGCTTGAAGGACAGTTTGATAGGAGACAGTCTAGTGACCGGAATTCGGAATGATGTAAACACAACAAACCTGTGCTGATGCGCCAACTGGATTTGAAACTTGTATTAATATTTGCAAGAGCGAAGAAGCTCCCACTAATCAGATGAGGTGTCTCGCAGAGCAATTCGCCATGACTGATTTGAGCGGTGTGACGGAATCTACGCGCACTGCGTGCACGTTTTGCGGTCCAGGCACCACATCCAGTCGGGAGAAGACATGTTCAAGTTGCAACAAGCTGAGTCGTTTTCTCCCGAGAGTGTCATGGGTTCCCCACAAAGCCTTCCAATATGCCAGTACTTCCAAAAAAAACCATCAACGGTATCCGTTGGTGCAACGTAAACAAGGTGCTAGTCTGCAATAATCTCGATGAAGTGAACTGACAGGACGTATTTAAATTGCCCCAACCCAAAACTACGCGAACGAAAGTAGCAAGAAGACCAAGGCTGAAAAATGGCACGTTAGTTGTGTTGCACAATGGGTTTGTATAATTATGTTAAATCAGAGAAGATAATTGGTAGACTCGAAGATGATCAATCACAAGAAGCTTTTGTCGAACTTGTCCGCGGCGATCCTGATTGGTTTAGGCTCATCCGCGTGCGTGGCTACGAAGCTGTACCTGGCCGTATCACGTGTGACAGCTGCTGAATCATTACATGGTCCCAAATATCTTAGTCAAACTGTAATGGATTTGTTTCCAACTGGATTCCGGCGTCTCTGTGATTTTCATTCATATTTCCTTTGTTGGCGAAGCCGCTATCAAATGATGCACTACCAGCTTGCGAATGTGGAATGGAACTGTAGCAGACATCCTAGGTGGAGTAGACTCGGACGTCAAAGGCCCAATGAATGATGCTCGCAGCATACAAAGTCAAGTTTTGGTTACTAAACGAACTTGCAAAATGTACTCGGACTTGATGCTATTCACCAATCTGATTTCGTCGTAGTGAAAGAGAATAATTTTGCAAGTAGTTTGGGAAATCCGACATTTTTGTTAAGTACGCATTAGTTTTTCATTCTCAGTTGGGATTTTTCTACGGTGGAGTGCATTTATCAATGACTGACAGTACCTCACCTGTTCAGTTACCCGCTAGACTTGTTCTAGTAGCTATACGCGAATCATAGAGCTGTGAATTGGATCGTTAAATTTGTCTAAAGTTAACTGTTGAAGTTGGTGATCCACCGGACTGGGTTAGCCAAATTTTTAATACCGTAAAGAAGTTTGGAGCCACTCACCTGAACCTAGACCCGAAATATATGAGCGCAGCTATCAGGAGGAAGCAATGCCGATTACCGATACTTGACGACATTGTGGATGGTTTGCATGAAGAACATTTTTCTACGAAGGTCAACTTACGGTTAGCTTTCTGGTAACTAGATCTGGATGACCAATCGAGTTTTCTCATCTATTTTGCTATCCCTTTCCGTCTTTTCCGTGGGCCTCTATCGCCCTTCGGATTGAAGGAATACAGCCCTTTTCCGGCCGAGAAGAAGAACGCTCAAGTTGAAAAGGAAATGCTCTCAGTGTTCCTTTCTCTAGAGCGTTTTGCTACGTATACGTACGGTAGGAAGACGGTCATCCGAACCGATCAAGAGCTATTTATAACTATCGCTACAAAACCACTTAGAGATGTCCAAGACCTTTACAAAGAATGCTGATTAGGCTTCAAAAGGACAACTGTGAACTAGTTTATATCCCAGGGTGTCAAATGCCCATCACATACGTATTCTATCGTGCGCTTGTCACGGATTAATAAGGTATTTCGCCGTAGTTCAAACACACTTCGATGATTGATTTAAGTATAGCAGACCTTATTTAGACACAAAAATCCATCTCCGATGAAACTGTCCTTCAGCAAATGATGGGTTTCATCTTTAATAAATAGCCCATGATCAAACAAAGTTTGTCATTACAGTTCCTTATCCTTCAAAAGTCGTGAATTCCTCTTCGTCGACAACGGTTCGATATTCAAGCAGGATCAATGGGATGTGCCTGAAACATTTCAAGGTAAGCTGATGAAGAGGTTCCATTTTTCATACCTTGGGATGAATAGTACCATTCGTCAAGTGACAGAGTTGCTTTACTGGCCAGGAATGACGAGTCAGATAACGGAATAAGTTTCCAAATGTGTGTTATGCTGTACTCATGAGAACAGACAGAGGAAAGAAACATTGTTGATACAGGAGTTGCCTACCCAGTCTTGGCAGTCTTTGGTTGTAGATATCTTGGAGCAAAGATTACTTGGGTCAGGTCGATTATTATAGCGACTTTTCCAGATTGATCTCCTGCATACCATGGCAACAATAAAGGTACTCACCGTTCGGCTGCTCATTTCTCTCAACACGCCGTTCCTGAGACATTATTTTTCGACAATGAACCCCAATACACGAGTGCGAAATTTGAGCCATTATGTCACCAATGGAAATTCTAACATCGGACCAGTAGTCCATACCAAGGTCAGTGCAATGGCTAGACTGACTTTGAGGCGGAGAACGGGAAGCGAATATTAACTTTAGCCATAGAATCAGGAAATAAGCATAATTTCATGTTTCTAGAACAGAGACTACTACCGAAGACGTCGTTGTGGGTTACAGCCCGGTTCAGAAACAACAGCTGGTGGTCTTTTGGAACCTGAAGCATAGCACTCGAGTAAAATACGATGCCACTTTAAACAAAGAAGAGACACTCAAAAGTTCTATCACGACCGTGGGGCACAAGACCTAACAGAACTGAAAGGATGGGAGCAAATATGGGTTCAGGATTTCCTAGACAGCCTCATCACTGAAACCGAAAAGCGGATCGAGAGAAAGTCACTAGGAACGACGAACTGTAGTGGGATCAACAATCAGGTCCCAAGAAACAGATCACAAGTTTTTTCATTGGTGTTCCCGTCACGTTCTGGTGCTGAGTTAACGCACTACTGCCTCAACGGTCCAGAGGACATCCCTGAAAGAGAATCAGTGAGCCGTCCAAATTTTAATTATCTCACATACAACTGGTTCCTGAGGACCAGTGCTTGCAGTCGAACGCTATAGGTTCAGACTGTTGCCAACAGACGCAGCGTTTTCCATTTCTCGGCTTTAGGCAATCCGCCACTACTCACGGACATTTCTGAGACTCCTAGTCAGCTGGCGTCTCAGGGATATCAGAGCCTCGTTGAATGTGGTATCCATAGAAAAACATCTGCGAGCATCTAACGGGGCAAATATAGCCCAAGTTTGTAATGCTTACCCGAACGTGAGTCTTGTGTGACACTGGAAGCAGCTTCCTTCATTTGCTGTCTGCGACTATTTGGGTCCTTGACATCCAATATCGCGTGATGGACCAAGAAAAGTTACTTCAACGGCGTTCCCGTCACGTTCTGGTGCTGAGTTAACGCACCACCAACTCAACGTCAGACTTTCGAGTAAAAAGTTATGGTTAGGGTTCCCAAAGAAAAACCCCTTCTGTGGAATGAACAGCCCAGAAATCTCCAGCGGTGCCTCGAGAAACATTTCTTATCTCCCTACTCTTCATCCTTCACACCCAAATTCTATATAGATGCCAACAGCCACAAACAGTCGTGACCGAGAGCTTGTATATCTCCGTGAGGGAAATAACTTAGGAACAGAGAAAAATACAGAACCGGTTCTCAGACCTAAGCTCTTTCTTCATTTTGCTGCTTTCAACGTTCTTACACTTTGCCAAACGCGTTAACACACTGCCCTAACTAGGACTCTTCAAATCTTTAAATTAGATGTACGCGCTGTCTTTGAAACAATCCTACAAGACCCAACCAGTGATAACACTTCGCTCCCAAAGACACAAGCTCGGCCCCTCGTTTCACTCTTCACGATTCGGGAGATTCGGTGTCTGGTACTCGTGGTCAGGCTGGTGCTGGTATCGTTCTGAGCATGACAGCTGAGCGTGCATCGCTCCACTGGATCCCAGTCAGCAGTCATCTGTGTGCGGTTCGGTTGGATGGTTCTCTGCATGTCAACAGCACTAGACTGAAGCGTCGATGCTTGTTTGTCACGTCTATGCATGCACCAACTGACTGTAGCTCTCTTGAGGCCGAAGACAAATTCTACAATGACTCATCGAAACTGGTACGTAGCATGCCTTCTACGGATATAACGGTTGTTGCTGGCGATTTCAATGCCTAAGATGGAAGCCTATACGAGATGAAAAGGAATATGGAAGGCTGATTTGGAGTTCGGCCGACCGGACCGATAATGTTGACCGACCCATCCAACTATGTTCCGATCAAAGACCATTCCTTAGGAGTACAAATCTTTTGCACAAAAAGCGGCATTAATTAACCTGGCGTCCTACTGCACCTTCACAACGTTGTACTCAGACCGACCACATTCCTATCGGTTACCGATGGCCCAGGCTGGCTGTAGAATGTCGATCATTTTGATGCATCTCTTTAGACTTTGATAACGTTCTTGTTCGCGCGCGTTTCTGCCGCCCAAAAACCAACCGTCCCCGCGGTCGCTGCTGAACGATAACCATCAATCTGGTTTCGTACGGAATTATCCGCTAGGTTATATGTGCAATCAAGTGCTCAAGATCAAGATGGCGATGGACAGAGATTAAGAAGGTTCCGTTTGAGGCTGCCATTGCTGCCCAAGGACAAGTAAGCAAACATACATAGAAACGATGGATATCTGCATCCTCAGTTGCACTCTCAGATGCGTGCAGGTAGATTCCTTCGCATTCCAGATATAAGGAGACACGCAGGTGCCTCAAACACCAACTGTTTCGCAGCCTGCGAAACGATCGTGAGTGGCGGTGGGTTGTGGAATGAAAAGAGGTAGAAAAAGCTGTGATAATTTTCTAACGCAGTAACCTTTTCCGCCTCATTCGAAATACCGGTTCACAACGGCGAACGGTTCATTGAGTCAGACTCAGGAAAGCCATCTAGAAGTAAAGCATTTCGAGAAAAAATCATATTGGCCCTCATTTAAAACACGTTTCCTAACTAGTACGACGGTTACAGTCTTAGCTGAAGACATCATTCCCCTTCAGAAGCTGAGGTTCTCTGTGAGATAAGCTACGCTAAACGACGTAAGGATACCGGATAGGATGGATTCACTCCAGCCATTTTCAAAGGCGGTGACTCAGCATTGTCACTGGAGTTGACAAAAACTCCTCGGTTTCATGTGGGAGAAGGAACGAATTCCAAAGAGATGGTGTGAATCCGTGATCATACCGATTTATAAGAAGGGCGACAGGTCATCCTGTCAAGACCACAGGGGAATGAACCTGGCTGGCATCGCATCGAAACTGCTCACTGGTATTATTATCCACCGATTCTCAAACGCTCGGGAACAGTGCTCGCGTGAGAGTCAAGCTGGGTTTAGACCTGGTGGAGGTTGTGTTTATTACATGTTCACTCTCCCGCAAATATTTAAACACAAGCACATCCGCTTTTATTGATTGGGAAGTGGCCTGCAACCCAATAAACTGCACAGTTCTCCTGTTTAAGGTTACACCAGGAAAGATTCATTAGTTATTCTACTGGCTATATAAAAATCACATTGACGGCAGTTCGAAAGTGAAAAGAGGCAGCGAAATGGTCCAGGATACATGGTACAAAACTACGTTTCTGTTTTCTCTTTTCGAAATTCATTTCCAACATAATGTACCTCTACAGGAACAGTCGAAAGTGAGTTCAGGCTTACGATGATCTTTCGCCCGAGTTCATCATAAAACTTCGTGATTGATATGTTCAGAGAGACTGCACTTTTGTCAGGTGATGATAGTGGCATTGAACTTTTTCTGAGTCAGGCCTTCGATGTGCGAATAACACCGTTCCTCTGAGTGAAGTTCCAAATGAGTTGAAAGCCATTTGAACAACTTGAATTAATTCGAGGCAATGTTCGGTATGCGTTTTGTACCTTCAAAGTGCAAGATACAGTTTCTGGACTGAGTTGGTCCATCGCCGAACCTTTAAGTGTCTGGGTAAACTATAGACCAGATAGACAGGTCCTGTTATCTGGGCAGTTGCATTTCTTTCGGAGGTCAGTTATCAAATGAGGTGTCTTTGCGTATGCGGGAGGCTCGTTAGGCTTTTACCAACCTCAGTCATCAGTGGCGTCGACATGACATCCGCGTTTCTATCAAGGGTCGAGTGTACGCTGCAGCAATCAGGTCCGTGCTTCTGTATGGTTCGGAGACATGGCCACTACCCGTGGAGGACATATGAAGATTGTCGGTATTTGAACACTGATGTCTTCGTAGCATTGCTCGAATCCAGTGGGGACACCTTAGAAGCAACGCCGAGGTTCAGTGGAGAGTCTTAGTTTCACGGACCGAATAGTCAGATGAAGCACTTAAACTCACCAAGCTAAGAAGGTCAGGACATGTGTTGCGCATGTCCCCTGACAAGATTCCTCGGCGCGCAATGTTCGCTGAGGATGGCAACGGTTGGAGGATGAGTCAGGGCGGCTAGTCCATGATATGAAAGACAAGTATGAAAAGTCTAACCTGTGGACTTGGCCAAGTACGGCGTGTTAGACTCCTTGGATGTGGTCCAACAGACATTCCCATTCAATAGTTAGATACACCGGAGGACATAGCTAGGTGTCGCGATCAGTGGCGTTCTTGTATCCACAAACGTTTTTCACCAACATGATACCAATATTTGTAGTCCTTCCATTACTCCTTTCCCACTCTCGTCCTTTTTCGTTACTTGCTATCGAGGCTGCCGTTGGGAAATATCAACCACAAACAGTACTTTCAGCGAACGGGTAGTAGTTGCCTAAACTGAACTGGTGGCATCAATAACCGCGTAGACAGATCTAGCTGAAAAGCAAATCACTGCTCATCGTCCAGAAGCAACTACGCGAGATTACGGACGTTCAGTTCGGTCTACACAACCACTAACCTAACACATGTGCGCTATGGTTTCGGTTGCTACCTACCAACAGACCAAAAAGAATAAAATTATCAAGTAAAAAAGATCCAAAAACAGAAGTAATAAACGGAAATCACGAAGACAAAGAAAGACTTCGGGCGTAGCCACGCCACTGACCGCGACACCTGGCCATACCATTTAGTGTCTCCAACCATTTGGTAGGCGGATCACGTGGACCCTGCCCCAGAAGTCTAACACGTCCTACTTGGCCGAATCCACTGGTCAATGTTTTTATACTATTTTACCATGTCACGGACCGACCACTTCAACCTATCTTACAACCACGTCCTGCCTCGGAGAACAGTGTAAGCCGGAAAAGTCTATCGGTAGACGTGCCCAACACATGTCCCAACCACATTAACCTATTTAAATCCAGTACTTGATCCACAGACTGACCTGTGGTTCAAAACACCTTACGACGAACCTCAGCACTGATGTTCCAACCATATTCGGACAAGGTTACCGAGATATCGACCTTCGAACACCGACCTTCCCTGTCTATATTCTACCCTCAGCGGCCGTGTTTCTGAGAACGGACCTAACCACTGCAATGTACACTCGGCCCTTGACAGACAGCCGGATGCCACAAATAGTTGGGGTTGGCAAAAGCCAAACGTGCCCTCTGTATACGCCATCACACTTCATCTGATATCTGTCCACCTCATTAAATGTAACTTCCCAGGTAACAAAACTCATCTACTTCAGCTGGAGCTTCGCCTTGACAACACATGGTTTGGTGTTGAGCCAATCCAGTCCTGCAGCAGCATTTTACAATTTGAAAGTACGAAACGAATCCCAAACATTGCTACACTGTTTTAGACTGTCTAAGAAATCTTGCAACTTTCCTGGATCTTCACTCACAAGAGCAACGTTGTCCACGTATTCCAAGTCAAACAGTTCACGTCCTGGGCAGAAATCAATGCCGCTATTCTCACACGAGAATAGGGCTATCTCAAGAATCAATTCAATCACAAAATTGAAGAGGAAGGGTGAAAGAAGGCAACCCTGACGAACACCACTTTCCATGGTGAACTCGGTTGAAATATCGCCGTAAGCAATAACTCAGTTTCGGCTGTTTGCATATAGGCATAGAAAAAGAGAAATAAACTTCCCTAGCACACCCTTCAATAAGAGGCAGCGCCAGAGAACTGTGCGGTCGACTGAATCCAACGCCGATTTCAGATCGAGAAAGACAGAGATTGTGGGCCTACGGAAGATGTGTCTGTGCTCTGAGGTTTGCCGAAGAGTGAATATGTGGTCGATACAACCACGACCGGGTCTGAAACCGGTTTGATTCTCTCGTGTACACATTTCGCGGGCACTGGAAAATCAGTGGAGAATAAGACTGGTGAGCAGTTTGGACGCGATACTTACCACGTTAGTTCGTCTGTAGTTTTCACAAGAGGACCTGTCACCTTTCTTGTAAATCGACACAATCACCGATTCACATCATTCCCTGGGAACCTGCTCACTATCCCAAATAAAACGGAGAAGAACTGTGAACTCTGAAACCAATGCATCGCTTCCATCTTTGAAAGAAGATGGAGACAACCTATCCAGTCCAGCGGCTTTGTACCTTTTCAAGTAACCGATTCCCCGCATGATCTCCATCTCCGATGGAGAACTGATATCCATCTGCATTCTTTCGTCGACAGGTATATTTGGAAGGTCCACCGTTGAAGTGGGCTAAGTGAATTGTCCCTTAAAGTGCTCCGCCCAACGATCCAGACAACGTCCCTGTGAGTGAATCAGTGAGTCGTCGGATTCCTTGATTGACTCCCAGTTACATGAAAAAATACCAGAATTCGCAGAACGCTACCGGTGTCGCTAACCCTTGAGTGGGTGGACCTGGTGGGTTCAACTTGGAAAAAACTAACCCAACCTAATGTTCCAGACCATACCGTAGATTAATGATTTAATAATCATCGTCCGAATTTGCCATCCTCATTGAACAAAAGACAGTGATGAAGTCAGTCTGGGGATGTAGGCCGTGAGAATTCCCTATAGCCCAGGCCGTCTGAATTCGTTGTAAATTGTGTTCTATGCGTAACGTCAGTTGATACATTCGCCATCAAGTTGCGATGTTTCGCAATCTGCCGCCCCGCATTTGCCCTTTGGTGGAGGTGGAACACATTTTAGCCATTAGAAAAAAGTGTCTTCCTAACTATGCAATGCTGTGCTTTAGGTGGAAGGGGGCATTCTCAGAAACGTGTAAGTGAGCTCTCATTCGGCTCACTACCGTGCCAGGCTCATTGGATTCCTAGATCAAAAACTCAACTTATTCGCCGGAATTTGCCCGGTGTAGAACACCACATAACCATCGTGCGTTGAATCTAAACCAACGTGTTTGAATCGAGGCTGTACGGATGTTTATACTGAACTGGAACCTGTTGTTCAGGAACTGTTCCGCAGTTTTGTTTTTCAACCAGAATAGAGCGATACAACATCCGTGTGTCTCCGCATAGCTATCAGTGTAATAATAAAAGATATAGTCCAACAACTGCAGAGCACGCGTGCTTTTTTTTACCGACAAATGGATTGCACTTCGACTAACGGTAAGCTGGCAAATACCACAGGCGACTCTCCTATGCGTGACAAAGAATCTCATCCGACTGCCGGGGAGGTTGCGGATTCCGACAGTGATATCTACTTTTCAGGATCCTTCTCAACTAGCAGTGGCGGAGGACCGTAATCAGTCGAGGTCTGAAAGTCACCAGTGCCGGTCGTGTTAGATACTATGCAGGTATACTTGTTTGTGATTTAACTAAGATATATCACAGCAACATGTGCGAGAACAAAACGTGCACGTAAGCGCCGCTATGCACGAGTTTCGAGTAGACCTATACGGCTGCACTGTTATTCGGCTCACTAAGACGCCTAGTCCATTATTATGTTTAAGTAATGACTGCGTTTCTCACGGAAAATGGGAATTACCATTTTATTAATAGGATCGTTTCCGTACTTGTGTTAAGTGTTCGATATACCTGTCAACAAGACATTTTCTGTACTATTTGACTGTGCGCAAACAGACTGAACGGAGTTTGCGTTGTCACTAGCGTTCCACTCCTTAATTTCTATGTTCGTCTACGCACGCAAACTGCTGTTCGCAACTCCGACCGCTCCAGATCAATAATGTAAAAAAAAACGGGACGATAGCAAAACGCCCCAAAACCTTGTGAATTGTGAGGGAACGATATGCTATTTGAAGTGAAAATAGAAAATACTCGAACACGCCCGTTCAATCGGATTGTTGCCTTGAAGGATGCGGCTGATTGGTTTTTCTTCTAGTTTTGTCAAACCGGACTTTTTAGTGTTAACTCTGCTGGTTCGGTCACATGACTAGGTAGAGATATGCTGATTCGTTGACTTAGCTTGGCATATCCGAAAAGGTCAGTAGCTGGACTTGAGGGAGTTTTTGCGACCCCCTGAAATCCTTAATAGCACCGTGATACGCTAACTTGTCTTAAAATAAGTGGCAATCTTGAGCCGAGAAGTGCACACAGATAATCAGTGAGTGAACCACGCGAGAAGCTTTTTGAACAAATGGCATGCCGTTGTAAACCCTGTTGGCAATTCTGTCACTTAATTCCTATACGTAGTCTCCTGTCGCAAGACCGTCAACCAGATAGTTACAGAATACAACTACTGGCTTGGTCACTTGTGTATTCAAGGTTAAATGTGACTGGCTTTATAGGACAGCAGCGTAGGCCGCAGATACATTTTTCCCCTTATCGGGTTGACGGTCTCCAGGTCAGCGGCAGATCAGCTGCTAAGGCAAACCATCTAGGAGGCTGATTCGGATTCTACCATCGTACTATCAGGTGTTTGTATGTTAGTTTGTCTGCACTTTGGTTCGCGGTGGTAACCTGTGCGGTCGTCAAGACACCCCAGCACATGTCCACGTAAGCGACGGAGTGCTCGAGAGTGTAGGACGACAAACGTGAATCTGTGAAGATCGGTCGACACAGTTGTCATTGCGAACAGCGCACGCGCAATCCACACGCGGACGTGCTCCATGCAGTCATTGTTGCATGGGAATGTTTAAGTTGTAACCCGGTATGGTTATCGAGCAAGATGTATAATTCGTCTGAACATTTTGGTTTTGACACAGGATTCGATGTGAACTGAATTGGTAGACGAATGAATAACGGGTGCGATAAGAGAGTACAAACAACGATGTGTCTGATGATTTTGGTTATCTTCGCTATCAATGCCCGACGTTTATCTAACATTGGTGTGAGAATCGAGCTGGGTCGTTCAGTTCATACAACCACTGACCATGTACTGGGTGCGGTGGTTTTCAGTTGTTTTCTCTCAGCAGCAACGTCAAGTGGAAATTATGAAAGAAAAAGCAAGATCGTGAAGAGAGTTAGAGAAGTACCAGTAGTATCATATTATATATATATATATATATATATATATATATATATATATATCATACTTTTCTGGTTTCAGAATGTGTCAAACAAAACATAGTACATTCTGCGGGGGAATGGGTCGATAGTCCGAATCCATGATTTGTTTGTGGGCGCGATACTTCCAGGTTGCCCAAGCCAAAGCAGGTAGTTTTCTTAAGGATCCACAACCGGAGCCTTTAGCTATCCAAAGCCTTACCAGCAGGACGAAACGTGGGGTCCGTAACCCACTGGGGGCCGGTGACTCAATGCTCAGTTCATGCGACCTTCGGATGAGACCAATCATCCTGGGTGCCCAATGCACCTCTCCGCCACAGATTCCGATGAGCATATCGTTGTATGCCTCATACGCCATCCATGGTTGAAATCAGTGTTTAGCCAGCTCCCCTAGGCTGAATATTAGTCAGCCAACCCGGTGGGGAGCGCCGGGAATTCGCTTTCGTCCTCTCACACCTTCGCCACGAGAAGGCAGTGAGTAGGACTTCCTCAGCAGTGGCTGTGTTAGACGCACAGTCACTTGGGAGCATTTCGAGAGGCGTTCAGGACAAGTATCCATCTCAGAGCCTGAGACGCCCACCCATGACCATACTGAGGTATTTGGAGGCACCGTTAGTATTAAGTCGACAAATAAAGTTCGTGGGTGCAGCAGCGCCACCGATCGCGACATCAAGCTACATCCTTCAACGTATCTAACCACTGAATGGGTGGAGGGAGGTGTCTCATGAACCCCATCCAGGAAGCCCAACACAAGCTGCATGGTCAAGTTTACCGGTTAGGTTTTTGTGCGTCTCTTTATTTCATGAAAATACCAATCTTAGTCATCTTTCAACCATTACCTCTCAGCGAGAAAAGCACGCTGAGGAATCCTATCCAGGGGCATAAGCAGCTCATGTCACATCCACAGCCTGATAAGCTTGTGTTTCATCTAATGTCTTGGTTTGTGTGCTGTATACTCTGCAACTGACTTCAGCATTGCTGATTAGGTGTTCTCATCGGATTCACGCAATGCCACGAAGACATGTGTTCAAATACCAACAATCTTCGTATATCATTCACGGGTAGTGGCCATGTTTCCGAACCATACAAAACATCTGGCCTGGTTGCTGCAGCGTACACTCGACCCTTGATAGATAAACGGATGTCATGTCGACGCCACTGACGACAGCAGTTGGCGAATGTCGAACAAACTTTCTGTGTACGCAAAAACGTTTCATCTGAAATCCGACCTATGAGTGAAATGAAGCTGCCCAGATAACAGAACTTGTCTACTTCGTCTACATTCAACCAGGGTACCGCAGGGTTTGGTTGTGGACCGACCCGGTACTACAACAGCATTTGGAAGTGGTAAAACACACCAAAAATTACTACGCAGCTAATGAGACGGTCCAGAAAAGCTTGTAACTTAACTGGATCCTCATTCAGAACTATTTTGTTCGTACATTCAAAATCCGGCGTTTATCCATCCGGGAATAGTTCAATGCCACTATCGTCACCTGCCAAAAGTGCAGTCTCTCTGACCATATCAATCACGAAGTTTTGTGATGAACTCGGGCGAAAGATCATCGTAAGCCTGAACTCACTTTCGGTTGTCCATGTAAATGCGCTTTATGATGGGATTGAATTTTCCCGGTACACCCTTCAACAAGAGAATTGTGCAGTCGACTGAGTTGAAGGGCGCCTTTTCAATCAAGAAAAACAGATGTAAGACGTGCCTATGTTCAAATATTTGCGGAAGAGTGAACATGTATTAAACACAACCTCCACCAGGTATAAATCCAGCTTGACTCTCACGCGAGCACTGTTCCCGAGCGTTTGAGAATCGGTGGATAATAATACCAGTGAGCAGTTTTAATGCCAGGTTCATTCCCCTGTGGTTTTGACAGGATGACCTGTCGCCCTTCCTATAAATCGGTATGATCATCGGTTCATACCAAGTCTTTGATGGTAGGTAGTAACCGAAAGCAGAAGGCATAAGTGCGAGGTTAGTGGTTGCATAAATTGAACTGAACTCATGTACCTGATGTTCTAATTGTTATCTTCAATTACTTTTTTCTGCGCTTAATTACTTGGTTCCGTAGGGAGACACAAATAGAAAGGACTGGATCTTGCACACGTTCCTTGATTCAATTATTGGCATTAGTATAGAGAGCAGTATCAACGGAAAGTTGCTGGTGAAACCAAAGTACGTATTGAAGTTGGGCACATGTTGCAAATTTTCGTGCATCAAATGATGTCCAGTGTGCGCCTGGACATTCGCGGGACGCTGCTCAGCCAGTATTTCTGGCGAGATCAAGAACAACAATAACAGCAAAATATATCGACCGTGTATTTGTTTAACCCAGGTTTATTAGGATAAATGAAATAGAATGGAACAGCTTCTCAAAGATGGATTGAGCGAATATCACACACCGGAATGGCCCTCACCAGATTTCCCAGCAACCTGTTTAGAAAGGAAAAGTAAAAATAAGCAGATTCGAAAGGAAGCTTTCATGGGGTCTTAGGACCTCAGTTTATAATATTTCATCTCAGAACTGTGAAGCATTCTCACATATCGCATATACAAGGGCGAGTCATCGGATTATCAACAGGATTGCTGAGACATAATGTGTCTAGGTGAGTCTGAGGTACTCTATTGAGGGTGCTTCTTTAATTCGCTCTACGGTAATGGCTAATTTCAGATTGGATACCAATGGCTCAGAGCATCGACTGCTTTCATGAAGACAAAACAGAATATCGGAGCACTTTGAGATATTTATCATTACATTACGACTTTAAGACAAGTTGACGAGTTCAATTATTCTTTGCTGTAAAAGGAAACATGTGGGTCCACTGAACTTGGGTATTCTCAAAATCACATTACTTATTATTATTATTATTATTATTATTATTATTATTATTATTATTATTATTATTATTATTATTATTATTATTATTATATATGCAAGAGAGGTAATCAAAAATACTGAGTATGCCTTGGAACGGTCGAATGTCGCATCTTACTACTCAAATGCTTGTTAGTAGGCAAACAGTGCGAATACCACAAAATAATAAAGCCAGGCAGAAAAGTATTCATAAAAATTAGATGACAGTGAAGCACATTCGCAGACCTGGCCGATATTTGTCGTAAAATTAATGAGTTTAGGCTACACACTCACCTTAAACGAAGAGTTTATAAACGATATATTCCTTCTAAGCATATAGGGAGCTGATGATAATGAAGTGTGACTAAGCTAGTGGTTCAGACGGGTCGCTAGCTGAACTTGCTCTCATCGCATCCTCAGCGTTAGTACGTTTATGTATCTCTTTTTTTCTGTGAAGGTGTCTCAGATTATGCAAGGGTGACATTTGGGACGCGGGCACACGTTACCTACCTGAACATATTTGAAAGACTCTAAGAGCAATCGCATGGACTGCAGTATGCAGTAGTAAAGATGCAGCGAAGTACTCCGGAATATAACGTGCCACCTAATGCTCTTCACTTGTGTTGGAATACGTTTACTGCATCGAACGTCCTCTGAGATGAGAATTCATGGCCCTGTCAGCTTTAAAATCGTCATTCAAGTGTCCCATTGGTTGCCCTTGCATGTCATGCACTATTCATTTTGTTTTCAGTTTATAAGACATGTAAAGTCGTTGGCATTTGTACTCAGGACTATAACGATGCGTTTAGTTGTGTAACTAGGAAAACGTTGCCATTGTATATATATATATATATATATATATATATATATATATATATATATAAAGTTGCATCTTACTGGGAAGCACGACCGGTTCATGAGGTGCCATCATCAAATATATCAGAACACAGATTCATGTTGTCGATCAGAAATCTCGGCGACTACGCAGACTAATAGAACTGTGTGACTTTACCACAATTTTATTACAATTCATTTCAGTTTCTCGAAATGAATTTAGGTGGGATTTACAAACGTTTTCGACATTCTTGCAAGTTACTTGAACTAGTACCTAACTGTGACTATCGGATTCCTACAAACACCGGGTAACACGAGTTGTCCAAGTTTGTTGTGCGCTACGCCAGTGACGTGTATCGTTGAGCTCCGCGAATTTCAGTCATTCGCGGATTATTATCTCTCTCTCTCTCTCTCTCTCTCTCTCGGTGGATTATCACTGCATTATGAGTGAAACGGACTGTGTTAAAGTGTGTGATTGTTTAATCTACAAGAAAACTGTGCGACCCAGGGCAAAAGCTCTGCTTTGCGACGGATGTAATAGATGGATACACATTCATTGTGCCAAAATTCCTGCAGATAAATGAGTGGCTGAAACTATGTGAAAATACGACTATTACAAGCGAGTGTTTCAATTGTGTCGTAACCAAGCTTCATCCCCAACCAGACTCTCCGCCGACCCAAGTGCACCCCAGCACGCCACCAGCGGAGATATGTGCACCAAACGTAAACCCCTCGTTGTCCTGTGTCTCGGTCGCTGTCACAACTTCTGGGGCTATTCGCCAAACGAACAAAAGGAAGAAGAGCACGGAAGACGGTTCTCCACCTGCGACGGCAGACAATGTTTTGTGTCAAGCACCGGCTGCCGGACCACCAACATCACCGAATCTACCAGTTGATGTTCAGGATGACATAAACAAGTGGAAGGAGGTTCCATCAATCCCAAAGAGGGTTCCCCACCCCGTGAACAATGCTTCCTGACTCTAAACATCCCGGAGGCTACTGCAACGTCCCCCCAGGACAGACTGGATCATGATGCAACTCAGGTTGATTCTGAATGAGTCGTTTGCAGAAGATGAAGCAGGACTGGCAGCAACAATTCGGGTCAGAGTGGCATTCGGGCTTGGGAAGCTTCGAAAGTCCGGAAGACCGCGAAATCTGAAAGTTGTTCTTAGTTCGAGAAAGCAAGCGAGTGAGGTTCTAAGAAGGTCCTACCGCCTTAAGGGGGAGCCCGTTCATTTGCACTAAGTTCTCCTGAGGCTCGTCAAAGAATAAGTCAAGCCTGTGCAGAGATCAGGGATAGAAGGGAAAACGATTAAACAGACCTTTACATCCGGGATTTTCGCGTGGTTCGGAGGAGATTACAGATACTCTGGCCACCACTACTACCAGTGAGCCCTCTCAGTTCGCAGCAGTAGACAATTTTCGGGCAGCATCTGTCAAAATGCTGCTGACCAATTTCCGTGGATTATTGAACAAAAGGGGCGAATTGGAGGCACTTGTGCTGACTGGAACCCCGGCTATCATTGCACTTACCGAGACATGGCTAACGGATGATATTCGGTACTCACAGGTCTCACTACCCGGGTATGCGTTGTTTCGAGTTGATCGAATTCGTACCAGAGGTTAAGGGGGTGTTGCCATGTATGCGAAAAATGGGATATCAGTTCACATACTTGATACCTTTGTGGACCAATGTGGGTACGGGGAGGCGCTATGGTGCAGAGTGAAATTTTCCAACAGTGTCTATGTAGTGCTTGGGATCATCTATCGTACTCCGGCGGCCGACGTGCTAGGTATTCTGGATTCCATAAATCGATGGGCGACGGACGGCCATTGCCTGGTTCTTGGAGACTTCAATGCTTCTCATATTGACTGGGTATCGAGCAGATGTAACACAGCCGCGTATAGGTTCTACCGTTGTCTGCATGAGACAGTGTGCGACCTCGCCTTGCATCAGCATATCCAAGAACCGACCAGCAGTCAGGCGGATCATGTATCCATTCTCGACCTAGCTTTCTCCCCACAAAATTCTGAAATAGATGGAATTGATCTTCTGCCGCAAATGGGCTCCAGCGACCACACAATGCTAGTTATCCACTGGAGACGCGATGCGTTCGTCCATCAGAATCCGCAGTGCGGGCCGAACATGTGGCGCATACCCTTTGCTGACATGAAAAAGCTGCTGCCGCCCTGCCATAAGACTCGATCGTTAGTGGTGAAGTGGATGAAGCATGGAGTTCCTTCAAATTAAAAATAGCTGCACTGGTGGGCTTGTTTGCACCTCCGCACAAGCGACAAAGTCATGCTAAGGCACCGTCATGGTTTGACAAGGAACTACGTAGTCAGCTACGAAAAAGAAACCGAGCTTAGCAACATTTTCGATCCACCGGCACGGGATAAGACAGTTAGAAAGGCATTTGAAACTGGTGTTCGACGCTGAAGTCTACGAAGAGACGCGAATACGAGGAGTGACTTGTGGCTGATTCCGTCTCAGTACCAAAAAAGGTTGTTTGCATACCAGAGAAAGAGGACTAAGGTTCGTCCAGGCATCCCAACACTGCTTCATAATGGATTCACCTCGGAATCCGGTTGCAATAAAGCAGAACTATTGGCTGGTCACTACGCTGATGTTTATGCCACTGAGTGGCCATCCTCGACCCAGCTTCCACCGAGTGCAATCACCATGGTATGGCGATCGCTAGTGGTGGAAGAAGTTGGCAAGGTTATGCGAGGGCTACGGCCACATACATCGCCTGGTCCGGACGGGATCCATCTGATAGCCCTTCGGGAACTAGCTGAAATTACCTCCCCTCCACTCACGAGACTGTTTGATATTTCGATGGAACAAAGTAAACTACCATCCGAATGGAAAGAAGCCGTTGTCATTCCGATTTTCAAGGGCGGTAAAAAGGCGGAAGCTGCGAGTTATCGTGCAGTAAGTCTTATGTTTGTGGTAGGAAAGGTAATGGAATACCTGATATCGACGCAACCACAACAGTACCTCGAGAGCCATGAGCTCCTCAACCACCAGCAGCATAGCTGCACGGCTTCCGAACTTGCGAGGCTGGAGCGGGTGCAGAGAGCCACCGTTCGTCTCGCTACTGGACTAAGAGGGGTTATTTACGACAGGCGACTGGAGTTAACCGGCCTGTTTCCAGAGGTATGTCGAAGAGTGCGAGGCGACCTGATATGCATCCGGCAAATACCTCGGGGTGAATTGGCCACTGGCGCACAAGCGAGCACTCGATGATGCTCATGTGGCTGCAGTTGACTGGGCTACCGTTGGTGTACCGTCTTTCCAGGAGGGCAACCAAACTGTGGAACTCACTGCCGGCTGACGTGGTGGAAGAGGACAACTACAAACTTTTCAAAAGGAAATTGGATGCGCGTCTGATAGATGGTTGGCGTGAATCACTGCCGTGAGGCCACAGCCAAGAGTGGATGGTGATGAGGCTCATACTAGAGGTGTCCCACTGTCTCTAATCCCGGAAACTTGAAACGTGAGATAAGCACAGTTGACTGTGCACACGACAATAGCAGTTACAGTGCATTCTGCCATCACTATCCAAAGTGGCTATCATACTTATCTGACGGCTTGAGTGAAATTATTGCCAGGAAGCTTATAATTGTTAATAATATGATATTAGCAGTTTCACCATAGTATGCCGGGTATTGGGAAGAATACAGTGAACAGGTCTACCCATAGTAAGACTGATGATGTCGACTTTACTAAGTAAACACATACCATTATCGAAGGCGACATCATACTCAATAGAATAAGTGTCATTAGGTTGACAGTCAATAGGGCGAACGAGATATATTAGGAGCCAGACCATTGCACCTGAATATTTTAGGTGTGTCGGGCTTTCACGATAACCATAGAACTGGTTATCATAGGCAGAAAATACGACTACGCATCATGACAAGTGAAGTTTTTGAATTCACACAACTCAATCATCATATTTCTACCATCATTTTTACTTCTCTTCCTACTTTTACATACCATTGATAACTTCAACTTCTAATTTAGGTTACAGCTGAGAAGCAGCAATTAGAACAGCCACAATCCGTGAACCGTCAATGGTTATCCCAAGTGAACTAGATTCATTGAAATCTGCTACATATAGGAAACCAAAGAGAATATCTGGGGTTATTCCGCAAACACATCAGCGATAAACGCTGTGCTAACGGATTAAACCACTGATCAGATACTACATAAGTAATAATTCGACTCGGGTGTTTTACGAAAGGCATTATTGAAATGACCAACCTGACCAGTTTATTAATAATGAACGAGTACCTAATGATTGGTATAACACTAACGGTCCACTCGGTTTACGCAGGTAGTGTTATCTGGTCACTCTGCGATTAAAAACAACACTTTTGAATGTATACTTTGCAAGCCCCGATGTCGCTCACCGTTTCCTCAAGCGGGCAATGGCATGTAATTTTTCTCGCGAGAATTTGGGAAGTCAAAAACTAGCTACTGCCACTGTTCTCAGTAGTAACATCAGACATTCAGAGCTATAGGGGTGTACCCACTCCCGAAGAACACCCCGTACACGGACATGGCACATAAATAAGTGTGGAGGGAAGTACGGCTACAAAATCGCGTGAATTGGAAAAGTAATTGGACAAAAGACTAACGTCATATGTACGGACGCTAGTATCAGCAAGTGAATGTTCTGTCGACAAAATCAAATATGTCACTAGAATTAAAGAAACGGACACCAGTTTGAGATCAAGCAAGGTGGCAACGCAACAGCAAAAATTACAAAATAGAGGAAGGGGAGTAGCAAATAACGGATATAGTGGTATCGGAATGAGTCACATATCTTCCCAGAACGTACGCACCAGCGAATAGGAGACTGAAAACTGTGCGGTTCTCGGTAAAAATTATCCGGTATGACAGAAGCGGAGAATTTACACTGCAATTATTGTCTAGTTTCTTTTTGATCTACGTCAGAACGAGTATATACACAACGTTAGTAACGGATAATCAGTGGAACTGACTGCGCATGAGTGTGTGTGTTGATATTATCACTGCACTGAATTAAACAACAACAATGGACTTACACGCTTGAAATTCTGCATATTTGTTGTGTTCACGGGATTGCCGAAAAACCTCAGCCTATCGATCCGGGTCTGATCGGAACCATCCTGATTGTCTTTCACGAATATCTGATCGAGTTGAATACAGTATTCAAGAAGGCGTGAGTAAACAGATTCAGAACAGAGGGATTGTTACGTCAATTCTAATGCGGCAGGTGCTAAACAAACTTTACAGCCCTGGGCTGTGAAACATTGCCAGATGAGATGTATACAAAAAGCACTTATTGTCGAGTGGATGAGAATAGTGAGATTTCCATACTCCGGTAAGATGAGTATCGACTTTTAAAATACATCAATTGGCTTCGGGCACTGTAAAATAAGGTAAATCCGTAAACGAGTCAGGAAAGCGCTCGTTTACTATTGCGTACCAATAATGGAAGTGCAGGACATGCAACAACGCGATGGATTATCGCACCGAAGAAAACGGACCGAAAAATGCTTAGGAAACATTATTTCAATTCACATATGGATTATCGGTGGTTCTCAGTAAGATACTGTCAGTATAACCAGTACAAATAGGTTCTCACTTTCAAAATCAAGCGGGAGCGTAGGTGGAGTTCAAGAAAGTGAATTTACGAACTAATTATTATTGTTTTTATGATGAAAATGATAAACACTACTGCGTCGACGGCAATACGTTTAGCTGACAGGTGATGAACAGGACTGCCATTTAGAAATTTCGACCGACTTTTTTGTTCGCCGAACAAGTACGTCATATGGATACCAAGTGAAAACAGGAGTTTGGAGTACCGCACCCGGCAATTACAGCATGAACGCATGAAACACTATTATCAGATCTCCACGGCCGCATTCTCTCATTCTCGGATACATTTCCTACCGCAGGAAGGATATCGTGCCATAACCAAATAAAAAGTTCACCCAGCCGATGTTTTCTCCAAAATGTACCGCGCTGAGTCAGATTTCGCGCATGGCACGGCTAGTTGCAACTCGGATGCAAGCCACTGATACTGTGTTCGGCTGAAGTTAATTTGGCTGACTGATGATCATCTACCCACTCCACTTAGGACGATTATTCCCGTAGCATCCTACTCGTTCCGCTTCACGGGTTAAAGGAAGCCTATTCCGAGTGAAATTAAACTTCACATTTAAAACTGCACAACACCCTAATTTTCACGACGAAACTCTCACATTATCGTTCCCAATTGTTGTTTTATTCATATTAGCTTATTGCATTCCATAACTTGGCAAGTTCAGTTCATTCAATCAACAACCGCGCACCCGTGCACCAGTTTGGGTTGCTACCTCGTAGCATCGTCCAGCTGGAAGTATATATATATATATATATATATATATATATATATATATATATATATATATATATATATATCCACTTGGATCTAATTTGAATCGTCTGGAGTGTGAATGGATACTCTTCACTGAAGAGTCCACAACTGTTATTTCTGTTAGTTATTCGTGTCTGGGTCACTGCTAACCCAACAAACAACGAGGCTGCATGTGCATTTTATATGTACATATTTAGGAAAAACACATTATGTGTTGTGAGGTTTTGCACCGTATATTTTTTGATATTTTCTGTCATTTTATTTGTCGCAATGACAATTTTGTCTTTACGGGAGGCGAGAGTCCAACAGACAGACTGTACAACATTCGCGTCACTGACTTCCATTTTGAGACATGTCCCTCAACGTCTCTAACCTGCGACAATCGTCATCCCGGGAGGTATAAACAAAAATAAGCGCTGATAATGGCTTCTTCATACCTCTACGCCAAGTCATAGCCTGACCGCTTCGTTGCTTCTTCCAGCCTTGCGCAGCACATGAAAATAGAGCACTGAAAGATGTGATGGACAGACACGTGCAAAACATATCAAAGCCATCGAGGGCGGCTATCCGTGCCTAATGCACCACGGCGCTCCTGGCCATTGCTCACTCGATGTTCCCACTAGATGCAAGCAATGCTTCGGGGATATCGATTGTCGAACACAGAATGACCCCGAGTATCTTCAACATGAAGTGGCCAGGTCTCGCAACCGTGTAGTAAAGCACTAAGAACCACGGCGACGTACGCCCGTCTCTCAAGAGTGAGTCGGATGTCGGAGTGACGTCATAGGTTGGTGAAAGCTGTTCCGACTGTCATCATGGTCCCAAGGTACTCAAAGTTGTCAACTAATTAGCTAATCAGCAAAAAGGGTGGGTGCAGGCACAGGCTACTGCCAATTTTGAAAAAACACCGCACTTGGAAGGCGAAAAGTGCATACCATTTCCAATACCTCAATGGTGATGCGGTTCAGAGCATGTTGTAATGTCAGTGGATTGCCACTCAGCAAGGTGATGTCACCGACAGATTCCAGGTTGAAAACTGCTCCCCGAAGAGGGGTCCATCTCCACTGTTTGGAAGGCCAGATGAGGCATTCCACAGAACACCCCAAACGGGGAAGTTTGAAGAAACGGAGATATGGGATAACTTTGTTGTACTCCACTCAGCCCAGTTCAGTTCGCTCAACCATTACCCTCGCACATCTGTCTTGGTTTTGGTTGCTACTGCCCAGTATCGTCGAGCAAAGGGCAAAAAAGGATGGAAGCATAAAGTGAAAAAAAGTCAAAAGTGAAGTAAAAAGTGAAAATCACAAAGAAAGAAACCAAATGCAACTACATCACTGGTCGTGACACGCAGCCACATCAATTATTATCTCCAACCATTTGGTAGGCGAGTCTCGTGGACCCCAAACCGGAAGCCTAATAAGCACTGTTTGACCAAGTTCATTGGTTAAGGTTTTCGTACCTTTCTGTCACGTTGCAGACTGACCACTGGACATAACAAGTATTGGCGACCTGAGGTGTGATGATTCAATTCTTTGAAGACCGACACGTTTTTCAGGTACTCCACTCTTCAATAAACAGTCCTATAGTGCAGTCCCGTCGACAGAATCGAAGACCACGAGATGATCGTTAGTCTTTGAAAGATATGCCGAAGGATGAGTATTTATTTGGCACATCCATGAACGGCGCGAAACCTAACTGAACTGTTTCTTGAAGTGCTCTGAACAACGATCCAGAGGACATCCCTGAAAGAGAATCAGTGAGCCGTCCAAATTTTAATTATCTCACATACAACTGGTTCCTGAGGACCAGTGCTTGCAGTCGAACGGTACAGGTTCGGACTGTTGCCAACAGACGCAGCGTTCTCCATTTCTCGGCTTTACGCAATCCGCCACTACTCACGGACATTTCTGAGACTCCTAGTCAGCTGGCGTCTCAGGGCCTTGTTGAATGTGGTATCCATAGAAAAACATCTGCGAGCATCTAACGGGGCAAATATAGCCCAAGTTTGTAATGCTTACCCGAACGTGAGTCTTGTGTAGCACTGGAAGCAGCTTCCTTCATTTGCTGTCTGCGACTATTTGGGTCCTTGACATCCAATATCGCGTGATGGACCAAGAAACGTTACTTCAACGGCATTCCCGTCACGTTCTGGTGCTGAGTTAACGCACAACTGCCTCAACGTCAGACTTTCCAGTAAAAAGTTATGGTTAGGGTTACCAAAGAAAAACCCCTTCTGTGGAATGAACAGTCCAGAAATCTCCAGCGGCACCTTGGGAAACATTTTTTATCTCCCTACTCTTCATCCTTCACACCCAAATTCTATATAGATACCAACAGCCACAACCAGTCGTGACCGAGAACTTGTATATCTCCGTGAGGGAAATAACTTAGGAACAGGGAAAAATACAGAACCGGTTCTCAGACCTAAGCTTTCTCTTCATTTTGCTGCTTTCAACGTTCTCACACTTTGCCAAAAGCGGTAACAAACTGCCCTAACTAGGACTCTTCAAACCTTTAAATTAGATGTACGCGCTGTCTCTGGAACAATCATACAAGACTCAATTACAGTGATAACACTTCGCTCCCCAGACACAAACTCGGCCCCTCGTTTCACTCTTCACGTTTCGGGAGGTTCGGTGTCTGGTACTCGTGGTCAGGTTGGTGCTGGTATCGTTCTGAGCATGACAGCTGAGTGTGCACCGCTCCACTGGATCCCAGTCAGCAGTCGTCTGTATGCGGTTCGGTTGGATGGTTCTCTGCATGTCAACAGCACTAGACTGAAGCGTCGATGCTTGTTTGTCACGTCTATGCATGTACCAGCTGACTGTAGCTCTCTTGAGGCCGAAGACGAATTCTACAATGACTCATCGAAGCTGCTACGTAACATGCGTTCTACGGATATAACGGTTGTTGCTGGCGATTCCAATGCCTAAGATGGAAGCCTACACGAGATGAAAAGGAATATGGAAGGCTGATTTGGAGTTCGGCCGACCGGACCGATAATGTTGACCGACCCATCCAACTACGTTCCGATCGAAGACTATTCCTTGCGAGTACAAATCTTTTGCACAAAAAGCGGCATTAATTAACCTGGCGTCCTCCCGCACCTTCACAACGTTGGACTTAGATCAACCACATCGCTATCGCTTCTTACTAAATACTTAGCATGAGTGCAATGGAAGGGATCATATACCTCAAAACGTAAAAGCCTCACTGCACCATTTCAGATCAAAAACAACCAGACCCTCAGACCTGCAGAACCACATAGAGTGGTGTGGTATTGTGAGGGAAAACGGTGGATTACTGTCTACCATTGACGCGGATTGATTCAAGACGGACGATCACTCTAGTCCACGTCTTTAGACCTGATAATTCTTCTGACCGATCGCGTTTATTCCTACGTCTCGTTCCTGTCCGAATTAACGCTGAAGCCAGCCGTCACCTGCAGCTGATACTGAACGATAACCAACGATCTACTTTCCCAACAGAATTATCCGCTAGGTGATCGAAGCAGTCAAATGCTCAGAAATCAGCAGAGCAACGGACAGAGATCTAATACGCCCCACTTGAGGCCGCTAATGCTGCTCAAGGACGAGTAAGTAGACACACAGAAACGTTGCAGAAAATACGACTACATATCATGACAAGTGAGGCATTTGTATTCACATAGCCTAATAATCATAATACTACCATGTTTTTTACTTCTCTTCCTACTTTGCCACACTATTGATAACTTTCATTTCTTAGTTAGGTTGCTGTTGAGAAGTAGCAACCAGAACAGCCACAATCCAATAACAGTTATTGGTTATTCCAATTTAACTAGATTCATTGAAGTCTTTCACATTCAGGAGACCAAAGTGAATATACGAGATGAAACCACAAACGGGTTAGCGAAAAACACTGTCCCAATGGATGAAATACCACTAGTCTAATACTACATAAGTCGCTATTCAGCTCGGATTTTCTATACAAGGCCATACTAAATTGACTAGCATGGCCCATTTATTCACGATGAGCGATTTCACGAGAATTCAGAAAATGTCAAAATCTAACTACTTTCCCTAACCTCAGTAGTAGTGTTAGAAGTTCGAAGCTTGAGGACTGTAACCGTTCCCGAGGAACACACTGTGCAGTCTGGCCATAGAGTATGCGCTGTACCAAAGAAACCATCGGCTGACAAAACACTCTGAATTTGGATCGAATGAGTTGGACCTTGCTAGTGGCAGCAGCTTGTTCCATGTGTGCTGTGTTTGGAAGAGCAGTTCTCACGTTCTCCACGTAAGTTCATTCCTGGTTTCGTCTGCAGCTGACTACGGAACGTATGACTCCCTCAATCGGCAGGCATATACCAACAACTGTCCAGTAATTCGAGAGATCGCGGTGAGGTAAAATGGGTAGCAATTTGGCGTACTACCAATCTACAGAACGTGGTACTAACTACTTTCGTAGCATCGTGGATATGTAGCCAGCGGTTTGACACACCAATGTGTGCGGCTTCCTATCTGGTAAGTTTGCTCATTGTGATCTGTCTCGGAAAGAAATTCGGCAGAAATGATCTATACCCGCCCGTTAACATCGGACCTCCACTTTGGTGGAAAAACTTACCAAGAGCTCAGCACATATGAATGCATGATCAAACTCCAAGCACGTGCTCCATGATAACCTAAAAAATCACCGAGGCCCAAGTTATTGTGCGTCTGTGGCTGTGTCGGAAATTCGTGCTGAAAATAAATCAATGGTGATATGCATGGCGATGTAGCGGACGACTGCCGCTATCCGCAAGTCACAAGCCGATGATGCTTTGGCTCTGGTTCGTCGGGATCTCCGCAACCAACCTCAGCATTGAGGCTACCAGCAAATACGAACATGTCCCCTACGTGACGCCCTCTGTGACTTGTGTCATTATGGGTACGATTCATCTCTGACTGTATCCAAACTGTAGTCAGCAGGAGCATAGACCACGACAAAGAACAGACACCGACTGTCATCACGCTCTTTATTTACCCCAAATAAATCTTCCAAATAAACCACACAGTACTTATTGGAATTCGGTCACGCAAAGTAGGCTCTGTTCCAGCAATTAGGGCGATTGCTACACACACGATCGGATGCCGAAGCCACCACATAAGCGCAGAGTGAGCGAAATGAGCTTAAACGAATTACGCGGGTCGGATCCTATACGGGAGTCTGGGACAAGCACCACGCATCTCCGATAAGAGTCTAGAGGCTGCGAGCCCGATCTGCATGCTGGCTTACTTGTATTAGAGTACTTACGTTGAAGGCTGCAATTTGTAGTACCGCGCGGTTTCTTGCTTACTAGACCATATGCGCTTCCACGATGATTACCCTCATCAATGTCGGTCTGAGAAGCCCATAAAAATGTATTGTCAACCTTTGAATCTAAGAAACGTTTTGTGGAAAGCAGTGGCACTGGGAAAGGAGGAAGATTGCATCCAACAACCAGCATGTCCGTCATAGCTTGTTCCGAGTCAATTAGCGAGAAAGAATGAGTGGACATTTGTGAAATTTGGAATATTCATTTAGAGCATGTGGGCTAAGCACTACCCGGCTTCCCAAACTGAATTAGGGAGTTGAACTGAGAAACTTGATTTCCAAAGCCTTTGTTCAGGGATCTTCACGCAAGGCAGTGGAGCAAAACCGGGAGATCATGCTCGTTAGAAGCCGGTGACCACAGCGACGATTAATACGAATTTGGAGTGGATCCAGAGCCCCCAACGTACCCTCATATTCCAGAAAAGCCTGTGGCCAGTAGAATGTTTCATATTTCTATTCTGGGAAACCCTGCCGGATACACGGAAAATCACAAAGAGCAGTGGCCTCATTTAGTGACCAGCCACGATCACCACACCGCAGTACAACCCCTTTACGGATTTACCTGCAGAATACCGATCGCAAATTCCAGCACTGCCGCTGATCGTCCACGATCGCTTAATTGGTGGGCTTAGCACGCAACGTATTCGCGACTGACCACCAAATTGGCGGTCACTTTCTTATCCGCAACCTGGGGCCGCGCCCGGTAGCATACATCTCCGCTCCAACAGACTGACCACCATCACCTGTCATTTGTATAGAGCAATACACTACTGAAATTGTGAGCATTTAAAGCTAATCTAAAGCTTTTCGAGACCATTACGGTTTTCTTGGTCACATTTTAGGATGACGGCCAAAATAACAACTGCCTGTCATTTACTATGCCACACTGGAACTCGTACAGTGATTTTTTGTAATTCTACCTTAACCAGAACAACTATTCTTACTTCAGGAGCCAAGAAAAACGTCCTCAATTTACAGAACCACGCGGTTGTGAAATTATAATATCTTGTGGTCCTCTGAGGACCTGGGCTGTGTATACCACGTAGACGAGCTTGGTGTTCAAGGGTTCGAGAAAATAGTCGGAGAACAGAGATAAGACGAAAACGTCCATAATGGTAGTAAAAGTTTCAGGAAAACGGTATAATTACACAACCAGATATGTGTGGAGAAGCCGATAGTAAATTGATTACACAAAACCAACCAGCGCGAGAAGAAATCTCGGTTAAGCGGAAGCTAAACATCCGACAAAGCATCAGCAAGTTCAAATAAGCTATACGAAAAAATACCAAACTCACCGTAATGGACAAAACATTTTGAAATTTCACAAAGTTCAAAGGGATCATTTTACCATCTTCCAAATCAGACGGCGTCAAGCTGAAATGATGAATCACAGAATGACAGGAGAACAACGGTTGCAACCAAAGGAGAACAGTTAAAAATATCATAGTAAGCCTGTGTTGCCTTGAACAATCACAGGCCCATTGATCCTTGTGGATACTGAAAGATACGTGTGCTAACAAGCATTGTTATACGCACTTAATACGCAACTGAGTGCTGTCAGACTATCACCTAGTCGATTCAATGTTCATTACGCTGTCTAGCATAAACCCAGATACATGAAAGTCATAGAAGTCAATCAGTATACCAGATCCTCCCAGTATCAATGGTACAAATCGTTGTTGAATCCTTCGGTGTGTATCACCTTAAGTTGTTAATCCAGGATCCCGAGTATTAAGTAACTTCATGTAGAACAAGGTAGCGAACATGCTTATTTTCGATAACCCTATCATTTGCTAATGCCTGTGTACGAACTTCAGAAGCTGTTTGAAAATAACCAGAAAGCATCCCCCGTCAGTACCGTCGTCCCCATACAGTGAAGCATGCTGCGTTGATCGTTACTGATGTAAAAGAAAAGGAAGTCCCGTAGAAGAAAAGTATGCAAACCTTATTCAAGTGAATTGATCACGCACGGTGTGTTAGAATTCCTGGTTGGGTACACACGAATGACACGAGCAATGATTACATACATCATCAAACACGATTGCATGGTATCGTTGTATTCATGCTATCCTGATGATCATTGAAAAATAAAATTAAAAACTGAAAGTGATGAATGAAGATGTGAATCTATGACTGGAAAAAGAATAAGAGATATACCATCCTGGCCGGGAAGAAAAATACAGGGCATGACCGTGTGTACATAATCGGAGGTTTCTGGTCTTTGTGACTGTGGTACGCGTGACTCAATCGACAGTTCAGCGTTGGTAACAGAGATCTTTTGGATCCAAACCCGGAATCCAAGAGGCACCTACTCTTCATGATCATTCTGTATACTCCATCACGTTTCGTCTCTACATCATCTATTGATATCCAAACACTTTGAAACTTAGAACATGATATAACACGAAGAACGGCATTTCTCCGTAAGTTGGGCACAAACTGGTCTGTGGATTTTACTTAGGTGAACTCGACGGCACAACAAGTGGTGCGAAGATGAATAAAACGGCACACATATTTACACATCGTTAGTTCCTTTGTTGGCTCACGACAGTCGGCGGTAATCGGAAACATCTCGAGAGATGGTGGTCATAAGATATAGTTCAAAGACTATCGAATCTGAGGAACAAGGTTAGAACCCCATCACTATCATTACCATCGTTCAAAATCGATGGTGTGGCACCAGATTGTCGTCTGACTCATTATCACTCCTGGTATGTTCTGGCAATTTACGGTTTTCCGCTCCAAATCTTAGTGCCGCATGTAGGTTCGCGTAATTATGCAGTAGGATAAGGTGATTGTATGGAGTGCCTTTTACAGCGCCCCAATGCGAAAGTATGAACTGAAGAAAATACGAGGACAAAATTTATCAGTTACAAGCCAAAACTGTTCAAACTGCAACGCAACTGGAAAAGACACTGGTTTCTACGAGGACGAGACTGCACCTTGGCGTAGTGTCATAGATTGCTTGCCTCCGTGATCCAAACATCTATACAGGATGCTTCCTTAAGCTGGAGATGCAATCATGCCTGACGGGTCGATCGGTAAGGGACAGACGAAGTCTAGTCTCTGAACCAGTTAATGAGCAACATCTGGTTCTATTCACTATGCTCCTAAAGAGGACACTCATGAGAATAAACACGGAGAAACAGTTTACCGGTCTAAAAACTTCCATTAGATGGACACAGGAGTGGAGTACCTCGGGTTTCTCTCGAGAGTGGGGAAAGTCATCGCACTTCTTTGAGCAGCCTCCAGCCCAAAGGATGTTGTCCCGTCCACGTTCCGCTTGCTCCATCGCGTGCATGGGGCTAAGAACTGAATCCGAAAAGTGGATCGACAACAGAGCACCAGCGACGACAAGACCGAACGCATGCAACAATCAGGTCTCACGTGACAGACCAGAAGAAGTTCCTTCACGGGTGCTTCGGTCACGTCCCCGTGCTGAGTTAACGCCCCACTGCCTTGTGGGTAAGACTTTTGAGTCAAAGGCTCTGGTTAGGATTCCAAAGGAAAACCTCTTTCTGCGGTGTAGGCAGCCGCGAAGGATGATTCGCCCAGAAACCTCCAGTACCTTTCCAGTAAAGGATTTTACCAATTTCCCATCTTTTAATTTGGGGTCGATGCAAAACGCCACGGGTGGTTGCGGCTCTGATAAAAGCAGTAACTCAGGAGTAGGGTAAAAATCGAATGCACTTCTTAGGCGTGAATGTTCCCTTCACTCGGCTGCCTTTAATGTTCGCACACTATGTCAGATATGGCGACAGGCTGCCTTCACTAAAACACATGACGCCTTCAAAAAACGTTGTACGCTGTCTCCGAAACACGTATACAAGACCCCACGTCTGAGGTCACTCTCCTCACTCCGGATACAATCTCAGTCTCTCACTTCACTCTTCGCGTGTCGGGTGATTCGGTATCTAGAGCTGATGGTCAGGCTGGCGATGGGATTGCTCTGAGCATGAAAGCTGAGCTGAGACTGGATTCCAGTCAGCAGTCGTTTGTGTGCAGTTCGGTTGGACAGTTCTGTGAATGTCAACAGCGACAACCTGAAGCATTGATACTTGTTTGTCGTGTCTCTGTGTGTGCCGACTGATTGCAGTTTCTTTGAGACCAAGGACGAATTCTACCAGGATTTGTCCCAGGTACTTCGAAGTGTACGTTCAACGGACGTTGTTTATCATTGCTGGGGATTTCAACGCCCAAATTGGCCGTTTAGGAGATTCCGAAAGGCACATTGGAGGCCCATTTGCTATCCTAGCCGATCGTGCCGATAACGGTGATCGTCTGATTCAGCTGTGTTCTGACCACAGATTGTTTCTGGCAAGTACGAACTTCTGCCATAAGAAGCGGCACAGATTCACATGGCCTCCTCATTCGTGTTCACAACGTTGGACTCAGAATGATTATATTGTGATTGGTCACCGTTGGAGTGGATCAATTAAAGATTGTCGTTCATCTTGGTCGACGCCTGTGGACTCAGATTACGCCTTGGTACGTGATAGCTTCCGTTTACGTCTGGTCCGTGGTCGCACCAACTTAAAAGCCACGCGTCCCGTGCAGTTGCTTTTAGACGATATTCAGCGAAAAAATTTACAGTTGGAGCTGTCTGTGCAGTTATCGACGCAGTCAATTGTCCAGGACCCAAACGAATGTTGGCAACAGATCAAGGAAGCTTTGTATGCCCCTTCGAATGCCACCCAGAACTCTGGTTCGTGTCGGTCTCACAAACGACGGATATCTTCGTTATCATTTGCTCTGCTGGACGCTCGCAGATCCGTCCCTCCGGATGCCACATTCAAGGAAGCGCATAAATCCCTCGGACGCCAACTGACCAGGAACCTGAGAATTGACTGTGAGCAGTGGTGGATTGCGAAATGTAGGGAAGAGGAAAAAGCTGCGTCCGTTGGCAATGTTCGTAACCTTTTCCGTTCGATGAGAGGTCCACGGAAGCCTGGTGTAAGTGAATTAATTAGGGAATCCGACGACTCACTGATTCACTCACAGGGACGTTGTCTGGATAGTTGGGCGGAGCACTTTAAGGGACAATTCACTTAGCCCACTTCAACGGTGGACCTTCCAAATATACCTGTCGACGAAAGGATGCAGGTGGATATCAGTACTCCATCGGAGATGGAGATCATGCGGGGAATCGGTTACTTGAAAAGGCATAAAGCCGCTGGACTGGATAGGTTGTCTCCATCTTCTTTCAAGGATGGAAGCGGTGCATTGGTTTCGGAGTTCACAGTTCTTCTCCGTTTTATTTGGGATAGTGAGCAGGTTCCCAGGGAATGATGTGAATCGGTGATTGTGTCGATTTACAAGAAAGGTGACAGGTCCTCTTGTGAAAACTGCAGACGAATTAACGTGGTAAGTATCGCGTCCAAACTGCTCACCAGTCTTATTCTCCACTGATTTTCCAGTGCCCGCGAAATGTGTACGCGTGAGAATCAAACCGGTTTCAGACCCGGTCGTGGTTATATCGACCACATATTCACTCTTCGGCAAACCTCAGAGCACAGACACATCTTCCGTAGGCCCACAATCTCTGTCTTTCTCGATCTGAAAGCGGCGTTCGACTTAGTCGACCGCACAGTTCTCTGGCGCTGCCTCTCATTGAAGGGTGTGCTAGAGAAGTTTATTTCTCTTTTTCTATGCCTGTATGCAAACAGCCGAAACCGAGTTAGTGCTTACGGCGATATTTCAACCGAGTTCACCATGGAAAGTGGTGTTCGTCAGGGTTACTCCTTTCACCCTTCCTCTTCAATTTTGTGATTGAATTGATTCTTGGGATAGCCCTATTCTCGTGTGAGAATAGCGGCATCGATTTTTGCCCAGGAAGTGAACTGTTTGACTTGGAATACGTGGACAACATTGTTCTTGTGAGTGAAGATCCAGGAAAGTTGCAAGTTTTCTTAGACAGTCTAAAACAGTGTAGCAATGTTTGAGATGCGTTTTGTACTTTCAAATTGCAAAATGTTGCTGCAAGACTAGGTTGTCTCAACAACAAACCGTGTGTTGTCAAGGGGAAGCTCTCGCTGAAGTAGATGAGTTGCATCTCATCAGGTGCGCGGAAATCGGATGAAGTACCATCACGTATACAGAAAGCGCGTTTGAACTTTGCCAACCACCTTCATCTGTGGCGTCGGCGTGACATCCGATCGTCTGTTAAAGGTAGAGTGTACAATGCAGCAGTTAGGTCCGCTCTTCTATGCGGTTCGGAAACATGGCCGTTGAGAATAAAAAATAAATGAAGACTGTCGGTGTTTGAATACCGATGTCTCCGTAGCATTGCCCGAGTATGGTGGGAACACGGTATCAGCAATGTTGAGGTTCGTCGTAAGGTGTTTGGAACCAGAGGTCAGTCTCTCGATCAAGTACTGAATCTAAATAGATTAAGACGGTTGGGACATGTGTTACGCATGTTCACCGATATACTTCCTCAACACGTAATGGCTGGAAGGTAGGTTGAGGTGGTCAGTCCATGACATGGCAAAGAGGTATGAAAACCTTGACCAGTGGACTTGGCCAAGTAGGACGTGTCAGACGTCCAGGTTGGGGTCCACGTGATCCGACTACTAAGTGGTTGGAGACATCAAGTGATATAGCTAGGTGTCACAGCCAGTTGCGTAGTTGCATTCGGACTCTTTCTTTGTCCTCTTGATTTCCGCTTGATACCCTGACTTTTTTCATTCTTTATCACCATGCTCCTATTATTCTCGCCCTTTACTAGATGATGTTGGAAGGTAGCAACCGAAAGCAGAGCACAGAAGTGCGAGGTTAATGGTTGAATAAACTGAAACTGAACTGAACTTCTGCGAATCATCAGTGTGCCTTTAGAGGATTTTCTAAAATTACTACGGACATCCAACGTACACTCTCTCGAAATGCGAAGTCACGGGGATGATTACCCTATCAAAGCACATCAAGGTGCACTTCCGTTGTAAATGATTCGAATATGGGCTTGTTTCACGAGTTTCGTACAAAAAACTGAATGAATTAACAAAAAAGTGTCAGGCAAATTCCCAAAAGCAAAGGGGAAATCATTCGCACTTTGAACGGCTGTAACGAGACGCGAACTCAACGCCAGGGATCGGGAAATCAGGTGGTCGAAAGGACAAAGCACGCAACGGGGGATCCCCGAAAGCTGTTTTATCAGATAGTCACCGGTAGGAAACCATTAGGTGTGAATGAAACGATCTGGGAAGCTGATGGTTTGTCTATCCAAAATCGACAGTAGCGTTTGGAACGCCCGTTTAGAAATGATGGAATAAAGCTTGTTGAAAAATTTTTATTCTCTAAATTTTGCGATTCTGAGCAGGTGTCATTTTATGGGGGCATTGATTGCTATCTCGTCCACAAAAAAGGCGTGTGTAGTGATTACGACAACTACAGGAATACAGCCTGATCATACAGCGTCGAAATTGCAAGTGTTTGTTGTGCTTCCCAGGTTGCAACACACACAAGGAACAGGCTGAGTATAACAACAACCGTGGATGCCTCGATCAAATCTGCGACGTCTGACAGCTGCTTCAACACTGTTGCATCTACCGCAGATCAATGATCATTGTTTCTAGACGTTCGCGCGACCTTCGGATCAGTAGACGGGATTGCACTATGGAACTGACTGTTGGGAATTGCGGTACCAGAGAAGCATATATAGGGTCTTCAGAGTTGTAGCGCCATACCTCATGCAGAGTTAGGGCCTACGGTCAACTCTTACCAACTTGTGTCGTCTCCAGGCGAGCACGACGAGGTTGCCTCATTTCCTTTCAACTTCACCATGGAGGATGTAGTATGGAATGCCATGTCTGGTCTACTAAACGGTGGTGGAGATGAACTCCTCCCGGGGAATAGAATTTTTGGCCCGCATGTGACCATGTTCTGATCTGGATCAGGCTTTTACTATTCAATTCATTTAGGATGCACCAGTGAAAACTCCGAAAGCTATCTGGATTGGTCGTGTGGAGTGCCTTAGGCTTCTCGGTGGGGTCCTCGAGACCCACGAACAGAAATGATTGAAGGAACTAGAGGAAAAGGTCGAACCTTGCGAATTAGAACACTTGTCTGTAATATTTGCAATCCTGCTCCCTTTACCTTTCTTCTTCTTCACAAACACACGCACACACATCCGCACAAACAAACAATAGACTCTTGACGGTTCGTAGATAATGGTTTTGCAAAATTAGCTGAAATTATGAAGCAGTTACTCAAAGACTATTTTCGAATGCGCCTACTGCAGTCCCAACGGAATCACGCTGAGTAGTACACCGAAAAAAAAACGTTTTGACACCAATCATTTACGACCGACCATCGAAGCAGTGCCCAGAACCCTTATTATTCTCATCGTAAGCTGGTCCGTTGTGGTAACCTAATAGCACAGCTAAAATGCACTTGGTTCGGCAGCTCGAAAGCACAAGTAAAACTGAAAAAACGTGAACTGGAGCTGTATGAGTCAATTCTCAAAATTCATACCACTGAGACGAGGAGCCATTTGATAAGGGATGGGAAGAAAAAACAACAACTCACTCGACCGTCTGAACAGCATCGCCCTTTTCACAACTGTCGAAATCCGGGGTGGCCGTTTGGTTGAGGAACAGCTTGATGGTTTTCGGACCGTTCGCTTGGGATGCCAAGTAAAATGAGTAGAAAAATCACCGTATACATACCAAAAGAAACACTGCGAAACGTGTTGGCTCTTGAAGTGCACACGACGCGCACTTACGCATACAAAAAATCCGCACAAAGACGAAGATTATTTGAAAAGTCGTATGGTCACATTAGAAAAACAACACTGGAGAACAAACAATTGTTTTCAATGATTCCTAGTCTTGCATTTGCACATCATATGTGTGTGGTCTGGGGAGAAATGTTGTGGTGTTCTTCAGTTAATTTGTGGTGATGCTAAATAGATTACTGATAGTGGGTTTTCAGGGGTCATGGTGTGTGACAGCAAGATTAGGAAACATTGGAAACATTTGTTAGCTGTCTAATGTTGTTCTTCTAAAGACGAAAATACTAACGACTGTGGATTTTACTTGTGTTCACTCGATTATTGCTTTAGACGCACACATTTATATGGGCTGAACAGTGCTCCTCAGGTTGTTCAGAACCTGAACCATCACTACCGTTGCATGACAGAACATGATATATAAAACAAGACAGTCCATTGCACTGTGATAGAGGCTACATTTTAATAAAACTTAGCCGGATAAATTGTATGATCAGTTTGTAATGTGTTCAAAGCCCTTTGGTGTGGCCCCATAGTTCAGCGGAAATCTTTACCGTTGTGACTGAAAAACTTGCCGAACTCAACGCAAAGAGGTCACCTGGGTAGGTAGTAGTTTTTCAGGATAACGCTTCATGCTGTGCTTCACAAAGGGTTTGTAAATAAGGTCATGCAAACCGATTTGCTTGTTCATTATTCGCTGTAAGACTTGTACACGTATGCGCAACTTCAAGGTCCAGTTCATATAATTACTCTCTAATAGCGCAGATTGAAACGTAATCGTAAAGACGATTCCATAGTGTAGTTCTATTGACAGAGACGAAGGCCGCGCGAATGTCTAGGAGCACGATAATTGTTGGTCTCCGGGAAGTGTGACGCCGCTCTAGCGATTTTCGGAGGGTGAAGATTTGATCGAAACACCCACAACCTACTCGAAACCCAGCCGATTCCTCGCGAGTCTTCGTTTCATGCGTTTGGTATAACCTGCAAAGTACGACGAACGCAAGCAGCTTCGACGCTGTTAGGATAAGGCATGTGATTAGTGCAGTCACTGTGCGAGCCCTTCTTAAAGATGGGGACAACAGTCATACCACCGCAAAGACGAAATCTGTTCAGACTTTTAGACTTCTGAGGACAAAACACGAAGTTTTCTAACGATCTGCATCCCATTGCCCTCAAAAAGGGTTGGGAAAAGCTATCGGAATCTGGCGTTTTATGACTTCCTAAGATCTGGATTTCCTTTCGGATCTCTGTGTCGGTCGGTGGATCTGTTGAGACGGACCACTGGACGCGTGCCGGAAGATCCATTGAAGAGGTTGCCACTGAGGGGAAGATAAACTGTATCTGAATACGCTCGGTCCAGCGTTCTAGACGCCGCTGTTGGTTGTGAATTGGTGAACCGTCAGCTTCATAAATTGTTTCAACAGTAAACTACAAGATTCCTCCTGCTCATAAATCGTCATTATATGCTTCGAAATTCTTACTCGAACCGTATCTACAGCATCTTCTGTTCAGCAAAATCCATCATCGTAACAAATACGATTTCTTACCACCCCGAACAAAACCTATCATAATGCCATAATTGAGTCGGGGAGTAATACAAAAAGGGAAAAACGACGAGTACACAGTAAAACAAACGTACCAATTGGCCCGTTGAGTTGAATAGAGCGTAGTTTTATGAACTGTGAGAATGTTATATGGATGACCAGCTGAAATAAGGAAACAAGAATACCGGAAAGAGAAATACAGGTGAGTGAGATGAGAATTCAAAGTGGGCGCCTACACAGAATGAGCACGGTGGCACATCACGCAAACAGGGAAAGGGACGAGAAAAGAAGTAAAATAGGATGGACAGCGGGCTCCGATATGACGTGAGAAAAACGATACGCAAGCCAGTAAAATACCACCAAGTGACAAGGCATCCGTTGTAGACCTAAGATCCGTACTCCATGGAACCATACTACCTTGCAAGTTACACTTGGTTGTCTTGCATTCATGACATAATTTCCCGGTTTCTAATGCATCGGCTCAGTTCATATTTACATTTTATGATATATACTACATGGACATTCTCAGTTTACACTCCCGACTACGGTGTCCTATGACTGAACATTTCCGTTGTAAAAAAATTTGCTAAACGTTTCACCCATGTTTAGAAACTGCACACCGAAGACTCGACCCCCGACCGTAGCCTCACTGCCAGCGCGCTTCAGCGCAGGACCACCGAACGCACAAGTGGCACAAACAGACCTACCGCTGGGTTTATACGCTTACGTTGGTATATGCCTCTTCTGTCCTTTTTCCAGGTGAAACCATTTGCACTTAGACACTGGGAATTCTTTTGTATAACCTAACTACAGATTATTTTCTTATCCTGTGACTGAAGCAATTATTTCATATTAGCTAGGAGGCTTCTTGATTAATTATCTGCACCGCGACCGTGCTGTACTACACTTCAGTTCAGTTCAGTTTAGTCAACCATTAACCTCGCACTTCTGTGCTCTGCTTTCGGTTGCTACCTTCCAACATTATCTAGTAAAGGGCGAGAATAATAGGAGCATGGTGATAAAGATTGAAAAAAGTCAGGGTATCAAGCGGAAATCAAGAGGACAAGGAAAGAGTCCGAATGCAACTATGCAACTGGCTGTGACACCTAGCTATATCACTTGATGTATCCAACCACTTAGTAGTCGGATCACGTGGACCCCAACCTGGACGTCTGACACGTCCTACTTGGCCAAGTCTACTGGTCAAGGTTTTCATACCTCTGTGCCATGTCATGGACTGACCACCTCAACCTACCTTCCAGCCATTACGTGTTGAGGAAGTATATCGGTGGACATGCGTAACACATGTCCCAACCGTCTTAATCTATTTAGATTCAGTACTTGATCGAGAGACTGACCTCTGGTTCCAAACACCTTACGACGAACCTCAACATTGCTGATACCGTATTCCCACCATACTCGGGCATTGCTACGGAGACATCGGTATTCGAACACCGACAGTCTTCATTTATCTTTTATTCTCAACGGCCATGTTTCCGAACCGCATAGAAGAGCGGACCTAACTGCTGCATTGTATACTCTACCCTTAACAGACAATCGGATGTCACCGTTTATGACTGAACTGTCTCGGATCGCCGAATAGCTTTATTTACTGTTGTTCTTGGTCGCTCACCTGGCCATAATTCATTTGCCCCGTTATTTCTTTGCCTATTTCGTCATACAGCACCACGAGATAACGATGAATGCGGTTATTCATTCGGAATTGGCTCTGCTGCCCGTTGCCGCGCGCAGCCCATGTTGTGCGTAAAGCGAGGGTAACTAAGTTTCCGCTACACCGACAACCCAAGAAATCGGGAAAGTTGCCGTGGTAACCTTTTCAGGCGGGTGGGTCACCACTTTAATGTGTGTCACGGAAACGCGAACATTTTCAAGAAAATAGACACGCCGACTCGCGTAACCAAACGGCCTCTATAAAGTACTTCGACTTAACTCCGACACGACAGGTCACGTTGTAGTGGACACAATTGTGATGAGAGAACGCGGTAACTACGATGTGCATCCGTCAAACACCCAACAGTCGCAGTCAGAAGAAGATATGTTTTGAGGTGATCCAAATGTGGAAAGTCTTTGGCCCCTGCGGGATTCGAACCCACGCATGGTCACCACTCTCGCTCTAGTACCGCGAGTGCTCTACCAGCTGAGCTACGCGGCCACGCCAAACACCAGCACATTGAAAACATGCCCAATGCACTTAAGTGGTGGAGTCCGGTTAGTACAAAGGGAAATCCTGCTGTAGGTAGTCAAATTACAAGCTAGTTCACTGTGGCGGATGCCATGTGCTACTGTAATTTGGGCGGGTATCCTGTGTGATCCGAATGCAGAAAGTCGGATGTCTTTCGGCGTGGCCTCGTAGCTCAGCTGGTAGAGCACTCGCGATACTAGAGCGAGAGTGGAGACCATGCGTGGGTTCGAATCCCGCGGGGGCCAAAGACTTTTCACATTTGGATCACCTCAAAACATTGTCAAAATCTGCCAAACATCAATACAGAAGATATGGCTACTTTCGGAGCAACCCACGACAAACAACAGATATCATCGAAAACACGTTGACCATAACCGAGCCCCCGATCAGGTCACTCGGTTACACACAGGGATAATTGTGGGCGGCAGAACAATCCCAGCACTCGAAAGCACTTGGCCAAAGATGATAACAAACGATGATTTTACGTTAGATATCCGTTACACGGAATTTTTCATCACATGTTTCTGCGCAAATGAAGTAGAATTGGTATACAAATAGGATTCAACTGGACACGTACGCCAAGTTTGACTGAGATAGACAGACAAAGTTTTGGATCTTTCAACATACGAATGAATGTTTATTTGCCATAGTGCGCGATATGGAGATACCGGAAACCAGACTGTACCCAATCTTAATGGTGTGTGATACCGAAAAGTACCTACCTGAGCATCTGTATCAGACAACAGGTACGCTTTATCATCTTTAGACTCCAAAAGGCTCGACAATGGGTGGGAGTCTTCTTCATTCAAACATTCGCATTGAGCAAGTGCCAGAAACGGTGTCAGATCCGGCTTTCCAAAGAAAAAAAATAAGGTAAAGCAAGACAGTTAATAGATCATATGATAAACATGGAGCATTTGACGGATTATGAGAACGCACCCGTTGCAAAAGTTATGGTGAGCGAAGACAGATTTGCTTGACAGACCTTAGTGAGGAAATTGCACGATTCGGTCGAATCTGCGGCGTTGAATCTAGGCAACAAGTTATTTTTCCCCAGAACGACCGGTTTATGGAGTATTTCCCAGGTTTCGTTTTCTCCCACTCAAACCTATCTTACTTTGTACCAGTTTGGAATTCATATTACACTTCTGCTCTTCTGTGATTGGGTCATCTAGTCATTCCGCCCATAGACCACCATAAAAACAGTGAAGCTCATTGGATTCTCTGCCCTCGGTCATGCCGAAATATAAAACAGAGCTAGAGGTTTTGCCTTCGAACTTCTTTCTTTCTTTGAGTTGATTTCTTCAGGTTGGAATTGGCGGAGTTAACGATCGACACGGAAGTCAACCTACTCATGATTTTCCGAATATGTACCATTCCGAGGTCATATTATCCTTGAGATCTGATAAGTACTTGAAGTTTGTGTTTACCGGAGCTCATCCAACCTCTAGAAGCTAATCAACCCGGCACTAGGAGTTAAGGCTTTCATTTTCATTCCACAGGAAAACCCTGTCAAAAGATGAAAGTAAAACGGCGAGCAGATAACAACGGTGGGCAAAAGCAGACACTGTCTTGTACCGCCCCACCAGCACCGCTGTGAACCCTGACCGGTCTGCGAACTATTTCTCTTTATTCTCGAAAAACAAAAAGTAGGTTATCTGTCCGCTTGCCCGCACGCACACAGCGCATCGGTCCGACTGGTGTGGGCGACCACGCCTTGAGGCTTAAGCAACGCTCACAAGATTCATCTATCGTTTATCGATCTACTCCAGTGATTGACTGTCTCGGCACTCGAGATTCAATTGTCTCGAGGCCTTGCCTTGGGCTTGGTACCGCGCCAGTGCGGACTGACAACGTGATTTGGTTGTCCGCCAATGCTGAGTTAACACGTTCCATCACAGACACCAGATAGGCAAAGAACGCGAATAAAAGTGCATCATAGATGATGACATCTGGTCGCCACCTATCATTTCCAGTCTTCCAATGAATGTGTCATGCGAACGCCAAAAAGGACGCCTGACACACTTTCCTTGGTCGAGGCTTTCTTTCCATCAAGCCACATGATGAATTGATCAGTCAGTCCACCGTCCTATCCAATAGACTTGACAAGTCGAGCCGGTCTATCCAAAGGCGCACGCAGCATATGGACAAATCAACTAAGAGTCCGTGGCTTTCGTATTATATGCTTGCAGATGAGCGCAGTGGAAGGGCTATAACCCCATAGCCATGAAGGCCCACTGCCCTATTGGGGATGACCGGTAGACAGCCTAAGACTCGGAGTGGAGAAGCATGTAAGGTCCCAATGGGTCACGTGTGGTAACAATTCGGACGACAGTGGATTACTGTTTACCACCAGTGACCGGTGATGATGGAGATTCGAACCTCGGACCTCAGAAGTGGTTACAAAAAGCTCTTAATCACCCGACCACCGGTTTGAGACCAAGCAGGGTGCCAACGCAACAACAACAATTACAAAATAGGGGAAGGGCGTACAGCACAGCAAAACAGACAATTAATGAGAGAAAAACGCTGATTCTTTTGCTTTTCAAAGTACAATTTTTGGATGCTTTTTCATCATTTTGTTTGTTGGAACGGCATTTTTGTGGTTACGGGGCACGAGAGTTCGACAGATAGATTGTACAGCATTCGCGCTACCGAATTCTATTCTTAGCCATGTCCCTCAACGTTTTTAACTAACGACAGTCCTCATCCTCTGGGTCCCAACCGGAAAGGCGGGAAGCTCCGACCGAAGCCAATGCTGATGCTAGATTTTTCAAACCTCTACGCCAAGTCATGGCCTGACCGCCGCGTCGCTTCTTCCAGCCTTGTCTAGCACGTGCGAATACAGCACGAAAAGGCAGACGATGAGCAGGAATCCGTGAAACATGACCGAGCCACCGGAGGCGGTGTAGAGCACTTACTTCGTTAAGATGTGGTTCAAACAGTTGAGCATCATTCTTCTACCCACTTTCTTCCAAACTGATTTTCTCAACTGACACTGTTCTGATATTGATGCTCAAAAATGAGTTTTTCAGTAGTCTGGGAAACTGCCAAATTACGAAAGTGAGTTTAAGACAGATAGTAACCGAATTATGTCCCTCTTTCAGACTAGCCTTATAGCGACAACGGATTTCATAAGAAAGGTGGTCAGTCTCTATCGATGACCTGCCTCGTAGATATCTTGCGATGACGTGGGGCAATGAATGCAAGAAAGGCATTACAATGAGCAACAAATGAAAAAACGAATCGAATCAATTGTGGTTATAAGTTGCACAGCAATACTACGGTGCTCTTGGTTTCGGGTAGGTCGTATTGATTTGTAGAAGAAATTGACGAAGCAGGTCAACGTGTCCAAAAAATGTCTCTCTTGGAACTCCAACTTGCTAGATGTTTCACTCTTTGATGTAGAATGTACAGGGGCGATGTTTGTTTTTGACTGATGACCCGAGCAACAAGCATACCGCAGCAACAGCATGATACGAGATATTCATGGAGCCGACTGACTCATCCTCTAGTAGGAGATAGTAAAGGAAGCAACAGCAGAACCACTGACAGGTAGCAAGACGGTCCAGATTGAGTTCAAGGCGTCAAAACGTCAATCGGGAGATAATGAGACCAATGCAATAAGAACGGTGGGCAGGAGAACAAGCAAAACGCCCGCAAGTACTTAGTTGCAAAGGAGCCGAGACGCACACGTGGCACTCAGGTTGATTTTGCAGGAATGCGGGCGTGAGGATGGATTACTTACGCGGCCACATATATCTCCCAGTTTTGTACTGTCCTGTTTGTTCAATACAGCTGTGGCTGTCACACCCTACCTTCCCGTTACAGTAAGTACAGAAATACCCAAGATGCAGTTCGCCTCATCAGGCTAAAGAATTCCCTTCGCACGAACAGATGGGCTCAGCAGTTAACTTTAAACGAGCAGAAATGACGATTGATGAGGTATACACGTTTTTCTATTTTGGAAACTGCAACTCATCCGGATAGTCGCAGACAACAGGTTAGACGATCAAGTGTCAGGATCATTGGAACCTTTTTTAATTATTGTGCCGCCAACACATGATATCTGTTAACTATTTTTCATGTGATAGGTTACGCAGGTACATATTAACGAGAACAAGAGAACTCGGGTGACTGAATGTCCAATTCTCTCTGTCCTTAACTGCTTTTCGTTGATCAAGCGAATAAACGAACTAGTTACTTACTCAATGCTTCCAAGCTGGATTGTGCTGCGGAAAAACCTATTTCTGGGTATGCAACCGTGGGTTTGTAGTAGCAGCCCGTGGTTGGATGAAAATGAGATCAGTGTTTAACTGTGATGCGTTCATTAACAGGCTAACTCACTAACACGCTCAACTCACAAAAATTTGTCAAAACTTTCTCGTCCCATCACCATCACTTACACTGCGCTATCTCTTTCGATTTTGTTCCCAATGACCCGCATCAGCTCGCCTACAAAACCAGCAGAAGCACTGCAGAGGCAGTTGGTTCAGTGTGTCGTTTCATTTCGAAGAGCTTGAATCGTTCAGCGAAATCAACTCACTGTATTTTCCTCGGCTATTATCAGGAAGTCGCAAAAAACCTCCTCCGAAAAAGATTAAAGCATGCCAGACCGATTCAATTATTCGATAATCAATAAGCCGCCCGTTCACATAAGGTGTAACCACTTTCGCTGGTCGGATGGCCAGCGTCAGCGCAGCATAACTTGCAACAAAGATCAATAAATCGAACTGGTCGGCGTTTTATCAACCTAATCGGCCCGTCGAGGCAGAGCCCATGTTGCTTATTAACGTGAATACAGTCATTTGACGCGTTGCGCAGTCGTTTTCTGACTTTCATTTTCGGGCTGGAGCGATTAGAGGTGGATAGAGGTCACTTTTACAGTGTTCTTTGGGAACGGTTACAGCCATGGAGCTTCGAATTTATAATACTACTACTGGAAGCAGCGGCAGTAGCTAGATTTTAACTTTTACTGAATTCTCGCGAGAAAAATTGCGCAGCACTGTCAACATAAGAAATCAGTGAACGACACCGGAATCTGCAAATTACACATTCGAAGGTGCTTTCTTTCAACCCCTAAGGGATCAGATACAGCTGTCCACACAAATCGAGTGAACCGTTAGTTTAAATTAAACGGACATGAAATCATTCACTGTGAATAACCGGGCCGTGTTAGTCAATTTAGTATGGTCTTGCATAGAAAATCCGAGCTGAATAGCGACTTATGTAGTATTAGACTAGTGGTATGTCATCCATTGGGACAGTGTTCCTCGCTAACCCATTTGTGGTTTCATCTCGTATATTCACTTTGGTCTCCTGAATGTGAAAGACTTCAATGAATCTAGTTAAATTGGAATAACCAATAACTGTTATTGGATTGTGGCTGTTCTGGTTGCTACTTCTCAACAGCAACCTAACTAAGAAATGAAAGTTATCAATAGTGTGGCAAAGTAGGAAGAGAAGTAAAAAATATGGTAGTATTATGATTATTAGGCTATGTGAATGCAAATGCCTCACTTGTCATGATATGTAGTCGTATCTTCCTACCTACCTATGATCACCGATTGTATGGATGTCGTGGAAGTTCGACACGAGAAAAATAGTCAAATGCAACGGTCCGTCTCTATGTATTAAATCCATATTATAGACTGTCCGCCTAATGGCGCTTACTCTAACAAGGTTAATGTAGCTTTTGATAAGTGCAAAATGTGATGAAACTTTTATTTGCATCTTATCGACAATTGTTAGCTTTCTGGCACTAGTTTCATTAAAGACGTTGAATAGGTATGATAATCACATAGGATAGTTCTGGAAGAATTCACTGTAACTACTGTTGTCGTTACACAATCATCTGCGCTTATTTCAAACTTGAACATATTTGTTGCTGTCCAGTAGTTGATCGAGTCTCCGTGAGTTGTGGTTAGGTATTAGTTTAAGGAACTTGGGGGAGTGTTGGACATGTTGGCGAATTCTACTTCACTTAACTTCAGTTTCCAAACCTGAAGTGAATTGTAATGAAATTGTGGTAAAATCACACAGTTCTGTTGGACCGTGTAGCCGCCGAGATTTTTGATTTACAACAACAGCCTCTTTTCTTTTTAATTTCGGCCGTATTGGTAAAATAGGTTTGCCAAACTATCTGCTGCTTACACTTATTGTCCTCTAATCATAACCACTCTAAACCTGCCAATACCAATACGGTCAAAGTTACGAGAAAAGGTTAGAGATAAACACTTTCCAAATGGATGACATACCACTAGTCTAATACTACATAAGTTGCTATTCATCTCAGATTTTCTATGAAAGTCCATACTAAATTGACTAACATGGCCCGGTTATTCACAGTGAATGATTTCATGTCCGTTTAATTTAAACTAACGGTTCACTCGATTTGTGTGGACAGCTGTATCTGATCCCTTAGGGGTTGAAAGAAAGCACCTTCGAATGTGTAATTTGCAGATTCCGGTGTCGTTCACTGATTTCTTATGTTGACAGTGCTGCGCAATTTTTCTCGCGAGAATTCAGTAAAAGTTAAAATCTAGCTACTGCCGCTGCTTCCAGTAGTAGTATTATAAATTCGAAGCTCCATGGCTGTAACCGTTCCCAAAGGACAGTGTGCAGGTCATCAATGGAAATCACGAAGTAGAACGCGATGTCATAGCAACTATTCCTATACTTTTGGCTCAATTCCCCGTTCTGTATTACCTTACCGTGTTCTTAGATTCTCACTCTACTACTGCCCCATAAGTCTTGCTGATCTGCACAAGCAAAGTTTTCTTACGTGACCCCGGGGCTTGGTAGCTATCAGCGGTGTTTCTTTGTTTCCTATGTGCTCTTTCATCTCCAAATTACGTGACTTACACATTATAGGTGGTGGAAAATTCGATATAAAGGTTCTAACGGACCACTATCCATCGCCTGTACCGTGACGTATTAGCATTACTTTCGCATCCCTCTACGCTTTCCGAATTTAGACATATCTCCTCGAGCATAAATTGCTGTCCCAACTTTACAGTACTTTATTCAACACTTATTCTGGCTGGCAAGATGAAACGTATAGAGAAACTGTCTTTCAACCTCGGTGGTTGGATTAGTTTTTTCGACACATTTTTGAGTTCATTTCAGAACTAACTTCGTTCATTTTGACGGTAATGAGTTTTGTCACCATTAATCTTAATCACTTCTACCTACCTGTCTAATTCGTCCATTCCTTAAACTTGTCGTAATATATTATGGTGTAATGTCATGCGTTCACCAATCTGCGTTCTCCAAATGTACTCAGTGGGAATAATCGGACAAATATGAGTTTTCCTGACTAACTGCCCGTCGGACTCTACGTTTCACGCACAAACCTCTGGTTATCCGATAAACCTCGCACTAGGAAGTACCAGACTCAAATTATACTCTTATTCGAGCTCATTAGTGGTGCATATTCACCGGCGTAAGGTGAAGCCCGAAGGGCGGTCTGTCAAGCAGAGTATCACCAATCCCACACATTATTCGCAAGTAATTGTGGGATACATAAAAATGAATTTGTTAACTAAATGAAGTCCTCAATATAACACAACACAATGTTGTTTCGCCTAATTTGTTGGCTCTCACGCAATATCCGGAAGAAAGTTGGACTAAACGGCCTTGAGGATGCAGTTGCACTACTACGATCATTAGTGACATTATTTCAACCGCGATATAAATAACGCGAGAGCTTACTGTGAACCGATTCCCGTAATCAATGTGAGACAACAGCAACAAAAAAGAAAACGGTTACGGCAAGTAAGTTAGTCGTGATACCTGTTTGTGAATCCCAGAGCTCGACTGAGATGCGGCTTCTCCTAGGTCCAGTTTGCAATGCTCCCGCACTTTGGATTTTAGTTTCTCCGCGCTAGCGCCCGTCAGGCGATCAACAACTTTCGTTCCCCGTAGAAACAAGAAAGTCGGCAGTGTTCGCACATCGTACATCACTGCAATCTCCTGGAACATGTAATAGAGAGAGGAAATAAAGAGATGCATAACTATTCTACAACGATGCCAACGAACAGAGCGAGATGCAAACTCATATAGCGCAGCCACTGACGATTGTTTGTTAGTCAGCGTCTGACACTCAGCTATCACACACACGTACACGCACACCACACACGTACACGCGCACCACACACACACAAATCGCACAAGGTCACATTTTGTCACCGTTCGTGTACATTCAACTCAACGTGAACAGATGTCCACCCCGAGAATAAACGTCTCTTTATTGTTACAAATGAAAGTTTTTTAGCTAAATTATTGGTCTGTGTTTTTCAACTTAAAAACGAAATGTAAAAAAGTAGTTTTAAAATTATTAATTACTATAGAAGCGTGGACGCCAACGTTGAAAAAGGGAAATAATAGCCCCAGGGTCCCAGAACGGCGTAAGTGAAGCTTCGCAGAAGGACTAGATGGGTGTACCAATCGAGTGATGAACCTGGAGTCTTGAATGCGAGTCTCTTGGATAAAACACACACCGATGGCAAGGGCTCCAAGCGTGTGAGCTAAGTTGCCGGTTTTCTTATGAGCATCCGAGTTCACACGTTGAACATGAATAGTTTAAATGGGCACCGAAGACGTATCAGAATATCAGCCGATAGTAGCGATTTCGGTGAGACTTAAATACTAGCCGAGGAATGACGTGAAAGTGGTCGGAATTTTCAACAGAAACAATACTATTAGTACGGACGATCGTTGTGGGCTGTTACACTAATCGGTCGCCCGGTACAGGATAGACGTTTTTGATCGAGGAAACACTTACAGTCTTTGTCCATCCGAGCGCATCCAGTAGAGCAACAGAGTTGGTTCCGATGAGCCGGTCAACAATGTTACGGTTCATTCGTCTCTTCTGGAAAAACTTGTCGGGTGGATGGAGTACGACGACAAAAATGGCTTTATTTAGCGATGGGCCTCATTCGTCACATCACGGTGCTATAAACACATTTATGTGGCGTTTCACAGTGGAGAACGCTGGCCAAGCAAAAACCCGCGGCACTCTCAAGCACCGTCCGTGACCGCCTACTTAGTGAATAGTAGCTAATTTTATTCGCGTTTAGCGGCCAAAATGATAGTCGTCCCCCTATCCGCGACCTGAAGACATGCCTGGTAGCACACAGTTTCGCACCGCACGAGAGAGTGATGAATCCGGTTACTATTGTTGAACCTACTCCAGCGCTTATGAATCCATCTTGTTTACTTGCGGATATTCTTGACACTCGCTAAGAAGATACTCTGCTAGAGATTTCATCTGCAAGCCGCGTGGTAAAAATGTTTCATCAAAAAGTGTAACGAACAATAGAAGACCCGAAGCACGCAGCCACCATCGCCAATTTAACCTCGTCCTCCGTCGTGACAGCCATCACACTCAAGGGTTTACCCAGATGATGACGGTAGGAGTGAACGGTGCCGTGTTGAAAGCTCTCATCGACATCGGGATGTCTTGGAGCTACGTGACCGAAGATGTGAAACAGTATTACAAACGGACCATCGTCCTTGAGAAGCGAGATTACTTTTACCTACAAACATTCTTCGGTGTCACTCAAACACGATTCATTCTACTTCTTAGTACGTCTGTCTACTTCACATCTTGGCGTGGATACACGATTGGGTCAAGAATTCCTGAACTTGCATAGCGGTATTTAAATTCGCTTCGACAACAACTGCCTACCCCTAAATCTTAGCTATGACAGCAGACCACATCGAACCCTGGAGTCTATTTCAGTATCTTACCGCAGACTGCCATCCTATAGTCTAGAAATCTGAGAGAAAGAGTAATGAGGACGGGGTAATCTATTCGACAGAAATTCAGCGATTGCTGAAGGGGTAAGTTATTAGGCCAGGTGTTAGCCACGACCAACGAACGACGGAAAAGGTGAGTGGCTATAGACTACAATCCAACCGCAAAATGCTCGAATTAACTTCATGCCTACGTACTTCCCGGAATCGATGATTTTATCAGGAAAGCGTCGCAGTAACAAGTCTTAAGCAAACTATATTTTTAAAAAACCATCATCATCATCATCGTACGGTGTTAAACAGTAGGGCAAGCCCCACTGACCACTGCCTTTCTCACCATGTTGCACGTTGAATTAAAAAGTATGAATATACAAGATGGACAGGGACTGGACCTACATGGGTGGGAAAAGAAAAGAACGCCGTAGTACCCAACACACGGAACACACAGTCTAACTGTACAAACACACTGATCAATCATTCTGACTCGACAGAAAGTTACAACACGATCACTACTGTTCGCGGTTCGCTGCCATATCCTTCAGTGTTTCTAGCCAACTGGTTGAGGGATTTTTTGGACCCCAACCACGAGGGTATGAGGCAACTACTTTTCCCAAGTTCATTGTACATTTTCTCATTCCGAACTGCCATATAATCTGTTGACCTCCACGTGGTTTCTTCTGCTCCCTAGGAGGAACAGAGAATAGGGCACGGTGCGGTAGACATGTGTTTGCCATACGTAACACGTGCCCCAACCAACGAAGTCTACTAAGTTGGATACGGTGTGATAGAGAACTCCCTGAAGTGGTATCCAATACTCGATTTCTGACCTCAGTTTTGCTTACTCGGTCATTCCATCCAATTTTAGCGGTATTACGCAAGCATTGATGGTCGAAAACCTCAAGACGACGAAAATCTTCTGCACGCAGACTCCATGTCTCGCAACCATACAACAAAACTGAAAGCACTGTAGCGCAGTACATACGACCTCTCAACTTCAGTGAAATATCAGATCGCCGCCACAAGTGCTTCAGTCCAGCGTACGTCCCACGAGCTTCCAATATACGCGTGCTCACCTCTACTACCGTGCTTCCATCCGTCTTTACGCTTTTGCCGAGATAACTGAGGCAGTCGACAACTGCCAACACCTCCTCATCGGGCATCAAGCTTGGAATCGTTGACATCCAGCCTTGAAAAATCAATCACACTTTGAAGGTGCAAAATGAATGCCGAATGGAGCCACAGTCCTAGTGAGTCTATCAAGTGCACTTTGCGCATGTTCCGTGCATTTGAACAAGCCATCAAGGTCTTCGGCGTAATCAAGGACAGAGCCTTCTAAAGTCTGCTAGTTCGACGCCTACATCCTAAAAATTTCGCACGGCATTATCTCGTTCATGACAAAGTTAAACAAAAATGACAAAATGGGATATCCTTATCTAACACCGCTGGTCGTTTTAAAAAGACTGGTTAGATGACTGTAAGCCCGTACGCGACCAGAAGTATGAAAGGACAATCATCTCAATACATTCATGAACTTCTGTAGCATACTTTTTCGGTGGAGAGCACCGAACAGCGCTGTCCGGTCAACTGATCCGAAGGCGCCTTTCAAGTCGGAAAAAACCACTGTTGTCGGTCGACGGTGTGTTTGACGCATCTCAAGTAACTAGCGAAGAGTAAAAATCTGGTCGACGCATCCTCGACCTGGGCAAAATCCAGTTTGTTGTTCGTGGGTGTTCCCCTTGCGAGCCGGTGTCAGGCGGCACAGAAAAAGCAAGGCTACTGCGTTGGTGACTATCGGAAATGAACTGATCCGACGACGATTACTACAGCCACTACGTATTCCTTTGTCTGTCAAGCGCCAAGTGTACAATGCAGTGGTTAGGTCTGCTTTTCTGTTCGGCTCAGCAACATGGTCTTTCAGAGATAAACGAAGACTGTCGGTGTTCAAGCCTTAATGTCTCCGTAGGATTGCCAATATATGGTGGGAACACCATGTCAGCAATGCTGAGGTTAGACGTAAGGTGTTGGAAACCACAGGTCAGTCTCTGGATCAAGTACTGGATCTAAACAGATTAAGGTGGTTGGGACATGTGTTACGCACGTCTACCGACAGACTTCCTCGGCGTACACTGTTTTCCGAGGCACGTAATGGCTGGTAGGTAGGTTGAGGTGGTTAGTCCAGAACATGGCAGAAAGATATGGAAACCCCGACCAGTGGACTTGGCCAAGTAAGACGTGTTAGACTTCTGGGTTGGGGTCCACGTGACCTGCCTACCAAATGGTTGGAAACATTAAGTGATATGGCTAGGTGTCACAGCCAGTGGCGTAGTTGCATTCGGACTTTTTCTTTGTCTTCGTGACTTCTGCTTATTACTTTGATTTTTGGATCTTCCTCACTTGATGCTTCTATTCTTTTGCCCTTTACTGGACGATGCTGAACGGTAGCAACCGAAGTCAGAGCACAGAAGTGCGAGGCGAGTGGTTGTTTAAACTGACCTGAACTGAGATGGGTATAACCAACGACTCGCTCCACAATAACGGAAAATGTTCCTCGTTCGAACATTCACGGAGCAAGCCGGCAAGTGATTTTAAAAACGCACCATCACCCAGTTTGAAAAGAACTTAAGGGAAGATCGTCGGGACTGGCTGCCTCTCCACGTTTTAGTAATCGAATGGTCAACGTTTCTTCCACTCCCGGTGGGGGCTCAAGTTATACTCCTCAAGTAATCACAGTTGTCGGCGTGGGAGTAACTGCACTACCTCACGGCCAGCTAAAGTGATCCTTGAAGTATTCGGTCCGACGGTCGAGCCTTTGATGTTTGTCATGAACAGCCACTGCATTTCTATCGTATACCGTCCCACTGACCGGAGTTCGCCGTCCACCGGTGTCGCGAATAAGGTTGAACAGTTTTTAACTGTTACTTGAGGCAGTTGCTATTTCCATTTCTTTGGCTACCTGGACCTATCAATTTTAGCGATCCTCATTAAGACATTTTATGACTTCTGTAGATGTCCTCGTATTTTACTCATCTTCCTACAGCTTGAGAGTTGATGCTTATGCCTCATTAAACTCAGCGACCCCTGATAAACATCAGATCTAGGACGAAAGGCGAAGCCTGTTGCCACCCGCACCACCCCTTTGATATGAGTCCATTCCTCAACTACAATACTATTCGTCGTAGCTTCTAACTCGCGTGCTAACTTCTGTTCCTAACGGGTGCGAACTTATGGATCATACAAACGTTCTACGGCTAACTGTGTTTGCGCTTTGTGCCGATGACCAGGGAGCTGGAGCGATAATCGCATTAAAACTAATGCATGGTCCGACTCTACGTACGTGGACCAGTAAGATCGACAGGTCTGAACAGAACTGCGCCACCGGCAGCTTTCTGTGATATGATCAATCTGACTCAAATACTTGTAGAGTTAGAGCGGTCATGTCACCGAGCGACACGAGCAGTGTCGGAATTTCGTACTAGACAAGAACAATCGATTGTCTGCACAAAACTGGAGAAGCCTATCCCCGTTATCTGTGCGCTGAGCGGGTAAAGCGCAACAACCACCTAAACAAGCTTCTGATGCACTAAAATCCCCAACTTCTGCATTAAAGTCACCAGCTAGCACTACAATGTCAGGTTCTTTGCTCCAGCGAAAGAGTTTATCATAGAACTCATTCTTCTGCATGTCAGAGATGCAGTCCGGTGGAGCGTATGTCGAGATCACAAACAAATTTCCCTTAACACAACTATGTTTTCGAACGCCAACTGACCCCTGGAGTCTAACTGCACATAAACGACTGTTAACCGAGATCCAGTCTAAAAGGGGCAGTCTCAGCCTTGTCAGTCAAGACTATTCTTAGACCCACGTTGACCCACAGCTCTAACTGCTTTGTCTCTTGAAGTGCGTAGGAAATACCTCGATGAGATACCAGGAATAGTTAGTTGAATCACACTGCTCGAATCCTGGATACGCGTTTCACTTAAGCAGCAGACATCAATCTTCCGAGAATCTATTGTGAGCGCTAGGCACGCCTGCTGACCGGTCTGCACGAGTGTACGAACGTTAAAGGAGCCGAGAGTCAAAGACTGACGAGGCTTGAGAAAATGTGAGTTACAAGACAGGGAATTATTCCCGACACTATTTGACAGTGAATCATTGGGAGCATCGAGCGTGTTATCAGTGGAAGTATTACGGGTGAATAGACGGATAAAAGAGAGGTGGTTAGGGACAGAAGGCAAAGGTTGAATAAAACAGAGGGAACTCTGAGCAGTAGCCCACTTATCACTACCTACCCTACTCGATACAATGGGCAGCGCGGTCCTGATTATCCTGCGCGACGACCGATGCAGTATGGAATTCTTTGTATTCGTCCAGTTTATGGGAGATGTCGGACAGCTACTGCTAGGGTGTTCAGCCGCTAAGCAGGAGAACGATTAGGGTTTTCAACCAAAACCTCTAATTATAACAAGAACCTGTCCGCAGGGCAGTGGGGCGGCTGAGTGGAAGCCTGTTCGCTTGGACCAATTATTCTTCCACTGATTTTGCCGACTGAGTCGCCAACTCAGATCGACCCCCAACCTGGAGAACCAGAAGACTGGACTTCGTCTGGTCTCCACCCATCGACCTTTCAGGCGTGATTGCATCTCCGGCTTGAGGAATCCATCCTGTATTACTCTTTGGGTCACAGAGGCACGCAGGCCGTCACTCCACGTCACGGTGCGGTTTCGTTAGAAGATGCGTACCATCAAATCCCCAAACGAGAAAATGAAATGATCTGTACCACGTTTAAAGCTGGAAACAACTTAAATAAATCCCGGCGGATTCCGTTCTGAGTTAAAAACGACGTAACCCGTTTTCATTGCATCATAACAATCTCATCCGAGAAAATCGCGTACGTTATTAAAGTTAGCGTATGTGGTCAAAGGAGTGAGGATCACGCTCGAAACCATAGCAATTTCCTGGCAGCTTTCAATCACTCCATGTTGCTCGAGTTCGTGGTCTCCAACTGTACCGTAAAACCAAATTCTTACAGGTCAGAATCACCAGTGAAAATATCTTCACCGTACAGCATTACCGCCAGGCATAAACAGCGGACAACGGGCGCGTTTGTGAACTACCTGAGCCAGATTTCCCAGTTCTCGAATAAAATTTAACTGTTAAAATAATCAAGAATTGGCTTAAGGGGCACAACGCCTTTCAATAACCATAGTAAGTACATACTGACGATTATTGACGAGCATCCCCTTCCTTTTGCTTGCCCTTGCTCCAAATCAAACGTTTAATCAACCTATTTTTACCATCTTTGGTACGCCAGCTTTCCTTCAATTAGATGAAGGCTCCGCCTTCATGTCAGGTGAACTGAAGCAGATTCTCCGCACCGAAGACAATGCAACCAGTAGAACGACAGTGTCAAACACAATAAGCAAGGGGAACACACCGACCCTCGACATCCGACCGGGGTGTCAAATCCAGCAACCAGAGCATCTTTAGCGGTAGCCCACTTCATCCTCTGCGAGCTCCTTCACCCGCGCCTTGTCACTGAGAAGTGCTCGAAGGGCCACTCACTTATCTCGGGTCGACCGGACCCGAAGGCTCCATCACCTCCTCAAAGTCCTCTAGAAAGTTCCTCGAGCGGCAACATCATTTCAGTTATAGCACCAAATGTTATGATCTAGAAGACGTGCCAGCTAATATGTTGTTTATTGGATCCCATGCTTTGGGATTACACTCAAATTTTTGGACTACAACTACGTCAGAGATATGCAATCAACGATATTTCAGTACTCGTTCGATCGAGGGGTGTTATCACATGCTTCGTATGCCATGTTGTAGCCCTTTTTTCAGTTTGCATGACGTCATTACCTTCTTTGTCGCCCCACTGTCAACATTTATTTAATATCAGGAGTACAGTGGTTCAGCTGGCATATGGCATACTCTACTAGATTAGATTTTTCGTTCTTACAATTTTCTTCCGTTTGATTCGAATAGTAACCTTGCTGTTTAAGTGAGCCGAACAATTCATTTTCGACTTTTTATCGAATGCTTCCGTAGGAATGAACTGGAAGAAGTGCACGCCATAGCCTCACTACACTATGAGTGTTTTATTGTTTCATTGTTTTACTTGCTTCCTTTCTATTGAATAACAGAGGTACAGTATTTCAGGAAGGGATTCGCGGCCTGCAACCAAACCCAAAGTGACCGGCGGTGGCAGGATTCGCACATCCGACCCACAAACGTCCTAAGCCACTTAACAACTACCGGTTACTTTGTTTTGTGATTCGAACTTATGCTCATTATTTTCTTTAAGTCAGAAACTAAAATTTTATTCGCTGTAACTTTTTCGAACGTTGATAAATGGATCAACCTGAAAAGTCGGGATTTGTTCGTCTATCTTTATCTGGAATGGATGGCTATTCACGTGACTCACACAAACAATGAGCCAAATAACGGCGCACGCAAAAGCTGACATATCGCGACTAAGTGCGATATCTGTGGTAGGCCTGGATATCGAATGTCAGACGGTGGCAACAAAAAAATCAGCAATACGTTTCCAATAGGAAACTTCGTTTCTAATTAGGTCAAATTCTCATTTCGAACATCTTACAGCATCAGAGAAAACAATGCGGACTACTAACCTCGTTCTTGTCAACGTCTACTTTCAGAAACTTGATATTTTCATACTGTGAACTAAGGGCAGTGAATAGGGGTGCTATTTCCGTGCAGGGTCCACACCAAGTTGCGAAAAAATCAACAATGGCTAGCTCGTCAGAATTTCCTCCTTCTGTCGAGATCATTCGATCGAAATGGGTCTTATCTTCTATGTGCACCAACATACTGGTAGAGCGCAACTCTGAAAATGAAAAGTAATTAATTAGGCAATATTACCATATGGAACATAATCAAGAGCAAACTAACAAAAAATGATGAGCACCACAACAGCCAAGGTTTAGCCGTGTTAAAAAAATAAACTGACCATTCGCTGGGGCAATTGGCAGGAAAAAAATAGCTGAATCCCGAGAAGCGGGACAACTTGACAAATAGCTTTAAAACAGTATAATGCCTGACGGAAGGGAACCACTCAGTCACAAAGACTAGTATACGAATAACGGGGGTAAACTAGTTACGGGGTTATTTGTGGTCTCTGTCATGCTTTCGTATGCTACCGAAGGATAGTGTAAGACTTGTATAAGATTTAAATTGGTTTTGTTCGTAAACAATTACGGACAGCAATCCTCTCTACAACCAATTACTTCAAGGCCAAGTAGTCCGAGGAGCTGAGGCTCAACACAATGAGTGATAGACTCATTTCCAACTGCAAGGCATGATATTCATCAGTTTAAAGGCATCATAGGTATGTTGTCAGTGTTTCGACACAGCACTATGTGCGCAGTCGAGTAATTTGGGTGATACTGTTCCAAGAGTAAAATATAACAGAGCTGACTATCAGGCCATCATGACGAAACTGAACTTTGGCGTGGTGTCATAGCTCGCGTGCCTCCGTGACCCGAACAGCTATACAGGATAGCTTCCTTGAGCTGGAGATGCAATCATGCCTGACGGGTCGATCGGTAAAGGACAGACGAAGTCTAGTCTCTGAACCAGTTAATGGACAACATCTGGTTCCATTCAATATGCTCCTAAAGAGGACACTCATGAGAATAAACACGGAGAGAAACAGTTTACCCGTCCAAAACCCCCCACCAGATGGACACACGAGTGGAGTACCTCGAGTTTCTCTTCTGAGTGAAGAAAGTCGTCGCACTTCTTTGGGCAGCAATTGCCCGCCTAAGCTGGACAGACCCCAAACCAAAGAATTCGGTCCTGTCCATGTTCCACTTGCTCCACTGGGTGCATGGCGCTAGGGACTGAATTCGAAAAGCGGATCGACAACAGAGCGAACAACAACAGACCGAACGCATGCAACAATCAGCGGATCAATTCAAGACTGTCGATCATTTTAGTCTACGTCTGTAGACACCGATCACACTCTTGTCCACGCGCGCTTCAGCTTGCGCCTCGTCGGTGGCCGAAACTACGCTATAACGAACCGTCCCCCGAAGCTGCTACTGGACGATAACCAACGATCTGCTTTCCGAACAGAATTATCCACCAGGTTATCGATGCAGCCAAATGCTCAGGATCCAGAACAACGATGAACCGAGATCAAACAAGCTCCACATACCGCTGCTGATGCTACCTAAGGTCCAAAAACTAGACACACACAAAAACGATGGATATCTGCATCCACGGTTACGCTGTTAGATGTGCGTAGATCGATTTCTCCTGATTCCAGCTGCAATGAGGCACGGAGATGTCTTAGACGCCAACTAATTCGGAGCCTCAGAAATGATCGTGAGCAGTGGTGGATTGCGAAGTGTAGGGAGATGGAAAACGCTGCGGAAACGGAGGCTGTTCATAAAATAAGCTATCTTAAACAGCATAGATCTGCCGGGTCGGATGGGTTGCCTTCGTCTATTTTCAAAGATGGTGGCCCAGCACTTTTACTAGGGTTGACAAAACTCCTCGGTTTGATATGGGAGAAGGAACAAGTTCCAAAGAGTTGGTGTGAATTGGTGGTCGTACCGATTTCTAAGAAAGGTGACAGGTCCTCCTGTGAAAACCACAGGGGAATAAGTCTGGTTAGCATCGCATCTAAGCTGTTCACTGGTATTATTCCCCACCACTTATCTAACGCTCGAGAACAGTGCTGGCGCGAGAATCAAACTGGATTTAGACCTGGTCGAGGTTGTGTCGATCAAATGTTCACTGTCTGGCCCATTTTAAAACAGACACACCTTCCCACCAACCTCGTTTTTCTTGATCTTAAAGAGACCCTAGACTCAGTCTACCGCACTGTTCTCTGGCACTGCCTGTTGTTGAAGGGTGTACGAAAGAAATTCATTTTCATCAGAGTTCTTTTACATGACGGCCGAAACCGAGTTCACGAAAAGTGGTGTTCGTTAGGGTTGCCCCTTCTCTTCTTTCTTCTACAACTTCGTGACTGATATCGTCATAGAGAACGCACTTTGGTCTTGTGGAGAGAGTGGTATTGAACTTTTCCCGAGTGGAAAGGTATTACACCTTGAATATACGGATGACATAGTTCTTCTAAGTGAAGATCCAAATAAGCTGCAAGCTTTTCTGGACGACTTGAGTAACTGCGCAGAAATGTTCAGTACACGTTTTGTACCTTCAAAGTGCAAGATGCTGCTGCGAGATCGGGTTAGCCCAACACCAAACTTTTCAGTATTGGGGGAAACTATAGATCTGGCAGAAAATTCTGTTATCTGGGCAGCTGCATTACAGCCGTAAGGTTGGATATCGGATGAGGTGTCTTTTTTGATACAGAGGGCTCGTTAGACACTTGCCAGCCTGAGTCATCTGTGGCGTCGACATGACATCCGTTTATCTATCAGGGGTCGAATGTACGCTGCAACAGTCGGGCCAGTGCTTCTGTATGGTTCAGAAACAAGGCCACTGTGGGTAGAGGATATACGAAGATAGCCGGTATTAGAGTACTGATGTCTTCGTAGTATTGCTCGAATCCGGTGGGGACACCTTAGAAGCAATGCTGAAGTTCGGTGAAGAGTCAAGTCCACGAACCAAATCAGCAGATGAAGCACTTCAGCTCACCAGGCTAAGACAGTCAGGACATGTGTTGTGCATGTCCCCTGACAAGATTCCTTGGCGCGCAATGTTCGCTGAGACGGGTAACGGTTGGAGGATGAGTTGGGGTGGCCAGTCCTTCACATGAAAGAAAGGTGTGACAAACCTAACCTGTGGAGTTGGCCATATGAGACGTGTTAGACTTCCCGGGTGGGGCCCAAGAGACCCTTCCACTCAGTGGTTATACACGTTAGAGGAAATGGCTAGGTGTCGTGATCAGCTGCGCCTTTGTATCCACACACTTCGTTTGTCGACTCGATATTATTATTAGTGCTTCTTTTGTATTTCTGTCCTTTCTCGGTGTTCCTCATTGAAGCTTCCGCCAGGAGACAGCAACCAAAGCCCCTCCTGCCAGTGCATGGTTGATGGTTGTCTGAAGTGAACTGAACTGACCACCATGAAAACATGATTTTTGACTTCACTCAAAATCAATACGAGCCCAGCACACGAGAGCCTAATCCGAAACCCAGTGCAAGATGTCGAAAAATATTTTATACCAAGGGGTTTTTATTACATGCTTGAGCATGAGTACTGTGGAAAGGGTATATAGCCATAGCCATAGCCACAAATGCCCATTGCACTATCAGGGATAATCGGCCATCAGACCCCGAGACTTGGAGAGGATAACCTCATAAGGTCCCTATAGGTCAGGTGTGGTAACAAGCCGGATGAAAGTGGGTATTACTGCCTACCACGAAACTGACCAGTGGTGGAGATTAGAACCTCTGACCTCCGGAGTGGTAGTAAACCACTCTAAATCACTTGATCACCACCGGTCATATATATACAGGTATGTCCAGAAGCGGCCATCAGGCTTTGAGCCCAGTTACCCGTATTCTTCACAGACCGTGGTCGAGAAAAGCAAACGTGTCTCCCTCGAAGTCACCCAGCGGACAAGCCTCAACTGACCTGAGAGAACAAGTTTGCCTCTGTAGTCACGCCTGCAGTGGTACTGACTGTCGTAAACAAATTCGGCTAACTGAACGGGATGACTAGCACACGGGTGTGCATCAGATGCGCGGACGCTTTGGTACTTATGTGAACGTCGGCAAATCATCGAAGTCGATATCAAAGGGCAGTTTTTTCGGCGAGACGGAGAACTAGCCACGCTGACCACTGTTTGCCTTTCTGCTCTTGGTCACAGTAGTAGAAAGTAGAGGGTGTAACTAGTGTGATGTCAAGATGGAGTCAATACGCGGTAAACAACTCAAACGACAGCAACAAATTGCGCTCCTTTATTTGTATGTGGAATGTGAAGGGAATTTGTCGGAAACTCTACTCAGTGCTGAAGCGATTTCTGTTTGCACAAATCGAGTGCACGACGCCGCTTTTGGACTGCCGTCAACCGCCCTAACATGCTGGTGCAACGCATTTACATGCATCCACCCTAAGTAGATTTCTTTTTGTGATCCCGGGATTTATAGTAATAAAGGATAGGCTGGAAGATGAGAATTGCCACCGTTGTCTGCAGGTGGAAAACGACAAGACCTTTGCCAATTTGGGCGTCATCACAACTTCCACGGGGAAAGATTGGGAGTTGCCGGAGGTCTCAGTTCACCAGCGGTCTTCATGCATCCCGGTGATGAAAACCGATGCAAAATACTTGCTATCACCTCGGGCTTTGGGTCCGAGGGATTGGAAAATAGTATGTATCGAATCTAATGCGGTGGTGCCAAACACCAACGCATGCAGCATCAAGAGCAAACGGATGGAACTCTCCAAAGCCGCTGGCGAGTATAACCCGCCAATGGTTGCCGTTACTGAAACATGGATATTTAACGAAAACCATGTGCCAGGGAGAATAAGCAATGGTTTCGCAATCTGTGGGTAGGATGGGTAACACGACTGCCTAAGAGGAGGGGTAGCTAACCTCCCTAGTTCAGATACTAATCATCTTGAGTCTCAGGCCAAGGTCAGCACTCGAAATGACAAGCTATGCACAGTTACGATCATCCTTCCAGACAAAAGGGTTAACGTTGTCTGTGTTTACAGGGCCCCGAGTACAAACCGCGATGGGGATATTCGCCTAGTATGGATCCTAACGGAACTAGTTAAGGACGCACACAAAACTTTCATAGTGAGCAATCTCAACGCATTACATGTTATAAAATGTCTGTTTACATATTTTCTACCGTTATTTTTCTCCTTTCCACTTCTGCTATTGTACCGCTATTTTGAAGCAAATAAAACTTAAATCAAGTCTCCGGCCCATTTACTCAACGTAATCATTTGTGTGTGACTGCCTTTTCCCGACGAAATGCACACTGGCTACAACTTTATGGTCAGGGGTAGGCTTCCCGGGCTCCCATATGGATACCCATCTTGAACGCCCCTCGAAGTGCTCCCAAATGACCGCGCGTCTCAAACAGCCTCTGCTGAAGTCCTATCAACTGCCTTTTTGTGGCGGAGGTATTCCCACTGAAGTGAGAGGACGAAAGCGAACCCTCGGTGTTCTCCGCCGGGTTGACTGACTGGCAGTCAGTCTAGGGGAGATGTCTAAACCCTGATTCCAAACCAACCACGGGTGGCGTATGAGGCGTACAACTTTATGCTCGCCGATATCTGTGACGTAAGGCTGTACGAACTGAGCAATCAACCAGTGAGTTATGGACCCCACGCATCGTCCCGCTGCCTTGAGGGTTATGCTTCGGATAGCTAAAGGCTTCGGTTGTGGACCCCTAAAGAAATCACGGGCATCCGCCTGGACAACCTGGCAATATTGTGCCAGCAAACAAAACAAATCATGGGACGTGACTCCATGTACCCCTCGTCCCTTTTTTACTGTTTTGTTTGGCCCACAGCCTGAAATCAGGTGGGTGCGAAATACAATATATAATAATATAATGGGACTGGCTTGGAGCTACACCAAACCTTGCCTTGGCAGGGGAAGCTCTAGCTAAAGTAGATAAGTTCTGTTGCCTGAGCAGTTACATCTCACCATGCGGACAGATATCGGACGAAGTGCCATCGCGTATACAGAAGGCATGTTTGGCTTTTGCCGACCTTAGTCACCCGTAGTGCCGGTGTGACATCCGGTTATCTGTCAAGGGTCGCGCGTACAATGCAGTGGTTAGGTTAGACAGACGAAGACTGTCGGTGTTCAAGCCTTAATGTCTCCGTAGGATTGCCAATATATGGTGGGAACACCATGTCAGCAATGCTGAGGTTAGACGTAAGGTGTTGGAAACCACAGGTCAGTCTCTGGATCAAGTACTGGATCTAAACAGATTAAGGTGGTTGGGACATGTGTTACGCACGTCTACCGACAGACTTCCTCGGCGTACACTGTTTTCCGAGGCACGTAATGGCTGGTAGGTAGGTTGAGGTGGTTAGTCCAGAACATGGCAGAAAGATATGGAAACCCCGACCAGTGGACTTGGCCAAGTAAGACGTGTTAGACTTCTGGGTTGGGGTCCACGTGACCTGCCTACCAAATGGTTGGAAACATTAAGTGATATGGCTAGGTGTCACAGCCAGTGGCGTAGTTGCATTCGGACTTTTTCCTTGTTTTCTTGATCTCTGCTTCTTACCTGGCTTTTGGTTATTTTCACTTTATGCTTCTATTTTTCCCTTAACTCGAAGACGCTGGAAGACAGTAACAAAACCAGAGCACAACTGCGAGGTTATCGGTTGAATGAACTGAAAGGAATTAATCTTTTTGCCGACAGATTCACCAGCTTCTAAGGGTTTTGGTCCTTCTAAAAACCAAACTACCACGATTAATGAACGTTAAGAAAGACTGCAATTTCAGCTGCCAAGCGAGTATAACCATAAGTGGCGTAGGTGGATGCAATACCGAACTTTGAAAGCGGAAAAATTTCGCCAATTTTTTGCACCAGGGTACATTTACATTATTATATATTATTCATAGGAGGACCTGTCACCTTTCTTAGAAATCGGTACGACCACCAATTCACACCAACTCTTTGGAACTTGTTCCTTCTCCCATATCAAACCGAGGAGTTTTGTCAACCCTAGTAAAAGTGCTGGGCCACCATCTTTGAAAATAGACGAAGGCAACCCATCCGACCCGGCAGATCTATGCTGTTTAAGATAGCTTATTTTATGAACAGCCTCCGTTTCCGCAGCGTTTTCCATCTCCCTACACTTCGCAATCCACCACTGCTCACGATCATTTCTGAGGCTCCGAATTAGTTGGCGTCTAAGACATCTCCGTGCCTCATTGCAGCTGGAATCAGGAGAAATCGATCTACGCACATCTAACAGCGTAACCGTGGATGCAGATATCCATCGTTTTTGTGTGTGTCTAGTTTTTGGACCTTAGGTAGCATCAGCAGCGGTATGTGGAGCTTGTTTGATCTCGGTTCATCGTTGTTCTGGATCCTGAGCATTTGGCTGCATCGATAACCTGGTGGATAATTCTGTTCGGAAAGCAGATCGTTGGTTATCGTCCAGTAGCAGCTTCGGGGGACGGTTCGTTATAGCGTAGTTTCGGCCACCGACGAGGCGCAAGCTGAAGCGCGCGCGGACAAGAGTGTGATCGGTGTCTACAGACGTAGACCAAAATGATCGACAATCTTCGGTTGATCCGCGCTAGCGGTAACCGATAGCAATTTGGTCGATCTGAGTCCAACGCTGTGAAGGTGCAGGAGGACGCCAAGTTAGCCGGTGTCGCTTTTCGTGCGACAAATTTGTACTCGCTAGGAATAGACGATGATCAGAACACAGTTGGAAGAGTCGGTCATTGTTATCAGTTCCATCGGCTGGAACGCAAAGTCGGCCTTCTATATTCCTCTCCGTCTCCTGCAGGCTTTCGACTTGGACACTGAAATCACCAGCAGCAACCATGATGTCCCTAGAGCGCACGCTGCGGAGCAGCCGAGACAAATTCTGGTAGAATATCAACTTTAGCTTCAAGAGAGCTATGCTTGATTGGGGTATGCATAGAAACGAAAAACAGGCATCGGCGCTTCAGTCTAGTGCTGTTGACATGCACAGAACCACCCAACCGAACGGCACGCAGACGGCTGCTGACTGAGATCCAGTGGAGCAGTGCATGCTCAGAGTGATGCCAACGCCAGCCCAACCACGAGTACTAGATACCGAATCTCCCGACACGCGAAGAATGGAACGAGAAACCGAGCTTGTATCTGGGGAGCGAAGTGTTAACACTGAAGTTGGGTCTTGTATGCGTGTTTCGGACACAGCACAACTGTTCCAAAGATTTGCAGAGTTCCACTTAGAGCAACGTGCTGCCTCGTTTGATAAGGTGTGCGGACGTTGGAGGCAGTAAAGTGAATATGATGCTTAGTTCGGAGAATGGATTCTTTTCCTTCCCGTCTCTACTTTGCTACCCCTTCCGAGAGCTACAAGTTCACAGTAATGACTCATTGTGGCTACTCGTACGGATTCAGAATTGGAACGCGATGGATAAAGAGCAGAGAGATAAGGAATGTTTCCGATTGACCGCTGAAGATTTCTGGGCACATCATACTTCACGGCTGCTCACACCGCAGAAGGGGTTTTTCTTTGGGAACCCCAACCGAAGCCTTTGACCCAAAAGTCTGACCCACAAGGCAGTGGGTTGTTAACCCAGCACCGAAACGTGGATGCCTGTATGGGAGCTGCTCTGCAAATAGCTACCATGGAACGGCTGGAAAACGCCATCAAAGGTATAACGGTTAGTACTGAATTTCATAACATTTCAGAGGAGATGAAACGAGCGATGGATGCGATTGTATATTCACACCAATTGCATACATGTTGGTTTCAAAATATGAACCACTTGAAACCACTTGAAAACAGAGCCGCACTCGATCCATCCGATTGTTTTACCACTGGAAACCTTGGACAAGTTAAAGAACTTCAATAAAAACATTACGAAAGGAAAACAGAAATAGCTTGGTACGTTTTTTACCTCGAAACTGTTTTTTAAATAACAGCGTGCAACCCTGGGTTCCTCTATGGGCAATAACGTGCGTCGGTACACCCGACTTTGGATGCCACACATTACGAAGAAAACCCTGACACTGGAGGTAAAATATGCAGGCGCTCATAACAAACATGCGTTCAAGAAAACTGCACAACACGACCTCATCGTTGGTACGTGTTACATCTGATACTGACCCTCATTACACTAGACTGGGTTTTCGGCAAGTGGCGTTTGAATCGACCGACAGGTCAGATGTGTACTAAGCCATCAGTTATCGGCTTCAATATAGGTTACGTACCTCAAAAAAGTTATCCGTAAAAGTAAGACACTTCATAATTTAATTATCACCGATTATTTAATGGGACGAGGAGAGACCGGATTTCACGGTGAACGTGGGTGAAAACAGATGAGTTTGTACACTTAAATTTATCGCGTTCATTATTTTGTTTTTTTTCATTTGACCGTTTATTCTGAAGTTATCACGAAAGGAAATTCTTTTTATTTGCTTCATATAAGCGGGGTACACCCCACATTACAACTGACTGCGGTTCAATATAAGTGGAATTATAGCTATTAATTTGAGCGCTGTTACCAGAAATTAGATCACATTCAAGCAGTAGTCAGCCACTTTCTTATTACATGCTCGAAAAACCGTATAGAAAGCGCCCATAAACCACTGAGAAACTGCTCGAAAACCGGCCAAAACCCGAACGGCTTCGGGGCGGGTTTCCCACAAGGGCAGATGTGGCACCCACTGTTTACTGAAGCAAACCACGCCTTGGGTCCTGCAGTATGGCACATGACAAACAGGAGACTTGCATGAACGCCAAGATACATCGTACTAACGCAGCATATAATTCCACGTTACCAGCGGTGCATTTTTGATGCTGCCAACATAAAAATTGGTTGCACTGAAGCGCTTTATCGCGACTTTCAACAGTTATGGGGCAAATAAAATAATCACTGGTTCATCTGCAACTTTTTGGGAGCCGCATACATACACAATCCCATGAACAGCACCAAACACCACAAAAGAAATACATCGCTAGTGTTGTTGTAACGCTCAGCAACAAGAAGACGATTCGACCAAAATGGAAATTTATCCAAGGAAAGTGGCACGCTACAAATGCGATTACAGTAAGAGAAGAAACGTACATTACGATTCAGTCACCAGCAATAACAGTGTCTCTAGTTATCTTCGGGGTCCACCAGGTCGATTCCTGCTGGAACAGAGAAAGGAGCGTGACTTAGTACGTTCAATCCTACGTTAAGTGGCCGTCTTCAAATTTCGTAACACTGTACTCTACCTCAATCGTATATGAATGCGGCGTCCGTATCGCTTGATTGCATCGCGATCCATTCCCCGAACTTCCGAATACGTTTGAAAATTGGATTGCAGTCACCACCTTTGAACACGTCTGGCGCGTCGACGATATCATACGCCTCTCCAACTAAGAGGCTCATAACCACATCCTCTTGTTGATCGCTGTCGAATCACCTAACCCACCGTCGTACCTGGCTCTCCCATCTGTTATAATTGTCACCAACGCTAAACTTCATAAACGAAAGAGTTGAAGCTGGAGATACGAAGCCAACACGTCAAGAAATGGCAGGTTCCAGTCTGTTGATGAAGCATTTATGGAGCCTCTGGTAATCCTTGAGGATGGTAGACGGCATGTTGGTTTTCCAGTATGGACCAAACTATCCGGTCAAAATCATTGTTCCTCGGACGATGATACGAACAGTCTTGGCAACGCTACACGCAGAGTTGGGTCATGCAGGCGTCAATAAGTTGGAACATGCTACTAGACGACGGTTCTGGTGGCCATATCAGCGTAGAGATATTCTCGACTTTTGCAGGACGTGCGTGGGATGCGGCAGCCTCAAAGATCCTTCAACCAAACATCGTGCCCCCTTCAGCCAGTGGTCGTCGGCTTCCCTAACGAGATGGTAGGAATGGACATCGTTGGACCACTACCAATGACACGTGCAGGTAACAAATACATCCCAGTACTGGTCGACTACTTTACTGAGTGGCGTGAAGCTGCTCCCCTGGGCACGATTGACGCGCGCACGGTGGCTAACGCAGTTCTCGATTGTCGGGTTTATCACTGGGGTGCACCCTGCCAGCTGCATTTCGACAAGGGTTCGAATTTCGAGATCGGCCTTATTGCTGAGCTATGCAGGTCACTCAAAATCGATAAAACCCGCACCACATCGTATCACCCACGAGGCAACGGGCTGGCAGAACGTACCAATCGGACACTCATTGCTTTATTGAAAGCGTTCGTCGAAGGGAATGACGACTGGGACAAGAAGCTGCCTAATTGCCTATTAGATTATCGTAGTACGGTCCATGCGTCGACTAACCAAACACGAAGTCTGTTATGGACCGGTCGAGAGATCCGACTGACAATGGATGTTCGTCTACCCATTACCAATAACCTCCCCACCTCGGTAACGGAGTATGTGAGCGAGCTACGAGATTCTATTAAGCGCGGAGAGGAGCTGGCACGCACACCTAAAACAAGCCCAGAGGCGTCAGAAGGAGTATTACGACAAGAGGGAATTTGGCACCCCGCTGCAACCAAATGATCTGGTGTGGCTCGATAACACTGTTCCCATAGGTGGTGTGCCAGCAAAGCTGTCAAGACATTGGAAAGGGCCTTTTGTCGTTGAAAAGATATTGTCAGACTGCACTTGTGTAATTCGTAATGCGTCGCACTCTGGCCAGCTATCGTTTGTTGTTCACTTTAATAAGCTCAAACCCTGTGAGAGTACAATTTATCCGAAAAGCGGTACAGTACCGCCAGTACATTAAGAACTGGAAGTTCCTCTAGAAGGGGGGAGAGCTGTGGCTCCGGGGACGGAGCCGATTGAGGTAGAGTACAGTGTTACGAAATTTGAAGACGGCCACTTAACGTAGGATTGAACGTACTAAGTCACGCTCCTTTCTCTGTTCCAGCAGGAATCGACCTGGTGGACCCCGAAGATAACTAGAGACACTGTTATTGCTGGTGACTGAATCGTAATGTACGTTTCTTCTCTTACTGTAATCGCATTTGTAGCGTGCCACTTTCCTTGGATAAATTTCCACTTTGGTCGAATCGTCTTCTTCATTCTGGGCGTCACACTGTAATGCCGTTCCGGCGTAGCGCAGTCTATATCTGGTCAGTTCAGTTCAGTTCAGTTCAGTCTGCACAGGACAGGTAATGGCCTCGGCCAATCGAGCGTCCAGAATTCCTTCGATGGTATGCACACCAGTTATGCACCCACCACTGCCGAGTGTATTTCGTCGAATCCCCGCTAAAAATGAGAGGGAAACGGAAAACCTCATCGCACATCAACTGCGAGAGACATTATGCATCGTGAGCGTTCACTGAGACAGTATGCAATGAGGGAAAAAGTCTGCTAAAACATACTCCAGAAGGACCACAGTGCTACCCGTCATCCATCTAGTTGATATTCTTAAGGCTCACTACAAGGAAAGATCTCGTACCACTTGCGATCTAGGGCACATTTGAAGGATTGGACTGTCTGCAGATCTACCATTTCACCAGGCAGACCGTTCCAACTGTTCACAACCCTGTTGCTGAAGAAGTGCGATCTAGCTATCAACCTAGATCGGGCTTTTATCAACTTCTTTTCATGTCCCCTTGTTCTGGAGTCTACGGCCAATTGGAATAGACTACCTGGTCTAAGGCCAGAAAAGCCCTTCATTACCTTGAACGTTTCTATGAGATCCCCTCGACGTCTCCTCCTTTCCAACGAGAAGAGATTCAGGTCACAGAGTCTCTGCTCGTAAGTCTTACCCCTCTGCCCTTAAACCATCCGCGTGGCGAGACGTTGGACTTTCTCTAGGCAGGCGGCGTCCTTTTTGTAGAAGGTTGACCAAGCCTGCACACTACTTTCTAAGTGAGGTCGTACTACAGCCATGTAAATAGGTACGAATACCTCCGGCTTCCGGTAAGACAAAGCCGATCGCAGTCTAAAGAGCTCCCCACGAGCCTTATGCGCGGCAGCGTTGCACTGCTCCGACCATTTGAAGTCACTTTTCATGATGATCCCCAGGTCTTTAACCCTACTGGCTGCCTCTACGGTGAACAGCCTTTGATCATGAGCGACAGTTAGGCTCTCTGTTGCCCTTGACAACAAATGGCTTTTTTGAGCGTTTAGAGGTAAGTCCCATTTGTATGCCCAGTTCAGGACGGTGCCTATTTCCCTGCCCAAGTCCGCCCTACCCTTAGATCCAACAATCTTCACATCATCCGCAAAAATAAAGCTGGGCGATTGAAGAGTGGATGCTAGGTCATTAATAAATAACAAGAATAGGACCGGGCCTAGGACGGATCCCTGAGGTACACCACTGGTGACGTTCACCAAACTGGAGCACCTGTCCCCCACTTTGACATAAAGCGTCCTGTGGGAGAGGAAGTCCTCCAGCCACCTATATACTGACCCACCTATACCGAAAGTCGCCATCTTGCGTAGCAAAAGACGATGATTAACGGAGTCGAACGCCTTGCTAAAGTCGAGGTAACATACCTCAACTTGCTTACCTTCGTCCAGTCGTCGAGTTACTTCATCTAAGAAGCACAGGAGATTGGTCAGGCAAGATCTATTTTTCAGGAATCCATGCTGCGCCGGGCTTAGCATGGAGTGCTGCAGTAAGTGCTGGCAGATATGAGCACGGATGATCTTCTCGAGAACTTTACAGAGAATGCTAGTTAGGCTTACCGGCCTGTAGTTCTGCACATCCGACTTAGGCCCACTCTTATGTATTGCCACGACTGCCGCGACTTTCCAGTCCTGAGGCAGCTTTCCCTGGTCCAACGTGGATCTATACAATCTGCATACCGATGGAGCTATGATATCCGCCAACAGCTTGATGATAGCTGGATGAATGCCATCTGGGCCCGCTGACTTGTGGCTGTTTAATTCCTGTAGGTACTTACGCACGCATTCCTCTGAGAGATCTAGCTCGTTTAACTGAGGAGGATGTATCAGCGCCAGATCTACTAGTACCCCACTATCTATCCTATGTACACTACCAAAGTATTCCCCCAGGGCGTCTGCTTTGCCCTGGTCGTCAGTGACAATACCATATTCTCTAGTGGATAGCGGACCTACGGCATTTCTGGTTGAGCCTTTAGACTGTACATAGCTGTAGAACTTCTTCGGCTGTTGTCTCACAGACTGGGCCAATTTCAGCTCAAATTCCCGCCTAGAAGTTCTCAAAAGGCTTACAGTCTCGTTTCTCAGTTCATTTCAGTGTGCGCAGCACATAGTGCGGCTTGTGCCAAATCTTTTTCCAGACATTTGTGTTGTCGGCTCGTTTCCGTAGTTTCCAACACTGCGTTGCTTTCCTCCGCTGAAAGGTAGAAATTTTATGCAGTATCAGTCCTGGCAGAGAAAGGTGGACATAATGTTTAAATTGCGTTTGACTCTTTAAGTTCAATTTGGTTTGCGCAAGATAAATAATGGCCGCGGCCATTCGAGAGTCCATAATTCTTTCGATGTTATGCACACCAGTTATGCGCCCACCACTGCACTGTGTTTCGTCGAATCCCAGCTAAAACGTGAGGGAAACGGGAAACCTCATGGAGACATTGTGCGTCGTGGGCATTCACCATGACAGTATGCAATAAACGAAAAAATCGACTAATGCACATCTCAGGAGGACCACAGTGCTACCCGCCTTCCGTTTAGTGAACTTACCCGAAGCTCACAATTTAATATCTCGTGCCACTTATCATATTGGTCATCTTCGAACGACTGGTCGGTGTGCAGGTCAGTCATTCCACCAGACAAACAGTTCCAGCTGTTCGCCATCTTGTTGCTAAAGAACCGCCACATGGTCCCATTTTTCTGGGATCCAAAGCAATTTGGAATAGATTATCCGATCTAAGGCCTGAAGAGCCCTTGAACATTTCTACGAGATCTCAACTTCCCCTCCTTTCCAAAGAGAAAAGTTTCAGATCACAAAATCTCTGCCTGTATTTTTTACCCCCTGCGTTTCATCCACTCGCCTAGCGAGATGCTGAACTTTCTCTAATCAGGTGGAGTCCTTCTTATACAAGGGTGACCAAGCCTGCACGATACCCCCTAAGTGCGGTCGTAATATGGCCGTGTAAATACGCACGAATATTCCCGACTGCCGGCAAGACCATGCCTACCACAGTCTGAAGAGCTCACTACGGGCCTTTTGTGTAGCAGCTCTGCACTGGTCCGACCAACTAAAGCCACTGTTCATGATAACCCCGAGGCCTTTGACCCTACTGACTAGTTCTATCGAGAACAGACCTTGGTCATGAGTGACAGCAAGGCCTTCTGTTGACCTTGGCAACAAGTGGCTCTTTCCTGCGTTAAGGGGTGATTCTCGCTTATATGCCCGGTCCAGGATGGTACCTATGTCCCTGCCCGTGTCCACCCTACCCTCAGGTTCAACAATCTTCACGTCATCCACGAAAATAAAGCAAGGCTATTGAAGAGCTGATGTCAAGTCTTTATTAAACAACAAGAATAGCACCGGGCCTAGAACGGATCCCTGAGGTACACCACTGGTGACATTCACCAAACTACAGCACCTGTCCCCTACTTCGACATAAAACCTCCTGTGAGAGAGGAAGTACGCCGGCCACTTATTTACCAGCCCACCAATACAGAAAGTCTCTTTCATGCACAGCAAAAGACGATAATTAACGAAGTCAAACACCCCGCTAAAGCCGGCGTAGCATACCTCAACTTGCTTGCCTTCATCCAGTGATCGAGTTACTTTATCTAAGAAGCACAAGCGATTGGTCAGACGACACCTATTTTACATGAATCCATGCTGGGCCGGGCTTAGCATCAAGTGCTCCAGTAAATCCCGACAGATGTGGGCTCGGATAACCTTTTCGAGAACCTCACACAGGATACTAGTTAGGCTTACCAGCCTGTAGATATGCACAGCCGACTTGGGTCCACTCTTATGTATCACCACGAAGGTCCCGATTTTCCAGCCCTGAGACAGTTTACTCTGGTCCTACGTGGACCTAAACATCCAGCACACCGATGGAGCTATGATATCCGCCGACGGCTTTGTGATAGCTGGGTGGATGCCATATGAACCTGCTGACTTGTGGCTGTTTAGTCCCCGTGGGTACTTACTCTCGATTTCCTCCGAGAGGCATAGCTCGTTCGGCTGCGGAGGAGGATGTAAAGAACAGATGTTGAAAATCCTTCCAAATGCTCCACGTGCTTTGTGAATTTCGCTATATTTAACATTAACTTGAAAAGCTCGCTCGAATACCACCCTTTTACACGTTTGTTTATCTATGTGAGACATTTGAATTTGGCTCCGAACCGTTTCTGACTGTCGTGCTTGAGCCACGGGGCTTTAAACCTTTGGGTTTTATTGTGGAGTCTATTTGGCCGCATGAATGAGGTTTGCATATAATTGTACCTTTTGTGAATTTCAACTTAGTACCGTAGAAACTACGAATGAATCTTGTTCTGGTTTTGGGATTCGTTTGGAATGGCTGTGCATTGTTCGATTTGTGAGTGTAACGGCCAGAGTGGAGGCCGCCATCTTGTTGTTCGTTTAATGTAAGTGTTGGTGCCGTTGATACACTTACTGAGCCTCGGCTCATGGAGTTTTTCCCTTTTGTGCTTTTGCAGATCAACCACGCTCACCCCCCGGCGGAAGATCACTGCTGCTTGCGTGTTACAAATTTGGTGCCGCGACCCGGGACCGGAGGTTATGGGAGGCCTTGGTGATTGACCTGAAAATGGCCGTACAGATAATTGTGCTCTGTGAAGTGTGACACGGTCTTAATGTGGCCCAGTAGAGGTCTTTTGAATTGGCCTGCACGGAGTAATAAAGCGGAAGGCCCGATTGGTTGTATAGTTTTGAGGTACTGCGTAATCGGCAGTGAACCTGTAAAATGGCCTGCCCGAGGCGTGGTCCCAGGGAACTGAGTACTCCTGTGGTGTGATAGCGGAGTAAGTAACACTGTGGACAGTGTTCTTTCGTTGAGGGGGAGCAGTGTAACGGCCAGAGTGGAGGCCGCCATCTTGTTGTTCGTTTAATGTAAGTGTTGGTGCCGTTGATACACTTACTGAGCCTCGGCTCATGGAGTTTTTCCCTTTTGTGCTTTTGCAGATCAACCACGCTCACCCCCCGGCGGAAGATCACTGCTGCTTGCGTGTTACAGTGAGAACTGACTAACAGTACTCAAGTGAAACCTGGACAAGAAAACTCATTGGAAATGCCCAGACTAGGAAGGGAGGACCTTTTGGGACAACAGGAATTAACTCGGCAAGACTCTGGGGTGGTTTGGGTGTTACTGATTCTCTGGATAATGCCAAGTCTACTAGTTCTGTCAGTGCCAGGTCACATACTTCTAATCGCGATCAGTTTGCTTATATTTGTACTTATAGAATGAGAGTGATAGAATTAGAGAACGAGCTACGGTTAGCCGGAAGGGAAGCAGATCCTCTTGAACAAGGAACTGTTCTCGGCGAGCCAGCAAATAGTCCATGTAGTTCCCGATGTCAACATCGAAGCGGCATTGTGATCGACGAATATGAACCCTTGAAACAGCCTGAAACTACCGAGGTTTTTGCATTCGACCAGGCCAAGAGTGGAGCTGTTTTATTTCGACGGGCACCCCAGGCAATACTGTATATTCGTGAAACGATTCGAAAATTTCGTTGAGTGCAAAGTTGCAGATCCTGGTCTAAGGTTTTCGTATTTATTACATTATTGTCGTCTGAGGGCCAAAAGTGTCATCGAAGGCTGTGCGATGCTTGATCCACTTATGGGGTACATCAGGGCACGCAGAATCCTGGAAGATTTGTTTGGACAACGATTCAAGGTGGCTAGAAGCCTGATTTATGGTGTTTAATTGGAGGCAAAAGGGACTGAGGGCAAGGCTGAATTAATGCCAGATTTGGTGAAAAAATGCAGAATTGCAGTATATCACTGGGGCATTTAGGATACCAGACTGATCTGAATGCGCTGCACACACAGGAATGCATTGTCCAGTGACTGCCTGTTTATTTACAGAGCCGATGGGAACGGGAAGCTGAAAAAATAAATATGCCTGAGCGGGAGTCTACGTTCAAAGATTTGACGGAGTTCATATGTCGTCAATCCTGTATCGTCAACAGCCCATTTGGACAAATCGTGCGCGAAAGTTTCAGGCTGGCGCGAACGGAACCAACAACTGCTCAAATTGTAGGGAAGGACTGTAACCGAATCCAGTCTTTGGCTAATATGCACATGATAAGTTGAGAACCCGAGAGATCAACTGAATGAAAGCTATGCAATTCTCCTCATCGGTTATCAGATTGTCCGACCTTTCATGGGATGAGTGTGCCCAATCGGTGGTGCGCAGTAAAAAGATTGGCCCATGTTTCATGTGTTTGAATAACTCTCATCGGGCCTCTGAACGCAGCTTAAGAGTGAAATGTAACCAGGACGGATGCTTGGGTAATCATCGCTCGACACTACATCGCCCTCTCAACAATAAGCCTATTCGGCCGAATGAACCCAGAACTGTCTGTTCGACGGGACATGATGCTTTCAGACCGGCAAGACTGGGCATCGTACCTGTCGGCATCGTGACACCTGAAGGATTGAGGAGGGTCAATGCAATTTTACACGGGGTCGGATACCTCGCTGATTACTCGCGAGCTTGTAGAAAGCTGTGAACTAGTTGGCCAGCCTTCCTCGCTCAACATCAGCACGATTGCAGGGGGTCATGTTAACAATTCGAGGGGGCTGGCCCTGCACTTGACGTCTTTGTTTGATGGGGGGACCTTAGACATCTCGGAAGCCTTTGCAATGGTCGACTCTATTAGATCGATCACCAAGAGGTGATCTCATCTCAGAGACATAGAGTTCGAAGAAGTGTCCAGAATCCACGTCGGCATGCTAGTTGGATGCAGTGTACCAAAGGCTCATTGGGTGCTTGAACAGATCATAAGCAATCGAAAAGAACCATTCGCTACAAGAACGATACTTGGCTGGACACTTCTCGGACCCCTGACGAACGGACTTCAACAATCGGCATCAATAGATTGCTTAACTGTTGCTGAGAGAAGTGCCTCTGTAGAACACAACCAACTTCTCGATATCGAATCCAACAGCCCATCTCGGGAAAGCGAAGTTCGCTCAAAAGAATATCAGCCGGCGCTTTCAATGGTGAGTTCAAAGACGAGACGTCACAGTGGGCAACACGAAGTTGCTATACCCAAGAGACCACCGTTAAGTCACTTATCAAGTAATCGAGAAGTTGCCCGGAGAGGTTTGAAACATCTCAAAAAGGACATTTTCGAGAAGCCCTGCTGAAAGTTGAACAGCAGCAGGTCACGCAAAGCAGCTTGGAATTGGCCGACCTAGTGACAGTGTACGGTACCCGGGGGGAACTTCATGGCCGGCGGAGAAAAAAAGTACCCTTTGCCGATACAAAAATTGCTGAGCCGAAGTCAGTATCCCTAAACGAGCTCAAAATGACTGCGCTGGTATTGAGTTTTAAAGTAGCACCAATACTAAAAGAGAGCTGTACCACCATCGAACTGAGCCTTGCGTATCGGACAGATCCTGCAGATGTGTTAAATTACAGGAAACGGACGAAACAAAGAGCGTTTTCGAAACATCAGAAAGTTAACCCACTCGTGGCTCGTGTACCGAACGTTTGAGCAATATGTAGCTAAATTCGCAACGGATCCCGAAATCGATAGATGATTGTCCGCGACGTTCTACGATACTAGATTATTACATGAACAATGACATCAAAATAAGACAAACCTGAATAATACGATCACGAGGACTCAACAACGAGAAACCGAATAGCAGCGTGTGAGCAAACAGCACGTGCGTCAAGCAGGTCCTGAACAAGGATGTGCCAAAGTAGCGCTCTGGGAGCGAACAAACAACCAGTTCGTAAGGACAACTCAATAGTGTAGGCAAATGAGTGATGTTAGGGAAAACACTAAATTGCGAGGGTTAAAGCAGGATTTTCCACGACCGGTTGTTACACCCTCCACTAACATCCTCCGGGATCCTTAGCAGAGTCAAAGGTTCGGTATAAAGGTACTGATTCTTTCTACCTACCTAGGCCCTGCTGTCAGTGCGCGTGCCTAATGCTCGTCGTCAACGTTCTACTACTGATCGCACCTAACCCATTGGATACATAGACGTGAGGCTAGTCTACATCTTCCACAAGACCAAAAGACCGATGGCGGGCGTGAAGGGGGCACATAGATGCTGTCCTTGTAAAAGGCCGTCCTGTCCTGGGTGTATGTGCTTGATTGAGTGAGTGTGTGTGTGTACGTGCCGGCGTGTACAATGGAATCACAGGTATGACTACACATCAAAGGAGGACTTTCTGCAACGTGAACAAAAGGCTGTGTGGCAAAAACGAGTAAAATGTAGGCATGTGTGCGCAACCTAAGCCCCGTTACTTCCACATGTAGTGTCGTGTCGTGTGGCGAGCTAAGGTTTGGACAGCTAGTTCCAAAGTACCTCGTAAATGCGGTACGGAATTAAACACAAATATACCTCAAAGGTGTTGGGGAGGGGGTTGGGTCATACAGGGAAATACGTGAGGGATAAATAAATGAATTCGGCTTCATCTGGTATCAGCAGATATGGGTATAGCTTGTGTAACGAACGTTTGAGCGATGCGTAGCCAAATTCGCAACGGATTTCGAAATCGATAAATGATTGTCCGCGACGTTCTACGATACTAGATTATTACAATAAACAATGACATAAACAATATACAAACCTCAATAATACGATCACAAGGACTCAACAACGAGAAACCGAATAGTAGCGTGTGAGCAGACAGCACTTGCGTCACGCAGGTCCTGAACAAGGATGTGCCAAAGTAGCGCTCTGGGCGCGAACAAACAACAATTGGTCCAGAAAAACAACCAGTTCGTAAAGACAAGTCAATAGTGTATGGAAATGAGTGACGTTGGGAAAAACACTGAATCGCGAGGGAAAAAGGGGGATTTTCCACGACCGGCTGTTACAGCTTGGTCGGTAGCGTCGGCCTCGCTCGCGTCACTGTCACCTTCAAGTAGACATATTTTACGTATATCTCGCAATACGTCTCCTTTGTTCGTCCTCACCGTCACCGTGCGCACGAGACCATCGATTTCTGTACGATAATCCTTGATCACTCCAACCGGCTGATCGTCTTTATGTTGGTGGCTCTCCACGAGGATGACCACGTCGCCACTTCTGAACGACCTCTGTTTGGAGATCCACTTTTGCCGGAGCTGCAGTGTCGGTAGATACTCCCTCGTCCATTGTTTCCAGAAGGCCTGTGCTAGGTGGTTCACTTGTTTCCGTCCAACAACGTACGTTCCGCGCAGGGTTTTCGGGTGGTTACTCCTGCGTTTGACCGGAGTAATAATAGGTCGTTGGGGGTGAGTGCCGGTTCGCCTTCCGGGTCTGGGACGATCGGCACCAGGGGTCTGTTGTTCAATATGCGTTCTACTTCTGTTAGTACAGTAGTCAGCGTCTCGTCATCGAGGGTTTGTTGTGAGGCCAGGGCTGTGAGTATTTTTCTAGTTGATAGTATCAGCCTTTCCCAAACGCCACCACGATGACTGGCATAAGATGGATTGAAGTGCCATTCTATACCCTTTGCTACGGTCTGGTTTTGTATTTTGGGGTGGTCCAGGCGGTTCCACCATTTCTCTAACTCCTTATGAGCCCCAACGAAGTTCGAGCAATTGTTGGGATATATATTCTTGGGGACGCCCCGCCTCGCGATGAATCTTTGAAGGGCCATTAGGAATGAATCGGTTGTCATGTTATGCACTACTTCGAGGTGGGCTGCTGTGGACTGTAGGCATGTTATCAGGCAGCCGTAACTCTTTTGGGTGCTCCTCTAATGTCGTACGAGTAACGGGCCAAAGAAGTCGACGCCGACTTCCAAGAACGGGCACCATCCCGGTTGGAGTGTTACGGCTGGAAGGGGTGCCATAATTTTTGGCCTGCCACCGCTCTCCGGCGACGACAAGTAATGCAGTTGCCTATGACTCGCTTGGCCGTCGCTGGTCCCTTAGCTACCCAAAATCGTCGGCGTATACTGTTTACTAAGTGATTCAGGCCTGCGTGTCCCTGTTCCCTATGCACATGATCTATCAGGCATCTCGTTATATGGTGGTCACTGGGGGTTATTGTGGGGTGTTTTGTTTCGTACACTGGGCTTGAGTTCGTCAGCCGCCCCGCAACCCTCGGTGGCCCGTTGATTCGCATGGGGTTTAGTGCTCGGATACTACTGTGTAACAGCCTGCTTCCTTTGGTGTTATCATCTATCCTGGCTGGCTCGCGGGCCTCGAACGGGAAAGCGTCTAGTTGCAGTAGGCGTAGAAATTCGAGTTCGGCTTGATTCAGCTCGCCCGGTAGTATCGTCCCCACATTCAATGTGTTTTGTGGTCTTGCGCCTTTCATAATCAATAAGAGTGCCTTTGTACGGTGTCCACCAGACCGCAGCTCTTAACATTTTTGTCCTGTTGGGGAATTGGCACAATTTCTCTATCAGGCTTAGGCTTCTCGTGAAGTTTATAGCCAGTGTCAGTCTTTTAGTCTCGATATCACCATCATCAGCCTTGGGTGTTAATAGCGTTGGCCACATCTCTTTAGTTGCCGTTAGGAAGTCCGGTCCCATTGTCCACGTTGGCAACCTCTCCAGTGTTTTCAAGCCCTTTGAGCAGAAGTCGGCCGGGTTACTGGCGGATTTTACATAGTGCCATTGGTCGGTTTTAGTCGACTCGTGGATTATAGTGAGTCTGTTGGCCAAGAAAGTGTTAAAACGAGTGGTAGTGTTGTTTGTGATGAAGTACCGCGGCTGAGTCCGTCCAAAAGTTTGTTTCCCAGTCTATCTGGTCGAAGCATCTCCTAATCAGCCCCGCGGCTTTCACGGCCAGTGCTGCTGCCGTCCGTTACAGCCTTAGAATGGACACGGTTTTCAGAGGAGCCACTCTCGCCTTTGCGAATAGTATCTGGCTGTGCTGCCCACCATTTGCGTCAACCCAGCAGCGGTAAGCAACTATCCCGTATCCTATTTCTGATGCATCGGAGAATAAGTGGAGTCGGGCATCGTTTGTGCGCTTGATACCTGCTAGGCGTCTTTGTATTTTTATCTCCTCAAGTTGCTCCAGGCTGTGCAGCCAGTCGCGCCATCGCTTATCGTCGTCATCCTGGAGGGGTTCGTCTCAACCCATCCCTCTTTGGCACAGCGATTGCAGCAAGCACTTTCCCGGTAACAACCATGGCGAAACAAAACCTAGGGGATCATAGAGGCTTGAGAGTGATAATAGGATTCCTCTCCGTGTGACTGGTCGTTTGGGTAGGTCTAGAGTGAAAATGAATTTGTCCCCTCAGGGTTTCCACTGAAGCCCAAGCGTGCGCTCCGTTTGTGAAGAGGATCCCAGAAGCTCTTTCTTACACTCCACTTTCTCGGACTTCGGTACAACGTTGAGCACCTCTTGGTTGTTCGAAGTCCATTTAGTGAGGTTGAATCCTCCGGCATTTAGAGTGGCGACAAGTTTGGTCATATATAGAATAGCAGTATTTGGGTCGTCAAAGAAACACAAAAAGTCGTCCACGTAGAAGTGGTCCATTGCTCTTCCTAACAAATTGCTGGTTCCGTCGAAACGCATGAGGGTTTCACGGAGGGCAAAGTTAGCAAAAAAAGAGGGATGAAACCGTCTCAAAGGGGTGCACGGTCAACCTGTATTCGTCAGGTGCGCGATTTGTGTCGTTCTCAGGCCACCAGAGAAGACAAAAGGCGTCCCTATCTTTAACGGGCATCTTTACTTGTAGAAACATTTCACGTATGTCCGCAGAGACGGCTACTTTTCCTAGCTGAAAACGACATAAAACCTCGACCAGCAGTGTTGTCCAGTCTGGGCCCTGTAGTATATGGTCGTTCAGTGACACACCCTCCATGCTTCATGGTTTCGTCCCACCTCAATGGAAATCATCTGTTATAGTTCTGCGCTTCAAAAAGGGCGTATGACACGACCCAGATAACTATCGCCCCATTAATCACACCCCAGTAGTCTGCAAAATTATAGAGAGAATTATCAAAAGACACATTGTCCAGTACCTCTTATCTAACAACCTGCTAAACTCTGGTCAGCATGGTTTCTTGAACTCCCGTTCCTGCTCCTCCTGCCAGCTTGACTTTCTCAATGTCCTATCGTTTGCTGCCGACTCCGGCAACTCTGTAATTGTCTTGTACCTCGACACGTCTAAGGCTTTTGACCGTGTTCCCCATATGCATCTGTTGGCCAAAATCCGGTCTCTCGGTATTACTGACCCTCTCCTCTCCTGGCTATCCTCTTATCTCGCCCACAGATCACAAGCTTTGCTCGTCGACGGCCACTTACCTTCCGCCAAACCAATTACTAGCGGCGTCATCCAAGGCAGTGTCCTAGGCCCATTACTATTCCTTGTTTATATCAAAGACATTTTCTCTTCTATTCGACACGGCACTCCTTTCCTCTTTGCCGACCGTATAAAAATATTGTACTCCTTCCCCCCTAGTGACCTATCCGTGACTCTGTGCAACATATCGCGTGACTTACTCGTTTTCCAAACTTGTTGCGTCTCGTGGTTCATGAAATTCTCTGCGGAGAAAAGCTTCCTCCTACCATACAAGTGCACCGTACCACCCGGACAAATTTGTCTGGACGGCCTGCCCATCCCCATACACCCCACGGTTACCGATCTTGGCGTACTCTACTTTTGTTCCTTTAACTTCTCCGAACAGGCATCGTTCCAAATCGCTAAGGCTAAGCGAACCCTAGGCCTGATCAATCGGTGTTTTTTAATACCGGCCAGTCACCTCTCCATGTATCCCTCACACGTGAGACCGCTCCTAGAATATTGTCCCATTACCTCCAGCCTCTGACCACGTTCCTCTATGGTATCTCTTGAGAACGTTCAGCAACCTTTCACCAAAAGGCTGTTGGGCGTATCCCTAGCCCTAACATACCGCCAGCGGTGTGAGCTCTCACAAATTGAGCCTCTACGGATTCGTCCCATGAGGCTCAACCTGATTTTCCTCCCTAAGTTAATCCATAACCTGGCCTACACCTCTTACCCCATCTCATTCGCTGCGCCCTGCTCCTACCCGATCCGACACTGTGCCTTCTCTCTCACTGTCCCTCATTCTAATCTCTATCTGAAGTCCCGATTCTTTCTGTCAGCCTATTCCAAAATCTGGAATAAGCTGCCCCTTAGCTTACGCAGTGCCTCCTCAATGTTCGCTTTTAGGCACGCACTTTTGTCACACTTTAAAGTCCTCTATGCTATACTGCTCACCAATGAGGTCGTCTCAGCCGACCTGGCCTTTGAAAGATGCCTCACACTGTAACTCTACTACCTCTGCGCTACAGGCCACTAGGTACACCCCATGCCCGACACCTCCCCACTCTCCGGTGCCATCGCCTTCACTGATTCATAGCGAACCTACCGCCTGCCATCATAAGATAACCCTATTGCTCACCTACGTTCATCTCTTATCCATCATATTCACTTTTTTTCTCCTCAGTATCCGTTGATTCTCAGCTGGGGCACACCCAGACTGCGCTTCTCTATCTCTTCCCTTTCCAGTGAACCTCAGTGAGGGCCAACCACTTCGGGCACTGTACTTACCATCTCCCTGGCAAATGCACCTGGATAATACTGCTACACGGCTGTCTACCACTCGCTGTTTCCGTTGGCTCTCCTGTCCATGGTCTTACGTCTTGGTCAATTGTTCCTGGATCACGCACCCCTATCGCGGTCGTTTTGTCCCCTGTACAATTATCAATGAACACTCGTGCCACTCCCAACAGTGCGGGGCGCGGTCAGATCCACCGCTATGGCCGGCGCACATCGGGCGTGCAGACCGTCTGCAACGATGTGCGGGCGCAACTAGACTGGTGGATCACACCTCCTGTGTTCACTTCACGAAGTGTTTTTCAGGTTGGGTGCCTAGCGCGCGGCCAGTCCCATCCACTATCACCGGTTGCGGATGGCACGCTCTACATTTTCTCGGACTACCGAATCCAATGCTGTCGGTTGAAAATAGCATGCTCCTCATCCTTTTTCCGCCACAGCTTGTTCACCTAAAAGCTCTTATAATCTGTTTCCACTTCCCATTTTGTCGTTGTACCGCGGTATGCACACCTACCCGTTTTGTCCTTCCTCCTATCGCCTCTCTCTACATCAACTTTCACCGCATTGAGTCCCTATCGTTCTAACCACTCTTCTCTATCGACGCTCGCCAATATCTCTTTTCCCACCTGCCGTCATTGCTGGCCTCTATCCTCTATGCGCTTGGTTTTACCCTCTGCTCAGAATGCCCATTGATAGCTTTCTTAAACCTGTCGTTCTGTTAAATCCCTCCTTGTTCTCCCTCCTCATGCCCAATGCCATGATGCACCAATCGCACCCGCACCCATGACCAATCGGCATATTAGAACTTGCCGCTCCAAACTTCGCATCTTTTACAGTCGTATTTACTATCCAATCACCACCACCATATCTTCCTCACTTGGCTCCGCGATTCCTCTGTGGTTCTTTCCAGTGTCCTGATTAGTATCCACCTGTTCAATTGTCTGCCGGCACACAACTCTCCAGCTCCATTGCCCCAACTACGTTGCGCATTCATTTTTTGTGGCCTTTTTGTTCTATTGCTGGTTCACTTATCTTGGGGCGTCCCGCATCCTTGTCCGCCTCCTTCGTGTTTCATCTGCATTAAAATGATCTGATTGGTGATTTCTTACCTGTGTCTCCTCGGTCATTGCTTTCATCCCTTGATCCGTTTATTGCTCGCTACAGGTTTTTTTCTGTACCTTCCAGTGTGGTCCGCTTTTCCATGTTACACCATTGTAATGACAACGTTAAGTCACGGTGTTCTTTTACAGTTCCAAATTGTTTGACCTGTCACTACCCGATTCCTCTGGTCCGTCACCACATCTCGCACCTGCATTGATCAAATAATTAGACCCATTCTTACCTGTTTTCCTCGATCCTGTCTTTCATCTTCACTCTTCCATGGACTGCTCCTCACAGTCTTCATCACTTCTGTGCTTCTGCATTCTATTTTTCTCTCCGTTGGGCTGCCATGTGCACTTGTCATGAAGTTAATCCACCACGATATTCCAGGGTTAATTCCACAACCATTTGATCTAACCTTGCTTACTCCTCTCAGTGACTGATAATCTCTTTCTAGGACCCCATTGGTATTGCTCGTGCTTCTCTTATACCTATACATATATATAATATATCTACATATATTTATACAAACTTACGTATATATATCTATGAGCACGCGCTCTGTATCTTGCAGTTCCTCACCGGCCACTGAATTATATCTGTCCATTCCATCACCTGTATCAACAAGATCATGCACATGGCATGCTTCGGGCGTTTCCGAAATAAACCAATATTATTATATGATATTATTTTCACGGCACAGTGGAAAACCACTCTGACCCCCCCCCCCGGTTTCCTTGGGTTCACTACCGGGTGATGAGGTAGGTACCATCTCAAATTTGCGCTGGTAACCGCTGTATCTACTCTCTCCATGTAACCCAAGTCGATGTTATGTTGCGTGGCTCGCGTGTACTCTATCTTTAGTTGTGGTTCCCGGAGCAGCCCGGTTTTGAGGAAGCCTAATTTTTTCAGTGCCATTTCTCGGCTGTTTGGCATGGGTTACCTGTTGGATCTCCACGGGACAGGAAACTCGAAACCACCCTTTGCGCACATGACTTTCTCGGCCACCATTTCCAAAGCCAACCTATCTTCTCGTGATAGGGCATCTCTATCAATGCCAACGTCATAAAATTCGGTGTTATACAGTTGTCGGAATGCCTGTTCTCTGTTCGTCATTTCCACCGAAATACAGTTGATTTGTTTGCCGCATCTGCCATCTGCACTATCATATAAAGTCCAACCAAATATGGTGCGTACTGCGTAGGGTGCTTTGCGGCTTCCTATCCTTTGATCCAGGACCCAATGCGCTTCCGGTATATAGCAGCCGATCAGCGGATCAATTTCGTTACTCTGCCACTTCTCGATCGTAATCCCGTCGAGATGCGGCCACTGAGTCAGAATCGATTGCACTGACTGAGGTGCACTCATCGGCAGGTCCTTTATAGTGAATGCTTCTAGGGTTTCTACTCTATGTTTGCCGACCAAGGAAGCGAGTTTTAAGCGCAGTTTGGTCGACTGGATGACTTCGGTGCCATTCACTGTGCATACTGCTAATGAGGACTAATTCCTTCTAATCCCATATCTCTCTGCGAACTCTTTCCTTACTACAGTGGTATCCGAGCCACTATCTATGAAGGCCAACGCTTTGGCCACTGCTGTTGGGGTCACTACTCCCATGGCAAATACGCCTAAACGTACCGGTTTATTGGCAGATCGTGACGTTGAACAAATAACACTGGGCCTGGTACTCGTCTCGGGTAAGGTTACTCTCGCCTGATGCAGCAGCCGATGGTGTCCGCCCGTGCAGCCCTCGTAACCAAATCGGTTCCTAGTCCTACAGGCTGCTGCCCGGTGCGTGGTGTTGAGACAGAAAAAACATGCTCCTGCCATCCTCGTCATTCCCCACCATTCGTCTATTGTGGCGTTGCCGAACTTAGGGCATTCTGGTAGTCCATGGCTAGTACCACAGGGTCTGCAATTGGGTTGGGCCGTAGCATCGCGTGACATGGCATGTGTATTGGTCCAAGGTTGGTGTTTTGGATGTTCACGTGCAGGGGTTTGGACTTGGCTAGTACTGGGCTTGTTTGCCCGGTTGCTGTCCCGGATGAGTCGGCCGAATCTGCTGTCAGCTATCTTCTTTTGCCTGTCCAAGTATTCGGTCAGGTCTTCGAAGTTAGCTTCCCTGTCGCTTCGGCTTATCCGTTCTGCTCCTTCCGCCCACCGACCCTGTAGTTCGGGAGAGAGGTGACGGACTATGCTTTTCAAAGTGTGCATGGCTTCTGGGTCAGCCCTGTAACCTAAATGGTCGAGGGCTATTGCGCAGTTCTGCATCTTAATCGCCAGGTCGGCCATTGTGTAGACGTCGCCCTTGGTTCTCTTTGCCTCTATCATCACGCCCTCTATTAGGTTACGAGCTACTTTGAACGGTTGGCCAAACGAGTCCCTTAGAATCTTCCTTGCTCTTGTGTAGCCTTGTTCCGGGTCGAGCATGGTGCACCCGTCGAAAGCTTCTCTTGCTCGGCCTCGGCAGTAGTGAGTAAGGTAGAGAAGCCTTTGCCCAGGGTCGGTTACCTTATTTTCAACGAACGTTTCGAACTGCTTGACTTATTCGCAGTATTGCTCAGCTCGCCCGTCGAAAACCGTTAGCTCCACTCTAGGCAGATCGATCGATGGTGGTTTGTAGTCGGCGACCGGCGTGGGGTTCCCTATCTTATTGCACCCTAATCTATCGGAAGTGTCGAAGTCGCTGGTCTCATGCTCTCGCTGTTTCTGTGTACACTTCTTCTCTGCTTCCTGCGCCTGTGGTCTAGCCGATAGTAATTGTTGCTCTAGGTCTAGTATTCTCAGCTTATATAAATCGACATCCTTACGATCAATATTGTTCTCATTACCACATGAACTAGCACTGACAGGGCTAGGCGATATAGCATTAACTAAAGAATCATATGTACCCAAAACCTCCCCAGAGAATTGCCGTATTACTTCCTGTCCGGATTCGACTGCTTTTGATCCTTTTCTTGGCATTTTGCGTGTTTTTCCTCGTTCCAAATTGATTTATTGAGTATTGTAACGAACGTTTGAGCAATGCGTAGCCAAATTCGCAACGGATCCCGAAATCGATAGACGATTGTCCGCGACGTTCTACGATACTAGATTATTACATGAACAATGACATCAAAATAATACAAACCTGAATAATACGATCACGAGGACTCAACAACGAGAAACCGAATAGCAGCGTGTGAGCAAACAGCACGTGCGTCACGCAGGTCCAGAACAAGGATGTGCCAAAGTAGCGCTCTGGGCGCGAAAAAACAACCAGTTCGTAAAGACAAGTCAACAGTGTAGGCAAATGAGTGATGTTAGGAAAAACACTGAATTGCGAGGGTTAAAGCAGGATTTTCCACGACCGGTTGTTACAGCGGAAAACAGCTATGGAAATATTGATGATTTGAGCTCGAAACCACATGCAGTGGACAAAGTAGCTTGCAGATTGCCTCGCTCCTATTTACTCAGCATTTCATTTCATTTCATGCTTTTAAACTCTTCAACTGGACCAATTTTTCCTGAACAGTTGCAAGATGTACTTAGTTCCAAATTCTATCCAGCGTGCAGGTAGGTAAAAATGAGAAATTCACCAAGGTTTCACTAGAACAGTTCAAGTGAGACCTATTATCTGTAACCACATTGTGAAACTATTCTTGCCTTTGAAGAAGAACATTTATTTACATTTCACACGATACTGGTTGTCCAACTAGTACCTCAAAAACCGGCCCTCGGCAGTGGCTAACACCAGCTTTGCCATCATCATCCCTCAACCCGGCAAGCTCCGCAACATTTCCGCTGCCTGTCGACCTTGACAGCTCACCCTTGTAGGACTCCCAGGTAACATCCAGTGGAAGACAGGTACTTCTAAATGCAGCTTCGACCCCCACCCGCAGCGTATCTACCTCGCCTGCCCCTAACAACGGCAATGTAGATCAGGCATTAGGGACCTCTCTATCACCGGCCATACCCCCACCAAGTAAGCGGGTTCGTGGGATGCAGGCTACCTATACTCTCGCTACCTCATCCGGTTGGGCCCATCAGCCTGTCCCTCCTACCCTTACTAGATCTCTCAGTTCTTCTACGAACCTTACCGGACCAAAAAAACGTGCAAACGCCAGACCCACTCCGGCCCTTAATCACCCTTAAACAGATAGAGTGGGGCCTCACCCCAGGGCCCCTCTACCATGCAATCCGAAGTAAAACCGGAAAGCAGTTGTCGAACATCTGTGGGCTCCCAGCGGCAACCGCACCGACCCACCCACAAACCTGAACCTAACCTCGCAGACTCTAGGCCTAGAAAGGGCACTAGATCAAAGATACAAGCATCCAGCCAACTCGAGCCGCGCTCGAATCGTCAGAAAACTTACAATAGGGCCCCACCCACGCCCAACCCCACTCAATACCAAGCCTCCCCAGGGACCCAGTGGCCGGCTTTCGACCCGTATTCAGCACCACCACGTATGCCCCCACGGATAATAAAGGTTGCCCCGATACCAAATATGGTGCCGGGCAGACCCTTTTTCCACCTCTGGCTCAACATGCCTTCGCTTCCGTGCCCTATACCTCTCGGGATGGGGTATTGGATCTCACCTCTTCTCCAAGACCCCTATCACCACCAGGTTCAACCCTTCCTGTCGAATATTCCTGGTCTCACATTTCCTCCTTCAGTGGATCACCTCAGTGCAGTCCGCAACCTTGGCACAAGCTTCAACTTCCACCCCACCCCCGAACCGTACCCGTTTTTCGTCCTTATCCCTCACTCAACCACATTCAGCATATAGCATCAAGCCCCGGGCAAAAACACCAAATGTCCATAAGTCCCTACCATCACTATCTCCCTCCGGCTCCATCCGCACCTCAAGAATCCCCTCCAGGATTCGGCCATTTCAATTACAGCCCCCTAGCCGCTTTTCAGATTACGCCCATCTTGAAAGCCCAGCAGCACATTTAGTCGCAGGGGCAAACTCTTCATCTGAAACGCCTTTAAAGTGGGCCGAGCTTCGACTGCTCATCGTAAACCACGCCTTATTTGGCGATCCCTCATCACCTAATCACAATGAAACTAAGACTCTATCTACTGAGAACCTAACCAAAAACACCTTGTCGCTCTTACTACTTAACTTCATCTCTCTTCTCCCAAAATTGCCCCCGCTTAGGACGCCTGCAGTAGACCTACACCCTGATATCTTACTAGTTACCGAGACGTGGCTGACGGATCACACCACATTAAACCACGTATCCATACCCGGCTACCAAGCCACCGTCAACAGTGGATCTGACCAAAAAGGAGGCGGCTGCATCATTTATACCAGACACATATTCACAGCAAGTAGGCTCCATCATCCTATTCTAGACAACATTCCAGACTCGGTCTGGCCCACTATCAAAGATCAAGAACTACTTCTCGTAGGATGCCTCTACCGTACTCCAAACCAGGGCATGCACGAGTTGACAGAAATAATAGACGCATTCAAATATGTCCCTAAATTTCCCGTAACCGCCAAAATCCTAGCTGGTGATTTCAAAGAGCCGGAAATATGCTGGCATTCCATGACGTCGCCCCCATAACTCCATGACTTCCTTTCGTGTATCCATGTTGGTAATTGGGTGCAGCATGTTTTATCCCCCACTAAAGGGAGAAATACATTAGACCTTAACTTCACTATTTGTATCAAGAATTTAGGTACACAAATATTAAGTCGCTTCACTGGTAGTGACCATAAGATGGTATTCTGTGTTTTTACTGCACCCCGGCCTCACACCGATAAGTCAGCAGAAACACACCTTCCGATCACCAATAAGCAATACCGAAGAGCTTGCTGGAATAGACTACCCTCTTTTATCCGTTCCTTAAACTGGGATGAAGCCTTTTTATCTAATGACCTAGAGAAAGCGGCTGCCCAACTGTATTCTAATTTTCATTACGGCCCCGATAAAATCACTCCAGCCTCAGGGTCCATCATACGCAAACAGCGGAACTCTATAGATCGTCTTAACAGTAACCTAGCCAAACTCCAAAGAAGATTCACTAAGACGAGGGACTTCTCGTCGTATCTCCAAATAATACGTATATCCAATACGATTAAATTGCGTTTGAATTCTTAGAATGAGCAGAAACCAGATGCCTTAATCAACCCAAACAAGGTGGAAGCACCAGCCAGGCTAATGAAGGTCAGAAACAAGCAACCTAGTCAAAACATCCCATATTTGAACTATAACAACAATTACTTGCATGGCCCTCTTTTGATTACGGAGGCTTTCAGCACCTACTTTGCTTCCTCTTTAACGACGGATGACGCCACATCCATCCATTTTCTAAATCCGGTGACGTCAGTAGCTTTCTGGACGGTAGTGTTCCACTCTGATGAGGTTTCAGCCCATGCAGCAAGAACAAGACCGTCCTACAGACCAGGTCCGGACGCATTACCACCGGCCATTTTCAGTCGAGGTGGCGGAGACGTTCCGATGTTGCTCACAAACATATTCAATTTGTCACTCAGGTGCAGTGTTTGCCCTTCTCAATGGAAAACTCCCACTGTCATACCGATGCACAAAAGAGGACCACGTCTAGATCCAGTTAACTATTGGCCGGTGAACCACACCCCGGTCGTGTCCAGAATCATGGAAAGAGTGATCAAGGAAAGGCTGACACGCCATCTTCTTCGTAACCATAATCTACTCAAAGCTGGTCAGCACGGTTTTCTGAAAAACAGGTCATGTGCGACACGCATGACAGCCTTCCTCAACTTGGTCACAGAGGCTGTCAATATTGGTAAATACGCAATCGTAATCATTTTGGACATGACCAAGGCGTTCGACCGAGTATCTCACGTCCGGTTTTTACAGAAGATCAAAGCTTATGGAATCGTGGACCCGGTGCTCGCTTGGTCTGCATCCTATTTATCAGCCCTAGACCTGACCTGACTTGAACTGAACCTCGTGTCAGTGCCGCGCGGTTTGAATTCATAGTGCTCTCGTCTTTGAATTGAGTTTTTGAATAGTTTTGTGAATTAACCTAGTTTAATTCACTATGCTGGGCGTATCATAATTGCATTTAAGGTGCGCTTTATCCGGAGAATATTTTTATTCCCCTTGTAGTATTGCCGAGTAGTGTTCAGTGTTTTTTGGGGCGATCTTTCCTTGCTTCTAATCTTTCTTTTTGTTTTTGTTTTTTGTGTTAGCGGGATTTACCTGCTAGTGTCAGAGTGCGTATTTTGTGTTTGGGTAAAGAGCACTTGAGTTGTTTTCGCTCTCGTTTTTGGGGTTTTCGGTATGACACGCGTTTCCGACCCGTGTCTAGCACCCAAGTGCGGAAAACGTGTGGTAAATAGTATAGAGTGCGAGATATTCAAGAGATGGGCGCACCCAAGGTGTTCAGGAATAGCAAAGTACATCTATGTCCTTTATAAACAGAACCCATGGGCTGAATGGGTCTGTGCCCCTTGCAAGGAGGCGGCCAGCCTGGCCTTTAAAATGCAGGCCCAAGGGCAGGACCAACGCCCACCAAGTAGTACCTCGGTTGTAAGCCCCAAACCACCGCAAGCAGGTTGTAGTAAGTCGTTTGCGGAAGTAGTATCAACACCCGAGAGAACAATCATCCGAGCAAATGGACCAGTTCCGAGAGCTTGTCAGGCAGTCGTTGCCTCAACTCCTTTGAAGCAGACCGACGAGGGCCAGTGGACGGAGCAGAAGCCGAGAAGGGCGAGGCAGGTCAAAAAGAGGGGCGACTGTAATAGAGCGAAAGATGGGTTGGCTAGGGTGGATGACCCTGCTTTTGTGGTATTAGAAAACAAGGTGAAGGACCTGCAGAGGCAGATCTTGTCGATGGGCAGGGTCTCAAGCCACAGGCTTCTGATCCTAAACCAGGAAGAACCCTTTATAAGGGAATCGAAGACCAGGAGGGACATAGACAGGAGGAGGGCCTGCGACATACTGCGAATCGCAGGTGTTCCGCATCCTCCTACTCTAAGAAGGATGTACAGAGTGGGGACATGGAAGTCACCACTGGGGAAGAGTGGCGAACTTCGTGCGAGACCAATCCTAGTGGAGTTCGCTGATGAGGCTACCCGGGATAGACTACTGGCGAGGGCAGCGATAGTGGCTCAGATTACCAAGGGCAGATACCAGATTGTGCCGGATGAGCATAGGGTAAGGCCTGGTGGTCTAGCCCCGGGAGGTAACCTTGCTCGACCAGCCAGGGCGCTGGTGAGAAACCTAAAAGTTCAGCGGAACGCCGTATTCGGCTCTCAGGCCCCGACCCCGACAATAGTAAAGAAGCCACGTGCGGGGTCGCAAATAGTTGTAATTGAAGATGCGCTGGAAGACGAGAATTGGCAGTACTGTCCGAAGATAAATGACAGCGCGACCCCTGTGAGTCTGGATATTGTGGCCACTCCCATAGAGATGGATTGGGAGTCGTCGGAAATTCCGGACCATCAGCCGGCTTCATGCACCCCAATGGGGATATCCGAAGCAAAAATCGTGTCATCATCCCAGGCGTTGCGCCTGAGAAACAGTCAGGAGTGAATAGCAAGAGACACCTAGGCGACGGAGCAAACGCGGTGGTGCTATATACTAACGCATGTAGTATTAGAAACAAATGGGCGGAACTTGCCAAAACCGCTGACGAACAGAAAGCGTCAATAGTTGCCGTCACGGAAAAGTGGCTTTCTGAAGAAGACCATGTGCCAGGCCTAATAAGTAACGGTTTTGCAGTCTACAGGCAGGATCGGGAACAAGATGGCCTTGGTGGTGGGGTAGCCATCCTCGTTAGGTCAGGTGCAAACCAACTTGAGTCCCAGACCAAGATGTGCACTCGCAATATCCAGCTATGCGCCGTTGCGATCATCCTTGCAGGCAGAAGGGTTAACGTTGTCTGTGTCTACAGGGCACCAAGCACTAACCATGAACAGGACGTTTGTTTGCTGCGGACTTTGACTGAACTAGTTAAGGACGCACAGAAGACCCTCATAGTGGGTGACTTCAATCTTCCGCACATCGACTGGGTGGCTGAGATCTGCGTGCCGGGATCGGAGGAGCAAACTACTTAGAATGGCCGCATGATAATGCGTTGCATCAGCATATTAGGGAGAATACCAGATATAGGACTGGATGCGTTCCATCCTTGCTGGATCCAGCTATAACGAACTTCCCCAACGATGTGTCTGGACTGCATTATTGTGCACCGCTGGGAAAGAGTGACCACGTGTGTGTAAAAATAGTTCTATGCATGCGGCAACCGAAGGTACCCTCAAGGTTGATTAGGAATTTCGGTAGTATGGACATAGATAGGCTTCGTAATAGGGCGATGGGTTTGACCTGGGGCACGACAGAGGAGGCTACTGTGGAGGAGCGCTGGCAGGCCATAAAGGGATCCCTGACTGCCCTACGGGAAGAGTTCGCACCCTTAAAAAAAGGAGTGGGGAGGGCAAACCCATGTGTTGGAAGGCTGCAATAGCCAAGGCCATCAGACGTAGAAACCGCTTTTGGAACCAGTACAAAGCTTCCGGCAGTCAGCTAGCCTGGAACCGCTATACGAAGCTGAGAAACGAGACTGTAAGACTTTTGAGAACTTCTAAGCAGGAATTTGAGCTCAAATTGGCCCATTCTGTAAGACGACAGCCGAAGAAGTTCTACAGCTATGTACAGTCTAAAGGCTCAACAAGAAATGCCGTAGGTCCGCTATCCACTAGAGACTATTGATGACCAGGGCAAAGCAGACGCCCTGGGGGAATACTTTGGTAGTGTACATAGGATAGATAGTGAGGTACGAGTAGATCTGGCTCTGGTGCATCCTCCTCAGTTAAACGAGCTAGATCTCTCAGAGGAATGCGTGCGTAAGTACCCACAGGAATTAAACAGCCACAAGTCAGCGGGCCCAGATGGCATTCATCCAGCTATCACCAAGCCGTTGGCGGATATCATAGCTCCATCGGTATGCAGACTGTACGGATCCACGTTGGACCAGGGTAAGCTGCCTCAGGACTGGAAAGTCGCGGCAGTCGTGGCAATACATAAGAGTGGGCCTAAGTCGGATGTGCAGAACTACAGGCCGGTAAGCCTAACTAGCATCTTGTGTAAAGTCCTGGAGAAGATCATCCGTGCCCATATCTGCCAGCACTTACTGCAGCACTCCATGCTAAGCCCGGCGCAGCATGGATTCCTGAAAAATAGATCTTGCCTGACCAATCTCCTGTGCTTCTTAGATGAAGTAACTCGACGACTGGACGAAGGTAAGCAAGTTGAGGTATGTTACCTCGACTTTAGCAAGGCGTTCGACTCCGTTAATCATCGTCTTTTGCTACGCAAGATGGCGACTTTCGGTATAGGTGGGTCAGTATATAGGTGGCTGGAGGACTTCCTCTCCCACAGGACGCTTTATGTCAAAGTGGGGGACAGGTGCTCCAGTTTGGTGAACGTCACCAGTGGTGTACCTCAGGGATCCGTCCTAGGCCCGGTCCTATTCTTGTTATTTATTAATGACCTAGCATCCACTCTTCAATCGCCCAGCTTTATTTTTGCGGATGATGTGAAGATTGTTGGATCTAAGGGTAGGGCGGACTTGGGCAGGGGAATAGGTACCGTCCTGAACTGGGCATACAAATGGGACTTACCTCTGAATGCTGAAAAAAGCCATTTGTCGTCAAGGGCAACAGAGAGCCTAACTGTCGCTCATGGTCAATGGCTGTTCGCCGTAGAGGCAGCCACTAGGGTTAAAGACCTGGGGATCATCATGAACAGCGACTTCAAATGGCCGGAGCAGTGCAACGCTGCCGCGCATAAGGCTCGTGGGGAGCTCTTCAGACTGCGATCAGCTTTGTCTTGCAGGAAGCCGGAGGTATTCGTACCTATTTACATGGCTGTAGTACGACCTCACTTAGAAAGTAGTGTGCAGGCTTGGTCAACCTTCTACAAAAAGGACGCCGCCTGCCTCGAGAAAGTCCAACGTCTCGCCACGCGGATGGTTTAAGGGCAGAGGGGTAAGACTTACGAGCAGAGACTCTGTGACCTGAATCTCTTCTCGTTGGAAAGGAGGAGACGTCGAGGGGATCTCATAGAAACGTTCAAGGTAATGAAGGGCTTTTCTGGCCTTAGACCAGGTAGTCTATTCCAATTGGCCGTAGACTCCAGAACAAGGGGACATGAAAAGAAGTTGATAAAAGCCCGATCTAGGTTGATAGCTAGATCGCACTTCTTCAGCAACAGGGTTGTGAACAGTTGGAACGGTCTGCCTGGTGAAATGGTAGATCTGCAGACAGTCCAATCCTTCAAATGTGCCCTAGATCGCAAGTGGTACGAGATCTTTCCTTGTAGTGAGCCTTAAGAATATCAACTAGATGGGTGACGGGTAGCACTGTGGTCCTTCTGGAGTATGTTTTAGCAGACTTTTTCCCTCATGGCATACAGTCTCAGTGAACGCTGACGATGCATAATGTCTCTCGCAGTTGATGTGCGATAAGGTTTTCCGTTTCCCTCTCAGTTTTAGCGGCGATTCTATCAAATACACTCGGCAGTGGTGGGTGCATAACTGGTGTGCATACCATCGAAGGAATTCCGGACGCTCGATTGGCCGAGGCCATTACCTGTCCTGTGCAGACTGAACTGAACTGAAGTGTAGGCGGAAATGTGTCCGAACCCCGTCCCGTAACTAGTGGTGTGATACAAGGTAGTGTGCTCGGCCCACTAGTGTACCTAATGTATGTTAACGATATTTATATATATATATATATTTACCATTCTCCAACAGGGAGTTCCCTTCCTTTTCGCAGATGATATCAAAATCGTGAGCACTTTTGAGCCCGCGGCGTTAGCCTCTACCGTAGATGACTCTGCATGGGAACTGCTCGCTCTCAGCTCCCGGAGTGATGATTGGAAAATGAGTTTCTCCGCCGAAAAAAGTAATATTATTACGTATAAATGTCCCGTCCCCACTGAAAGATCCAGCATAAACGGCAAATTCATACCCAGTAACTCTCAGGTACGTGACTTGGGTCTACACTATTCATGTACGTTTGAATTTTCGGAACACGCAGCCAACCAGGTGGCTAAAGCAAGCCATGCGATCGGGCTCATACATCAAACGTTTATTTTTGCCAGAAAGTAAACTAAAAAGTTTTAAGTCCCATGTCAGAACTCTTCTGGAATGCGGCTCATCCACTCCTTCCAACATGCGGCAGAGGGACCGAGTGGCTTTTGGGGACATACAACGGGCATTCACGAAACAGCTCCTAGGTTTTTCTTCGCCCTCAAATTACATGAAACGTTGTGATCTGCCAAAAATCGATCCCTTATGGCTACGCCGCATAAGAAATAACCTTCTATTCTTTTACAACATCTTGAAGAATAGATCATGCAGTTCGACACCGCAGGTGAGAACCCTTTCTAATTATCCCTTTCGCAACAATGAGTTCTTGGTTTCTGTCCCCCTGCCGAAGCTTGCACTAAGGTCAAACTTCATCAACAAGTACGCTTCGTTGTGGAACAATCTACCCCAACGAATTCGGGCATTATCACCGACATCGGTGGCTTTCAAACAGGAAATATGCATGGCCCTAACGGTGAACACGCTGACCAAAATGTACAATCCCTATATTTCAGGGGATCAGGTCTTTGAGGTAGGAATAGGGTACTAATAAATCAAATAACCGCTTCAGGCAACCTAGTCTCGGTTAGATCTGCATAGAGTTGGCCTCCTCGCGGCAGCAATTAGGGAACTCGGCTGTCCAAAACAATCTCAATTTTTACCATCAAGTACCTTTTCTGCGGCAAGCCAACATAGCGGCCTATGGCACACTCAGGTATAAGGGCATCACGTTGTTAGGGCTGCAAGTGGTGCCCCACCCTTGTGCAAACTGGCGTTTCAGTGAGCATGAACCACATCAAATAATCGCAAGCTGTGGTTTACCCTACCTTCCCCCGCATTTTCTGTCCCATGTGAGCCGCATTGGGGATCTGACTTCACGGATATGGCGAGTGTTACCGCGACACATTTGTGAGCATTCCTGGCTGTGATTGCCTCCCTGCACAGAGTTGACTACCGATGAGACGACAGAAACCTCACAAAGTAAGAGATTGGCATAAAAAAGAGGGAGAAAAGTACCCCACTGTTTCGTCTTCCAGGTATACTAGCCTTGTCAAATGTAAGCCATGTCTCTAGGCTGCCGTGTTGCTACGGGTTGACTGGTGTGGTTGACCCATTCCAAACGCGGCTTGTCACACGCGGTCCATGTTTCGGCCGGGGCGTGGGAGCCGTGGTCACCCACCAAAAGCACCCCCGTCTTCCCTGACGGCCAGATATCTGACTGTAATAAAACATATAATAATAATAATAATAAAGTCTAAAAAAGTGTGGATCACACTTGGAGCGGCACGAGCTGGATGCCAATGGATGTGTATCGTGCCACCTCCCTAAATGAAGCAGACCGTAGTGCCACCTACCGTGGGCACTGAATGTAGACCGTGAGAGTTCGCTTCTTGGACGAAAATTTGGCCCCATCCCGTTCCCGCCTCTTACGGCTCCCCAAACCGGTCTTCACATGGGTGCTTTCCTGCTTTACAATGTGCTAACGACGAGAAAGATATCACGGTAACCATGCAATCACCACTATATCGGTTATCCTTGTTCTTAATCAAGTATAATCTCGGCACACCAGCACCATCGAGTATGATCATAGACGAACTTACGGCTATGTTTATGGACACGAGACCAATTTTATTTAGTGCGTCATCACCGACACCATCGTAGTTTCTTCCACTTTAGGGCCCCTCAGGAACCATTCAATATAGAGTAACCACTATACCGGAATAGACTGTAACAAATATAGTGCTATGCTAGCAGGGTTCCAGTCCCATTAACTCACATTCTGTTCTTCCAAACCCATCTTACCGCCTCGGTGCTGAACTGCAGTCTGCGTAAGCAAGCAGCATCAAAGGCTACCATTTCTAGATCCTCTTAACCGTTAGCTCTAGGTTTTTCTTAGTACCCCAACAATGCCACACTAACGTGCGAGCCATTAGTCCTTCAGAGTGCATACAAAATGGCCCAACCGGTGAACGCAACTCTGCTAGCCTGCAGCATTAAAGCTCAGTCCCCGGCGGACCTACTCCACTCAGAACGTGGAGTAGGCGCCACTGACCGCCTAAATGGAACTTTATCCTAGCCCCGTTCACATAAACCTTACCAGTTCATTACCGTTGCCGTCATATATCACCCCAACCCACAGCTAGAACCACGTCCAGACTGCAACCCCTATTTATTTCAGGTTTGTTGCCCCCCATTATCTCAGTCGCCAAACTGGATAACCAAAGATGCCACTTTCACTCGTACTGACAGGAACCCAAGTGGAACCTTTCATAGCATCCGGGACTGCAATAAAGCCACGCGACAGAAAATACTCCCAACTGTCTATCATATTAATTAGGGTTTTCTAACGCAAGGCCCCTCCTGCCGGTACCATCGTTGCGGCCAACACAAGTAACAGTTCACGTGCAGCCTGCTAATATACCAGTCGTCATTTAGATCCGCCATATCTCGCATAACGGGTCCAGTCTAGCCGACTGCCGGTAGCTTTGTGATGGCTCCAGCCGCGGTTTCTTCCTTCGTTGACCTTGGTTGTTGAAGCCTTCTATTTATTAGGTTTGCCCTAATCGCTCCTTCGTTCCAAGGATCCAAACTCTTCCTGGTGGGCAATTAAGGATCCTTTTATGGCCTTCCAGCTCTCCTCCACAATAGTTTCCTCTACCGTGTCGCACGTCAGCCCTCTAGCCCTGTTGCGAAGCTTATCTATGGCCATTCCCCCGAAGTTCCTATCCAGCCTTGAGGGTACTTTGGGTTCCCGCATGCACAAGGTTACTTTGACACACCCGTGGTCACTCTTGCCCAGCGGTGCCTAGTAATGCAGTTCAGGTAAATCGTTGGGGAGACTTGTTGTTGCTAGATCCAGCAAGGGTTTGAAGCATCCAGCCGTGTATCTGGTATTTTCCGTAGTATGCTGGTGCAAAGCATTAGCAAGCAGCGATTCCAGGCTCGTTTCCCCCTCCGATCCCGGCACACGAACTTCTACCGCCTAGTCAGTGTGCGCAAGATTGACGTCACCCATCATGAGGGTCTTTTGAGGGTCGTTAACCAGTTTACTCAGAGCCAGAAGTAAGCGAACATCCTCGTCGCGGTTTGTACTTGATGCCATGTAGACTCCACGTCAGGTCACAAGACTTGCGGCCTCACTCTGTACATGTCCGTCTTCTAGCTTTGCGAACCCAAGGAGTTTTAGCCGTGCTGCGACTTCCAGGTATCCAGTACAATTCGTTACCTGTAGTAGCTGAGGGGGAAGGAAAAGAAAAAGGCTCGTCTTCTGGAATAATGACCTCGCACTAATATATTTTGAGCGCCACAACTCCCTACTGCCCCATGTCAGACATACCCCGAGTCCTCGAGTAAAGTAACAAGGCAAAATGCAATGATGATGAGTAGGGTGATGTGAGGGCTGTGATAGGGATTTGTACAGTAAGGAAACACCAGAGTGATGAGATGAAATGTAAGATAGTCAGTAGGGAGGGTCGAAGAGGACGGAAATGAGAATAAAAGGGAAAGCTCCCTAGGATGGTTAGTAAAGTCTGGGACTGCCACTGCCCAGGGCGCACCTAGTTTGTGCTTGAAGGCGACGACCAAGTTTGCCATCACTACGCATGGGGGCAATCTGTTCCACCAGCTTATGACGTTTTGGGAAAAGAAACATGCCCACATGCTACTAATTGTTCTTAATTAGTCCAATTCATGCCCCTGTCCCCTGAGTGCTAGGTTGTGACAAGGAGTCAATATTGGTCTGCATGTCGTGGCGATTCCCTTGTATAACTTACAGCACTGTATCAGATCTCCCCTTAGCGTACGACTACGAAGGTAGAATAGAATTAGGGCCTTTAGTCCCTCCCGGTACGACTTCCCTTGCATTCCTTCTATCTTCCCAGTAAACCCCCACTGAAAGTCTTCCAGAACCATTTTTCCTTCACTAGGCTCGATGCCCATGCCTGAACAAAAGCCTCCAGGTGATGCCGTACCGTCTCCCTGTATAAAGGAAAAACTACCCCGGCCTCTGCAGATACCAGCACTCTTCTTAGGTTGAAAAGACCTCCGTTTACCCTGATAGCTGATGACATGCACTGCTCGGTGGTTTTGAAGCTCTCGTGCACAGGCTCACCTAGGTTTCTTACAGCAGCGGCGGAATCAATCCTATCCGGGAAGGACAGTCCTAATTATCTGTTTTCGATGCTTCCCCCGCCTGCCAACAAGTGTTTGCATTTGGCTGCATTCAGTATCTACTCCCATTTTTCAGCCCACCCACTAATCCTGCTTAGGTCAGTTTGCGGCCGCCTTGCGGTTGGTTCACCTACCATAATATTACCAATAATCATGGTATATTTCTCTGCCGTGGTCGGGGAGCACGCACAAGAGCATGGTCATGGTGCAATACTACTTAATAAGATGAAATATTCACAAATTTCAAGAACAAAAATTAGAAGTTTAAGCGATAGAAAAAAGCCAAAAATGGTTTGAATGGATCGCACTGATAATGGTTCCCTCGGCAACTTTGAGCCAGTTTCGAGTTCGAGTTGGGTTGTGAAGCACCATGGAGATACTGAGAAGATCGTTAAAACGATGCCAAATAAGCATTATAAAAGAGAATTCTGCAAGACAAGGAGGCTAACTGGGGTTCCGCGGTCAGAGTAAGCTCTGAACAAGAAGAATAATGAAATTAGTTCGGGAGAACACCGGGGAAAATCCCTGCATGCGAAGAGAATAGTAGTCCGTGGAGATGATGCAAACTCTGAGTGACTGATTTACCGGGATTCAATAAACAGGATGAGTTTTGAAACAGGGAGGCACGATACCAGCTTTATGAAAGTGAGCTTGGGAACACTGGTGGAATTGGAAGGAACAGCATTCCATAAAAAGGTGAGTTTAGTTTCAGGACCAGTAACCTGTACCATTCAGAAATAAGAAAGCGCAACTGTAGGGTCCTGGACAAATGGAGAGTCAACTTCCATCCGGACACGGTTTGAGGGAAAAATGAACTGTGGCAGCGGATACTAATGTGGAAAATCTCCGCATTGACTTGAGCATTATTATGCTGTTTTACTGACAAATATATATATATATATATATATATATATATATATATACGTACACTGACGCATTGAGCCTCAGTGTTATTCAGCGTCAATACTGGTAATGTACAACATTCTATGGGTATGGTTCGTCTGGCTGGGTGAAGTATGCGTCGGTCAACCAGCCGAGTGAGCGAGATATGGCGGATCTAAATGACGACTGGTATATTAGCAGGCTGCACGTGAACTGTTACTTGTGTTGGCCGCAACGATGGTACCGGCAGGAGGGGCCTTGCATTAGAAAGCGCTAAACCACCTGAAATTGCAGTTGGGGTTATTGCTTGTCTGTCGGCTTGGTTGCGGTCCCAGTTTCTATTAGAGGTTCCACTAGGGTCTCTGTCAGCACGGGTCAGAGTGGCATCCTCGGTTATCTGGTTTGGCGACTGAGGTAGTGGGAGACGACGAACCTGACACAGATGGGGGCTGCAGTATGGACATGGTTCCAGCTGTGGATTCTTGGAATATATGACGACAATATTGTTGAATTGGTTAGATTTACGTGAATGAGGTAAGGATGAAGTCTCGTTGAAGCAGACAGTGGCACCCATTCCGAGCTTTGGGTCAGGTAGGCTCGCAGGGGATTGCGCTACACTGCCACATGCTAGCAAAGTTGCATACACCTTTAAGGCGTCTGAGTATGCATTCCCAAGGATTTGTGGTTTGCGCTTTGGCGTGGCTGTGCTCGGATAATAAAGCAAGCCTAAAGTATCACGGGTAAGGGGACGAAGAAATGGCAACCCTCAACACCGTTTGCTTACGCAGAACTCAGTTTGGGCCAGAGGCGGCAAAATAGGTTTGAAAGAACGGCATGTGCGTGAATGGGACGGGCAAACTGTTAGCGTAGCGCTATATTTGTTACCACCTGTTCTGATAGGGTGGTTATTCTTTACTGAATAGTTTCTGAGGAGCCCTAAGTTAAAATAAACTTTTTTGGTGTCAGTGGTGATGCACTAGAGAAAATGTGTCACATGCCGAGAACCATAGATGTAGATTTGTCTAGGATCCTACCCGATGGTGCTAGTGAGCTGAGATCATACTGGAGAGTGACCAAGGGAGTCTGGGGTAGTGGTGATTTGCAAGGTTACCGTGGTAACTTCATCGTAGTTATCATATTGCAAAGCAGGATAATGCCGATGTGAGAATGGGTTTGGAGAACCGTGAGAGGTGGGAATGGGAGTGGGCCAAATTTTTGTCGAGGAAGTGAACTCAAACGGCCTTCTTTCAGCGCTCAAGGTAGGCAGCACTAGAGCCCACATCGGGTGGGGAGGTAGCGCGAAACACATTAACTGGCATCCATCTAGTGAGGCTCAAACAATGATTCATTTATTTTACACGTTTTTACTATGCTTTATATCCTTAACACAGTCGGATGCCTGGCTGCCGGATAAGACGGAACTGCCTTTGGTGGGTAACACTGTGTGTCCAGTCTCGCAAATCGAACAACGCACAGCCATTCCAAACGAATTCCAAAACCAGAACAAGATTCATTCGTAGTTTCTACGGTACTAAGTTGAAATTCACAAAAGGTACAATTATATGCAAACCTTGATCATGCGGCCAAATAGACTCCACAATAAAACCCAAAGGTTCAAAGCCCCGTGGCTCGAGCACGACAGTCAGAAACAGTTCGAAGCCAAATTTAAGGGCCTCACATAGATAAACAAACGTGAAAAAGTGTGACGAATGGATGTGCTTTCCAAAGCAAGGTTGAATACAGTCAACATGGAGCATTTGGAAGGATTTTCAGTATTTGTTCCTTGCAACCACGCTTCCCACGCCCCGGCCGAAACATGGACCACATGTAACAAGCCGCGTTGGGAATGGGTCAACCATACCAGTCAAGCCGTAGCGACACTGCAGCCCGGAGACATGGGTCACGTGACAAAGCCGGTGGACATGGGAGACAAAAGAGCGAGGTATTTTTCCCCTCCTTTTTATGCCAATCTCTTACTTTTTGATGTTCACGTAGCCTCATTGGTGGTCAACTCTGCGCAGGCAGACATTCACAGTCAGGGATATTTACAGATGTGCCGCGGTAGCACTCGCCATACCCGTGAAATTAGATCCAGAGCCACGGTGGTGGACCAGCCCATCTGCCAAGGCGCATTACTCGAAGCGCAAAGCCCGGGTTCGTTACTGGTCGACAGTTGGGCCGCAGAGTTCGATGCAATATAAGAGAGCCCGTGAGCGTGCCATTAGTATGCAGCTGCTAAGTCAGGCAATTTACGAAGCGGCCCTTGCGGGCAGAGTAAAGTCATATCCTGAAGCTTACTATAACGGCTGTAACGGCCGGTCGTGGAAAATCCCCCTTTTTCCCTCGCGATTCACTGTTTTTCCCGACATCACTCATTTGCCTACACTGTTGACTTGTCCTTACGAACTGGTTGTTTTTCTGGACAAATTGTTATTTGTTCGCTCCCAGAGCGCTACTTTGGCACATCCTTATTCAGGACCCGCGTGACGCAAGTGCTGTTTGCTCACACGCTACTATTCGGGTTCTCGTTGTTGAGTACTTGTGATCGTATTATTGAGGTTTGTATATTTTTTATGTCATTGTTCATGCAATAAACTAGTATCGTGGAATATCACGGATAATCGTCTTTTGATTTCGAAATCCGTTGCGAATTTGGCTACGCATTGCTCAAACGTTCGTTACAATACTCAATAAATCAATTTGGAACGAGGAAAAACACGCAAAATGCCAAGAAAAGGATCAAAAGCAGTCGAATCCGGACAGGAAGTAATACGGCAATTCTCTGGGGAGGTTTTGGGTACATATGATTCTTTAGTTAATGCTATATCGCCTAGCCCTGTCAGTGCTAGTTCATGTGGTAATGAGAACAATATTGATCGTAAGGATGTCGATTTATATAAGCTGAGAATACTAGACCTAGAGCAACAATTACTATCGGCTAGACCACAGGCGCAGGAAGCAGAGAAGAAGTGTACACAGAAACAGCGAGAGCATGAGACCAGCGACTTCGACACTTCCGATAGATTAGGGTGCAATAAGATAGGGAACCCCACGCCGGTCGCCGACTACAAACCACCATCGATCGATCTGCCTAGAGTGGAGCTAACGGTTTTCGACGGGCGAGCTGAGCAATACTGCGAATAAGTCAAGCAGTTCGAAACGTTCGTTGAAAATAAGGTAACCGACCCTGGGCAAAGGCTTCTCTACCTTACTCACTACTGCCGAGGCCGAGCAAGAGAAGCTTTCGACGGGTGCACCATGCTCGACCCGGAACAAGGCTACACAAGAGCAAGGAAGATTCTAAGGGACTCGTTTGGCCAAACGTTCAAAGTAGCTCGTAACCTAATAGAGGGCGTGATGATAGAGGCAAAGAGAACCAAGGGCGACGTCTACACAATGGCCGACCTGGCGATTAAGATGCAGAACTGCGCAATAGCCCTCGACCATTTAGGTTACAGGGCTGACCCAGAAGCCATGCACACTTTGAAAAGCATAGTCCGTCACCTCTCTCCCGAACTACAGGGTCGGTGGGCGGAAGGAGCAGAACGGATAAGCCGAAGCGACAGGGAAGCTAACTTCGAAGACCTGACCGAATACTTGGACAGGCAAAAGAAGATAGCTGACAGCAGATTCGGCCGACTCATCCGGGACAGCAACCGGGCAAACAAGCCCAGTACTAGCCAAGTCCAAACCCCTGTACGAGAACATCCAAAGTACCAACCTTGGACCAATACACACGTCATTTCACGAGATGCTACGGCGCAACCCAATTGCAGATCCTGTGGTACTAGCCATGGACTACCAGAATGCCCTAAGTTCGGCAACGCCACAATAGACGAACGGTGGGGAATGACGAGGATGGCAGGAGCATGTTTTTTCTGTCTCAACACCACGCACCGGGCAGCAGCCTGTAGGACTAGGAACCGATTTGGTTACGAGGGCTGCACGGGCAGACACCATCGGCTGCTGCATCAGGCGAGAGTAACCATATCCGAGGCGAGTACCAAGCCCAGCGTGATTTGTTCAACGTCACGATCTGCCAGTAAACCGGTACGTTTAGGCGTAGTGGCCGTGGGAGTAGTGACTCCGACTGGGATAGTCAAGGCGTTGGCTTTCGTTGATAGTGGATCCGACACCACTTTAGTGAAAGAGCGGTTTGCCGACAAACGCCAACTGGCTAAAGGTGAGACGTCGTTGGCAGTGAGCACGGTGGGCGGAACACAGGTAATGACTGCGGGTAGATTAAGGCTGCAACTCATCTCTCTAGACACTAACGAGGAAATTGAACCAACGGAGGCATTCACCTTAGCGGATCTCCCCACGCGAGCACCAAGGTCGGTGAACTCAACCTTGACAAGGTGGCTTCACCTGCAGGATGTGACTGTTGTAGACTGGGAAGATGACGAAGTGGATCTCCTCATCGGCTGCGACGTGCCAGAGGCGCATTGGGTGCTTGACCAGAGAGTGAGCGACCGCCAGGCACCTTATGCCGTACGCACGGCTCTCTGATGGATGTTATACGGTCCAGTAGGGGTACGCGGTTCCGTGAATTACTTATCCGCCAAAACGGACCGCATAGACTATCATCTGCAACGGCTGTATGAAAAGGAGTTTCATGACATTGGAGACGAAAGACCGACGTTGTCTCAAGAGGATCACTTCGCTCTACAAACGGTGCGGCAAGGCACTAGAGGCCTCAAAAGACAATTCGAGGTTCCCCTCCCATGGCGCACATCGGTCGACCCGTGGACTGACAGCAGAAATTATGTTCTCCAACGATTACTACGACTAAAAGAACGCTTCATTCGAGACAAGAATCTGTGGGAACGATACGCGGATTTGATGAAGCGAAACGAGGCCCTCGGTTACGTTGAAAAGGTGCATGTTAAAACCGACAGCAAAAGGGGTATCTGGTATCTGCCTCACCATCAGGTTATCAACCCCAAGAAACCCAATAAACTGCGGGTGGTTTTCGACTGTGCGGCCAAGTTCCAGGGCAAGTCGTTAAACGATCGCCTACTACAAGGGCCCGACTGGACCACACCACTTATCGATGTTTTGTGCCGTTTCAGATTGGGTAAAGTGGCTTTGTCTGCCGACATTAGGGAAATGTTCCATCGGGTGAAGATCCCGGTAGGAGAACGAGATGCTTTGCGTTTCCTGTGGTGGGAAGGGAGCGACCGGGACAACGCAGTGGTGAATTATAGGATGACCGTCCACCCCTTCGGAGCCATGCCGTCACCATTTTGTGCAAACTACGCCCTCCGAGAATCGGCGAACAAACATGGAGACCTGGTCCATCGGTCGGTGGTAGATAGCGTCAGGAGGAACTTCTACGTCGACGACTACCTTGGGTTATTCGATGATATGTAATCTGCCCCAGAGCAGTTCAGGGGTCTGACGAGATTGCTGGAAGAGGGCGGCTTCCATCTAACAAAATGGATGTCGAACGCTTCAGAAGTGCTGAAGGTCATCCCGTATCACGAAAAGGCCAAAAGGGTGAGGATTCAGACGGCTCTTTATTTGCTATCGAATGCACTTTATGAACAAAATGGGACGCGGAAACGGACGATTTTGTTTTCCAGCTAAACGTTCCCGAACTGCCAATAACCCGTCGTGGCATACTATCTGCCGTCTCAAGTTTGTTCGACCCGCTCGGTTTCGTCTCACCATGGCTGCTACCCGGAAAGATCTTGCTGCGGCGACTGTGCCGTAAGAAAGTTGATTGGGACCAGTCACTGGACCGAGGGGACCGGTTGGACTGGGAAGAATTTTTGAACACCTTGAAGAAATTAGGGAACATAAGAATCCCACGATGTTTGACTCCTGGCCATACGACACGGACTGGAGAACTACATGCCTTTTCCGATGCATCCGAAGTCGGTTATGGAACTGTGGTGTACGGACGATGGGGCGCAGAAGATGGACAATATACCACGAGGATCCTGTTCGCCAAAGCCCGCGTTGCTCCACTGAAGTCGGTCTCAATCCCACGCCTTGAGCTCAGCGCAGCCGTGTTGGCAGTCAGGGTGGTGCAAGCTGTGAAGAGATGTTTCGATCTATACATTTGGTCGGTGAGCTTCTGGACGAATTCAACGATAGTACTTAACTATATCAACAAAGTCCGGAGCCGGTTTAGTACTTTCGTTGCTAACCGGCTCACGGTTATCCACGACGAATCAGCCACGAACCAGTGGAATCATATCAGGTCTGGCGATAATCCAGCCGACCTGTTCTCCCGAGGTGCGAACAACTTCAGGCAACTGGACACGTGGACGAGAGGGCCAAACTTCCTGCAATTGCCCAAACAGGACTGGCCCGTGTTCGAATTAAAACCCCCTACGGAAGTGGAACTGGAGATCAAAAGCGCAGTGATAGCAACCAACGTCGTCGAAGCGACATCCATTCTATCGCGACTGGTCAGGCTTTCTTCCTGGATGAAGACGCTTCGTTCGCTAGTTTGGTTAACCAGGTTCAAGAGAAATTTACTAGTCATGAAAGGGCTACGGCCCTCAGGTCGGATACGGGTCGGCCCGATAGGTCCCAATGAGCTACAAGCGGCAGAGTACGATATTTTCAGAATGATACAACGCGAGGCTTTCGCCCGAGAACTCAAGAGGGCGGAAGAAGTGGGACCGACCAATAAAGACATACCATCTCCAAGAGGCGAGCTGAAGCGTTTAAACCCCAAACTCATCAACGGACTGCTGCGGGTGGATGGTAGGCTGACCAACGCCCACCTGAACTTCGACACAAAGTATCCTATACTGCTGCCTGCGAGACAACCTGTAGTAGAGCTAATGATTCAACACGTCCACGCCATGGAGGGACATGCCGGGGAAAGTCACGTGACGTGCGTCATCCGAAAGCGTCTTTGGTTGTTGAGAGGACGAGAGACTGTAAAACGCGTAATCCGACGGTGTGTGCAATGCAGGAGACGCAATGCCACAGCAGGCAAACAACTCATGGCCCCACTACCAGAATGCAGGGTGACTACGGGCTGGTGGCCGTTCAGTGACACCGGGTTGGACTATTTCGGGCCCTTGTGGATCAGGTGCGGGAAAAGATTAGGAAAGCGATACGGATGTATCATGACGTGCATGAAGTCACGTGCGGTACACCTAGAAGTCGCACATTCGATGACGACCGATTCGTTTATACGGGCCTTGCAAAGATTTATCAACCGACGAGGCGTACCGGCCGATATATACTCAGATAATGGATCGAACTTTGTGGGTGCTCATCGGGAATTGCAGCGTTGGCACAAGAACATAAACAGGGACGAACTGCAGGATCGAACCGTGGCCTACGGCATACGATGGCATTTCAACCCCCCACAGGCCAGCTGCCGAGGCGGCGTATGGGAACGCATGATCCGGTCCGCCAGACGGATATTGCTGTCAATCATGGAGCAGCAGCCGCCTGACGACGAGACGCAGAGCACCGTCTTGACTGAGGTGGAGCGAATCCTGAACAACCGCCTCTTGGTTCCAGTAATGAACGGCGACCCCTCCCACCTGGCGCTCACCCCGAACGACTTATCGACGTTAAGGTCGAACGAGGGTTTCCAAGGGCCGGTAGACCTTCGTGGGAGCTACCTCCACGGATGGAAGCAAGCGAACTATCTGGCAAAGGTCTTCTGGAGGCGATGGCTGCGGGAGTACCTACCGGCTTTGCAGACTCGACAGAAGTGGCTGGGCAAAACAAGACCATTCAAGGTTGGGGACGTGGTTATGATCGCCGACGAACGCGCACATTTCAGCATTTCGTCTTTGGGAGTAGTTACGGAAACCATCAAAAGCACTGACGGAATGATAAGAACGGTGAAGGTGAAGACGGCTAACGGAGTGCTCATTCGTGACATACGCAGCATTAACCTACTCGAGAGTGAAGACGAAGGAGCTGATAACCCTGAGGCCTAGTAGACCTTTTCACACCAGTCATCGAGGGGGATAAAGAAACACCATATACAACACACGATCTCCGTCAAACACGTTAAGGTGCTCGCGGTCTTTCGTTGACATTACAGGAGGTTCTTTCCTATATGTGGTGATGAATGCGATCCCATTGTACGTCCCGATACATACACAAATGCACGGCGCACTCTACATCCCGTAAACCCATCAAACATGTGACAGTGCTCGTTGTTTTGCTTTTTGTTGACGTTACCGAATGCCTCTTGCATATGTGGAAGTAGCGGAGCTCAGGCCACACACACATGCTACATTTTACTCGTTTTCTTGCCACACTGTCTTTTGTTGACATTACAGAAAGTCCTCCTTTGATGTGTAGTCATACCTGTGATTTCATTGTACACCTCGGCACACACACACACACTCACACACACTCAAGCATATACATCCAGGACCGGACGGCCCTTTAAGAGGACAACATCTATGTGATCCTTCACGCCCGCCATCGGTCATTTGGTCTCGTGGAAGATGTAGACTAGCCTCACGTCTATGTATCCAATGGGTTAGGTGCGATCAGTAGTAGAACGTTGACGACGAGCATTAGGCGCGCGCACTGACAGCATGGCCTAGGCAGGTAGAAAGAATCAGTAACTTCATACCAAACCCTTGACTCTGCTAAGGATCCAGGAGGATTTTGGTGGGCGGTGTAACAGCCGGTCGTGGAAAATCCCCCTTTTTCCCTCGCGATTCAGTGTTTTTCCCAACGTCACTCATTTCCATACACTATTGACTTGTCTTTACGAACTGGTTGTTTTTCTGGACCAATTGTTGTTTGTTCGCGCCCAGAGCGCTACTTTGGCACATCCTTGTTCAGGACCTGCGTGACGCACGTGCTGTCTGCTCACACGCTGCTATTCGGTTTCTCGTTGTTGAGTACTTGTGATCGTATTATTGAGGTTTGTATATTTTTTGTCATTGTTCATGTAATATACTAGTATCGTAGAATATCACGGATAATCGTCTTTTGATTTCGAAATCCGTTGCAAATTTGGCTACGCATTGCTCAAACGTTTGTTACAACCGCACCCAGCTAGGGTCGCCGTAGGGTGCATAGTCGACGAAAACGGAGAGCATTCAACGAGAGCTTATTGGAAAGCAATGGCTCCGAAGTTCTTCGAACTTGAGCATAGACAAGACACCGGGAGAAAACTCGAGTCCACTGTGGCCAAACGGACGATTATCGTGGATGGATTCAGCATTAGTATTAGTGAGGCTGAACTGGAGCTGAGAAATCTGAATAGCAACAAGACTGCCGGGCTGGATGGTGTCCACCTCGCCCTTTTAAATCCCTGCCCATTTTGCTGGCTGCACTGCTATCGCAACTGTTCAACATTCTTCTGGACACCGATGAGCTACCGGGCGACTGGGGATTGGAGAAAGTTGTCCCCTTTCACAGGGGAGGTCAACTGAAGGTGGCCTCTAAATACAGTCCCGTAAGCTTACTACCAATCACCCTCAAAGTGCTAAGGGGAGGTTCAGAGAGCGATTAACAGAACATCTACGGATTTACCAGCTTATTACTAATCGGTGACACTGGTTTGTTAAAGGAAGATCCTGCCTCACTATTTTGTTATTATTCCTCGATTGGGTAACCCGCATATTAGTTCAAGGGGAACGAGCAGAGATAATCCACTTGGGCTTTCAAGAAGCCTTTGATTCGGTCAACCACGGTTTCTTGCTAGGCAAACTGAAGACTTCTGGAGTGGCCCCACTGATTGTAAGGTGGATCACCGGTTACTTAAGTAACAGAGCCTGCTTTGTACAGGTTGGGGACACCAGGTCCTCACTGGACAAACATGCATTGGTGTGTCATAAGGCCCGGTGCTGGGACTACTGGTGCTCCCGGTATACGTGAACGATCTGGTGACCACACCAGACCACCCTGTGTTTCCTTTAGCGGATGATATAAGAATAGTCTGATTTGCCCCACAAAAAAGCTGTATCCTCTAGCCAAGTTCAGTTCAGTATAAAATCGACTCATCAGCTGCGCAACAGGAAACATTGTAGAACGATCCTTACTTCTAGGAAATCCTCAAGGCAAAACTTCCTTCTCCCTAAATATGCAACTTTGTGAAATAAACCTCCAGCTGATATCCGCTTCGTAAATTCCCAAATTGTATTTAAGTCTAGGCCACACCTATCGCTGGACATCCAAAAACTGACCGCTCTTTTTGATCCATAGATGACTATCGATGGAGCTTACGGGGTAAGAGTTGGATACTAACCGCAGCCCTGGATAATCTCTAGGATGTGCCACACCATTCACCATCGTAGCCGTCACCTTGGCGTCAACCTACAAGATTATAGTGCTTAAACTTAGCTACCTTCATGACTGAGGCTGGTGCCTTTGAAATCGCACTTGAATATATGAAATACCACTGGTTTCACGAAAGCTAGTCCTTCAACATTCCCAGTGCCAATTTTTGGTTATTCGCCGCCTGTCTCTAACCCAAGACGCAGCACCTCTCAGACTACTTAACTTCCATCCGGTTGTCAACCTAAATCGAATCATTAGACACTCATCGCTCAACTTCTTTCCCTATCGCATGACCCATGCATCCTCCCATGATTGGCTGATATAACACTTGACACCTAGTCAACAACACTAGAAACCACCATTGGATCGTCCCGATGCACCACGCTGTTAGTGTCGCAGGTGGTGCCTCATCTTAGTGCAAACTGGTTTCTCGGCCAAGATAAACCTTATCGAATAATCGCATGCTGTTGTTGACTCTATCTCTCCCTGCATTTTTTGTACCATGTGAACCGCCTTGGGGTTCTGACCTCACAGATATGGCTAGTGTTACCGCGGCACATCTGTAAATATCCCTGACTGTGAATGTCTGCCTGCGCAGAGTTGACCACCAATGAGGCTACGTGAACATCAAAAAGTAAGAGATTGGCATAAAAAGGAGGGGAAAAATACCTCGCTCTTTTGTCTCCCATGTCCACCGGCTTTGTCACGTGACCCATGTCTCCGGGCTGCAGTGTTGCTACGGCTTGACTGGTATGGTTGACCCATTCCCAACGCGGCTTGTTACATGTGGTCCATGTTTCGGCCGGGGCGTGGGAACCGTGGTTGCAAGGAACAAATACTGGAAATCCTTCCAAATGCTCCATGTTGACTGTATTCAACCTTGCTTTGGAAAGCACATCCATTCGTCACACTTTTTCACGTTTGTTTATCTATGTGAGGCCCTTAAATTTGGCTTCGAACTGTTTCTGACTGTCGTGCTCGAGCCACGGGGCTTTGAACCTTTGGGTTTTATTGTGGAGTCTATTTGGCCGCATGATCAAGGTTTGCATATAATTGTACCTTTTGTGAATTTCAACTTAGTACCGCAGAAACTACGAATGAATCTTGTTCTGGTTTTGGAATTCGTTTGGAATGGCTGTGCATTGTTCGATTTGTGAGAATTGACTTACAGTACTCAAGTGGAACCTAAACGAGAAAGCTCAGTTGAAATGCCTGGACGAGGGAGCAAGGAGCTTATGAGACAATAGAAAGTAACTCGGCAAGACTCTGTAGATTGCTTGAATGTTGTTAATTCTCTGGATACTTCTGAATCTATTAGTTCTGCCAGTTCCAGGTCATTCATTCCCAATTGCAATGAGTTTGGTGATATTAGCACTTATAGAATTAGGGTGATGGAATAAGAAATTCAGCTGCAGTTAGCCAAAAAACAAACAGAGCCTCAAAACAGGGAACTGGTCCCAGAGAGCCGGCAGGAATTCTATGTAGGTCACAGTATCAGCATCGAATTGGTGATACTGTTAACTTATGAAGCAAATCGAAAATTTCGTTGACTGCAAAGATGCATAACTTGGGCGAGGGTTTTTTAAAATGTATTACTTCGTGGGAGGGCCAAAAGTGCTGTCGAAGTCTGCTCGATGCTTGATCCACCTATGGGGTTATTCAGGGCACGCAGAATCTTAATAGATGTATTTGGACAACCATCCAAGGTGGCTAGAAGCTTGATTGATGGTTTTTTTATAGGGGGGAAAAGGACTGGAAGCAATGCTGAATTACTGCCAAATTTTGCAGTAAAACAGAGAAAATGCTGTATAGCACCGGAGCATTTAGAAAACCAGTCTGGTTTAAATGCTTCACACACACAGGAAAGCATCTTCCAACGTCTACCCATTGATTTACTGGGCCGATGAACAGAGTGTCACTGTTATTGCGACGGTGAGCAACGCGTAACCAATTCAAAACGAATCCCAAAACCAGAACAAGATTGATCCGTAGTTTCTACGGTACTGAATTACCAATATTATACGCATATAAATGTGTGCAAACCTTAGTTGTACGGCCACAACGTCTAACAACGAGGACCAGAGTTCAACAAAGGCCAATGTCAGGTACCACCGTCACGGCAGTCTAAGTTCGAATCAAAACCATGCCACATCAAGTGAGCAAAATATAAACAAATGGTGAAGTGTAGTGATTGATGCACACTGTATTTGTTCCAGGGTCGATGAAATAAAGAGCATAGTTTCAACAATACAAATATGTGACAACGGCTAGGGAGGATTTCCACACATGTACTTTACACCGCCCACCAAATCCTCCCATGAAACGACCAACACACATGGAGTAAATAGGGTACTGATTCGCCCTAACCTACCTAGACCCTAAGTCAGTACATACTCGGGTCGCTATGGGCTTCGTCTATCTTTGGCCAGTCGCAGACACGCTTGCAGATTCCTTGAGGTTATGCTCTATCTCTCGACTTCTAAGAGTTTCTTCTGAAAATGATACGACGTCGCCTATCGTCGTCATCCTGGAGAGGTTTGTCCCAACCCGTCCCTCTCTGGCACAGCGATTGCAGCAAGCACTGTCCTAGTAACAACCATTGTAATGTCCGTGATGATTGAAAAATTCCTCTTCTGTTCACATTTCTATAATCTGTGATCAATTTTGGGCCGCCTGCTTTAACCTAATTCATGCTGACACTGTTTTGTAGTCGACAATCTATCTACGATCGGTGCACTTACTTATTCTTTTTATGGTTGTGCTTTCTTACTGAGATTACTTTGAGGATAGACGGTACGGTGGTGAGATGTACCTATTCAACCCAGTTTTGTTTTATAACTCCTCGGTTTCATTCTCTCGCCCACGTCGACTGACTGTAGACATTCGGCTCGTTTACGCCGATCTTTGGCTGCCACGCTCAGGAAATTGATCTTTGGCCTAATTAAGCTTGGAGAACTTGTTTTATTGTTTTAGACTTCAAAACAGGTATTTATTGTTTACTCTTTTTGGCCAACTGTTCCAATTTTTACAGATTTTTTTCCTATTTTTGAATATCCTTTTGGCTGGATAGTTACTGGGGCTCATTGTCGAAGGTGTGATAGTGTTCGTACTTATATTTTACTCGCTCACAGTACCGTAGAATTTGCAGAGCAATCGTGTTCTTGATTTGAATTCTGTATTGATTTGGGCTACGCGTTGCCTCGGGGCTCCAAGGTTCTATCCAGAACCAGTGAAGCTTATAAGTAGGTGAATCGATAATTGAATCGTTGGCCAGGCTTCACCCGGACCAGGACTTTAGCATTTTGGTCGTTACAACCATGGCTTAAAGAAACCTAGGGGATCATAGAGGCTTGAGAGTGATTATATATATATATATACACGTACATTGACGCATTGAGCCTCAGTGTTATTCAGCGTCAATACTGGTAATGTACAACATTCTATGGGTATGGTTCGTCTGGCTGGGTGAAGTATGTGTCGGTCAACCAGCCGAGTGAGCGAGATATGGCGGATCTAAATGACGACTGGTATATTAGCAGGCTGCACGTGAACTGTTACTTGTGTTGGCCGCAACGATGGTACCGGCAGGAGGGGTCTTGCGTTAGAAAACCCTAATTAATATGATAGACAGTTGGGAGTATTTTCTGTCGCGTGGCTTTATTGCAGTCCCGGATGCTATGAAAGGTTCCACTTGGGTTCCTGTCAGTACGAGTGAAAGTGGCATCTTTGGTTATCCAGTTTGGCGACTGAGATAATGGGGGGCAACAAACCTGAAATAAATAGGGGTTGCAGTCTGGAAGTGGTTCTAGCTGTGGGTTGGGGTGATATATGACGGCAACGGTAATGAACTGGTAAGGTTTATGTGAACGGGGCTAGGATAAAGTTCCATTTAGGCGGTCAGTGGCGCCTACTCCACGTTCTGAGTGGAGTAGGTCCGCCGGGGACTGAGCTTTAATGCTGCAGGCTAGCAGAGTTGCGTTCACCGGTTGGGCCATTTTGTATGCACTCTGAAGGACTAATGGCTCGCACGTTAGTGTGGCATTGTTGGGGTACTAAGAAAAACCTAGAGCTAACGGTTAAGAGGATCTAGAAATGGTAGCCTTTGATGCTGCTTGCTTACGCAGACTGCAGTTCAGCACCGAGGCGGTAAGATGGGTTTGGAAGAACAGAATGTGAGTTAATGGGACTGGAACCCTGCTAGCATAGCACTATATTTGTTACAGTCTATTCCGGTATAGTGGTTACTCTATATTGAATGGTTCCTGAGGGGCCCTAAAGTGGAAGAAACTACGATGGTGTCGGTGATGACGCACTAAATAAAATTGGTCTCGTGTCCATAAACATAGCCGTAAGTTCGTCTATGATCATACTCGATGGTGCTGGTGTGCCGAGATTATACTTGATTAAGAACAAGGATAACCGATATAGTGGTGATTGCATGGTTACCGTGATATCTTTCTCGTCGTTAGCACATTGTAAAGCAGGAAAGCACCCATGTGAAGACCGGTTTGGGGAGCCGTGAGAGGCGGGAACGGGATGGGGCCAAATTTTCGTCCAAGAAGCGAACTCTCACGGTCTACATTCAGTGCCCACGGTAGGTGGCACTACGGTCTGCTTCATTTAGGGAGGTGGCACGATACACATCCATTGGCATCCAGCTCGTGCCGCTCCAAGTGTGATCCACACTTTTTTAGACTTTATTATTATTATTATTATATGTTTTATTACAGTCAGATATCTGGCCGTCAGGGAAGACGGGGGTGCTTTTGGTGGGTGACCACGGCTCCCACGCCCCGGCCGAAACATGGACCGCGTGTGACAAGCCGCGTTTGGAATGGGTCAACCACACCAGTCAACCCGTAGCAACACGGCAGCCTAGAGACATGGCTTACATTTGACAAGGCTAGTATACCTGGAAGACGAAACAGTGGGGTACTTTTCTCCCTCTTTTTTATGCCAATCTCTTACTTTGTGAGGTTTCTGTCGTCTCATCGGTAGTCAACTCTGTGCAGGGAGGCAATCACAGCCAGGAATGCTCACAAATGTGTCGCGGTAACACTCGCCATATCCGTGAAGTCAGATCCCCAATGCGGCTCACATGGGACAGAAAATGCGGGGGAAGGTAGGGTAAACCACAGCTTGCGATTATTTGATGTGGTTCATGCTCACTGAAACGCCAGTTTGCACAAGGGTGGGGCACCACTTGCAGCCCTAACAACGTGATGCCCTTATACCTGAGTGTGCCATAGGCCGCTATGTTGGCTTGCCGCAGAAAAGGTACTTGATGGTAAAAATTGAGATTGTTTTGGACAGCCGAGTTCCCTAATTGCTGCCGCGAGGAGGCCAACTCTATGCAGATCTAACCGAGACTAGGTTGCCTGAAGCGGTTATTTGATTTATTAGTACCCTATTCCTACCTCAAAGACCTGATCCCCTGAAATATAGGGATTGTACATCTTGGTCAGCGTGTTCACTGTTAGGGCCATGCATATTTCCTGTTTGAAAGCCACCGATGTCGGTGATAATGCCCGAATTCGTTGGGGTAGATTGTTCCACAACGAAGCGTACTTGTTGATGAAGTTTGACCTTAGTGCAAGCTTCGGCAGGGGGACAGAAACCAAGAACTCATTGTTGCGAAAGGGATAATTAGAAAGGGTTCTCACCTGCGGTGTCGAACTGCATGATCTATTCTTCAAGATGTTGTAAAAGAATAGAAGGTTATTTCTTATGCGGCGTAGCCATAAGGGATCGATTTTTGGCAGATCACAACGTTTCATGTAATTTGAGGGCGAAGAAAAACCTAGGAGATGTTTCGTGAATGCCCGTTGTATGTCCTCAAAAGCCACTCGGTCCCTCTGTCGCATGATGGAACAAATGAGTTCTCGTACTGATTAACAAACTAACAGTATTGTTCTGCGCTCCCGTCTGATGGGGACAGTTCCACTCTTTGCAAGTCAGTAGCGTGGGTTACACTGCTACAAGTCAACTTTAATCGATCCACGGAACTGCTGGGCTGAATGGCCGTATGCTCAGTGGTCTCCAAATTTACCTCTCAGTCCCGTCTCTGGAGTTCATTTTTCCTGGCAGTTTCCGCTTATTCCCTAGCCCGCCTAAGCTGGATTTCTAATTTAAATATTCTCAATCGATAGATAGCATCACCTTTAAATTCTACACCACTAGCTGAATTACATGAAATTGCACTGACAGGACTTGTTAGCCTGTCAATGTCTACGGAATCAGTATCATCAGAAGTACCCCAGGGACTTGCCAGGTTACTTCCTGTCCAGCTTCGATTTGTCTTTATCCTCTTCTTTGCATTTCTGATTGATTTCCTCCTGCTGATTCCAAGTTGACTGCCGTAACGATTATTCCGATTGTGAGCAACGCGTAACCAATTCAAAACGAATCCCAAAACCAGAACAAGATTGATCCGTAGTTTCTACGGTACTGAATTACCAATATTATACGCATATAAATGTGTGCAAACCTTAGTTGTACGGCCACAACGTCTAACAACGAGGACCAGAGTTCAACAAAGGCCAATGTCAGGTACCACCGTCACGGCAGTCTAAGTTCGAATCAAAACCATGCCACATCAAGTGAGCAAAATATAAACAAATGTTGAAGTGTAGTGATTGATGCACACTGTACTTGTTCCAGGGTCGATAAAATAAAGAGCATAGTTTCAACAATACAAATATGTGACAACGGCTAGGGAAACTTTCCACACATGTACCTTACACAGGGGAAGCTAAGAAAATAAATATCCATTGGCGAGAATCTCTGTCCGAAAATTTGGCCGGGTTCTTTTTCGTCAATTCCGTATCGCCAACAGCCGATTTGCACAAATCGTATGCGAGAGTTGCAGGCTGGCTCGAACTGAACTGACATAGGCTCAGGTTTTGCGGAACGACTGTAACCGAATTCGGCATTTGCTTACGTGCATATAATAAGTCGAGAGCCTGAGAGGTCGACTGATTGCAAGCCAAGCAGCTCACTTCATCGGTTACCAGATTGTCCGACCTTCCATGGGGTGGGTTTACTCGATCGGTGGTCCGCGGTAAAAAGATTGGCTCATGCTTCTTATGCTCAAACAATATTCACTGGGCCGCTGGACTGCGCTTTAGAGTGAAACTTGACCGGGACGAATGAGTGGACAAACGTCACCCGTTACTATATGGCCCTCTAAACAATAGGACTATTCAGCCGGATGTACCCAGAATTGTCTTTTCAGCGGGACATGATGATTTGAAACCGGCGAGATTAGGCATCGTACCTGTCGGCATGGTGGCACCTGAGGTATTGAGGAGGGCCATGAATCTTTTGGGCACGGGGTCGGATACTTCGCTGAATACGAGCGAGCTTGTAGAAGGCTGTGAACCAGTCGGCCATTCTGTCTTTCTCGAAATCAGCACGACTGCTTGAGGTCATGTTGACAACTCGGTGGGATTGACCTTGCAGTTATTATGTTTAACTGAAGGAGGGACCGTAGAAATTCCGGAAGCCTTTGCAATAGACAGCTTGCCAGTGAGACCAGTAGACTCCATTAGGTCAATCGCCAAGAGGTGGTCGCATATCAAGGATACGGCGCTCGAAGTAGTGTCTAAGCCTCACGCTGACAGGCTAATCGTATGCAATGTACCAGCGGCCCATTGGGTGCTTGAACGTCACATAAACTACCGGAAAGAACCATCTGCTGGGTGAATGCTACTTGGCCGGACACTTCTTCGACACCCGACGAAGGAAGCCCAAGAACCCGCTTCAGTAGGTTGCTTGGCGGTTGCTGAGCGGAGTGCCCAAGTAGTACACAACCAACGTTTATATTGAAACGAACGGTCCATCTCTGGAGAGTGAAGTTCACTCAGAAGAAGGTCAGTCGGAGCTTCCAATGGTGCATTCAAAGGAAAACGTCACGACGGGCAAAACAAAGTTGCTATACCCAAAAGACCACCTTTAAGTCACCTATCAAGGAACAGAGAAATGGCCCGGAGGCGTTTGAAATACCGCAAAAAAGACAATTTCGGCTAGTTCAATAGAAAACTGAACACCAGCAGGCAACCCATAGCAGCTTGGGATTGGCCGAAATAGTGGCAGCGTACGGCACCTGGATGGATTTCTAAGGACGCCGGCGAAATCCAAGATTCAGGTACGGAAAACGTTGATTCTCGGTACATGTCTGCAGCTCGTGGAACTCGCTACTGGTGTCCATAACCGAACCGACTAAGGAACAGTCGTTCATAAGAGAAATCGATGGGCACGAAGCCGATCAGTGCCCACGTGCTCCGTCGGAAACCCCGAATACTGCACTTGATATATTGAAGTCAGTAAAGCATTGTGCTTGTGGATGGGTGATGTTTCCATCGGCGTGGTTCCAGGTGCACGAACTGTGTATCATAATACCCTTCACACTTAAAAATACAATACGCGGAAGGATGCCAAGTGATGGATTTTGATGACTGTGATGGTTGTCCAGTAGGGCTGACAGGAGATGAGAGGTCAAACCAGCTGACGAACAAAGCCGACAGGCCAGGGCGCACCTTGTTTCCAGCGCCGCTTGTCCCGAGAAGGCGATGATCCTGTGTAAGCAGGTGCCAGGTGGATTGGAATAAACGGACTGAAAACAAGTAGCCAATTGAAGGAATTGAGGCTAATCTAAGTTCCTGACCTATCAAAAAGACCGGCAAATGTTTGCTTTACCAGCTACGTGCCTAATTGATGACTGATGAGAGTCGCCCAAATGTCCTCCAGGACTTCTGAAATAAGCTCATGTGTCCGGGATGTGGGGAGGCAAATTGAAGCATGATTGTACCTAACGATAAGTCACTTTATGGGGCTATGAGGAATCATCGGAGGAGAAAGATCGCTTATAGCAAGTGGAAGAGCTGGTATCGAGATTCGATTCGCCCAAGGAGCGGCGATCAATCCCACAGAAGACCTGAGTACGGATGTCTATCTATGAATGGGGCGATCCTAAGCTTTAAGCTCGCAGGTGCATTATAATGAGCTTGGTGTTCGCAAGGAGCAGCTGCACGAACACAACAAGTTCAATTTCTCCGCTTTTTGAATTTTCGGACGCGCGAACGGCTTGTAATTTCATTCAGAAACGGAATATTACTGCCTTTAATTCTTCATACGAGGACTTCAGGACACCCTCTGACCAAACGCCACTCAAAGGAGTGGGGCTAGGAAAATTAAACTTCCTTAAGTATCCAAGACCAGCACTCGTCAGAAGGTCACCTGCAAAATAGAATCCCTTGGGCCGCCGAATGCAGCAAGCGTCTAGTAACCAGCAACCTCTAGATGTGGACCTTGATTCAATGCTTGGGCCTTTTCTTAACCTGCCAGTCTCTAGACGCCCCCGACTGACCGATAACGGCGAAGATGACGGAGGCTCGAATCCACTAATTCCTGTCAGTCAGTCGGACCCTATGCATCGTATGCTGCTACCGGAGTCTCGCAGGTAGGTTAACATGAATACCTTGTCTGAACCCCCAAAAGCAATAAAAAGCCAATAGACGATCGTCCAAGTTCTCCATCTTTATCCACGAATTGATCGTATTCCTCCGAGTGTATCATGCCACAGCTCAACCAATCTCTCCATATCGACGCACTTCCCCTTTCGTGATCTGCTCCGTCATCCTAGAACCGAAATTTAATGGCCTACGACCTCAAGCTTTCACTGTCATCTGATGACAATATCAAAAGCCTCCGTCTTCAGAAACAAAACTGTCCAATCGGTCCTTCGACCCTCACTAAAGACTTCAACGTCAAGCGTACTAGAAGGCATATTATACGTATCGCTAGGTCACGCTCCGATCGCTACTCGAAAACTAGAACCAAACAGATGTATCAACAAACTGCCACCAATTCAAGTGCAAATATACCCCGCACCTGAGCTGAACACCTTCTTCAGCCTCCTCCACCCCAACCGAAATTCCGGCGCCGCTAGATCTTAAGCAGTTCAAACCGGTAACTCACTGCACCACCACTCCTCCTCGCCTACGCCAACTAACATTCTTTTTCAGACCATTCCATGCCCCCCTTCCGCATCCCTCCGGTTCCTCCAATATTTCGAAACTTTCGGTTTCACCACCATTTCTGATGCCACGTCAGCCCCGTCCCTTACGGAGTACCTCCATCAGTTGCCCTTGTATAAGTTTCCACCACCTTGTAGCACTCAAGCCCTGAATATCTCCGTTTTATCTGGCCTACTAAACCATTTTACTGAACCGGGATCTTGTCACTCCCTTACCGAGGCCTCCGCTATGACCAACACCCTCAGTCGTTGACTTCAATACACTGAACCTTCCACACCAGCACTACGTGAGTCACCTGTCTATCTCTCCCGCTCGACTACCGCGCCACCTGTTGACTCTATTCCTGCGAGATACTCAGCCAAATGTCCTTGGACATTTGGCTGAGTATCTCGCACTCGCTTACTGCCAACCAATAGGCCAGGTTGATATAAGGGCAAATGTCCTAGTCATATCGAGAGAGATGACGATAACTGACTTAGGACTGTTGGCGTCGGAAGTGACTAAATTCGGGATGTTCACCTGACACTCGAGGCACGAACGGGACCTTAGGAATCCATGCTGGACTAGGCTGAGATGATTTCGAGAGGTTAAGAGGCCTGCAGGCTGATACTTTGCGATCCACCCCAGGAGCCTGGAGACGATCGGGATGTGGTTTTTGGGGTGATAATTCCCCGGTTCGTACAGCGGATCAGTTCTGTGGTGCGGGATTATAAAGGGCCGGGAAGATCCCAGACCACATGGATAACGTGAAGAAGGTCAGCAATGGGATCTCTGGGTCAGGCCTCTCAAACCGAAATAGGACAGTGGGAAATCTGCAGGCCCAGGATGCTAAGAAGGCTTAGTGCTGACAAGGAATCTCCTGATAACTTCGTGTTAAGTGTTACGGTTTATATTGGGTCTCGTGTGAGCACCGGGTGGCACTGTGGCGGAGCGTTGGTGTCCATAATGAGTTGAGGCGAAGTGAACGGTAATCGTTGAGGAAGACAAATTTGTTAGTTATTGCAGTCGGGTGTCACATCGGTAGCACTACAAACCTAATAGATGTGGTGAGCAGCCATTATAGCCCAACAAATACTTTGAGTGTAGAAACTCTCACGCTATGACCCCTGGGCCTGAGGATAGGGTAGAAATTTATTCAAATGCCTTAACGATATGCGGAATTTAAAAAAGCTGGTGGCAGGCGCTGGATGAATGGAGCCAGTATGCAACAAAAGTTCCAGGAACTTGAACAGAAAGCCATAGGGAGCCACGGATTTAGTCGAACACTGGATGGCGGAGGGGGGGTAGTGATAAATTTTTGTTTATTCTGCTCGAGAAGTCCGCCCCATCGATGGTTCGCCCTGCTTATTTGAAGAGAGTTATAACCTACCAAAGGGACAAGGGCAGTTGAGGTGGGATCAGTGGATCACTTTTCTATGATCATGACAATGTCAAAGCTGGAAGCAAGTGTTCATTTCTCCAGGTCTTCAATTTTGCCCAATGTCAGATGGAAATTCAGTAGCAGGAAGGAAATTCCGACAGAATTTTTGATTGTGAGGGGAGCCGTGGCTCTTCGTGAAGGCAGCGACAGTCTACTAGAACCGAGTGGGTTTCCAGCTGTTAGGTTACCTGCCGGGAATAGAGTCAACAGGTGGCGCGGTAGTCGAGCGGGAGAGATAGACAGGTGACTCACGTAGTTCTGGTGTGGAAGGTTCAGTGTATTGAAGTCAACGACTGAGGGTGTTGGTCATAGCGGAGGCCTCGGTAAGGGAGTGACAAGATCCCGGTTCAGTAAAATGGTTTAGTAGGCCAGATAAAACGGAGATATTCAGGGCTTGAGTGCTACAAGGTGGTGGAAACTTATACAAGGGCAACTGATGGAGGTACTCCGTAAGGGACGGGGCTGACGTGGCATCAGAAATGGTGGTGAAACCGAAAGTTTCGAAATATTGGAGGAACCGGAGGGATGCGGAAGGGGGGCATGGAATGGTCTGAAAAAGAATGTTAGTTGGCGTAGGCGAGGAGGAGTGGTGGTGCAGTGAGTTACCGGTTTGAACTGCTTAAGATCTAGCGGCGCCGGAATTTCGGTTGGGGTGGAGGAGGCTGAAGAAGGTGTTCAGCTCAGGTGCGGGGTATATTTGCACTTGAATTGGTGGCAGTTTGTTGATACATCTGTTTGGTTCTAGTTTTCGAGTAGCGATCGGAGCGTGACCTAGCGATACGTATAATATGCCTTCTAGTACGCTTGACGTTGAAGTCTTTAGTGAGGGTCGAAGGACCGATTGGACAGTTTTGTTTCTGAAGACGGAGGCTTTTGATATTGTCATCAGATGACAGTGAAAGCTTGAGGTCGTAGGCCATTAAATTTCGGTTCTAGGATGACGGAGCAGATCACGAAAGGGGAAGTGCGTCGATATGGAGAGATTGGTTGAGCTGTGGCATGATACACTCGGAGGAATACGATCAATTCGTGGATAAAGATGGAGAACTTGGACGATCGTCTATTGGCTTTTTATTGCTTTTGGGGGTTCAGACAAGGTATTCATGTTAACCTACCTGCGAGACTCCGGTAGCAGCATACGATGCATAAGGTCCGACTGACTGACAGGAATTAGTGGATTCGAGCCTCCGTCATCTTCGCCGTTATCGGTCAGTCGGGGGCGTCTAGAGACTGGCAGGTTAAGAAAAGGCCCAAGCATTGAATCAAGGTCCACATCTAGAGGTTGCTGGTTACTAGACGCTTGCTGCATTCGGCGGCCCAAGGGATTCTATTTTGCAGGTGACCTTCTGACGAGTGCTGGTCTTGGATACTTAAGGAAGTTTAATTTTCCTAGCCCCACTCCTTTGAGTGGCGTTTGGTCAGAGGGTGTCCTGAAGTCCTCGTATGAAGAATTAAAGGCAGTAATATTCCGTTTCTGAATGAAATTACAAGCCGTTCGCGCGTCCGAAAATTCAAAAAGCGGAGAAATTGAACTTGTTGTGTTCGTGCAGCTGCTCCTTGCGAACACCAAGCTCATTATAATGCACCTGCGAGCTTAAAGCTTAGGATCGCCCCATTCATAGATAAACATCCGTACTCAGGTCTTCTGTGGGATTGATCGCCGCTCCTTGGGCGAATCGAATCTCGATACCAGCTCTTCCACTTGCTATAAGCGATCTTTCTCCTCCGATGATTCCTCATAGCCCCATAAAGTGACTTATCGTTAGGTACAATCATGCTTCAATTTGCCTCCCCACATCCCGGACACATGAGCTTATTTCAGAAGTCCTGGAGGACATTTGGGCGACTCTCATCAGTCATCAATTAGGCACGTAGCTGGTAAAGCAAACATTTGCCGGTCTTTTTGATAGGTCAGGAACTTAGATTAGCCTTAATTCCTTCAATTGGCTACTTGTTTTCAGTCCGTTTATTCCAATCCACCTGGCACCTGCTTACACAGGATCATCGCTTTCTCGGGACAAGCGGCGCTGGAAACAAGGTGCGCCCTGGCCTGTCGGCTTTGTTCGTCAGCTGGTTTGACCTCTCATCTCCTGTCAGCCCTACTGGACAACCATCACAGTCATCAAAATCCATCACTTCCCGTTGTTCTGCATGCATCCATTCGCAGATCAATCCCTGTAATCACATGGCCTCTTCGATGTACCTTTACGATCTGTTATTTACAGTCTACCTTCGTGCTATTTTCTAGGAGCTGCAAATGAAGCTATGGACCGCTGAATCTCCTGTGGAGAAACTCAAACCAATACAGGCTTCTTGATTCTCCCGGATTAGTTCAGCAACCCCGATATTGGGGAATAGCCGAAAAATGTTGAGAAGCAGCAAAGACCTACCGAGATGGCTTCAATCTACAGATGACACTGATATTTTGCGGCGAGGTAAATGGAAAGCCTCCGAAGCACATTTAATAAGTACATCATCCATTCAGTAAAAATCCATTCCCATCAAAGCGGCTGAACAAGTCTGTTCTCGCCATCGGCCAAACCCACTAAACCGGGTCAAAATGGAGGACGGAATGGGCGTACAATATGGCGCTCTTTGAGCAAAAGGAGTAAAATGAGGCAACGAGTGTCAGGGTATAAACTGGTCAACAGGAGGATGAAGGACTGTGAAGAAACAAAGGGAGGAGAAAAAATGAGGGGAAAAGAAAAAAGAAGAACAAATTGACGGGAAAATAGTTTTAAGGTAAAAGGAGAGATAGGAAAATATGTTGAGAGCAAGGGATTGAGAATGAAGGTAATACCGATGGGACGGTGGAATATCACGAGAACAACGAATGAGAAATTACACCGAGTAAGAAGGAATGATAAGTGAAAAATCTGAGAGGTGGAGTGAAGTGACAAACAAGTTTGTGGGCAACCGGGAGCCGGGAATCCCTGACCGCGAAAACCTGCTCCAAAGTGGTACAATAACAAATGGAAGGGAAAATGAAGCCGGGGTTTCTTTTGTATCTTTTCTGAACCGGATCAAAATGAGGTTTACGCGCCACCACGCACAAAGACCCTGCCTCCTCACCATAATCTAGAGGACATCTACTCTCACAAGCCAGCATACTCGTGAGCAACAAGCAGCACTTTAACATGTTACTGATTCGCCACCTACCGACTGTGTAGTTTAGCACTGAGATTCCGTATCGATCACCTTAAGTGTTTCGTTCCTCCGTGGGTCTGACCTTTTGAATTTCAATATTTTCTGGCTTAGCACTTGTGACTCTCTGTATTTTAGTACACGTAGGGGCTATTGTTCTGGTCTGTCATGCAGTATTTGGATTATGATTTGTTCAGAGTTTCTTCAACCATTGGGAGTTTAGGACCAATCGACTCACGGTTACTCTTTTGTTTGGATAGCTTTTGTGGCTCTAATAAGATAAATTTTGAAACTTCGCCTGTGCTGGTTCACCTGAGATTTCACCTGTTTGCCTCTCCATACGTTCTTACTGTCTTGAGTTGAAAATTTCAATGTCTTCTCTGATGTTCCGCTGTGGACAAGGGAATTGGCGAGTAAGGATGAACTCGATCACAAATCAACTGCAGAAGTGGCGTAATGTTACCTTCCATTATTCTCCTTCATTCTCTGTTGGTGGCGGTGAGTCAGGTAATCTTGAAGGAGTAAACTAGAATTGAATAGAGCGCAACTGAAGATGAAGGCAGCCAGAGCCATTCGCAAGGTGGCTCGAGTCAATCGAAGGACAGCTGGAGCGCCTAGACGACGCGGTGTAAACAATACAGCGGTGCACATATCAGTTGAAAAATTATTGGCGGCGACGTCTATACTTGATCGTCAGTCACTCGTATCAGAAGTTGAAAGTTTCTTGAATACCCTGGTTAGTATGTCTACTATAGATTGTAAAACAAGTTAGCGAACAAGATCACTTTCGGTGATAGCTGCTCAGACCATTGCGTTGCATTTCGTGTGGGCAGTGTTTAGTGAAAAACTGCCCGTGCTCAGTTACCTGCTGCCGTTTGAATAAATACACTGACCGCAAAACCAGGCGCTCATCCCAGCGTGTCCGCTAGTACCATCCGGCTTGGCCGGACATCAGAGGAGATAAAGAGGCTACGAGTGTTATGCTTTCATGTTGTAACATGTTGAATGATCGAAAATTACTCATCTGTTATCTTTATATATTTTCTTTGCGGATTTTGGGTCAATCTTTCCAACTTTATTCTTAATAATGATAATGGTTTACTTCGGAGGGGCGCGGGGCGTGCCAAATGCATGATCAGAATGTCACAGACGATTGCATGGAAGAATATTTCGTGATTATGTAGAGTGTGTGACAAATGTGAGATGGATGAATTAAATATAGATCCATTTCAGAAAAATGCATGCACACATCGAAATAGCTGAAGGAATTTAAGTTGGCCCATTGGTGAATTGGAATTGGTGCCCGGCGAATTCAAAAGCCAAGGTCAAACGGTAGGGTCCAGCCGGGTGCAGAAGAATTAATTTGGGAAGCCAGCCCGAGATACAGCCGCTCTTATGCTTGCCACCGGGGCCGGCATTTAGCAGGAGATACGGATTGTTGAAATTAGCCCAGAGGCAGGGGACTAATCCTCAAACATTTTTTACTCCAAAGGCAAGCTAAGTAATTGTTTGGTGACTTAGTGTCAATAAAAAGATGAAGCCTTATTCTATGTGAAAGATAGCACAAGTTATGAATAATATTATTGACCATAAATATTGGATACACCGCGTGGAAGGTCTATGAGGGGCTATATCTTATATTAGAATGATATAAGGCTAAGAAATACTTCCAAGACGAAAATTAAAGTTCTTAGAATTACGATCAGTCATGTGACGAACCAATTTCCCTACTTTCGTAAACACTGACAAAGAGAAACTTCACTAACATAGGTGTATCTGACCCTTGGCAATCAATAATTAATGGATAAAGTTACGTGTGCGCCAGAAAGTTCCGGCTTTGGCAATACACAGGATGAAACCTCATTAACATATACGTTAAGGCCTCCGGCGACCACATTTCAGTGCCTGCAAGAAAGACTGGGTTTAATAGAAATATTTGGAGTCGGATGGTATAATTTTCACGGAGTATATCAGGCCCTTCGACGAGGCAAATGTGCATGCAGTCGGAAACTGGGATGCCAGCGAAACCTGTATTTCGCTTTCTCGATTTTCCTGTATAAAGCTTGCGAAGGTACTGGAACTAGTAATGAAATACGCGCTTGGTAAAATTTTCTCGGGCAGTAATTTTCCTTTGGATTGCTTTTCAGCCACACCTGTGGACGAGGAATCTCAAGCTTTTCGGCTGATGGTAAACCTGGCTTAATTTGGCCCACCCATGAAGTCGATGACGTTGTTTCCCTTTCCATCCGGTGGAGCCAATAAAAGTCAGCTGAGCTGCAGGCTGAACTACGGGCTTTCGCACTGCTGCACATAAATATATAAATGAATCCATTAGATCGGCCCGTCCGTAACATCGGTTCTCTGTCGGTTTGTTCAGTAGTCATTTTACACGGACAAAAATTGGGTTAATACAGAGGGAATCGAAAATAATCGATTTCCTTCATATATATATATATATATATATATATATATATATATATATATACGTACATACAATATATCGGCCCGCAAAGTATTCCAAAATTGGTAAGTTACAATGGAAACGGTATAAGGTCGCTGTTCATCAGGCTTCTACGCCCGATTATTAATCAATTTGATAATGAACTAAGGGAATGGTTTTCCCAAAAGAAGATGTTTGGAGATAATTTTCACTGTGTATCTATGCTACATTGGGCTAGAGTGCTAAGGCACACCAGTCTGTGAACAAAACAAAGCACTTGATGATATTGGCGTGCCTAATTCGTGGAATGGGTCTCATGCTTCTTGTGCCGACTGTTAATCAAAATCAATTTTTTGTGTATCAGGAATCACAAAACGAAGACCAACCAGGAGATCCGGAATGGGTGTCACAACGAATAGCTTTGCGGACTAATTTATCTTTTAAATTTGAATATAACATTTCACTTATTTACAGTCAAAAGTTTTTTAAGTGCTTGGTAGGCGGCGCAGATGTCGTCCGGAAGCTTCTGAATACCTCCGTGTGCCGCTGGTCTGAATAACCTAACCCATCCCCCTCGTCTACGTTTTTTGTTTGCAATGTGCAATTCCGCCCGAAAATGCGCATTTCCTGGACCGAAGTGGACGGCATGGGAGCTTCTACGCTCGTGCTAGTGACTGGCTGATTATTTGATGTCGTGCAATGTTTTACTCCCGGATACTTTGAATATATCTGCCTGCCACCGGAATAACTTTGATGACGTAATTTCAGGCACTTGGAACAGTAGCTGCGCACACGGACGCAGGCTCTGGATAGCTGGAACTAAACTCAGCTGAATAATGACGTTTTTGAAATTGTTGTCCCTCAATATGCTCAGGGCAGCCTCGATATCCTTTAGATAATGCTGTGCTCGACACAATCGATCACTCTAAGGAGTGATGGGAGACCGTGTTCTCTGTTCCCGAATAGGGACAGCACCAGTCTCGGTAGCGTTAGCCCCTGTTAGTCCCTCGAGAGAACGTCTACTCAGTGATATTTCATGCGCTGAGCAGTTTGTCACTTTCATTACCCTCAAGGTATGCTTACATGGGCGCACTCACTGGTGGCTGAATGAAAGGTCACACTTTGGTGCTTCTGTCAAGGAAGCACGGTAAACCTTACTCGGGCCGATGGGTACAAACCAAATGTGGTTTGCAAATTCCAACGGCAGGAGCACTTTCCTACTTAGGCACCGCAACAAAACATTACGCGTAGGCCCAGTCGGTCTCACAGACAGAGACGGGAGCCAAGGGATGGATTACAACCCGCCATCCTATCTATAGCCATCTGAGGACCGTTGATTTCAGTCAGCGACTGAACACGCCTAATGACGTTACTCAACTGGTCAGGCACGGCAGAAAGGCTTGACAGACCAATTTCTGAATGTCCGTTTTCTGTTTCCACCTTGTTGGTTGAATAATTACCAAGTAGCAGAACTCTACGCAATACGTATCCCACCCAGAATTCCTTATACGGAATCCATGTGGTTTGTATGTATGCCGCGGCCTTGGAATTCCGTGATACAATTGCTGCCAGAGACCTCTCAAGGTTTAGCCAGGAATGTGAAAAAACTAAGTTAGGCATCCACTGAAAAATGTGAATCTTATCAGACTGATGCACCGCACGCAGTCTACCACACCTGCCTTTCCTATCTTGGGTGATATGGACCTGAGGAACGCTATAAGTGCTTTAGCATATAAGTCCGAGAATGCGTTGTACTGTACCAAACTCCGAACTATCACAATAGTCTTAGACCTTAGACTTTGTGTAATGACTCAGATTAGAAACTTCTACGCCTTTTGATAGCCATTATACTCTAGTTGGGCAGAATAGCATAAAACACACGGCAACCTATGCCAGATCCATCCACTATCATATTGCGCCACCGGATGTACCCACCTTGGTTCAGCTGGTAAGCGGCATCCACCTCTTCAAACCTGGAACACAGCTTCTTACCTAAAGACGGCACAAAAAATACAAACTCTAGGTCTCGGCCAATGGATACGATTTCCGAAAAGCCGCAAGTAACTGGCAGCCCTTTAAATCGTTCAGGTTCACTAAAAGACTCCCTGCTACCACGTCTTGTTCTTATAAACCTTAAACCCTGACTATCCAAGCCGCGGTCCCTAAGCTCCGATGTGTTTCTCAAACTATCCGTCGACTGCAACGCATGTGTCTCTTGCTCATACGCGAACCTACGACTGCGTACGCGAAAACCTCAACTCCCACTGGAAAACTATAGGAGTGCTCCACTGACCAGCTGACAACACAGTTGCATCACCCCAAGCAACGAATGGTCCGAAAGGCAGTAAATCTGACCACGGTACAGGGATACAACAGTTACAAGGGCAAACAATGTAGGGGCAAAATGGGTATATGGAAGATTATAGGGGACGAGCGAAGGCGGATCACAATTTGAAACTGTCCACAAAGTTCTTGACGTAAAAATTTCCTTACAGCATATGGAACATCGAGAAATAAAGCAGCCCGAAAAGCACAAAAAAGGTGTCTGTGACGAACATAATATAAAGCATGAGATGAGAAAACTGGTCAAAGTAAACCAGGTGAATAATGACCAACTAGATCATTTTACCGCGGTTGAAGCACTATGTGGGCCGAAGAAAAAGCAGGCTCCGGGACAAGAAAACCTTGGGTGGACGGGTGATAACGAGAAATATATGCGTGGCAAAGATGGGAAGATGGAGCTGGACAGCTGCTTGCTTGCGGGCAGTTACAGAAATGGAATGAGCCGATGATGCCAATGGAAGCGCTTGCTGATGGAGAGGCCGAAAGGGGTTCATAGAGCCGAGCACGAAATATATGGTGGTGATGAGTTGATAATAAATATCGTCCTAAAAGATGAAAATGTTGGACGGCAAGTTCTGACGTGGGAATTGAGCGTGGGTACCGATGAAGCTAGTGATGGGGAGCGATATAATGGCGCACAAAACCTATAAGTGTGTAAACAGTGGTGGAACAACGACAATGGTTATGGGGACGACGTGGTTAGGTGTGCATACTAGAGGTGGAAACTGGAAGCGGTTAGACTAACTAAAATCCGTTAGGTGATCATATCGTGGTAGAACGGAGAAGGTGGAAGCACGCGATCCACAGAGGTTGAAGCTGGGGAAGAGAGAGCGTGAAATCCAAAATCAATGCTTTTGGATGGGGCTGGCCGTGTGCCGGACACTGAAGCTGAAAGACACTTCATGAAGTAAACATGAGAGGTGTGATCCACTAGATGGCTGTTAAGTGACCACACAGCAGTGTTTTCCAGGTGCGTTTATAATGGGAGTGCTCAGCACGGCGTTAGGGCAGTTCACCAAAAATGAGAGTAAAATGAGCAGGAGCGGAGAATCGGTATTGGAGAACAGATAGATGAAAGCAGCCGAGTTTGCCCCTGCTGCGGAGTAATGGTTAACGGAGGAAAATAAAAAAGGGCTGAGCATAAGGGTGACTGAGACCACGGGAGAAGGGGTAGCAGGATATAGGAAGATAATGATATTTTAATTCCGTTTACTCAGTACGGGAATGACCACGGCTAGTCAAGCCTTGAGAATTCTGTCAGATAGATAAGACTGTTCATCTTTGATTGCTTCCTTGACTGAAGGGTTCATGGTGTAACAGAATCTTCGGGAAGGTCTTACGAGTGTGACGAAGTGAAGTAATAGACTTCCCCTAACATTTCAGTTGGTCTCGGTGGCTTTGCGCAAGCAAACGGAAATCTGGAGGAACACGGAGGAACCACGAGTCCGCAAGACGGTACAACAATCCGGGAGGACTGATTCGTGACGTGTTTATGTTCATATTTTTTACAGCAATACTAGCGTGCCACACTTTTTAGATAAATCTCTACTTAGTTGAATTCTGTCTTCCCGCAATAGTCTACTTCCCGCAAGAGAACCACCTAGGGAATCCATCGGCCCACAAATGTTCAAAAGCATTGACCGAGTGCAAAATAATCAAAACTCAACAGGTACTACCTCGGGGGCCCCCGAGAAATTTTGATATAATCAAAATCGTTACCTTTGGTAGAGTCAGGTAAGGCGACGTCACCGTTTTGTCACCGAAGAGCAAAAAGATGTTGTCATGGGGCTGCTGGTGGGAAAAGCCTATGATATCTTCTACGAAGCGGATGTTTTCAAAAGCTGTAACTTGGATTCCGCCCCCAAGCAGATCCGAGGACTTTCAAAAGCCCCGCGACACCCCTCTCAGTACCGGCAACAGCTCGAAGGAAGAAAGCCGCTGCCGGATGGGGACTTACGGTCTCTTGGTTGAGTGCTACAACTGATAAGCCAGCGGGCGTATCCCGATGAGACCAAGGAGCGCCGGGAAAGTCGGGTATTAGAACAGTTAACTGATTGCTTCTCGAACCCAACCATGAGTCGGGAGCTGTTACGAAAGAGGTTTGAGAACTTGGCATGGGCGAAACCCACGGTGGAAGAGGAGGAAAGCCTGGAAGGGGCAGTCGCTGGGATGCAGCTTGAGAACAGTGTTGGGTTTTACGTGAATAGCGGCCGAGGATTCAACATTCGGCTCGCAGTTCCGCTAACTGGAGACGAACCTGGTATCAACGTAATAACACTGGAACATGTTGTCAGCCTTATAGCAAGGTCCAAGGCTCAGGTGACAGTCGGTGCTATACTGGCCCCAGCTGCAAATCACTTCTAGCAAATCAAACAAAGCACAGCCAATTCGAACGAGTCACAAATCCAGAACAAGATTCGTTCATAGTTTCTACGGCACTAAGTTGAAATTCACAAAAGGTACAATTATATGCAAACCTCAATCATGCGGCCAAATAGACTCCACAGTAAAACCCAAGGGTTCAAAGCCCCGTGGCTCAAGCAAGACAGTCAGAAACGGTTCGAAGCCAAATTCAAATGTCTCACATGAATGAAAAAACGATCAAAAGTGCGACGAATGGACGTGCTTCTCGAAGCAAAGTTGAATACAGTCACATTCACAAAGCAAGTAGAACGGTTGGAAGGATTTCCGGTGTTTGTTCTTTGTACTCGCTGCAGCGCTCCAGGACCATCCTATTTACAGCCAGTCGGGAGCGATCTGCCTTTGTATGAAACGAGGCCACAAACGCAGGAACATGTTAGGTCCATCATTCCTGCCGTCTCGATATTTTCCACTTGTGCTTGATCATTGTCTGTTAAGGTGAAAGTTATCGGAACCGTTTGATGTGGGCTGGTTGTTACTGGAGCCGCGTTTAGTTTAATCAGTGCGAAATTGAGGGTAGTATTCGGAAACTTTGAGTCGGTCTGTTGTAGTATAGCCCTAACGTCGATAAACGGGGAGAAGTTGAATGTCAGAGGTATCATCATTTGGAATAAGAAACTGGGTGGCGTTGTCAAGAGGCAGCCCCTAATAGTGGTCGAAGGGATTCCCTAAAATGTGACTACCGGAAGAGATATCTTGGTGAATTTCGGATTTGTAATCCATATCCCACAGGGGATATTGTATCTAAGGAACGGGAAAATTAAAGCCCTCGGCAGGAAAAAGGTCAGTATAAACAGTTGTACAGCGATATCCGCAGCAGAAGATCACGTAACACGGTCTGGACGATAGTGACACAGCCAAAGGTATTGAACCTTTGCTGGACAACCTTGAGAAGTTTTCCGACACGTTCCAATGGGATATGGGGAGAGAGATTAGGCTGGACGGTTTTAGTTTGAGGGCCAAATTGATAAGGGGGTAAAAAATTTAATAAAATGGCTCCTAGGCGAATGCTTTTTCATTATCATGCAGAGATGCAGAGCGCAATCAAGGGAAGGCTGAAGAACGATGTTATCCAACCATCACACTCCCCTTGGTGGTCTTCTGTGGTGTTAGGTAAAAAGAAGGGTGGGAAACTTTGCTTGTGTGTAGACTACAGGGAACCTAATGCCATCACCGAACAACAAACGCTAGACGATGAGACACTGGGCACCGTGGTGACCCACATCCAGAGAATGTTGACAAATCTCCATGGAGCTCCAGTATCTTCCGGCGACCCCACCAATAAACCACTCACCCTGAGGGATCTGCTGACTGTAAGGTCAAAATTTGGATTCCAAGGGCCAGCAGGCCTCTGCGGTGGCTACCCACAACGGTGGAAACAGGAGAATCACTTAGCCAGGGTGTTTTGGAAGTGGTGGATACGGGAATACCTGCCGATCCTGCGAGGCCGACAAAAGTAGCTAACCAAAAGAAAGTCAATCCGAGCTGGTGATCTGGCCATTATCTCCGACAACGTGCTAACTCCAGCGCATGGTCCTTGAATGTTGTCGTGGAGGTCCTCGGCAGTTCCTACGGGCTGATAAGGTCGGTGCCATTTAAGACCGCCAAGGGAAGGTTGATCCCCCATGTGCGAGGTATCAGTCTTCTGGGAAGTGAAGACGGACCAATCGACGCCACGGATTTAGTCGTTCAATAGCACTCAAATGCATGTTTTCGGACCAAGTAACAAACTCATGCAACTGTATCATGGTACACATTTGTATCGTACCAAATCCCTGCTCACGTGCGCAAACATATCCACGTTAATTAAAAACACACTTCAAGTGATTAGAACGTTTATCTCTGAATTCAAGTAGACCAGTATAACACTCTGAGTGCCCAACCATTGTGTGCCGACCACGACACTATTTTCTCACAAAAACACGTCCACTCACACTCACACACAGTCATGAAACACAGTCCTCTCCTCCCCGCCCCCCAAGTTACCATCGGGGCATTACATTGTCTGACGGTTTCCTGTTTCGTTAATGGCACTGGTGAAAACAATTCTATACGTGGTCACTTTTGTGGTTTCTCCACACACGCACAAGAACGCTTCCTCAAAGGCGGCACACGTACATGGAGTCCCAGCACGTCTTCTCTCTTCGTGCCTGAGCCGAGCAGCGGCTTATGTGGACAGTGCAGAGGAACATTTCGTCGGCCTTGCCAACGGGCCACGTGCGACCTCGCATGCACGTGGTTAGATTCCGGGTGTCAGCAGTAGCAATTGCACGCACCGACAGCAGGACCTAGGTAGGTGGGGAGAATCGGTGCCCTTATTCCAAAAGCTTGACTCTGCTACCGCCGGAGGGATTTTGGTGAGAGGCATAACAATCGGTTGTGGAAGATCCTTCTGGAGCATTATAACATTGTGATTTCGTGCAATTACTCACTTACATATATTGATAATAATAATAACAATAATGTTTGGTTTCGGAGACGCCCGAAGCACGCAAGCGACGAAATAGAGGGTGGAAGTTAGTGAAAAAGTGGAAATTTGCGTGAAAAAGTAGGATAAAAGGCTCAGAGTGAGGAATAGGGTGGGATGAAGGTATCATAGTTGTGCGATAAGCGTATGCACACTGAAAACATTGTAGGAGATCTAAATGAGCCCAAGGACGCCCGGTGCTTCTGAAGGTCAGAGTCAAATAGGGAGTCTGACTGGTCCAGGTGAGAATATCTGGAAGCCGACTGATACACATGAAATGGGCTAGAAATCGGCATAAGAAACTGCGGTAGCGGGAGACGATGAAGAAGAAAGTGAGATGCACTGCAATGGACTAGAAAGCAATGAATCATTGGAACTCTGGAATGGGTGGTCGGTTGACAGGGCACAAAATTCACTTTCAAACAGGGGGCGAGCAATGCAAGAAGTAAAAGGTGGATCGGAGGAAAAATGATTTGGAAGGATTGGCGCATAATATGACCGTCAGAGGGAAGTAGCAAGGGAAATCGCCGGCGAGGAACTGCAGGATGCGGAGCAAATGCATATATATATATATATATATATATATATAGCAAGAGCAGGAGCAATAACAATGAAGTCCTAGAACGAAATATCATTCCCTGGAAGGGGCAGATAATGTTATATCGAAAGGTTGTGGAACTAACTTGGAAATATCCTTATGAATTTCCTTCTTGACAAGTGAACATGGCGGATCAACGGCAAGAGAGAGAGGGAAAGAATTTGGAAGCATAAAAGTGATGACGACTTTGAAGGGCAGTTCATAAAAGAAGGAAGGCGAGGGAAATTATCGAAGAGAACAGGCAAGAATGGATCTGATAATCTGATTGACGTAGGCCAGACTTACGGTGGCAGTTGAGAATGGGAGCAGCATTATTAAATGGACTCACATTATTCATCGGAAGATGGTTAAGCAGAGCAACGAGAATATGCATACAAAGTGGAGAAAGGGACCTGTGAGGTGAAACTGTCTTCAGTGCACAGAGGCAACAGCTGTGACGACTGGCAGTGTGGGGGTGAAATTAGCAAAATGAGTGCCAGGGGGACCGGGTATCTGCGGATCAAACGGGCTGAAACAGTAAGTGAAAACCACAACGTATCGATGATTTTACTTTATGTGGAACGCAAAAAAGCAGAAAAGTCTGAAAGGCACAAGGAAAATGCCTGTGACAGTCAATATGTGAAACGGGAGACGGGAGCACCGACCGAAAGGACAGGTGAGACATAGCCAGTAAGACCGTCTTACAACAGGTGAAACATGAAAAAGGCCGAGAAGAATGAAGCACCAGGACAGTTAAACCGGTGAATGAACACAATGCATGAACAATGGGTGCGCGTTGGAGTTGGAGACATGGAATTAGGGAGCTGCTTGCCGGCAGGCAAACAAGTGGATGCAACTGGACGATACTAATCGGAGGGATGCCAAGTGGAAGGATCGACAGGGGAATCGCGGGGTAAGGCAAGGAAAATCGTGTGGTGGTGATTGGATAATAAATGTGACTGTAAGAGATGCAGAATTTAGAACGGCAGTCCCAATGTGGGAATTGGTCATGGGTGCGGGCGGGACTGGTGTGTAACGGTACTAGACGTCAGAAGGGAGAACGAGGGAGGGTTTGACAGAAAGGTAGGCAGTGAGGCGTAAGAATGCGATCGATGAGCTTCATGGGCCTAGGGCGATACCAAATGAATAGATATTACGAGCTGGCAGTGACGACATGGGTGCAGAAAGAAGTATTGGCGGTCGTCGGCAGAGTGGAGTTGATTGGACGATAGTGAGGTGCAATGGGTGGTGACACGGTGAGAGTCGAAAGGGACAACGACGAAATGGTTAGGTCTGCATACCATGGAAGAGCGAAAAAACTGAAGTGATAAGAGTGACGACAAGAGTGGTAGGTGGGCGTACAGTGACGAACAAGGACAATTGAGGCATGCGACCTGCGACTTACAGCATTAGAGAGTGCGATCCGTACACGGTACTAACGGGTGGTACAACTCACGTTTCTTGGAGCCGACCCTTGTTTATTCGCGTTCAGCACGCTACTTTGTCATATCCTTCATTAGACCTGCATGACGTACGTGCTCGTGTCTCGCGCGCCGTGAACTTGTTTCTCGTTTTTGAGTTTATGTGATCGCACATCTGAGGTTTGTGTGTTTTATGATGTTGTTCATTCAATAATTCAGCATCGTAGAAGTAACGGGTCAATCTTGTTTTGATTTTGGGGTTCGTACGGATTTGGCAACATGCTGCTCAAAGCGCGTTATAGTTGGAACGGACGCACAACATCGACTACAGCTTCGTTCAACTCACTTGGCTGTATTCTTCCTACGTTTACCTCGGTTCGTCGTTGAACTCCTTTCGTAGTCGTCAAATTTACCCTGTATCTCGTTCATCAGACCAAGGCTCTCAGCTATAAGTCCACTCTAGAAAATGATACAGTCTCTCCACCAGGCTCGCGGACTTCGTGGATTCTGTGGCCTGCGTCGATCGTTTCGCCCCAATATAATCATCTACAGACTTGGGTCTTGGTAATGCCGGCCAAATTCTTCTAAATACAGTAGGTACTCCAGCTTCACTGTCCTCACTGGCGGTTTTTCTAGTGTTCTCGGGCATCCCGAAGAGAAGTCGGTCGGTTTACTGGCGAAATGCGCGCAGAGCCACTGGCCGGCCTCGGCCAACCCATGATTACCTGTGAGTCTGTTAGCCACGAAGGTGTTCAAACGGCTCTATTGTTGTTTACGTAACGCCTTGCGATGGGTGGATCCGTACACAAGTTCGATCCCCGGCCTGACCGAAACACCCATCAACTAATATAGGTGCTCCCATGGCCATGGCCGCCTTAGTGAATTCTAGCCTCGATGTGGATACGGTCTTCAGTGGGGCCCATCTTTCCCTTTCTAAAACCATTTGATTGTGCCGCCCGCTAATTTCAACTGCTGAGCAGCCTGGACCACTCTTTATGCGCCTCAGCAACTGTGGAGTTGAGCGTCTCGTGCGCACTTGGTTTCCGTCGGACATTTTGCTATCTTGGCCTAGTCGGTTTGATCTAGGCTTCTAACCAGTCATGCCAGCGCCTGTAGTCGTCGTCCTGGGGATGTTTGTCCGAACCCGAAGCTCGTTGGCACAGAGAATGCAGTAAGCTCCCTCCAGGTAGCAGCCATGGTGAAAAGGAGCCCAAGCGGTCGTAGAGACTTTAGACTGGCGGCAGAATGCCCCTCCGTATAGCCGGCTGTCTGGACATGCCAAGAAGAACTAGAACCCGTCAATTTTGGAGCTTCAACGAACCCAAGCGTGCGCTTCTGTTGTGAGGAGGCTACCAAAATTCCTCTGATACATTTGTTTCCCATAAGTTACGAGAATCGCAATTCGAGGGGCGAGCAGCGAATTCACACGAATCCGGAAGGCACAACAAGACTGCTTCATAGCTCCCACGGTGCTAGATTGCTAGTGACATAATGTAACGTTTTGTACAGGCTTCAAGCATGCGGCCAAATAGACTTGACAGTAAAACTCAAAGGTCCAACGTCTCGTAGCCCAAGCACGACAGCCAGGAACGGTTCGTAGCCAAACTTGAGTGCATCAAATAGACAAAAACAAAAGTGCAAAAGTGTTGTGTGGGGACGAGCTAGGCAAAGTAATGTCAAAATTAACCACACTCACGAGACATACGAAACATTTAAAGGAAATTCAATGTATACACTTTATAGCCCTCACCAATACCGAGATAACAGTTTAGACCTTACGGCTGTTGAAAGTCCATTAAGTAGACCTGAACCATCCTGTCTTTGGAATGGTAGCTAGTTCAGTCATACGCTGAATGTTTATACAGGGGTCATCTGTGGAATCTAGGAAATCATTCACATATGATTGGTTCACTGCTTCTCCCAATATATTGACTTTGCCACCAAAAAGCTTGAGAGTTTCCCAGAGAGCCAAATTATAGCAGAAGGGGATGACTCGGTTCCGTGTGAATGGACGGCCTATCTGCGCGCATGAGGTGCCCTATATATATCGTCTTCAGGCCACTAGAAATATGGGAAGAGTCCCTATTTTTAACGGGCTTGTTCGCTTGTAGAAACGCTTTGCCTATATTCGCAGATACATCTCTTTTCCCCATCCAAAACGGAAATTAGAGCTCGATTCCTGGTGCCGTTTAGCCTGGGTCTTGCAGCAGTGGCAGCTGGACGGCACACTTCGACATTTAGCAGCATAATCAAAGACCGATCTGACTTCTACCGGTTTCTTTGGATTCATGATCGGTTGATGGGGTAGGAGCCATACGAAACTTTCGTCGATTACTGTCTCACCGTCTCTGTCTGCATAGCCCAAGTCTGCGTTACGTCTTGTGGTTCGCATAAGTTTTGTCCTCCATTGCGGTTCTCGAATTAGCCTATTTTTGAAGACAGCAGAACCACTTTAGAGCAATTTCTGGGCTGTTCAGCATTGATTTTATGTCCGGTCTCCGCTGCGCGGGAGCCACAAAAGACCAGTTACACACTTGGTGCTCTCGGCTACTATTTTCAGGGCTGACCTAATTTCCTGCGACAGAACACCTCTGTCTATGGCCATGTCGGTGAATTTAGTTATACGAGTATTTGAGTGCTTGTTCATATTTCGCCATTTTCACCGATGTGCATTTGATGAAGATCTGTCCGTTGTCTCTTCCGTCTGTGCTACACAAAATGTCCAACCAAATATCGAGCACAGGGCGTACCGTGCCTTGAGGTTTCCTAATACTTTATCCAGTAGCCGGTGTGCTTATGTTACTTCAAAGCCGATCAACAGATCTATTGCATTATTCTGCCAGTCCTCCATTTTGACCCGGTTCAGACGCGGCCACTAACTCAAAACAGACTGCACCGAATTAGGGGCTCATACAGGTAGATATTTCCTGGTGAATGCTTCTGAGCTCATAGCCTCACCGTTTCTGACAAAGGATACGAGTGGTAGGTTCAGCTCGGCTGATCCGGTGACCCGGGTACCCCCTACGGTGCACATTACTAATGAAGATTTGTCACCTCTGATTTCACGGGGCAACAAATTTCTTCTCACCAAAGTGGTACCGCGGCCGCTCCCTACAAGCACGAAGAACCTTATTACCCCGGCGGGTTTTTTATGCCAAAGGCTACTACTCCCAGGTGAATGTGCTCATTAATAGCCTCAGATACCTAGCAAACCACACTTAGTTTTGGAGCCCCCTCGGCATTCAGTTTCCCGGTACCGTGCGGTAAATATTTGTGCATTTCTCGACACATTTGGTGGCAGCCTATTTCCTGGACACGTCGCTGCCTGATGTGAATCACAGCGGCAAATAAAGAACGAACCTAACCGTTTACTCACTTACCAGCTCCCGCCGACATCTACCTTTCAAAAGCGGGCGCACCCCGCTAGGCAACTAGGGGCGCTATACATCTTACATACCGGCAAATTTCATCTTCGCGGGATAATGAGCGTTTGCCAATGTCTGACGGCTACTGGAATCCCTACCCCAGGTTTTGATGGTGTCGTAGCCCTAGGTAGCTTGCTCGTTCCACTCACAACTCGACCAAAATGACTATTTGCTACTCGGGCATCACAGTCCTAAACTATGTCGGGTCCCCAAACATAGTTTCTTGCGTACACCTATTGATCCCCTCAGCCCTTTCGGCCCATCTACTACGTACTTCCTTGGGTAAGCTGCGTACTCCAGTGTGCGCAGTGCGGTGAGGCCCAAAGGATAGCCTGGAGGGTTTACAGCGACGCTACAGTTTTGCGTCTATATCATCATATGACTAAAGAACTGGACGTGCCTTCGGAAAGTCTTGCCTCTGATAGAGCTCGGTCGATCAAATTACCAGCGACCTTGAATGATTATCCAAACAGGTCCCCCAGAATTGCTCTTGCTCAGGTGTACTCCTCGTCGGGGTTCAGCATCGGGCACCCGTCGATAGCTCCCGTGGCCTTGGCATGACAGTGGCGCAGCAGGTACTAGGGCCTATGTCGTGGGCTAGGCAGTCTCCTTTCCACAAAGTTCCTATATTGGATGATGGATTCGCTGTACCTTTCCGTGTCCCCTTCGGACTGGGACAGTTTCACTTTGGGTAGGTCATCTACGTGTGTTTGGGCAGAGTAAATCTGTTCCGATGTTGTTAGTCTGAGTGGTCTCGTGCTCCATGGCTTCCAGTACCACTACTCGTTCCAGTCTTGGAGACTTCTCTTACCTGGTTGACTCATCTTCTTCCTCGGCTGGCATAGGCCAGTTTTCTAATACAACCATTTCCAACTATAAACATCACGTTTAAGTTCTACACCATTGGCTGAAATACACGAAGTTGCACTGATGGGACTAGCAGACATGGTAATACTTGACGAATAGGTCTCACCCGAAAATACCCCCGGGACCTGCCAAGCTACTGTCTGTCCGGCTTCCGCCTGCTTTTGTACTCTTGGTATTTTCCATCAGTTTTCTTGTAAAGATTTCAAGTTCAGTACTGCAACGTTATTCCTCCAGTGAGTGATGCGTAGGAAACTGACGGACCCCATAGTCAGAACAAGGTTGGTTCGAGTGTTCCACGGCACTAAATTAATAAATTATTCGCATGCAAATTATATACAAACCTCAACCATACGGCCACAACGACTGACAGCGAGAATCACAATTAGGCAAAAGTCACTGCCAGATACGACCGTTACGGCAGTCATAGACTAAGCCAAAATGATGCCACGCAACACGTGGGCAGGGATATAATCATGTGTTCAAATGTTGATTGATGTATGCTGCATTTGTTCGGTGACGAACAAGAATGAATCACGTAGCTCACCAACGCAAGAATCTGGACACACAGACACCCCCCCCCCGTCAAACCCTGGAACTGAATTCTATTGTATTGAATTGAAAGTATTCCATTGGCCCCCTTGGTTGGGGCTGGACCCGTAGTGGATAAAACTTGTAATAGTAGGGTCTCTGTGCTCCTGATGTCCGGCCAAGTCCTAACGTTGTTCCTCCGCAGACTCGAGAATGAAGACAAAAGAAAAAGAAGAGGAAAAAATACACGTCACAGCCCGGCAAAAACCAACTGACGCTCACTGGAGCAAGGATCTGGGCCGATCTTTTATCCTGGTCTCAAGTACCATGAACCGACCTGACCTGACGAAGCATTGTTTTAATGTTTCAGACAGTATACGTAACCGGCAACCTTCAGGGAGTGGCTCAGACGAAGATGGTTTTCCCTGGTATGTGGTGCATGTTTGTATGTATTCCGTCGTATATTACTCAGCTGGTGCAATTATCATTAGTACTCCTCTGGCCTCTATCAGACCATTTCTGACGTCGTAACCACGACGAAGTCGTATAGTCCGTGCCGTTGAGACGGCTGTACCAAGTACATTCTACCCTTGTAGCAAAACTGGTCGGGTTTCGGCCGGTTTTCGAGCGGTTTTCACATTACGCCAACCGGTTTTCGGTCGGTTTGTTTAGCAGTCATTTTACACGGACCAACAACGAATCGATACGAAGAAAATCGACGACCGGACTGATGTGCAATGCTTAGTTGGCGTTTTATTTATGTAGATTGGTTTAGTTAATCGAAATGCCCTGGAATGCCTCGGTATAGATCGCTCTATTTCATTACCACGAAATGGGTAAAGTGAGGACAATTGATCGGAAAATTGGGGGATGGGAGTGAGCACCGTAAATCGTAGTTTGGGAAAAGTGACAAAAATTAACGATCGGGGTAATAATAAAAATCGCTCGAAAACCGGCCGAAAACCGATCAGTTTCGGAGCGTTTTTGGCTGGTTTCTGAGGGGTTTCCGAGCGGCTTGTATGGGTCGTTTGAAATAAGTGATATATTTCGTTAATTTTTATCTTTTGTCCCAAGTTACGATTTACGGTGCTCATTTCTATCTCCCTATTTATTGCTTTCCAATCAGTTGTCCTTACTTTACCCATTTCAAGAGAATGAAATAAAGCCGTCTATATCAAGGTTTTTCAGGGCATTTAAACTAATTAAACCAACCTATTTAAACGAAACGCCAACTAAGCGTTGCACATTACTCCGGTCGTCGATTTTCTTCGTATCGATTCGTTGTTGGTCCGTGTAAAATGACTGCTAAACAAACCGACCGAAAACCGACGCTACGAACGGGCTAGGTGCTACAAGGATACCAATTTATTCGACATTATCATCAAATTTATTTGATAATCAAATGTTTTTTAGCTCATGTCTATACTTCACTTATAGTAGTTTTCGTCCGGTTTCTGTTCCGTCCCTACCGTAGTGTTCCTACTGTTTGTAACGCTTCTGGCCTCTTGTACCTATGCAACGGATCATGTACCACTGCTGTCAGGTTACATTACCCTGGATGACAGAAATTTGATGAAAAACTTTTTCGAGTCGCATATCGCGGAAACTAAGGATGATCGCACAAAAGCATATCATGTGGCTTTGGGGCTTTCATCTCTGGGATTCAATTCTGGTGATGCAGGAACTTGCCAATTTACAGGATCGGTGAAAACACCGGAGGTCGCTTTCCATAGAGCCAGTGTTGCTAAACTCACGGGAAATGCGAAGTGCATGGTGGGTTTCCGTATATTCTATCTTCGTTCTTATCGATGCATAATGTTCAGCCAATTCTTCGTCCAGCTGTGGCAGAATGTCTTTTTTAACGTTACACATGTGACGGTGTCTAAGATTATTGGTGTGTTTATACCGAATGCACCACAATGAACCATTTTGTGTTTTCCAATTATGCAGGTGGAAATAAAAGAACTACAGGCTCTCCAAAAGTCGTTTCTAAATGAAGATGCTTCAGCCGAAGATGTTTTCTACCTCGTTTCTGCAATGAAGTATGGCGGACTGGAAGGTATTCATCTTCTCCTCTGGGTTTATTTTTTTAGTGGATAAGAACAAAGTTCTTGAAATTATAAATAAGATCAAGGCAAAGGATTCTACTCCTTCAACGTGAGTTCGTGAGACTTGAGTGGAATTCCGTGTCTCAGTATTGCGTGGCTATTACACGTTAATTCGAGAATTTAAGAGCGCTTTCCTTATCATATTTTATACACACTCATTTGCCGATAGTCATTCACCTCCATTAACAAACTTCCCACCACGAACTCAAGCTTTTAGTACATACTTTTAGATGGAATGGTTAGTAAGAGTTACCCTGTTGTATGTCCTTTGTTTCATTTGACTGCCTACAATTTTTCCAGGGAAATGCGAGTCTGGACGATATTTCACTGGTTTTATTAAAGTAGTTACTAGCTCAGTATGTCTGGTGACAGGCTAATAAAGATGACCCACAGATCTTCGTTCTTCATACGACAGGCAAGGCGAATTTCTCCTGTATAGGCCTTATCGCATTAGCTGAGCGACGCGGACTCACACGTAAGCCTGCAGTCACCAATTTCTCAAGATGTCAAGTAGTAGCTTAAACACGTGGTTGTTGGGCACTTTCTCCGCTTCGGCTGGTCGCGCGTTCTATAGACAGGTCACCTCACGAGATAGACGCACAGACTACTGCTTCTTCAGTGCAAGCGGGTGACCACACGTGCGGCCATGATCGCGTAGAGTAAACTGTGCACGTAGTTAGGTCCAAAATCATCGTGGATGATACGTTTGGTGTGGATCAGGTTACCCCGAACTCTGCGATACGCCACTTGAAACAACCCAATAATCTGAAGGCGGCCTTCTTTGCTGATCTAACAGTCCAACATCAAGACGGGTTGCGCCCCTCTGCAATCTTTCCAGCTTAGCCACTTTCGCAGCCGTACATAAGAGCACTGGAGGTCCGTTATGTTCCAGTCGATGTCATTCGTGTGAGACCTGCATCACTTCAGATGCGTCGAGTGAAAGTCAGCCGAATGACCGGCGAATGGACCCAAGTGAATTGTAAGTGGACGCACCGACAATTTTCGTGTTAGCCTCGGTTATGAGCGTTGGAGCCATTATCATATCGAGGTCCTTCTCACAAGTGGACAGACGGAGGGAAGCATCGTGTACATTGTAACTCACGTCCCTGGACGGTTTCCCCTCTCGCATATATGCACATCTTACGGCGCTAATTGACGAGGATCATCGTTAAGGAGCCTCGACCCAGTCTTACGCCGGAGCTTGAGGTCGTCGGCATAAATGAAATACGGTGATTGGAAAGTAGGCGATGCATCATTAATACAAGCCAGGAACAACACTGGTCCTGAAGCCAAACTTTTGCCTCACACTTCTGGCAGCGACATACCATTTTGACATTGACAGTGCAGCTCGTACTGCCTAAATAATCCCTCTCGGGAAATCCTCCATCCATAGAAACAACAGGCCGCCATCACCATTAACTCAGAGTTTCCTTATAAGACAGTCATGATGTACTTTGTCGAAGGCTTTGTTGAATTCCACAGAAATTACTTTCGTAGGGCGTCCCACCGCCTAGTCGTTCGTCTTACATTCTAGAGCCAATAGCAGATTTATTAGGCACGATCCGCTTTTTCAAACCCGTGTTGTTGCGTGCATAGTGAAGGGTTTCTGCCAATGTATTCCGGGAGTTGAGTGGCCAGTATGTGTCTCTGCCTTTTCCGCAACGGATGTTAGGTTGGCAGGTTGGTAGTTGACAGCCTCGTCCTCCTAACCACCTTTGTACAGGGGAACAACAGCGAATCATTCCCATTCCCGGGACAGCATTCCTGCTAAGAGCGACGCGTTAAACAGTCTTGTAACTAGCTGAATCAGTGTCAACCAGCTGCTTTACCGCCAAAGAGTGCACCGTCCGAACCAGCGGACTGATTGATTTTTATGGTACGCAGGGCGGCAGCCACCTCTCTGAGTGACTTGTTGTGACTAGTCTTCCGCCTTGAGCGAACACGCTTTGGTACGCGAAGTCTACTCCCAAGGTCTCTTCAGATATGCATCGCTTGACTTGTCTGATATATGCACTAATTTCGGATACTACGGCAGCGGTCATATCCCTCTCTACTTGTGCGATTCATTCTCCAAACGTGTTTTCGATGCTTCAGAAGATGTCTGAGATGCTCATCAAAAGTCGGGATGACCGAGTTAATTGTAGCCAAAAGAGTAGATCCTGTGATTCGAAGAAAAAATATCGAGGAACATTTTCGACGGGACCAGTTTGTTGATTTTTTTCAAGTAGGCAAATAGTAAAACGAAGTGTTGCAGTTTGACCTGAAACCTAGAAAAAAAGACGATATAAGCAATTGACCACTTGCATTAAGAACTGACATAAATTGGTCAAATCAAAAGGGGACCGCAGAAGTAATCGAGAAATAAACTGGAGACCATGTGAAGAAGATAAAAAAAAAGCTACTTCCCGGCAACAGTTCGTAGACTGAGGATTAAAATCTAGGTAAGAGGCCGTTGACAAGGCGGATAACTTTGAGCTAAACCCATTCGAGATAGCAAAACTGCACCTTGACGTGATGCAATGGCTTTCGTTCCTCTATGACCCAAAGAGCTATGCAAGACGGCTTCCTTAAGTCGGAGATGCAGCCATGCCTGCCAGGTCATTGGGTAGAGACCAGACGAAGTCCAGTCTCAGAACCAGTTGGTGGGTAACGTCTGGCTCTAAGCGCTGTGCCCCTGGAGAGGAAACTCGTGAGAATAAACATGGGAAGAAACAGCTGACCGGTGAGAAAAAACCCAGTAGGTGGACGTAGGAGTGGAGTACCTGGGGTTTCTCTCGATAGTGAGATCAGTCATCGCACTTCATTGGGCAGCTACCGCCCGCCTTAGCTGGTCACCCGTCGACCCGTAGGATGCAGGCATCGCAATCGTTAAAGAAAGCCGAATGTCATGGTGGCGACACAGGTTCGCGGAAGCTGTTGGCTACCTTTAACTGGTAACCTCAAGAAGTGGGTGCAGACACAGGCTCTTGCCAGTCTTGAAGAAGTACCTTGCATTTTGAAGGTGCCAGGCCGTGTCTAGATACCTTAGTCGCCAAGGTATCCAATGCGTGTTGAATTGTCTGCGCTGTCGCTCAGCAAGGTAATATTATCGGCATGCTCTGCTTCAGAAACTCTGCCCCCTAAGAGGAGTTCAACCCCACCGTTCTTATAACCAGACAAGGCGTTCTGTAGAACATCTATATCAAAGTTGAAAAGAAGCGAAGATAGAGGGCAGCTTTGTACTCCCCTGGAGACGGCGAAGGGTGGCGAAAGCTGATCACAAGCCCTGACCCAACCTGAGGTATGAGGGTAGAATTCTTTGAGGACCGACACAGTTTTCGGATAAACTATTCCTCAACAACCAGTGCCATGGTACAAACCTATTGACGGAGTCGAAAGCCGCGCGGATGTCTAGAAACAAAATAATCGTTGACCATGGGAAGCGCAATGGTGCTCTAACAGCTGTCGGAGGGTATATATATATATATATATATATATATATATATATATATATATATATATATATATATATATATATATATATAACACGCATCTGGTACAGACAGCGTGCCAAAGAGACCATGGGATAATAGGAAAATAATGTGCGAAAAGAAAAAGGACAGAAATGTTAGAAAGGTTTTTTCTTGCAAGTTTTTCCACACACGGTATTCTGATTTCTTTGTTCGTATAGTTTGTGGTTTTCATATATGGAAAGGGAAGGATGGGGAGCCAGTACAGCATTGACGCCACTGACTCCGGTTTCACGCCATATCCGTCAGCGTATCAAGCCAACTGTTTCTGGTGTCATTCTTGCTCGATCCCGGTAGGCGACAGGCCCCACTGCGGCTAAACGGGAGGTCAGCTTTTTTAAACTTCTCCAGGTCATCGGTTGTCCACCACGCCGCCGTTTCCAATCCTATCGAGTGAGCGAGAACAAAGCGCGGCGAGGTAAACGCTAGGCGGGCATCCGCAACACATGACCTAACCACCGTAGCCGACGAAGAGAAACAATTACCCTGAATAATGAACAGTCCATCCCGAATACCCGGAGGGTAGAGACTTGAACGATGCATCCACTACCGGGTCGAAACCCAGCATGTTCCTCGCGAGTTTGCTCAGCACGCATGTTGTACAACCTGCAAAGAATAATAGGCGCTATCGGGTTTAGGCTTGTACCCCTATGGTTGGCGCAGTCACTGCGCGAGCTCTTCTTAAGGATGGGAACAACGGTCGATCCCCCACCCCCACCCCGCGCAAGTCCGAAACTTTCTGAGAGAGCCAGACTTTAGAGAACAGAACTGGGATTTCTCTAACAAGCTCCATTCCACCGTCTTTAAATAGGACTGGGGAGAGACCATCGGAGCCCGACGCTCTGTGATATCCTAGGGCTTGGATTTCCTTGCGAATCTCCGCCTCAGAAGGCGGACCTGTCGAAACGGACCATAAGACGTGTGCGGGAACAGCTATGGATGGGTTCGACGTTGGAGGCCAGTTGAACTGTGCTTTGAAGTGCTCGCATACAAGACGTTGCCAGTGACTGTGAATGGGCGAGCCGTCAGATTCGCAGATTGTTTCGCTCACACCCAATGTCTTCTTACCGGTGACTAGAATGAGATGAAACAACCTTCGGGAATTTCCCATGGCGGCATCATGTTTTATCTCATGCTTTTTGAAACGACCAGATTTCGCAATCCCTGTGCAGACTTGCCTTGAGTTCACGTCCTGTGAGCCGTGTCATGTCATTTTTGGTAGAAGATATCTTTGATTGCATCTGGACTGCAATCTAAAGGGACATAAGCCGAGACGACAAACAGATTGCGTCTGCCGGGACGTCTTTTGCTTACTTTGCACGATCCTCTAAGTCTCACAACACACTGTCAACCGTCCACTAGGATCCAGTCAAGCAGCACAGCCTTAGCCCTCTCACTGAGAGCTACACATACACCAGCAAGACCGGAAGAAGCAGCCTCAGGGTCCTCAGACAAGCGTATGTGAAACTTTACGGAAAGATTAGATGGATGCGTCAATCGAACAATGAAGCTGGGGCCTTAGATGCGAGTTTCTTGAATACAACACACGTCGACGGCAAGAATCTCCAGTGTACGAACTATACACGCCTGTTGCCTCATACGTTCCAGCCTTCGCGCATTTAATGCGTGCAGGTCTAAAGAACGCCGAGGGCAAAGAAAAGCATCAGCCGATCGAAACGAGTTCGACGAGACGAAGGAAGACGCGAAAGCAAAAACGGTACCTCCACTGGAGACAATACCGCATGTACGGCCGACTAGAGTTCCCGAAGAATGTGGAAGTGTGTAAGACGGGAGGTGTGAAGTCAAAGTAACCAACGTGTGTGTACGGCGTGAGAATGCCAGTGCCAGCATGTCTTTGAAGAGCGTAGTGACCGGTTTGTAAGGTATCCATCAGTTGCGTTGTTAGCGTTGTGAGTTATTGCACTACTCGGTCGGTCGTTCCAGAACAGACATCATTTTTCGAGGATAAATCTCCAGCCTTTGCGCAGCCGAACACGTCCTGCATTGGCCCAAATGAGCCAGTTGTCAATGATATAGTTCATTCGCCTCTTTTGGAAACATCTGGGAGCCGGTGACTGATTGTTCAGTTCACACACCCTTTGAATGATGCCAAACATCCCGGTCAGCATAGTGTTGTATGCCTCATACGCCGACTCCCCTAGGCTGACTATTAGCCATCCAACCCGGTGAAAAGCGCCGGGCATTCGCCTTCGCCTTCACACTTTGGTGAAAACACTTCCGCCACGAGAACGCAGTTAGTAAAACTTCCTCAGCAGAGGCTGTTTAAGATGCGCGGTCATTTGGGAGCATTTTGAGAGGCGTTTAAGGCTAGTAGCCATCTCGAAGTTTGAGATCTCTCGACCAGACCGAGGCATTTGGGGGCATTTGGAGGGTAGTAACTGGAAGGCAAAGAAAAATAAAGATCGATCCTCATACCTGAGCTTCTCTCAGCCGCTTTCAACGTCCGTACACTTTGCCAAACGGGACAATAGACTGTACCAGCTAGAACTCTTGAAACCCTTAAAATAAATGTGTTGTGCCTCCGAAACTCATGCAAGATCCAACCTCAGTGTTGACACTTCGCTCCCCAGATGCAAGCTCGACTTCTGGTTTTACTCTTCGTGTGTGCGGCGACCCGGTATCTGGTGCTCGTGGTCGGGTTGGTGTTGGTATTGCTCCGAACATAACAACTAAGCGTGCATTGCCTGATTGATCCCCAGTCAGAAATCGTCTGTGTGCGGTTCGTATGAATGATTCTGTGCTTGTCAACAGCAGTAAACTGAAGCGTGGACGCCTGTTTGTCGTTTTTGCGTATGCCCCAGGTGACTGTATCTCTCCCGAGGCTAAATACAAATTTTACCATAGTTAGCTCAACTTCGCAGCATGCACTCTAGGACATAATGTATTTTGCTGGTGATTTCAATCCTCAAGTTGGAAGCCTAGACGAACCGGAGAGGCGTAACCGGGGTCGATTTGGCGTTCCGGCCGATCGAACATAACTATGTCCCAATCATGAACTATTCTTAACGAGTACAAATTGCTCGCACAAAGAGCGGCACCGACTAATCTGGCGTCCTCTTGCGTCCTTGTAGCTTTGGGCTCAGATCGACCGTTTTGCTATCGGTTACCGCTGGTGCGGAACAACCCAAGACTGTCGATCATTTTGACCCACGTCTGTAGACACTAATCACACTCTTGTCCGCGCACGTTTCAGCCCGCGTCTCGTCGGTGTCCGTAACAACGCCAAAACCAACCGTTCATCCCAGCTGCCACTAGACGATCTGCTTCCCAAGCAGAATTATTCACCAGGTTATCAAAACAGTCAAATGCCCAGGATCCAGAAAAACAATCAAGAGATCAAGTAAACCCTACTTGAGGCTGCTCAAGGTTAAGTGCAAGATATTAGGTATACAAACCAAATCATTAGAGGAAACACTAAAGGTCACCATGCTAAGGTGGTCGAAACATATTTTGCGCTTGTTCTGGAGTGGGATTTCTCGGCGCGCAATGTTGCTGAGGCGGCAGACGATTGGAAGATCAGTAAGGATGCTCAGTGCATGATATATGAGAAAGGTGTAAAAAACCTAACTAGTGGACTAGGTCATGTAGAGCGTGTTAGACTTCCTGGGCAGGGCCCAAGAGACCCTCCCACTCTGTTTAGATACATTGGAGAATATGGCTGTTGTGTATCGTAGTTAGCTATTGTATATCTTGTTTCGGACGAACAGTCATCACGTCAGAATAAGATTAAAGGCTCATAATGTAGGCTTTATTCGTTCAACAGATTAAGCATATATGCTGGGATAGAAAATATGAAAATATAGAAATGCGTATCATGGGTGAGCAGTAATAAGAAGCATTTAGTACACCGCATTCTTCCCTGCTGAGTTTCACCATTTAAAATACAACAGTTACGGATGTTTACACTTTACGATTTCGGAGAATGTACGGACGTACTCTTTGTTGTTTATTTGCGAGCGATGACTGTGGTGTGTGATTAGGAATATGTTGACCTAACACTTCTGTGTGAACGGGGTCATCAGTATTTGTGTGGTGGTCTGATATGTTATGTGTGTCTGACGCGAAAAAGTGTCACCAAGATTACGCTGCTGCTGTTCTTTTGGAGCGAGTTTGTCAATAGAATCCGTTTCCCCGTTCCGGTCCGGTAAACGCACATAATGTAACAAGGACGACAACATACGACAGGATACTTGTATTTCACCGGCCAAACAAGTCAAGTCATGAAACACATATAATCGTTTAAATAGACCCCTTTCCAGACTGCGCGACACCAAGATTGCTAGTTCCGCTGCTTGAGCGCTTCGGCTGCGTTCTGGCCAGTTTCCTATGGCCAATGGCTTGCTTCTCTTGGGCGCCATTTCCCTTCGGTTGGTCCGATTGTCACAGTTGACGGCTCGATCGGCAGCCCCTCACCTGGACTATCTTGCTGGTTGTCGGAGATCCCGCTGCTTCCTCTCTGGTAGTCTGTATGCCTCCTTTTGTCTGATTTGGGACGCCTCCGACATATTCGCTGTCTTTTCTTCTGTCTGTGGCCCTCGTTTGGTTCGTCCGTTTACCTTGATATTCACGTCGTTCTCTCGCTTCATCATTCCCTGTTACAATAAGCATACCTTGCGTTGCATTGAACGAGTTTTACTTCGTCGACAGCAGGCTCATACTTCGACGAACGGACATTTCGCCTCATGAAGACTGGTCCGGAAACAGTAAGCCAGCTTGATGAAGAGACTCCCGATGTGGATTTCCTGTTGTATTGTACCAAGCGTTCGTGGCAGAGCACAACAGAGCGAATGGAATGGAGTGCTTCTGGGAGGACAGTTTCTCATTCGGTGTTAGGCAGAGACCTGGATTTAACAGCGAGAGATGCAACGCCATATGGTGCCATTTGGGTATTCTACTTGCCTACCAGATTGTGGATTGTATGCTGTCGTTCCGCTGGTCATAATTCCTTTAGCGTGCAAGAAATGTTTCGGTTGTTCGTACATGAAAAAAGACTGCGGTTTGAGTGGATGTACGAAGATGTGCCAAACATAAAGAAGAGTTGTCAGAATCTGTCAATGATAGTTGACGCCGTCATGTCCTGACAGGGTAAGACGAATAGAAATCTAAAATACTCATCAATTATCTTAAGTAGGTACCTGTTACGAGTAGCCGAAGGCAGCGGACCTTTGAAGTCAAGATTTAAGCGTTTGAATGGAGATGTGGCCCTGACCATGTTTGCAGCAGGTTTCAGCTCAGCACAGACAGGACAACTGGATACTATTTTTCTTTACATCCTCAACTGAGAAGGGGAGATTTTTCGATCGTACAGTATATCAAGCGGAGTATTCCAGGGTAGCATAGAAAATCGTAAATCCTTCAGAGTAATATCGCATGCGGAGTCACAATACCCACGAGATAGTCCATCGGTTACTTTATTGTCTTCACCGCAGCAGTAAACCACGTCGAAGTTGTAACACGATAGTTCGATGCTCCAACACTGTATCTTGTCATTCTTTGCTTTCCCCCGGTGATTCATATCGTACATAAAAACGACCGGTCTTTGATCCATAATTAATTGGAAGAGTACGCCGTGTAAATAATGTCGCCACTTTCGGATGGTCTTGAAAATGACATGCGCCTTCTTTTCCACCGATAAGTGATTTCCCTCACTAGCTGTCAATGTCCTGGAAAAGAAAGCAACCAGTCTGCTGCTCTGTATTAATACTGCAGCGATAGCGATGTCAGAAGCGTCAGTCTCGACCATGAAGAGTGACTTTGGATCTATTGTTGACATTACGGACCTCAACAGTTCGTCTTTTATGGACTTGTAGGGCGTTGTCATTTCATCCGACAAGGGAAGTATTCGGTTGCTAACTAGAGGTCGAATTTTATCTGAATGTGATATGCATTGTAAATAATACTCGGAGAGCCCAATGGTGCGCTGCTGAAACTTGAAATCTTTCGAAAGCGGTAGGTTTTGAAGAGATTCAAGTCTGTCGAGGTCAGGTTTAATCGACCTGTGGGAAGTTTCGTATCCCAAAAGCCTAATCAGCTTTACTCCGATTGTGCTTTTACTGTCGGTAAATGTCAGCCCGTATCTCTGGACAACAGTGTAGAATCGCGATAGGTTTTTCTGGTGTTGTTCTTTGTCTTCACCACAAATAGTAATATTGTCGAAGTATGCAAAGGTGCTTAAGAGGGATTATGCGTTGATAATCTGATTGATGACCCTCTGAAAACACGAAACACCGCAGGTGACGCCAAACGGAATCCGACGGAACTGGAACAGATTTAGGCAGGCTTCAAATGAAGTGAAGCCCTTGTCTTCCTCCCAGATCGGTATTTGATGGCAAGCAGATTTCAAATCTACTTTGAGATTTTTTCGACCATTTGATTGGCTTTTTGGAGTTGATAGGTGTCAAGGAGCGTGAATCAGTTGACTGTCTGGCTGCAATCAATTACCATTATGCGTTCCTGCTGTTCGTTAGTAGTGGCCAGTACCTGTGCGCGCCAGGGTGACGACTCTATGGTTTGCTCTTTTAGTAGATGTTCGATTTCCATCTTGATGAAGCCTTCATCTGCGGGGGAATATCGTCGTGATTTGGTGGCGATTAGGGTGCATTTAGGTAAAAGATTGTGAAACAGAGGTGGCGGGTCAATACGAACAGCAGTAAGGTTGCACAATAAAACGGACTCACTTTCACCTCCGAAAGGAATTATTAGCATTTTATGCAAACGCAAGAAATCATGACCTTAAAGCATATCGGCACATAGGTTGGGCAGAATGGAAAGTTTAAAGAGAGAGTAGTTAGAACTTCTGTAAGACAATGTCACAATGCAGTGTTCATGCCTATAAATTGTGAGACCGGATGCCATGGTGATGGAGCTGCGTGACCTCTCCATCTTCCAACACTACTTCTGAATAACAGAACTTGATATGTAACTGTCTGAACTGCCAGGTATCCACCAAAGCTTACAAAGTTACCATGTTGATGAAAACCTGTACTGCTACAGTGGAAAGGCAATGAGGAGCGGAAGCTGATATCGTGGAGGTCAACAAAACTAGTTATCGACGTAGTTTTGGTGTGCGGTGCAGACCGACACAGTTTTTGGTAGTGCCCTTTTATATTACACATTTTGCATACCGCGTCTCTAGCGAGACACTTGAAACGAAATTGTCTAACATATCCACAGAAGTAGCACCGATCAGTTGCTGCTGCTGTCGCTAGACCCGACTCATAAGAATGGGAGCGTAATTCCTTGAGCAAGTCTGGATTACATGTTGAGGTTGAATACGAAGGATCAGACGGATAAAATGAATGAGGTCGATGACAAGCCATTTTCAAAGAACGAGCCTGTTTGTAACCAGTATCGAGATCCAGCGACCTGCTTTCCAGGAGGCGTTGTCGAATGGTGTCAGGCCGCATTACATTGGTGGTTGCATCGCGTATTGCGTCGTTTTGATCTTTTTCGGCTGTGACAGATCTGAAAGCACAGTCTTTTGCTAACAATTTTAGCTTTCTTACGAACTGGTCCCGAGTTTGACTCGTTTCTTGTTTACAGGTAGACAACACGTACCGATCAAAAACCTCATTTTCCGGTTTTATGTAATTTTTTTTCAAGAGTATCGATTGCGATTTCGTACGTTTTGCACTCGGCAATTTATTCGTATACTAGTGACCCGACAGTTAATTAGGACATCGAGCCTGCCCGAATCTAGCGATGAAAGTACTGAATGTGCGGAACCAATGTTTTCAGACCGTAAATAATGTCTGTGACGAAAGGTCGCCATCGAAGTGTCCAGGTCGTAAAATTTCGTCCATTGTTGAACGAATAAATTGTTCTGTATTGCGGTTGGTTATTGTATATCTTGTTTCGGCCAAACAGTCAGCACGTCAGAATAAGAAGATTAAAGGCCCATAATATAGGCTTTATTCGTTCAGCAGATTAAGCATATATGCTGGAATAGAAAATATGAAAGTATAGAAATGCGTATCATGGGTGGACAGTAATAAAACCAGGTAGTACACAATGGCTGTGTCACGATCCGTGGCGCTCTTGTACCCACGGACTTTATAGACTTGATACCAGTATTTGTAGTCCTATTATTCCTTTCATACTCTTGTCCCTTTTCATTATTTCCTGTTGAGGTTACCGCTAGGAAACAGCAACCAAAGCCACTGCACCCAGAGCATGGTTAATGGTTGTCTGAACTGAACTTGGAGAAGAAATATAGAATGATGCAAAGCACCACCTTCACGTGACCGTATTTCCACAGTTAGCAAGGAGTTTGTGCCCTGTGTATTAATATTTAGGAAGGAGTGAAGTGGCCCTTGTGTTGTTGCAGGAAGCTCGAGGAGGTTGCGACAACATGTAAAAAGACCGAAAGGAGTGTAAAACTGCGGAGAACTCTGAGCAAAGGCATGATGTGACGGAATAAAGGGAGATCGAATCTAAGTTTGAATGAAAATGTCAGTTTTTAAGAGAGAGGAGTGGTTTTTGGAGAATCAAGAAAAATACATCTTTTGGTGCCTTAATCGATGTGCCCCATATTGATGCCAAGAAAATAACGAACACCGTCGTTGTTGGAAGTGGTGCAACGAACGAAGGAATACGAAAAAAGATTCAGAACTGCACCAGTGGCAAAGATCTAGCCGAGACTGTAAGTCAAGAACAAAAGGTCGTTTTTGAAAAGTTTGAAGGTAGATTATAGCACGGTATCTTTGATAATGCCACCATTCACATGAAGATGTTGGGATTGAGCTTCGTTCGCCCCTACCAAGATGATTTGTTTGCCCAGCAGACTTGATGTCTACAATATCAGTGCTGGAATAAAATAAAACGTGAGAAGCTTTCACGGATCTTCGTGCTAAACTCAGTTTTAGGCTTTCAAGATTTCCAAAGAGGTTACTTGGGTTTACCTGTGGCTACAGAGAACAACAGACCAGGAGTCCGGAGCAAAGTCCAGTAGGTCTCTGATAGATCATTAAAGCCGAAGCATGTTGACAACCCCAGTAGTCTTTTACATTCAGTTAACCAACGCAGTTAATCATCAGTAATGGTTTTATAGCTTTTAGAACAGGAGGGGAGTGTGTATCGCTATCACAATATTGCCAATTTTTGTACTGTCACTCGCTCTACACCGCCTCCAATGGCTCGGACATGTTTTGCAAATGTGTGCCCACCGTTTACCTTCCCGTGCTCCATTCACACTAGCTGGGCAGGGCTGGAAGGAGCGATATGGCGGTCAGGCCATGATTTTGCGTAGAGGTATGAAGAAATTAACGTCAGCATTGGCTTCAGTCGGTGCTTGCCGCCTTCCTGGTCGGGGCTCAAGAGATGAGGATTGTCGTTAGTTAGAGACGTTGGGGAACATGGGTTAGAATAAAAGTCATTGACGCGAATACCCTTTGATCTGTCTATTGAATTCTCGTGCCCCATGAATACAAAATTTCATTCCGACAAACAAGATGACAAACTACATCAAAACGTATATGCTGAAAACAGCGCAAGATCATATCTTTTTTGTAAATTGCTTGTTATACTCTGTTATGCTCTCCTTGTTGTTGTTGCGTTGGCACCTTGCTCGATTTCAATCCGTTTATATATATATATATATATATATATATATATATATATATATATATATATATATGTAAACTTACACTGTCCTCTCAGTTATTTAACATCAGGTGTTTTATCCACAGAATGGCATACGTATTTCAAACAGTCGTAAAACTTGATCTTTCAAGAGCTTTTCTGAAGCCCTTCTTCGACGCAGTCAATGACGTCCTTGATCAAGCTGATGAGCTCAATGGCAACCAGTTATTTGTAAGTTCTGGTGGAAAATACATTTGAGGGTTTTTCTTTTTGTTTACGCTGTTCTTTGTAGGTTGGGAATAAGCTAGTTTACGTGAATTGATTTGGTGGGACCCAGTGACACCATGCCACGTGATCAGTTGTCATGACTGTCGACGCCCTTGCGCCTACAATTTTCGTCCTGTCCACTCATGAAATTTTATTCTAAAAATTGCGGACAACTGCATTGGTGTTAGTGTCGTGGTTCACTTATCATTAAATAGCGAACGTACTGTGGTGGTGGAGTGGTTTAATGCGTTTACCTACCATTTTGCTCGGTACCACACCTGACTTGTCGGGACTTTATGTAGTTTTTCACTCCAAGTCTCAGGGTTAGGCTGCCGGTTACCCCTGATAGTGCAGGGGCCTTTGAGAATATGGGATATACGTCTTCCACTGCACGTATTAAAAACACATATATAAAACAAATGAAGTCATTTTCCAGATTTTAGTCAATTAAGGAATTATTATCATTATTCAGTTTATTCAACCATTAGCACCGCACAGTGTGCTCTGGTTTTGCTTACCACCTCGCAGCATCGTCGAGGCGGGGGAAAAATCAGCAGAAGTGAAAAGCCGAAAATATAGTAATAAGCGGAAATCACAAAGGCAAAAAGAGCCCGAATGCAACAACGCCATTGGCCGCGACATCTAGTCATATCACTTGATGTCCAGTTATTTAGGAGGTGGGTCCCGTAGACCCCACCCATAAGTCACTTACTAATTGGCCAAGTCCACCATGGTGTTCTAACTTTACAAGTACCAAATCGACCATATCGCAGTAAGCTACCGGTGGTGCAGTTCTGTTCAGAACTGTAGATCCCACTGGTCCACGTACGCAGAGTTAGGTCATGCATTAGTTGTAATGCGACTATCACTCCAACTGCATGGTCATCGGCTTAAACTGCAAACCTGGTTAGCCGTACAACGTTTGTCTGATCCAGAAGTTCGCACCAGTTATGAACAAGAAATAGCACATGAGCTAGGATCTGCGACGAACAGTAATGTAGACGAGCGTTAGGCCTAAATCAAACGGGCGATGCACGTGGCAACAAGTTTCGCCTGCGGTCCTAGATTCGATTTGCATCTAAAACACCGGATTTTTCGAGAGTCGCTGAGTCTGATTGAGCGGTAACGTCAGCTGTCGAACTGTAAAGAGGTGGATAAGATACGAAGGCATCTACAGAAGCAAGTTACAGGAATCCTTAAGGAGGATGGCGAAAATTGGTGGGTTAAGGTAGCCGAAGAAATCAAAGTAGTGTAACGAAGAAAGCAAGATGAGCGAGGAATACCGGTATTCGAGCAGCCAAACAAGTTCAGTCGGAAAAAGTGTAATCATCTATATAGTACCTTTTCCAGACCGCAATGCAGCAGCATCGATCATCTGACTGCACGAGTACTTCTACTCTCTTTTGGCTGGGTGCCCACCGCAGATTCTTTTGACCACCATTCACGTTCGGTTGGTCCGGTTGATTTGGTTGATGGCTTAATCAGTGACCACTCATCTGGGCTATCTTTCCGATTGCCTCTGATCCCACTGAGTTTCACTAACAACTCCGCATGCCTCTTGTCTGCTGCGGGACTCTTCAGATATGTTCACCATTCCTTCTCTGGTCTGCAGTTGTCGATTGATTGACCCGATCGGTTTGATATTCATCTTGTTCTGTTGCCACAGCGTTCCACGCTACAATAGCCGCTGCTTCACGTACCAGTCAAAGACTGTTCAAACTTGTTTGCGACACCGGTGGACGACGAATCCCGGTCAGCGAAACAATATGATATAGAAATGGAGAGCCTATTCATAGCAAACAGCAAAGGCTACACAGTTGGGCCGAATACTTCCAGGAACAGTTTAGCTGGTCACGCGCTAATGTAGTTACTCCTGTGTCAACAACTGCGATTCCTTGGGGAGTGTCATTTGAGCCCCCATCGGAAGTGGAAGTAGAATCAAGCATTCGATTACTTACGCGTGGGAAGGCGGCTGGTCCCGATAAACTTATCTCAGTTCCTTTCAAAATGGGTTGAGATGCCTTGATAAAATCGCGTACCACCTTGCTCAGTGACATTTGGAAAAAAACGTATTTCGTTTTTATTGGTCGAGTCGCGGATTGTGCCCATCATCAAGAAGAGGATGCGCAATGATTGTAGTAATCGCCGTGCGATCGGTTTAATTCCGATAGTCATCAAGGTATTAACCTCGATTTTGCTGCGCCGTCTGACACCGACTGGCGAGAGTAACGCCCACGAACAAGAGGTCGGAATCCGCCCAGGTCGAGGAAGCATCGACCAGATTCTTACTTGAGACGCATCACACACCGTCGACCGACAACAATGGTTTTCCTCGGCTTGAAAGGCACCTTCGATTCAGTTGACCGAACGATGCTATTCAGTGCTTTTTACGGAAAAGGTATGCCACCGGAGTTCGTGAATCTACTGAGATCATTGTACTCTGATACTTCTGACTGCGTAAGGGCTTACAGTGAACTATCCAGTCCTTTCGAAATGACGAGCGGTGTTCGACAGGAATGTCCCTTTTTGCCATTCCTGTTTAACTTCGTCATGAACGAGATAATGGAGGATGCCTTGCGAAATCCTCAGGATATGGGCGTCGAACTAGGAAATCGGGAGAAGCTGTGTGACCTAGATTACGCAGACGACCTTGTCTGTTTGTTCTAACGCACGGAACATGCGCAACGTCCGCTGGATAGACTCACTGGGGCTGTGGTTGCATTTCGCACGCGCTTTGCACCTTCAGTGTAAAATGATATCGCAAAACTGGATGTCCACGGTTCCAAGCCTAATGCTCAATGAGAGGCGGAGTGCGAACAACTGTTGACCGTTGCATTTACCTCAGCAGCAGAGTGACGACAGATGGGATCACGGTAGTAGAGGTTGGCACACATATCCAAGGCTCGAGTGGCGTACGCTGGACTGAAACACCTGTGGCTCCAATTCGATATTTTGATGTCGAGTGGTCATGTGTACTGTGCGCGACGCGCTCAGTTTTGTTGTATGGTTGTGAAACATGGAGTCTGTGTGTGGAAGATGTTCGTCGTCTTGAGGTTTTCGTTTGTTGATATTTGCGTAGCATCTCTAAAATTGGATGGAATGACCGGGTGAGCAATACTAAGGTCCGAAATCGAGTTTTGGGTACCAGTTCAGGGAATGTTCTGTCACATCGCATCCACATAAGTAGACTTCGTTGGTTGGGGCACATGTTACCTATGGTAAACACTGCCGTACCGTACCCTGTTTCCCGTTCCTTCTAGGGAGTGGAAGAAGTCACGTGGAGTTCAGAAGATGATATGGCAGTGGGGAATGAGAAAATGCACAGCGAACTTAGCAAAATTAGGTGCTTCACGCCTTCGTGGTCGGGATCCAAAAGACCCTTCAACCAGGTGGCTGAGGACACTGAAGGATATGGCAGCGAATCATGAACAGTGGTGCTCGTGTTGTCACTTTTTGCCGAGTTAGAATGATTGATCAGTGTGCATCTGTGCAGTTAGATTGTGTATTGGCTTTATTTCATTACATGCTTATGCATGAGTGCAGTAAAAGGGTTGTATGCCCCATAGCCAAGAAGGCCCACTGCACTATCAAGTATTACCGGCAGCCAGGCCCTGAGACTTGGAGTGGAGAACCACGTAAGGCCCCAGTAGGTCAAGTGTGGTAACGATCCGGATGACAATGACGTGCCGTCTACCATCAAAGTAACCGGTGGTGGCGGCGATTCGAACTTCGGACCCCCGAGGTGGTAATCAAGCGCTTTAACCCACTCGACCATCACCGGCCTAGGGCATTCCTTCGTTTTCCCACCCCTGTAGGTCCACTCCCTGTCCATCTTGTTTATTCATTCTTTCTATTTCTACGTGCAACATGATGAGAAAGGCAGTGTTCAGTGGTGCTTGCCCTGCTGTTCAACGCTGTACGATGATGATGACGGACGTTGAGTAGTCGGTGGAGAACAATCCCGATGAGCGGTTTGGATACGATCGTTACCGAGCTAATTTTTTCGTGGTTCTCGGAAGTTGCACTGTCAGCTTTCCTGTAAATCGGCACCACTCCTTGGGAATCTGCTCACTATCCCAGACTAACCGGAGTAGATTTGTTAACTGTGAAACCGAAGCTTAACCTCCATCTTTGTAAAAAGGCAGAGTCAACCCATCTGGTCCAGCAGCTCTGTATTTTTTTCGAGTAACCTACCTCCCGGGTAACCTCCGTTTATGTCGGAGGAGTGATATCTACCCGCATCGTTTCTCTTGCGGATGTTATCTGATGGTTCACTGTGGATGTGGGGCAACTGTGCTGTTCCTTAAAGTGCTCTGCCCAGCGCTTTAGACGACGTTCCTGGGAGTGAATAAATGAACTGTCTTGATAGCTCCAGTTTGTAATCAGCTGAAGATCAAAATTCAATGAGCTGATTGTCTTCTATGGGTTTCATCGTACATTGGGGGGAGGGGGGGGGGGTGAGATCACTTTCATCCATCACGTTTCGATTGATCCTCTTGAAAGCTCATTGAATATCTTGTTCCTTGGTAATCATTTTTTTCGTCTGTCAGTGGGATGTATTGGATAGTTCAAATGCATTTTGGAAGTTCGATGGTTGTTTACTGTGGCGATGGATAGAGCGTGGTTTTTTAATTTCTCTGCTACATCTTTAGTTTAGCATAATCACCAGATGTTGCACGGAGATAGTTTCCTGTTAACCCTTTGGATAGATTAATCGGGAATGACTCGGTCGGCAGTTTCGAATTTGAACTTCGTCAGTGAATGGATCGTACTTCGATGGCTGGTTGTGTTCTCGTGACAGTATGTGATCTAAATTCACTCACCAGTTAGGCAGAGTGTTTTGTAATATGTCTATCTAACAACACTTTCGGTCGTGATGTGTTTCACCATTACTCTTTGTAGTAAGAATTTTAAAGAACGAAGAACACACTGGAGAACACCTCATACGCGATACAGTCCTAGCCCTGAATATTTTAATGCCCATATAAATCCGTATAACGCCATTCATGTGTTCGACTTAACCATAAGCTTTTAGGTCACAACGAGTTATTCTGTTTGGTACACCCTTAATATAAATGATGTACCTTCATTCCGCGTGCATGAAAAAGATTACTCGTTCTGCACCTCGAAATTACAGTGCTACCCGACGAGTGAGTTGGTCAGACACCGCGTTACTCAAAGTAGACTGGATTATTGAAGTTCCTGATGGTTGTATGTCAAGTCGCGTACACAAAGGTGCTTCTGGCTTTTGCCTACCTGGGTCATATATTGCGTGGACGGGAATTCTGTTTGTTGATGGAATGTTCTCCGATACAGCAGTTAGGTCAATTTCCATGTACTTCTGTGAAAGTTGGCGGTTGTGGGCAGATGCTCAAGGACCCATTTAAACATTGATGGAATTCAGTGAAACAATCGGATAAACAGTACTGAGGTGGAACGCAGTCATCGGCTAGGTCACGTGTTGCGCATATCCCCGGGTAGGCTTTAACTTTTGAGAGCTTCTGATGCACTCACGCTCATCCGCTCGATAAACGCAGTTAACCTATAGGCGTCAATGACCCACATCGACAAAAGTACCTTTTGCTCTATCCAGAGAGCCTTGCTGTCTCGCACTGACAGCGTGTTCACACACGGGCACATACTTGCTTCAAGGTCGTATCAAGTCACGGCATAAACGATTCGCGGGGAAAAATCAGGAGAGCTTCTCGAGCTTGCGGTTACTACCAAGCAGATAGCCGATAAACAGACAGTGCCGATTCGATCATTCGCCCCTCTCCGGCGTTAATGTTGTGTTACCTGTGTCTTTCTAAACCGATTGGAAGTGTACTCGCTGTTTGTGTCGGTTCTTGGGTACTTCCTATACTGCATATTGGTGTAGTCGTTCAGTATAAACACGTTTTTGATCTGTTTTCTCTAAGTGCAAAGTACACTAAAGGCCTCTTTTGATTGATTGGCCCGCGCAGGTCGGTAGTGGTTGAAATCTAGATTGAGTTATCCAGATAGTGTTGTATTAGAAAGGCATGAAAGCCCTAACTGTTAGGCATGTTCGACTTTCAGGCAAAGATTCACGGGACTTGCTTGCTGTTTGGGGCAACGAGCCACATGATCGAATGTCGCATCAACGATGCAGTTGCATTCGAATTCTCTTCAGTTCTGTTGATATTGTCGGTCCATCTACTACCGTTATTCTTCTCTTTGTCGCCTCTGATTGGGTTGTGCTACGAGACAAGATATCAAAACGAGGGCTTTTTGATGTTAGGTTAGTAGTGGATATGTCCTGTTATTGTAGCAGACAGAATATGTATTACCATTCAAAAGGTTGTCGGTTGTCTGAGCAGGATAACTTTGTATTTTTCAAAAAATTCCGTTTTTTATCCTTATTCATTTATTGTTTTTTGATTTAGTTTGAAAAAGGAATATTCACAACAACTATGGCCTCTAAAGGTATCGCGGATTTATTGACTTCTTACGGTGAAATGGAAGGTATCTCGGAGGTAAGTATACGATCAGAACCAGTTAGTATGCGCGAATTAACCCTTTTCAGCGAACAAATGGTACACCTAAAAATCAACCGAATGATAATCTGTTGAAATTACATAACCAGGAGGTCCGAGCTTAACTTGATATATGCAGAACTAATATGACTCGTTAGGTATTATTAGCGATCAACTCATCATTGGAAACCATGGAAGCACTGTACAGCTGTTTCGTCCTTGTTAGGAATCATCAACAGTGCACATCCACCGAGCCTCCTCTGGGAGTCGAATCCGGGGTGAATGACCGTGGGTAAAACACCTAACCACCAGGTTATCCTGGATGGTTCCCAACAGTTTATTGTGCATATACACTACATGATATAGCACCCTTCTGTCATTGACTTTGAAAGGTAACAGCCCGCAGCCAGTGACGGAAGGGTGCTCTATCACGTAGTGTACACGTTCAACAAACCGTTGAGAGCCATCCAGGATAGCCTGGTGGTTAGGTGTTCTACTCATAATCATTCATATCCGATTTGAGCCCCAGTGGGGGCTCGTTGGATGGGCACTGCTGATTCCCAACAAGGATGGGACAATGCTTCCATGGCTTTCAATGATGAGCTGAGCGTTAATCCTGCATGATGAACCATATTTTGCGAATCTAATCTACTTCTCATACACTTTGGTATGTATTTGACACTATGATACCGTTCGCTAACTCGGAAAATGTGAGCGGGTGTTACGCAACGCATAATAAACTGTTGGGAACCATCCAGGATAACCTGGTGGTTAGGTGTTCTACCCACGGTCATTCATCCCGGATTCGACTCCCAGTGGAGGCTCGGTGGATGTGCACTGTTGATGATTCCTAACAAGGACGAAACAGCTGTACAGTGCTTCCATGGTTTCCAATGGTAAGTCGAACGCTAATACTGCTACTTATACTCGAATATACAACTAAGGCGTCTTTGCTCTTGATCTGGGAAATATAAAGGTAGACCGCAAACTTTAGTGTGTCTACTGCCCCAATGGTGACTTTTTATATTACTTTTTCTTGCCTAGAATTGCGCATCACTTTTATTTTTACGCGATTATTTCCTGCTACAGGATGAGTTGGCTACATGAATATCACGTATCATAGCTGATCACACGTGGCAGTTGGAAACGAGTTCGATGCAAATCGCGATCTAGTTTTTCTTCTGTTGGCGGGCGCAATTGACCGACCGTCAGTTCAGTTTATAAAACCACTCACCTCGCACTTCTGAGCTCTGGTTTCGGTTGCTACCTTCCAGCATCGTCCAGTAAAGGGAAGAACAAATAGAAAAATCAAGTGAAATGGATCCAAAAGTCAAAGTAAAGTAAAGTGGAAATCAAGAGAACAAAGGAAGAGTCCGAATGCAATTACGCCGCTGGCCGCGACACCTAGTCATATCACTTAGTGTTTCCAACTATTTGGTAAGTGGGTCGCGTTGACCCCAACCTAGAAGTCTAACACGTCCTACGTGGCCGAGTTCACTGATCAAGGTTTTCATACCTTTTTACCATGTCATAGACTGAACACCTCGACTTACCTTCCAATCACTACCTGCCTCAGAGAAGAGCGTACGCCGAGGAAATCTATCAATGGGCATGCGTAACACATGTTCCAGTCATCTTAATCTGTTCAGATTCAGTATTTGATCCAGAGACTGACCTGTGGTTCCCAGTACCTCACGTCTAACCTCAGTATTGCTGATGCGGTGTACTCACAATGCAATACTACGGAGATATCGGTGCTCGAATACCGACAGTCTTCGCCTATCTTCTACCCTCAACGGCCATGTTTCTGAACCGTATAAAAGAACAGACCTAACCACCGCATTGTACACTTAACTCTTAACAGACAATCGGATGTCACGCCTACGCCACAAATGACTGAGGTGGACAAAACCAAACGCGCCTTCTGCATACACGATGGTACTTTATCCGATATCTATCCACCTGATGCTATGTAACTGCCTAAGTAAGAAAACTTATCTACTTCAGCTAGAGTTTCCCCTGCCAACACGATTTGGTGTTGAACCAACCCAGTCCAGCAGCAGCACTTTACGCATTTAAACGCATCCCAAATATCACCACGCTGTTGTTTAGGTTATCTGAGAGAGCTTGCAACTTACCTGGATTTTCACTCAGAAGAAGAATATCATCTGCGTATTCCAAGCCAGACAGGTTACCGCCTGAGCGAAGATCGTTGCCACTATTCTCACGCGAGGGTAGGGCCACCTCAAGAATCAATTCAATCACAACATTGAAGGGGAAAGGCGAAAGAAGGCAGCCTTGACGAACATCGCTTTCCATGGTGAACTCGGGGGAAAGATCGCCGTAATCACGAACTCGGCTCCGGCTGTTCGCATACAAGAATTGGAAAAGAGAAATAAACTTTTCTGGTATATCCTTCAATAAGGCAGCGCCAGGGAACTGTGCGGTCGATTGAATCGATCAGATCAAGAAAAATAGAGATCGTGGGCCTACGGAAGATGTGTCTGTGCTCTAAGGTTTGTCGGAGAGTCAAGATGTGGTCGATGCAACCCCAACCGGGTCTGGAACTGGCTTGATTCCCGCGAGAACACATTTCGCGTATGCTAGGTAATCGGTGGAGAATAAGCTCGATGAGCAGCTTGGACGCTATACTTGCCAAGCTAATTCCTCTGTGGTTTTCACAAGAGGATCTGTCACTTTTTTGGTAAATTGGCTCAATCACCGATTCACACCATTCCCTGAGAATCTGTTCGCTATCCCAAATAACTCGGAGGAGTTTTGTTAACTCCGAAACCAAAGCTTCATCTCCATCCTTGAGAAAAGATGGAGACAACCCATCCGGTCCAGCGGCTTTGTACCTTTTCAAGTAATCTATCTCCCTCATAACCTCCATTTCTGATGCAGAGGTGATATCCGCTTGCATTGTTTCTCTGGCAGGTATATCTGAAAGGTCCACTGTAGAAGTGGGCCAACTGAATTGTTCCTTAAAGTGCACCGCCCAACGATCGAAACGACGTCCCCGAGAGTGAGTCAGTGAGCCGTCGGATTCCCTAATCAACTCACTTATCCCGGGCGTCTGTGAACCGGTGCCTCTAATCAAACGGCAGAGGTTGCGAGTATTACCAATAGACGCAGCCTCTTCCATTTTCCTACATTTCGAAATCCACCACTGCTCACGGTCTTTTCTCAGGCTCCTAGTCAGTTGGCGTCTCAGGGACTTACGCACTTTATTGAATGTGGCGTCCGGAGGGACGTATCTGCGAACATCCAACAGAGCAACCGATTTTGACGAAATCCGTCATTTGTGAAACCTACTTGAACCAGGTTCCTGTGTGGCATTAGAGGCGGTATACAAGGCCTCCTTGATCTGTTGCCTGCGCTCATCTGGGTCGTGCACATCCGGCTGCATAGATAACCATGTAGACAGCTCCACCTGAAAAGCAGATCGTCGGTTATCGTCCAGAAGCAACTGCGCGGGACGGGTGGCATTAACGTCAGCCTATACGCTCTACATCCTTCTCGACATTGTTGACCCAAGTTTTGAGCTGGCCATCAAGGCGACAGTGTCATCCAGGGCAGGGTTCAGGATGGAGTGTTTGTTTGGTTAGTTCCATCTTTGCTCGCCGTAAGATAAGATCCAGCCACCCCAGTCAGCGACATTGGAGGAAGTTCGAGAGTTCATGAGTTTCAAAGCATCGTCTCTTAACTTGATCGTTGGATACTTTGCCGCGCCATTTTACTTTCAGAATACGCCACAGGAACCATTGGTCGAACACCAGCTTTCTGTCATCCGATTTTCTCAATGGCCAGGTTTCACAGCCATATACAAGTACGGGGCGTATAGTGGTGCGATAGCTACGCATATTAGTCCGAAGGCTGATTTCACTGCGGGTTTACGACGCCCATCGTAGCTGGAGAAATCCTTGTCTATCCATCCATCCTTCGCCTGGCCGTGCGGAAACAGTGTAAAGCCTAAGTACTCGAATGATGGGACGCACTTGATCAGTTGGTCATTGGTGGACAGCTGTTAAGCTGATGACCCTGGGCATGTTGACATAACTTTGGTTTTCGTGGTGTTTACTCTTGGCTTGATGGACTTTGTGAAGAAATTGATTCGATGGAGGACTTGTTGAGGCGTGACAGAGGAGTCCGCATGCACAACAATGTCATCCGCGATGTGCGTCTCCTGACTCAGCTGGATACCAGGGTAATCAGTCAGTGCCTCTCTCATCGTTCAGTCAATCGTGAAGTTAAACAGCGCCAATGAAAGAGGACAGCCCTGTCAGACGCCAGTAGTGAATAGGTACTCGAAGGTTTCTGCGCCATACCTACGGACTCGCAACCTGGTGGACGAATAGTATATTCTCAGAAGCTTTGCAAGTTTATCGGGTATCCCGTCTGATTCCGTTATCGCCCAGAGAGACTCTCGGTTAACTGAGTCAAAAGCAACTCGGAAGTCAGTGAAACAGGCAATGTTTGGCTGCTGGAACTTGTGACGGTGCTCCATTGTTCAACATAGCGTAAAAACTTGATCCACACAGCTTCTACTGCGGCGGGAATCCCCTTGGTTCGGTCCAGTGCGGCGGTCCCGCAACAGAAAAGCGGTTGAGTAGCAGCACGCAGAAAATCTTTCCAGCTGCGTCGACTAGGCTGACCCCCTTATAGTTCTCGCACGCCGATTTGTCCCCTTTGGGATGCGTAGTAGAATAAATATGCCGCAATCAGTCAGAAATACTTCTTCCCGCCACATGGTGCCAAATAGTGTATTTAGCCTGCCGATTAAAAACGATACGCAACACTTGTAGGCTTCTCGTAGTAAGCTGTTTTTCCGAGCAGCTTTTCTGTCCTTCAGCAGATTGATGACTGGTAATTTCTACTGTACTCGGCGGATCGCAACTGACATCGAACGGCTCTGCAAGAACTGAGGGTTGTACGGCCGTCGTGTAGTCCGATGGTCGGTTGAGCAACCGATCGAAGTATTCTACCCATCGCCCTATTTTTCTTTTCTGCTCAAGTATGAACTGACCGACTGTGTCGCATATTCCTGCTTGCAGCGCCTACCCGACGAATTGCGAATGAGGCAGAATAGCTTGCCGAAGTCGCCGATCCCTGCTGCAGTCTCCATTTTTTCAGCTACTTTCATCCAGTACCGCTTGCGATCAGCACTAGGGAAGCGCAAAGCCTCGCGTTGCAATCTGCGGCGTTCGCCACTTCCTGACATCCGGGCTTCGTGTGTTTTAACCGACATCTGAAGTGTGCCCTCAGAGATCCAGTATCTTAGACGTCCTTCGGTTTTCCATAGTATTTTTGAAGCAGCTTCTCTAACCGTCGATTTGTTCATCGTTCACTAATCTTCTACTGGAGTTGCATTGGTAGCCCATTGTTTATTGTGGGTAATCGGGTGGTGATTACGCGTCACAGCGTTTGGCATTTTTAGGGCTGCGACGTTTATGCGGGTCGGTCTAGGGGCCTTACAGCGCGTGGATAGATAGATTCCGAAGCGCGCATGAACAAAAACGTGGCCTTCATCGTTTGCGTCTCCCGTCACTAAGCCGCGGTACGCTCGACAGTCTTCCACAGACGAAGCCCAACTTAACCTCGCTAGGATATGGCCGATCTGTAGTGAATTGCGACCGTCGTTGGAGTACTACGCCGGTAAGTGCATTTCAGGTTGATAGGAACATGTGCTGTAAACGACCATTTTGTTAGAGTCGGTCAAACTGACCAGGCGGTCACCATTTTCACAGCGTTGACCAAAGCCAAATTGTCCCAGGACGTGCCGCATTGACTCATCCAAGGAACCTGTGCAAGCTTCCCAGTCTCCGGAGATAAACAGAATGTCACATCTTTAGATTCGTAGAATTTGTCGTTTGTTTCGCTGTCCGCCGCGTTGGTTGGAGTATAGACCGCAATCACCGTCAGTTTCTGCGGGGAACTTTTAAAACGTGACAAAGCAAGTCCTGCGAAAATCGGCTCCCAAGTGATCATTGCGCTGTTGGCTTTATTGCCAGTGGTGAATTCAACGTCATGACGCCCGGAGTTGTCTGTCGGGCCGCTATGACAAATCCAGTAAGTTGCCTCTTCTGGAACTTTTATGCACCATGCGCCGGAGTTAGGTATGCGGACTTCTGAGAGACAGGCTTTGTCGATGTTGCAGTTGTACAATGTCCTCATTGTGAGGCTTTTTTCTGTCCACGTCTAACAGGTTATATATGCCTGTTTTCTACAGTTGAATATTCTAGCTCATTGTCTTGACACCTCAGCCGCTGGAGCACGAGGCGCGTCGCTTGCCAGGAACGCCGTAGCACGGCTAGAGTGCATGTTTCCAAAACTATTCATAGAGATTCACAGGAATATGGTACGAGGAGGTGCCTCAAGCACCACTCGGGACTGTTGTACTACTCAATCGCCCAGTCCGGAGTAGGAAGTGAGTAGATGGTACCTCATCTGACCTTTTTTGTTCGAGGATGCACCTCTTACCTTTGCACACCCAAGTGCAGTATGCAAGACAAGCAGGGTTATTCCAGATGAGCCGGTGACCTATTATGCGGTTCATACGCCTCTTCCGCAATACCGGGTCGGGTAGGTTGGACAGTTTTCCTTGGTAGCAGTTGGATCAGTAAATGTTGTCTACCCAAACACTGTCTCGCTGCGGTTAAACGAATCCGTTGTCATCGACAGAGTTGCCTTTGTGTTTGTTACTAGTAAATATAACTGGCTCGAAAAAATATCTAATCTATGCTTCGGTTTCAAATTCCTCTTTCACTTCAAGTAATTCCCTAAAGTCGAGCTTCACCGGTATCGCCTGAGACAAGAACTCAGTGTTCAACCACCGGTCACTGATTGTGGTACGCAGCTCCACCTTCATCCCGCTTGCTATCATGTTAGAGTCATACATAATTCAGGTCCCATATTTTCCGGTTGTTCCGCGTACTACTAAAGGTTCCACTGACCACGACGTTCAGCTCTACCGTACTGCTGACCCTCGTGCTTTCTACCTCTATCAATACCACTCGTATGTCCTATATTGGAATGAGATAAAAACTTCACTTATGAGAAGAAATAGCCCTCGATATCCCTTAAATGGCCCGTCATCATCCCGTGTTTTTGGTTTATCCTAAATGTCAGTGTATTCTAGTGACTTGTTCTCCAGCTAAATGGAATTTGTTTTAGTCACCGCTCAGTGCCAGTCCTGGCAAAAGTGAACCACCAAGGACGAGAAAACTGAACTCGTGAAGTTTGTTTAGGTCCGAATTTGTGGCCTATGTGTGATTTCAGTCAAAGTTTCAGAAATATATTACCATGCACCGGGTCTGGAGTCAGGCATGGTACAAACAACACCGGTAGCGGTCGCGTGGTTTAGAGCGTTTGCTTACCACCTCGGATATCCGAGGTTCGAATCCCCGTCAGCACCGGTTACTATGATGGTTGACAGCAGTCCACTATCGTCCGGCTCGTTACTACTTGAAGTCTTGATACCTTATGAGGTTCTTCACTCCGAGTCTCAGGATCAGATTACCGTTTATTCCTTACAGTACAGTGGGTTTTACACTCGTACGAAAGCGTATAATTATAAAAAGCAATAAAAGGAGTAACAAAGAGAGAAAGTTTTCTTTGGTGTGTGACCTAAGTACATGTTAGAGAAACAGTACAGTGAGGGTTAAATAAAATATGGGTTGCACGCGGTGTGAGAGTGTCTGCAAAAGTTCGTGAAGCATGTATTCGAAAGCAGAAAATGGTGACCATGTCATTTAAGGTGTTGTGGACTATTGTACTACTCGGCTGCCCGATCCAGCGTAGACCTGTTTATTCGAGGATGCATCTCTAGACTCTGCACCTGAGTGCATCCTTCAAGACAGCAGAGTTGGTCTGGATAAGCCGGTGGTCAATCGCGTGATTTATTCGCCTTTTCTGGGAAACCTTGTCAGGTAAGTGGAACACAACAAGAAACTGTGACCTTATTTAGTGTGGGTCATACTGGCCGGGTCAGTGGCATCAGCAGATTTGTATGGCGTTTTAAAGCGGCGAACGCTAGCTAAGAGTAAAATCCCATCATATCCGCGAGTACCGCCGCCGATCGTTCGTGATCGCTCATTTTGTGGTTATATCTTATATTCGGTTAACCACCGGAGTGGCCGTCGTTCTATGCGCGACCTGGAGACGCGCCCGGTAGCATACAGCTCTGCTCTATCCGGATCAGACAAACGGAGTTTCAAAAATAAATGTAATATAACTGGTTTTATTTAGGTTCAGATCCAGGGGTAGTGAAATTACTTTGAAATATCGGTCTAGTCTGTTACAATTAGACGTTTAACCATATGCTTTCAGTGTTACCTTTACTGATTGCGAGTGGTTTAGTAGGAACTTATAGATAAAATTTGTCAGACAATCTTTAGATAAAAAATTCTCATTGATCACAATGGCCTTCTGACAGTTATTTTTTGTGCTTCCTTCACCATGCGGTCCTCACCGTTTTTTCTTATAGAAATCGACAGAATCCTTACAGTTTCCAATAAATACTATCTCAGGAGCTCAGGCTGCTACTCTTACCGTTGAATACTTGCCTATTAATCCTGATCTCTGAGACTTTTAACAGTGTAATACAATGGAATCCCATTAAACTGTCACAAAAAAAAGCACCGTAAACTTTGCGGGATTATTTTGCACACGTCTCGTCCTGTCTACACAAAGCTTAATTTAGGATTGATTCAAATTTCTATCACGGAGTTCTTTATCCTATGCCACATTAATCACATTCTTCGTTTGATTGGTTTTTCTACTTTCCAGGCAAAATTGACGAAACTGATTAACTTTTTGTACATTCGCCGCCATTCGACTAATCTGCGCGCTGCGGCACATTTGGCTGCAGCACTAAGGGCTTTCTCACAGGGTCCGCTTATTGTAAGTTGCTTATTTTGGGGTGGTTTGTTTTTTTAACTTTGAAACTCACGTATCATCATACATATTAGCTAATTCTTTATCATTTCCTTTTTCTAGACTCCGGTTTCCATCACACTAGGTGCACAACCACCCGTTAATTTTGTTGAATCCTTTGCGACTGGTGGAGAGTTGTATCGTGCCTCACCTAAGCTACAGCTGCGTCTTTTCAGTCTGTGGGGTGAGAGCCTTACCGCGAACGAAGTCACAGTGAAAGGATCTGGTCTGTACGCTATTCAAGGTCCGAATAAAGTTCGCGTATTAACCGGCCCTTCAGAACGTGGTCTATTCAGTTCGCCGGACGACAAGTGAGTTTGCGCTAATCTGCACCCATCTTTCAAACGCGAGGAAGTTCTAGTTTATTAATTTTCTGCATCTATTCCATCCTCGCTTTTATCGGATGTCATTCATGTGTTCTGTAGTCACGAACAGAAGCCGACATCCTGCGTAGACTATATTGACTCTTTTACTGTACCCAATTATTCTGCAATAGAGCTTGCAACAATTCACTGCCGATAGTAATCGACGCGAGTTTCAGCGCAGTTCTTCGAAAGCCGATTGATCTCTAGTACACATAAGGGAATGGGGTTGAAAAGTGCCTCCAGTTTTATCCTCGCAGGGGGTTATTTGTTACTAATAATACATATATTCTGTATATGAACAGTAGTCGATTTGTTCACCTCCATATATATTCTGTTCGTTCCTCTTACGCACTACTACTACTACTACTTTGTTCAACTAACGATGAATGTCTTACTGAATTGTGAACCGTTTGGTCGTTTGATTGTTTATGTTTTGCTTCTCACCATTTCAACAGATCATATTTTGAATTGTCTCTGGCGTCGACTGACAATTCTTTTCCGGCTCCGAACTGGTATGAATTAGAACTTTCCGTGCAACAAAAAAGCAACAAAACAAAGCGAATGCTTCTTGGCGCCAGCAACGTTCAGGTTAGGAAATAACTAAATGTTTCACTGGTTGACCATCTTTCTTGCGATAAGTCATTTAAAGTGCATTCCATCTTCTTTCAGCTTCCTCTTCGTGTGTTAGCAAATCCTAAGATAGTGGAACCAGTCCTGAAGATCGGGGATGGAACCCATGACAAACATCAGACGGAAGTGAAGTGAGTTTGGACTAAGAAATCCCACCTTTTATTTATTAATTTGTTTTCGTGAGTTCGCGAATAATAAACTGTTTCTTTTGTATGTTTGTGTGTAGCACTGTTTCATCCTTATAAACGAGCTGTTGGTTACCATCCAATAGGATCAGATATCGATTAAGTAAACGTGGACATTTATAAATCGTTTTTTACAGAGAAAATCTTCGCATACTTGTGTGGTAGTAAAATTATGCATACTACAAAAGGCACAATTGTTGTTACATTAGATGGCTTTATGACTAAACTATCGTCAAAAGAAGAAACTGCATCTTCACTGATGGTGCTCGAGTGGTTGTAACGATTGACAATCACGAATAATTACAAAGTTTTTGGAAAATAGATAACCTGATGTTAGTCCCAAATGAACTTGTAAGAAAGTCACAGCTAAACATAGGTAGACAAGAGTTACAAAACACCAATAAGTATGAGAACAGGCAACGAGTAAGAGCACGTGTACAAAGCAGTTTCAATCTGACTACATTCATCTTACCTATAAAGATTTCAAGCGTAGCGAATAAAACCAACGAATTGATGGGTGTTTTCGTGTGCACATTGAAGTGAATAACATATGCGGATACGCATAAACAAGAGGAGTTAACGCATGTTTACAAAAGGTTCATAGTTCATGCACCTTGGTTTTTCAGGCTGTAGGGGTGAACTCTTCGTTGGAGTCTGTGGAATTCATCCTGTGTGGGTTGTTGAGTGGTGTCTTGGATTGTTTGTGCAGCTTCCGATTGGAGAGGTGAATCTGGTTCTAATGCAGGAGAGGGAGACTCGTTTAAGAAATCGCAACCCAGACCTTGTTGCATTCCACTTCTTGATATTTGGGGTTAGTTTTCGGTGAGTCTTTCAGCGTTTCGTGCTAAATGTCTGAGAGATATCGTATCCTCTCAAACGTTAGTAAAGCGAATGCGGGCGTAATTGGTGCCACACTTTCTTACTTCCTCGACTAATTGGCCGAATTTAGAGGATCGGTTGGTTCTACTAACAAGTGCCCTATACGAGTTCAGTAAGCAACCAGGCGGTGACGTGTCAGTTGTGGCTTTTTGATTGTATTGGAGTATTCTCTCATGAGGAGTAGATTTTATCGTCGTGCATATTAGAGAACAAAGGGAATGAAGAGCATCGAGAAAAGCGACTTCACTTAGTCGAATGGCTAGATCTCGAGAGCGAAGTACTAAGATAAGGGCTTTCTAAATACTTCCGTTCAGACGTTCAATTTCACCATTATACTGGACTAGTGGCCATGCCTCTACTGTGGAGAAAGTTTTTCTGAGCTCGTTGGACACGAACGAGGGGCCACCATCAGAATGTACGTAGGAAGGCATGCCAAAAATGGGAGAAGTAGGCATCTGATTACAGGGATAGCGGGTAAGTCTAGACACGCAAAAGCAAAAGTAAAGCGAAAAAATCCATCATTGGTTGTAAAGAGAAATTTATCCCTTGATTTAGACGCCAAAGGCTTTTCGAAATCCATGCTTAAACGCTAAGGTGGCTGCGTAGCTTTCACTAGGGGAATATGTAGTAGATTGTGGAAGCGGGGTGTGATTTCGGCACGTCGGGCATTGGTCAGTGACCGATCCCACTTCAGTTGAAAACTACAGGGTACGGATCCTGACGAATTGTATCATTCTGGTTACCCTGAGATGACAGGGATTCGTGAAGTTGTTTTAGACCGGAACAGGGCACGGATCCATAGAAGCATCGAGACAAACTATCAGTGACTCAATTTTCACGTTTGGAGCGATACACTGTATCATAATGGAAGTCGAGAAGTTCGATTCGCTAGTGTTGAATCCTTTCTTTTTTTATTTCACATTTAGGTGAATTGTTGAATATAACTGACACGGATTACTGACCAGTCACCAAGTGGAAATGAGTTCCGATGAGAAAGCGTTTCCAGTTCTTCGAAACATCTGCGATAGCATGAGCTTATTTCTCCACCGAAGAATGCTGTCTTTCTATCGGATACAAAGTTCTTGAGGAGAAACCTGCTGTTCTGCCATTCTGGTTCAGCGAGGTAGCAACGGCTATATCGGATTCACCGGTTTCTACTCTCATGGTGACACCAAGTTCGATAGTAACGAAGACAGCATTTTCTAATTCATGTTTCAGATTTTTGAATGACGTTAGGATGTCGCTTGGTAAACGGAAAGTTCAGTTTCGCACCAGTGGGCTAGTTTTATCAAAAATAAATCCACTGAAAATAGTGTACGAACATGCCTACTACGCCTTCTTATGTCTGAAGAGTTGCGATTACGGTATCGTAATCTGTGCGATCGGATGAATTTGTAAACTGATGGAGTGACGACTTAATCGATATTCATCGTCGTACGGCGTGCTACCACACCTGACGTATTAGGGCCCTATGTTGTTCTCCACTTCAGGTTTCAGGGTCAGGTTGCCGGCTATCCCTAATAGTGCAATGGACTTTTCAGGTTATGGGGTAAACCCTTTCCACTGCAGTCATACGCATGCTTGTTATAAGATAATGAATCTTCAAACAGTTGCATTCTCCATTTGTTCAGTTCTAGTAAAATCGGTGAACATTTGTCGCATTTACAAGCTTTCTCGACTAAATAAGCAGGTCGATTGTAAGGGGAATAAAAGCAAGAAAAATATCCACTGAAAATGCTGATCAAGATGCGCTTTGGGGCGGCGTCCACCGTTAGCTGGCACTCACTCTTTGCGGTAACCAATTAGAGTTAGTTGACAACTACAAGTACCTCGGGAGCTTGATTACAGTTCTATGTGGTGTTGGGGAGGAGCAGCTATCGCAAAATGTGCGACACATGTAGCGACGCCGTTACACCCGGCTCTGTTAAAGGACAGGGCACGTCACCGCGGCTCGTATTGTTTTACTCTACGGTTGCGAGATCTGTTCACTTCGCATTGATGATGCTCGGCTTCTTATTATGTTCGACAACCGATGTCTCCGAAGCATTGCTTGTGTCCTATGGGAACATCGAGTGAGTATAGACGAGGTGCGCTGTCGTGTGTTGTGCACGTACGGCCAACCTCTTAACGAAGTGATCGCTCTTTACCGCCATTTGGTGGCTCGATCATGTTTTGCGAATACCTGTCTATCTTCTCCCTTTCAATGCGTTATTTGCACGTGCTGGGCAGGGTTGGAAGAAACGACGAGGTGGTCAGGCCATAACTCCGCGTAGAGGTATAAAGTTGACATCAGTATTGGTTCTGGTTGTTGCTCCATATCTTCATGATTATGGTTCAAGGGGTGAGGATTGTCGTTGGTTAGAGACGTTGAGGGACATGGCTAAGAATAGAAGTCAATCGCGCGAATGCTGTTTGCCCTGTATTTTTGTAGTTTTTCTGCTGCTTCGACGACATGCTTCATTTTAATTCCATTCATATATATCTTTATTGATAGTAAGTAGTGTGTAAATGGGTGGACAAAATTCCCCCGGAAGCACGAGACCGGTTTTGCGGTTGTTACCGCTTATCAGGTATGCTTCCGAGAAAATTCTGTCCATCCGTTTACATACTACCTGCTGTCAGTATGAGCGATTGCCCATGCAACCTCGTTGTTCGTGGGTTAGCAGTGACCCGGACAAGAATAACTAACAAAAATCAGTTGTGATTCATTTGTGGGCTCGTCAATAAAGAGTATATATTCACACACCAGACGATTCATCGTAGATACTAGCGACAATGTATCATATATATATATATATATATATATATATATATATATATATATATATATATATATATATATATATATCCTAGGACGTGATAAATTTGATCTTCTTGTTCTCGAGCCGTTTCTCTTTAAGTGTCCAGTCAATCGTACCCCGTGATTCCTATCTAAAATTGTCCGCTTATTAGTTGAATTGTTCCATAATGTTGTGATATCAAGAGTTTCAACCTATTCGTAAACACACAGTATAATATGATGAAGTCTTCAAATTTCTCCAGAGCTGTTCTATCGTAGGGTAGCATTCGATGCATTTAATTCCTTTTATCTGTTTTGTTATACGAAAATTTTTTAGGCTCGAACCCAATTCACGTACCACCGGTTCTATCACCGTCGGCCAAAAGATGTTACTTTCGTTCCGCTTGGTGGATAACGACACTGATGAAACGCCGTTGACTGCACACCAGGCGTTCGTGCAGTTCACCCATAAAGAGACTGGGCAAAGTATTACTTTTGTTTGCCATGAGATTGTCGCCACGGGAGCTGCGAACGCCAAAGCTTATCAGCTAAAACTGGTTAGTCACTCTCTGATTTTCGCTGGTTTATTGGGTGGGTAAACGCGCGCCGTATGACGACAGGCTTGTGATTCGTATCTCATTTTCTGCTATGTATTCGGCTATTAGTTGTCGAACTTTTCAATAAAAGTCCATGAATAGGCATGCATGGTCCAGTTCAGTTTGAACAGCCGGTACCCGTGCACCAACTGCGGTTATTCTGGTGGCTTACTCAAAGTTTTTTAAACTGGTTAGTTGCTAAGACGGTGACCTCAAATAAGATATCAGCTACAATAAAAACTGGGCTTTTTGTAGCTGGGTAGGTTGAGTCTCACGACACAGGTTGATATTCGATATTTCGCATACAACTGTTTTTCTAACTGCCTTCCTGAGTTCACGTATTTACCATTATGGCTCCTCAAATAACCGATCTGTTCTTTATTCACCATGTTTTTCGTCTCATTATAGTCCCATTACACACATTTGCTCTGTTATATCAAGTCTTCCATGTGATTTTCGTGAATTTAAAACTGACTTGTTTTGGGTTTAATATGTATTCAACATCCCATAAATATGAGTTGTCTCTGCTATTTTCACAACTCTCGGTCTCTGCTTCCACCCCCTCATTTCCACTCAGGACCCCGAAAGCTCTTCGGAAGACTTCGACAACCTAGATGGCATTTACAAAGTGGAACTATTCGTTGGTGATAGCCTTTTTTTAAAGCCAATTGTATGGCATATGGTAAGTTCATTGAGTCCGACCTCGTACGCCACCATTGGTACGATTTCTGGAGTCGATCAAAGAGCAGACAATCTGAAAAACGCATTTGGCCTACAGGTTTTTTCCGCTTCGTTTGTTGTTTGGCCATGCATGCTCTTAGAAACGTTCATAGAGCATGTAGTCTCGTCCCCGTTTTCTGTGACTGGGGGTGGTCAAAACGAGCATCAAAGCGGACTAATGGTTTTTGAGTTTCGGGTTCGAATCTCATCACAGACGGTCACTTTTAACATCCCACAGCTTATAATCGTAATTGTGTGGCAAAAGAAAATAATGTAGAAAATAAGATCAAATAATATCTCGTTACTGCAGCACAGAATGAGTGGTCCGATACCATCGTTGAGTTTCCGCTCCCTTCTTCAATACGAAATGGATGACCGCTGTTCATTGTATTTTCTTTTGGGAAGGGGAACGGTTTTTGTTTTTTTTTGCAGTCTGTTTAGTTGATCTTATCCTATAGATAGTGCTTATCGATTCTTCTCGTCAAGAATACTGTTTATATATATATATATATATATATATATATATATATATATATATTCCCGAATTATAACCATGTGTGACTTGATTATTCCAATATCTAACTAGGCTGATTGTTTCGAGAGATCACCATATATATATATATATATATATATATATATATATATATATATATATATATATATATATATATATATATATATATATATATATATGAAAACAGGCCGTTCTTGGCAGTACGATCTTCTCAGTTTGTTTCACACTTATTAATCACACACTGGGGTTTTGTCATCGCTAGCTGCACCTTAGTTAAATAACTGAATTCAATGGGGGGAGGGGAGATTGTCTTTCCTTGTTTTTCTACCCATGTTACGACTGAAAACCTCAGCATATTACCACTGCCTGGCAGGCCTAGATCACACGTAGGTTCACTTTCACTTGGCGACTTTTGACTAGAAAGTATGTGCTTGTTGCAGAGATAAAACTTGAAAACGTTTCCAAAAGTAAGTAGTGTTTCTCGATGGTTTTTAACAGTCGTTGAGCTAGGATCACTACAAACCTGCCCTAGGCGTTTAGAAGCACAAAATAAAAATTCCGCGTTCCATACATTGTTCTTTTCAGACCTCGATAATCAGTTGTTGTTTCTCCCTATTGAACACAAACACAGGGCAATTAAGAACTCACTCATCTTTCGTTTGCAGGCTGACCTCAGTCTACAGTTTAGCGGGCCCCGTGGGTCAGATAGTGCCAGACGTATTGCGGATGCCGCTGATGTTTCTCGCCAAAAATCCCCGTCTGCGGCTGGAATGAAACGTGCAAACGGATTGAATCCGCTCATTGGCACAGGGCCAACAAAAGCAAAACCTGGCATCGAACACGTTTTTCGCCCACCAGAACGACGCGCGCCTCGTCCATTGGCTTGGACTTTTACCGCACTGTGTGCCGTACCGTTGTTAGGTCTTCTGATTGCCGTAAGTTTTTTACATCCTATGGGCGTATTGCTATCAAGCGCTTTCATTTCGAGGCGTTTTCTCACTTTCTTACTGGGGCTCTTGATGGCCGGTAGTGATGAAGCGATCTACATTAAATTGCTAATTCTTGTTCTCTGGATTTTTTTGTACTCTACCGTCTGTGATTCAGCACTCCATGTTTCGAAATTGTGGATTGAATGTCGCAAGTAACTGTAATCCTCTGTGGTCCTAACAACGGTAACACTCGGTTTATTAGTATTATTGTTCGAACGTTGAGGGTTAAAGGTTTTCTCGAGCCAGTAGCTCTGCCCTTAACAGCCAATAACTCAAGTGATGGGTCAAACGTCGTGCGAAGGAAATCCAAGGTCTAACGCAACCTTATATTCCAAAAGGTTTACACGTCTTTCCGAGTAACAGTTGCGTGAATTATGACAAAAGGAGTAACATTACTTAGCAGTGAGCCATATCTGCCACATCATACGTTTCACAGATTTGTGTGGTGTTTTTCTGCAGGAGGTCGTTTCCGGAACAAAAAGTTATTCAAGCTCCGCCGAAGACCGTCTAGAATCGCTTATTCGGTCGTCTGAAAATCAACTTTATTCACAAATAAATACCGGAATGTCTGTTTTCTCGCGACCCGAGGTTGTTCTTCGGGGTGCACAGGTCTGTTTGGGGATGGGGAAAAATTAGGACCTCACAACACTATCTTTCTCATTTCCAGCTATTTAGAAGAAATTCTTCGACTTTTCATTTTTCCGTTTTGTTGCATCATTTCGTATACTTTTTCCATTTCAGTGGGGCGTGATTGGATTCAATCTATCGAATTTCAGATTGTCTTTATCAGCCATCATTTTCCACGCTGGATTTATCGGTGAGTGCATTGTCTTCAAGCGGGCGGAAAATGCCATCTTAAAATCTGCCTTGGGATGAGAAAAAAAACGAAATTGGTAATATAAAAAAGCGGTTTCCATTAGTCGATAATGCTAAGGCTTATGTTGCCTATTGTTTGAGGTTTGAGGATGCAGCAAACCAGATAGGAAATAATGAGAAATGTTACACCCAAGATACTCGGGGTTATTCTTAGTTGGTTATATGGTACTCACTGTACGCCTGTGAGAATCGGTGGAGGTTGTGTTAGCCAATTCTTTACTCTTCGACAAATATCAGAACCTTCGATAGGCTCGCCATATCCGTTTTGCCGATCTAAAAGCGACTTTCTATTCACTCAACCACACGGCAGTATTGAGTTTTATTGATCACTTCAATAAGTTAACAAACTCACAATTCAGCAACAAAACATACTGCAAAAACTGTTTCAGTCACCGAGGCTCATGCAAAGTTCCTGTGATTTGCATTTTATCAATCAAAACTTGCTGAACAAAGCACTGTAGAGTTGCGGTAGATATTTATACGGGCGGGGGTAAGTATAAATGCGATACGCGTAAAGAGATGTGAAATCATGCAGCTACAGGGGATGCATGAGGTTCCCAAGAATCTTCGGGGCGAACATTTTGACAGGCTAAAATGCGTAAATCGCATCTTTCGGAGGTAGGAGATCCTATGGGAGTCAAAAAATATGGCTACTAACAGCCAAACCGTGATGATGTAAGATAACGTTTTTCATAAGTCTATCAGGGAGAGCAATGGTGTACGATTGGAAGAAGACATTAATAGACAAAAAAATAACAGCATGTCTGGCACCGAACTGCCTTAGTCTACAAACTTGAAACAGTTTCTTTGTGCAGTCCAGAATATGGGAAGACCATAATACATTCTCTCCAAGTGTAGCGCCCAAGTATTTGATTGAGTTAGCTCTGGAAATATGAATAGTGTTGATGACAGACTGCTCATTGAGGTAAGAGGGACGAAAAAGAGAGGAAGTACATTTATAACGTTTATAAATTTTACCATGTGAGCCAAAACGGCACGAAAAGTTCTGAATATTGCGCAAATTCATAGAATAACAATAACATACCTCAAATTGTGAACAAACGGACCACAGAAGCAAGACAGTCAAACAAAGCTTCAAAACGCCCAGGCAACAATATATTTTTCATTACACGATCGTACATGAGTGCAATGGAAGGGGTATATTCCCATAGCCACGGACGCCCACTACTTTGTCAGGTATAACCGGCAACCAAACCCTAAGACTTGGTGTGGAGAACCACATAAGGCCCCAATAGGTCAGGTGTGGTAACCATCCGGACGACAGTGAAGTGCTGTCTACCATCAAAGTAACCGATGGTGGCGGGGATTCGAACTTCGAACCTCCGAGGTGGTAATCAAGCGCTCTAACCCACTCGACCACCACCGGTCATCCTCGAGATGGCAATGCAGGAGTGAGTCACATGGTTTACAAAGAAGGTCCTTATTTATGGAAGGCATTTTAACTAATCAAGGGTCAGAAGAGAAGTAATTGTCAAAGAGAACACACACAAACGGGGTGAAGAACAAACGGAATAACATGGCTATGAGAATGTGTGTGGTCGTAGCGGGACGGTCAAAATCAGCTATTCGCACAAACAAGGCAGGAAGAGAGGGAGGGGGTGGTCGAGGGAGGGAATTTCGTCAGTTAACATAGGTATTCATCATGTAAAAACGACGGGTCGTGGATACCAGTGGGTGTGGACATGGATACACAGAGAGAAAACGGTTACATAAGAGATAAAATCTGGTAGGAGCCAGAGTTCGATACAGCTAGTTAGACCCGACAAATGAACCCCACACAAATACCGATTAAGGTCAGTCAACACTTGTCATAGCAACAAGGTCAATGGCTGTGTGGCGCAATGGGGGTGTACAAAAATTACCGCGCTGGCGTGGTGGTCAGCATGGAAACTGGTTATTTAGGTGCATGGGAAACAAACCAACTGTTTGGTAAACAGAAGATGAATTGTGGTGGATAGCACGGGATCTGGACTAAACCAGTTTAAAGGAGTTTCCTAATATGGCGGGCTGAATTTCCATGTCCAATTTCAATAACACTTTGACTGACTGGAGGTGGGCGCTCAGAATACCATGTCATCGGTGTACTTAAAAGTCGTGCAGTCGATGCAGTAGACAAGTCAGTAATGTGGTGAAAAGATAGAGGCAAAAAACGGCACTCTGAAGAACACCAGAGTTGTTAATTAGGGGTCTCGATAAACTTATACCAACTTTAGTACCTCCAGTTCTGTTGGAAAATTAATCTTTTGACCGAGGAAGTAAAGAAGTGGGACGGCCAAACGATTCCATCTTAAGTAGAGAACAAGGAACTGAGTCAAAAGCGGAGAAATGATCGACGAAGATAACGTGAATTGATTTCACGGAACTATTCTAACTGTGAAATGAAATAGCAGACCGAAGCAAATGCGTCCAGAGTGGATCTGTTTTTCTGTGCAAAATGATGGGTTCATTAAAACAAAAAGAGGCGATCGCAGCCGGCTGAGGACAACGCACTCGTTCAACTGGAATGCCGAAGTGATGGCGATGAGACGAAAACAGTTGGATAAAATGTTAGAAGTAGAATAGTTGGGTATATATATATATATATATATATATATATATATATATATATATATATATATATATATTACTTATGGGTTTCCAGGAAACAGGAATAGCACTGACGTCAACGGATTTGGTAATGAGAGAAGCCATTATTCCGGATAATGAACCTGACCCATATTTGAGAAGACTGGGAGGTAAGCCGTCTGGATGCACAACAGAGACTGTGCTGGAGGTTTGAAGTAACATTGGCACATCTGAGGAAATTGGCTCTATTTCTGAGGGAATAGAAAGGTTGAATGATCGAAGGGTATCCGTAGAGGGATGAATAAACGCGGCACTCAGGCTGCCAGCATCTGTATTGTGGTTTATTGGCCATACCCGTCGCCATATTCCGTGCCAGAGAAATTTGTTATTCGTAGTACGGAAGAACTGGTGAGCAAATGACGTATTCAGCCGTTGTGTCTGTTGCTTGATCAGGATAGAGTGACGTTTCAAAGAAGCCCGTTCGTGTAATTTATCGGCACGTTCTTGTCTTCTTAGTGATTTTACTAGTGGAAAACCTGTTATATGTCCTTATGCATAAAAACCGAAGCCGATTCAGAGCTTACCTTTGTCTTTCGCTCTTGTTCACTACGAGAGATAGTTTACATCGGGGTACTGTAATTTAAGTCGTTATTTACATGGCTCCAAAGTCCGTTACATTGTCATCTAAGAATGATGATACTGGACTTTTCCAGGTATAAGAATGTCAGGTCTTTGATGCGCAGAAGATCCCGATAAGTCTGGGATGCGTTATCTATCTTTCTTAGGGTGAAGTGTGACCGCATAACTGATGCGGTCCGACGCAAAACCTCATGCTAATGGGAGAAACAATAAACCAGATAGGTAAGTTTTCCTGTTAGACTAGGTCGCTTAAAAAGCAATAAACGCCCTGCATTTCCATCTCACCTCGTGTCTTCAGAGATTTAATCTCCGACTTCTACCAAATAGTAATTAGCGCAACTACATCTTGTGCACAGTTCGCGCTTTTTTAATTCAATTAGCAGAAGCACTTAATTCTCATTTATTCCGTAAGTTTTCGTGTCCTTCGCTCTGCGTTCTTCGGTTTACGACGGAAAATCCGCCGGCATGGTAAGCATTATCATTCTTTACCCTTTATCTCGATCTGGGGAGTTGCTGAGTATTCTTTTTTCTCTCTTCTTTCCAGCAATCCTTGTTCTCTACTGCGTCTATTGGTACAGTTTGGATATGTTCACAACTTTGGGTTATCTTTGCGTGCTTAGTTTACCCACATTCCTTGCCGGTAATTCGGTTCTTCGTGCTCAGCTTGCTGCACGACAGGCGTTATCTGGTTCGAACAAAAAATAAGACCCGGATAGTTCCAGTTTTCTGTGTTATATCTCTTCTGAATATTGTTCACCGGTAAATCACTGCCTGTATATTTGTACTCTTCGAACGTGCACCTGTGGGTTTTGTCCATCTGTTTGTTTTTTATTGTGTGCTTTCGTTGCTTGTAGTAAATAGAATGTATTTTGGACGTGTAACCTAATAATTTTTTTCGCGCAGGAATTATGTACAGCTTTTGTTCGGTAATTTTTGCCAGTCGTTATTTCAGTCATCTGGTGTGAACCTAAATTATTCACGCGGGTGTCGGAATATAAATCGCCTGCCACTCTGATCGTAGCAAATTCATTCGCAATGGCGATTGACGTTTCCAAGGTAATGGGCCTTGATATACCAAAAAACGGCATTTTGTATCGAGGATTACTGTAGCAACAGAACGAGGCGAATGTCATCGAATGGGCCCAAGGAATAGACAATGAATATACCGGAACATCCCGCAGCAATCTTGTGGACGGAACTCAGCGGGCGCTCAGGCGGCCAGCAAAATAGCCCACGCGAGGGACTACCGAGTAAGCTGGCAACCGAACGTAAACTGTGGGCAAAAGAATCATATTAATGGCGGCATTCCCCTTGGCCAAAGTACTAAAGCAGCCGGAAAGTCGGTGTTGCTTCATCGCGGTCTGGGAAAGGAACCGTATAGATGGTTATGCATATTTTACCGGTTAAATACAAGCGTGTCCCACCCGTCCTGCTTTATTTGTTAGTTGGTACCGTGACCACACACGGACGACGAAATAGCTCCTGGTCTGTGCCGTTCATAGATAGAGATGTAGAGGCGTGGATTTTGAAAGGATAGTGGTACGTAACGGTGTACAGGAAGACACTTTTGTTGACGCTACTTGGGGCATTGCAGATTGGGCTCGCCAAGGCGGTGTGCAGGATGTTCTTCGAATTTCTAGCATCACTACTGAAAACAGCAGCAGCAGTTAGATTTTGGCTTTAATTTTCCCTGAAAGGATGGCGTTACATGGTCCGCTTGAGAAAACGGTGAACGACATCGGGATTTACAAACTATACGTTCAAAGGTGCTATTTTTACCACACAGTGATCGGATATAGCTATCTACGCAAGTCGGCTAGACGGTTAGGGGCACATAAGTCAGCATGAAGTCGTTCATTGTGAATAAACGGGTCATGATGGTCAATTTAGCAGCGCCTTGCATAGGAAGTCTGTCAAATTGCAACCTAATGTTTCGGAACCCGGATCAGTTCGAAGTGTACCTATAGAATAGCAATCTCTTTCATAACTTGATCAGCGACATGTCATCCATTTCTGGTCTGGCGTGCCAAGGCGGTGCACAACGTGAAAATGAGAGACAATGGGCCTCATGTATCAAGAGTTGCGTGCGTGGCTGATTGAGTTCACGCAGGAAGGCGATCGTCAGAGGGCCATGGACCGGTTCAACAGAGCCCAGTAGTACAGTTACCAGGACGCGGTTGTCCATCATCAATACATTTTGCGCCAGCCATCAATCGGACTGCCTGAGACAACCGAAGTAACTGAGGCACATCTTGTTCGTGATCGTTTTGTTCAAAATGTCGTCCCGACTGTCTAGGAAAGATGCAAAATGGCTATTGCGCGAGGTGCGAACAATACAGAGCGCTTGTTGACGGTTATGCGTGGTGCTCAGGAAGGAGCCATCGGAGCTGGAACTCAAGTTGCAGGGTATTTCTGAGGAAATCCAGCAACTGGAAGTGGAGCTCGATCGACAGGAACAAATTCTCAATCCATATTTCAAGGAAGGGGTGTTTTGTGTGTGACAAGGGGGGCATTTTTCCCTTATGTTGTCCAAGGAAGCATGTTTCACTTTGTTTTTCCTTATCGGCAGTCAGATCAAGGGGGTGTCAATCGTTGAGGTCGTAATTGTAGCGAACCTAAAATTTCTGTTGTAGATACAGGAGCTAGAGTATTCTCGACACCTCAGTTGGAGGGAATTTCGGTCAAACCATGTAATACGCAAGTACGCGCGGTGATCCGGGAGGCTTCGCGAGTAATAGAGAAGCAGCTACTGTCGGTTCAAAACGGTGATGTTCGATTGACGCGTGAGACATTACTGGTTGGTGGGGTTAGCTGAGACGATTATTGTGGTTGATTTGCTGCAACGAGTCGGCGAAATAAGATTTCTATGGTACGGCACCATATCAGCCCTTCTTTAGTCTTAATAACGAACCGAACGCCATGATATTTCGTATCATGTAGTGTGTTCCGATAACCATGAAGGGCAATATAGCTTGTGACTGAATCACTTGAAAAAAAAACTAGTTACTGGATGGCACACTTCAAAACCTGAATTTTACAGGTAATGACAGTAGATACCTGTCCATTACGCAGTTAGATCAAACAGCTATTCCTCATTGGATTAAAATACTGAACTTGAAAATTAATCGGAAAACTAATTGGTGTAATACGATACTGAGACTAGGGTTGTTTGGGTATTCGCCCACAAAACCCGTCACTTTCCTCGAAAATCATAGTGCAATTGAATTTGTTCGTATCAAGTTGGAATGCTTTCATTGGTCGCTGATTCCCACGGATCCAGAGTTAGTACCACTGAGTTTGATTGAAAATAAGTCACTTCGTCCATTTCCCAGGGAACAACCGCTGTCAGTATAATAACTGAGTCATGCCTCTATCTATCTTGCTGCACGTCAATCAATTAGAATCTGATTAGAAACACAAACGAAACAGATTCAGACGCTAGTTGATCCACGAGTTCGACCGAAAAACCAATTGATCAAAGCAATAAAACCAATATGATGATTACCAGTTTGCACTTAAGAAGTAGGAATGGTGCAGAACAGTTATGAGTGAAAATAGAAAGAGAAAGGCTGAACTTCAAACAGTAGGTTTCGGAGAGAAAAAACGGAACAGTGCTGCGAAGAGTCAAAATTGATCACTGAAAAGGCTCAATTGTGGTGTGTCTCCGTCACATCCCTAGATGATTTCGCCCCTGATTTATGAGAAGTAGGGAAACCAACATACTAAAAACGATAGCATTTCTCAGTCAAGTTCGCCCTGCCCGGATGTCACGATCATCTATACAATGTTCCATCGGCGAACCTTGGGCAGGCCTCAATCGGCGCTGATAGTCGGATATGTCTGAAGTTTCCTCAAGTAAATTCAATCTTGTGATTTGTTTTCCCTTTTTCACTGTACCTTTTTTGATGATCTTTGTCATTTTGTTCGTCGGAATGACATTTCTAACCGACGATAATCCTCATCCCTTGGGCCCCAACTACGAGTGCGGGAAGTGGCGACCGCAGCCAATGTTGACGCCACCTTCGTCACTCCTCTACGCGGACTCATGGTCTGACCACCTCGTCGTTTCTTCCAACCCTGCCCAGCACGTGCAAATAACGCATTGAAAGGGAGAAGATAGACAGGTATTCGCAAAACATGATCGAGCCACCAAATGGCGGTAAAGAGCGATCACTTCGTTAAGAGGTTGGCCATACGTGCACAACACACGACAGCGCACCTCGTCTATACTCACTCGATGTTCCCATAGGACACAAGCAATGCTTCGGAGACATCGGTTGTCGAACATAATAAGAAGCCGAGCATCATCAATGCGAAGTGAACAGATCTCGCAACCGTAGAGTAAAACAATACGAGCCGCGGTGACGTGCCCTGTCCTTTAACAGAGAGCCGGGTGTAACGGCGTCGCTACATGTGTCGCACATTTTGACGAAAGCTGCCTAAGCTCTCGCTGTTCGTGAAGTGAAATTGAACACCTCTTTTCGATGGTTGCCGGTGGAACAATTTAACGAAATTGACACCCCAGTATGACGAATTCGACTGCGAGAAGTTTCAACTACCTTGTATTATTTCAAAGAATCCGAACAAACTACAGTCTCATATTTGAGTTACACTGTGGTTTTCGTCAATTTTACCGCCACAGAGTGCCCGAGGGGATCGTAGGGAATTTGTCCTAAATCAATCTAGGAATCAATTCGTAACTCAATACCAAACACTCGGTTGTCTAATCCGGATAGAGCAGAGCTGCATGCCACCGAGCCCGTCTTCAGATCGTGCATAGGATGACAGGCGCGAATAACCGTCAATAAGATGTGCTCACCCAATAAGCGGCCGTGGACGACTGGCTACAGTGCTTCAGGGTATGATAGGATTTAACCTCTCGTTAGTATTGTCTACTCTAATACCCCCCAATAATCTGCTGACAGCACTGTGACCTGACGGGTGTGGCCCGTCACCAAATAGGTCCATAACACATTTTTGTGTTCTATTTACCCAACAAGATTTTCCAGAAGAGGGAAATGAACCATACCACTGAGCACCAGATTATCTGGACCAACACTGCAGTCTTGCAAGGCGCGCTTGGCTGCACAAAGGTTAGAGATGCATCCTCGAGTAAAAAGACTCAATGTCGACTGAGCGACCAAGTAGTACAACAGCCCACTGCACCTCAAACGGTCTACTTGGACCCAAACTGTGACCCTCACGAACTCTTTCGAACCCACACACGTACAACCCATTTTACATCTAACCCCCTTTGTCCTCTTCTTCCTCAACGTATTTTAGAGACCACAAAACGTGATTGGAGAAACTGCATAAAATCCAGTTCGCGACACCCGTCTATCACTTATTTTTACCCTTTTCTGTATTTGTGTGATTGATACCATGCCTGACTCCAGACTCGGTGTACACGGATAATGGTGATAACAATACAAGGCTAAACAGCGTTTCACAAACCTATGAACACAACAAAAGATCGATCAGATTCTCAGAATGACTGTGATGATTATCTCTGAAATGTGGCTATGCTAAAGAGGCGGAGAAGGAGAGATATGATCGACAAATTCTTGACCGACAGGAGGAATGATAACATCAGCAGCGAGCATTTTACTGTCAGCCGGTTGTACCGTTGCACACATTTCCCATTCTCATGCACTCTCTCACTAGTTGCCACTCTCACCTCCGATTGTTCTTTGTGCTCATCGATGGACTGATATCCACATACGTTCATTTATCCATATCAACTACTGATTGGTTACTTTAGTCATGATAATTTTGTAGATGATGTCGTAAACATACGGGCCCGACTGAGTGCTACCGTGACTTCAGCAATTTCTTGGTTGTGATCCGTGACGTGAGCATAGTGCTATTCGATTACTGAAGTTAACATTCGAGACATCGGTAAATCGTATTCAAAATACAACTGAGTCAGATTACGGCAGGCTTCTTTTTTCTTCGGGAAAAATAATAGCAACAATAAAATCTTACTCATATTCAGGTATAAAGGAAACGGTGTCTACGAAACAGACAAGTCTTCACACGACCCGGCCTCGACGGTCGCGTTGTACCGGAGTTTCGTAGTTTGTTGGATCCGCGCTTGCTGATGCTGCAGACCCGGGCGTGGGCATGACAGTAGGTGCTGTACATAGTTAGAGTGAATCCAATGGCGTCCCTACTTCCATGAAAGCCCGTTTTAACCTACCTATGGAAACCGTTTCTCGTTTATTCTTAAGTGCGATGATATAACACTTTTCTTTCCGCTCTAGAACTCGATGCGGGCCTGAATAAGGAGCCTGAAGCGGATGCCGTGTACTGTCCGTACACAAGAGGACGTGTGTGCAGGTGGACAGCTCCTTAAGCATGTACGCTGGTATGTTCTGTTCTCTAGTCGATGCTTCGTGTAGGTCACGCATATGCTGAGTTAAGCGTTGATTCTAGTAGGAATAATTGAAAGGCTGTGGTACAACCAGCTTTCCTGGCAACAGAAGGGAATACCCAAACAATAACTCGTTCGGCGTTGAATGCAGGTCGGCTTTCACCGGACTGCGAATACCCAACAAAACAAAAGGAAGATTCTCGTTCCATGCGAAGTTTGCATGAGCTCTTAAAGCTGCTTTGAGTTGTTTATGAAAGTGCTCGATTAAACTGTTGGCAGATGAATGATACGCCATAGTTCTCTTTTTTTGCATCCCAGTACATTCATCAGGGAAACAAACGAACCTTGGAAATGGGTTCCTCGATCGGTGGTCACAATAGCGGGGCTACCCATCGTTCAAGGAAAGCACGTGCTGTTGTTTCGGATGAACAGTCACTTAAAGGTATCGCCACGGCCCACTTCGAAAAACGGTAGATACATGTTAATAAGTAGGTGAATCCCCTAGATAGAGGCCGAGGACCTACTAGATCGACGTGCATCTGGTGTGGTGAACGTGCGGAGAGGACTTTTTGTGCGCCTGTGTTTTAGATCGCTGACATCCTAGACAGCTACACGCCCATTCACTTATGTTCTTGCTTATTTTTGGCCACACGAAACGCTCAGTCACAAGTTTAACCAGGGTGTGACAATCCGTGCAGTGTCCTAAAGACGCTTACCGTAATTCTTAACTGCGACCAACTCTACGTTTGACTGACTGAGGCGGTCTGTGGAGCAAGGTTGAACAGTATTTACCTGTGCGCCGGTGTCTACTAGGAATCGTGTTCCGGATATTCTGCCGGCTATAAAAAGTAGTTGACTGTGAGCGGAAAGGCGTGGCACGGTTGTCATCTGCACCGGTCGGCTTACGCGTTTCCCTGGTACTCAGGTTGATACGTCCAAGGTTTAGTGCATATTTCTGCTTTATCACCGTGGTTGCAGTGGTACCAAAACGCACCGGGGTTTGTAGGACTACAGTGTCGTGCACAGTTGGGGCTACTTGCTCTGCGAGATACGGAAGTTTAGCGTGTTAACCTGAGAGGATAGTAGCTCCATCTGCTTAGCTAAACGCTCCATGGTGTTAACATGGTCTACGTCAGGGTCCTTAGCTAAGTGCTACACATGGGGTAAGGCACGTGCCTGTAACTCGATCAGCAGCTTCTTCTAATTCATCAAACGCTAATTTAATCCTGAAACAGCTAATGTAGCTTGAATTTTACTGGGGAGCGCTTGCATCTAAAGCACGCGTAACATCGACTTTAAGGATAAAGACCTGTCACCGGATTAAACGGAGAAGTTGCGTCGGGGTTTGGGTTCCATGGTCACCGAGCTTGATGCCGGACGCCAGTTGTTTTAACCGATGTTCCGCTGACATACCAAGTCTCCCCAGTATGGCGTCCCGCAGTCTATCGTACGGGCTCTCCTCGGGTGGGTTGCATAAGATTGCCCTGACTACTGGAGTCAGAGCCGGTGGCAAGTGCCCCACCAGATATGCAAACTTGATAGATTGGCTGGTTATGCGGGCCATTCGAAATTGTGCTTGTACGTGAACCAGCCAAAACTCTGGGTCCGAGGGTGAGAGCTCTGGAATCCTCATGTGTATTGGAGGTATGCCGGACTGTTCTACGTCTACTACATCTTCAACGTCTAATATTGATGTCTCCCGCAAATTAGCCATTTTCAGCAATGGATTGAGCTTAAATAAGTATGAGGATTTTTTTGACGCAGAAATGGACCAGGTTATTCAATTGGATTATGAAATACTTTTATGAGATAAAACGATTGAAACGCAGATGAAAATAGTAAAATGGAACGGATTCACGTCAGTGATGAAACTCTCAGCAGGAAATTCAAAAACTGCCTGCGTGCTGAGATCACGTCAGGCGAACCAGTATTGCACGCAGGGCTAAAGAGACGTGGTAGATAAGTACAGTCAGAAAAACCAAAGTCGAGCCACAGAAATGTTTAAGGGAACCTGCAGAGCACAGAGTAAGAAACGGTCCGGAAGGACTCACAAGAGAGTGTGTCAACTTGGCGGTCAAGCCAGGGACAACTTGGCTCGGAGTGACAAAACGAAGTTTATACACGGGGTGGGAATAAAAATGATGATTGCCGGAAATGAATGCAGTGTCACTACAACAGCGAGACTATCTTGATTCAGCTTCTCAGGCCTCAGATATGTTGGCTACGTTATTGAGGAAACTAGACTCATGTCTTCCTTTTTCACATCTCAAGTTCCACTCCTCATTCACTTACCTTGTCAGGCGCTTGATCTTTTTATGTGTCCTAACCTATTTGCCATATGTCTTTGGTGTTAGAAAACTTTATAAGCCCATTACCAGGTCATCTAAACTCTGATCTATCACCTTGCAGTGGCATACTCCCAAAAGTGTTATGAAATGCGTGTCATTTTCCCTCACATATTCTCACTTCAAACATGCTCATGCGTGCACTCAGACTTGTTGCAGTTCTGTTATTCCCTAACTCACGATGATTTTGCACAACTCAATTCCAATATCTCAACCCACAAAGCGTTTCGGATAACCGAGGTCCTCATTGCCCAAAACCCCATACGTTTCCGCATTTTTTTCACTTTTTGAGGAGGACATGAACTTAGTTATGTAAAGGCTGGAAATGCGACCTGGTGGATGCATGCAGCAATAATTTGATTTGACTGCTATGCGATGCCACTGATTGCATCAAAAACCACTTTGAGATCAAACACAGAGACTGTCAATGCTACCAAGTCCCCAAATCTCTCCGAGATAATCGACAAACATGCACGACGGCTCTTTCGCATCAGAAACAGTTTCGCCGATTCCACCGACTGCTCCTTCGGTCGCCACTTATACAAAATGGGAATGAACTTGTCATTGAGAATACCACGCCGTAATCACAGAAGCAGATATAGTGAACCCCATTTGCAACCACCGATTACAAGGTTCGACAGGACACGAATATGATGTAAAACGACTTGGATCCACAGCGGTTAACAGCGCTCGTTTAACTATGATTTTTATTTTACTTTCACTAGTATATCGCAAACAGAATTAATATGGTGGTCAATTTCTAGTTCTTCTTCTACCCTGGTCGTGGGAAGCACCAATACCACAAGCAGTCGCCTGACAAGATACAAAACCAGTTTACCGACAAGAATAGTTTTCATCACGATTGTCGTAAAAGTCTCATTCTAGGAGATAGCGGAAAGCTAACGACAAATTCATCAGGAATTCAAACTTGCTCCTAGTTGACTACAAGCTTTATGTGTCGTTGAAATCAGAAAAAATAACATTAGTTCTTAACACTGCCCAAGAGTTCTTGCGTGCCCCTGAAACCAGGCGTGATCGATTTCGATTCTCAGAAAAGTGGATATGATGCCTTAGATTGTATTATTATAACTAGTAGTACAAACTGAACGGTAGGATGAGATTGTAGGAGGGAATTTGGTATGGAAGATTGAACCAACTTCGCGGTAAAACACGACAGTTTTGAAGAACGTAGTAGTTTGAATAGTGTATCTAAACGATAAAACTCATTCTATTGAGAAGAAATGAAATTTGTTCTCAGTTAATCGGTCTTTGGTCGTACTACACTTCGCATTTAAAATTCGATCAAGATCCAAGCAAGCGTAGATGCCACTCCAAGTATCGACCAGCTGCTGATGGGTTGCTTACCCGCTCCAATGACACCGAAAGCTCGAAAAACGTTTCTTCCTGAAAATTGAAAAAAAAATATTACCATTGAACGACGTGACAAGGAAGAAGGAAATTCAAGGAAAATTGCATGTTCTGATGAAAAATGGATCACGAAGGATCCAGTTAGTCAGTAGCCTCTCAAGACGATCATTCGAAGTCTGGTGATGGCTAAAAATGACCTGTTCTAACTGCACACCCCAATGTGCGACGAAACCTATAAGAAATAATCAGGGAATTGGATTATAATCACCAATGAATGTTCACTTGTAGCTATCAGAATGAAACTACTTTTCAGTTGATGAAAAGGTTTGACGTACAGCATTACAAGATTTCATTTAAACCTGTCGTAAGATGAGACCAGATTACTAATAATAATGTGTCACTTAACATTTCAAACCACGTCAATCCTCATCCCTCGCCTCCCAACCAGGAATGCGCGAAGCACTAACGAAAACCAGTGCTGATGTTACCTCCGTCATATCTCTATGCCAAGTCATGGTTCGACCGCCGCCTCGTCTCTTCCGGCCTTGATCAGCACGTGCGAATTGAGCTCAAAAAGGTAGACAATGAGCAGGCATACACCAAATTTGCCTGAGCCTCCAACTTGGCCATGAAGATATCGGCCAGAAGTGGACCCAGGGGGGATCCCATTGCGACACCATCTTTTTGTCTGTAGTATGCGCCATCGAATAGGAATTGTACATTAAGTGTGCACCTCAACAGCAATTCTTTTAGGCTATCCGTCTGAATTTGTATCGATATACCTTCTCGCTCAATGAACGCGCAAACAAAGTTCACCGTTTCTACGAGGGGTACATTGGTGAACAGAGATTTCATGTCTAATGAAAACATCTGCTTCTTTTGAAAGTTCACATCTTTGATGGCTTCAACGAACTGGAAGCTGTCACGAAGCCCCATTTAGGTGGGTCGAACGACAAGGCATTTATCTGAACGCATTAAAGAGCATCTATCGCCTTGGAGTCAACATGGAGGATGATGGGCTGTATCGAGCTCCATTCTCGCTCATCTGTTAGACACAGGGTTGATCGGGCTACATCATTCAGTGTCCTATACAGGGTTCAACCGAATGAGTCAAAATCAGTCAGATATAGGACACTAGCGACGGCTGAGGCAATCAGCATCCGGCTACTGCTGACCAAGCTTTGTTCGCAAAAGAAGCTGGTCGAAGCACTTGAACTTCTGTGGCCGAAGGTCGATGACGTCATGCTCGAAAGTGATGCCGACCCAAGTCTTTGACGACAACACGTGATTTTACCATGTCCCCTGTTCATCTATCGATTAGTCGGCTAACCAATCGAGTGACTGACTGACTGATTAAATGTGTCCTTTTCCTTCCCTCATTTTGTTTCATATAAATGTGATTGTAATTGGCTTGAGAATGAAACCATCGAAAACATGTTTGCGTATGCCTTGCTTTCCGATGTTAATCAAGGGCTTTTTCCTTTTTCTCAAGGATATATATATATATATATATATATATATATATATATATATATATATATGGCTTTGATACGCTTCCTCTCCCATCAAACGGAAATCACCTCAGCATACAGTACAGACATATACGCGAAACATTTATCAATAAGAACTAAGATTACTCTTCAATAACTGACATTTTCTAGTTCACTTCTATTGTCCTTTGTCGAAGAAACAGGAATACATGATTTCACTTTATGTGTCCAAATACCCGAACAGGAGTAGATGTCTCTTTCTTTCCCGAAAGAACCGGTAAATTTTTAACTTTTGTACTGTTTTGATCAACTGCTATTCCGCCCTGGCTGTCCTACTACCTAACTTTTATTCCAGGTTTGACCGGTTAGTCCCACAGATAGACGGAAACGCCATTAGCTAAGTCCAATACTCCCCTCATCTGTAGTACTTTACCAACTGTGGTACCTAGCTTTAGTTGGCTAGTCATTAGGCAACTATAATGTAGGCAGTATTAGATGGGTTATACATTCTTCATCACCCACTCCGCAAAGTCTATCACACTTAGACGTCAACTATTGGAGTCGTTCCATGTTAAAACTCGTAGCTTACCTTATTCCATGTGTACAAATTTAAATTTCACATTTCCCTTACAATGGAAGTCATTTAAATACTCATTTCGCTTTGGTTTATTCAACCATCAGTCTCGCACTTGCAATGAAATGAGCAATGACCAATCTTCAAACAGTTTGCAGTCTAGCTATGTCAGAAAATAGGTTACTGAATAACTGGTGTGAACCGATATGCGGAAACTGTCAAGAACAAATACTATTAAAAAGTCAAAATAATGGTATTTGGGAAGACATCGTCAAACTTACTTCCGAAATAAACGGGTTGTGTAATTTTCCGCGAAGTCGTATTTTTGTCTGTAGTAACAAACACATCTCCCTTACTATCCGATGGTTGTCTTCCATCTTTCGAATTCCTTTGGGTTGCTACGCTTGCTACCGCATCTGCGGTGGCTTTAATTATTTTCCCACGTGCTTGACTTTCAATATTTCCTTTGGTCTGTGCTTCAGGAATAGACTGTGATACTTCCTTCTGCATTTCCTTCTTCAACTCACTCACGATAATAGTGCTCGCATTCTTTTTTTCGCTTGAAGAAATTTCTGTTGACGTTCCACTCCCCGATGTTGTTGAAGCAATCTCAGTTGTTGCTGCATCGTCCTGCTTTGGAATAGTTTCAAGAATCAAATGATCAGATTGTCCCTTTTTATTTTCAGAAACAGTGCTCACAAATGGTTTTGGTCCCGCGGTGGTGGTTATAGATTGGATCGGCTGACTCGTTACTTTTTGCTCTGCTGTACCCATGCTAGTGCTCGTATGGTCTGTAGATAAATTTTCAGAATTAGTAGTCGCCTGTTGACGAGAAGTACTAGCCTCAATTGCTGCAGTGTGCGCTAACTCTGCGGTCGAAGTAACAGAAGTGCTAACAGATTCTTCCGCATGAGTTGGAACAATAGCCGATTGAAATGACAAAAATAAAATCAAGACGACGAGGCAGTATGTGTCGTATGCTTTGCTCAGCTTCATCGTACTCGTTATGTTCTGCGAGAAGTAGGACTACGTTGTTGCAATTTCACGTCTGATTCAAACAGTTCATTATCGATTCAAACCAAGTCACAGCCCGATCGATATTTGACCGTGTATGAGTCAGGAGACCTAACCAGGTTTCGCGTTGTCCAACAAGTGGAGCATCTCGTCGCGCCGATCATGCACGTGAATCCGATTTGTTTGGAAGCCTATACCTGTTGACGGGGGAAGAAATCCACGGTAGTATTATCCGTGCATATTTTCCACTCGCATGGTGTTCAGTAAAACTAAATATCCTCGAACCCTCGAGGTTTGATGACGATGGAAGTACCGTGAAACAAACGGCTAACATTCGATAGTCCGATTCGAAAATAGTAGAACCATTTTCCTTTTTTGAATTTGAGTGTTTACGTTCATTTTCTTCTCATTATTGCTGATCGAATTTGTGTTCGATATGTCGTTTTGTGGATGAATACACCGCCATTGCCTTAGGTAACCAGTATCTATTTACCATCGACATATTTTTGCTGGTCTTCCAAACTCCTGAATAATTTCTAATTTAATAGCACCTTTTGAATGTAAAATATTGTGTTTAGAAAATCGTAAAAGAAATGGATTCACTGTTTGAATGGATCCTTGTAATTTGTGGTGGCTACAAAAGAAGAAATACGGACAATGATGAATACTAAGGAAAGTTGGTACACGAAAATACAATGCAGTAAGATAAGCACGATGTGACTAACAAATTGTTAGCAATGTCCCGGAAACACATATGAAAACTATCACATACATAATTTATTCTCCAAAATAGTTTGTTGTAACTTTTGATCAGACATATTACCTTTGTTCAAACTGGATTCCAATAATTGCAAAATAAGCTTCCACGCAGAAGACGGTGTACCGATAAACGGTACAGTAAACCTTATCTATTTGATTGTAACTGCCACAGATCTCAAAACGTCCATAAACGACGCAGGGAGGACAAGCCTTAGTAATCACTTACAAATTCGTCGAAACAGTGTGTATTAATTTGTTAGAACAGCAAAACGTTATGCACAATGCATTAGATAGAATATGGGAGAATGCGTGAAATGTACATGGTGCCACAGAACTCCTCCTAGGGCATTTGGACAAAAATCCTCGATATGAAGGTGTTTATGGTTCATAATGTTGGAAGCGAAATAGAATGTTTGTGGTTCACCCAAAACGAGTCCTGGTTTTTTGAGTTTGAACTTCTCGGGGGTTCTGTGATGATGACAATGACGGTTGAGACGCTGACCACTGTTGCCTCAATGGTGGTTTTGGTATTCATGGAGATGAATTAGAAACTTCTGACCTTGTTGGTACGAAAGTAGAAATGACCGAATCTGGTGCAGAGGTACGTTCAACAAAGGTGCTTTGAGGCGATCTACACTAGTGAAATCATGATGTCCCGTGTGACCAATATTGAAGTAGTTTCTTTATTTGTCGGAATTACTCTATGAATAGGTAAGGCACTGGAAGCTCTCAGTAGGGTCCAGTCCGGAACTAGAATTCGTTCGAGTGATAGGACACGTAATGATGGTACCGAATTCGAATTTTAATCGGCGGAAGTACGAAAGTACAAGGAATCAGTGATACGGTTAAACGAACAGGTTCGAAGTACATTTGCAACCACCACATACCCCGCAGCTGGAATCAAATTCGGGACTTCTGTAATTGGGCTCTGCTTTGTTAAGCAACCTTTCGGACCTTCGAACTTTTTCTGTTTGATGATTCCAAAGGTTACTTTCTGAAGCGGACTCGGAGACACCGGAATTGATACCTTCACAAATGGGTTCAGAAACGGGTGTATTAAAAGTAATTTGATCTAAATATCTGCCGCGAGCGGAGCTATCATAATTGAGCACAATACCTCTTGAGGGTCTTATTTCATTTCCCGATGAGACCACTTCAGCAGATTCCAAACTCAACAAGTTTGTCCTCAGGACTCGATTCTTCAACAGCATAGTCAAACTCTCGCCTGCTCCATTTTTTATAGACAACTAGGTGGAGTTAACACATGTCGACATTCCAGTGACTTTAGTCAAGCGGTTATCTTCCTCGCTGAAAAACGACTTCTGTTATCGATAACGATTGCGTCTGGAGCACATTCTCGACCGAAAGTCTCACGTAGAGCCGCAATGGCAAAATGGCTGGTTAGAATGGTGTTGAAGTAGACTTCTGGCAAATGATAGTATGAATATTGCGTAATGCCTGTCCAAGAACGGGTGCAAACACGTTGCCAGGTCTTCGATGACATCGGCCATGTTTGTGAATGAACCTTTATGCATTCAACTGGCTCGACTCCGGCTTTCAATAAATAAGTCGAGCAAGGGACTTCTTTTACTCGCTACCTGAGTGTCCGGAATGTAAATCTAAGACTGCTGAGCAAAACGGTGGAGGTACAACAATTCTGTAATTCATATATAGAATACCGTCACATGTGACAGAAACTTACTCACGACTTTTGTAGAACTCCGAGAGCTAACCTTTTATATCGGCTAGCCGTCCCGGTCGATTAAAACCGAAGATGGCATGATAGTATTTCTTCGTGTCACAAACTAAGTCCGACCCACTAATCGGTACTTGCTGTGTGGGAAGAAATTCGGAAGTAGGAGCCTCTTCTGACCTGGAGTAAACAGACGAGTAATTTGGATGCAGAATGAATTTTGCTGAATGTTGTATGAATAGGCAGCTAAAGCAACACTCCATCGTTAAGCCATGGTTGCTGACAACTTTGCTAGAGAACGATGCGGATTGTAAAGGAACTTCACAGTCTGTCGGAATAGTTGAGTGTGTACCAAAGAGATATTTGGGGATGCGATTAACTGCCCAAAATACAGGTAACGCTTCACTTTGGGTTTGGGAGTATCCGCGTTCGGCAGAACTGAGATGTCAGGAAGTACCCAAAAACCGATCCACCACCCTGTTTTGGAATGGCTCAAATGCCGATAGGTGAAACTTCTATAATAACTCTGGGAGGCAGCATATACTGACAGAAAATTATGTAGACTACCTGAGTGTTGTTCGTGCACTAATACCTAATACAATGTCTGTTGAGTGACAAGATCAAGCAATGGGACAGCTTTGATTGAGAAATTGTGAATAAGTAAGTTGGGAATAATACCAGAGGGAACCCAAAAGTGAACTCAGTTCAGCAAAGGGTTTTGGGCAAGAGACATTAGATAGAAGTGCAGAAAGCTTGAAGTCGGGATGAATTTCGTGTGCATCAACCAAATAACCTAAACAGGAGAACACGAAGGCAGAATATACACACTTATCAGGATTAATAGCAGCTGTATGTTTATGCAAACTGCTAGCGTAGTTATTCCAACTTCAACACTAGAGAGTATCTTACAGCCTCATATCTGTTGCTTGTGGGGCGCTTAGCGCAAGCTCTCTAATTATGAAATCAATAACTTACGGGAGATACGTACTGCCTCCACTCGCACTCCAGTGTGCTATAGCTTCATTTCCGGTATCCAGCCGATCAGGTGAAGCCAGGCTGTAACTGTTAGATCGTGTAGATACTGCGAAGTCGCCTTGTAATTGGTCAGCATTTTGTCTCCCAATGAGTACATCCTTAGTGTTGTATATAAACGAGTGAGTACCAACCAAATGTAACGGAATACATTCTTGTAGTTCTTGTCTGGTCTTGTCGCTGTTCCAGTGCTCGTAGTCTGAGTCCAGATTATTTCATTACGTACGGTCGACGTAATGATTATTATTCTTTCCCCGCATTGCCCGATGACCACACGTTGTGGACCCTGTGACCTCGACGTTCGTGGTTTCTTAAGCTCCGTCTAGATCATATCACGTTTGACCTTGCTCTTCGTTGGCTGTCACTCTTCTGTACCCATCTTACTCAGACGGTGCCTACCACACGGTCATTCTACTTGGTGCTTGCTAATGCATTCGATTACGTGCACAACATTTTGGTTTGACTCGACTACCGAACCTGTACAATGGATCTAAACATACATCTTCCTACTCCCTTCCGGTGTGATCCAACAGCACGTCCTGCAGAAACTGCATCGGTACAATGAAAATTGACGTTCACTAATCACTTGGATTTACTACTATCGACAAAGAAATACAAGAACAGTCAGATATTAAAACTTTGTGTCACCTTCTCGGCAATGAGGGTCAACAGCACTTAGAAGCCTTAGATCTACAGTCACAAGATTTTTGGATATCCTAGAAAAATCGTAGGGATCATATACCACTGTTTTTGAGGCTCGTTTTAAATCCTGTCAGCTGAAACAAAAACCTGCAGAAAATCTTGTAGACTTCGTACATCTTCTTCTTCAATGGGCACGCTCTTGTCACTCTTCTATTGTGCCAATGAACAAAATTGAAACTGTCATATTTGTCCAAAAATTGATCTCCGGGGTGAGTGACAATCAAATAAAAGAATACTTGTTGACCGAGGAACCTGTAAAACTTACATGAGATAAGAGGTTGCCCGAACCGGAACATTAGCTGCAGAACAACCGGAAACGTTCACAACCACTGAAACCTCATGTGAAGCTTATCCGGTTCGGAGATCCTTAAGTGACCCAGGAACCACACAGAAGTGTTTTCTTTGTGGAAGTCTGCAACACAAAGCCAATTGTCTGACATGTCCAGCCGGCAATGTAGACTGTACAACCTACGGCAAGTGAGGGCATTACGCCCGTCGTGTTGTCCTTCTCGTAGAGTCTCAAATGTGAACTCATCCCATCCTGACTTTGATTCATCCTTGCCTGCAGTTGAGAATCTTTATTCAGTTAAGCGCGTACATCATACTCCCTCCGTACAGGATTGTCGTCCCTTAAGTGAGCGACTCGCAGATAAACGAATCCCGAGCTCCAAGGCAGAGGACACAAGCTCGCTTTACTACGAGTATCACAGAAAGAATTGTCAGACAATAACAATAGCATACCTCAAATTGTGAACAAACCGACAATAGAATCAAAACAGTCAAAAAGGGCTTAAAAAAGCCCAGGCACCAGTAGATAGGAAATTCTCGAGACTGTGACGTAGGAGTGACTCAAGTGATTTACGAAGAAGGTCCTTATTTATGGGAGGTATTTTATTCAGTCGACTGTCAGAAGAGAAATAATTATCAGAGGGAATACGCACAAGCGTGGCGAAGAACAAAAGGAATAGCATGACTATGAGAAAGATTGTGATCGTAGCGGGATGACCAAGTTCAGCCAGTCACGCAGAAAAGGCAGATAAAGGGAGAAATATAATTGCCTCCAAAAGTTTAGGCCTTGTCAAGTAACTCGGGAAATTGTGAAGTAATAACAGAATGGGTCATGGATGCCAGTGGGTCAGTGGGCTTGGATTTCAGAACTGGGAAGAAGGGTTACGTAAGCGATAAAATGTTTAGTATCAGAGTTCAATTCGAACAGACAGGACCAACAATTAGACAAATGACAGCTAAGGTCAATCGACGCCTGTCGTAGGAACAAGGCTAAAATTGCGCTACACGATGGGAATGAACAAACAAATTATCACGCAGGCGTGGAAGCGAGGGTTGGTAGTGGGCGTGGGAACTAGTGGTCAACGTGCTTGGAAAACAAACAAACAGTTTGGTGAACACAAGACAGGATGGTGATAGATAGCGTGGGATCTGGAATAAACCAGTTTAACGGAGGTTCTAGGTATGGCGAGCTGAATCTCCATGTTCGGTTTCAATAAATACTTATACCGTCCTGTCCTGATTTTTGGAATCCAAACTGCCGTCATCTGACATTCTTCCAGTGACTTTCGTTGTAAATGGTCGAAGGGCGTTTGTTGATATAGAACTAGATTCAGCTTGAGCTCCTCAACGACCCAACGAGCAATTCAGGTTGGCTTACCTCAAGCCGTAGATTCAAGCAAACCTGGATACGCAGTGGCTATGGGACTGACGAAGCAGCCTCCTGGTCCTCCAGGTCGAGGGTCTATTTGAGCTGACAGCTCAGTCGGTAAAATCAGCGGAAGAATGATTGATCCAAGCAGATGGACCTCGACTCAACCACTCCGAGGCCTTACAGATAGGTTCTTGTTAGAACTTAAGGCTTTGGTTGAGAACTCTAATCGTTTTCCTGCTCAGCAGCTGGACATCCTAGCGGTAGCGGTCAAACATCTTCCATGAACTGACCGAATACAAGAGTTTCATGCTGCGTCGGTCTCTGCGCGGAAAAATCAGGACCGCGATGCCCATTGCATCGAGCGGGGTGAGTAGTGATAAGTGGGCTATTGCTCGTAATTCCCTCGCATTTATTCAACCTTTATCTTCTGTCCCCAACCACCTCTCTTTGCCCCCTCTATCTACCCATAATGCTCCCACTGATAACACTCCCGACGCTCGCGACGCCTTACTGCCAAACGTTTTCATAAGTAATCCTCACTTTCGTAACTCACACTTTCTCAAGCCTCATCAGCCTCAGAATCTCAGCTCCTTTAACGTGCGTACATTTATGCAGGCCGGTCAGCAGGCATGCCTAGCCCTCACAATGAACTCTCTGAAGATTGATGTACCCTGCTTAAGCGATACTCGCGTCCAGGATCCGAGCAGAAGGATTCTACTAACAACCCCTGTTGTTTCATCGAGTTATTTCTTGCTCACTTCAAGAGACGAAGCAGCTAGAGCTGCGGATAAACTTGGTGTAGGAATGGTTTTAACTGACAAGGCTGAAGTTGCCCTCTTAGACTAGATCCCGGTTGACAGTTGCTTGTATGCTGTAAGACTCCAGGGGTCAGTTGATATTCGAAAAGATATCTGTGTTAGGCGCAGTTTGTTTGTGATCTCGGCGTACGCCCCAACAGGCTGCATCTTTGACATGCAGAAGGATGATTCCTATGAAGAACTCATCACTCTCGTTCGCAGGAGCAAAGACTGTGAAACTGTAGTGCTAGCTGGTATTTTCGCGACATAGGATGGCAAACTTGGTGAGTCAGAAGCTTGTTTAGGTGGGCATTGTGCCTTACCCGCTCAGCGCACAGACAACGGGGATAGGCTTCTCCGGTTTTGTGCAGACAATCGGTGGTGCATTTCTGTTCAGAACTGTAGATCCCACTGGTCTACGTACACAGAGTTAGGTCATGCATTAGTTGTAATGCGACTATCACTCCAACTGCATGGTCGTCGGCTTGAGCTGCAAACACGGTTAGCCGTACAACGTTTGTCTGATCCAGAAGTTCTCACCAGTTATGAACAAGAAATAGCACATGAGCTAGGATCTGCGACGAACAGTAATGTAGATGAGCAGTAGGCCCACATGCGGTAGGCAATGCATGTGGCAATAGGTTTCTCTTGTGGTTTTAGATCCGATGTCCATCAAAGACACTGCATTTCTCAGGAGTTGATGAATTAGATGGAGCAGTAAAGTCAGCTCACGAAATGTAGAGGTGGATAAGATACGGAAGCATTTACAGAAGCAAATTACAGAAATCCTTAAGGAGAATGGCGAAAATTGGTGGGTGAAGGAAGCCGAAAAATGGAAATAGCAGCTGCTTCAGGTAACAGTCAGAGACAGTTCAAACTTATTCGGAACACCAGTGGAGGGCAAACCTCGATCAGTGAAACGATATGCGATAGAAATAGAGAGTCCATTCATGGTAATGTGCAAAGGCTAGACCATTGGGCCGAATACTTCCAGGAACAGTTTAGCTGGCCACGCGCTAATGTAGTCACTCTTGTGTCAAAAACTGCGATTCCTTGGGGAGTATCATTTGAGCCCCTATCGGAAATGAAAGTGTAGTGGAGTATTTGATTACTGAAGAATGGAAAGGCGGCTGGTCCCGATGAACTTATCTCAGTTCTTTTCAAAATGGGCAGTGACGTGTCGAGAAAATCACCTGCGCCGTGATATCTGGAACAAGGAGTATATTCTGTTGTTATGGGTCGAGTTGATGGTTGTACCAGTCTTCAAGAAGGGAATACTCAATAACGGTGGTTACCACCGTGGGATCGGTTTAATTCCGATAGTCATCAAGGTATTAACTTCGATTTTGCTGCGCCGTCTGACACCGACTGGCGAGAGTAACGCCCACGAACAAGAGGCCGGATTCCGCCCAGGTCGAGGAAGCATCGACCAGATTCTTACTTGAGACGCATCACACACACCGTCGACCGACAACAATGGTTTTCCTCGGCTTGAAAGGCACCTTCGATTCAGTTGACCGAACGGTGCTATTCAGTGCTTTGCATGGAAAAGGTATGCCACCGAAGTTCGTAAATCTACCGGGTACATTGTACTCTCATACTTCTGGTCGAGTAAGGGTTTACGGTGAACTATCCAGTCGGTTTGAAACTCTCAACACAAGGTGTACCTATGGCGTGATACCATGCATTCATTCCGTTGCTCCAAGGGGGACAGTGTGTCTTTGTCTAACTGCCACACCCACTCCAGTATTGTTAGATTTTCTGAGGCCACTCCGATACTTGCGAATCGCACACCACAATACACTTTTCTTGTATTCACCGTTCATCTAACGACTCCGTCCACGTCTGCAATGCGGTCGCGTTATTTAATGAGAGTTATCGCACCCATTCACGTTTAAGCATCAAATTGCTTTCTTGGTCATAGATATTCGCGCGGTCCGTGTGTGTGTTGTAGTTCGGTCATTCGAGCATACATAAACCCACAAACACGCATGTCCCATTACACTCACTCCATCCATCACTTTCTCCAGTCAGTCCGTATAGGTAGTTCTCAAAATCGATGATTGAATCACAGGAACATTATTTCGTTTTCTCAAACTTTGCTCACGGAGTTCATTTAGTGCTACTCAAAGTGAACCGCGGCTGTCGAATTGAGTACAAGTGACCTTTCCCACTGTAATGGTCCGGCCCGAGGTTTACCTTTCTCAGTTACGCAATCAACTCAGTGCACAAGGTAAGCCTTGGAGAAGCGAACGAGCAGCAGTTTAGTTTATCTGTTGTAACAGCCGTTCTCAGTTCAGCCGTGATGAAGGTCATGTGCAATCCGGGCCACTGCACCTTAACACAAAAACGTGTGCGCATTTACCACAGCTTTTGTGTATATGCAGGTGAGAGATAAATAAAACGCTCTCTCTGATAGTCGTCGTATCCATCACTTCATCGGCCGAATTACCGCTTCGGATTGGCATGAGAAAATGATAGCTGCGGTGGAAGAGATTGAGATAGCAGTGGTGTCCATTCCTACTGATAGGTGCACTGACATGGGTGCACCCTTCGTTGACCTTTTGTGTAGCTCCAAGTTTGTGAATAGGTGCTGATGAAATAGCCGCCCATCTGTTTCCACATTTGGCAGCCTATAATTGGTCGCCCCCCCCCCCTTCCCCAAACATTGTACCATTATTACAAAATAAAAGGAGGCAAATAAAATAAGACAAAAAGATAAATGTAATACTGCAGATGATCAAAACTGATAACAAACTGTGAATCAATTGTCTCACACCTGATCTGCGGCCGCGCTTTCCAGTCTTTCCACTGTTAAAGTAGCTCTGTCTCTGGCTGATCTAGCAGTGTACTGGCAGGAATACCAATACATTGAGATAAATGGGTGTTGGTAGTAGCTTGTTCGACATGGTCTTTCAACTCGTGATAAGGGTCCTTATTACCAAAACGTATTCTATGTGTTTCTATATCCCCTACTGTTACCGATATGATCGAATTAAAGAAACAAAATGACTTTTTTATTCAGAAGGGCAGGCGACTCCGCGGTTCAATAGAACCGTCTGCTTCTAACAGCAACAGATTACCACTTTTCAATTTCCTCAAATAACATCACACTGTAGTGTTATTCCAAGATTTGGTTACCCAAAGCAAAGTGCTCCTCCGCTAGGAAACCGCTTAATTTAGGGCGGGAGATACCACTGGATAGTGATATAACTCTAACGAACCTTTGCAAAATGAAAAAAACATTCTCACTAGAAAGCCGGCAAGAATAGAGAAGGAACAGTGAGTTCAAATAAAATTTTGCCGACTTGTCCAAGATTTTCCAAAGTCACCCGATACGACTTACCAAAACGATAGGGGAACTGCTCATTTATGAGGTCACACGAACTATGTCCAAAGTTACACTACGCAAGCAAATGATCATGCACATAATAATTGCATTTACGGTGTATTCCGCCAAAAAAGTGAAGTGACTTCCACCCGTCTCTATCTGACAGCCCGATAAAATCTTTTGAATAAAATTATTACAATCACGAGATCAAACACGGTAGAGATTTAACCCGTAGTCGGGTTGGAGGTTGGTTTGGCAAACTGATAGCATACCACTTGTCAGAGACTAGCAAACGCCATTAAGTGGTTAGTCCGCAGCATGGAAGGAAGGTGTTAGAAGCCGAACCACTGCACTTGGCCATTTAGAGCGTATCGGGTTTCCACGGTGGGTTACACAACCACGAGATTATTCCAATCAGTGATCATATGCAGGAAGATATGACTATGTGACATGAGAAGCTACTATTTAGTTGGACAACTCAACAGGCAAAATGATACCATTATTCATAGTATGCGCCTAATTTTCAATCCCGATGATCGTTTTGATATTCAAGTTAGGCTGTTGCAGGAATCTCTGAACCACAGTAATCAATGAAATTTACTGGTTGATACAAGAGAATAAGATCCACTAAATACTCACAAAGTCATCAGACCAAAGTGAATATACACGAATGAACCAAGAACAGATTAACGATTGATACTGGGACAATGGATGATATAATATCGAGTGAATACAACTTAAATTGTTATTTCACTCGGATACTCCATACAGGCGCTTCAAAACTGAACAACAAGGCCAGTTTATTAGCAATAGGCCCGTCCATGTTGGTTGATATATCACCAGCAGCTCGGTGGGAGTACTTCGGTAGCTTTGTACGACCGTTCCGCGCTAAAATGAACCATTTATGACATTTTAATTAGCAAATTTCGGTATTGGTCATCGTCATCTCAAGCGGACAATCCAGAATTTTTCGCCGGAAGTCAAACTTTAACTACTTGCAGCGTTTTCAGTAGCATATATTGAAATTCGACCCTCCAGGAGTGGATCCACTCCCACTAAACACTGGCTGAAAATCGTGCAGTCGTTTAAACTTTTTGTGAGGTCTCAGCTATGTGGAACTGAGCAACGATCGAACGGGCGCTATTGTTCAGTGCGCGCCAATCGCCACAAAGCCACCAGTCATCAGTTGACTTTTTTAGTGTTTTGTACGGAGAAGCTCACGAACTTGAAGTTGGTCTCATGATACCGAGATCCACCATGTGCTGATATACGTCCATGCTCCACTCCGAAGTCAAATCATTCTCAGCGACATTGCAATAGAGTGACTGGGTCGTTTTCGCCACTCTTCTCAAAGGTGGAGTGACCTGTACGTGTTTTTATGACAGAGGGATTTCTATAAATCAACCATTTGATCAGCGGGCTGCAATTTTCCGTGTTCATGGATCGGTTTGTAGGTAGGACCGCATGGGTTCGGAGGCACAGTGGTACCATGGAGAGCTTCCACCCTATCTAGTCTGATCCCGATGTCCGTGAAAGCTTCGATCTAGTCGAAGTTCGGTTTTCACTACTGGAACAACCGTTAACAGCCAAAAAGTCAGGTAACCACCGAGTTTTAGAGAAAAATTCAGTGGAGGGTACTTGTGATCGCTTGATCGCTGACACTATTGTTCACTGACTGTAGCCGATAGGATTGTATTGCAAATAGATACACAAGTGTGCTGAGGCGCACTCTACTCCACTAGACAGCCGAAGTTCAGTTAACTACCATGGTTTGGAGAGAAAATTACAGGGCAGGGTACCGTCGGTCATAGGATTAGGAACAGCATAGTCCAATAATTTTTACTGACACGAAGTTGATTTATGTCATCCGAATGAATAAACAAGGGCACCGTGATGCCAACAAAATCAACGTGGCCAATGGGGTTTATCCATTTGCTTGTTACCACAACTGAATCGGTTGAGAACTGCACTATAACGGGAAGTCAACAGGCACATTTTGCCTCATCCGTAATTAAAAGAATCACATTTTCGCCTAACAGGGTAGAAAAAACTGACATTTTCATTTCCACCTACTAATCCATTCAAAGATTTTATTCACAGATCTGAATGTCTATCAGGGATTTCCAACGAGGCACTTAATAAAGTGAGGATGAATAATGTAGAATGGCAGCAGTTTTCTCGTCATGTCACTTCGTTTTGTATTTCTCCAGAAATTAAGCCACTATTGTAGAGCTTTTTCGAGAATTCTCGATTGACGGTCAATGGGATTACACATCCAGTTTGCTGAACAGTCTAGTGAGTGCGTATTGCTAGATCAGTATTTTGATTTCTGCTGAATTCCTCGATCACTTACACTTCAGAAGCTTCAATCCTATTTTCGGGACGTAACCAGAACACTAGATCTATGAAGCTGTCTTTCAAATCCCTAGTAAATAATTTCAGCTTTATTCAATATGCTGATCTTTCGCACTTTACCTCTTATGATAGCGACTTCCTCACTAATTCCCTTGGCGTTTTAATTGAAGTTGGCTTCGGCTACGTTCGTAATCTGCGGCGAACATAGTAAGCAACGGATCTGTTTATTACCACGTCAGCAAACATACGTGAGCGGGCAAGCAAACAAACAGGTAAGTATATAATATGATTCATCATGCAGCTTGAACGCTCAACTCACCATTGAAAACCATGGAAGCACCATGGTTTTCAATGGTGAGTTGAGCGTTCAAGCTGCATGATGAATCATATTACATACAAATCTAATCTCCTATTACTCAATTGCAAATAGTAACCAAGCTCTGTAGGTTGTTCATAACGGAATGCCTTCGATGTACTTAGGCCCCTACAGAGAAGTCATCCATCATAGGAGTCGATCGCTGTGTGGGAAGTGGGTTGTTACCGTTCAAAACCAGTTTGGGAAGGGTGCTATATCATGTAGTGTAGATGTTCAACAAACCGTTGAGAGCCAACCCGGATAGCCTTGTGGTTAGGGTTTTCAACTCACAATCGTTCACCCCAACCCTTGTTCGAGTCCCCGTGGGGGCTCGGTGGATGTGCACTGCTGATGATTCCCAACAAAGGATGGAACATCTGTACAGTGCTTCCATGGTTTTCAATGGTGAGTTGAGCGTTCAAGCTGCATGATGAATCATATTATGTACAAATCTAATCTCCTACCACTCAATTGCAAACAGGTAAGTCATCAATTGGCAAGCACAAGCAGCACATGTGATCGAGTGCGGTCAAGCAGGGCCGTTCAGCAGCAACGAATCAACGGGAACGTATGGCTCGGTGCACGCACGTGCGTGCATGCGTGCGTGATCGTAGTCGTGATTAGTATGTGAGAACGAACGTGTGTTCGGGTACACCGCACGGTGAATGCATGCACGATAGTGCGACAAGTGGACGGGAACAAGGACTCAATTTCAGTCTCACGCGCACTTAACCGCGTGTGACTGGTGGAGTGGGACAAAGTAGAGCGCGGGATAGACAGGCATCGCGCACGCGAGTGCAGGGCCAGCGGAACCGGAGTGAATCACGTACGGATGCCAATGGCATGGATTAGCCACACAACCGTTCTCACTTAGCTGTTATTCACACTGCGTCAACTGGTTTTTTAATATGCACCAAACGCGCAAAGAATAGACTGGCGGGGAGCACGCTGAGTTCCACGCCAGCCGTGGAAGTGTGGAACAGTTATCCACCCTCTGACAGCTTCTTGGGCATCACCAAGCTTTCCAAAGACCAGTGATCATCGTCTTCCTGGACATTCGTGCGGCCTCTGACCCTCTCGATAGAACTGTACTATGTAATTGTTTACTGAGAAATAGAGTATCTGAGACGTATATATCCCTCCTCAAAGAGCTTTGTTGTCACGCACCTCAGGTCAGTTTTGACCCCTTTTTGGTCTTCTCCAGTCGAGTACGACAAGGCTACCCTACATCCCCATTTATCTTCAACCCTTGCCATAGAGGATGTTCTACGGAAGGCATTATTTGGTCCTCAAACGGTGGAGTTGAACTTCTCCCAGGGAACAGAGTTCTTGACTTGGAATATACTGACTTGACCGAATTGGTAAGTGACAACGCACAGACAATACAACACGTTTTGGACTGCATAGCGGTTGAAGTATATGGATGTGGTGTGCACTTTGCACCCTCCAAGTGCGAAGTGCTTTTGCAAGATAGACAGAAGCCTGTGCTTCTACTCACCCTTTGTGAAGACCAGCTGGATTCAGTGGACATCTTCAAATACCTTGGGAACTTGATGAAAGTGAGAGCTAGAGTAGCTTTGGCAAAGCTGCGACACCTGTGGCGTCGTCGTGACATCCGGCTCTCTTTTAGCGGATGGGTGTACTTGGCCGCGGTTCCTACTGTTTTACTCTTTTGTTGCGAGACCTCGCCACTTCGCGTTGAGGATGCTGGGTGTCTTTCTGTGTTCGATAACCGATTTATCCGAAGCACTGCTCGTGTCTGGTGGGAACATCGAGTGAGTAATGACGAGTTGGGCCGTCGTGTGTTAGGCACCGATGGTTGCCCTCTTAACGAAGCCATCGCTCTACACCGCCTCCGGTGGCTCAGTCGTGTTTTACGAAAGACCACCCGTCGTTCACCTTTCAGCATTCTATTCACGCGTGCTAGGAGAGGTTGGAAGAGGCGATGCGGCCGTCGGGCCATTAATTGAAGTAGGGGTGTGAAGAGGCTCGCATCAGCATTGGTTTCGGTTGGTGCTTCCCGTCTCCCTGTTTGAGATCCAGTGGATGAGAATTGCCGTTGATTAGAGATATCCAGAGACGTGGCTCAGGATAGAATTCAGTGGAGTGAAAGCTGTACGGTCTGCCTGTAGATTATATATATATATATATATATATATATATATATATATATATATATAATATTTCCACGATAGTATTCATTTAAACACCATCGCCAAAGTAGGTTCCAAATTCCATTTCGGGTACTAATAAGTATAACAGTAACGAAACGCTGACTGCATATGGTATCAATTGAAATAATCTTTTTGGTTCCTTCTCTGAAATGCCAATCAAAGACGTAGATATTCGACGAGCATATGTTCGGAAGTGTAGTAGTTTTCCCCTATGTGCACACATAATCTTACCTACATGTTTCATCAGCTTTTTCTGTGAATTACTGTCCAAGTTTTGATGATTACACTCCAAGTTTAGCCTGAATAAGAAAAAAAACACTGGGCCAGTGTATAACCGTACACACAAGCACACACACACACACACACACACACACACACACACACACACTACGAAACACGTGTGTCATGCCAGATGCATGCTCAAAATGAACTGTCACCAGGGTAGTCATATTATCCCTTCGTCTTAACAACAAAGGCTCAGCAGTAAAGCCCAACAGGTATACACATTGAAAACAAAACGTTTTCAAACATGCGAAATTCCATCTCACATCCCTTGCAATACTAGTGCTCAGCACTATTTTGTTTTAATGAAAATATTTTTTCAAGGATTTTCGCATCCTGGGTTCTTCATCGCTATTGTTTCGTTGACACAACCCGTTTTGCACAATAGAGTTTCCAAGGTACATAAGAACTGTTTTGAAATTTAAAAATGCTGTACAATAATCTGTGTGAAATAATTAGTTACCACACATAAACACGTACTAGCACCCAGCAAAGAGCTTGCGAAATTCCGTCTGTAAACAGCTTGCCCCATTGTGTGAACTCGTCAACACACGTTGGCTAAGATGTGGTCACAAAGTGGACATAAGTAAGAACTGTGGTCTGGTAAACGTGCAAAAGCAAGTAGTTCTCACCAAGCACTTACGTTTCTGTGACGTATGGTTTCTGATTCAACAACGCGACTGCGTAATTATGCTCACATTTTGGACTCTGGAATTTTGCTCCACTTATCTCTTATCTAGCCTCTAAGTCATTGAATTGTCAAAGAGTAAGTTTCTTATCCAAGACAGTGTCATCAAAAATATTTCTTCAACACACGGTTCTGGCAAAATATAAGATGTATATATGATGGCGAAAATATTGTCACAGAAGCCAGCCTTTATCTTTGAGACAATCAGTGCTCGAGTATCGATACAACGTTTTTTCCACCTTGCCACTTTCAGACTATGGAGACTTGTCCAATTCTTTAGTAGGTATACACAGGCACCATGTGTATAACGTCTTCCACACTTTTCGGACACAGAATAACGTACTGAATGCAAGAACTTAAAAAAATAAATGTCCTGATCACCTTACAACGCTTGTAGGAAATGGTATAAGGTATGCACTACTAAATGTTTGCACTTCGTGATATTTTCGGCGACAAGGCTTTCACGAAGTGTACTGTTATTCTTCTCAAAAGAATCAAAATGGCTTCCTATATAATGATAGAAATCTATGATAACCAACAGTCTGTTTTTCTTTGTTCGGTAGAATGGAACCTCAGTAGTTTTTTCAAATCAGCCGACTTTATTTTCCATCAGACGAATGAAAAATAACTGTCAGATATATTTCGCAGATTTTGCATACGCCCACTAGCATCTACCACGGCAATCGAGCTGGTCTGAACTACTTGTTTCCAAGACTGATTCGGTAAATTTCAGTTCTGTGTGAATAAACCGTCATAGGATACTTTCCACTGAAGTGTTGTCAGCTTTTCCATTTAAACATTTTTGTGTGTAAACAGAGCATCTACTACTGCACACTACCAGGTTTTAGCTGAAAGACTCCCAAGTAATCGAATCGCAAGCAACTTGAAAGTCGATGAACCAGGTCACAGTTGACGGCTAGAACCTGTATCGGTACTCAGTTTTTAACGCAATGTAAAGATTTTATCCACGCAACCCCTGCCATGTCGAAAACTCCCCTGATTCGTTCGGGTGGGGCAGCCCCTCACAGTCGATGAGGTTAAATGGAAGCATACAGAATATGTTTGTATCCTAGTCACTCAATTAGATTCATAGGTAGTATTGAATGGTGTTTATACCCTTTCTTAAAAATGAGCAGTATAATACGTACTCCCCAGTCACCCAGGAAGACTCCGTCTTGTCAAATGGATTCGAAAGTTTGTGCAGCCTGTCGATCAGTGACAACAGCTAGCGTTTGTATACTGAAGATGGTATGCTATCCTCTTCCGCGGTAATTTCACTTGTACTACGTGGTTCACAACTGACATCGTACAGCTCTGGGACATTTTAGATTTGTACTTTCGTAGCCTGATTCAAAGCTCGGTTGAGCAACCGATCGAAGTACTCTATCTATTCGTCCATTTTTCTTTTCTGCTCAGACATAAGCTAACCGAATGCATTGCACAGATGCGACTGATGCTTACAGCCCCTACGTGAGAAGTTTCGAGTGGAACCTATTAAGCTCGTTGGAGTAACCAACCTCTGACACCGCCCCTCTCCCCCCCCCCCCCCCCCCGCATACATCAGCCATATCTATGCAGTACCAATTAAAACTGGCCCAGACGGAGAGCAAGGCCTCCCAATGCAGGCCACAGCATTCGTTAAACAATCTCAGAGCCGGGCGTTGGCTGATAGTTGAAATGTCCTCCCGGTAGATCTAGCTTTTGGACGTCTTCCGACTTCCCCTAATTGTTCCAGAGCTGATTATGTAACCGCCGACTGGGTCATCGTACAATATTCTTCTATTGGAGTTGCATGTATTAGTACGTTGGTTGCGGTGGGAAATAGGATTGCGACTGTGCTTTGTAGATCTTGGCTTTTCTCTGACACTTCAAGGGTTGCGATCGGTGGTGCTCGAGTAGCTTGGAGCTTTTATTTGGCATCTCGGGGGTCAGCGGTTTGAAAGCTGTCCATCACCGGTTACTCTGGTGGTAGAAAGTGATCCACTGGCGTTCGGCTCGCTATCACACCTGAGCTACTGAGATCTTATGCGGTTGTTCACTCCAAGTTTCAGGGTTTGTTTGACGGTTATCGGTAATAGAACATTTGACCTGGGTGTTCTTTGTGGTTGTACTCATACGCAAGCATGTAATAAAAATCTCGATGTACGGCTTTAGTAACCCGCATTTCATTAATGTCGGTTCTTACATTCCAACAATCCAAATTCACCTGTTTCCTGAAGCTGAAGTTCCCGAACGTTGTGTTGACAATTCAGCAGTTGGAGCACGCAACACTAAGCTTGTTTTGAACATAGCTGTCGCTGACCTAGGGACGCACCCGGTAACATATTGCTCTGCTGATACGTATCACACAAAGTTCTTCATAAATTCTACCCTCTAATTCTTGTTGTCTAACCGAAGCGACAGATAAAGTACATCATTCTTGCTTACTCCGACTAGAGTGCTTATCCTTGTATCTCCACTCAATACCCTGTTTGTCTGCAGCTAAACATGTAGCGTTCATATGAGCTTCAGTAAAGCTATACCTTTTAGATAGAGACTGGTCTCTTTAAGTCGCTAAATAACAGTAGGTGTAGCTCAAAAATCTGGTGCATGAGATTTTTAGTATAATAATATGAGGTCCAGTCCGGCTTATGGCACACTTGGTAATGGGTACTTAGGTCAATTTCGCATTGAATTCTGTGTATTTAGACTAATGGATTATAATACACACTCAGGAATCAGAGCAAAAATAGTCATGTGTCAATGAACCAACTAGATGACATGCTTTTGACACCAGAAACGCCTGCGTCTAGAATTCTTCATCGTACAAATTCACAACTAGGCTTTTGCTGACCAGCTGTGTTTCGCATAATGCACATAAATGATTCAGTGAAAATAATCTATCTTCGTTTATTTGTTTTATGTTGCACAATAATTTGTCTCGGCTCATGGTTTTTGTTGAATCATTTACACACACCATTCCCCAGCCTTCCTGTTCCTTTTCGAATCACTGTGACCCGACAAATCAAATCATTTATGTGTTGCCTCGTTAGCCTAATGTCGGCTTATTCACTCGGTTTAATTCACTGATTATTCCTTAGAAAGCTCCAATGATTTTTTCAAGCATCACGGAGATAATATCATTCAGAAACCCGAAGATAAACTTGACTTGTAAGTGATTACCTAGTCTGTAGATGAGAAGGAACCACCCCGATGAACTGATAGTCATTTGGCCACAGTTCCAGGTATCATTCAGGATGCAACCACTTGATCAACAGTAGCACCTGCAAATCAATCAGCATCGGTGAAATATCAGGCTTTCATTGCTCGAGACTCATGGGGTAACCCGATCCAGTCGCTAACTGTTCAGCTGTCAGTGACTTCTGGAGCCTACCAAATCCACAAAAAGATAGCAGAAAATAATTCTAGAATATTCCAGTCTTGTTATTAGATATTTTTCTTCGAACATTCACATTTTCTTTATTCTAATCATTTCTCTTCTCCGCAATTTTGGCAAATCTTGATTGGAATAAAATGGAAGTGTAGGCATTAGAGCTTAATACTGCTTCAGCTTTTTCCTGATATAACCGATAAATAATGAACCCCATTAGCAGTGGATCGTAGAACACCCTTTCGATCGCTACACAGGCTCACATCATTGCTGCTCACCGACTGTGTTCACATCAGTGGCCTAATTGAAGCAGTAGTTCGTGAACTCAACTTGTATCTGGAAACTTTAGTTAACTGGTTTACATCCGTCTAAGCATCACTCGGCGTTTCTCTTTCTCAGCTTCCCATTTTATAACTTTGGTGGGATCTTCCTCAGATTATTACGGAGAAGCTTTTATTGACTCTTTAATGAATAATCTTAACCTTTTTCGGGTATTTTGTGAGTGTTTCGTCCCACCAGTCATTTAGGATCTTTTCCTCATGGTCAGAAGTAATTTGATACTATTTTATTCTTTTGTAATGGATCCACATTTCCTCACTGTTCCATTTTAAAACTATGGTGAAATCCTTGCTTTTTGTTGTAGCTTAAGTCAACTAATCGATTTATATGACCGAATGTGAATATCCAGCGGGTACAGAAAGAAAGCGTCAGATGTATGAAAGAAATGCCCATTTTTGTTGGCTTTCGAGGATGTATGCAAAAATATTTGTGTTGGTAAGAAATCCGGCTGCATACGAAACTGTAGATGAGTTGTAAGTGTTAGTACGAACAAGCACCTTCTTGCATAGGAACCAGATAAAGGATGAAGCTATAAATTTACTAAGATTTGCGTGAAGGTGGATAACCGATCATCCAGTAAGTTTGTCGAAGGTTTATGGAACGTGTTTTGGCGTTGGGATGTTTAATCTTGGGTGCGTTTTCAACCCGTTATCTCGATACACTGCTGATGACGGATAATGGTTCGGACAATGAAACTAAAGTTGCAGTATAAATCGGAGCCAATTTGACAAGATATGTGGGAATGGTCAAACCGAGTCAAGCCAATGAAAGTTTTCAAGGATCCAATATGGAGGGGAGTTTTCAACACGCATTTGATTTACAGAGGATTCCGATGCAAAGTGGTAGAATCACTAATGGGAGTGTGAAGGGGATGACATGGAAGCACCGTTTGAAGCAACAAGTTCATTCAGATGAACGACGACGGTGGATAACAAGATCGTTGATTAATTTTCCAAGGTCTCAGAGTAAGCGGATAAGATACATCATGAATATATTTATATATGTAGGCATGCATAAATGAAGCCTTTTGAAATTTCGAGCTGCTAGAAGAGGAGACGGATTTGGACAGAGTGGAGTGAAGGCAGTGATTGATGTTACAGTAATTTATTTATGAACTTGTCTCAAGTATAAACATACTAATGACGAAGTCAGTGAGAATATCTATGTTAATGTTCTTACAACGGAAAGCAGTTTTAAATATTTGGTGATAAAATAAAAATCTTCTTTAAATCAAGATAAATTGCAGGAAGCTGTAAAGTCAATGAACGAGAATGCAAGAAGGCACAAATGGAAGTGCAAGATTAAAAGTTACTCTAATTTGTCCTCGTCTAAAAGACGAAAAAGCAACCTTTAAGAGTTTGGTGAGAGTATTTCAGTGTAACTAGACCAAAAAGGCTGTTATTTGGAGTAACACCCTAGAAACGAACGGAAGAACCTTCAGGGAGATGTTGGTTATCAATGGAATGATATAGGGAGATAGCAGAATCAGTTTAGTTGTGAGATCCACGTCGGCGGAAAGAGAATACAAAGTGAACCATTAGCAGTTCCTCCAGAGCGTGATGACGAAAACTTCCGTTCTGGTTATTGGGACATCCAAGTGCAATATCACTGGCGTACATGCAGTCAAAGAGATGAAGCCAGTGGAAAAGCTCGCTAATTTAAAGAGAGGAAGTGAACGGGGATAGATGACTTCCCGAAAAGAAATTGAGTTACCTTGAACAGAATGAGATCTCCTGTTATCACAGGAACTGAACTGTGTGTGTTTAGATAAATAATTACGTAGGTTATTCAGAGTACGGAGGTTGACCCCGCTATCATGTAGAATATTCAGGCGCGGGCCATGATGATGTGCACTTGGAGCTTTTGCGTTGTCGTGAATAATCAATCTGACAATATGGCTACCGTGACCAAGAGCAGTAGCAAAAGAGTTCACTATATAGCCAACAGTATCAAGGGTTGACAGAGAGGGTTCGTGGGCGAAGCGTGTCGCTTTCAGATAAGTGGGTTCGGATATTTATGCTGTGGAGGTTTTTTTTCTCAATTTTTCAGCATAGCAGATGTGCAGACTATGGGATGACTTTTGTTGGATCCTTTCTTGAACGTAGATGTGATGCATGAAGATCTCCAACAATCGGGAATCACCCCCAGAGTACGTACAACAATTAAATAGGCTAGTCCAAGTGAATATGAATTCGAAAGGGCAGGCTTTTGGTGATATGGGTAATAGAAATTCGGGTTCACCAGAATCATAGCGTTTGTAGAATTCAAAGTACAAAGTTGGATATAGTGGGGTTGGGGTTCACAAGACTCAAGATTTGGAGGTGGTAGTGATGGTGCTTCCGATATGACCGTGAACTACCAATTGACATATTGGATGCTTGATCCCACTTTCGGCTTGGCATAGCACAACTGTTTCAGGGCTCTTCCCATTTCATGGAGGTTCGTATTACCTAGTAAAGTGTCTACATGCATTCCTTTCAGATGTTGTATTTAGGTCCTGAAGACTGCATAGATTTCTTATGGCATGATAACACTCATCTTTGTACACCCTTCCCATGGCTCTACGGAGCTTATTAAATCGAGGAAAGGAGAATCTGTTGGGTGGAATATAGCAGGTTTCTATGGGGCAAATAAGTCGTACCAAACTTTAAGATAGTCCGTTAAGTGGTCACAGCACGAGGACTCGTCTTTCAAATGAAAAAAATAGAAGAGCCAGTGGAGTCAACAAGTGCTCGGAGTTTATCGAGATTCCAAGGAACGTAAGCACGTTTTCAGACAGTGCACGAAGAGTGCAGAGAGAGCGAGAGTCAACGAATTGCTTACGCAATAAGCTTTAGGATGAATAGGTTAACTGCAGTGATCAGAAGTGTTATTGGGCCACGTTTAAAAACTGAAAATATTTGGATAGTTAACTAATATTCAATCCAGAAGGAAGTGAAAATAATTAGAAAAACTTAGTGCCATTCAGAAGGGCAAGCCACATGTATAGAACTCACTTTATACACAGAGGCTGATCAAGAATTGTGGTGACGTATTTGGAGTGTCTGCCAGTTCATTGTCTGATATCATCGGTGGGAATATCTAGTGCAAGATATGAATTGACCAGGACAAGAAGCTGAAGGTGCCCAACTGTAATGCAGGCTTAAATCAAGACCAGATGAGGATTGTTCCTCACATGTTATGTTAATTTTCATCTGGTCTATGGCCTGTTGTAGGGTGGAGGGTAGGCCTGGGCAGCTCAAGGGCACATACAAAATGTCTTTGAACATAGAGAGGGGTGGTCGAGGTGGATGTCAACAGCATCAGCTGTGGTCAGGATGCGACATTTTGATTGTCTTGATTGTCGACTCCGGACATCGTACAAGGCACTGAAAGCCTTGGTCACGTTTACTTTGTAACTGTACTTAGCTGTGTGAAAAGACTGCGCTAGTGAGTGATTTGATTGCTCCAGTGTTTAACCATGAAGAGCGGTGATGGCGGATAAGTTCGGACAAAAGCCTGATCGTACAGTCGATGTACATTGTTCCACAGGAACAAGTGAATGAGTACACTTAAAATGACGCTGCGTAATGGGGATTTTGTCCTTCAACCTCAAATCACTGCTGGTCTGGATTGGAACAACATTCGGAGATTAACTGCATGAAATATTTTTTTGGCGACGTCCGTTCATCTTCTCTGCTCAATCTCTGCCAACTTGTCGCTTTTGGTAGCTAAGTTATGTATACTGGCTTTCTTTAAACCGCATACTTTCTTGAAGTTTTCACATTCATCTGCATCATTTTATCAACTAGGCGGTCTGGATAACTGTTCTCGATAAAAATCCTTCGGACTGTTCGGAGTTCTTCTTCAATTGTACCCTCCGAACGAAATCTTCTTGTTCCGTTTGTGAGGCACCTAACTAGCTTCCTTTTCACCTTAAGAGACACGAATCTGCGGAAGTGGCTGCATTGCCCATTCCAAGTCCCCTTCCCATGTACTGACCGAAAGAGTGAACCATGTTCATGATGACTCATCCGAACGTCCAAGAAGCTTATTGTCTTGCATGACTGTTTCCATTGTGAACTGCAAGCTGTCAAGAGTTTAGTTAAACATACTTATCAACTGACCTATCTGGTCTGAGGAATTGATTGCACAGAGGATGTTGCTACAAGTTTTTCGTGTAAGAATCGGCTGTAAATTGTTAATTCAAGTGGACCATATTCCCGCTTGGCCATAAATGCGTCGGCAAGTAGTAGCCCATTTCGACCAATCCCTAGCTTCTCGTAATTCATTGTGATGTATTAGCGTGAATATGAATCACTGGAACTATCTTGTTCGTCAGTGTGTGTTCTCGCAATTTTCTCAATGGGAATATTCGGACAACCTTGGAATCATTGAATTAGTTGGTATGTGCTACCAATGTTGCTAGTCCACCAGGACGTCGTCAACATACATAAGAGCAATACCCAAACCAATGAGATCTTGCGACGTGAATCGCTGGTATGCTTGAGCGGGTCTACGTGAGTCAATAGACATAAACACGGATTCATGCGTTCCATATTGGCGTAGTTATGGCGGTCTTCGGCGGTCTTCGGCGCATGGATAATGGTAATACGCGCTTACTAAATCAAGTTGGGATAAAATGCGTCTGTCCTGCAAGCCGTTGAAAAATTCGTGGATGTGGAAATGGGTATCGGACGGGAACTTTACACTGTTAAGAGCACGACAATCGCCACCCGGGAAAAAGTCACCGTTATGCTTTCGAGCCACATGGAGTGTGGCGGCTCAAGGACAGCTTGACGGGTGAATTATCTCCGAGCTTAGCATACGTTAGAGTTCTTCTTTGACCACAGGTGGTCTTCCAGATGATAGCCGGCAGGGACGCACCGATACTGGCGCACCTTTGTGGATAATGTGATATCGGACGCCAAGTGGAGCTTGGGAATGGGATGTCCGTGGTTGGGTTTCTACCGGAAAATCGTCCAACATCGAAGACAATGGCAAGCGTACTCTCATGGGACGAATTCTAAGAGAGTTGGTGGATGTTTACACGGCACGAAAAACTTACTGTAGTCCAACAGAACACGGTGTCACACCAACCACGAGAGACTAGCCAGCAAGAAAATCGACACCTGAAGTGTGGTGATTAAAGTCGGCAATCGTGAAAACTCAAAGAAACTCTGGGCGCTATCTTAGACCAAGGGTCAATAGATTGTTGACCATATGTCTTCATCAGAGAGAAATTGGCCGTTTGCAAAATGAAACTGGTAGGTCATCGACTATGTTCTCAGACGTAAAGTGAACAACACTGCTCAACTCCACATAGATTTAACACCTATTTAGACATGGCAATTTTCTCAGCCATTTTGTTTTTTCTAGTAATGTTCATGTCAGAATGTCAAAATAAATTATTTGATAACCAACTCGGTGAAATATATGCCAGAGAGAAAGGAGAAATTCCTGGAGAATGGACACAATCACATTTTTGAATGGTAAACTTTATTTCCCATCATTGTCTAGATTACTTTATTGAAAGTATATTTTACATAGCTTTCTCTCGGAGGCTCATATTCTGTCATCAGTGAGGCCAACTGGCTTCTGAATTTCGAGCACATTTAATTGTTGAATAACATCAACCCACACAGTTTGTGACCCTAGAAATGCACCACTACTTGCAAGATTTTACTTTGGGTACATAGAGCCGGTTTGGTGTGAGCAATCGGCAATGCCTCTCGTAACCTTAGTAACAAGATCTAGAACGCGTTCATCGGATCCATCGTGGGACCACTTTCGATCAGATGGCGAGCGATGAACAAATGAACAAATCCAATGAACGCTCCATATTTATGTATAAATATTCAGACCTTTGAGTCAATGCCACCATACACGAGAAGAACGAGTTCAGTTTTCATCAGACTTGTACAACATTATAAACAGAAACGTGTTCTCACAGTTTGCATTTCAACCTGAAATGTAACGGAATTACGATTATATCTCAAATAGACTGATTACTCAGCAATGTCAAAAACGGAGTTAACGGCTTGTTCGATGAACGGCATACATTGTACTGAGTCAAAGACACGATTTTGTAAGGCCAGTGGCCGAAGGGTTCTTCGTATTGTTGTTAGGATGTGAAACAAACCGTTTAGAACCAGAACCTGACTAGCCCTGGGGGTAATGAGGTTTTCGAAGCAGGGTTTTAGTACCAGTTGGGGCTCAGTGGATGTGCACTGATAACGATAAGAAACAGTCGTGCAGTGTCTCCACAATTCTAAATGGTACACTGGTTGTCGGTGTTGCACGAAGAATCATTTGCTAATTGGTTAAAATCATCTACTATCTGTGCCGATGAAAAAGTGTTCATGGAAATATTCGCGGTCGGCAAAGATCAAGTGGTCATCACCTTGAACATTGAATCTTCATGATCCGAGCTCGATTCTTGCCATTGTCATTCACTTCCTCATCAGGCAGCCTATCACTGGCCCCGGCCCCTTTCCAGAAACAGTATATTTTGTCTGGAAATAGCTTGAGGAGGTAAGAAAGCACGTTTTCATGGAATATTACGGTTTGGAAGCCATGGAGCGTGAAATCGTGAAATTACTGCGTGAAAACAAAGAAATTCAGGGAATCAACGTAAATCTGTAGTCGAATTTCAAGCATGAAATTTATGAACTTCCTATGAGTATGGAGTTATATTTCAACCGACATTTGAGACGAATGAACGTCAAAAACTTTCGTATCTTCCGCTTTCAAGCTGCTTCGTGGTTGATCACAGGCATCAGTTTCAACTAACGAAATCTAACTAAATCCCCCGCTTATCCGGGAATAATTCATTACAGTGTCAATGCGATCAGTAAATCCTAGGAATTGGAGATTGTTTACTTCCCCATACATTGTTATGACTAAGCTAGAAGACTTAGATATAACTAGGCGTTTTTCTGTTACACCTAAATTACAGCATGAAGGATGCACTCCATAATCATAAAAGTGCGTTGAGGGGAAACAGCCACGTTAGAACCAGTTTATTAGCCCTGTTTTGGAGAGAGAGAGAGAGAGAGAGAGAGAGAGAGAGAGAGAGAGAGAGTTTGTAAGTGGGTGGGTCCGGGGAAAGAAAGTTGGCTGGAAGATGGAAGTACGACATCTAGTAGATAACTAATTACCTGGATACTCGATGATCGACCAGCAAGTTCAGAGGAACAAAATCCAAAATAGTACCGGTAGAAGAGGGACAACGAAGCAACAGCCTGACGATGGGATAACGACTGCAGATTCGAGGTTAAAGAAAAGTTGTCGATCAGTCGGATGGCCTTTCATTGAACCCGATCAAGAAGAGAAAAAGAGGTAGGCAAAGCTCCATCTCACACGTCACTGCGGTATTCACGTGCGCGGGGGGGGGGGAGGGGGAGGGGGGCGGATTTGATCTTTATACAGCAGATGAGATGCTGTGAACAAGCGTCTGGCACGAAAAAGGGAACCAACTTTGCATGCAACACGGGAAGCGAGCTGAGATATGAAACCAGGCCAACATCGAGAAGAAACTATGGATGAGACAAGAAGAGAGGTAGAATCTGTGGAGTGCACTACAGTTGAATCAAAGGATAAATTTGAAGAGAATGGATGGTGTTTCGAAGAAATTGAGAGAAGAGAGGTTCTGGAAGCATTAAATGTAACATGATCGTGAGATTTCCAAGAGGAGATGTGCTCGGTGTCGGGCCCTGAAGATACAATGACTGCTTTGCAGTCACGATCGATGTTGGTGTTGGTATAGTGGGGGTGCTATAAGAAAGAGAAGAATGATATGTAACATCATCGGCAAAGGAATGGATTCGGTTAGAACTAGTGAATAGAAAATTATTATCAAATAAAAGAAATAAGGCGGGCGCAATTACTGTACTTTGGGGAACTCCAGAATTCACAGGAAATTGTTAGAACATAACCTGTCATCTCGGACGCAGATGGTTCACTTACTGAGAAAACTTCATGTCCACATTAATGGAGTGGAGAGGAACACGAAAGTGGATGATTTCCCCACAAGACCTCTATGCCAAACTCCGTCAAAGGTCTTAGAGATGTCGAGTGAGACCAAGTGTGTTTCTCCGTGGTTGTCGAACGCAGCCGACCTGGAGTGTGACATGAGAGTCAGGATATCACCGGTGGAACGGCGAGGTCGGAATCCTCATTGCCGATCACTCAGTAGATCTTTGCGTTCATGAAACGTACGTAGTTGGTCAGAGGTGACAGTTTCGAATACTTTCGAAATAATAGGTGTGAGGAAAATCGGACGATGGTTATTCGGGTCAGAAAGATCACTGTGTTTGGGAATAGGAAAAATCACGGCTTGTTTGCAAGGGGTTGGAAAGCGGAAAGACGGAGAGAGAGAGAGAGAGAGAGAGAGAGAGAGAGGGGGGGGGTGGACAGACAGACAGACAGGCAAAGACGACATAAGAGAGGGGCCAACTCAGGAGCGCACTTTTCAAGGATGATGGGTTGCATACCAATCGGTTCGGATAGTTTACATACACCAGGAGAACGTAGCGCTTGGCGAATCTTTCTATTGCTACTGAGGTTGAAAATGGAGCCCAGAGGAAAGGGAGGGAACTGGAGGAGCAGTATAAGTGGGTGAAATGGAGTTGGAGATAAACCGGAAAGCACAGTCCTCATCTTCCTCTTGTCGTTCACAAACAAGATCACCAGTGAAATTACAGATGGGAGGGAAATGGGAAGGGCAAAATTTGTGGGAGACTGCTTTGACAAGGGACCAACATATTCGGCTACCGGTGGCAGATGAGAGTAAGCGTTCAGCATCTGTCCCTGGCTTGCACGAAACGGCAGTGGGAGTCGGGAGTGGGTGAGAGACTCCAGTGGGGTACAGCACGACCATATGCGTGGTTGAACCACTCGAGGTATTCGGGTTTGCCGGGTTTGGAAAAGTAAGGAATAACAAGCTGCATGCCTTGAAGAACAATGTCAGTGATGTTAGAAATGGAGGCGGAAAAGTCTGAAGTAAAACAGCAATCATTCCAAAGATATGAAGCTATGAAATCAAGAAAGTTATTCCAGTTCGCTGAACTGTAGCGCCAAAATTTGTGTCTCGAGATGCGTGGAGGACTGGGGCGATTACAATTAACGGAACAGGAAATAATACAATGGTCAGGTGAACGAAGTGGGGGAAGAGTGAAGATGCCTGAGAAGAGCGGAGGAACAGACTCGGAAGAAAAACAACGGTATGGGCACAATCGCCAGCTCGATTGGGGATACGTGTGGGAAGGTCAACTTGTTCACACTGGTTGTTGACCACGGCGAAATTTTCGGCTTCGCACCCCAGAGCCGAAGTGTCCGATGAGTGAATCAACCAAAGTCGATCGTGAACATTGAAATCTCCTAAGATGGTAATATGGTAGTGGGGATCCGTAACAAACAAGTGTTCGAAGATAAGAAAACAAAGATCGACGAGTCGCTGCTGTTGGGTGAACGGTAAACAACACAAAAGTAGTGATTAAAATAAGGAAATCGGAGTTTCAGCCATATCAACTGAAATTCACGATTGGAAAAGTCAAGATTTTGGATTCTGGATGTGGCGTCTCCCTGGTGGATTTAAGTACAGACACCAGCTTTGGGTGAAAATCAGGAATGAAAGGTATATTTGGGAAACTGGCGGTCGGTGGTGCCTGATGAGAGGTGGATTTGAGTTTCAGTCAATAATAGGGCAGAGGGAGAGGAAGATTGGAGAAATTGGTGTGCAGAATCGATACTATGGTTCAATCCGCGAATGTTATCGAGGGTGATGAGTTCGTGCTTGTTTTATCAGTGAGCACAGCAAACAAAAGAACTAGTGCGTGTGTGATTGTGTTGTCATGATTCAGAATGTGAGAGGGAAACCTGCAACCGACACTAGAAGTGGTGAAACACACAAGGCCTCAATAGATCAAGCATGGTAGTCAGTCGGGCGACAGCAAGCTATTTACCACCTCACGTTATTGTATCGTGTGATACGGACTACTAAATGTAGAGGTTTATGCAACCCTTTGCCCGTTGTGGTGTTTTTAACTGTGACAAAATGAACTGGTTCCATCTGACGTCAGTGTTTTAATTGAGACATGGGTACAGAATATATCAACTGAGGGACAAGGAAAAATGAACCAGTGAGCAAGGAAAATTAAGCAGCAAATTGCTGCTATTAGCTTGTGGCTGTAAAGTACAAATACTGAAGTGGGTGGATGTAGTAAGAGACGATGGATCCGGAGTTTGATGCTCACAAGAAGAAAACACGATTGAATGAGATGAGAGATGCAAGGATCACTATAGTTCCAAAAATCCTCCTCTAAATTGTACCACAGGAAATCATCGTCGTAATTGTCGAAGTATTTGCACCTGGCTGCGTAACTACAGAGGCGGAAAAAACAATAATGTCATCCAGTGTACCACTACTGCTGTAATTACCATAAAAAAGACTGCCTAATATTCATCTTATGACTGAGGAATACGTTATCTGGAGGGATCAAGCATCGGTTTGATTCACTGAAGCATTTCATCGATGTAATATATGTGAAGTAAATAGGTCTCAGTATACTCAGTCATTTGGCATACCCTGTGTTGAGTGAATGGGGATTGTGGCAGTTTGTATGTTATTATCCATTCACTGATCAAGAGATTCACTGCACGTAGATGGCACTGATCAATGCCGATGGACACAGTGTATGCTGTATTGCCATTCACTTCGGAATAGAATAGAACGCGGCATGTCAGCGAGAGGATTTTGGGTAAATCAACTGGCAGTGTTTCGTGTAAGCAGTTAGAACAAACCAGTATTTTCAACACTTCCGTTTGTCTGTTGCACCTTATTGTCATCTGTGAAAACAAACCAAATGCCAGAATAAAAGTCTGGCACATGAAGTGCAACTCAGAAGCAAAACGTTATCAGCATTTGCATACCTTGGTCACCTGATGGGCACTCAATTTCCAATCTTTCTTTCTTTTCTAAACCTAGGAATGGGTAAAAAATGAATTGTACACAATATCATTATCCCCCCTTCAATTTCATAGGTATCAAATGGGATTTAGCGAAAGGGTGCCCCGGTGATTATTTTTAAAACAGGTTTAAATATTGTATGATGGAAAAACGTCATATTTTCTCTTCGGACGGCATCTAAGATAGCGGATTTTGTCTTCTAATTGGCACTGACATTCCTAAGCTGATTTGAATATTTTTCGTTTACCATCGTTAACAAAGTTATTCGGGACCGCTGTAATAAAGCAATATCTTCGTTATGCAAAAAACACTTGGACTGACCCACCTAAATGGAAATCAGTATTTCGTTGCACAATGCTTGCATTTTTACAGTGGTGGGGGTACACCCCATGGCCACAAGTGCCCACTTTGCTACTAGCGAGCCGGGCTGTAGTGGATTACTGTCTACCTTCAAGGCAAAATTCGGTGTTGGGACTCAAACCGCTGGTCTCCGAGACGGTAAGGAAACGCTTAGGGCCACTCAATTACCATCAGTCAAGGGCTATCAGTCAGTTTAAAATTTCCGATTACCTATAGCCAGCAGTCATCTTAGTATGGAAATTTATGTGTGTAAGGTTATTTGTAATTGAAATTGTTCAACGATGGATATCATACTTGCCCAAATCAAATTGTTGCTCACCATAATTTCTCAACAATGAGCAAATCTCTAAATATTTTTTGAATTCTTTATTGTGACTAGCCGGTAAGATGATCGTATCATTCTTAGTAAGTCTGGAGTCAGTCATTCAGGATGTGAAAGTGTGATATACTTTAGCATGAGCACTGAAATGTTTCAACTTACTTTGAACTACGGTAAAGTTGATGCTGTTGACACAGCTCGGGAAAAAGCTTCTCAGTCGTTGCGTGTTTGTTTGTTGCACAGATCCGTGAGTCTACAAGTTTCCAAGAATAAAGTTTCCTCTAAAACCATTCAGCCAATATGTGAATACGCGAGTGCCGTTCGCTAATTCACTTCAAGCAACGCTCCAACTGTGACGGTTCAGTGTCCTCAAAAAACTGTGCTTCAGTAACCCATAACTGGTGTTTTCCCTAACCACTCTGTACAGTTTGATTTCAGCTTCGATTCATCATCAGTGATTATTCCTTATCAATCAAATGCCAGTGATTCGCAGTCACTTCATTCAAACCCGATCGCCGCTTTTAAATTATAGTTCCCTTGATCTAAAGAGTAGACCGTTTCAGTCCAAATTTCAAAACAAGTATGGGAAACTTGTTAGATAGCAGTTCTCGATTGTCACACTGAGGCTTTGTCTAATTTTGCACTTGGGAACGTGCAGTGATGCGCTAAACCTGTTTAACTCCAATGAAGGAGTCCCTTGGACCGGAAACCAACGGTCTGTCACTCTGTCTGTGTGTTTCAAAGTGAATTCCATTAGATGGAACCGCGATATGAACGATTTCTGTTGGAAACTGACTGCATTGCATTTTAAATCAACATGTTCACGACTCGCCGCCAATCGTGTTCGGTATTTCCGTGAGATTCGATTTTCTTTTAAAGGCTTTTGATTTCTACTCATTCTGAACGGGAGTACTCAAAGCCCAGCCTGGCAGCTGTGACAGAATCAGAAATGACGATATACATTACAAATTCCCGGTATCACATTTTTCTAGACCACATAACAACTAAAAACAAACGTATTTATTTTGCAATTCATTTGCTAAAAAATGTCCTTTGTACAGGAAAATATTTCATGATATCGTAGCTGGTTAAAAGAACTGTTATCTTGAACACGTGGATGTATGCTACCATTTTCCATGTCACCCCCCTGTGGGTGCTCCAAACGATGGTACTTACTGATTGCATCGCGCCGTTTTAAAACCACTGTGGATAGAAGAAAAAATATCTGCAGCAATCTAGCTCTCTGCTGCTGGTCATAGTGGTAGCAAATTCAGTGTTTTTCAATACTACTAACTTGTTCGAAGACATCGTTCAAATGTATTGTAAAAATTCAATTGTAGTTTGTCCGTGCGTGCATACTAGCATTTTACCCTCTCGGACCCAAATGGTGCAAACAATTTAGGGCAATTTATCAGTCATTTACAAAATCAGAAGAAGTTCAAATCCTTCTGAACTCTTGTGAAATAAGTTGGACCATGTTACCTTTGATTTCGAAGAATTCCGACCCTGTCTTGCCAAGTACGTTCATACTCTTTTTAATCTTATGATCAAGCATTTTCGCCGAATTATTTAGACAATCATCATCCACTCTCGTATCTGGGCCCTCTAAGAGGAAATTAATGTAGACTGATCCGTTCCAAGTAACTTGGAATTGTTCAGAACATCCAACGCAAGAAAAACTCCATTTCGGATCCACGAGTGAAATCTTCTCCTCAATCTGTTGGATGAAATTAAGTGGATACCACGGATAAGGCAGTATGTGCAGATACATGATCAAATTTAGGTGATTTTGACCTACCCCTAGTTAAGAGCTGGAAGATATCGTACACTGCTTGACCAACAGTTCCGCATTTAGGTACGGAAAATTTGATTTCATATTCTAGGTTGGAAGATAAGAATAGATTCAAAGATTTCACGATACCCTCGTCAACTGGGATACAATATTGGAAACCGAAGAGGAGAACGGCGGGATGCAAAAATGGGTTTAGAAAATGGAAGTGAACTTCGATCAACTCACCAAATACGGCACCTTGAAAGATATCTGTAGTTACGTGGAAATGGTTTATCATTTATTGGACACAGTTTACAATAAATATACCTCTTGATGCACGAAATTAAACCCATTTAAGTCATTCGCGTTTTCTGTCCGAATATTTTTTTTCAAACAAAGTATATACCATAAAATAACCAGAAGTTTCATGGTAGAACAATGTCAGTGACCCACGAATAACCGGCAATAAACGAATAACGCTAAAATGTGATTATGCTTACTTTTACTTACACTGTTACACGCACAATCTGTCTAACACTGAACCCATAGACACACACCTTGACTATTCCATCTAATACAATGTGCAAAACGGGCTAATGGGACCAGTCACGTGGCTTAGGCTGATTTCAGTGGAAACACAATCGACTTACCGTCAAGTTTGTATGACCCACCATCTCAAGTTAGCTATGCAGCACTCGTGGTTGACAGGTAAATCACAGGAAACATTAAATTGGTGAGTAAAACAAGCCTAGTGAGTGGCCAGGAAATCACAAACAGTAAGCCTTGTCATTTTATTTCGTAATCTGTCTATGCGTAATTAAAGGTATCGTTCATCCTACATTCTCTAACATTAGAGCTTTTTTAAGTGTCTTTCCGTGACTAACGTGGTTAGCGTCCGTGTGCTTTGCTACTTTGACTCACACGCTTGGGACGCAGTCCAAAATTTGGCCGACTCCAGATTGCTCAGTCCCGAAAATTTGAGTTCACTGATCATGTGTGTAACGATCAGTGTCATGTATGCGTGATGTAATTAATGTTAAAGGCATATTTCTGCGAGTGCTACGTGAAAATAAATCAGTCGCCCTGAATAATAAAAGAGGAATTTAGTGAGTTTGACCGAAACAAAAGCTCAATGGGATTTGTGAATCAGCGCAGATAATTGCAAACTGTACCGCATTTGATGCCTGAAAAGGCAAACATTCTGAGTGACCTAATAACCACTTTTTAGAAGAGACGTTTCACTAGAAATAAAGCAAATTTGTAGAACGAGTGCTACACAATTTGACCAGGTAAAGCGGTTATTTTTGCATATGATAATGGAAAAAGTACTTTGTGTTTTTCACGAAGTTTACTAATCAATCACCTATTTGTCAAGCGATTTATAACATTTGCTCTCACAATGTCAGCAATTATGACTGGAAATCAGCTGATTGGATGTCTTAAGGATACTTCTTGTAGCTCAGAAGTATGTCTACACAGCACCCGCGAAATAAGTGAAGACTGTACCAACAAATCGATTGTCCATTTGCTCACTCCTGTTAGATTAGTGCGAATCTCCTCAGTAATAAAACCCACCGAAAGAAGGTTTTGGTTGTTTTAAGTTTGCTGTCAATGACCTTGACGTCTCAAACACATTCTACAGGAACATCGCTATTGTACGCTCAGCAGCCCTGAACTGTCCGCAAGGCCAGTTAACGCAAAAAGCACGTTCTACTGATCCTTTGACTGAATGGTCCGGGGATACCAAACTCTGATTCACGACCCCCAACTCTATCTTACAGCGTCCAATCATGGTTCTGATAGTTATACAGGATGGCACCTGAAACAGACCAACCGGTTCCACCAGACCTTATTATATCAGACTTACATATTAGCCACTATTTATCAGTGCGCATGTCAGCACGGTCCCTTTTGATTCACTGATTTTCACTAGAATAATGCCGGGTGTTGCATCATAACCAGTAGTACGAGGGACTGCATACTGGTGCTTTTGTGAATAAGTTATTCTCCACTTGTCACTATGCAGCAGTTTGTAGTGTCCGGCTCTACACCCGGAGTTCCCACTGCACTGGGTCCTTCCTGCAAACATAAAGAGGCGCCATCATTTTTCTGAAGCGAACCCCTCTATTGCTTACTTCTATTGCTGCAAATATTGACCACATGTCTGCGTTGTGTCTCTCCATACAACCAACAACTTTAGAGTCAGGGAAGCTTACTTATCGATCATTCATATAGGTTACGTTCTTATGGGTGGCCAATCTCTTTGCCATAACTGACAGAGCTATCTGCCCAAATAGACTCCGATCTGTCCTAGCATCAGCTGCCAAGAATTACATCAGTTGTTCGAAGTATGGCACCCCTGATGTCTAAGACGTTTCGCCCAAACGTGGTGCCCGTCGACACCGCATCGACCGCGGTAGCATATAAAAGATCTCCAACCTAATTAGGACCCACGTCAAATTCTAGTTGCGATAGGTTGATTTTGGAGCTCTGCATTTTTATCGCTCATGTTGCCAGTGGTTTAGTATTGTCTGCTTTAGGTATCGTGGCTGACACCGGATTGTTCAACAGAGATCTTGCAATGACTTGCGTCTAACCAAACTGATCCCTGAGGATTTCACTCGCCTTTCGATAACCTTGGCTCGGAAGCATCATGACGCACTCTTCTAGTGTCCCCTAGGTGTTTTTTCTTACATTAGTACAGAAGATACAAGAACTTTTGACCTTTGTCTCTCATTATGTTTTCGATGTTATACTCAAATTGTCTCAGTACCCCACAGTATCTTGTTGTGTCACCATAGTTCTATGTTTACTTTTCATGTGCATTTTGTGTCACCAGATACAACTCAATATGCTTCTGAAAGTGTCATTATTACGAAATTCCTGTTCATTAAAGAAAGACGTTAGAAGAACGCTCAGAATTTACTGTTCAGTAGTTACACGAAAAGAATGTTTCTCCATTTTCCACTAAAAAATCACGTCTATTTTTTTAGTATTCTTTAAGTTGCGAATTACATCAGCAGCCGTGAAAAGAGTTTTGTAGGATTCGTTCCAACTTGAGGCTAGAATCATTGCGCAAAAGTATTCTCTCGTTAATACTCAATAGGCTTTTGTCCATTCAGCTGTTTCATAGTACTCATGCGAACACATAGTGTTTCGTAATTTATTTTGCAAACTTCGATTGAAATCTCAGAGGCGAAGCTTAGAGAAGATAGAGTCTAAGAAACCCTCTTCAGGTTTTGTTTGATTGACTGCTCTTTGGACTCCACCTTTCACACACAAACCTCGGGTGATCCGACCAACCTGCACTCGGAAGCACCAGACTCGAGTTGGAGCTCTTATTAGAGCTCATCAGTGGTGCTTACCCTCCACCACTCCTAGGATTTGAACTCGGGCCCCTTCAACTCGAAGGCGTGTGTGTGTTACCACTACATCACCCAGCTCGGGTCTGGGCTGATTCAAATCACTAGATTAAGCTTGTTCAGATGTCGTCTTCTATGACAGCAAGAAACGACTGAAAGCTTCAAATGGAGACACGGCACTACTCGCAAGTAATTGCGTGATATTTATGCCAAAAATGCTTCGCAGGTTTAAAATGAGGGCTGGCCCCATCCTGTGGAGAAGACTTGACTTGGTGGGAAGCATTCCCTTGGAGTTAACGGGGAAGGTACCGTGTCTCCGTTCGAAGCTTCCGGGCATTTCTCACTGTCATAGAGGACGATTTCTGAGCAAGCTTAACCTAGTGATTCGAATCATCCCGGACCGGGGCGGGTTGGTGCAGTGGTAACACACACACACACACCTTCGAGGTGAAGGGATCTGAGAAGGATTTGCACTTCTAATGAGCCCTAAAATGGGCTCTAACTCGAGTCTGGTGCTTTCGAGTGCAGGTTGGTCGGATCACCCGAGGTTTGTGTGTGAAAGGTGGAGTACACAGGACAGTCAATCAAACAAAAGATTCATCAGTCCTACACACTACTCGCGAGTAACTGCGTGAAATATAACCTTCAGTTTGCCCTAAATCAGGTGTCATCAGAATATGATTGTTTTTCTGGGACTATCTGTTAATTTTGGATCATATCCACATTTAACCAAATATAATGGATGAAGCATCTATGAGGTCAATATTCGTGTAATCAATTTTTCTAGTACTGGAGATTTAATGAAGCTCGCGTTTTATACAGTTAATGTACTACTTTGTTTATTTGTACAAACAATAGACACATAAAAATTGGAGTGAATTCATAAACTCGTAAGTTTTATACGGAATGATTAAACAGTTCTATAATGAATTGGTAAGAGGCTTTGAAATGATCTACATAATTGTGACTCAACATGTGACACATTCTGTTACACCAATGGCATCACTAAGCTATTTCAGTCAAGCCAAGACTTGGATGAAGTGTTCAGTTGTTTTTCATATAGCTCTGTATCCTGTCGGGTAAATGTAATGAACACCGATTGGGCGCAGTCTAAATCAGCCAATACTAAGTTGTACGGGGCGGTTTTTTTGCATTCAACTTTTGCAACGTCAGACGTGTGGTTCTGCAACTAACTTTTGATGAACAAGCGGGTCCCTGTTTCTTACAAAGAATCTGTTCCCCAAATGTGTGTATTGGCTATATCTTGAGAGACACTTCAAAATCTGAATGATTTCATAGAGTTGCACAAACAATTTATATTTAGGTCAGCACTTATTTAATGGCCCCATCGAATAGTAAGCTGGTTATTCATGGATTTTTATCTCAAACCAAGAGTTAATTACCCTGTCCTATCGGATTTCATCTTAAAATAACATTTCGTGGCTGTTTCGAACATTGCATTTACATCTGCTAACAAGCAACTCGAGACTGTAAAAGCATTGTATCATCATGCAAATAAAATTGAAGGTCAGCCGGTATTCCACAAACCGTATCTTCAAATAAGCTGTCGCGATGAATCCTGATTGCTCCAAAACAGATTTGTCACTTTGAATTTCGAACACTGGATATTCACTAGGACAAGGATTTCAGCACCAGTCCCGGTACAGTGCATGCCATCCGTTTAACATACCGAATTCGTATGCGTCAGTTTGGATGTGTTGTGCAAACAAATTTGATGTGTGTCGTGTCAAAAGGATTGCAGCTGGCAAATGCAACATTTGGAGAAATCGGATCTGACATGAGATGCCCGAAAACCCTAATCAGACCGACGAGAGTTGCATAGGCTCGGATTATGCCTAGCTGGTGCATTCATGTATGATGGTTTTATGAAGAAAGTTCCCTTCTATATCGTTATATTTTGTTACAACGTTCTGCCGCATGCTTTATTGGACAGAGAAATCCATTTCCCCCATATGAAGTCAAGGATTATAATAGGATAATTATATTCTCTAAACATCCTTTAACTTCCAAACAGTTCCAGTGTATTTGTTTTTTATTGTGAATTTAAGTTGTACCTCTTCATGCCTCAACGCATCAGCAACACCCGATCCTTTTCTTCTCTCTGATCGGTTTTCCGACTACTTGTCGATAACGAAGATCACCCACTGAGTCCTGAGAAAACTGCATAACCAGATGAGTCAAACATTTCCCGAATCATTCTTATCAGGTGGCCTATATAATACTGTACATTTGTCACTCGCCTATCAACTTGCGTTCTAATTCAGGCTAGTGGGTGATTTAACTGCAAATTCGCCTACCATCGGCGGCCCAAGCATTGCGCCCCAGGACCAATCATTGTGCAACTACGATACTAGATGACTGTCATTGTGCGCAAATCTCCTTCTGAGTTCATAGAAAGTGTCTGGTACTCTATGTTGGGGAAGATAAAACGAAGAGATACACTTACCAGTATCATTATGAACACGTGACGACTCTGATTCCTAAGTGAGTTTGTGTGAGTGGACCGAGGAGATTAGCATCTGCCAAAGACGATGGTCAGAAAAATAAATATTAGGAGATACTTGAAGTGTATATCCATCGTGTTTCGCTTGCCAAAGATACGGAAATTTAAAGTATCAAGTTTATGATGTAAGTTTTGTCAGCAAAGTTAGCATGCTTTGGTTAATTATCTGAATAAATACTTTTCTTCATATCATTTTCCTTCGCATCAACTTCAGGCTATTTTCCGTTGATCGAAGCACGATGAATGTTGGTTTCGGAGATTTGTGCGCCACAGGCGATGAACGCAGCTGGGTGAGTTATTACCAAAAAATAAGACACTCAATAGGAAACAAATTTAACCCAAATTTTGATACAATGAGATGAGGGCATTTAGTTTATTCTCAGTTAGTATATTGAACTAGTGTACAAACGCCGCTAATTCTGAGCTTAACTGGAATTGTTGCTAATAAAAGAAACATCTTTCCTGACACCGAAATAATTTAGAAGAATGAACTCGTTATAATTTGAACAAAGAATTGGCACGTAGAGGAAACCGTCCGATCTCCATCTGCAACTCAGATTAGCTATTTATTCATTGGGCGTGATTTGCTCCTTTGTTGATCGTGTTCAGGGAGGGAGGTGGTCAAAACGAAGTAGTGATGTAAGTAGTATCAATTTAAGCGAAGTTTGATAAAATTATGCACTCTGACTCTATAAGCCATTCTACAGAGTGATTTCAACTAGAATAAACACTTATTATCTGACTTTCTCATATTTTGCCATTGAAGCGATTTCTTAGAATCAGTGTCACAACTTCTACGCCCTAACAGATTCACACAAGCATAGAATAACATCTTAGAACCTTTACATTTTTATCTCGCAAACATTCAGATAGAATAGCTTTGCAAAGTTGCGCAGTCTCCCAAATTGTGCTACATCAAGTTCACATACGTCTTCAATGTTACAAGGAGCGTGATATTATTGTGGCTGAAATAAAGCTCAGAATGTACTACAACTCGTTATTTGCAACTCGAATAATGCGCAGTCAAATAAACGGATCCTAAATCAGAACAACATCGACCCGGAGTCCTACTGTACTACGTTACTTACTCATAAACATGTAGACTTGTGCAAACCTCAATTATGCAGCCACAAAGCATTACAAACGAGAACCAAGCACTACGAGGAACAAACCCAAAAACGAGTTTTACGACTGAAACAAAAGTTAAAGAAACAGATTCAAAGTGTGCTGGTCTCATATAGACAAACGAACATGTAAACGTGTTGCATCTAAAGATGCTCATCAAAATAGCGTCGAATGTAGTCAAATTCACAAGTCATGTGGAAAATTGGCAGGGGTCTTCAAAATGTATCATTCGTATGTGCAACAAAATTACCCAATAATAAGAAACACTTTCTGTTCTTGACAGATATTTCATTGTTCCACCGTCTTAGTCACTTCTGAAATATACACCACCATCCAAGCTTTACTTTTGTTCTCACAATCAGTCCCAATTTGCGGTCGATTTCTGAAAAGGCCTCGGAATGGCACTTTTGTTGTTCACTAAGCGTCTAATGTTTCACGGTATGCATGGCAACAAAAAATTGTAGCCAGCCTATCTTTTGCCTTTGAATGCCCGAATATTTTTCCACTACTGATAAAACATTTTCTGGCTTGCTTTGAAACAATGAACCTGTGTCGTCTAAAGTGAATACATTGCGCGACTCCTGACGTAGCGATATATGGTCCTTAAGTTCATCAGAATTTGGTAAAGAAAGTAGCTTTTTAGCATAGTGGTTACTTTTCATCTCATCCGTTTTTGGATCCCTTTGACAAAACAAGATGTTGATGTCTTAGTGTGAGACCGAAGCAACTCACACTCCCAATCAAAAAAGTAAATGACTTTAATAGTATTACTGACAGACCCGGATAGGATTGGTTCAACAAGATTAAAGCTCACCAATCCCAGTGGCCTAGTGATTTTAACTTATCCTACTACATTATGGCGCATGATTGCAATAGAAGGGAGATATCCCATAGCCTCTAAGGCCCACTGCACTCATAGAAATAACCGACAACCGTACTCTGAGACTTGGAGTAAAGAACCACGCGGGGTCCCAATAAGTCAGGTGCAATAACAAGCCAGAAAACTGATATAGTTAACCAGACAAAGTGTGTAATCAGTTTCCTTTGGAAAACAAAATCCGCACGTATATTTGACCCGAAACTGCTTCCTGTTCGGGGGTAGAACCCTAACGAAAGTTCCTCTTAGTCGGTTCCGGAGAGTTTATTGCAGGACAGGAGGTTTCCTTTAGAAAACATTTACGTGTAAACGTTATTGTAATCCGGAGGGCTTCAACCTGGAGGAACTACCGTATATCCCTGTATACTAATAAGAAATAAATGGGGCTCAAAATTATCATACTTTTGCTGGAAAAAGAACAAATATCAGTATAAGGGCAGTTTACTTCGTGTGATTGGCAGTTTATTCAAAAATAAAAGGTTTTTCCGTTCTCCACAATATTCTAAGTTGTACATTAGGAGTGTGAGTAGAAGCTCCTGTTTGGGGAGTCCACTGAGGCCCACTGACAGTTCGATGTGGGTTGGAAGCAGCTAACCTCAAGAACGACGACAATGTTTGCGAGTTGGCATTTTTGTTTTAAGTAGCATCTACAAAAGGAGGGGGGAAAAGTCTCTTAGAAGCACTCGACCGGTTTCACAGTTATTGCCGCTCCGCACATACGCGTATTCCGTACTCCTTTGTCCATCCGCTGGTTCTGATACTTGTGCACCCAGTAGATGTTTCTTCGGAACAATAACCGCGAAACCCGTCGTGTGCTTCTTAGAAACTTTGTTCGTCTATCTGTAGACGCTACTTAAATCAGACACCTTTCGTATTTCTCTGTTGCGAACAAATCCGATTAATAGCTGACTTGCAACTGAAACCAGTTCAAGCCATCCGCTAAACTGATACTTCTGTTCAAAGGAACAACACATATGGAAGTGATCAGCACTATCATGCTGACCAACGCTTATGTTCCCTGAATTAAGCTGAGTTGTAGGCAATCAAAGTGAATAGATGCTCGAAATGCAGTTTCAATTCTGTCTTTTCTTTGTAGAAACGAAATGGGATATGGCTACTTAAAAACGAAAAACATTTTTACAGTCTCTTTCAACTGACTTTTCGTGTGTTTACTTTATCCTTTCACCTTCGTTTCTTTGTCTGTGCAGATTGATGTGTCAGTGATGGTTTCTGTTCACGATGAATAGAAGAGCCCATTCGTCGACTGCACAACGTCCAGTCAACAAGCAACAATCGAGAATTCTAGCCTTCGACACTGGATAGGACGCACCTCGGAAGAAGTCGTACTCAAAAGGGATAGACGATCACCCGAAAAAGTATGTTTCCACTACGAGTTATAAGTGTGAATGAAAGACGGTGAATACACAACCCATGCGTGAATAGCTAGTTTCGGAGAGTTGAATTGATTCCATTTGTCACTGTTTTCAGACCTGGTACTTTTAGAATTCTTGAATAAACGGGCAAAAAGTATAACATGGCATTTCTCATAAGCTTGTGCTACCATATACGCTACGGTTTTGTCTTAAGCAGAGTCGATTTTTCCTACGTATATTCCAGTTTGGTTTGTCATTTTGGAAACAAACGAACTTCCGTTGGATCAGGCACGCATTGTATACCAGCACTTGCTGGTCACCTAAACAGGTGGCTTGCTAAGACCTTAAGGAAAAATTATATATATATATATATATATATATATATATATATATATATATATCGTCGCAATAGTGCAAAGATTATTTTTCACATATAGTTGTGAATTGATTTCAAAATGGTGGATCAGTCACAAGTATCTAGACGTTTATAAGCCTAATGACATCAGAAACCACCAATAATTTTGAAAGCTATATGTTCCAGGGTACTTCGTTTCATTTGACTTCGCGTTACTTCATAAGTTCGTTAATTGAACATATGCTTTTTAACTGAACACAGGTGATCACTTTTCAGAAAACCCCATCAACTTGTACTCCAGTAAAAATGAACGTGTAAGGACTATGGTTGTATTCATATGACAGCCCCTTTATTGTTTTGTACCAATGAGAATGATAGCACGATGTAAGTACCATTAAAATTACCTTCATGACGGTTATCCCGGGAACGAATATCGAACCCGAGGGGAATTCTTGAAGTGTCATTTAATAGTAACCAATCTCTTATCCCAAATACAATTCAATACCTACTACGGGGTATGTAGCCACGTTTCTGTGTCTGTATTGCTAAAACTGTTCACTGCTCGAAGTAAACGACCAATCAGAAGGCAACGGCTTATTCACTATTATGTCGGACTTTCTCCGGTATATGACCCAGGAACTAGCAATATTTCTGAGGAGAATATTTTGCCAAATATCCTTTAAGTTACCACTGCTGTGCAAAAATCTCATTGGTAAGACTTAGGTCCTAACGCAGCAGTCATCCAGCACATGAGTTGATAGCTGTACAGTCTGTTACTGTTCAAAGCGAGTGTTGGAATAAAGCTATATCACGTAGGATATATGTCCAGCAATCCGTTGAGAGCCAACCCAGATAGCCTAGTGATCATCTGTTCGACTCATAATCGCTCAATTCGTGCTCGAGTGCCAATTGGGGCTCGGTGAATCTGCACTGCCGATGATTCCTAGCAAGGACGAGGCAGCTGTACAGTGCTTCCGCAGTTTTTAGTCGTGATTCGGGGGTTGAAACTGCACGATGAATCATAATGTTAAAAATCATTTACCATTTTTCCGTTGCCCAGTATAAATCTCATTGCTAAGGCAGAGCAGTCCACACGATCAAAGCGAACGTATTTGCAGTCCGTAATTGAGAACTTAGCGGTCGGTAACGACATTGTTGGAAACGATGGTAGTTTTGGTTGCCGTGGATGACCTCTCTCAAAATCGGTTCAGAGTCAAATGATATTGGGATAACAATCGAAATTCATTGGGCGTTAAATAAGCATCACCATCGTATGACGTTAAATAGCAGGGCAAACTCCAATGACCATTGCCTTTCTCACCAGGTTGCACATAGAACTAGAAAGAACGAATATACGAAGTGGACAGGGAGTGGACCTACTTGCGTGGGAAAACGAAAGAACGCCCTAGTAGCCAATACATGGAATACACAGTCTAACCGTACAAACGCACATTGATCAATCATTCTGATTCGATATAAAGTGACAACACGATCGCCACTGTTCACGGTTCATTTCCATACTCTTCAGTGTCGCCAGCTAACTGGTTGGGGGATCTTTTGGAACCTAACTACAAGGACGCACTGTAGAATACGTATGATCCAATTGTCAGCTCGTCCGGTATCTAGGCCAACGCGGAGTGACGCGCAATCTTCAGAAACAAAATCCACTAGCCGAGGCTTCTTTTGCGGTATTGTAAGTCAATGGTCAGTCAAACTAAAAATATACAAACCCCAGAACGTGGCTTTCTCAGGGGAATCACCGTTCACTCATGTTCCGTACAGTTCAGAAAGGACGACACGTATTGGGGCCAATTGGCCGAAGAACACAAATCACCAGGCTCATTAACGAAATGAGCAAACAATGCCATACAAGAAAGGAACCCGCGTTTAAGGGACGAACAAAATGAAAGCCGAACATGCAGACATCGATCGGCGGGTCTGGCCAACCAGTGTGTAGGGCAGCGATTCACTCAGGCACACAAATACACGATTAGTCACGGGTTGAACAGGTCATAGAGTCTTGTGTCGTTGCGTGTGTGCGCCTTAGTGTGTGTGCGTGCGTGCTTATACACGCCTGTCGAGTGAAGCCGATCAGAACTCGGTGCCCATTTCAAACAGTCTAGTCCAGGTCGAATCAAACCAAGCGAGTGGTGGTTCAGTGTTTATGTGGGTGTGACGAACGGGCAACGCTTGAGAGAGCGGAGGAATACTGTGAACTGATAACAGTGCAACCATGTAATTAACGTCTCATGAGTTACGAACATATCGAAGCAGGTTCAAATGTAGCATAAGTTGGTGTTGGTGAATGAGCAGGGTTGGAAACAGGCAAACCAGATTCAGTACCACCACCCGAAAGCCGGCACGGCTTTACTATCTCTCCCCACTCCCTACTGTGCACACTGCAGAAGGATCCATGAGAAAATGGTGCGATTTACTCTTGCCACAATCACAGAACCGAACTGAAGCACGCCATGCTCATGAGTGGTTACTCTACTCGTCATCGGCCCTTATTGTCAATAGTTTCGAATGGACTGCTGCAATTGTCCCGTCGTACTGGTTCTGTGATGATTCTCGCCATAGCCTCGAGCACCGGCCCATTCAGTTTCTACACGATATGTCGCATTTGACGAGATTCTGTTGTCCGGTAGATCGCGCCGGTCTCTACTCCAGAGTAATTGGAAGTGATAATGAACCCCCACGACAGTGACTGAATCTGTAACGATCTTCAGCGCCATTTTACCTTCCAATGAGAGCGCTGAGTCATCCCTGAGCTCCTCTTCGAATTCCAACTCGAACATCTTAGATATTTTTGAGCACAGAATAGTTTCTATTCTGCAGAAAGTGACCATACGAACGCCACTGTTCACGATTCATTGTCATATCCTTCAGTGTCTTCAGCCAACTAGTTGGGAAATCTTTTGGACCCTAACCACAAAGATGTAGAGCGCCTACTTTCCTTCAGTTTTCTGTATATTTCCTCATTTCTCGCTGCCACGTCATCTTTTGACTTCCACGTGGCTCCTTCCACTCCCGAGGACGAAAGTAAGGCAGACCAAGGTGTGGTAGACGTGTGCTAGTCGTATACAACACGTGTCCCGATCAACAAAGTCTACTAAGCTGAATATGCTGTGATGGAAAACTTCCTGAAATGATACCCAATACTCGATTTCTGACCTCAGCATTGCTCACTAGGTCATTCCATTCAATCTTAGTAATACTACACAAATTTCAATGGTTGAACATCTCAAGAAGATGGTTACCTTCCGCAAGCAGACCCCAAGTCTCGCAACTATACAACAAAACTGAACGCGTCGCTGCACAGTAAGCACGACCCATCAACTTCAGCGAAATATCAGGTCGGCGCTACAGGTGCTTCAGTCCAGCGTACACCGCTCGAGCCTTGGATAAACGGGTGCTCACCTCTACTACTGTGCTCCCATCCGTCGTCACTCTGCTGCTGAGGCAACTGAAGCGGTTGACAACTGCCTGCGCTCCCGCATCGAGCATCATGCTCGGAATCGTTGAAGTCCAGTCTTGTAAAATCACCTCACACTTGGAAGATGCAAAGTGCATGCCGAATGGAGCTGCAGCTGTTGTGCACCTTTCCAGTTTACGTTGCGCATGTTGCGTACATTTGAACAAACAGACAGGGTCTTCGGTATAGTGTAGGTTCTAGAGCTTTAATCTTTGCCAGTTCAATGCTCAAATCCCGAAGATTTTGCAAGATATTCTCCATTATCTCGTCCATGACGAAGTAGAACAGGAATGGAGACATGGGACATCCTTATCGAACACCGTTTGTCGTTCCGAATAGGCTGGATAGTTCATCATAAATTCTTATGCGGCCAGAAGTATGGTAGTGCAATGACTTAAGTAGACTCACAAACCTCTATGGCATGCCTTTTCGGTGAAGAGCACTGAATAACGTTGTTCGGTCAACTGAATCGAAGGCTCCTTTCAAGTTGAGAAAAGCCGCTATTGACATCTCTATTTGACAGTGTACCATTGTGAGGATCGAGCTTGTTATCAGCGGGATCATTATGGATATGCAAAGGTAACAAAGAGAGGTTGTTGGGGACAGAAGACCAAGGTTGAATAAAAGAGAGGGGACTCTGAGCATTAGTCCACTTATCATTACCCACACAGCTAGATGCTAGAATCTATAGCACTAGAGATAGAATGAAAATTACGATATGTATGGCACAAAAAATACCTTGAAGGTATCTGAAATCTTATTGCAAAAGACCCCTGATGTGAACCATATTGAGTATTACCACTCACACAACAGATCAGATACTGTAACCTTGCTAAAGTCAAAATATTTTTCTATTAATCATGGGGAACCGTGAAGGGTCATGATGTTTTCAGAGCTAAACGGATGGATTCAGCCTTGTCAAGCTGTCAAGCAAAGAGGGATGATGATAACTTTTGTTCATTCTGGTGGGATGCAAAGTAACTGTAATTATTGTGTGCACGATGATTTGCGCGTATGGTGTAGCATTTAGCATAATTCGTGTTATCTCTTTATTAGCACTACAACACTGGCTCCGAGTAAAAATGGGATAACTTGATTTTCACAGCAATATGTTCAAGTTTCGTGACTTTTCCTGATGATAAGTTTTACGCATCTCCCTAAAGTTTTGCTAAAGTGGTGTTTTATAGGTGCATTCCATTTCCCTAAGAAATTTGGTACACTTGAAAAGATCTCATTATTGGCTTTCGAATTTTATCCCATTAGTTTGTGTGGGGCATTTTTCCTGGCCTTATGATGCAAAGTATCCGTACAGATGTGTCGTCATTCTATCGAGGCTTTTCCCTTCGTCTTTCCAGTAAGTGGCAACTTTTCGCTTTCTATTGTAAAGTAGCATACCAGAGAAATTCAAGAATCTTGGACATGTCGTCAATTTTTAGGGGAGTTCGTTGTTCCCTCATAGTTTTGGCCAGTCTTCTAGTGAAAGATTTTGTCGTTATGGAAAGGTCCATTGAAGTAATATCACGATTGAATGTTGTCTTTCATCTTAAATTAGTCAGTTTCTTAACACAGGAGCAATTCGCTTTACGCGACAAACTTTGCAGCAATACCACAATTTGACTTGATTCGAAAAATCTGTAAAAGTTGCAATCAACTGGTGTTAAAAGCAAGCAATTCTAGTGAACCACATAGTCGCCTAGATTTCACTTTTGATCATCCACTGTACCACAGTCCAAATTGAAATGACTAGCTAATTCACAGTACTTATTCACAAACATGGAGCTACAGAGGGTGCATCTATATGTTCTCCAAAACCCCCTCAGTTGGTCGTCCGAAACACGGAAAGAAAGATCGAAGTAAATGAATTAGGTTTTAGCTGTCATGATATGCACTTGTTTATATCATCCCGTAGTCGCACCCACCCTAATTAGATAAAAATGTATTGGGTATACCCACATTCTCAGCCACATACGATCTGATCACACGATCAGCGCGAATGCACATCACCGCTATTTCAATGAATCCCGCCAGGACTATCACTTTCGCATACCACTTAGTATCGATAACACTCGAAAACGATGAATCTCCAATAGAATACCGTTATTTTCGCTCTTCTCAACCTTCAGTTTGTCCTGGCAGTGGCAGTATACCATGTATTCATTCCGCTGCCCTAATGGAACCAGTATATCGTTCTGTAACATTCAGACGATTAATGGTAGATGTTCTACCGACTGCTGTTCATGTCTGGCGATCAAAAAGACCACAAAACAGACAGGCCTTAAGTGAAAGCCGGGTGACTGAGTAAGCGTATCTCTGTACCTGCGCACGTGGACACAAGCTACGAACAAAAATTAAATGCAGTGGAGCTGATTAGGGGTCGTAATTGACGCATGCTCCAATCACACGGTGATGTGTATACCCAAGCTGAGCTGTATTCCCGTTGGTGAACGCACCATTGCCAAATCACATACGCACACCACGCATGTTCAGACGCGACATGTTTGTGTCACGTTCAGGATAGGAGGCCTCAGTCTATGAAAATCATGCAAACGATTTCGCTGCTGTTCCTAGATTGTGCACATGTGTGCACGTACACGGGTGCACTTACTCGGTCACTCAGCTTTCAACCAAGGCTTGTCTGCTCAGTGGTCCTTTAACCGTAAGGACTTCAACAACAGGTGGATTGCATTCCGTTACCGGACGGAGCTGAGCCCTTCTTCCGTGGTTTGTCTTAGTCGCCCACGCTCTTATAAGTCTCACGTGACATATCTCCGACGTGTGTGTGGTGCGAAGCTACCAGGACGACACAGAGTAGGTTTTGTAAAATGGGCTGAGAAACGAAGGGAAATGTAAATGTAGATCTAACGCCGAATGAATTGAGAATACCTGGCTGAAGGATCAGAACACTCGGTAGAGAACGAGATTGTTTTCGGTGGTTCCCAACTGGTGTAATATAGCGCGTTTTTATAGGCATTCAAATTCAGATTACAGAAGAAAGAACAAGAAACTTGGCAATCATGGTGACAACAAAAGACTTTTTCGCGTCCACATGATAACAGTAGCGTCGGTGTCACGAGAAATAGTGTGTTGATAATTGTCATGCAGAATTGCCTGAACTATCAAAATCGACAGATAAGTCACCACAAATCGCGCACGCAAGTGACAACATGGGAATATCAGTATGTAGCATCACTTAAACTAAACTAACCCCCTGCAGAGCACCAAGGAATAGACTAAATGCTAATATTTGCCCGTCGATAATCTTGGTTTCACGGAAGCTTTTACGGGCGAGAATTTTTTTCAGTGCGTAAAATATACGGACTAAGAAATCAGGTTGGCCCCTCTGAGCCCAAAAGGATTTTCCGATAATTTGCCTACTCAGAAGCATAAAAGTAGCCCGGTGCAGAAGGCTGTTCAAATGGGTTGAGATACAATTCCGAAATTTTTTTCACTATTAACCATTTACTCTTGAGAACTAAACTCATGACTTTTCAACGTTTTTACTTTCACATAACTGTAAAGATTCCAGAGTACATTGGAGAAGTTGAGATGAACAGACCAAAGTCCGTCACGCTCAAAATCAACATTCCAAGAGACAGGATGATCGACGAAGCGTCTTTGTCGATGATCTGTCCAAAATCCAAGGAATCCAATAAGCCACAGTGCACTGTAAAAGTACTCCATTTGAGCAATGGGAAACAAGTTGAAATTGAAAGTAGAAGCATCTCCAATGCTACTGATTATAACGAAGTCCAGCACAATCAAGTGCAAGTCAATTTTAAGAAAATCAGTTCCTTCAGTATGATGACTTCTGCTTCGAAGTGATTTACAATTCTGGTTGTGCATTTTCGACATTTGTGTTTCATTGGACTAGACAAGTGATCTGCGTGGCTCAGACATGTCATACACGAAAATGTGACTGATGAATAGAACCACTGTGAAGAATCCAATTTGTTGAACTAGCTCGTTTCCAGTGTTTCTTAACCATGCTATTACAACACAATATCTGACAGGATTGCGTACCAGGGATTATTTCTCACACGGCTTACAGTAGTGGTTTATCGGAAGATCGGATGAGAACGTTTTATCACATACCCAACGTGTTAGTTTTCAGACGATCTGCCACCTGTCGTTGGGTATTCAGTGGGCCAGCACAGACTGAGTTTATGCATAAGTTGTTTGTGATTGCGCAGATGAGAGGGGAGGGGGTGTGTGGAGGCGAATTCCGGCGGCTTTCGCCTTGACCAAGGTATGATTTCTCACCCTTCTGGGCAGCGTACCACGATTGCGCTGGTAAATGATAGTAGTGTGGTCGTGCGACCAACTTACGTTGTTCCACAAGAAAAAGTGAGGGAATACACGTAAAATGAATTCACAGGGTGAAGCACGTTGTCTTTTATCCGCAAACACAACTGATCTTGATGTGAAAAGACACACAGTCCAGCACCATGGCGAATCTTCTGTGCAGAACATCTGCCAATGGGCACCTTTAAAACGTGGAGAGATGTACTGTGGCTTCCTCTTCACTACCGTCTTTCCAGGAGATTTTCTGTTTTTCAGCACCACCCGATTGACTAAAGGTTCGGGGTTTCCGTTTGTATTATTTCCGCATCACTCGGACTTTTTATTTGACGGCATACACCACCGAGGCATTTCGGTGTATTGGGCAACGACCAACTTCCTTTTGACCTTAAGCGGTAAAATGCTACGGAAATGGATGTATTGTCCTTTCTATGTTACTTTTCTGTACACCGAACATAACACTGAGCTAACTGCCTGACAAGTTAGGTATCCGCCGAAGAAGGCCACGCAGTTTCCTGATCCCCATTATGGTGTGAAGAGTAGGTTCGGATTTTCCGAGTAAAGCCTGACTAATAGTTAATCCTGGTCGACCGACTGGTCGGTTATACACAAGAGCAAAGCAGAATTTGCCTTCAAGGGAATTCACAAACAGACCACTAAAAACCGTTTTCATCATTCATTTCTACTAGACTGCGTTTACGTGAGGGTCTTGCAAATGGCTTCAGTTTGTTTACAAAAGTATGAAGTGGGACAGAATATAAAATTGCTCATTTGTCACTAGCTCATCCACTTGTGAATTTTCACCACTAATTTGATTACTGAAAAGCAATACGGTATTAGCTTAAATTTTTCAATTCAATAGGTTTATCTAAGAGGTCGTGATCATGCTACAGATTTGACTGCATTATCCAAACTGTTCTTTTCTCTTGTAGAATCGGAAACACCAAATGCGAGTGCAATAACCTTGGAAATCGAAGTACAAGCGACCCATTGCATGGAACTGGAAAACAAGAAGACTATCATCATGCAATCTGATTTCAAATTTGGTGAGGAATGGTCTTCGAAAAATGTCGAAATTAACGTGCGTCACAAAAGTGAACCTGTCACGGATCTTGATTTAAAGATGCACATCAACACTTCAGATGTCTATCCAGGGTAAGTTGGGTGGAAATACCTGCCTAGTTACTCTAGGTTTTCTTATTTAATCATTTAATTTAAACAAAAAACCGGGTGAGAAATACAATGTAGAATTCCGAACGTCTATGGATCCTACAGGTATTGGTTACTTGATTTCAAACTATCCTAATAAGACGACGGTCAGTCATAAACCGCGAAGACAGATGGGAGATGTTTATGCACGATGAAAAGGCAACAAATGTACATTACAGTAGATTGGAACAGCAGAGATCAATAAGCAGTTATATCAGTTGGAACTGGTACTGAATGTAAATATTAATAATCAGCAGTTGGATCCCCCGAACGGGGCGACTAATTTTAACGGAAAATCTTTTCATATAAATGAATGCGGGATATTCAAGCAGAGGTTGGAAAGAAAAGTACTCCGAGAACGGCAACGGAAAAGAGGGTGCAAATATGGCCAATACTATGCGGCGAGAAAAACGAAATGTCAGTACACGACAATGGTGTGAACTAAGAATAAAGGCTACTTGATGACCAGAAAGAATCGACATACAATATTTTGTCTATTCTTACACTTTCAGTTATACTGCTTTTATTTCGCATGTTCAGGCTGCCTTACAAATAACTCATTCTCGTGTTTATACTACCCGAATAACAGTTAGATGTTTAGCCGCGGTTAACGTTACACATTTGTCGATGCAATAACTAAGATAGTTCAGTAGTTATGCAACAGTTGGCAATCGTTGAAGTGAACGTGAACTATTCTCAAGTGGAGAAGGCAAAAACCAAATCCTAAGCAAAACTGAGCGCCATTTTCAACAGCCTTTCTGAGTGACAATGAGAACAAAGTACTATTTTCGTACTGCTCATTGCTTATTGGTCATCAATGATGACATCCTTAGTGGCATTGTACCATATAGTAATATGACTTTCGTTGAATCACTACCAACATGTTTGCTCGTCACCATTTATTTTAACGTGTCAGAGAATTTCACTGATGCACTCAAATGCTCACTGGAATAGAAACCATACTGATAACAATCCAGTTCTTTCGTCAGGAAAGTGAGTGGAAATTCCTTTCAGAAGAGTCACAACTGTGACTAGCTGATCGTTCTGTGTGGGATAGCCACAGGTAACCTGGAGAACGATAAGAACGCGGTTGTGAGTTGAGATATTTAATGTAAGTGGAATCCGCAGACCGATGAACAAAGGTTTCCGGATGTACCCTGGTCAACTCACGGCTTCAGTGCCGTAGTTCTCCAGGTTAGCTGCAACTGACCCACAGTGAATCATACTGTATCCTAAAAACGAAAGACATTTTTCAAGATAAAAATTTTTCATGTGATAATCTCACCAACTGACAGAACAATCTATCCGAATTGTGACGAAGTGAACCATTTTGAAATAGCACAACACTGACGAACAGGACGAATTTTTTCAACAGCGCTCAAATTAGTTCGCAAAATGCCCCTAGTATGGAATAGAGCAAGGTGATAGCGATTCCTGGAGACCTTGTTTTGAGTATTATTATGTAAAAAGTGTTGCTCGTAGGTACACATAGATACACACGGGCAACTTGCATGACATTCCTTGAGTGCATCACATCGATTGTAAATCTGAGCTGCATTCACAGGGGAATTTACAGACCACTATTCCGGAGTACGTACAAGGATTAATAACAGCAGACAAGGGCTGAATGACCAGAAAACAGACGTGGGCTCCGGCTACCGAACAGTGCAGTCTGGCTAGCCGGGACGTGGACACCGTGCAAAACCACATTCAGTAGGAGATTCTGTCCAATCAGAAAAAGGGTTAAGAAATACTCAATGAGTAAACCACAGATGAGATTTTCCATGGAGCTGAACAGAGTTGATGTCTGACCCAAAGGTGGCGGCACGGTCACAAGATGCACATTAAGAGGGCATGTTTGTGAGTGCTGTGTTTGTGTGCGCGTGTGGTTGCATGTGTTACGTGAGTGGATTGATTAGTTACAAAGAAATGGACCGTAGTAAGTTTAATTTTAGCCGAGTGAAAATGGTCAAATGGGTGCGGCAAGTGGGCGTGGCAGGTTCAGCGTCGGCATACTCTATAACAAACTGAGCGAAAAATCAGCTTTACAAAAAATGCTACTTTCGGGGGAGGTGTGAGCATAAGAGGATCAGTTTGAGCTTTGATCTTCAGTGTAGAAGGGTTATCTTCGAAGGGTTGAAATTGGAAAATTCGCTTTCCAACATGAGCACTTTCCCAGCTTCGTGAAAGTAGTTTTCGGGTGCATAATTCGTTCACAGTCGACAAGGAGCGGAAGAATAGCACACGAGAAACACTAACAATCCCATCACCAACATCCATCGTAAAATTTCTTGCGCTACGAATGTGCTCAACCAACATCAGCCCTATGACGAGGATTAAGTGAAGTACGTTTGTGTAAATTTTCCTCCATAACTGATCAAATTCAGAAATGGGTATAGACAGTGTAGAAAGTGAATATATTTGAACATTTCTTCTTACTGAAAGGCACGGATACCTAAAATATTTTATCAACGCTATCAGAAGAAGGTTAACAGCACATGTCTTTTCGTGAGGGTCTTCCTTTCCATTTACTTTATATGATTTGGATGAAAATACATTTGATCAACCTTATGCTGGAAAATATACTTACTTTTGCCTTCTGAAATATCCTCACCTATTGTTGCCAAATCCATACTTTCAGCTTAACTACAGGGAAGCATAGAGGTATATTACCAGAGTCGATGTTTACTTCAGGGTACATAATGGCTAGTTTGATAGCAAACTGGTCCAAGTAATTCAGCAGTTTCAGACAGTGATTTTGCACTACCACCGATAAAGTATATGTGCGCAGGGGGACAAATTCAAGTACTGAGAGTGCGAGCGAGGTTGGAGTGTTTTTGTTGCTGTTCTTGTTACAACCCAAAAGCGAGAATGAATTTATCATTCGCCTCCCTTATGGCGGTGCTTACTTTCTTAGCCTGCGCGGTGTCTGCATGTTTTCCAAGCCTGTGCTCATCATAATCGGTGTCACTGTGATGCTGAATAAGGCATGAGAAAAACAAGAAATGAAATGCCAATAATATTTCTTTGGACATATCCCGCTTAATATCAGAAAACTTTTTATGATTGCAATCCAAGAGCACACAAGAGTAAAATCTGTGCCAGAAGCCTGTAATACACATTTGCGCAGCAAAATATAATGTCATATTCAGGGTTAAACAGTGAACATTGCCCGGATACTGTACTGTGTTTGATGATTAAACACGGAGAACCCAACTTTTATGATTGGAAGTTTTATATACCCCAGATGAAACTAGGTTTGAAACCAACAGTTCAAAATTAATAAATAAATAAGACGCGTTTTGAATGGGTCATTTATTTATCCAACACTTCTACCGCCACACTTTCCTACTCCACAGATTCAACACGGTATTAACAATTTTGCTTGGCATAGTTTGTTGGGGTGTTCGCTTTGACGCATTTCACCTCAAATAATGGCAGTTTTCATGGCTAATGAATTTTCTGCTATATGATAGGAGACCGCTGTCAGGGTGCTGTCAAGAGTTCGATTTAGGGTTTAGAATAAACTTTACAATATTTTTCATGTAGAAAGTACTTCCCTTCTGTAACCTAATCCAGTGACACGGTCCAAATAAGTAAGACATTGAAGAATACGGAACAGTCCCAATGCGAATGCACATTACCGATGCTGGATCTTGTTGCTGGACCATGGATAATCGATGGAGAACTGGTTGATACCAACAAAATGAATGCCAAGTTAAACAAGACAGATCTTCCACGAATGGAGATACGTGTGAGTAGAATATCCTCGTCAGTTCAGTGACCGAAATATATTGTGAATTTGTTATATTTGCTGTACCTAATCTCGTTTTTCTTGCTTATGAACTGATTCCATCCAGTTCATGTAATGAATGATGTTCATATTTCAGATATACTTATTTAGTGTCACATTCAAATTCCCAAGTTTAGATATTTTGTAATTTTCCGATACAAGTTTGGCTTTTGAGATTTTACATCCATCAGAATTTCCAACTTCGCCAATATTTACATTCACCACTTGACAATCAGATTTTACAAAATTACTATAACAGGATATTCATTGCATAGGGATTATGATTCTCACCAGATATGAGCAGTGAAATAATTGGGATACCAATCAGATGGAAAGGCTTCACAGGGTAAAAAGCATCATCGATTTCAATCTCCGTGATGAAAAAACTGAAGCGCCCCTCACGAAAATATAATGGTTAGTCAGTCGTTCAGATAGAAGCCAGATATTTCAAAGGCGGAATTGCCAGTGTCAGATTTGTGTACCAGATAGGATTCGGTTCACTGGTCTCATTTATCAGAAAAGTAAGTGAACCACGAAACTAACCGATTATATTTAAAGTAAAGTCGAGGGCTATTTAAAAATGTCAAGTTGCTGTGAAATAATTCCACATCTTCAATGACACGAATTATTCCATGAAACAGTTTCGAGGTGGTTATTTTATTGCTCCGAAAACACAAACGAAAATGATCCAGTTTGTTTCGTCTACGCTGAACTACAAAAAGCATAGGAAGTAACGTGTATGGTATAATATATAATGATATAATAATAATGGTTTTTGCTCCAGATAAAAGGCTTCGTCTCAATGGACACATGGAATTTCTCGGTCAGTGTCCGATTTACGGAACTATTCGATTTTAGCTCACATCTTCGAATGAGGATATTGTCTTTCACTATGATTCTGTACTGCCAGTTACAATTCCCCATGGATAAACATCCGTGGGCTACATTTCATATCATGGAACACGTGATCTTACATTCCGAACGCAGTAAGTTATGCACAGGTGGCATGATCGTCTCAATTGACAACCGTAATATTATTCATTTGTATTGTTCTTCTGTTTCTGTTGCAATAAATAACCTCCAGTCAGTTGTATGTTATTATTGTTTAAATAAATGACGTTAAAAAAGCTGGCAATTTAGTGAATAAAGATTTACTGTTGAACATTGAATGAAGCACCAGTTCAAAAAAGTAAATGTGGTTTTAAACAAACATTACCAGTTGCGGTTGGAATCTGTGTGATAGATGATTTACAACTTGTAATCCAGCAGAATATTAGATTATAAATGTAAGTATCGAATATCAATGAAATGTGTAGTGCACAAGCCCATTATTTTGAAGGAACTCTTCCATCCATGTTAGGGAAAGGTATGTTCTCCTATGATTTCCCGAAAGTTTCATGACTGATTATCCGAAATTCTTCTCATTACCAGTCTCGTGTTTACATTTATGAATCAATGTTGGATTTTCTTTCATATTTAAAACTGGACCAATTCAAAAACTGATCGACCATACTCCGAGTGAAAAAGAGGATTGTCAAGTTCAAACATGGACATCCGCATACCAAACAACAGAATCTGAGTCCCTGCCGACCACCGGAACCCCGCACATCGATAAATCGCCCTTCAGTCGACGACATCTGACCATACTACTTGTAAGAGCCAGTGATATATATTACATCCGGATAAATTTAACAGACGTTGAGGACAAATGGTTCTCCAGTCACATTTCGATCACCTCAGATGGAAGGGCGTATACGGATATCGGAGAGGTTTGTTTCAATGACCAAACCTAAAATTTGCTGTTGCCAGGGTGAATTTCGACAACACCCATTTCCACTCCTTCAACGTGATTAGATTTTGGAATGGATCCCACAGAATATTGAAATATTAAATAACTGCCCAAATCAAGAATTAAACTTGGAAAGGATAATCACACTCTTCAGGTTTCGAATATGCTTACACTCCTTCGGAATGATCAAATGGGAATAGATGTTTCATTTCGAAACTCTAGTACACCTTTGAACTCTCCCAGCTGTTTACTGACTAACTAGATCTATAATTTGGGCATCCAGATTATCGAATTCATTTCAACCGAAACTTCCTTTTTATTTGTGCCAATTTCGCGGTGTACCTTCAATACATACCACGACAATTCACGTATCTGTCTTCAAACACTCGTTCCAAGCCCGGGGACTGAGAGTTATACCTACAAAACCAATGATCAAAAGTGACATAACAAAATGTTCTGTCCATCTCTATGGCTTACCTTACAAAAGAGACATCCACTAATTTAGTGAGTTCCAAATCGCCGTATTTGTTTTCGCATCCTCCCAGGTAAAGTGTTCCTATTATTTGAGGAAATCTGGCCACTGAAAGCTGCAAATAAAACTACATCGACAAAATTTACCGATTGACAGTGAAAACGTTAGTGCTGACCAATAGTAAATGATTGGTAAACGATGGTTAATAATTAAATACAACCTTTTCCTATATGCTATACTATTGAATGATCAATCCGCACCACGTGTCACCCATTGTCCTTTGTTTAAGTAATCTCTTTTTTGCAGATCCCAGGAATAAACCGTGCAAGTTGGCACCGGAAGGGGGCCCACACTTCCACAATCAATGCTATTATTTAATCGATCGTATATTCGTGTGAGAAATATATTGATTATCTGCCACCCAGTCCCGCAAGTGACCACATTTTCCTATCCCAAAATGAAATATACTGTCCTAGTTAACGGGAATCGTTTAACGTGGTTCGGTGAGTGATAACCTACCGGTTCAATCAATACCATTTTTAAAATTTACTGAGACGAAACGGCACTCTTTAACTGTACTGTGGTCATTCACTAATCATTTCTGTTATAGATCTCGGTCCAATGGTCTCGCAGGCAATTACCTATCAAAACGAAGACAAACGCTTGTTCGCAGTGGATCCAGAGCGGAGTAGCATGGTGAGTACCAGAGATCTAACAGACCAGTGGAGTGGTATAACCCTATCTGAATATCGCAATCACATTGATGGGAAGAAGCACACAAATGCCACTTATCTGTCACGGGCGGAAACACGGACGTCTAGTAGGAATTTATCCGGAACGATGTGTGCAGAATTCACAGCCGACGACTGGAACTGTAAGCAATGACCCTATTCACATTTTCAGCACGATCCATGATGAACTATTCGCTTTCGAATTGCAACGACCAGTGACAAAACTATCATATTGCGTATCTGCTTAAAGCAATTGCTACATGATTCTTCAAGCTGCAGACAGGATTTCTGCCACCTGTAGAAACCCTAGCTGATACTTATTCGAAATCCTTTATTTGTTCCAGTGTGCCTCAAAGGTATTTACTACAGAAACAGGATGGTAGCATCCTGGACGGACGAAGCTAGTCTGAAACTCCCGTCGTCCGACTGAACAGATCTCATATGTGCATCACGGTGTGACCGTATACTCAGCCCAACCACATATTCCTCTGTTTTGCTCTGTTTTCCAGTACGAATAAAGTCCTTTGTCAACTTAGTCATTGTATGTTGTCTTCATATCAGGATCATTACCGAACGAATGATTGTCCCACTTATTTTCATTGGACCACTGCATCTATTAGATTTGAACTAATATACAGTCATACATCTTACTCAAAATTCCCTACTTTCATTTAAGTGTACGAATAACAAAACATGCACCTGATGCCCCTGACGGTTATCATATTAATTTTGGTGTCACAGTATCCTCTCCAAGATTCCTTTATTATCCACAAATATATTCGGCTGGCGACTAATCGAGCCAATGCTTTTCTCTCTCAGTTGCAGGAAATCGTCATTTTTCCCCGCAATTTGATTTTTATCGCATTCATTGTTTTAATTCTATATCATATCCCACTCTATGAAGAAATAAAAAAATTTGGCACCAGTTGTTTTCGCTACAAATTCACTAAAACACTAGTATCCTGAATCAGCTGAATATTCCGTCTCCTTCAGTGTGTACCAGAACAGTAAGAGTTTGCACATTCTAAAGGACGATCTTAATTTTTCGAACACACAGTAATTGTGATTCTGTGCATCAGTACTGTTCTTCTACGAAGCAAGCACAAATAATATGCTGAAGCTATCCATATCTCAATGTCACCGTACCGTGAACTCAGTTTTGCAACCCTGTGAAGGCAAATCTGATACCAAAATCCGTGACCAAGAAACTAAGATGCAGACGCAGTTAAATGCAACAGACGTGCGGCCTACCGCATGTACAATATGAGTACTCCCTGAAGAGGTCGAATTTCGCAAATTACTACTCAAACGATTGCCAGTACGCAATCCAAAGATATTACCACAAAGCACACAATTGAATCAGCTAGAAAGGTATACGTGAAAGTTGGATGGTAGAGAAGAAAATGAGTGGAATTGACCAATATTTGGTGAAGCCTAACGGCTCTAGGCTCCACACTACTTTTAAACGAAAAGTCCACGGGTGATATATTCCTTGTGGTAATAAAGATGAAGTGTCATACCGTCAGTGGTCTACATGAATTGCCGCCAAGAGATGTTATGAACAACGTATACTTCGTCACATTTATTTTAGGCATGATGAGAAACTTCCTGAGCTGAAACACGTGAAATGCTAACAGAATATGCAGATCATTGGAATAAGTAGTTCATAGACGGCGAATTAAAATTAAGTGATGAAAGAAAATAGATCGGTCATTGGAGAGTAAACCAGAATTCGTACAAATAGTAGTTTACTTGGGATAGAAACAGAGTGATCGAGTGATACCTTCGAGAACTTCTGTCGATGGAAGTAGTTGAGAAGTTGTGGCCACTACCATGTGTTAAATATTCACGATTGGTAATAGTGTCAGATAAATGACCTCCTTTGGACGGCGGGCTACCATCTACACCTAATAGATGTGCAGCCTATTCCTCCTTATACAGTTTACCGCATCTTTATAGTCCTGAGTACGAATAATAACAACTTCACATTCTCATACAGTGGAAGTGTAAACAGTGAATGAAAAGTAATGACATCAAGTGGACACTTAATTGACGATGAGAAAGCTGATTGGGCCGTAAGTTCTTACCTCAGAGGACGTTCTATAAATAAGAGCCCTTGAACTCAGAGGTGAAGGGCATTAGATTGCTCGATATATTACGGAGCATTTCGCTGCATCTTTTCTGGCTCCTACTTCATTCATGGTGTTCTTTCTTAGTCCTCCTCACATCTTCTACGCAGTTAACTAGCATTCGCGTCATAGATGTCACTCTAGCACCGTTTAGGATATTTTCACACAACAAGTATGAGTAAATAAATATTCTTACTCAGAGAGGGAAACGGGAGCAAAATATGCTAGCTTCCTTGGCAGCAACCCATCTAGGCCACTGATTTTATCACACTTCATATTGATTACCACCCCATATACTTAGAAGAGATATATCACCCATAAAATCCTCGCCTAAGGTTAGTATGGAGCCTAGAGCCGTTAGGCTTCACCAAATATTGGTCAATTCCACTCATTTTCTTCTCTACCATCCAACTTTCACGTATACCTTTCTAGCTGATTCAATTGTGTGCTTTGTGGTAATATCTTTGGATTGCGTACTGGCAATCGTTTGAGTAGTAATTTGCGAAATTCGACCTCTGTTGGACGAATTTAGATTCTTTATTCACACTGGACAGTTTGTTCAGAGTTATGCAAACATCCCATGGGGATCGGGCCGTGAAGCTGACCACTGTAACTGTATATAGTATGTTGATCATTACTGAAGAACTGACAGTTTACATAGGAGTATGTACCAGCTGCGGTGAGCTTGTGCTACCTCGTCAGTGGCTTTTTTCCTGCACCGATTCTCCTGTTGCGAAGTGGGAATTTTTATGCCGTTATATGATTGAGAGTAAACAGGAGAGTAATCTGTAGACAACCACCACGTTGTGTCACTTATTCACACAGGAAATCGAATACACACACGGATGCTGGTCTAATCTGAAACACGAACTGGAAGCCCATATTTTCATTCGTCCTTGTTCAGACGAGTGAGCAGACGGTTCTTCCGTCCATTGGGCGACTATAACGCAGGAGACGTTTCAGAAAGTGAAGGTTTCTAAGGGGCCATACACGCCGGAAATTACATTGACCATCTCTAAGAGAATTTCGAATATATATATATATATATATATATATATATATATATATATATATATATATATATATATATATATATATATATATATATATATATATATATATATATATAATATACTAGGTAGCTGGCACGCGAAGTAGACTGACCCAAACGGAAGTATCCTAGAGAGGCTTCAACGCGGCTAGGAATAACGAAACGAAGAAGAAAGGAGAAACCGGAAAGGCTTTGAGGAAGGTGGCCGGATAATTCCTTTACAATGAATATTCGAAAAAAATCAAGAAGATGCACACGAAAGTGACTTTTTTAGGAGGAGAATATCATCACACGTTTGTGCACCACTCTAACCACATCTACAAAAAGGGGTGATACGATCTGTTATTTGATGGCTCACACCACAGACGCTTGCTTCACGTATATTCACTATATGAGACAAATAATTGGGACACTTCAGTGCGGAATGAGCGTAATGCAAAAAAGCTTCCCCCACACCCTTTTGAAGAAAACATTAACTTGTGCGTGCTCCGGCATATGGCGATGACGTCCTTTTCTCTGGGACACAGTAGAGCGAAACCAGATATATTTTTTTCTCGGAAAGGTGGACACTTTGGTGATCACCTGGTAGATATGTGAACTACAGTAATAGACTTCAATCAGTTTGTATCATAAACGCTTTGTGACCCATAGTTTTGTGTGATCTCGTAGATTATGCCTTGTGACTGTGTATCACACCTGTAATACGAAATAAGCCAAGGCTCCAAGTACCTGCGGCTTGATGTACGATTTCATCCAGAAACTACCTTAGTGAAGGGAGATCACGTTTTGTGGGCTGCTGGACGTAGTGACATCAGTTCCGGTCACAAATGGAAGAAACCACAATTAATCGCATAAGGAGAGAGGGATTGTATTACCCGCTCCAAAAGAGGAACTGGTCAAGGTAGATTTTATTATAAATGCCTACTTCAGAACCCTTCATGATTATCGATAGGGGTATTATTTATTAACACGAAGTGGGCTTGTGGTTCTGGTCGATACGGGTATTTATAGGTGATACTCCACGTCACTTATTCAGGCTAAGATTTGTTCCCTAAAGTGCAGCTAATGACACTTCTATAGTTGGAAGTACGGGTGGACCGGTAAAATCTTTCGTGTTAGCTTGGTGAGAAATGTGCCGTTTTCACCGGTTAGTGAAAGAGATTTCACGAAAGCCATACATCCTGTTCAGGGAAGCTACTGTCGTCTTTCGAAGAGTTGTGTCCGTTGCGGTGGAGGACAGATAATTTCCATCGACGGCCGAATCCAATTCACAGTGATCAGGAAATATTTTCTTAGTCATCGTGGCTCATTGTACCTCGTCTCCTCCCAGCGAGGGGTCAACTCGGTCCTTTCCAGTCTGATTATGAGTTACTGATCACTCTAGTATTGATCGATAGTCCACCCAACTGCATTTCGTTGATTCTTGTGACCGGAGCCCACGTTCTTTCGTCGTGTGAGTAAGATGTGCGCTGATCGTTGCCCTGTAGGGAACGTCGTTCCCACGATCCGATTATCTACCGGTAACACCAGTCTTTTCAGTGAGCCACACTTGATTTACATTGGGGACGCATTGCTGACTGGGTTTTATTTGATGCGGATAAAGGACAGTACATGACGACAAATTACATCCACAAACAGGGGTTAAGGGCCGATTGACACAGGACTGCGGATCTGAGCTCATACTCGAGAAATTTAAAGCAATTTTCGGTGAGGGTACATACATACATACATACATACATACATACATACATACATACATACATACATACATACATACATACATACATACATACATACATACATACATACATACATACATACATACATACATACATACATTCAAATACGCATACACATGCACATGCAGGTAAGCATACACATACACACACATGCGCACATACATACGCACACAATTACCCTCATACATACACGAAAACTGGAGTGGATAAAGCAGCACGGATACTAGCGCTAATTAGATGTGGTTTTGAAAACGCACGCATGTCTGTGATCGATTTGATTGCTTTGGTATTTACAGTACAGGTCATTCACATGTTACATGAATATCATTCGAGGTGTGAAGGCCCGTCAAGTTAGGCGTCGACAGAAGGCCTTGCCACGTTGGCAGACTGCACGTCAGCGCCCGCCCAGAATCCACGTTAAAGACTAAGCCAAAGGAACCACAAATATCAGGACCATGGGTCGATGGTCCCATCAAGCGCTGGCTGACCTTTCGCCGACCAAACAAAGGTGGTACTGGATACCAGATGTTCGACCAACTAGTTTCTGGTTCCACAATTGGCGTCAGTGGCTCTTCCTCCCATATGTAAACAATGTTTTGAGCTAGTCAGCTGAGATGGTAGGAGGGTGATAGAGTCTTCTTAGTAAGGTAATTGAGCACGGTTAAAACACCCTGGCAGACTGTTAGTCTTGTAGGCTCAAGGCTTTTCGCTGTTCCCTTCCAATAAAACTTTTACCGAGCTTTCAATGCAGGTAATCGCCTCCTGAATGGGGTTGAAATGTGGGCTTGGAGGAGGGAGAAGACGGAAAGGTTGTCTAACGGCCAAAAGAGTTTAAAATGCACGTCGACGGATAGGAGCACTGTTTAAAATAAATCGGGACTGGTTGACTCACTTATCGGATACTTCGGCTCTGGAGTGCGAAGCCAAAAATTTCTCGAACTAGAATAGCTTTCGCGATTTCCTGGCTTCATATCTTTGGAATGATTGCTGCTTACTTCAGACGTCTCCGCCTCCGCTTCTAACATCGCTGACATTATTCTTCAAGGTATGCAACTTGTTATTCCTTACTTTTGCAAATCCGACAAACCCGAATACCGCGAGTGGTTCAACCACGAGTGTGGTCGTGCTGTACGCTTGAGGTGTTCAACATTTCGGCGCTGGTGCCGCTCACTCACTCCCGACTCCCACCGCCACTTCATGCAAGCCAGGAATGGATGCTCGTTAACAAGACAGAGAGTTATAAAAAAACGTTCATTCGCTGTAAAGCCGAAAGCTTACTCTTATCTGCCACCGATAGCCAAATATGTTGGTCCCTTGTCAAGGTAGTCCCCCACAACTTTTGCCCTTACCATTCCCCTCTCATCTGTAATTCCCCTGGTGATTTTTTTTTTTGTGAATCACTCGAGAAAGCTGAGGATTTTGATTCCCAGTTTGTCCTCAACTCCATTTTACCCTCTTATCCTGCTCCTCCAGTCAGCATTCAGTTAAAAAAATAAACGGGGTAAAAGCAAGAACAAAAGTGGCTGCCGCTAAAATCTCCGATCAACTGCGTACGATTCTCGAACATGAAGGACTACTGAGTGAACACTAATACGGATTCATGCCCCACCTTTCCGCCTGTGATCTTCCGGCTCTCATGTCACACCCCTGGTCTGCTGCACTCGACAAACACAGAGAAACACACATGGTCTAGCTCGATATTTCTAAGGCCTTTGGCCGAGTCTGGCGCGGAGGCTTTATGGCCAAACCGGCCACTTTCGGGTTCCCTTCCCCCTGTCGGGTCGTGGACATTGCTTCCTCAGTAAGCGAACCTTCTCCGTCCGAGCTCATGGGGGTTCTGTCTCAGTCCTTTCCTGTGAATTCTGGTGTTCCCCAAGGTTCAGTACTTGAACCCATCCTCTTCTATTCATTACTGATCTTCTATCCACGACTTCCAACCCAATCCATTCCCCGGCCGATGACGCCAACCTTCGTTCTTCCCCCTGCTTACCACACTTCCCGCCATGACAATACTAACATTGATGGTGACTGCAGTGCTATCACTGTATCTTTAGAGTCCGACATCGAACACATCTCCTCCTGGAGATCCCACAACCGTGTTGCATTTACTGTCTCCAAAACCTCTCTTATCTCAATCTCTTTGAAATACCTTTCATTCTCCCCACATTTACCTTTTAATTCAACTGTACTGTATTCCACAGATTCTATCTGTCTCCTTGGCTTATCTATAACTTATTCTCGATGTTGGTCCGGCTTCATATCTCAGCTCGCCTCTTGCGCTGAACTCGAAGTTGGTTTTCTGTTTCGCGCCAGACGCTTGTTCACGCCACCCCATCTTCTGCTGTACAAAGCTCAAATCCGCCCCGCACATGAATACTGCAGTCACGTGTGAGATGGAGCTTCGTCTACCTCTCCTTCTCTTCTTGATCGGGTTCAACGAAAGACCATCCGATTGATCAACAATCTTTATTTAACCTTCAACCATCGTCAGGCTGTTGCTTCGTTGTCCCTCTCTACCGATACTATTTTGGATTTTGTTCCTTTGAACTTGCTTCGGCAGTTCCTCTTCCCAAAACCTTTCCAGCTCATCGCGTACCCAGTCCTCTAGTTGTCCTTATCAAGTTTCTATCACTAGATGTAGTACTTCCATCTCTCAATCTTCTATTTCCCCCTGGACCGTTGAACTACGATACACCCTTCCTCTTTCTGCCTTCCCACTTACAAACTCTCTCTTTAGAAACAAGATCAATAAACAGGTTCCTACGTGAATATCCCTCCTCCCAACCCACTTTCACCGTAAGTTCAGCCTGCATGGATAATTTCATACGGAAATTTCAAGCATAAAACAAACTTATTGAATCGATGGCAAAACAGAAGGACCGGTGCTCATCGCATCAAACAACAAATACAGGCCAAATAAGGGATAACCTGGCCAATTCCGTCAGAGAATTCAGATTTGACCCAGGAGCAGAGATCGAATAGAATCCTGGTACGTGGATTGTGCCTCATGGAAAGACGCAGCGAAGTCACATTACTTATGCGAAAACTTGATCTAGTGAAATTTCGGATGTATCTCAGCTTCAAAACCCGTCGATATAACATTTCCGGAAACTGTTAGGCGTCTCATGCAAATATTCTGCGCACCCACATTAGTTATTATTGACTGATCTCGTAATCTGATTAGTATACAATGGGTTGATTCAGTGGGAATGTCAGATAGGCCCCTATAACAAGTTTTGTCGTTCAAACAGCAACGATGTGAATAACATGTCAGCATTCAAAGAGCCGAAACTTTATTCCGTCGAATAGAATGGGAAAGCACTTCTCCTTATTGCAATATTACAAATGAAACATAACACAGTTTTCTCCGATAGTTTTGGATTACGCTCCAAAACAAAAGCAACATTGTACCTCCAGGAAGAGGAAAAGTTGTATCCTGACCAAAGAGACCAGTCCCAAATGCTGCCAGCGACCAGATTAGTAAAGAGTTAACCCGTCTGCCGGAAGCTGGTGTTATTAGCCCCCCCCCCCCCAAAAAAAAAAAAAAAAAAAAAACACTCACAGTGGGCAGCACCGATGGCAGTTGGGAAGAAACCAAAGGGTATACTGTGTATATGCGCAGAGTTTTCAGTGGGGTTGGTTGATGCTTTGGAGACACATCAGCATCCTCTACCTGTTCCCAAGGACCTTTCCGACAAAACAATTAGTAGAGGCATATTTTCCAAGATAGAATTTTCAGACGATTAGCTGCAAATAAAAATAGACGAGGAACTGAAGCAAACAAAGTATTGTACAGATATAAGAGAATAGCGGCATGAATCTCTGCTCAGGCAGTAAACTATCTGACTTGGGATACGCGGACGTTTCTGTTCTTCTGGGTGAAAATCCAGGTACCTTGCAAACTTTCCTTTATCTCCAAAATGGGAGTGTATCAATCTTTTGGATGCACTTTGCACCTTCAAATTGCAAAATAATACTGCTGGACTGTGTTGGCTTCACGCTAAAACTTGTCTAAGCACGGAAAGGCTTAGCTGAAGTAGGTAATTCTTGATACCTGGGGAGCTACATCTCACCGGGTGTTTAGATATCAGAAGAAGAGTCATCTCGTAGACAGAAGGCCTGATTAGCTTTTGACAACTTCGGTCATCTGTGGCACCGGAGTGACACCTGATTGTTCGTCAAGGGTCGAGTGTGCACTGTAGTGATGAGATTCGTCCTTTTATACGGTTCAGAAACATGGTCGATAAGGCAGAAGATAGGTGAAGTCTGTCGGTGTTCGAGCATCGATGTCTCTATAACACTGCTCGATAATGGTGGGGACGCCGTATCAGCAATGCCCGAGGTTAGACGGTAATAGCTCGTAATACTGCCACAACTTATAAACACGTCAGGGTCGTTATATAAATCCAAATCAGAAGAGGCAACCGTGCCTTCGGGCAAATGGATATTAAGCTTGTGGTGCTGCCGTAGATGAACCTTCTAGACTAGGTCCCTCATAAGGTATTTGGTGATTGCGTTTACTGAAAGTTCTAGGAAGAACTTTGGCAATACTGTGGTCGGAGCTTCCAACGGGGACACTCCTCATAGTATGAAAGACAAATGATTCATTCATGAAGAAGCATTCTAGCCAAGCACTATCTCTGATGGGGAAATGGCCAATGATAAGGAGGGACATTAGACTATGGAATATAAAGTCGAAGCAGTCTATGTTGCTAGCGACAATAAAATTGAGCTCTCAATTCGATCTGTTAGTGTTGGCTAGAACTACATTCTGGTGTTATGCACGATAGGATATAACAACGGAAGAATTTTTGGGCCATAACATGTCCCACCTTCACTGGTTCGACAGCAAACATTCTTTGTGTTATAATGAAATGTGCATAATGATGACTGACACTAAACATGACGTCCTACAGATTTCCTGTTCGGCTGCCTGTCTGGCTTATGGACGGTGAGTTCACCAATCATCAATATCTCACCATCTATGGCCCAACGAGGCCAAGATTCTTTAAACAAAACAAAACAGCTCGCATATTCCGGAATTCATCAAGTAGCAGATTTCACACATTTTCGAAATGATTGAACGGATATTAGACGACAGGATCAACGGGACACATACTGGCCTAATAGTTTCTTCTTCGGGAAAGCAATCTTCCACCTAACTCAATGTTTACGAATTTCTCCAGATGCATTCTGTTTGATTCTTTTCACGTGATTCTGACTATGTCGTCCGACGTGTTTGGCTCGCACAGTCATGGGCTCACACACGCACGCATGATCCGCCCCCCGTGATATCAAGCACACACGTACACAGTTGACATTTATCGTGCTTCGTCTCGGACAGCATTGACCAATCAGATCGTATCACAAGTTGCACGACCTTGCACTGCTTAATCCGATTTTACAATTGTCCTACACTTCCGACTACACACATCACTGACTCACGCACCTGCATACCCGTTTGGGTTTCCACTTGCCCGTTTGTGCTGGCGCTTACCGTACGTTGCTGCGGAGTGCACGTTTATCCATACAAGTGCGCCTTTCTTCTGATTACTGAATTGCGGACACAACATCGTCAGTGAAATCAATAAGTTTCTAAAGCACGGGTGGCCAAAGGAAACCACTAACCAATCGACTCGAGAATTCTTATGAAGTGATTCGCTGTCGATCACAGATGACTGCCATTTCCCGAAATCACTGATGTCTGATATCTTGAGACAGTTTCATCAGGCACATCCGGGGCTTAACAAAATGAAATCACTGACGCGCAACTACGTTCAGTGGCCTTTTATGGACCGAGATATCCAACAGTTGGCCAGAAAGTGCTGCCAATGAGCAGCAGTTGTGAGGTCACAACCACAAGTTGAGCCACAGCCATAGCACCGTCTTCATATTGATTTTGCTGGACCGATTCGCGAAGTCCGTCTTCTACTTCAGGTGGATTCCACACCAAAACGGTCAGAAGTCGCCATCGTACAACGACCCAGTAGCCTGCTTATGATTCGTTACCACAGAGTCATTCTGCAGACTAGGTTTCCGGTGGACACTGGTTTCAGATAATGGTGCTCAGTTTACATCCACGGGATTTCCGAACTTTCGTTTGATGAATGGCATTGTACACGCACGAACTCCACCATACCACCCGCAATCAGACGATCAGGTGGGACGATTCGTTGGTTCGCTAGAAAGACACGTACAAAAGTAATCGGATAGACAATAGTTGAACAGCATCACTAACCCGTTTTTACTTTATTGAATTACTCCCACTCAAAATGTCCCAGGGAGTGTTTCACCTAGCGAATGCCTGATTGGGCGGAAAATTAGGACCAAGTACGAAATGATGCTTCCTAAACTGACAGCAGAGGAGCAGCAGTTATATGAATCGGAAGTTCAATCAATAAAACCTATACCTGGATTTAGTGTGGGCGATAATATTTTCGTAATCGATTCCAGACAACATCTTCCTACATGGACATCGGGAAAGACAACAGGAAAGAGTAGACCAGCTGTTTACGGCCTGCTGGTCCGGACGAAACTGGATCAAGCACATCCACCAGCTTTGAAGTGGACTTGCTGAACAAGACACTGATGATTACTCCATCGTGTGGTTTGTCGATGCTCCGACACGGACAGCATAAACACAAACAGGAACCATACGAACACACGCTGGATCCAAAGAATGATGGGTCGTGGCTAAAGAATTACGGGTTTTGGCTTAAGCTTGATGGGAAAAGGTGTAGTTGCTCGACACAAAGGCCATTCTCCTATAAGCAGATATCTGCATCGAAGCAGGAGGTTTACACAACAATTGTAGATTAACCCGCAAATTAGCACATACGAAGCTTAAACTACTACGAAGGAAGAAGTTAAGGAGACAGTCAGAATGGGAACCGATGGTCCCCAATGATCTTAGACCTCCGGTATGCTTTGTTCTGTGGTTTAACGAGTGATGCATGCACTTTTCATTCATTTTAGTACACAGGAGTCTCCCACGTGGTTGTGTTCTGTGCTTCTCATTGTCAAAAGTCAGTAATTCGGGACAAGCAATCAGTATATTGTTACAGCATGCAACAAATAAATCCTAATCATTGCTCATTCTTCGGTGGTTTATGAAGCCTCTTGTACCAATCAGACTGATCGATTTACAGAGTGCCAAACAAAGTTTCTTGCTGATCAGTCAGGAAAAGCTTTTGAAAACATTATTTAGATTGGACGTGGAAATTCAGCTCGCCATTTCAAAGAACTACATTAAACAGGTTTAGTCTAGATTCCATGCTGTCGTTCACAATGCTTTATTTTGTTACCACCATACAGTTCGTCTAGACCACTTGTTTTCACGTAGACCACCACCCCTGGGCAACAAGCGCGCATGACGAAGGAATGGAGGGTCGTGGCTAAGTAACTGTCGGTTTTGACTAAAGCTTGACAGGAAAAGGTGTAAATGGTGAATGCGTGGCAGAGGTTGTATTCCCTGTGCCCAACCTATTGTCTAGGTTAATCAACAGTCACGTGTACTCGGTACATGTGTGCGAGAACGCTGAATTCAAAATGTGTGTGTGTGTGTGTGTGTGTGTGTGTGTGTGTGTGTGTGTGTGTGTGTGATGTTTTGACTGCGCATGTGATCGCTTGAGCCGAACACCAAAGAGTCGAAAATAGAATTGACTACGTGGGGTTCGTGCGACCGGCTGCCAGTCTGTCCGTGGATGGTCTGACGGGGTTGTGTTCGTATCGATCGTGAATCGTGGACGGAGAAATGCATTGAATAAATGTCAAAAAAATGAGAGTTCAGATTGTAGTAAAAATCGGTATCCGCACTACATTCGCTTCCCAGAGCATCGGTCGATTAGATGTAGGTGCTCGAGGAATGATGGAGAGGAAAATAGATGAATTACCGGGTCGAAAAGCCAACGGGTTCACTGGTCTTCCTATCAGAGTATGTGGTGGTTTATGGTGAAGAATCAGGACTTTGGGAATTACTGGTCTCAGCTGGGTTCGTTACAGGAACGCATGGTTAAAGGGAGGATCTAGGATCAACATAGTCCGCTTCAAGGTAAGTAATCTTTAGGCGTTTAGTGTATACCAGCCCTGTCTGTAACAGAGAACTTGTCACTGCGAGAAATGACGCGATAGATTCCTGAATACGAAGGTTAAAGTGAACTTTTAACGGAATCGCGACAAACGAAACCGTCAGAACATGTTTAAGTCAGGGAAATGTCAGTTGGACGAGAGTAATTACGTGTGCGAATCACACGGTGGGAATTCGTGAAAGATTGTAAACGACGAACAAAATTGGACGAACCAACAATATTACTGGTGGAATCGAAAAACCTATCGGGTACTTGAAAGGAGATGCCAAATACGGTCAGAAGGACAAAACCCGGCGTCTTCCTTTAAGGTGTCAAGTCAAGTAACTGCCTTATGCACCCTGTGATTAAAGGAAGGGAATCTGTTCACTTGTTGGTATTGGAAGTGCATGTGTAGGAGGCTGTCAGCTGATGATGAAACCTCTCGCCAAGTCTATTTGATGTGGGACGATTAGCAGTCATACGAATACGCTTACGTCCAAGGAGAGAGGTGAAATCACGGAAAAGTTTGGACTGGAAGTAAGCATCTCTGTCGGTGGTGGTTGGGTTTGGAACGACAAATGTGTAAATCGTGACAAAGAAACAGTTCCACTAGATGTGTTAACAGTGGGGATGACCACTGGCCAGCGAATGAAACCGTCAACACAAGTGAGGAGCTCACGGAATCTATCCGCAGGTGATGAAGGACCAACTATGTCTAAGTGACCGTGAGAAAAACCTATCAACAGAAGAGAGTTGGGGAGGACAAGAATGTCCATGTGCGTGTGAGAGACAGATTTTTCTCAATCAACCATTTGATTAGTGGACCGAGATTTTCCGTGCCCGTGGATGAGTTTGTGGGTAGAATGCACGCGTTTGGGGGCACAGTGATACCGTTGACCGTTTCCCTCTGTCTAGGAGGAAACTTTATCCACATCACCCATTTGGCGCAGAAGTGGTACAATTGTTTGATAATTATAAATACAATGCTCCTGAAACATGTCTGTGGTGTTATTCATCAAAATAGCAGATCGCGTCATTTCACTTAGGTAGAACATGTGGGAATGGTATATAAAATTGATAGTTCTGATTCCAGCTCCTGCCGTTTATTGAACCAGTGTGACTATGTGTATTTCTGAAATTTATAAGCCAAACACATCCGTTTTTCGTTAGTCGAACTTATTATTAGTCCATTCCAGTTTCGGATTTGGTTCGATAGCCGGTGTGGTTTCTTCTTGTCATCTGAAATGTGGGATTACCACTTCAAATATGCATTGACGGCGATTCCTAAGTATTTGACAGCCCCCTTGTAGTGATTCAGCAGCTGTCACGCGTGATACGGCCAGGTACAGCTTCGTAACCACGTACACGGATGAGCCTCAACCAATGAGGATCACCGAGGACAGGTCCGACAAAAGCTCCCTATGACTGGTCATCTTTGAGTCTACCAATTATATTCTTCTTCTTGTTATTTCCGTTCGCGTAGTTCTGGGTGGGGGCAATTTCGATAGGGACTATCAACTCAGTTCATTACGACTACTGCACCCCTCTCTAGTTTGTGGTTCTGTGGAAATGTCAGTTGGTTCACAGGGGTAAGCCTATCGAGAATGTGGAAATACGCATTCAAAGCACCTGGACAAATTTAAAGTTAAGCCGGATCGAACACAGAAGCCATAAATAAGAGACAGTGTGCTGAAAAAGTTACTGAAATCGTGGGTTACAGAAACAGTTTACTAAAAGGCCACGTCATCGGTATATTTAAATTAGTGTGCCAGAGAACTGGATGAAAGGTCACTGATATAGGTGGCAAATAAATAAGGGGAAAGGACAACTCCCTGAAGTGCTCTTGAATAAAGGCCAGATGAATTTAGAGCAGTAGGATGAAAGCTTTTAGCTGTGACATTATAATTACTATGTTTGGGTATAGGAATAATGGTGGAGGGTTTCCAACAGTCCGGAACGGGATACGAGAACAAAGATCTGTTTAAGATGTGGGTAAGTACATCGGTCCAAGAAACAGCACCATATCCGAAAAGGGACAACGATAGGTCATTAGGACCAACACCAGAGCTTATTTTGTAAGTGCGAAGGAGCTTAAATACTTCTGTCGAGAAAGTGGTTATACGTGGGCCATCTTCTTGAATAAATGCAATTGGAGAGTCCTTTCATGGATTAATCAATGCACTACAGATAAATTCACTTGTGTCGTTTTCTTTCCACATAGAAGTCGAATGTGCTGCCATCACGGGTTACTATTGTGGCTACCACATTTACCAAAGAGGAACAACGCTATCTGTTATTTTTGATGGCTTACACCACAGATGCGTGCTCCACGTGCACTCTTTTAATAAAACAATTAAGTGGGGCACTTGGGAGCTAATTGAGCGTACTGCATAGAGTTTCTGAAAAAGACACTAACCAATGCCTGTTTCAGTATGTGGTGATAACATTCTGTTCTATGAGATACTCAAGTGTGGTGCAGTAACAAATGCGCCTACAACACGAGGGGAACGCAGACAGCTACAAAAACGGGGGTTCGACACAGACACGGACGGGCAGGGTCGTCGGATTTGCTGCGTGCAGGGCTTTTCCGTGGGGATTGTACGTGCACGGTCTGCAAAGCCGTAGAAAGAAGGAGAATCCGATGAGTTGAAGCCCAGCAACGTACAAGCAGGTACGAACACTAACATCAGAGAGTTCGTGATTGACCGTCTATGCCAATGAGTTACAATATATGGAAGCCAACAATGATTTCCTGGGAATCGTGGGCATTCATGAGACCATAAATGATCGTGTTGAACACAGTTCGGCCTAGCTCGTTTTCCTTGGTCAAGTAAAAACTGGAATCATCATATGAGAGATCCGAGGGTACTGTAGTGATTCGACTGCCTCCACACGCGGTCCAGCTTCATTTCCAGTATCCAACTAATTAGCTGAAGCCGGAAGGTAACTGTTAGGTCGTGTAGATACGGCGAAGTTGCTTTGTGACTGGTCAGCACGTTATCTGCCAATGAGTACATGCCTATTTTGTATATAAATGAGTTAGTAACAACCAAATGGACAGGATACGTTCTTGCTGTTCTTGTCTGGTCTTGTCTTTCTCCAGTGCGCGTAGTCCGGGTCCGAGTTATTTCATTACGCACGATTGGTCGGTTAGATAAGATTCCTATATTCGGCGTCGCCACATGGAGTCATTGACCACTGAACATTTGAACTTGCAAAATAAATCCATCCCAAATTGAAAAATGGACCAAAAGGTTCGAGCCCCGGTGTAGTATCCGTAAAGGAGCTGAGAAAGATCAGTCGGCTTTATTCCTCACTGCCGGTGGCCACGATTTGTATTCATTATTGAAGAACTAAGCCTATCCTGGAGCTCCTCCAAAATCACCGTTTGAGAAACTGAAGGAACTTCTGCTGAACCGTTATGCCAATCAATTTCCAGGCCACAGAACGGGCAAAATTCAGTTCACTGGTACGAGGACGAAAAGTGTCTTGTCGTGAATTCATTCTACAACTGAATCAACAGGCCACCCGCTTCAGTTATGGGGATCGGCTGGAACAAATGCTTTGTGATCGACTAATTGCCGGAATCAACACCATTACCCTGCAGCGGCTCTTGCTGGAACAGAAGAACTTGAACGTTTTAGAGACTCGCAGAATTTATGAGCAATTTGATGACGAGCTATCCTCCACCACACCCGGGACCACAATTTGGTTTCAACAAAGACGTTCAAGCCAAAGCACGCGCACCGTAACCACCAAACACAAGTCAACCAGTCACCCCCTTCCGATGCTGCCGTGTCTCACAAACCTGTGAACAGATGCATGTTATGCGGAGATTCCCCTTCGCTTTCAAAGTGTCGATTCTATCAAGCTGTATGCCATGCACGTGGGAAAAATGGTCACATTCAAACGGTATGCCGTGGATCCGAGTTCAGCATAATAGAGGTGACCGAAATGAATACAATCGAAGATACAAAACCCATCTACACACTGAAGACCGCTGGTCAAAACGACCAATTCCTGTACAAGCCAGTGTCGTTTGAATGCGGATTTCAACATGAGTTCATTGTGGATACGGGAAGTTCTGAGTCCATCATTCCTCCCGGAATAACCATAAAACCTACTGATATACGCATTCCGGTTGTAACTGGTCTCCACCTCAAGCTGTTGAGTGAAACGATCCTAATGGTACAATCCAAGCAACAGATTTGCGTTCCGGTCAGCTTCCTGATTTCAGTTGACAGCCCGTCTATTCTGCGACTGGATACACTACGAGCCACGAATCACTCACTTTCATTTCACACAGTTTCAGCCACTACCGTTGATACTATGGTTTTTCAACAGCTAGTGGTACAATGATCCAACGATCATGGCGGAATGATGGTGGAACCGGTTAAGTTAGAAGCTGACGGTGCTCCAGTGTTCGTCAAACGAAGAGTGCTTCCAAACGGTCAAATAGTAGGTTTTCTGATAGCATTGAGCCAAATGGAGCAGAAGGGTATCAGTCTTTTTGGACGGCTCCGATTGCAGTAGCAATGAAAAGTGATGGGTGTACAGGATTTCCGTCCCGTAATTGAGTGACTCGCAAATAAACGAACCCAAAGTCCCAAGACAGAAAACACCGGCTCGCTTTACTACGTGTACTAGAGCACACATTGTCAAACAATAACAATTAAATACCTCAAATTGTGGACAAACTGACCACAAAATTATTACAATGAAGAAAGACTTCAAGATGCCCAAAAAACAATAGACAGAAAACGTTCGAGACAGCAATGCAGGAACGAGTCAAGTGGCTTACAAAGTAAGTCCTTATTTATGGGGGCATTTTGGCCAATCAACGAACAGAAGAGAATTATTGATTCGAGGGAACACACTCACATAATCGTGGGCTGAGAACAAGTGGAATAACGTGGTTATGAGAAAGAGCGAGATCATAGAGAGATGGCCTAGTCCAATCGTTCACATGGATAAGGCAGACTTGGTGGAAAGGATAATTACGTGCGAAATTTTGTACCCCGTCATGTGACCCAGGAAATTATGACATGGATCATTCAAAAACCAGGGAGAAAAGGTACGTAAGCGATCAACAGGAACTACAATTAGACTCATGAGAACTGGGGTCAATCGGCTCTTGTCATAGAAACAAGACTGGAAAGAAGTGCGTGACGCAATATGACTGAACAACATTTGTTACGTGGTTGAAGAAGACAAAGGTATGGTCAGCATCGAATTTAGTGGTGACAATGCCTGAAAGGCAAGCTAATAATTTGATTAATACAAGATAAATTTAGGTTAGGGAGCATGGAACCTGGACTGAACCAATTTAACGCAGTTCCTCGAAATGGCGAGCTAAGTTTCTCTGTCCAAATTCAATAAGTCTTCACAATGGGAGAAAGCCACGTATTTGTGGGGACCACAGAATCACTTCGAACCCACGACTACGAACGAGTGCGGCGACTACTGTGGAACAGGAAGATTTTATGAAATCCGTGCTAGACAGTACATACTTTCGAAGACTGATCTTGCTGATGCATACTTACAAATCCCGCTGCTCCTAGAATTGAGACCGCTTACCACCATCAACATCTTTGGGGGCATGTTTCAGTACAGTTTTCTACCCTTTGGATTGCATGTTTCATCGGGCATTTTTCAGGCTGCTATCGACCAAGAGACTGAAGGTATGACCGCAGTAACGGCATATCAGGATGATGTGATCTTCTCCGGTTCGTCAAAAGAAGAACATAATCAACGCTTGAAGCAGACTCTGGAACCATTAGCAACCAAGAATGTTCCGACCAAGCCTTCAGAATGCAAGTTCGGTGTCCGGGAATTGAGCTTCCTTGGGTCCACGATAAACGCCGGCGAGTATCAGCCAGACCCTGGCCGTTTCAGGCCTATTGCCGAAATGGAGTCATCAAAGAATCAAACACCTTTGAGATCGATCCTTGTTTGTCTAATGTACTATAGCAGGTTCATACCGAATCTCGCAACGAAGGTGCAGCCGTTGTTCCTCGCCCAGGGACCCAGTGTTTGGCAGTGGACGGACCAGTGCAAGAGAGTCTTGCGAGGTCTCATGAACAGCATAGTTGAACGTCGAACGTTAGCCCCATTCACACCATCCATAGAAAATAAATGCTCGCTTGGGAGCACCGATTTATTCTTTGAATTCAGCGTTCACACTCACATAGACCAAACAATACACGTCACTGACTGACTCAGCATTCTGTGTCGCCCGTGCACTTAAACGGTTGGGCACGTAGGGAATACGAATTCCCCAGCTGCTTCCTTGCAAGTTTCGATAACTTGGCGACGCTTCCGGAAACGAGACCACAAATGTGGTCCTCCTTGTGCACCTACTCTACCTCACAGTTGCCTAGACGAAATCGTACGCGGTAACCGCCAAATTGGAGGCCGCCATCCTGTTGTTCGTTTAATGTAAGTGTTGGTGAAGTTGATACACTTACAGGGCCTCGGCTCATGGAGTTTTTCCTTTAGTGTCCTTGCAGATCACACACGTACTACCCTTGTCGGAAGAGCATTTCCCCTGCGTGTTTCAACGCTAATGCTTTCGTTAATCATTTAATACTTCTCCCACAATCCGCGCCTGATTCTGCTCAGATATCCGCCTTGGGGTTGACCGTGGCCACACAGATCACAAACATCACAATGAAAGTCCGACCCGCTCTTAGTCATATTCAACTTGTCGTAAAGAGACTCGAAGTTACTAAGCGCTGAAATTGGGGGATTTCGGATCAATTCTGAGAATGTGGAACGGCACCAACTTTTATAGAATAGCATCTTGGTGTGACTCTGAAAACCGTTCAGAAAGTCATTTGGAAGGCCGTGGTAAGAGAGTGGTTGAAAAATGTGCCATTTTAAGTTAGACTAGAAAACTGAACAAAAGGACTGACAGCACGCTGCAGTGGCTTTCATTTGTTTGCGGAAAGTGGACATCTTAAACAAAGGTAACGGCACCCTGCTGCGGCTGTGCTGCGCGTCATAAAACCTGCTTTCCATGGTCAGCAGTTAGACACAACAAAAAATTGTCTTCACGAGTTTAAGATTTCCTTTTAATAACTCAGTGTCAGAAATGATACAACTATCCCTGAAATACGACCGAACTGGTTGGGTGATAGAAACAAATAAATGGGGCCTCGAGACGTCTCGCCCACAAGGGTTTAGGTACACAGACATGCAGTGACGCTAACTTGAGTCATTTGTGGGTGTTTGTATGACGCTTTACCCGGTTTAGAATAAGCTTTTACACCACTGACTGACCTCTGGTTCCCAACAACCTGCACCGAAATGTTTGAATGCCAAAAATAAATCACAAAGGATGTAGCACTGATTTTTCAATCCATTCCAAACCTCGTTCGGCCCCGATATATTTAGCCTACACCCGTCCTCAGCATTGCTAATGCGGCGAAGACATCTATGGTCAGTGTGATGTCTGACCAGAGTGCAGTCGATCGAGAACGAGGTATAAACTGACTCGTTTTCCTTATTTATGTTTACTCTCTTAGGTTTCTTTTTGCATTCTTCTTACCACGAACCAGAGAAAAAAAACTTTTGAAAAAATAAATGCAAAATGCGAACGAGGCGACAATCAATAAACAGTTTTTCTACTCACGTTCCCCTTTTGTTGCACGTTTATGTATTTGTGATGATGGTTTCATACTTGACTCCATGCTCTGTACAGTAATAATAATCATCATATAGACCACATTTAATTCACTTGTCTCAGTTTTGTCCGCCGACCTTTGATTAATTTATGGCTGAACTGACGGTGTGTTGTTAGGATTGCCATTGTAGTGCTGATAATTTTGTGATGACTGGTCTATATGTTCATCCAAATATCGACTGACTCCCATCCGAACTTCTCGCTGTCACTGAGTTTCAGTATAATCTTGAATTATATTCTCTAGGTACGTAAGATATAAAAAAAAAACTGCAATCCTGTACGGGCTTCACTTGATTCTGGTTTCCGATAGAAGGGTAGAAAATCCTGGAGCAAGCTTACTGCAGTGCGCGAGAGATAAATTTCACAACAGCGGTGCTCAAACACTGAGAGCCTCCGCGTATCTTAAGTCCTTAACGACCATGTTTCTGAGTCGTTATATATATATATATATATATATATATATATATATATATATATATATATATATATATATATATATATATATATATATATATATATATATATATATATATATATATATATATATATATATAGTTAGAGTCGATTGTGATGCGTACGAGTGTCTGGTAAGCATATTTTGTGCTGCTGTATGACAGCATCAATGCAAAACTATATAGTTGGTCATCTGGACCAAGGCTGCTGTCTTGCAATGCGTGCTTAGCTGCAGAAAGGCTAGAGCTGCACCCTCGAATAAAAAAGGACCCAGTCTTGACTGAGCGACCAAGTAGTACAACAGCCCACAGCTCCTCAAACGGTCTACTTGGACACTAACTGCAACCTTCACAACTCTTTCAAACACACACGGCTTGCAAACCCATCTTACATTTACCCGTCAATGTTCTCTTCTTCCCTAATGTATTTAAAAAATCACACAATGTGGTCGGCGAACCAGCAAAAAAACCCAGTTCGTCACATTCATTTTCTTATTATTTTATTGTGTCCCGAATTCAGTAAGTAGAGAGAAGGCATGCTTGCACCAATAAATGTGTACTCTGTACCAGCGTACGATAAACTCCAGTACAAGCAAACAAGTGAAAACTCAAACGCGTATGCAAGTGCTTGCGTCAACGATGTATGCAATGGAAAGAGTAAGACAACTGTACAGCCGGATTAGGCTGCGCATGGTCGTGGAACAAGTGATATGATTTGATTAGTCAGTGCCTTCCTGGACGAAGCATGACAGACGGTAACTGTGTACGTGTGTGTACGACTACAGGCGTGTGTCCGTAGTCGAGTGGGATTTACACCAAGAGTGTGTGTGTGTGTGTGGGTGGGTGGGTGGGTGTGAGCTTGTGACTATTCCGGACGAACTCAGCATGTACTCCTTTCTGTATTTGTGGTATTGATACCATGCCTGACTCCAGACACGGAGAATAAAGATGAAAACATTTATCATAATAATAATGATGATGATAGTAATAATAATAATAATAATAATAATAATAATAATATAGTGCTCAACACAGCCTCACCAATCCGCGGACACAACGAAAGATCGATCTCTTTCTCAGAATGACTGCGATGATGATCTCTGAAATGTGGCTAAGCGTGCTAGGCGGAGAAGACGAAATATGATCGACTGAGCAGGGTCACCGATGACATCATCCCGCTAACTTTGAATGGGAAAATGGCAAAATTGGTCTGCCACGCTTTCAGTTCAAATATACCAAAGCGTTGAGTCTTGTTACGAAATTTAGGCCCCGTTGGACTGGAAAAATAGCAGTATGCGATAAATTACCCCAAAACGGTGTATTTTCTGGAAAAAATTATGAAATTGTTCTACCAACATTTTCATGGGTATCTGCGAAGATGTCTATTGGTATCGCAAAATGCGTACCTTTTCGTGAACTAAATCAATTGGACAATATGAGAAAATGTAAAATGATCCTCCGACAATGGCTGAATGTTTATTATACATTTTCCTTTGCATTAATATATGTACACTTAAAGAACCACTGTTCAATTTCTGACATGATTGTGAGATGATGGTGTAGCCACCGGCTACGTGGGTCACCTTCTGACAATCTGTTGATCGACGATATCCACGATATCCAGTTCCTTTGGCGACCAAGGTAACGAAAGCTCCAAATTCTAGGTTTTTGTATCCACAATGAAGTGAAACATTAGCAAACAGTTGCTCTAACCTTGATCCACCTCCATCTTTTCGGCACCGATGTACACAACAGTATTTCACGAAATGATAGACCTTCCCGTCGCTGATTGTTAGAAGACGATTTTTCTCCCTCCATCAAGGTACGTGCATTGTAATTGTAGAAGCTGGTACTTGTGCACCGTTGGAACTCACAGAAATCCATCGTGAATTCCTCGAGATCTTCGTAGAAATCTTCCACCAATCTCGAAAACGTATCAGAATTGTCAACGGTCATAGTCATTCACGTGGCTAGTAAGTGAGATGAGTGCCGATATTTTGTTGCGAAAAGCCTTATATACCAATCTAAATTTGATGATTTGAACAATTTTTCATGATACCCTTAGCTTTCGGATACACACAACCAAATTTTTTTTCAATTTCTTTTATATGTATTTCATTTCATCAGAAAATGTCTATTTCAGCTGATTTGAACTTTTCATTTACGGTAGTTTGATCCCTGACTTTCTGTCAAACGTTTGAACGTCATTATTCTTTCTACCCAGTCTGCCTTATCCATGTGAACGATTGGACTAGGCCATCTCTCTATGATCTCGCTCTTTCTCATAACCACGTTATTCCACTTGTTCTCAGCCCACGATTATGTGAGTGTGTTCCCTCGAATCAATAATTCTCTTCTGTTCGTTGATTGGCCAAAATGCCCCCATTAATAAAGACTTACTTTGTAAGCCACTTGACTCGTTCCTGCATTGCTGTCTCGAACGTTTTCTGTCTATTGTTTTTTGGGCATCTTGAAGTCTTTCTTCATTGTAATAATTTTGTGGTCAGTTTGTCCACAATTTGAGGTATTTAATTGTTATTGTTTGACAATATGTGCTCTAGTACACGTAGTAAAACGAGCCGGTGTTTTCTGTCTTGAGACTTTGGGTTCGTTTATTTGCGAGTCACTCAATTACGGGACGAAAATTCTGTACAGTTGATGACGAGAGTTTTATTACCATAAATGATATCCGTCAGTTTTTAAGGATAAGGGAATGATCATCAGCAAGACTATATAATCACATCCCACAATCCCAGAGGGACGCAGTCATTTATTCTGAGGAATGCTTGCCGCATGTTTTTGTATACTCAGTCGGTTGTGACGTTGCATTCATTTCCCATTCTCATGCACCCTCTCACTAGTTGCCCCTCTCACCTCTCATTTTTTCTTTTTTGGTACTGATATCCATATATGTTCATTTCTCCATTTCATCCGCTGATTGATTACTTTAGTCGTGCTTTTTTGTGGATGATGTCGTAAGCATACGGACCCTACTGAGTGCTACCGTGACTTCGGCCACTGCTTGATTGTGATACTTGACGTGAGCATAGTGCTATTCGATTATTGAAGTTAGCATTCAAGACATCGGTAAATCGTACTCAAGGTACAACTGAGTCGGATTCCGGTAAGCTCCTCAAATATATGGTTTACTGGTCATTCATCAGTTTTTATCAAGATGGAGCAGGTTTTCAGCTGACGAAAGTAAGCAAAACTAATCAACTCTATCAAGGAGTACCTAACTGCTTTTTTTTATTCGTTTTGAGGCGATACAACAGGTGACGGTTACTTTTTGATGACACATGAAAACAGTTCTTATCTAGTATGCTATGCTTGCGACTATTGCTTTCCTTCCCCTTCCAAATTTGATCACTCGAACCAGGGAATGATTTGACGCTGGCAAGTTAGACACTGATACTTTAAAATGCTTTGATAATGCATCTTTCCCGTACTGGAAGAATATAATTATTCTAATTTTAAAATCTGCTGGGCTTTCATGGCAATATATTAAATACAGGAAGAACTTCTTGATACAGTTTCTGTAACCTCAGATATATTGGCTACGTTATTGAGAAAACTAGACTTATATCTTTCTCCTTCACCTCTCAAGTCCTACTCCTCATTCACTCATCTTGTCAGGCGCTTTATCTTTTCATGTTTCCTAACCTACTGACCATATGCCTTTTGTTGGAAGACTTTATAAGCCCATTACCAGGTCACCTAAACTCTGATCTATCACCTTGCAGTGGCATACTCCGACGGTGTTTCACTCACTTTATCACATCTCAGCATAGCAATACTTGCCATAATCTACCTGCAAGGCTTCTTTTTGATTCATCTCACTCCCTTCTCAAAAGTGTTATGAAATGCGTGTCATTTTCCCTCACATATTCTCACTTCAAACATGCTCATGCGTGCACTCAGACTTGTTGCAGTTCTGTTATTCCCTAACTCACGATGATTTTGCACAACCCAATTCCTATATCTCAACCCACAAAACATTTCGGATAACTGAGGTCCTTATTACCCATTACCCCATACGTTTCTGCATTGTATTTTACTTTCTGAACTTAGTTATGTAAAGGCTAAAGATGTGACCTGGTGGATGCATGCAGCAATAATTTGATTTGACTGTTATGCGATGCCACTGATTGCATCAAAAACCACTTTGAGATCAAACACAGAGACTGTCAATGCTACCAAGTCCCCAAATCTCTCCGAGATAATCGACAAACATGCACGACGGCTCTTTCGCATCAGAAACAGTTTCGCCGATTCTACCGACTGCTCCTTCGGTCGTCACTTATACAAAATGGGAATGAACTTATCATTGAGAATACCACGCCGTAATCACAGAAGCAGATATAGTGAACCCCATTTGCAACCACCGATTACAAGGTTCGACAGGACACGAATATGATGTAAAACGACTTGGATCCACAGCGGTTAACAGCGCTCGTTCAACTATGATTTTTATTTTACTTTCTCTAGTATATCGCAAACAGAATTAATATGGTGGTCAACTTCTAGTTCTTCTTCTACCCTGGTCGTGGGAAACACCAATACCACAAGCAGTCGCCTGACAAGATACAAAACCAGTTTACCGACAAGAATAGTTTTCATCACGATTGTCGTAAAAGTCTCATTCTAGGAGATAGCGGAAAGCTAACGACAAATTCATCAGGAATTCAAACTTGCTCCTAGTTGACTACAAGCTTTATGTGTCGTTGAAATCAGAAAAAATAACATTAGTTCTTAACACTGCCCAAGAGTTCTTGCGTTCCCCTGAAACCAGGCGTGATCGATTTCGATTCTCAGAAAAGTGGATATGATGCCTTAGATTGTATTATTATAACTAGTAGTACAAACTGAACGGTAGGATGAGATTGTAGGAGGGAATTTGGTATGGAAGATTGAACCAACTTCGCGGTAAAACACGACAGTTTTGAAGAACGTAGTAGTTTGAATAGTGTATCTAAACGATAAAACTCATTCTATTGAGAAGAAATGAAATTTGTTCTCAGTTAACCGATCTTTGGTCGTACTACACTTCGCATTTAAAATTCGATCAAGATCCAAGCAAGCGTAGATGCTACTCCAAGTATCGACCAGCTGCTGATGGGTTGCTTACCCGCTCCAATGACACCGAAAGCTCGAAAAACGTTTCTTCCTGAAAATCGAAAAAAATATTACCATTGAACGACGTGACAAGGAAGAAGGAAATTCAAGGAAAATTGCATGTTCTGATGAAAAATAGATCACGAAGGATCCAGTTAGTCAGTAGCTTTTCAAGACGATCATTCGAAGTCTGGTGATGGCTAAAAATGGCCTGTTCTAACTGCACGCCCCAATGTGCGACTAAACCTATAGGAAATAATCAGTGAATTAGATTATAATCTCCAATGGATGTTCACTTGTAGCTATCAGAATGAAACTACTTTTCCGTTGATCAAAAGGTTTGACGTACAGTATTACAAAATTTCATTTAAACCTGTCGTAAGATGAGACCAGATTGCTAATATTAGTGATTGAATGGGAAGATTGATGGTATATATATATATATATATATATATATATATATATATATATATATATTCGTGTCTAAGTCACTGCTAACCCATCGAAAAACGAGGCTGCATGCGGAAGCTCTCATAACAATAGCAAGGAAAATACGGGGGAATAAATTGCATGTGGAAGAGGAATGACAGTTATTAAATTGCTCGGTTTTTCAGCGCACAAATATTTGTTTGCTTTTGTTTGATAATTGTGTGTTATTATGGTACACGGGAGTTCAGCGGAAGGGCTAGGCAGCCGTCGCGTCACTGGTCTTTGTTCCAAACCGTGTCACTCAACATTTCAAACCACGTCAATCCTCATCCCTCGCCTCCCAACCAGGAATGCGCGAAGCACTAACCAAAACCAGTGCTGATGTTACCTCCGTCATACCTCTATGCCAAGTCATGGTTCGACCGCCGCCTCGTCTCTTCCGGCCTTGATCAGCACGTGCGAATTGAGCTCAAAAAGGTAGACAATGAGTAGGCATACGCCAAATTTGCCCGAGCCTTCGGAGGCCGTGTGAAAGCATCACTTCAGTCGAAGAACGACTATCCGTACTCAAAACACGACGGAGCACCTCGCCATTACTCACTCGATGTTCCCACCAGAAGCCAGCCATGCTTCGGAGACGCTGGTGGTGAAACATGGAAAGTCGCTGAGCATCCTCAACGCGAAGCGCGTAAGTATCACAATCTTAAAGCGTAATGCTACTGACCGCAGCGTCATACTCCCGTCCATTAGGAGAGAGATGTCACGGTGGTGCCTCTGGTATCGGAGTGCAGTGAAAACTGTTCTGACTTTCGCTATTCATGAGGAAACGACACATTTTTCTCAATTACCTCATTCTTCAACAAACAGTCTCACGGTGTAGTTCTGCTGACATAGTCGAAAGTCGCGCGAAAGCCTGGGAACAAGATGATTGTTGGTCTTTGTAAGGCTTAACGGTGCTCTGGTAGCTGTCAGTGGGTGTAGATTCAGTCAACGCATTCACGAGGGGAGCGAAACCCAGTCTGCTCTTCACATGCTTGCTCTTCATGCTTTTGGTATAACTTGTAAATTATGACAGATGCAACCAGTTTCAATGCTATTGAACCAAATCTTATACCCCTGTGTTTGACGCACTCACTGCACAATCCCTTCTCGAAGATCGGGACACCAATCGGTTCTCTGCAGGATGTGGGGGCCTGTCATGAATTCCAGGCCTTTGAAAACAAAGCACGAAGTTATCCAGCAAGCAGTACTCCATCATCTTTAAAAGGGCTAGAGTAAGGCCATCGGGCCTCCAAGCTTTGTGATGTCTTAAGGCTTGGATTATCTTGTGAATCTCCGCCATAGCTGGTGGATCTGTTGTAATTTACACTGGAAGGGCAAACGAAGGCGCTGACACAGGGGGTCAAATGAACCGATTGTATCGGTAGGTGATCTCTGAGCTTGGCTTCTAGGTCACAAACGTTTCGCCACCAATCGAGGTGACGTCGTCAGTACGCACTGATGGGAACTTCCCAGGACGACAGCACGATCCATCTGTGATCCATGTTATGACCACCAGATTCCGCAAGATTTGCTTGTATATGCATTCGATGTGCGTCTCGTTACGAGCCTTGTTTCGTTATACTCGCTCCCAGAGGGGGTTGACTGGCGAAAGTCGAGAAGGCTCAAGGTTTCAGTAGAAATCTAGGTCTTATGGCACTACGAGACAGGTCACAACTCAACAAGCCAGCGGATTATAAGGCATTCTTGGTAAGCAACCAGTACTGGTCAGTGTCATCAGGAGAGGGGGAATTCTAGCTTTTCAGCTAGCGCTTTTCAGAAGACCGATAGACTAGCTGGTTAGGACAGCTTTTGTAGTCTAACAGTCGTTGCAGCATGCGTTTGGTGGGCGGTTTTCTGTGGAAAACAGTCTCTTGTAAAGCAAAAGTGTTTCTTGAAAGGAGGTTGTTGCAGTCAGGGAGATTTCAGTCTACGATGGGGGCTACAGTAATCAGAATTCTCGCTGAAAGGAACGAATATATGCATGCACCGGCTTTGCTTTTTCGCATAATAATCGATCGCACACTAAACACCTAACTAGGTCACAGATGTCAACAAATATAGCACGCATTTCGTTAACTATTAGAACCACAAAATCATCAGCAGACGAGGCTACTCCAATACTAAAATGATTGCCCAAAGCTTCTGCGTACTTGAAGTCACTCAATTTGAATCTGTCCATTGCTCGTAGATGTAAAACATAGTCGGAGCCTTCCCCTGAGGTGGTACAGGAAAATCAATTCGGTTGATCGATATTTTCTATTGGAACTAGCGTACAAACACGCAAGCAGACACAATGTTAATTGTGTACCAGATGATCATTCGGTTCCATGACTATTCACGGCCGCAGTGGGTTTAGGCTTTGACTGCATGTGTCGACTAAGGGTTTTTGCGAAATTTAAAAGGATTATGTGTGCGTCTTTGTATCTGCTCCGGTACAAACAATCAATGATACTATTGACCATGTATTTGCACGTCCCCGTCGCAGTAACTGGGGCTGTTACGGGACTTTCAGTACTGAGGATTAATTGATTCTTTCAAAGGAAATCATGAGAACAGTTTCTTCTACTCCACTCGCACCGGCAGAAAATATTTGAACATTTATGTTGAAGTGTAGTTCGGAAACAATTGAAAACCGGAAATGTTCGAATCCAAGAACGACCAGTACGCTCGCGACAGGACACTTCAGAAGGTAAATACCCTCAACTGGACATTATTTATTCTAAGAACCCAGCTCTATTTGAGATGAAACCCAAAGAACCTATTATTTCCGTGGGGTCAATAGTGACTATACTAAGGAACTTTAAAAGTACTATTCAACCCACCCAGTCCGTAGTCTTTCACCGGTTACTACCAGAAGTGGATGGAGTTTTTTGATTTGCTCAATGATTAGTTCATCACTCACACTACACTCTACAAGGACTATTATTTTCCTGATAAGCACACCTCTAACTTAATAGTTTATAATATTTGTGTTGGTTGTAGCTCAGGTTGTTGGTTGCCATGATGTTCTGATCGCTGAGCTTGGAGTTTAGATCGCAAACGTTTCATCACCAGTCGAGGTGACATCGTTAGCACATGCACTGACGATGTCACCTCGACTGGTGATGAAACGTTTGCGATCTAAACTCCAAGCTCAGCGATCAGAACATCATGGCACACCTCTAACTTGTATGTTGTAAAAAGGCAACAACACGGGAAAAGTTGACACACAAAAAATCCGTTCGCTATAATAGGAAACCGAAGAAGTGGAAGAACTAAAGGCCAATATAGTGGAGGTTTTCCATTGAACCCGCAGGTCAATACTGAAACCACATGGTCGAACTTGGTTCAAAAAGAGGAGAGATTTCGCTTAGGATGGAGTTGTCTCCGGAGATCTGTCTTGAATCGGGACGGAGAGTGCCAGAGAAAGATAAATCGTTTCTTCTCAGGGCTACCGCAGCTTGATTAATTATCTGCAAAATTTTCCTCCTGGTTAACTATACAGTTTTCCGAATGAGTGATGACAAAATAGCCGCGTAGGTGTAGCTTCAAGTTTGTGATTAGGTATCGATGAACCGACTAACTATTTTATTAGTGTTCGTGAGAATACTTGGTTACTGAAAAACTAGTGCTGCTGCAGGACTGGGTTGGATCGATACCAAATCTTGCCTTGGTAGGTCTAGCTGAAATAAATCAGATTTGTTACCTGAGCAGTTACATTTCACCAGGTGGACAGCTATCGGATGAAGTGTCATCGCGGATACAGAAGACACGTTTGGCTTTTTCCAACCTCTGACTTTTGTGGCGTAGGCGTGACATCTTATTGTCTGTTAACGGTCGAATGTACAATGAGGTGGTTAGGTTCGTTCTTTTGCACGGCTCAGAAACATGACCGTTAAGGGTAGAAGACAGACGAAGACTGTCGGTGTTCGAGCTCGGATGTCTCCGGAGCATTGCTCGAGTATGGTGGAAATACTCTATCAGCAATGCTGAGGTCAGACGTAAGGTGTTGGGAACCAGAGGACAGTCTCTGGATCAAGTATTGAATGTAAACAGGTTAAGGTGGTTGGGACATGTGTTACGCATGCCCACCAATAGACTTCCTCAGCGTACGCTGTTCTCTGAGGCAGGTGGTGATTGGAAGGTAAGTCGAGGTGGTCAGTGCATAACATGGCAAAGGTATAAAAACCTTGGCCAGTGAACTTGGCCAAGCAGAACTTGTTAGACTTTCAGGTTTGGGTCCACGTGATCCGTCTACCAAATGGTTGGATACATTGAGCAGTATGACTGGGTGTCGCGGCCAGTGGCGTGCTTGTATTGGGACTCTTTCTTTGTCTTGGTGACTTCCGCTCATTTCTTTGATATCTGGATCTTGTTCACTTGATTCTTCTATTCTTTCTGCCGTTTAATGGACGGTGCTGGAAGGTAGCATCCGAAACCAGAGCACATAAGTGCGAGGTTAGTGGTTCTATAAACTGAAACTGAACTCGTTGTCCTCAGGTAGGACCATGTCATATTGTTTCTCAGTTTAATTATATGTTAATGAAATGATCTACCATGTAGTATAGACGCCCAACTCACCCTCGAAACCTATGGAATCAGTTTACACCAACGGAGTTTGGCTTTTCTTAGAAACCCCTGCAGTGCTTGTCTACCGAGTCATAACTAGGACGCGAAACCGGCGTGTATAGTTGTAAACCACACAAACACACACACACACAATAGCTTCTATCAGTTTGCTTTGCATCCACAATACATAACGTAGCCCCTAACTTTGGGTGATTTTAGACATTTACGTCTTATCATTCACAGTGAGCTTTGTCTCAGTATGAACCTAAATGGAACGGAGACATTACAGACGGCCTACCGAGATTGGTTGCCAGGTCAGTTTATGTGATAATTCATCAAACGTCAACGATCAATTAGACAGTAAAAAATCATGAGGAGCTGCACAGTTTCCTTATGCTTAGTTCATATCAAATAGTAAACTGTGGCCAGGACGACCGGTATATGCAGGTAATTTCGCGTACTTGCTTCGTGACCATCTCCGGTGAAAGTTCAGCTAACAATATGTAAATACAACAACGCTACTAGTATCATTAGCAGTAACGACAATAGTAATTTGTAAGTTATGGGATGGAACCGGAATGAGTAACACCGTCGTATGACGCTAAAATAGAAATACTAGTTGAACTCTTAGATGGACAAGTAGTGAACCTGTGTAGCTAGTTTGTGATTTCAGTTTCTCATCGACATGAATCTCAGGAAAACTGCAAATAGGCACCAGTTCAGTCCAGTTCTTCTTTCAAACAATAACCTCGCACTTCTGTGCTCTGGTTTGGGTTACTACCTTGCACCATCGTATAATCAAGGGCAAAATAAATTCAACATATAAATCAAATGAATAGAAAACAATGTTTTAAGTGGGAATTGCAAAGATGAAGAAGGAGCTCAAATGCAACTGCGCCACTGATCACTCCACCTAGCCATACCACCTCATGTCTCCAGTTATCCCGGTGGGTGGTCTCGTGTTCCAAACTTAGAAGCCTAACACATCCTTCTCCATCAATTTTATTGGCCTAGATTCTCGGACGTTTTATTCATTTCTTGGATTGACCACAATAACCCATCCTCTAACCAGTTACTGTACTGGAGAGATTTCACTAAGAAAGTCTATCTGCCGGAATGTGTAACATGTCGCAACCAACTCAAAATTTAGATCATTCGATTGTTCCAGTGGCTGACCTTTGATTCTTAACATCTAGTATTGCTGTTATAGTGTTCTCATCATACTTGAGCAATACCGCGGAGAAATTGACAACCATAAACTGACAGTCTTCGCGTAAATGCTTCGTTTCTTATCTGTATGTAAGGGCTGACCTAAAGGCGATAGTGTATGCACGATCCTTGATGAGTAGCCCAATGGAATGCCGACGGCGACGCCAAGGCCACAAGTGGTTCAGATTAGCACAAACCAAATCCGTCTTCTATGTACGTGATGACACTTCATTCGTTATCAAGCTGGTAACAGAGCTCATCTACTTCAGCTAGGGCTTCTTCTATTGGGTCAAGGTTTATTTTAGGGCCACCCCATTTCTGCAGCAACATTTTATGCTTCGAAGGTCCAAAATGCATCCCAGACGATATTACGTCGCTGTTTAGACCGTCCAGAAAAAAACTGCTTCTCACACGGATGTATATGTGTATCACATAAAGTAAATCGATAATTATTAGGCTTTACTGTAATAACTTTCAGTTCGTTTAAACAACAAGAAACCAGTAATAGTAAGATATTAAAGTATGCAAATGGATTACAATGTGCTCGGAAGGTTTCTTGTAGAATATTCCTCAGATATGAAAAATCGCGAAGCTGCGAATTCATGCTATTTCTCTAAAAACAGAAGTCTACTATAATTGAGGGATGTATCACTGAATTCGCCATGGACCAGTCTTATCAGCAAAACACTTGAAGTGGAACAATTGTCAATTACACAACTCGTTTCAGACGTGTACTAGGTACGGTTGTTCTTGTCCCCGTTGTTTGGAACACCCAACCGAAAAATGTGTTCAAGAGCAAACAGATTGTCTTGACGGATTCCACGTAGAGGCAGAAGTAGAAACATGGAAGTGGTGAAGCAATCGGCCAAATATAAGCTCAAAACTGACACTTATTTACTCCCACATTGTCTAATTGGTCGAAACACGAGACTGATGGATTTATTTGAACCCACTCAGGAAGCTTAACGCTTTGATCACAGACAAGGCCACTGTCCAGAGTTGCTACACCTTTGTCTTTATGCTTCCAAAGGTCTCACTATGGTCGAAGTGGGTTTCTCAGGCTCCGAGACTGATACTCATCCCGAAAGCCTCTCGAAATACTTCCAAATGACCGTGTGTCTCAGACTCTACTGAGGAAGTCCTTCTCACTGCCTTCTCGTGCCAAAGGTGTTCCCACTGAAGTGAGAGAACGAAAGCGAATGCCCGGAGCTCTCCACAGGGTTGACTGAGTAGTCAGTCTAAAGGCGACGGCTAAACCTTGATTCCAAACCAACCACGGGTGACGCATGAGGCATGCAACACTACACTAACCGGCATCTGTGGTGGAGGGTGTATCGGGCACCCAGGATTTTTGGCCTCATGCGAAGATCGTATGAACTAAGGGATCGGTCACCAGCCGTCAGTGGGTTACAAACTCTAGGCACACAGCCTGAAATCAGATGAGTGATATATATATATATATATATATATATATATATATATATATATATATATATATATATAATCTTTATGTCGTGAACTGGTCGGTCGTACTGTTCTTCCACTTATTACCCGCCTCAGCGAAAAAGCTGTCAGCTACTTAGCTTAACTTATTTCATGTGTACAAATTTAAATTTCACATTTCCCTTACAATGGAAGTCATTTAAATACTCAGTTCACTTTGGTTTATTCAACAATCAATCTCGCACTTGCAATGAAATGAGCAATGACCAATCTTCAAACAGTTTGCAATCTAGCTATGTCAGAAAATAGGTTACTGAATAATTGGTCTGAACCGATATGCGGAAACTATCAAGAACAAGTACTATTAAAAAGTCAAAATAATGGTATTTGGGAAGACATCGTCAAACTTACTTCCGAAATAAACGGGTTGTGTAATTTTCCGCGAAGTCGTATTTTTGTCTGTAGTAACAAACACATCTCCCTTACTATCCGATGGTTGTCTTCCATCTTTCGAATTCCTTTGGGTTGCTACGCTTGCTACCGCGTCTGCGGTGGTTTTAATTATTTTCCCACGTGCTTGACTTTCAATATTTCCTTTGGTCTGTGCTTCAGGAATAGACTGTGATACTTCCTTCTGCATTTCCTTCTTCAACTCACTCACGATAATAGTGCTCGCATTCTTTTTTTCGCTTGAAGAAATTTCTGTTGACGTTCCACTCCCCGATGTTGTTGAAGCAATCTCAGTTGTTGCTGCATCGTCCTGCTTTGGAATAGTTTCAAGAATCAAATGATCAGATTGTCCCTTTTTATTTTCAGAAACAGTGCTCACAAATGGTTTTGGTCCCGCGGTGGTGGTTATAGATTGGATTGGCTGACTCGTTACTTTTTGCTCTGCTGCACCCATGCTAGTGCTCGTATGGTCTGTAGATAAATTTTCAGAATTAGTAGTCGCCTGTTGACGAGAAGTACTAGCCTCAATTGCTGCAGTGTGCGCTAACTCTGCGGTCGAAGTAACAGAAGTGCTAACAGATTCTTCCGCATGAGTTGGAACAATAGCCGATTGAAATGACAAAAATAAAATCAAGACGACGAGGCAGTATGTGTCGTATGCTTTGCTCAGCTTCATCGTACTCGTTATGTTCTGCGAGAAGTAGGACTACGTTGTTGCAATTTCACGTCTGATTCAAACAGTTCATTATCGATTCAAACCAAGTCACAGCCCGATCGATATTTGACGGTGTATGAGTCAGGAGACCTAATCAGGTTTCGCGTTGTCCAACAAGTGGAGCATCCCGTCGCGCCGATCATGCACGTGAATCCGATTTGTTTGGAAGCCTATACCTGTTGACGGGGAAAGAAATCCACGGTAGTATTATCCGTGCATATTTTCCACTCGCGTGGTGTTCAGTAAAACTAAATATCCTCGAACCCTCGAGGTTTGATGACGATGGAAGTACCGTGAAATAAACGGCTAACATTCGATAGTCCGATTCGAAAATAGTAGAACCATTTTACTTTTTTCAATTTGAATGTTTGCGTTCATTTTCTTCTCATTAATGCTGATCGAATTTGTGTTCGATATGTCGTTTTGTGGATGAATACACCGCCATTGCCTTAGGTAACCAATATCTATTTACCATCGACATATTTTTGCTGGTCTTCCAAACTCCTGAATAATTTCTAATTTAATAGCACATTTTGAATGTAAAATATTGTGTCTAGAAAATCGTAAAAGAAATGGATTCACTGTTTGAATGGATCCTTGTAATTTGTGGTGGCTACCAAAGAAGAAATACGGACAATGATGAATACTAAGAAAAGTTGGTACACGAAAATACAATGCAGTAAGATAAGCACGATGTGACTAACAAATTGTTAGCAATGTCCTGGAAACACATATGAAAACTATCACATACATAATTTATTCTCCAAAATAGTTTGTTGTAACTTTTGATCAGACATATTACCTTTGTTCAAACTGGATTCCAATAATTGCAAAATAAGCTTCCACGCAGAAGACGGTGTACCGATAAACGGTACAGTAAACCTTATCTATTTGATTGTAACTGCCACAGATCTCAAAACGTCCATAAACGACGCAGGGAGGACAAGCCTTAGTAATCACTTACAAATTCGTCGAAACAGTGTGTATTAATTTGTTAGAACAGCAAAATGTTATGCACAATGCATCAGATAGAATATGGGAGAATGCGTGAAATGTACATGGTGCCACAGAAGTCCTCCTAGGGCATTTGGACAAAAATCGGACAAAAACCCTCTATATGAAGATGTTTATGGTTCATCTCTCCTATGCCGGCTAGTAATTAATCAACTCAGCTATGAGCACCTGGCATTCTCTTTCGTTTTCGAGCATTAGTGGGAGCACCTCCACCTCGAAAAGGCAGTGAGAAGGACTTCCTCAATAGAGGCTGTTTGAGACTAGAGGTCATTTGGGAGCATTTGAAAAGGCATTCGTGACGAGTATCTATCTCGGAGTCTGGAGACGCTCCTCTCCCTCCCCCGTCCATCGAGAGGCACTTGGAGGAGAGTTCACTCTTTACCAACCTCCCAATCGGTGAAACCATCTGTTGCTGATTTGACTACATAGGAAACAACGCTGTTGAGTTAAGGCTCCCCTGAGCAGCTGTGAAGCCACTGCTGTTTTTCTGTACAAACAACGTTCAGTTCTAGCTCAAAGAACGAGGTAGGAATATGCTTCCCAGTCGGACCGCTATTTGCTGATACCTTTACGCGAATTTGGAAAATGGCTCACTTGAAAAGGCCATTCACAGCTTTTTTATACAGATGTTATAGGGACGAAGTCTTATGTATAACCAACTCTTCAGATGAGATAAGTCAACTTGTAAACATGTTTAGCTCAGCTTCTGCAAACTTGCTGTTCACAGAGGAAACAAAATCAAACAACGCAAAGGGGTTTCTTAGACGCACTAATGAGTCGTGGTGAAGACTGCTCAGTCATTCACTCACTAAACAAGAAGGTGACGAGGAACAGGCAATGCATCCACTTCCACAGTTTTGTGCCTCTTAAAGTGAACAGGAACCTCGTTAACGTGTCAGAACCCAATTCATTTCGGATTGTATGGAAAAATCGATGCACCATGTGAAACGCTATGGTGAAATTTAATTGTTCAATAACACAGTGTGGTCAAAATCGTTGGAAGGTTGTCACCGTTTCTGTCACCACGGGTAATCTTTTTCAAAACTGGTTTTACAAGCGAATGAAACTGGAATCTAATTAGATGCCTCACAAATAGCAAGACGAATACGCCAGGCATCGCTTAAGAAAAACTCTGAACGGTTCGGAGAATTTTTACCAGGAACGGCGACTCAGATTGCTTAGTTGGTAAGACGACGCAGACTGACTTAAAAACCCCAAGGTAGTCTGTGATGGGAAGAAAGCCCGTTTACATATCTTTGCCATTCGAAGGTGACACACTGACAGAGATCTCGCAGAGAAGAGTGCAAGGCATTGTCAGCAAAACGTTTCCCGCAGTTAATCTCCGGAAGTTGTTTCAATCATGATCAGAGGTTGAATGGTAAAAAGCCTGATTCTAGAGCTTTATTCTGAGTGTACTCATTCACATATCCCTGCTGAACAACTTGCATCGGCAGCACAATCGGGCTTTTGTCTGAACGAATCCGCGAGTTCCACCCTGCATAGTTGAACAGTGGAGTAATTGAGTAGTTCACTGTCGCAGTTATTTCACACAAGGCTCAGTCTAATAACGCAGAAAACGTGGCCGAGGCTCTCCCAGCCCTGTATGAGGTCCATAGTTAACAATCTTAAACTACTGTGAACAACGCTCAACCCTACAACAGGCTACGGACCAGACGAAAACTAATATGATTGGTGTGAAGCTATTCACATCTGGTCTTGCGTTAAAGATGAACTACAGGTTTTTGCCACCATTCGTCTGATTAGTTCAATCCCTTCACTGGTTGTACTATATTGTGACGTAATGGCATAAGTATGAATCACCCAAAAGGAACTTGTACACTGATTTGCTTCCCCAGTATTCCCCGTGGAACTTTTCAGGCAACGTTTGATTCGCTCAGGAGCCCCAGTCCTGGAAGCAGGAATGTGGACTAATTGGATCCTATCGACTGTAGTGGGGGTACATTTATGTGAATACCCAAAGTTCGAAAAAGCAATGCTACCCGGTCATGACCCCATACTTGCAGTTTCTATTCCAGCTGTTACAGTTAGCTGCAAAAACCGGATTTGAAACGTAGTACTGAACCCGGAGAAACTTTCAGATTGTAATCCTTTCTGAAATCTGTTCTCATACTTTGTGGGTTTGATGGGAAGACGAAAATCCGTCTTTAATCCTCATGTATGCCTCCTAACCAACTAATCCTGTATATGAATTTGTACAGGTTGTACGTAAGTCTCATCTGAATTATACTAACACCGGGAAAATCAAGCATGCGTTTTCTAAAGTCTGGCTAGCGGAGTATGTTGACAAGGCTACAGTGTTCACATTTATACGCGAAAGGTCAACTTCCCTTTCCTTCAGTCATCATTTGGTTTTTGATTCGGCCTCTGTCATCAATTCCTTCGGGTTCTCATTTTATTTTCCAACTACTCATACTGATTCTCTGCCATATTTCTTAGCATACGATCTGAATATACATGACATTACCCAAGTTCTAACAGGAATTCCTGAAGGCGCAGATGATAAATGCGTGGTTGGTTGGTCATTTTCGCTATGCACTCCATGCTGGTGGGTGTATTTGATATAGAATTATGATTGCCAAATTTAGTTCCGTTAAGTCTGGATATATCTGAAGCAAATTTGAGCCCTGCGAAATTTTCGTTTACAGTTAATGGACAAGGAGTGAAATAGGACAGATAATAATAATAACGTTAGTAATAATAATAATAATAATAATAATAATAATAATAATAATAATAATAATAATAATAATGATAATAATAATAATAATAATACTAAATCCGTTTTCGTCATCATCAACATTTCTATCCAAACCTCTGTTTCGTCGTTGTGACTGATAGATTAGTACAGAACCACAATGTTGTTACTGAAACTGAGGTAATAAGAGTGCACATTTGGAAACCGAAAAAACTAAGTTCCCCGGTTTTCCGCCCCTTGTGTCAACATACCTTTTGCAGTCGACAAGCGTTTCTGTTACCAAAGAATTATCATCAAAGTTTATCGGTTAACTTAAGGAGGTCGATGAACCTGAAAATTCCACCCGCCACTTTTAGATGTTAGATATTAGTTGTCCGCGGTATCTCTCTTATACTACCCGCATTCATCCCCATCTAACCAGCATATCCGGCCGTGGGAGATATGTCATCTCTGACTTTGTTTACACGCACCTGATTATCTGATTTCAACGCCAGCGACATTTAAAATTGATGCGAATAGACAGATATACACGCGGATTACATTCATTTATTCATGTAACTAAGTAGTCGGGAAAAGTTTATCGCCATCGGAATTGACGCCGTAACAACACTTGATAACTGAGATTCTAGATATCACAGGCATTTCTTCCTCCATACAAAGCTACCATACTTATACTCACATTTCAAAAGTAGTGTATTTATGTTCTCAAATAAAACGAGTGTGAGTAGAAGAAAAATCAAATGGTTTGTTTGTTGAGCTAATTACGCCTGACGGTTGATCGTCGGTTGTGTGATCTCGTAGACCTATGGCGAGTATTTGAACAACGGTGAGCACTCGTCGATCGTCGAGCGCAGCTTCGATGCCAGGTCGAACTCATTAACTACCGTCCCGGTGGATAATATCTTTTATCTCGAATTTTTTTCTAACGCGCATATACACTTACTCCCCATATCTAATCACACACACACACACACACACACACACACACACACACACACACACACACACGAAGTTTTGCGTGACCTTGAGGCGGAAAGAGCTGGTGTGACTACTTTCTTATATTTCGTAGTATGCCATCGCGGAATGACACCGGATGAAGACATCAACCACATGCCTAAAGTCGATCGATAATGTGTCCGACCCCCTTCAGAAAGCATGCGTATGTGTGCGTGTACGTGTCGATATAGTTGTGCTTTTACGCATGCCTAAATCGAATAATCAATATCGTGCGGCAAGTAGCGCCACTCTTGCGACCAACTGGATTGGTTCTTTTTGGTCTCATGGTAAAACCCGGAGCACTACCCAGCGAACCGGTCACGAATCCCTCATCTGGTGGCAGCCGAAGTAGCATGTGCGCGTGTGCTTGGGAGGGTTGGGGGTGGGGTACACATTGTTTGCGGTGCCATTTGGCTTCCTGATTGGTCAATGCAAAGTGCGTTCATTCACATTGGCGATGATAGGCTGTCATTATGTTTATCCAGTCCACGAGGCGCTGTTCCACTCATTTTACGTCGGTGCCGGACGATTTGTCAACCTCGGGCGAGCGTGGTAATCGAGCTATTCGTGGCAAATGATGGTAACCCAGATTTGGCTGACTCTGTTGCCGCTGCTCCTATTCCTGATCGTATGCACCTTTATCCATCAAACACACGGGATCCAATGTTACGAATGCAATTCATTTGAACAAGAGGCGTGTGATTCCATGGCTCCGAACGCTTTGAGACCGATTACCTGTGCACCTGGTGCTGAATCTTGTCTAAAATTGAAACAGGTGAGCTACTGTCAATCGATTCACAAAATAGGTTCAAGCTGGATTCCAGTTATTTTTTAGAGTTACTAACACAGAAGAGTAGGATATTTTTCACTCATTTACCGTAGGTGTATTTGTGTGCTGTAAAATTCACGATTAGCGAGTCTGAAAACAAGGGTCTCGAAATCATCCAGTTGATCGTGTTGCGTTTTCGCATTTACTACCATCTTATTCCCAGTGATTTAGTTGGCTGAAACATCTTCACAAGGCCGAGAGAGATAATTTTCAACTATTTGATTTCTAACGAAAGGAAGTAATCCAACCAAAATGGCTGAGATATCCCGGCAAGAGTATTCTACTACATGCCGTTCTGAATACTTGAATGTTTACACTGCCCAGCTATGTTCTTCTGTGTGTGTGTGGCATCAAGAACTGTCTGCGCTGTTAGTTAACACGGACAGGCGGGTACAATATCTAACAGTGTTGGTGCGGAACAAACACTGCAGGCCATCTCAGCACTATTGGCTCGCCTAGTTTTATATGATTTTCACTAGAAAGCTTGCATTATTTCCAAAGTTCTTCGATGACATTGCAAGGTGAATCGGTTTGTCGTAATTCAGTATTCCAGAACGAATTAGAACTCACTATATTTGGAATGGCCAACAGAGTCACACATGAATTTCGAGCGTGTGGATGTAGGTGCGCCTAAGTTCGAGCCCAAAAATGGGGAGCTAAATTGTGCTCGGAGCTTGTCAATCCATATGATAGGTCAGTTCTGGCTATTCTACCTGACGGAAAGGTGATCACTGTTTGACTAGTGTAGAGGCAACTCCGCTCGTAGAATATGACTTCTACCTCCAACTTCATTCCTCGATGTTTCAAACCAGGAACCGTAAGATTAAGGTCCGCAAAGTAAACCGTGTGACCACCGCCCATTAAACGAAAAAGTGCATCTTTCGCGAAGAAAACTGTTAGCCATTGCTATTGCCAATATCAAGACGAATGAGGTGTCACGTTTCATCAAAGAACTGGGGTGATCCTCGCCAGTTTGATCTTTTTCTGAGTGGTTCTACCCTATATCTCTGCCACAGAGAAACCCAGGTTACGTTTTAACCTCTCCATGAGTGTTTCCATGGAATTATAAAGATAATGCAAGGAGAAAAACGTTTACGTTTTTAATGGGTTCCAATTTTATCAGTACCCACTGTAATTCTTGTTACTTTAATAACGTACAGTAAGAGGTCTTTTGTTTTGTTCGACTCTTCATAAGTAATGATAGTTTACCATATCTGAATTTGTGGGCTGATAAACACTTTCGTAGGTCAATCTCGTGTAATAATAGTTATCGATTTCCAGATTGGGGTCCACACGACATCAAATAATATGGCTAGATGTCGCGCCCGGTGGCGTAGTTTCATTCGGACTCCTTCTTTGTCTTCTTAATTTCCGCTTATTACTTCGATTTTGTGGGATCTTTATCATTCTCTGTGTTTCTATTCTCTTTCCCCTTTACTGGACGAAGCTGGAAGGTAGCAACCGAAACCAGAGCACATAAATTCGAGGGTAATGGTTGAATAAACTGAAATGAGAACTGAGTTATTGACTCCCATCTCGTATTGGCCCAAAAAGCCCTGAGAGCACTGCGAGGCGGTACTTTTATTATCAACAAATACCTTGTGCCTTGTCTACATCGGTCGTCGTTTTCCACCATGCAGACGGTGAGTACGGATAACGCTACTAGCGAGAAGCATTACTCATACAACCTTCATTTTAATTGTCAGTGCTCTCAAAGTGGTCACCATGAATAGAAATAGTAATTTCCAAAATTACCATCAGTGACGAAGTTTCCAAAGGTACACATTCTAAGTGAAGTTTCAGTCGTTTCTGAATTGTACTGGTCCACACCATGTTCGAAATAAGACCGTAGTGTTATCAACCCAAACTTTGCATGGACTAATAAGCATGGAAGATCATTTCACACTGCATTCCTCTCTCACTAACAAACCACGACGACATTGTTTAAAAAAATTTTTCACTGAACTCCAGTGTGAAATTTTTTCTTGAGTTTAGGTTCCAGCTAGATGAAATGACATTTGCTAAGTATATATTTTTTAAAAACAGTTCGTTTCTCAGGCATCTATCCGTCTAGCACCCAAAATGAAGTAACCGAGGCTCTCCTATAATTCATACACCAAAGTTAAGAAGTAACTGGTAGGGTTTCAAATGACCATATGCCTTGGGTTTGTTTTCACACCTGGACAGAGTGAAATCTGATAACACTTTGTTCTGAGGCGACATTCGATTGCCATCAATTTGTACCGGACTGAGTTCATTGATTCCGCGCTTAATTCAGACGTCACTCGTTGTTTGCGGACTCAAACACAGTTCAGCTGAATATTTTACCGCGTGAAATTTGTGTCTGGCTGAAGATCTGATGTTTGGAGCAATGGTTTCCACAATTGATTTTGAAAAGAAGACAGCAATGGCACACAAGATGTCTTGTGGATTGACACTTTGGCCGCATCTCTACTGCTACATTGTGTGATGTTAAGGCACATTTTATATCAAGCAAGGGGGTCTTAGCCAGTGTGTTGAATACAATTCCTCCGATGTAAGGGGATAAGTAATGGTGATGAACAGATAGACCTAATAGACGATAACAATTTGTATAAGAAAAAGACGAAAGAACCTATGGAAATCCGGTCGTCAAATCTCTGTTCAAATAAGGCAGATAATCAAAAATCGGCAGTTCAGTAGGCAAAATTCTTTCAAGCAGTTGTAGTTTGCAAGAAGAATGAAGATGTTACGGGAATCGCCGCATCCTCGCGATAGCTAAACATGGACTATATTTTACTAAAGCATTCCGTATAATAATACTGAGGGGCAAGATAAATTGTCAAATGATGCCAGTTACTTACTGCCGGGGAGAACTTGCAACAGTGATTTTGAGATCCGTACTGAGAACCCACCTTAAAGCCCAAGTTACGCAGAGTGTTTAATTGACCTAAATAGCGCCCCCCTGTCACCATCCGTGGCACTTTCCGGACTGTTATTTTTTGGATTGATACGTCATCACCATTGTTGTGCTCGATTTTCTGATGAAATTTATTCTTTATTTAAAATCGTCTCAAGGTTTGACCACTTTAATTTGAAAATAACAGGCTGTTAATCTTCTGAGGAAACTGGTGTGCAACTGGAAACTGGGTTAGTCATATGAACAGAATGTCTAGAATGATGAACCAAGACGAACGCACACTAAAGGACATTTTACAAAAATTTTAGAATGTTCGTGATATTTCGTTTGCATTATTAAGTCACGGCTGATTTTTACGTGAAGCCGTGTGAACTTTAGTAGAGCATGTACTCTGGAAGGTTTAGTATCTCCTCGAGCCTTGGCAATCGATCGAACATATTTCGATAGTGTGCAGTGCGCATATCTATCCATCGTTATGATCACTGGAACGAGCTAGTGGTGGACTTAGTTGCGCAAATGAACAATTGGTGGTTATTGCGAACGCGATCTCAAATATAAGGAGACAGACTTGTATGGCGCGTTACATAGCTGTTGTATGCTTCGTTTGAGATTCGTGGTGCCTTTCACCGCTTTCGAATCAACAAATGGCTTTCGTTGCATCGGTGGACATGGTTGAAAACCAGGATTACGATCAGATGTAACATACGGCAAATACCGTCTCTGCGCCAGTCTTCGTAACCTCCCCCACCGACCTCACTGTGTGTGCATGTATGTTTGGGCCCACCAAGGTGTCTCTCAGGATCGTGATTAGATTGTGTTACTAGCATGAAATGGCCGGTTCACATGACTTCGACAATTAATGGACACAAATGCGAAACGACGAACAATGAATACCCGCGTTCGAAAAATTTGATTTCAACCAGACGCATCGTTTCGGAAACCGTGAAGATAAGGCGGCGACCGCGTGTGGTGGCAACACTGATGAGGTTTGTCGCTGGATTTTAGATTTAGACAATGATCACTACGTAGTAGTGAGCTAATCACGCTTCATCGTCTCCAATGCCTCGAACACGTATCTACAGACCAATCATCTGTCCTGTCGTTCTACTCGAACCTTCATTGACAGATGAAACGGCGCGGTGGTCAAGCGATGACATAGTTGGGAAGCTGACGTGAGTGCTTCTGTCTCGGTTCACGCCTTCCCATATCCCGTTTAATACTCATGTCGTCCATTGGAAATATGTCTGTCGATCTGGCTCAGAACCAAAATAATTAGGTTGAATGCTATGTGGCATGCTCAGTGATCTCCCTCTGCTTTTTCAAGTTCCCTACAGCGTGGAAACCAAAAAGACAGTGTTCGATGAAAATCTCTTTTTTAGTGACTCCTCGTCATTTTCTGTTTTTCCGTTTCACTGTGGTGCTGTCTTCAACCTAGTGAACTCTTACATGTAGCTCCAATTCAAATTTTACTTTTATGGCACAATATCAGTGATTACTTGGTGATTATAGAACAAAAAAACCAAGAGAACTGAGACAGCATCCGCACTAGATAGTGCTCATGTATGTATGATTGATAGCCTTTCTACTGATTTTTTAGCTGGCTCATTTGGACAGTTACTGTCTCGTCAATGTTTCCAGTTAGCATGTGTTTCACATTATTAATCAGTCGGCATGGCCATGGAGATGGAACTCTGGCCCGTTCAAATTACAGATATGGAAACGTAGTTGTAATCTCGAAATGTGGTTTTGAGGCTAAGGAGCACTCTTCGTTGATTGACTTTGGTGGAACTAAAATAAACGAGTCTTTTTTATGAACTATGCTTGACCCATTCAGCAATGAGACTGAACTGATTGTCAGTTGTCAGGTTCATCGCTTGCTGTGGGTCAGGGTTTCTCGGAATAGTTTTCAGTTTACCTTGAAAACTGATAGTTCCTATTTTACACGATCAGTTTTTCAAGCCTGTGTGTTTGTGTGCACTGGGGTTTGAGCATTTGTCACAATTGACCTCCGTGGCTGAACACTTCCGGTGTATGCTGGATTAGTTCTGCCCAGACCGGGGCCCGCTAGCGATTTAATATAATATTGGCATGTTTAATCCTACAAGAGGTTCGTATCCAGGTCAGCAACTTGTCTTGGGTTTTGGTGTGCCAGTTTTATTTCACCGAATATTTTATAACTGATCAAAGAGTTGAAACAAACAAACAAAAACAGACACGTTCATCCATAGTGAGTCGCAAGCCCTCAGTCGACATGCCAGTAATCGACGGGATTCGTTCAAGTTCCAACAACAGCAAAAAGTAGATCGATCAAGGTCGGCGGATCACAGTAATATTTTCGATCCGAGGGACGCATTCACATTCCAGGTCATCTGACGCAAAATAGACAAAATCAGGACGCCATTTTGTCCGCGCACGGAATTATCGGGTCGTTGACTGAGAATACGCTCGGCCTGGTTGTTTATTGAAATAAAACTTACGTTTGGACAAAATAACAACAGTTCCGTATCTCACTCAGCAGCATACACACACGTGGAGAGAGAGAGAGAAATAGAAGGAACTTGTGTGTGCGCGCACTGATATTAATCGAAGTAATACTTGGTTCAGATAATAACTGAGCTGATATGTCTAATGGTTTTCACCGCAGTCCTCGTCTCCATGCACCAATGATGTCATATGAAAGCCCCAAATTGATCTTAGGTTTACCTTGAAGACGAAGATGAACAAATTCCGACAGTTTTAAACTTTGAGGATATACCATGAGTATGAAGATGACTTGGAAAACCATACTCTAACTAGCCCAGAAAGTGGATTGACTACGATTTATTTCCTCAAAGATCTACATTCTTTACTGATAGTGGGTGGAGAAATAACATTTAGTAAATTCTTATTAGTGTCCTCTGACAAAGAAAGTATTGAATACCATTGTCGCGTAGAGCTGGCGGTTTTTCAGAAATTACAAAATTCTTTTCATTTGAGAAAGAGGCTAACAAGGTTTTTGTTCATCTAATAAAATACACGGCAAATTCCACTGCACAGAACTAACTCCGTTTATACGTTTGAACACACATGACCGTTGCGTGATTCAGTCAGCGCTCAGAGGTGCACTATTCCGGTGGGTAATCTGTTTCTGATGACCTTGTGTCCACTGAGATCACATTTATGCACATGGTTGAAGATAAAGCATGTAATCATGATTCCAAAAACCCAACCGCCATGCTTTTACGGTTCATGTATTCAATAATGAATTGATTTGAGCTTGTGCATGCCTGACGGTCCATCCACCAATCAAATGACTGCAACTCGATCTACTTTGGTGTATCACATGAAAGCCAGTAGGCCGCATATTGATTTCAAGCGAAACATGTTTAGCATTTTCTTTTTACTGCAATGCCATGTCACTTGGTTTTCAGAAATGATCAATAAATACTGATAGATAGGAAATTTATCCAGCGTATAACTTTATTATATGAAAACAAATTGATTTATCAGAATTAAAGATAGTGATTCCCGTACAAAAGAGAATACAAGACGGTCTGTAAATTATTTTCTTGAGCTTGTAACGAGTATATTCCTAGTACGGTAGAGATAGTTTGATACGGTAGATACTTATGTAGAAATGAGGGTTTTGTGTTGCAATTTATTTTTCTAGTTTGCATGTGTATAAGGTACTTAAAATCGAACCCGTTTGCCGTCACTTTTGTGTTGAAGATAAGTACGTAACTGATGGGGAATGAACAGTGGTCGGGTTTCGAAAATCCAGATGTTTGTATATGTTTGTTTGTTTGTTTGTTTGTTTGTTTGTGTTTGTTTCTGTTCGTTGAGTTGTGACTGAATAAAGAGTTTAAGGGGATTAATGGAAACCGACATGCAAATAGGTCATGGTGTGATAAGTGAAATTTTGATTGATTACGAGTCTTGGTGATGATCTCCTCAAAATGATTCATTGTCACGCTGGTCGTACATTATGGTGATTAGAATATCCGTGAAATGGGGAGAGGGTGGGTGGGTTGAGAAGCTAGTAACAAAGTAGACGTAATATCGCATGAAGATCTTGTTTCATGCAATCCAACGTAGTTGACAGAGAGTCAGTTGAGCGTAATCAGAGCGCAGGTTCATGAAAACAGAAAACAGCTAATTAATCTCTGCCATAGGGATCCGAAGTGATATTCTTCCGTTTTCCAACAGAACCTGAAATACAAAATGACCACTGGCGGTAGTAATGATGCATGCCGCATCTGCGGGGAACTCGGACGGAAATGATATCAAACTATGCAGAGCGATTTTAAATTTTGCATCAAACTGGAAATTCCTTTTATCGGAACTATTCTGACGCGAATCGAGCTGATATCGTACACACTAACGAAGACGATAATGATGATGGAGAGGAGGATGATTTGCGTCTAGTTGAAGATAAAACGTTAGTGATCCGCTTACCGAGCACAGTGAATTAGTTCTGACCGAAGATCACGGAATCGCGCTTGATGGAGTAGTCAAGTTTTTAGTCAAGGTGAATGTCGTACTGAATCCAGATTATGCACACACGCACAACACTCCATTCTGATTTCGATAACCTTGTTTTGCGATTTCAATTCGAAGAGAATGGAATTCATTCGCCGAACGCTTACTTTTTGAGCAAACTCGGTAACTGGTTCACTTAAACGACGTAAATTCGAAAATGGAATTTTCATCTGTTTGACTGTGCGCCATTGCTTAAGTTATTCATGGTAAACTTTTTTCTTCCGAACGTTTGCCGTCACCAGTGTCTGTCTGCCTGCCTGCCTGCCTATATCTCTCTACCCATTTAACCATACACATATTTCATTGTCCATAAGGATTATCCATAACTAATTATTATTCATGGTATCATTATCCGAATTGGTAAGTCATTTTGCACTGCTCGAATTCACATCCTAATGTAGACGGTGATCACGAAGCGAAATTTTGGCGTGCGTTACCAGTCGATCGGCAAATGGACCATTGTTGTACCTGGTTTGAGATTGCTTTCTCATATGTAGAACTAGTAATCTTCCACGGGGGGTTACAGATGATCGATCTGAAACCATAAAAACAGAAAACATCGTGTACGTAGTTCAGTAAGTGCCCCATTGGGTTTTCACATTTACATCAGTGGAACACCTGTATGGAGGCCTATAGCTTGACCATTGCCCGACAAAAAGCTGGTGGTGACCTTGAGCAGTAACCAAACGCAACTCTTGAGCGAATGCCCTTTAAAATAATTTGATTCGATCTGGGGAAGTTGCCAGAAAAATGAACAACTGGGTTTATTTGTCACTGAAAAGTCACACAGCATCAATAGGTGAGTGCAGACATTGAGACCATGTGGCTATAGGATCATCACTGGGTTCACTCCTTGCCGACGCATTCTTAGCCAAGTTAGAAAGAGCCAGGCGGAAGTCTACAGTTGACAGCTTTGAACATTACTATCGTTATGTGGACGACATATTTTGTGTGATTGACGTTAATTTTGACCTAGGTTTTTGTGCGAACAGTATTTTACATGGCACACAAAGCAATACGCTTTGCAACTGAACGCGAGGTAAATAATCAGCCACCGTTTCTCGATGTGACTCTTACGAGAATGGAGGATGGTCGGATCCAGCGAAATATGTACCGAAAACAAACATGGAGCTGTCAGTATCCCAACTTCAACAGTTTCTTGAGTACGCAACATAAGCAACATTAGTCAACTGGATAGACCAGTCGCGTGACAAGGATAATTTGACTGATAAACCCTTGGTCATGATTGGTGTTTATTTCATGTCACGATTTTATTTTCAATGTCTACTATGTAATCTGTAGATGGCTTGAAAATGAATTACTACAAAACAGTTGTTTCATTGAACTGGACTTCTAAATAATGATAACTTCAAGTAATTATGGTGAATTGTTGCACAGTACCTATGGTGACGCATACAGCTCACTCAGCCTCCCATGATAGTCATGGCAGACCTGCTATGTTAACTTATTTCAAATTACTGCTTCATAATTTGACATCCGACCCTCTAAGTTGCTAGTCTTTATGAAATAAATAATAACTCGGATCAAACCAATCGCTTCTTTCTGTGATTGATTCCTAAAACATGAACGAACTGCACTACTGAATACAATATCATGTTGGTATATAAATATTATTGAATGAGCAAGGACTTAGAGACAATGATTTCAACCAGAAAAACTTGATATGTTGTCATCTTTTACCAAAGGGTTGTAAAATTATTTCACTGCCCTTATTCCTTGTGACCACGAGCATGAGTCGTGCCAAAAATTGAAGGGTGAACATTGCAGCTCAAATTTTTGCGTAACCGACCGAATTGAGTTGTTTCATGGGAACGGGGGAGGAGAGGGGGGGGGCTTTTTCGATTAACTTGAGAACCAGAGTGTATGTAAAGAGGCTCAACGTACCGGATGGTTCCATTATGTGTAACGGATAACGGTCACTGGCACAAAGACCACTTTAGAACAACCGTTAGACTTTGGTGACAGGATCACGGTAATAGACCACAAGTGCACCGTTCCATTGCCCAATTGGGAGGAGAACCACCCGGTGAGCGAGTAATGTGGCAGGTAAGTAGCATACCCGTTTTTAATGCCGTTATTTGTTTCAAAAAGTTCTCTTTAATCCAGAGCAAGTGTTTTTTAAATTTTACCAGGGGGTTCATACCGACCTGCGCGGCCTACTGATTCCAAATCTCCTATTCCAATACGGATTACGCGCTTGTGGGTCTGCGTGTTGCTCAGAGATCTATATGCATCATGCATCGGTTTTTACCGATTGTGCGGTTGGGTCGATTTCGCCATGCAATCCAAAAGTCTGTCATATGAAAAGTAGACACATGAAGGTCGTTGTGATCCAGACACCAATAGCATCTCAGCATTGCCAAATCCTCTTAGGAAGTAGGGGATTCTCGTGGATATCTTGAAAAAACTGGGGACAGAATAAGGCGATGAATAATAACCCACATCACTTATTGTGCATATTCATGGTTAGACTTCCATCGAGCATGCTGCTTGCTGAAGTATGTAGTGAAAATAGGATAAACAAGAGTGGTCAAACCCTGAATGCTTAGAAAGTCATGGAAACCGTCTCCGGTCGATCAGATATGTTGCATAAAACATGTCATACTTTTTGGGTGGATTCTTGTGTTTACTCTTTGATTACAAACGACAGGTAGCAGTAAAATCGAGCATCCCAAATGACTATGCGTACAAAAAGAAACACGCCACATTCAATGTAACGGCTAAAAGCACCCCTTGGGGCATCCTTTGTTATCTTTACTAGATTTTCACACCAATTATGGATCATGAGAGAATATAGTGGAAGCAGATAGCCGCAAAATGGCTGGTTCAAGAGCGAAATGGAATAAAAGGGGACAAATCTGACAACTCTAGTTCTAAAACTGCAAGTGCTGAATCAAATAAGGTTACAGTAGGTAGATGTCTGTTCCCCTCATACGGCAGTCGGTAAAGGTGCTTACTACCAATATGCTCGGGTCCAAACTCGCACAGTCAAATTCGCGACAACTCTAGCGCCCGTCGGTAACTTACTTTTAAGCAGTAACAACCAATCACTCGCAAGGCGATCTAGCCCTGCAACAAGGTAACTATATCATGTAGTGTTGGCGAGAATCAAACTTTTGAGAGAAAGCTTGGAAAGTTTGGTGGTATTGTGTGTGTGCTTGTGACTCAACCGTGCAGACTAGGTTCGAATCCCATTTAGGACTCGAAGGATATTCAGTGCAGTTGCCAGTTACTAACACGTCAGATAAACCAAATGTACAGTACAGTATTGTTACTTACTGTATGGTGAGTTGTTTCATGACAATTGAATTCTCCATTCAAATTCATCCCGTAGGATTTAATATTAGTCAGCATACCAGTCGGAGCACGCGGATGCGAGCATACAGATGTTTGCGCATGAAACTGCCACGTCTCTCCTCCAGTAATCAATGAACACTTTTCCACTGTCATCGATGATTGCAAAGTCGAAATCTTGAGGTGGACCGAACTCGGTCACTCACATATTAGTTGGAATAATCTGGTTACATTTAATACCCCGATTTTATGACAGTGGCGTCACACAATTTCCTATGGAGACACCACACTAATAAGATCTGAGGTCCTGTGGAGAGAAAGCGTTGAAATGGGCATCTGTTCGACGATGTAGTGTGAAGCTGTCTTGTTTTACCCCGTCCCTTATCTGCCCTAATTACCTCCGATTAGGCGTACTTCGTTCCCCACAAGCATCCCTCGGAATCGTTCACAATGCAATGGAAAACAAAGACACATTCTTTTCAAGGGAGGTTTGAATTTTTGCTTGATTCATTGCACAAATTGACAGATATTCCAGAACCGCTGGACAGCATTGGAGTTGTCCGGTCTTGAAAGTAAAATGCATCCAAACTTCGAATGGACCATACGGATCTATTATTTCTGTACAAACCATAAGTTTTATGGGCAGGAACTGTATACACGGAATAATATGCAGGCAGTGGTTGGGGCACGAGACGGAAGAGCGATGGGATTTGTCAGAACAACAGTATGATGTGATGTAGGAAGTGCTTGTGGAACTAGATGTGTACATCGGTCACAGTTCACAGTCAATCTATGTAGCTGTGGACTAAAACGAAATAATTCAGACAAACATGACAAGGTGGCTGTGGGTGAGGATCAACTGATGTGGAAATGCCTAGTGGATAGTTAGGCTTCTGTGGTGACTGAGTGAGTCATTGAGTTCAGCACAAAAACGATCTTTAAGTGTAATTTCCAGTATTTCCTTCATCAAATTCATGCATTTTGATGCATCCAGTACTCTTCCTTCCAACCGTTTACAAACGTCAAAGTCTTTCTCATCCGCTTGCTTTCGTTTCCCAGGGAGCACCATTCCGCGCCGATCCGATCATGAACAAGACATCAAAAACGCGTATTTTGCGCGCTTGCAATCTAGTACCCCTGGCGGAGTTCGGCGAAGGTTGCATTGAGCGTGTGGGAACACAGAAAGTCAGTCTGACCTACTGCGTATGCACAGGAGAGATGTGCAATCCGGCACCTCCGCAAAGCCGACCCCGATTTGATTTAATCTCCTCCTTGGTCAGCGCGTTTCTGTTGGTTGGTTATCACTTCTAAAGGATCCATCGCCGTCACCGCTGAATGCCAGCTCACTGTGTGCGTGTGTTCTTTTCGGTGTCCGAAGTACAACTCATTCTCCAACTGACCTGTTCCTCGTTCATTTCTTTTAGATTTTCTTTCGCCTAGATCTATGCGTCTACTACCAGACTGTTATTTTACATCTTTTCATAGCGAAGCATTTTCTATCTACCGGGTTAAAAGATTCGAACTGACCAAACAGATGGTCTTTCTTTCCCTTTTGAAAACCGCTCTTCTAACTGATTCATCCTATCTTCGAATTCTCGTTTTCCACTTTTTTTCTCTTTCCAAATATAGTAGTAAGCAGTGTTTGTTTTATATATTTATTAAACAAGATATCAAACCAAATTATTAACCACCGTATGAAAATTTCCCTTCTCTTCTTGAACGAGCAATCTATGCGGTCCAAGTATTTACCGGGTGGCTGGTTCACGATATGCTTCTCAGTCGCGATTTTGATTTCTGTCTCAACCAATTAGTTGTATCATTCCCAGCGAAGACTCAGTGAATATGTTTTATTGACGATGTCCCGTAGTGAGGTATCAGTTTTACGATGCTTCCACTGATTTCCAAATGAGTTGAGCAATAATAACGCACCGTCGGTTGATTTATGGTCACACAGCTTCAAGGCTTTGAGTACTATTAGAGATCCATGAGAATGTAGCCCTCACACTTCCTAGGAAAACTATGGGTAGTGCACGTCCATTGAGCACCAAATGGGGTTCAAACTCGAAGTTACGATTGTGAGTTCTACACCTCAAGCGGTACTTTGTTGGTAGGCTTTCACGTCGTTGGTAGTTATCTACAATTATCCAAAAGGTCTTTACTAAGAGGACTTTCTACATATTAGTCGACTACTGTACGCAGTTGCTTTACCATATTCTCCCAAAGTCAGAGACAAACCGGCGCTTGTCGTGTAGTGTTTACTGGATGCAAGTAGCTTAGGTTTATTGTGTAAGTGGCATGGCATTGTATCTGGATGACATGGCAGAAGTTCCCCGGAAGCACACGACCGGTTTTGTAGTTGTTACCACTCATCAGGTATGCTTACCTGGTACTCCCCTACCCAATCGTCTTTATACTTGAGCACTCCACGGTAGGTTTATCACCCTAATCTCATTTGAATCTCTGGGAGCATGCATAGATTTAGATTCACAGTGATCCTTGGAAAATTATTTCGTCGGTTGGTCAAGTATAGGGATGATCGGGAAAGAGTGCCACGGAGGCACACCTGATGAGCTGCAACAACCGCAGAACCAATCGTGTGCTTCCGGGGAATTTTGTAGTGTCATCCAGCTGCAACACCATACTAAAGTCGATCTCCTGCCACGTCGCTCCCCTCGGGTCTTCGAAAAATAGACATATGTCAGGAACTGTAACATATCGTGTTTGTTAGTCGCATGTACCTTCGTAAGTAGTGAAGAATCACACGGGATATTTAGGACCATAAAAAGAATAATGAAATCTTATCAAATTTTGTTACTTGTTTTAGTTTTTCCGTTATAGAGAGTTACCGTTTCTTTAAGTTGAATTCCCGATTTGTCCATACAGTAGCTAAGATTCACACAGACCGGCACAAACAAGAAACCCCGCAACAAGAAATTCCTCGGGTTGAACTAAACACTTCATGAAAACTGCTCTCAGGCTAGTTAAAATTAGGCTGGTGTTCGAAGTACCTCTTGTGTTTGAATACATTTTGCTGCCCCAGTTTTCGAAATTCAATGGAAAATGTTGTCGTTCCATTGCAATGGGGCATCTAATCGGGAGTTCAACGTACTGTAAAACGATTTCATGCAAAAGACGAGAAACTATGGTTTTTTGTTTCCGCAGTTTTTCCACTTTCACTACACTGAACCACATGCTTGTGGCATCGGCTGCTCACCTTGCACATCGTGGTTATTTTTTTACCGTGCACGAGACTCGAAAATTCCAGAACCTTTACTACCCCGCACAGCCAACCAGTCAAACTCGTCGTTTATGGCCGACCACACCTAGATCATCAGTCTCCATTCCTTTTGCAACCGATTGGATAAATGACATTTTGCGCCCCTCGATCGACTGAAATTCGCTCCTTGCTGTGTGACTACAGAGAGAACCAACACTCGGTTAGCTAAAGAGTAAGACGGAAAATCCCAAACGCGTCATGCGCAACGTTGACGAGCATAGACGTTGACTTGACGTGCCTCGCGCATACAAACCCATGGCTCTGTCATGCTTACGTCATCATGTGATAAACCATAGCACAGTGTGACAACCCACTTCGTCATCATCTGTCTAAACAAGTGATCTCTGCAAGAAGGCGGTCATCAGTAGACACATCAGGGGTAAAGTCTCCAACCAGGTCGCTCTTGTGTCCAGGTTGCTAGACTGTCGGCTCATCCAATGTGAGTTTGAGTCTAGCTTTCATGAAGGAGTTAATCAGTACATCTGGATGAGCGGACTTCGAAGCTGTTTCAGTAAGTGCATTGCCATGAGAATGTCTACCTCGAATTTGATATCTGGTTCTTCCTTTTTCCGGCAGTGAAAATAAGTATTCCAGGAGATATTTTTTGGAGGAACTTTTAAAAGACATTGTGACACTCTCATGCGTTAGTTGTAACACCGCTGAACAGTTCGGAGGCAACCATGCAAATTTTATATTTTATGGGTTTGCTGTGACAGGGAGCGTTATCTACAAACAGCAATAAGCACAGGCTTTGAGAAACCATCTCGGACAGCCAACCTTGGAACAACCCAGAAGCCATCCATACTTTTTTGGAAGAATTTTAATTGTATGGCAAGTTTAACCCTCTGTACCACGGAGACATCGTGGATTTTGAAACTTCCCAATAGTTAGCAGCAGTAACTTCTCTCCAGTCAAGCTCCCACACAGCAGTAGCATCACTCATTCTTTGAACTTCTTGGCTTCAGAAGAAGTTCCTTCTTTAAGATTTAATGTTCTTTCCGGAAGCCGCTTCTAATGCAACACTGTCTCATCCGTGCTGAAAATATCACAATCGGCACATCAGTACAACCCCCAGTAACCCTGTTCGAAAATCTTTCGCTGCATTATGCGGTACTGTCAGACATTCACCGGAAATCTAGAAAAGTAACGTGCGTGAGGCTTTGCTTGTCTCTCCATAAGACTGGATGCCACTTCTGTTTGACCAAGAGCGAAACCACCCTTGGAAGCCTTGAAGTCCAACTTGCAGAGAGAACGATGCTTTGTACAACCGGGAACTCGCTATGCTTTGCCCTCAGATTTGTACACCACGCCAATGTCACCTTATTTACCGCTCGGAACTTTTCATGAGTTTTGAGGTGGCACTAATCCGGAGAAGCACCAGTGCTCGGAAAAGCCTTGGTAATCGTAAGATCAGATAGAACGCTGTAAACAGTCTTCCTTAAAATACCAAATGATTTAGCCGCCGAGATCTGCATTTCACAAGGCTGATGAAGCATGTTCAGCATATTCTTCTCTGTGATGGGCAGACGCTTGGTCATTGTCGCGTCAAATGTCACCGAATCGCACTTCCGACATCCTTGTGTTTTCGTCGCGAGCGTAATCCATTCAGTGGGTAGCACCATATGCGTCAAACTAGCTGAGACGAAATCGGGTGAATACATGTCCGTTGGTCAGTGGCGAAGCCATGCGTAGGTAAACGACAAGGTGAGAATGTAATGAGGTGCGGCATATTGCCGAAGAGACATTACATGTTCAGCTCTTACGTTATTACGCATACGGTTGGTTTGGGTTTGCTGAAAAGTGGGAAGATATTGGGAAAATGCAACGTTCCATGGGTGCGGCACAGCGCAAGATTGACTGTACTTACTACAGAAATCGAAACTTGGGTCCATGTGCCGTCGTTCTGAAGGTTGTCCTTGGCTAACCGACGAGATAATTCTTGAAAAATCACCTTGTGGTTCTAAACATGGACTCTTCGTTCATTCATGCTCCTCACGACTCAGATAGCTTGGGCTCCTGCCAGTTGACCAACATAGAAGTTGTTCTGCTGTGCGGACTTGAACGCAATCTCCTATCACATGCACCTGTCACAATCCCCAGCAGGGTTGGCCGAACAGGACCGTACGGTGCTTCTAACGCACTGTGTTAGAAAGTAGTCTCACTCCATAATGAACTTGAACTAACAAGACGGATAAAAGGCAAACACTACGAGTTGAAATCAAATCGTATACTCTCATCGGCAGCGAATTTATAGCACTATACAAAAACTGTGCCTTGGTTGGTATGTGTATGGGGTGAGGAGGATGGGGGTGCGATCGTGTACGATTGGCTGAAGCCACGGTAGCTCAGTTTGAAGGTAGGAAAGCGTAGATCACAGAGATGGATTGACCATGTACTCACTCACGATCAAGGGGTAAGCAATAACTTGTGGGTTTGGTGACATCGCTTCCCGTTCGTACTTAGATGTGTTCGGCCATTCTAGGGCTTGGCAGTCTGTCGGTTCCGAAACCGTACAACTGCAAGAGAAGGCTTAAATGAAGCGAGCGTTAGAAACAACAAAGATGCTGCCCTTGAATGGAGGGCTGGGCAAACCACGAGGGGCTGGCAGCAGCTAGAATGCCGCGGCAATTGCCAGACTGACCAGTGGGTCTGGCAACAAGCCGATTAGTTCAGCATACGTGTTTGGCGACTGACAAAGCCATGAGAACAGAAATCATATGAATCATGTGCACGGGTACACGTGGTGCACCCCAGTGACCTAAGCGACCTTCGTTCGCGCTGGTTGCACGTGCTTACTTTACGGATTTCACGCCAGATTTGCGCAATGCTACACGGAAATAAATTAACAGATTTCTAGAAGGACGAAATATCCGCGTTCTGCCCAATGGGTATCAGTTTGCATGAGATCTCCAGGCAAAGCAAGAGATCGAGAAATGTCGTACGGCGGTGTTTGGAATGCAAAGAGCAATCTATGCCTAAAAAGCCAATCGGTTGTCCAAAAAAACTAACGAATTTGGACGAGAGCGGATTGATTCGTCTAGGCTTCAAAAACACATGCTCCATGCCAACGTTGGAACCTTTGATCAGAGTCAGTGTTTTAAAATGAAAAAAACGCTCAGTACTGTACCATGGATGAAATACAAAACAAAATTGGAAAGATGCATTACTCTCACCCCATTGCATAAAAAACAACGTTTACCTTGAGCTGAAACACATACAACGTGGACAAACAAGTGGAACAATGTCTAATATAGTGACGAAGAGAAGTAATTTTGATGGACAGCATGCTCGGAATTATTACTTGCATGACATCAGAAGAAAGAATTTTCTATCAAAGAAACAACGACAATAATCCAGTGATGGTTGGGAAAACCTTCTCAGCCAACGGCCAAAGTTGGGTAGTTTTAACTGAGGTCACACATTTCGTTGTGTATATTCATACCTTTGAACAGTCCTTACTTCTGCCGCTAATCAGCCGATCGTAGGATGACGTCATACATCCAAACGATAATGATTCCATACGCTATTAAACGTTGACTGCTTTTCCGTGGAATCAAAACCATGCAGTGGGCAGCCTGCAGCCTAAATACGTACCCGAATGAGAGCCTATGGGGCATAATTGCTCGCTAGATGTACACGGATTTTATGGTTTACCGGTCAAAGAATGAATTGCCAACCGGCCTCAAACTAGAATGGGTGAATATTGACCAAGGTATAATCACAGGTCTGGTAAGAAGTATGCCGAGAATACGTATCGAGGTCCTCAAGCAGAATGGCGGTTGCGCACGATTTTAAGTAATAACCATTGAAACCCAGTTAAGGGAGGTCCTTTACGTTTGTCACCCGCTTTCTCGCATATTCTGATTTAACTAGGTTAAAATAAATCAGTTTGTTGCGCATTTGTATATTCTTCACCGTATTAGGTATCCGGTCTTTCTGACCAGATATAGCTTCGTTAAAGAATACCGAACCGGGGATATGCGAAAAATGAGGCCGAAAGGGAGAGGGGTGACCGTACTTTTGTCGCCTAATGTAGGTTCGCCGTAGTGCACTCCGTTGTACGGTGAGCTGCATCACTCTATCTCCCCCATCATAGTGGTAGGAGATACAAATTTTGCATAATATGATTTATAATGTAGTATGAACATCTAAACCACTGAAGACCATGTTAAGAATCATTAGTAATACAGGACGCTATATCATGTAGTGAGTGATTTCAGTGCACTGTGGTGTTCGATTTAAGGTCTTTCGTCCAGGACTCGATTCCCGGTAGACGAGCAATGATGATGACTCCTAACAATGTTAAAACGACTTGCTGCTCACACCATCGTTTTCAGTGGTGAATCGAGTGTTCACACTGCATCCTTTATCGTACTTTCGGACAACCTAGAAGATTTTGATGGACTGACAGAGTCGGAACCAACAGTGGGTCAGTTGCCCCGATCACACCGACGGTGGAAGTGATTCGGTGGCCTGGTTACACCAACCTGAAAGCGAGCCTTGGCATTCAAGCCAGACTGTAATATCGTCTTTGGTGGTAAACAGTGCTGATTCCTGAGGCTGGTTTTCTGGACTCTAACTGTGAAAGACTCATCGGATTCGTCCAAAGAATACAGCGTTGGTACTCCGTGATCAAGTATTTTGTTTGAAGTCTAATCTTCTACTACTCATATTAACCTAGTAACAAAACTCTGCCGGTTGTTTGTGACGGAATGCCTTCGTCGTACTTAGGCCTCTGCCGCGAAGTCATCCATCACGACAGTCGATCGCTGTGCGGGAAACGAAATGTTACCGCTCAAATCCGGCGTTGGAAGGGCACGCTGGTATCATTTGATGAATCATGCTATGCAAAATACAGATTTCCCATCTAAATTACCCAATTGAAGTAGCAATGTCATGTGAGGTTTCGAATAAACATGCGCAAGAAATTGTCAGTAATGTGAGGCTGTTCGAATGTTCATTTGCGGTTGAAAACTATAGAATTCGGTTTAAACGAATATATAGGTTTGTAGGGAGAGATACGGTGGATACTGCCATCCTCTATGTTGCTGTTGATTAGTAGTTAAAACGGATATCTATATTGGTGAATTTCCCATCTGATTGAAGGGAGACGATAACAGCTGACCAAAAGAAACAAAGTTTTAAATAAGCTTGATTTCTATGGTTCATCAATTTAACTAATAAATAATGAAATACATTATAACAAGGACACCGTAGGATGCAATGTTCTGATAGGGAACGGTGGGTTCTTGGGTGGAAAAGCGTGATTTCAAGAATACGGAACGCAATAGTGTGAGGTTTGACCGAAGGGCACACAGAGAGAGAGAGAGAGGGCCAAAGTTAGAGGCGTGGCGTTGAATTCCTTCATTATCGGTTCCTGTCTTCATGTTAAGGTGTCTGGTAGTTGTGAAAACCTCCCTAAAACCAAGTTACTAATTGTTATGAATGTGTCAAGCCCAGTCATCTAATCAATACACCTCTACCCAAGCATTTGGCTGAATCAGCCGAGTGAACACTAAAAACCGATCCGACGAAAATAGACAAAAAGTCAGTCAGCCGAGCCTGTAAAGGTAACAGTCCTACTGGACGACAGCGTTCGAGATTTTTCTATTTTCGGTCTAGACAGCATGTCATTCTCGTACAGGAACACAGGATTTTTGCGTCTTGTATTCTTGTCTTCTGTGTTCCATGAACGGGCTGGAGCGATCGGAATTGAGAGCAAAAGTCTGTGTGAGTAGGCGGTCATAGAAGCCAGGAGGTAGAACACTAATGATGCTACATGAGGAAACGGCTGAAAACCGGCGTCATTTTCTGTGGCTCACTTCGAAGGCTTTCGTCAACATGTTTGTTTGGAACAAAGTGTGTTGCTCGCGCGATCAGGTGTCCTTATTGACACAACCATACACGGCAAGTGGCGTTAATAACCAGTGAGACCATTAGGTCGCTTAGCCGTGTTGCGGAACATTGTTGGCTCCAGTCTCGTGTTAAATCAAGCCTGTTTATGACTGGATATTTCTGGGTAACTTCTGAAACATAAGCTCACAAAGGACATTGTTCATAAGTACGAGGACGGACTGGTGACTTTTTTCCAGTTTACAGACCCATCGTTAAGTAGTACGAGAAGTGGTCGAACTTACAGAATGCTCATAATAGGTCATTTTTCCAACTGTGAACGAGTGATATGAGTATTATCCCCCCTTTTTACATAAATTTCTGTCAGGCAAGGCGTTTTAGGTTAATGATTTTAAGTAAAATGTGCTCATTCGAGAGATTTTACCCACCAAGACTTTCCATCGTTTGAAAATTAACTCTTCGAGTAAGGTGCGAGAGGTCTGATTGGATTGTTTATTTCAACAACAGCGGACTGTGTAAAGTAGTGGTTGGTTATTATAGCTCCGTGACTAATGAACCTGCGTTCGGGGGTTCTAGTTCGCCACTACCGGTCATTTCTGGTGGTAGGTTGCCCTGCTGGGTTCCATCTGGTGGATACTGTTCCACTGGAAATCAAGGGAGCACGCAGTACGTAAGAAATCCGCTTGTTAGTTGTACATAAACAGATACGCAAGTAAGCAGGCGCAGTTTGTGCACGTGATCGGCACGGCCACTCAAGACCGCCCAGTGCGTGCTGAAACGTGATTGGTTAAGCTGGTTCAGTCACGTAATGTGCGTGCGTGCGTGTGAGTAATCGGGGTAGACGACAGACGCGGATCAATAAACAATCAGCAAATTATATTGGAGTCATTGTTATCGATCTGAATGCAAGATGACCACGCAACAAACACCATTCCGAATTACGTGGCAAAAGTTTTCAGACTTATCTTCGATTGCACTGAACTTTATTAGCTATGGGGTTGAGTTCCTTAGCGGAATTCATGAGTATTCACCTAATAACACTTCGGAAATACAAAGTCCTTCTGAACGTTAAGTAGTTGATCACCCGTTTTCGAAATTTCACAATGATACAAGCAGGTGCGATTCATTTCACTTTTATTCCTGGTGTGAAACCAATCGCCATATTTTTCTGTCAAACCCACAGCATATCCTATTTCTCTGTTCCGCAATATCAGACAGCACAGCGGAAACGTATGAAAGTCATGATCAATGAATGATAGGGATTTTTTTAATTTCTTTTTATTTATTGTGCACATATGTTATAACACTTCAAGAATGGAGTTGCGGCCAATTAGAGGCTGCCGAATGGGGAAATGAACAGTGGTGACAGAATGTCAGCTCGAGACTACCAGGTCTGAAGTCTGTCATGTGACCATTTTATCTCCGGGGCCATGTGATTCTGTTTCACTTTTGTTCAAGTCCAGCCAACTCAGGCAGCCGACCTATCCATTTTTTCATCTACGTTCATTTTTTTGTTATGCACTCAGACCGATCTCTTAAGCGAGATGCCTCCTTTGAAGATTACTTCCTTGACCGTAGATTTACTTGTTCATGTGATAAAACGGACATCGGTTGTACGGGAAGACGCTTAAATGATTGGGGGGTTCGAGTGTCACGATTCCTGGATCAACAGAGAGTTCACCAAAGACTTTACCTGTAGCATTATGGAAAAGAATCACTCATCAGATGTGAATGAAATCGTTCTTTCTCTGTCTCTTATATATATATATATATATATATATATATATATATATATATATATATATATATATATATACCTGGTTCGGGATATGATAATCCACAGACTTATCATAGTTTAAACATGAACTGTGTAGCCACTTTAAGGCATCATTTTATTTACAAAAAACTAATGGAGAATTCATCAGGAAAGAAGGAAAGCATGTGTCTGGAAGTGAAGGCATTCCGTTTACACTTACTGATCACAAAAGTAAAACATGACGGCTTACGCAATGTGGTACAGTACGAAAAATATTATGGTCAACTGGAACTGATTGAACTGTGAATTCGCATTATATCTCGGTCTACTTTTATTTCTCTCTAATTCATATTTGACTATACGACGAAATCGATAACTGAATCCTTCTTCGTCACCCACTTGATCCTGGGGTGAACAGAATAACAAATATTGTACCGTGTTGGATAGTAGATGAATCACTACGCTACTTTCTGCTCAAGAGTGGGTGCTTGGAGTGCACTCAGTCCCTCGTTGGTGTGAATGTCGTGGCACACTGAACGCTTCTGCCCACTGAGCGGTGCTCAAATGCTTCGTGTCAACCAACGAGCACAATCAGACTTCACTGGGATTTGGTAATCAAAGCACCCTTATATACAACCAGGTTGCTTCGTGACTAGCCAGCATATTACCTACCGATGGCACCATATAGACGAGTGTGTCGTAAATAAAAGTAACAGCATATACGAATTCGCGATTCCGGTCCTCTCAGTTCTGCATGAGAGCAGTCCTGGGAACGAACCGCTTCTCCACATACGATATTGTTATTTGGCCTAGATACCACAATGTGTAGCCGGAATCACATGTACTGATGACAATAGGGACATAAAAGCGTACGCCAACGGTGAAATATTTCGTTGTGCAGCATCAAGACTCAACTCACCTCTGCGGTACGCGATGATAGCGCTGTACAGTGCTTTCAGCTTTGCGTTTGGATGATCAGCTGTACAAATCTACCAAGTTCTATCTGGGGCTTGAATCCGGCTTGGGGTGCATGCGTTAGGATGTGCTGAGGACCCCTCCCTAGGATCAGACTCTAGTTCACAGATGCGTCCTACGGTTTGCGACGGTCAACCGTTATATCCCACGGATGACCACAATCAGAAAGTGAAATCACAAGGTGTCTAGTCAGCACTCCCGAGTTAGCCACTACGCTGGAAGAAGCGGAATCAAGCACAAACTGACCTAAAAAGCGTCTCAATCTACCAATGACCAGGAAGTGATCAACCCGGCAAGAAAAACTGATCTCTGGCCTATCTGGCTGCTCTATAAAATCAGCCATTTTTGGTCTTGTGATGTGGTTTGGACTCAGTTTTGCATTCGTAGTTTGTGTCTGCCTGGCTGAGGGTATTATGATTAAAAAAACTGGGCTCAAGTAACTGCGTTTCGGGCATACAACACAAAACAGCATGATCATTAATTACACGTAATCAACAGGCCTGACGGGCTTGATATCAATAATTTGTTGCACCCTAGTACTGCTGCTAAAATGGGGAGAAGAGAAAATGGCAGTCGGAAACGATTCGGGGATATTGTGACAGCCAGTTAACTCGAATTATATATGTGGCCCAGTCATTGGTTGCCGTAAATTTGTTCCGTTTATTATACTTTCACGTGTGAACCGCATCAGCCAGTGTCTTTTAGAGTGAACAGTTCCACAAGTTCCGCCTGCTGCTGCTTTTTAATGCTATGTTTCGCTCTCTCTCTCTCTCTCTGTGTTTTTGTGTGACCCGTTACAGTTAAACTGACAGCTGCTGCGCTAAACCTTCGATTGAAACCAACGTTACATATTTCTACAGGAGAGAGAGAGAGAAAAAATATAAACGTATCCACAGTGTAACTGAATAATATGTGAAACTTGAATAGATCACAACCGAAGTGAGTTCTTCAGTATGGTTTCATTTTTGCTAGGTAAGATATTCGGCTTCATCTGTATACCCTAACCCATAACTTGATACGCATGAATAGTTTACAGACTAAAACGTTTCACTGCCCAGTCTTTCATAGCTCAAAAGTGTAATTCGTAGACGCAGTCGTCCGCGGATGGCAACATCCTTTCTAATTAGCACAAATTTGCATAATTATTTGAAGACCAGTTTCACTTTCCGTTCGGATAGTCAGTAACCTTGCTCTGAGATATGACAGCCTAGTGGTCCGGAAATTCGTCTATGAGAGACCGTAAACAACAGCCTAAAATCCACGTAATCCACGGATCGTGGCAAATGGTGAGACTGTTTAACTTCTCTAACCAGCAAATGGATTGTTTTCATGAACTCGATCCTGAACGCCTTAGGTACCCCAGTAAGGCTACTTCAACTGGTAAGATTCCATAGGAATGTTTTCTAAAGCACCATCCTGATCTGAGTGTTCTATTTTGTGTGTGACTTTTGCACTGTATTTTTAGTTAGCTCTTTGTTTGGATTGTAAATGTGTTCGAATGCGTGAACAGGGACGAGGTTGTCCGTAAAGCAGTCATTTCGGCGGGAGATCCAAAGGTCACTTCGGATTGAATATTGTTTTTTTCTCGAGTAATTTCCATATCTTTTCTATGGATTTCCGACAGCGGAGCAAATACATTTCCCAAGATTTTGCACTAAGAGTAACGCTAAATTAGTCACGTTATTGTTGTTGTTGTGACAGTAGCTCAGAGGACTTTCTCGATTTGGTTATAATGTGAAGCGGCATCGGAGTTGTTGCGGAGATCCAGGAAATTAATGTTCTTAGGGGACACTTTAATCTGAATTTTCCGATAGATACTTGGCTAGGATTCGACTTATGTGGCCCAAACATACGGAAAAGATACCACAGTCAAATAAGGAATACGTCAGCTGCAGTTCTGTTGCCCATCGTTCAGAAGTGAATTATGCAGGATACCACGACTCACACCGATGTCTGACCTGCCTTTCAAAACTGGATTGCTTTGTGACTGAGCCATCATGTTTTTGTGCACTTGAAGCTATTGATTCACCCTGGAATTATGAAAATTTGTTTCTTTGTGGGAAGTGACTTTTCAGTTAGTGACCGAATTGCGAGAAATGAAATCAGAAGACGCGATCTATCCCTGGGATGTATTCGTTCTTAAGCATACAAAGTAAAACTTTTATAAGCATGTGTAAGGGAAAACGTATGGACACGGTTACTGATCCATGAACGATGTGATTGGTGGGCACAAACTAACCAAATGCACTGCCATGTGACGTGGAGGTGGATCCTATGTGCGAGGTTTGCGCACTACTATAGTCAATGTCCAAGCTTGCACTAGGATGAGTCATGCAGGCACGACTACAGTAGCTCAGGTTACCGAACATCCTCAAAGGAGGGAGGTGTAGTGAGGCCACAAACAGCCCGATTCACACCACAGGTGATGTTCATCCACGCCCGTCGGGCTGCACTTGACTGGCTAGCCTCTATGTCGTCTTCGCACGCGCCATCCAATCAGATGTTTCTATTGATTTGTATGCGCATCGCCTTGCCTTATAAAACCGTTCGGTGAAGAAATGTTGTTGCACTGCTCTGTTTCAGACTGGGGGTAATCAGGCCAGGGCTGGTCGTTATAACAAACGGGTCGCAATTTTTCGCAACGGAGCCAGAAATTTGGTTCAACGAAATTGGTTTTCGACGTGTGCTTACGGCGCCACGCCACCCACGCCCTAAAGGTACGGCAGAAAACTTGGTGCGTTCCATGAAAAGCACACAAACATCAATCAATCAACGAATGGCAATATCCTGCTGCAATGCCGGAACGCGGTGCAAGCGACCACGGGGGAGAACCCGGCTGCTTTATTCATGTCGAGGAAATTATGGTCATCACTAATGCGTCTTGATTCACGTGACGCAACATAGTGTCGTGGCAACGAACTTCGACCAACTGGCGGAATCAATACCAGACAACCTGGCCAATCTATGGTCGAGATTACAGATCCAGATAATGCATCCATATGCCGCCGCCATCTCACCCAGATTCACGTCAAAGTAACGACCGAGGATGAGAACCACCATTGTGTTGTCCTCAATGTTCCAGCATAGATGACTGCCGAAGAGGATCAGACAAATCCACAGATCCCATTTAATGGCTCAGTGAAACAGGCGAACCAAATTGACGAGGAGCTGTTGAGGGAGAAAGTTATGGTGATTCACCAAACATAAAACGAGACACAGATTGGTATAGCTTCGTGGTCACATATGTTGAGGAAGCCAGTCAGTCAGAATCCCCGTGAACAGGTACGACAAAAGCTCACTGTGATTGGTTAATGTGAGATGTACCAATAATTTGCTTTGGTATTACGTATTTGTACGAGTCTGTTCAGAAGCAGAATTATAGTACAGTTCCGCAGCCTTGGCTTTCTCGCTATTTTGGCTTGCGTAGTTCCGGGTTGAAGTGATTTCAGTTCGTTCTCTCAGTTCAAGTATCGCGAGCAGCACATTGCATCAAAAAGAAGTTTGCGCCGCAGCTTTAGCTTACCCATTTACAGTGGAAATAAGGATGTGAAAACATCTGGGAGATCGTTGGTGTTTCACATAACAGTCCAGCACCTATGTCTGGAATCATTTTTTGGTTTTGACCAGGTTCACTTCGTCCACTGCGTATAACCCAGCTAGCTTGACAAAGGGGCTGTGGTACACCACGTGATCGGTGGAAATGCCAGTGAATAGGAAAATGGTCCACAAAACAGAGTTGAAGGAAGGCCATTCAACGTCATGCGAGAAGGTCCGGTTAGTCATCCGCTCTGTTTTTTCTCGTGTGTGCCCGCAATGAAATGGGCACTCTACTAGCAGTAAGGATAATCCTTCTAAAAGTGAGTTGATTATTGCTGACCTTAGTATGGGGCAGCTGAAAGAAGAACTAAAGTTGAAGCTACATAATTTGGTCTTAAACGCAAACTTCTACCTCAGAGAGTAAACAGCGAACTAAAGTTGACCAGAGTAGCAGCCCAGTTTTCTGATGGAGATTCGTCCTCGTCTCACATGAGTAGCAAGCTGCTGCTGATGAAAAAGACAGTGTTTCCGGAGTGACCGCTTAGTTTGGATAACTGTCCGGCGGACAGGCAAAGAGCTACACCGACTTGGACGAATCTAGTTGTGGGGAGTGGTGGAGTCAAACTAATTAGGTTCATCGAATTACTAAACGACACAACCACTGCCACCACATGAACGAACTTTTACCACGCAATTTATCAAACTCTTCAATCGGTGATCAATGGGATGAAAATGCTTAAGGTTGAGTGCACAGTATTATCGTCCCATAAATGAGTGACTTGCAGGTCAACGAACCCCGAAGCCCAAGGCACATAACACAAGCTCGATGTACTACGTGTACTGTGGGGTAAATCATCAAATATTAACAGTGCCATACCTCAAATTGTGGACAAACCGACTACAGAATCAAGACGGTCAGAAAAGGTTTTAAAACGCGCAGGCAGAAATAGGCAGGAAACGCTCGAGACGGCGATGCAGGAGCCAGTCAAGTGGTTCACGAAGAAAGTCAGTATTTATGGGAAGCATTTTGACTAACTAATGGTCAGAAGAGAAGTAATTGTCCGAGGGAATCAACACACACAAGCTTGGTGATGAACGAATGGAATAACTATGGCAATGAGAAGAAGTGGCATGATCATAAAGGGGTGGCCAAAAATCAGTCATTCACACGGACAAGGCAAAGAGAGAGAGAGAGAGAGGGAGGGAGAAAGAGAGAGAGAATTACTTTGTGACTGATCGTGGATACCAGTGGGTCAGTGGACATGGATACAAAAAGTGGGAAGAAAGGGCACTTAAGAGATAAGACCTGTTAGGAATCAAATTTCTATACGAGCAATAGGGCCGGAAAATGGACCCCAGACAGATACCGCTTAAGGTCAATTAACACTTGTCATAGAAACAAGGCTAATGACTGTGTGACGCAATGGGGTTGAACAAACAATTATCAAACTTACTTGGAGGCTAAGAGTGTTACCTACGCTAAAACTAGTGGTAAAATTGCATGGAAAACAAACGAAAGGTTCCGTAGATACAGGATAAAAATGGATCTGGAATAAACCAGTAGAAAGGAGTTTCTTGATATGGCGAGTTGAATTTCCATGTCCCATTTGAATAAATCTTAACTTTGAGCTTCGGGCATTTCATCAGTTGTCTTGTTCCTTTGTGTGGTTTACCGAATACGTTGAACTGTTTGTGGAACAGAGACGAAGGACCATAATCAGTCCCTGCTCTGTTTACTGCATTAATATAGGGGAAATGCACGTGAGGCAATAGAGGAGAGTTTGATGTTACCAGCGGATGTCACATGCCAGTGGACAAACAGAGTCTTACGAGACCTTTTTGGACGGTACCCTAAGGTTGCCAGGTCACTGATTGATAGTCTAGTAAACGGCTTGAGTGTCTTGTCCCCTCCAGAAGAACTTAGTCGTTTGGATTCAAAGATGCAATGCTATAAGAAAGAGCCCTCGGTTAAAAGAGCTACAACGCTCAACTTGACGCTCTGTTCATGCTCGAAAACATAGTCAGGAAATTGCCAAACCCTCTGTAACATAGATAGGTCAAAGTAGCAGACCGAATAACTTCAGAAGGGAGTTTCACTTCTCGGACGTGTTCGAGTTTATCTCGGCGTAGGCCAGGATCTCGAATAGCAGGTTTGGCTAACTGGTCAGAGAGGAACAAAAATCCGTGGGCTTTATTCATTCCTCCTGCAATCTCGCCTACTATAGAAACAAAAACTGAATACAGTTACTTTGTAGCAAAACAGAATACTGGATGGGGGAAACCTGGTGGCGCAGTTTGTCCGTTCTGCGGCTGCCCTCACCAACTACAAAATTATGGACGCTTCTTGGACATGAGCATACCGTCTCCATCAGAGTTCGTTAAGCAGCGAAACGTGTGCTTTCTGCGCCTAGATACCAACCACGGATCAATAGAATGTCGATCTAAGGCCCAATGCAGTCACTAGAACTGTAAGGCTCGCCACCTTTACCCGGTGCACGAAGAATCCCAGAAGATGAGCGTTCAGAAGACGAAACCTCCGTCTGGAGGCGGGAAACAGGGGGTAGTACTAGATCTCGCTCCTCCATGCATAAAAGGACCAAAAGGTTAACGGGTCGGACACCACTCTGGTGTGCAGTCAAGTACTGGAAGGTCACTAGGATATAAGCTTTTCTTGTGGCTCCGGTAATGAGGACTTTTAGCTATTCTTGTGTCTCAGAGGCAACGGCCTTTGTCCTCCAGATCTCTCCTTTAGATGGCTCAGAAGTGCTAAACAGAGAAGGGGGCTGGGGTCAGTTCTGAGATCACGCCACTTGTTCAAATAGTGCACTGATGATGATTCCTGACAAGGAAAAGCATCTATAAAGTGCTTCCGTGGTTTTCACTCTACCGCTACTACCTGATGAATCATTTGTAAACATTTAAAGCAGGCTCTTGGCCGCACTGTACCTGCCAGTAAAAGGGCCTTGGCAGTTGGAAAACAGTGAAGCAAATTAGCGGACTCAACTGATGTCATCTAAAATAAAAGGCTCTACTCTCCGCACTAACGTTAAACGAAGTTCATTATAAGAACACATCCTCATAAATGATTGGTTCCGTTGAAGTACATGAGAAGCAAATCAAAGCTAGATTTAGTTGCAGTATGGATTGGCCAAGAAACAGCGAACTTATCGATAATATATCGTGCGACCCAACACTTTAGATTTCTGTGTTCAAAGACTTATTATATTGAGCTTTCTCGGAGATAAGAATTTATCACCCCGGTTAGATTGAACACAGTCACTTAAACAGTGCAGCAGATTCTGTCATGTCCGTGATACATTATATTTTGTTTTTCACTCCATAGAAAATTCAGGGCTATCAGTACTTGCATTCGAAACCCTAGTGACGCGTTTGGTTGTGTGACGAGGTAAAATTGCTGCATATTTTAATTACGAGTGGTAACTTACCATCTATCTGGATCCATTTATCCGACTCACCTGCCAAAGATGAATAGGTAACTCGTCGTCATGGTCATAAAGGTGCATAACTGCTTTCGAAGAGGAAAGTTTTTCAAGGTTTCATTCTATTAACACTTTTTTTCACGTATCCGTTCATTTACTACTGTTTGAAAGTAGTCTAGTGTTATACTTCAGTGGAAAACCTATTGACCGATCTACTTTCTTCCATGACTCAGTTGTAATTCTCTGTTCAAAACTGAAGGGGGAAAATCCTTCCACATTGCGTGAACCTTTCACCTTTTTCGTCTTACCACTCCAAAAATAAATGTTACACCTTCAGCCTAAGAAGAGACTTCTGATGAGACAAGTGCCAACTGCTTTTGCACTTAAACAGCTTCCAGAATGCAACAGAGGTGAAACGTCGCCTTCAGTGCTGGTAGAGAGAACAACAGAACTACAGGATGACTAATAAATGAGGAAAACCATGAAACAACGATTCTGAAAAATGCATATTGTAGGGAACTGTTCTTGGATGAGAAGTTATTCTGTTTTAGCTCCGTGCACTTTTCACAATTAGAATTTTAATAGATCTCTGGTCGAACTAGTAGGAGTCACTGATTGATGGTGGAAATAGAGCATATTGTATGGTGAAAATGGGAACCAGAATGTTTAGGTCTTCTTGAAGACGATAGTCATTCCCCGGTTCCGAAGTGAACCCGTATATCGTTCTCCCATCCGAATCTACACCCTTTTCCACAGACGTCATTACTATCACACTGTCACGCACTATGTACACATACACGAAGTCTCCGCAGTTGTTCATTGACCTACAGTTATCCAAAGACAACGTGAAAATTTTTTCTTATGGCGTGATCCACGCACTAAGTACTTCACGATAGATCATCATCACCGAATATGATCAAGCGATATCATAGCTGCACGAACCACTCCATTAGGTGCCCCAAACCACCGGCCTGCTCGGAACGACCGGGCCATGCTCATACTCTACGACGGACACCATCGTCAGAGGAATGGAAATGAAGACACGTCAAATGACGAGTCTGAGGTGATTCCGCGGCCATCACACGTGACGCGGCCAGGTACATCTTCGTAGCTACACAAGCTACACACCGGGAATAAGTACAGCAAAAACGCCCTGTGATTAGTCAACTTTTACTCTACCAAATGTTTTCTGTTATAACATATTTATACAAATCAGTTCCGCAATACAACTAAAGAGCTATTACACAGCCTTGGTCTTCTTGCTACTTTCGTATGTGCCGTTGCAATATTCGGAATACCCGAACTGATAGAAAGTATTAAAATCGTTCCCATCCGGAACTACGAAGCTGTTCCTGGCCGTACCACGTGCGATGCTTACTGAATTACCACAAACTACATCCCTTAAGAACCCCTCGTCAATTTAGCTCGTCTGTCCTAATGATCTTCGAACTGGAGCTGGTGGCTGTGGCTCCGATGCTGCGGCAGTCGTATGAAGAAGCGGAATAAATGGATCAGTGTCATCAACAAGATCACCTTCTGGGTCCTCGGTCGTCTCAGCCGTGCGATTGGTTACATGGTCGGTTGCCACTTAGAAAAGGATTTGGCAGAGGTGGCGCCGATGCACCGATGCATCATCCAGATCCTTGATCTCGGCCATAGATTGACCAAGTTGTCTGGTGGTAATTCCACGAGTTGGTCGAAGCTCTTTGCCACGGAAGTATGTGATATCGCTGGAATTAAGGCTCATTAGTGATGACTGTAGTCTTCTGGACTTTAAGAGAACAGCTGGACTCTCTCTGGTGGTTTTATGCATCGTGTTTCTGTACAACAACAGGAAATAATTGAGGAAAGCTTCCAAGTTGGGCAACTTTCTCTGGTTGGCCGATGCTAACACTCTTTTCACGGAGCGCACAGTTTCCGCTGTACCGTTAGAACATGGGTGGAGTGACGCCGTACGTAGATGCCGACATCCGATTCTACCAAGCCAGCTCTTCAACCCCTCGGCACAGAATTGCTATCCGTTTTCGGTGACCAGTACCTGAGGGATTCCTTCTCGGCTGAAGCACTTATGTAGAACCTGAATTACGAGTGAGGCGGTTGCTGAACTCTTCAAGAACACTTCTGGCTATCTGGAGTATGAGCCTTTCAGTAAAAGGGCTTGGTATCGGTTCAAGAATGGATCGCAGAAGTCAGCATGAACTGTTTGCCATGGAAAGTAGCTATCAGGCTATGGGTTCCAGTTGTTTGGCCTCGACTGGACTTTGTGCAAGAACAAATTGCAGATCTTTGCCGTAGTGCAAAAGTCCGCATCCCCTCGCAGTACGAAAAACTGAAGAAACTTCCAGTGCACCTCGGGTTGCCACTCCTTACTGATCACCAAAACCACGGATGAGTAGTATCATTTGTCTGCTTCCGTAAATCACCCCCGAAACGGGCGCGGCTGATAAAATGAAGTGGCTTTGTTCTGACACTGCGAATCTTGAATATTGTGACAGGAAGTCCGCTTGCGGGATTTTCTTGCCGGGTCGATGCATGATGTCGTAGTTATAGGTGGTCAAAGCAATGCTCTATGGCTGAATCACATCAGCCGTGGATTTGGCAACAGATGTATCTGCGTCATACAGGAATTGAAGGGCCCCGTGGTCGGTGAAAATCGTGAACTTTAGTCCAAATAGGTACTTGTGTAGTCGGCCTGCCTCCGAGAAGACTGACAAAGCTTCCTTCTGCGTCTGAGAATAACATCTCTGTAGAATCCCGAACGTCTATGGATCCTACAGGTATTGGTCACTCGATAATACACAGCCCCAATATGACGACGGTCAATCAGAAACCGTAAAAACGGATTGAATATGTTTATGGACAACAAAACGGCAGCAAATGCAGATTACAACAGATTACGGCAGCAGGGTTCAATAGAGAGAGAATGTAAATATTAACATGATATCAGTTGTGATAAAACGGCAGTCTTGATCAGAAACGGGCAGCAGGAGCTGTCATAATGCGAATAACTATAAGAAAATGCATGCAAATGAGAAAACGGATATGGCTCATAGAGGACGGCAGACAGTGTACGGTTGTGTGGCCTTTAAAAGTCAAGTGGCGCGCTTGAGCTAAACGGAGATTAGAAAGGAAGGCGACTAAAGACCAGTGGAGTGCGTGCATGCATGCAAGTGATAGTACACGATTAGCCGACCATCAACGGTCACCGGATAGGCAAAAAGGTAGGATATTAGGCTAAAGCTGAAGAGGTTAGTGGTTCGAACCCTTGATGAAACAACCACTTTGAATGGTAATTATATTATAAAAATGAACACAGGATAATTAGAAGGTAGCTGGAAAGAAAAACACTACGCCAGTTGCGACGGAAAAAGGGCTGAAGTATGGTCAATACTATGTGGTGAACAAAACAAAAATATCGGCACACGAAAAAGGTTTGAACTGAGAATAAGATTACTTGATATCCAAATAGGACCAACTCTCTCTGACTGTAACACCGAGAGGACTCGAGTTGCAGAAGACTGTACATCCAACCTATTCGAGACTCGCTTCTATCCCTACTTCTCACGTGTCCGTGATCAACATGATCCGCCTAGATGAGCTAGCGAGATTAGAATCGGTCCACCAAAGATGTTTCGTATTAGGTCGCGTAGTACCTTTTCACTCTGCTCGTTCCACTGCCACGCATGGGATGAGTGGGCGATGAATAATAATTAGGTTCGTGTCAAGAAGTTGGGAATAAATCTGGAGTGGTACTGTACATATGCAAGAACTGATCGTAAGTACGCCTGATTTTTCGGTGACGTAATGACAATCTGGGGTTGGAACGATCTGGATCGAGTCGGTATCCGTTTGCATTGACAGTAAAACGGAGGTAATGTAGTTCGGTGACACCGAACTTGTACTTAGGGGCTTTGATCGATATATTTCTTTCCACAAACCTCTCCAGCAGCTGTTGCAATCTGCGGCCGTGTTCTTCCTTCGTGGACCAAAAAATAAGCACATCATCCTGGTATGCTGTCACGTATTCTATTGCAGTCTGAAATATGCCGGACGATTCACGGAGACCAAACAGCAATACGTTGCAGTGGAAAACGCTTCATGGAGGGTTGATGGTTGTTGGTGGTTTATACTCCGTGTGCCGCGGAATTTTTGCTTATGCTTCAGCCAGACCAACTTTTGAGAAATATTTACTACTGAACATGCATTTCTTGAAGTGGGATTGTGATTCTGGCTAGCCTTTTCAAATTTATCACGGGAAATGGTCGTTTCAATTTCTTGAAGTCCTCCGGTTCCACAGTAGTTTTCGTGCCTCTCCGTGAACCAAGATTCAAAGTTAGTGGGTGTCGGGGTGTCTGTTCGTCACTCTTCATCGGCACCAAAATTGGAGACACCCACGCGGTTAAAGTCACGCGCGCAATGACACTGCCTTGCTCCATTTCGGCGATACCTTTCAGAACTTTTCTTCTCTGGCTGTATGGCAACAATCGGCTCTTCAAGAACACCGGATCACCATCCGCCCTTCAAGCTCAACCGCCGTGTCATCTATGCTATTGGAGCATTGTGCGATAAACTACTGGAGAACAAGCTAATCCATCGAATTCTCGGATATCAGTTAGGGGGTTACGGATTACTCCAGGGCATGCAGGGCCCTGAAACCCAGACTTCTCTGACTGCTTACGGAAGTTGAGGAATGGTACCGGGATATAGTTGCTCTCCAACCGAACCTTTAGGGTAGTTTCACCCAGCCATGAAAGTCGATGACCGGAAACATCGTGCATAGGAACGTCAGTGGGTTTTATGAGTACAGTGGTCTGGACCAAGTCAAATACTGATTTCAGAATGATGGATTCGCAGCTCCCGGTATCCACAGAGAATTGACGTCTCAAGCTGCACTTGAATCGGGCTGAGTTGTACAGGAACTGGTTGGATTCACTCGAAATCTTCAACGTGTATACCGGATTGTCATCATTTTTCGGATCTTCAGGGGTTGCATTCGTCACATTGCTTTTGGATTGACGACATACCTTGCGAATGTGACCAAGCTTTCCACAGGAATGGCTCACCACATTACGAAAGCGGCAGGTGGAACGTGGATGGAATTCGTCGCACGGGAAGCAACGATTTTGTTACGATAATTTGCGTTCATGAATCACCTTGTTGGCCGGCTTCGGTTGAGGCCTCTGACTTGAACTGGCTGGTTTACGGGGACGAACGCGTTGGTAGTGTACTGCGGAATGTACAGCCGTCGCATCGACTACGTCATCCAATTGTTCGCACGCTGACAGGGCTTCACAGAACGTAGGGTCGAGCTTCATCAATAGTTTCTTTTGCAACTCCGGATAATTTATACCAGCAATGAGGCGGTCACGCAACTGAGTCTTCAACTGATCACCGAAAATGCATTTTGCAGCCTGTGTCTAAAGTGCCAGGATGAATTTACGGAACTTCATGTTGGGACCACGAACCAGTTAATGAATTTTGACACGTTTTGTCGCCTGGAAATGGACTAGAACCACGTGACCTAGCAGTAGAACCTGCAACTCGTCGAACGGAACTGCAGCAGGGGCTCTCGGATATCCAAGGTTTTTCATCAACGAGTACAATGAATGGCGGCCAGCCATCGAGAACAATGCAGTCTGGTTCTCCTTCTTCATATCCTTGAGTATGCTGCACCGTAACTCGAACCCTTCATTCCAGTGTTCAGTATCAGATGTACCAGCATGCACATTCAGCTGTTCAATAGTGGGCAGCTCCATGATGCGATGCCAGTTGTAGTATTCACAATGCCCAAACTGGTAGGACGTACTGAAATCTTTCCCGTCCGGAACTACGCAAAATCAAAGTAGCAAAAAGACCAAGGCTGTGGAATGGCACTTTAGCTGTATTGCAGAAATGGTTTCTATAAGTTACAACAGAAAATATTTGGTAGATTAGAAGTTGGCCAATCACAGGTTTTTTTGCTTTACTTGTTCTCAGTGATCCCGATTGGTTGAGGCTCTTCAGCGTACGTAGCAACGAAGCCGTACCTCGCCGTATCACGTGTGCTACTGGCTGAATCAGCAAAATAGTTCCCGGTGGGAGTGATTTCAATTCGCCCTATCAGTTCAGGTATCGCGAGCACTACAGAGTCACATATCACCCGTTGACGTCAGTGTCTAGGGCTTCGATATCAAAGTCATTGTGTGTGTGTGTGTGTGTATGTGCACGAGTGCACTGCAATGAACGGTGATTTAAGACGCCTATCTGAGTCCCGTTACCCAGTCATGTAAAGCGCATCTACAATAAAAGTATTTGCTTGACCCTGTGCGATGGCGATGACGTAGATCTATGGTAAGGTATGTAGTGGGTAGAACACACCTTTTTCGGAGACCGTAGGTTTAATACAAAGACACAAAGGTTTCTTGTGTCTGCGTGTGCAAAGCGCACAGATATGTGCTTTAGGAATAATGTGGTGGTTCATAAGCTGTCACACGTGATACGGCCAGGTACAGCTTCGTAACCACGTACACGGATGAGCCTCAACCAATCAGGATCACCGAGGACAAGTCCCACAAAAGCTCCCTATGATTGATTACCTTCGAGCCTACCAATTATATTCACTAATTGAACATATTTATGCCGACCCGTTCTGCAACACAACTAACGTATTATTTCTCGACCTTGGTCTTCTTGCTACTTTTGTTCGCGTAGTTCTTGGTGGGGGCAATTTCAATACGACCTGTCAATTCAGTACATTACGACTATTACAGAATGTTCCACTCAAAACGTGAATTCAGCTCACCCTGGGTACACGGATTGCTCTACGATTGATGTGATGGTTAGTTTTCTTCCGTGCGTCTTTGCTTTCATGCGGTTTGCAGTGGATCAGATAGAACAGGTTGGTACCATGACCTCCAAAGTCCACGGACTTAAATCCGTTGGATTTTTTCTTGTGAGCCTATGCCATGAGCAGAGTGTACGATTCTGAACCTACCTACCTGGATGCAGGAGATTGTTCATGAGAGTATGGTTCGGCGACTACCGATTTGCATGGTGCAGGACGGCATTATTTTTGAACATCTACTGTAACGTTAGCCACAGCACAAGTCTGCCCCACAGAACTTCCACTCGGTCATTTTAGAGGTTAAAACAGTCTGACTGCTCATTCCATTGTTTACTGTTCTATTATTGATCGAGTTCATTACTCTGTGGTAGTTTATAAAGTACAAATGATTTGTCATACAATAACAGTGCTTTAAGTCAGGAATGAAAACCATGGAAGCACTTGGCAGCTGTTTCTTCTTTGTTAATAATCATCATCAGTGCACATCCACCGTCTGTGTTCTTAAATCTGTAGAGTGGTGAATATGTGGTTAACTCAACCTCGATCGGATCTGAACCTAGCTTGGTTCTGGTGTAAACATTTTTCATGAGTGTTAGTTAATTGGCGGAGAATGAGACTGGCGGGCAGTTCAGGTGCAATGATGAACAGACCCGCCACGTTTCTTATAAACTGGTACGACTACCGACTTGCATTAATTATTCGGAACTTGTTCATTTATCCATATCGAATAGAGGAGTTGTGTCAGGTGCAACGCAAATTTTGGATCAACGTTTCCAAAAACAGACAGGCGATCTATCCGGTCCAGCAGCCTTTTGTCATTTGAGGTAGACTATTTCCCTGAGAACTTCAGTACTGTGTCGTTCAGCCTATACGTTGCCTATGATAATCAGTTAATATGTCTCTGAAAACTCCCCAGCAAACATTGTAGATGACCCTCCTAATTCCGAGGCTTGTAGAACTCCACCGAGCCGGGAATTCATATCTAAGAAATTTGCTCACGCAATATTGATTAAGAAGACGCAAGCTTTTCTCTATTGACTTAACTAAATACGCTTTAGCTTCTGTTTTCCTGTGGACAAATGAATTGCTGATGAGTAAAAAAACTCGATCCGAGGTTTTTCGACGAAAACGAACTTAGTCGTGCTCGGTTCTCACGCCTTTGTGCTAATTCATGCCACTTACCATGAGATCTCGGTAGCTGTTATGCAAAAGCTAATAGATGCTACGTGTCATCCAGCCGATGAATTCTTTCGACCTTATTCCGAGGAAAGTTAATTGTGAAGAAATTATCGGGTTCGTACTTTCCAGTATGTCAGGAAATGTAAACCATTCAGCTCCTCTTTTTATGTGAATTAGAGAACCCACTCAATCTGCATTTCCTGTTTGTCCTGAGTCCCATGACGGCCCATATCGGTGGAATTCCTGTTTGTACTACTGAAACAATTGTCAGCAGTCAAACGTCACAGTAACCCCTGAGTAGTAAGGAAAAAATCCAGAGGAGCATATCCGCGATCGGATGACCAGCGATACTACTGTGTACTGCATTTTTATGCCATTACTTATTCCAAATAGATAAACAGGTGTGCCGAGGTGCCCCTAATTTCGTGGGGTCTATGGTTTTTGGGCACTCGTTTGCTAATTTAATTCAATGGGTTGCGTACTGCGTTGAACACGGGAGTCAACCGGCGCGTAAAATAGCAACCTAATACATCATACACAAATACTTGAGTTCCACTTTCTTTGCATCGCTGATACAAGTAGGTCTGTCGAGTGAACAACACACAGTGAAGGCAGAAGTGGTGTGAAAAGTGAAGTGTGACTGGCTGATATTGGAGGAGTCTTGGGTCGTCTGACACCTCTGAAAGTGGGTGACGATTTGACAACGACTTACTGTTTCTCTTAAAGCAGAAAGATGGAAAGACACAGTCATGCCAGGATAAATGTAACTATACTACCTTAGCTTAGAGTTAAGCCATTGTTAATTCAGGTTAATAGTATGTAAAGCCAACAAGTTTGTTGCCGACATCTGCCTGCGAATCACATCTTGTTTATGAGTTCAAAAAACCGTTTCAGAGACATACGATTGAATAAATGAACACCTCGAAATAGAACTAAGATCCAGAATTGATAAAGTGAAAAATAATGCAAGGGAGAAACAGAGTACATTTGTTCAAATTCACTGAGAAACAAAGGGAAAAGGGATGGCAGACTGAGCCCAGAATCTTTTGAGAATACTCTTTTCGTAATGTTAAAACACTAGATAGAGACAAAGGCTGTTGCCACCGCTTCCCAAATAGCTAAGAATGGCAACTTTTATTGATATCGAAATTAAGATAATAGAAGGGAGAACAAGGAAATTGGTAAGCGTGCGGACGTGAAGTGAAAATTTTGAGTCCACAGTTAGTATACTATCTGTATCATGAGATATAGTGTGTTGATAATTGTCACGCACAGTTGTCTGTGCTATCGAATTTAAAAGATAAGTCTGCGCAATGGACCCACTCAAATGATAACGTGACAAGAATGGGGCCTAACGACATTCCAAGGTATTTAACAAATTCATCTCTGTGTAATCGAATAATGTGCGGAGTATACTCATCATTCGGGGAAGATGGGCTGGATGGGGGTGAAGATTTATCCAGAAAACTTGGAGAGGTTGAGGTCAAAGATGGCTCTGTTTAGAATAATTCACAGTTTTTGAGGGTTATCAGATAGGTCTATAAATTCTTCTTTAGTTGGCACAATGTGACAAATATTTACGGCATCATCATATTCAATTGTATTTCCAGAGGAGCCAAACGAGAGGTTGATAACTTAAATGTGGGGAAAAGGGTGGAAACATAGCAGCTTGACGAGCACAAGAATTACCAATTTGGCTTGCGGCCGGTAAATCTAGTGTTTGGGTTACATCAAAAAGAAATATTCCGCATGTCATACCAACAAGGTAGCTGAACGACTAAGGGGATGGTATTTCTGTAGCAACAGTAATCTTAGAATGAAGACAAAGATTGAGAAATGGCCATGAGATCTGCACCTAGCCGAGTTGGCAGAGGTTTTAGGAAGTGTGCGGTTAGAATAAACAAGATAGAATACGTAACTTTGACTCCTGGTTGACATTAATGGCAAGGGTACGTTGTTTTATCATGGTGCTCGTATGATAGACTATTGATAAGCTACTAAAGTACTCTTGCTTACGAATGTATGAGGAGCTTCTCACAAAATTTAGAATAGACTTCATGAATTCGCCATCGGACACGTGAGTGGTTTTCTTATTAGGAATACGAGTACACTCTAAGATTTGATAATTGTGTGAGTTTAAACCCATGAACAAACAAATTTTCTCTGGGTAATTAGCGATCAGATATCTGTATGTCTTCTATGTTCAATGCTTTTTGCTTTGTGTTGTCACTTGAGTCGTTAAGATGCCTCACCCATTGAATCTTGTGTTGGTGTACCACAATTCTTGAGTTCGAGTTGGACAGTTCTTCCCTATTCACGTATAATCATGGAACAATAAAAGTCCATACTGAGTTTTGCATGGTCCGCGATTCGGCATTCCCTATCCCCTGGGACTGAGTACATTCACTGTAATCTAATTTTGTAGCTTCGGATTGTATGTGTGTGTTCGCTGATACATTATTGCGTCATTTTTGATCGTATACCACAAACCGATTGCAACTTATCTCCGTACATGTTCTCGGGGACCCAACTGTAGATGAGAAATTCGGAAACATTATTTTAACTCATTTCGATGCAAAAATTACGCTCACTTGAGATTTTCATCAACGACGCTCCTCATTCCGCTGACTTATTTTCAACAGTCTACCTGCTTCAAACGTTTAACTGGTTGCACACACACTAGCCAGACCAGCCCCACGGCTTGTCTGGTACTTAAAACTGTGCCTTGAAAGTATGTTCAGCAATGGGCGTTCTCCTTTCCCAACAGATTCTGCGCCGTGAGTTGCTAATGATAAGTCGTGTTTCATGTGTCCCCATTCATACTCTTCTGAATGAACTCGTTGATCAGCATATTGTCTCGTTTGAACGTAGCCCACAAGATACTCGAAGACCCTACTCATCCGCAACACGTTGACTTGTCCTTTTGTCACTTCCATTCAGCCACCCGTTCTGCATTCCGTCACCTTTCGTCCGGAATAAGTCTGTACAACACTCCACCATACCGTATTTTGCTCGGGTTTTGACCAATGGGGAGAAGATGAAAGCTGAATTACTTGCAAACCTATTAATTAATTTGGCTTTTCTTTATCTGCTGACTGATTGAAACATACTCCACCAGGCTGGCTGGGCTGGCATTCAACGGTTTTCAGGACATGTACTCTACGTGGTATAGCACCTTCCCGTCACTGGTACTGAAAGGTACCAGCCTGTTTCCCGCAGCCGTCTTGTGATGAATGGCTCCTCTGTTGTGGACCTAAATGCAACGAAAGCGTTCAGTTATAAACAACCATGTGCACACAGCAACCTGTTGCTGCAGGCAGCTTGGCATTTTCTGGTTAGAATAAACTAGGTATGACGTATAACATCACTCTATTCGATTGATGTTTCAGCGGCGTCTGTTATTTTCACTTTCGATTTTCTCCCAATCGATGACGAGGAGCCAACTTTTGGCTACTGACAGTTGTCTCAGTAGTAAGACAGGAATTTAGCCGATAGGAGCTGTTATTCGGGATTACTGTGCAGACTGGCTAGAGAAGAAACCATCGCGCGCATGGATATGGAAGCGAAAGGACCCAAACAAATGGTCTTTTGATCACTCTGTTTTTCATTCACATATGCATGCACACAAAGTCCTGATCAAAAAAGCTTGTATAAATATTTGCATTGGCCACAACTGAACCCTAGTCATAGATAATGCATCAGCCAATCGCAAAGCGATTTGATTGCACGACAATCATCTAATTTCCAAGTTCCAACTACATCCGATAGTTGCAATGATCCAAATGTTGAAAGTCATCGACACCGCTAGGTTTCAAACCCACGTGCATCTGACTGGTTGAGTCCTGGACATGGAGTTAGAGTCTATTACATCGCATCGTGTGTAACATTAAAATTATCACACCTTTCGGTGAAGATAAAGCAAATAAAGACCCAATACGGATGTATTTGTTTCTCTGATTTCGAGAACAGAATACTGTTTTATTACAGAGTATAACACTTATCCGTTAGTGAGACTGTTCTTAGAGTATTTTTTTAATCACAAACATTGTCCAAAATAATTGAGCAAATGAGTCGGAAGATCACTCTGTGATTTTCGTTGCAGTGTTCAAAGCGATCTATTTTGCGACCGATTGCTGCTGTGCACCAATTCATGTGCTCATTCAGGTTAATCGATCAATACAAAACACGTGGTGAGCAACTCACACATCAATGACTTTGAAATTTTTCCTAAAACCATTAAGATATAGTATTGTCCGACAAACCGAGCGTTAGGGAGTCGGATACACTCGCAGTCCAGATTACAAACTAGGTTCAAGTAGTCCCCAGTTGGGACGCTTTGGAGGTGTACGGTAGTTCGTGATCAGGACTGACAAGCCAGGTGAGTCGAGCTTTGTTGCTGGATGGTGAAACATTCAATGCAAAATCTTTCACTAGTCACTCCTATTCAGTTCTTATGCATTATAAGTCGCGTTTCATGTATCCCCATTCATACTCTTCTGAATGAACTCGTTGATCAGCATATTGTCTCGTTTGAACGTAGCCCACAAGATACTCGAAGACCCTACTCATCCGCAACACGTTGACTTGTCCTTTTGTCACTTCCATTCAGCCACCCGTTCTGCATTCCGTCACCTTTCGTCCGGAATAAGTCTGTACAACACTCCACCATACCGTATTTTGCTCGGGTTTTGACCAATGGGGAGAAGATGAAAGCTGAGTTGCTTACGAAACTTAGGAATTTGGTTTCCCTTTACTCTCCGTTACTGAAACACTCCAATTGAGACCTGTCAATGGATGTTTATCCGAAAATTTGGTCATTTGTGAAATCCTATTTTCTTGTGTCCAATGGCTAAAATGTTGGTATACTGCTTGTATGCGTGCCATACGAATGCAAATTTTATTGGATCAGCAGAAGCTTGTCATCCGGGACATGCAGGATATTTGTGACACTGTCTACATGATAAAGTTGATGGTGATCACATGACAACGTGCACAACCGGTCGTTGCTCCATTGTGCTATCCTGAATAAATGGGTAAACTGTATGCAATGGTAGCTCTGGAACTGGAGATCACTCTCAACCTAATGCGTTTTGCATCTGGGATGTTTTTTGCAAAATTCCAAATCCCGGCAATGGCCATTTCGCTAATTCAACTATCCCAGAAGACTAAATTTTGACCCCTACATTCTCAAAGATGGAGTTCCCATAGGACTTGGCATAAAATTCCGAACACAAGATTGCTTGGTACAGAGGACAAGTCTTTCGTGTTATTGCGCTCGTTTAAACGTGAACTGAACCTAAGGAATCTGGCTATTTCTGTGGCACATCGGTTCGGCTTTTTTCCGCGACTGGTAATCATATCTCTGTGACAAGCTGACCTGAGAGATACCCCGAATCGTGATGCCATTTGTGAGGGTTTGGACTGATTCAACACTGGTAGACAGCCAAATCTCGCTAGCAGTCAGCACGTCGACACCCGACCAGTACTGAGTCCAAGGCGTGAGACAACGGAATCACGAATGACAGAATAGCCGATCTATGATCTGAATCAGTAGAATGAGACGAATTCTATCAAGCGGTCTTTGGCGTCAACACCAGCCCGTTAGAAGACTTGGTCGCCCGTACCCGTTGGATCAATAGGTTTTGTGAGATGACTGGGTACAAGGACCAGCGCCCTATATAGTTATTTTACCCTAATAAAACGAGATTGTTCGTGGGTAAAGTAGTGGAACTGTTTAGAACACTATTCACGTGGCCTTCCACAGAATACAATGCTTTGTTGACTTCACAAGGTACTTTTGGTATTTTTATTATAAGATCTGCTCAAAAAGTCGTCTTCCGGTGTAATGTAACCCTCGAATTATTCAAACTTGTCTACAAAGTATCAACGAGGTGATGAACTGCACAAGTAACTGGCATGCTGAGGTAAACAAAACCCTGCTCATTCATGATTGAAACACTACCGACCTCTGTTCACGAAAAAACTTTTACCGACCACATTTCTAACACGCAAGTGTTCCACAATAGTTCCCGTGGTTAAGGAGCTTTGCGCCACGGTTTAAGAGCATTGCACCACAGTTCAATTGTAGTGAATGGCCCTGAAGCTACAGAAAATACTATATTCTTATTTGTTATCTTTTGAGACTGTAACATTAGCCTAAGTTGCGAGACTTTTTTGTCATATTTCGGCTCAGTTCTGAATTTTCACATATAGTAAAGTTATGCAGTGGACTGGATCTCAACTTGCAAAACAAAACCGGTAAACCGTGCAAGGATGTCGGTTCGCACAACCTGTCTCATCGAATTAATGCATCCTTGCACTCTGTGCACAAGAAAGCGAGAATCGGGTATAACTGAACATCAGTATCTTGACTAACCTCCACTCTGGCCAACAGACGTGACCCAATTCTTTGTTTCAACCCCGGGGAGCCTCGTGATGACCCGGCTGTGCATCTGTCAGATGAAAAATACAGGACTGCCTCCCTGAACCAAACCTAAGATACAAGAATATCGACCGGTGGCAGTGAGCGGATGATGATACATGGAAAGTCAGTGGTAGCCGGACAGAACTCACAAGTTGATTGTTACATCACTTACGTTCGCAGTCAACGGTGAATTCAGGAAAGAAAGCAACAATAAATGAACAACATGGCGTAGGTGGAATGTGTCAGAGAAAGTAATTAGCAAAATTGGAGAGCTCTGGCAGCATTTCACCGTTGATTTCAAATATCAGAGCCGGTCTGCGTGTTGGGATTCGCATAATTAACCGTTATCTACATTATCTAGCCCAAAATACGCCACGTGCACAGGCTGTCCAAAAATTCGGGATTACCTCGATTCGGTAGAAATCCTGACATACGGTCGAGTTCCACTTTGTACTACTGGTACTACTCTCTTCCGCTAAACAATAGTATCTTTTGTATATTTCTGGCTTCTGAGAGTAGTATCAGTTGTATAAACTGGGATTCAACCGCATATCAGGATTTCGACCGATTCGAGATGATCCCGAATTTTTTGAACGGACTGTATGTATGCACTCAAAGATGGTAGAGTACCAATCAAAAGATTGTCTGCCCCGGTCGAGCCTGCTGAAGCAATATGCAGTGTAACAGCTGGAGGATGAGTTATGTATATACGCCACTGATTGTTGGCTGTGACTATGACACGTGTGCAGAGAGAATACAATTAAGACCTGCTGCTAGTTTATTAGGAATACGAGACTTGTTTGCGATTGGCGGCGAAGCTACTTACCACCGGGACTTTAGTCTCGTGAAATCCGGTTGCCAGACAGGTAAGCTACTAATGGCAAGCCATCGATAACGCAGTTCCGCTGTCTTTAACGAACAGCTGCTGTGTTAAAAATTGGGATGACGGATATGACACTATTTCACGTAGTGTTGACACGAGGCAGACGGTTGAAAGTTAGCTTTACAGCGTGACGGTGAACGCAGCAAAATTTTCGATCTGACTGACATAGAAGGTCAAAGATGTCTGAAACAGAAAAATATCGAAAAGTGATGGTTTTAACTAACTACTGCACTTTCGCTCCGATGGTCATTATGGTTGATCTATATGGGACCTCATGCAGTTCGTCAATTTAAGTCACATGGTCACGATTGCTCGTTCGTTCCGGCACTGCAGTTATGGGTATAAATTGTTGTACTACTCGCAATGTTTGAACTGACAGAAGTTGTCGAAATCATTCCAACCCAAAGCTACGCAAACCAAAATAGGGAGAACGTGAAGGCCACGGAATTGCACATTAATTTTACCGCGGAATCAACCAGTATAAACGTTAAATCAAAGGAACTAATTGGTACACCACAGGTCGGCCAGTCGCAACGAGCTTTTTTTGTACTTGTTCTCGATGATTCCGATAGACTGGAGCTCCTCAGCGTACGTAGCCACGAAGCTGTAGCGGACCGTGTCAGGTGTGATGCTTGTTGTATCACTACATCTACCACATTCATGCATAAAAACACAGAACCGGAAATCGCATACCCTCTCACGTCGATATGATGTATGCTTGACAGTGCGAACAATATCTATCTTTCTGGAGAAAAACCCACTCTCCCGCCTTTGAAATATAGAAGCCATTACAAGTGAACAGCATTCTATTAGAAGGAACACATCAATATGCGGATATCCTATTGGATTTATAATTGTGTAAGGATGGAGCTCACGAATTCACGGAAGAATCTGTTACTTGAAGAAACCAACAGTCTTGATTCGGGGACATGAAGCAGTGAAAGTCCTGAATAGGTCTGACGCAACAATGGAGTTACCTACCTATCACTTTCGAGTGATGGAATTCTGTAGTTAGGCTACAATGCTGATCACCCTGCAGTCTGCAGAAGTTAAGCTTTTAATAAGAGGGACCCAGTATAACAAACGAGAGTGGCCGATTAGGACCCAAATACAGTATACCTCGGTTGGTCTGCAAACAAAGTCGACGCGGTTGGCGGCTTCGTGAACTGTGTTGCCCGGACCACAGGTTAATGGCGGATACATTTGACCAGTTTATATATATTTTCTGCAGGAGCACTGCAACACCGAAATGAACTACCGGTTGTGCAAGATCGAGTAGACAGAAAGAAAACTTCTGTATGAAATGCATGCAAGGACTCGTACAGATGCAAAACAAGGTTTGTGTTCGTGCTCGAGTCAGGAAAACCTGTGCGTGTGTGTGTGTGAGGGGGGTGAAACAGAGGTCAGAATAATGTGTTGCGCAAATGTGTCGGCCTGGACACCGGTTGCGGTGATATTGTTACTGCTGCTGATAGTCCGATAAATTAAATGTTGCTATCCAATTTTGGTTATTCAACCAGGGTCATGGCTGACGTGTCATGGTGAAGACAGTGCATGTGTGTATTTCCATGAGGTGATTAGATGACAAGCGGAGAAAAGCAACAAGTCAGAAAATCAGGACTCGTTTGAGCAGTTTACAACGATCTTCCTAAAAACTCTGTGCTTACCAATAGGGTTGGCAAGTTCTGCATGTCTTGAGTTTAGTCTGCAAAGTTGTTGAAAAGTGGGCATATAGAAAGACAGTTAGAGGTTGAAGTGTGACAACGAGTCAGAGCAACTTTTTTAGTTGGAACCATACAGACCATAGACAATAAGACAGATGAGTTAGGGTGACAGCGAGATGGAGCGTGACAAGATTGTATGTTTCTCATTTAGGTTTTCACAAATAGAGGAGCGCATCCCACATGCGAGCTGAAAGTCAACGGGGCAATGATGAAAGAGTGAACGCAAGGGGTAGGGAAAAGCCATCCACATGGGGAAACTGAACAGTGGTGATGTGTTAAGCTTGATGATAATAATAGTATTAATATAATCATAATCATAATAAGAAGGTATGCATCCAAATCTGGAAAGGATCTCTTGGAGGTCACTTTTGATGAGGGGGAGGGTATCTGGTTGGTTCGAGCGCCAAAATGAGAATTGAGACGATCAAACACCACGGATGAAAAGTATGCATACATACCTCTGAGATTGGGGCACTTTTCGCGACGGCAATTGAAACCGTTCAAATTTTTAGTACAGTGATCACATTCAAACCGTGCGTCACATTTTTCTTCTTATCTCATCTTTGCTTCCACCAATCCCATCGGCTCTTATCCTGTTCTCATGTGGATACTTGTGCATGAAAGTTCGAGCAGAAATCCGTGTTCATGGTGATGGGGAAGGTGCACACAATCAAGCCGATGTAACGAGCAAGAGTGAGAAGACCAGACATCATTGGAACATCAAAGGCACGGAGAGAATGGGTGAAAGGATCAGCAGGAAAAGATGGTGTGGAAAGGTGAGTTGTGCCGCGCATGCACAGGTATTACTAATCAGGGTCTCAGCAATATGAGATTCATGTCGAGAGAGCAACAATATAGGTAAACAATGAAAGAGAGTGAGAACGAGACAGAAAATGAGGGCAAGAAAACACTTGGACAAACGCAAAAAACATACATACATGGAGGCATATTCACACAGTGGCTGAAAGGGGTGAGAGAATACGGGTCCGCAGATAGGTCCCGCTTCACTCAAACACTTAGAAAGAAGAAGCAGATGAGATCAGGAAGACCCGACAGGAGAAACACAGGTGCCATTCTGCAATCTAGACAGTTGAGTTGCTAAGGTGGCGTGAATAAAGGCGTACTGTTTGGCCACTTGGACAGCACCGGCGCGCTGACTTCGCAGACGTGTTATCACATCCGGTACATCGATATAGCCCTCCTTGAGTGCTTGCTGCATACAAATATCGACAGTAACAAAAGTACCTGAATCGAGAGAAATGGAGGAGTCGTGAAGATCATGTGAAAAACAGAAACGGTTGGATTACCTTTTATTTAATACGATTGAAGATATACAGAAAGCGCGCGCCATCATTTTGACGGAGGCCAAGACCAGGAAGTATGACCATGCAACGTCAGGCTCATGATCGGTCGTCCAAAAAATAATGACAAAAGCTGCGTATAGTCATAAACTGATCCTATTCCGTCTATTGAAAAATGAACCTCGTGATCCAACTACCTAGCAATAAAATTCGCTTGAAAGTTGAATAAATTGAGGCAAGAAGAGCTAGTGAGAAGCTCAGGAAAGGTAAACGTAAAATTCATACGGATGAAGAAAGAGTTCGAATACAAGTACCCAACTGGTCACTACACCTGACCTTGTCTCCTAATGTTTCCAACTATTTGACAAGTTCAATTCAGTCCAGTTCTTATAACCACTTACCATGCACTTCTGTGCTCTGACTTCGGCCGCTACTTCCCAGCCCGACTAAACAGCAGCGGAACTATATTAATTAAAGGTCTGACTGAGCCTAAAGAAATTGGAGGTTCTGAATTCTCCAACGGTTGGTTCAAACAAGTTTTGGAGGATCAGACGAGGCGTGAACTACACCGGACTTTGTCAAAGAGATTCTGATTTGGCTTTTGATCAATTCATTTTCGTGCGTCTCGGTGGCTCACAAAAAACAATTAGCGCTGTTGGTACTGCATATGTGTGACCATTGAGAGACAGTAGAAGTCATAGCTGAGCGATAAATACACTTCACCCGGGTATTCGATCACCAAGTGGGACGCAGCCGCCCAGGATACAAAACTTGCTTACCCAAGCAACCACTTCCGAGATAATAATCTCTGCTGTTGAGCAGATATCGTGTTTGCGCCATACCCCAGATGGATGGAACATCATTAGTCTTGACAAAATAACTTCGACCGAGAACCTCTCTTGGTTCTCACTCCATTAGCGCGAGTTAGTTTTAGACGAATGGTGGAAATACATTAAAACCGAAAATAGTCTGCTTGTGACACTACCAACCGGGATAACTAACACACAAGTGTCTCACAGGCAACTTTCCTTTCAACCATCCTTGAAAAACGTTAGAGAAAACTCATTGAATCCATTGTTCAAGATGAACATGTTTACGAAAGTTCTCCAATATTTCTTTGTGTTGGTAAACATGCATTAAAAGAAAAAGCAACTTATTTGAAGAATGATACAGAAAACGTGGTAAATCTACTACAGATTGAATTAAGTTAAACGGTATATTTTAGGGCTCTATCTAGATGCGTCATCATCAGTTCAGTATGCTTATGGTTGAGGAGACCCAATAAAGTGCGTGCACCTCAAAACAAATGCAATTTTTTCTCACATACGAGAACTGGGCTCGCTATTCAAGCACGAGAAGCATTCGATGTGTAATGACCTTAATTTACTTAAAGTTGGTGAGTTTTGCTACCCGAGCAGTTACATTTCATCTGGGGGTCGCATAAAGTGTGTGTGTGTGCGGTCGTTTTGTGTACAGAAAGCTCGTTTATTCCTTACGAACCTGTGTGTTGCACCTAAAAAACACCCGAGTCTCATACGTAGTCGATAGCATTTGAGGAAACAGAACATTTTGAGAAGCGCGCGTGAAACAACCAGAACAAAAACATGTTCGCATTTTAGTCTTTGGTTGTAATTCACAATGTTCTCCTCCAAGTTCGTTAACGTGGCCGCTACGGTAGGATTCACACACAGAATGTCCTTAATTGAGCACCGATGTATTTTTCATGGTGGTGGGAATACCGTATAAACATAGTTAGAATTAGGGAAGGGGTGTCGAGGATCAAAAACCAGTCTCTAGGCCAAATATTTAATCTGGTCAGATCATGACGGTGGAGGCGTGTCACGGATGCTCACAGACAGATTCCCCAAGTGTACATTGCTGTTTGAGACAGATAACGGTTGAACGATGGTTCGAGATGGTCAGCGCATAATATGGGGAAAAGGTATGCAAACCCGAACCGGGGTCATAGGAACCGCCCACCAAACGGTTGGAGACACTGGACGACGCCGTCAAGTGCCGAGGATACCTCCTTTGTTTACACGAATTTCGCTCGCACACTTGTTAGCTGATTATTTCCCTTCATAATTCCAGTTATTTACTTCTAACTGGGCGACGATGTGAAGTAAAAAACCAAAAACCAAGCACTGGAGTGCAACTCCGGTGGTTGCAAATACTCATGAGTTAAAATACAAGTCAGAAATTCAAACGTTCGGACGCGCAGACTGAGCTTACCTGTGCGGCCAATTCCGGCGCTGCAATGAATCAGCATCGGAGAAGGTGTCTGTTCCGGCGTCCCAATGGCTACGGAAGATTCAATTCGGCTTGATGCGCCGGATGTGCTGCCTGTTACCGATCGCGATTGGATGAGTCGATTCACCGCGTCCAGAAACTTCAGGAATCCATCTGGATCAGATGGGACATCAAAATCTGGCCAACCGAGATAGAGTAAATGATCGACCATCAATGAGTCTCCTGTGTGTTGGATACACGATCGCTGAAAAAAAAACAGAATGAGACGATAAAAAAGTCGATTCGAAAGGTATGCGAACATATCGGTGCTAAATGATGTGTAAACCATATGAGTGGAATCAGCTATTCGGAGGGAAGGAACACACGTCCGTTCGTGCCTCTCTCTCTGTCTCATTCCGATGAATATGAAATACGTTTAAAAAACATGAACGGACTGATAGTCCGTTTGAAAATACCCATAAAATGTGGTAGTTTTGAGCACACATGGGAAAAGTTGTTGGTCAATAAAAATTGACGATAAAATATTGGTTTGCGGTCAACAGCATTCGGAAATTTGATGGGAAATCGGGAAGGAACTGTGTGAATGGCTTGTTACTCGTCCCCCTTCAAACAGTTGATTCAATCAATAAATTCGCATTTATACCCTTCCGTTTCGGTCGTGGTTGTCCGAAAGAATTATTCAACAATAAACTAAAGCACAAAGTTCAAGTAGACAGAATGAAAGTTGACAACAATGTGGTCAGTACAGGACCGATCGATTCGATGAATTCTGTGGGATGGTTAACGGTAAATTCGTGTTCGACTGCATCTAGCGATTTTTAGTAGTCCGCTAAAACAGACCACAGAAAACCCTACTGATTTTTCTATTCTAAATCGTCTCCCTGGCATAATCCTGAAAAATCCCCACTTGATACCCACGGAAAAACAATGGAAAACGCTTGAATTACGTGACTGCAGTTGCTAGACGCAAATCGTCCACAGCTTTTGCCGTCCCGGTCGGAAGTCACCGAGATGTCAGATGGGTAGGCAGTCCACGTGCATGATTCATAACCCAATGGATGTGATAAGTATCACAGATCCCAATCTGCTCATACATACATACACACCACACACGCGCACACACACACACACAAAACGCATCCGGCCGTTCCCACACGAACAAGCTAGTTAGGTTGATCCATCATCCTACGCCCATTTTTATGCTGGTGGCTCACTCATCAATGGACATCAATGAATCGGATAGGCTCAGCTGCCCCACAGTTGTCTGACTCAGCCCACGTAACCCCGAGGAGAATAACGCTGAGCAAACAAAGTCAAACGGTGCGCAGACTACAACTAATTCAGGTTGTGAAATGATTCATCATCCATGCTAATAAGTTCAACTCCCCCCCCCCCCCCCCCTTAAAAGCCAAGTCAGCGTTCACTTTGCAGCCACCTGAACGTTGATATTACATAATGTACCATTTCAAAAACAAATAAAACCTCCGCTGTGAACTACCTCCCTGAGGAAGAATGCTTCTTTGCTCCCGAAGATGCTCGTCTTTATTACTGCAAAACACAATGATTATATAGGATGCTGAGCCCTGGATCCAATCATCTTACAAAACCTATTGGTCCAACGGGTGCGGGCGACCAAGTCTTCTAACGGGCTGGTGTTGACGCCAAAGACCGCTTGATAGAATTCGTCTCATTCTACTGATTCAGTTCATAGGTCGGCTATCCTGTTGTTCGTGATTCCGTTGTCTCACGCCTTGGATTCATTATTGGGCGGGTGTCGACGTGCCGTCTGCTATCGGGATTTGGCTGTCTACCAGTGCTGAATCAGTCCAAACCCTCACAATCTCCAACCCCTATGACTAATCCGTGTTATGCAACTAAAGCAATCATGGTATTTAACTAGTAAGCTTACGGCGTATTCATCCGAGGGGAACCACTGGATGCCGGTTAGAGAAGAGAACATATTATTGTCATTATTATTTTTGTTATCACTCCCATTCTCAGTCGCTAACTGTTCGCTCGATTAATCAAATTCAGTGAGAAAGGATTTTGGAGAAAACTAAGCAAAAAGTGCAGCTCGAATTTCCGTTCATTTGCACCGTTATAGATTCAAGTTTATCAATTGCAGACTAGGTAAACAGCATATTTACGTGTTTGCCCAGGAAAGAAAGACGAAAAACTCATGAGTTCTTCCAAGAACAAAACACCAGCAAAATGAAACACGGTATGAAATGAGTGTTGGGGGATGCAGGAAACAACCACGATCGACAGAATGATCATTTTCTTTTTGTATCCAAACAATCGCGTAGATATCGATTGACCTTGCCGATACGTATAGATGCACGAAAGGACAACGCGATAATGACTGCGGATTAGGCAATGGAAACCGGAAGAACACATAAAGGCTGAAGTTGAGGCAAGTTTTAACAGTCTTGTTTTTTTACTACATGCTTGTGCCTGAGTGCAGTGTTAGGGGTATATATTCTCAAGGAGTTGGAAATCTTTCTGAAAACACGCCATCAGCAAGGCGGTAGTTCGCATTCTTCCAACCCACGGACAGAGTGCCTTGTGAGCACGAACCAATGACAAGGCCCGCATATCTGACATAGCAGTGCAGTCGTGACGCGTGTGCCCATGAACCAATCAGTCTGCCACACGTCAATGTTTATATCGTCCACCGACGGACAATCTACTACCTAACCTTCACAACAATCACATCTGCGCGCTACGCGGGGCAATCTACAACAACGCCATATGTATCCGAGTTTTTTTGTCTTATGCTATATAAAGTGTTCATTTTTGGTTATAATTGAATACAGTTTCCGCATTTGTTCCTGATTACTTTTTCATTGGGATTGGACGGCCGAGGAATCACAGACCGGGGATAATTCAGTGGTTTGCGCACCGACACAACATATACCCCATAGCCACAAAAGCCCATTGCACTATTGCAGATAGCTGGCAACCAGACCGTGAGACATGGAGTGGCAACGAACCACATACGGTCTTAATAGGTCAGGTATGGTAACGAGCCGGACGACAGTGGATTACTGTCCACCGCCAAGGATATAGAGTTGTGCACTAAACGAGGGGAAAATATACACTGGAAACCCGCAACTACATCACACTTAGCGAACGATTGACGGTGATTCCCGGCCCTACAAGCACGTTTGAGCCGTATCATACAATTCCAGGGCGAGAAAACAGACAGTTTATATAGGACGCGGTCACCAATCGTCTCACTACAAACTAATTGGTCCAAACTGACATCGGATAACGCTTTCTGATTGTATATAATATGATTCATCATGCAGCTTGAACGCTCAACTCACCATTGAAAACCATGGAAGCACTGTACAGCTGTTTCATCCTTGTTGGGAATCATCAGCAGTGCACATCCACCGAGCCCCCACGGGGACTCGAACCCGGGGTGAACGATTGTGAATCGAACACCTTAACCACAAGGCCCCTACAGAGAAGTCATCCATCATAGGAGTCGATCGCTGTGTGGGAGGCGGGTTGTTACCGTTCGAAGCCAGTGACGGAAGGGTGCTATATCATGTAGTGTAGATGTTCAACAAACCGTTGAGAGCCAGCCCGGATAGCCTTGTGGTTAAGGTGTTCGATTCACAATCGTTCACCCCGGGTTCGAGTCCCCGTGGGGGCTCGGTGGATGTGCACTGCTGATGATTCCCAACAAGGATGAAACAGCTGTACAGTGCTTCCATGGTTTTCAATGGTGAGTTGAGCGTTCAAGCTGCATGATGAATCATATTATATACAAATCTAATCTCCTACTACTCAATTGCAAATAGTAACCAAGCTCTGTAGGTTGTTCATAACGGAATGCCTTCGTTGTACTTAGGCCCCTACAGAGAAGTCATCCATCATAGGAGTCGATCGCTGTGTGGGAGGCGGGTTGTTACCGTTCGAAGCCAGTGACGGAAGGGTGCTATATCATGTAGTGTAGATGTTCAACAAACCGTTGAGAGCCAGCCCGGATAGCCTTGTGGTTAAGGTGTTCGATTCACAATCGTTCACCCCGGGTTCGAGTCCCCGTGGGGGCTCGGTGGATGTGCACTGCTGATGATTCCCAACAAGGATGAAACAGCTGTACAGTGCTTCCATGGTTTTCAATGGTGAGTTGAGCGTTCAAGCTGCATGATGAATCATATTATATACAAATCTAATCTCCTACTACTCATTTGCTTTCTGATTGGTTGATACGACCAGTCCCCACTTGGCATGAATCCTTTCACGTCGTACCGATCCTCTCTTCTGTCGTTGGCTGTTCCGTTTGCCCAAACCTTGACCTGGATTTTAGACAGAAACTGGTGTACTGACTGCAAACGGGACTTGGCTGCCCGTCAACGATTAGTCAGCCCATATCCTCTAAGTCAGAATGAACACGAGCAAAAAGTGGAAGGAATTCACGGAAATCACGAAGACAAAGAATGAGCCCGAATGGAACTACACCACTGGCTGCGAAACCTGGCCATACCACCCGATTACTCCAATTATCTGGTAGGCAGGTCTCGTGGATATCAACCCAGGGGGATCTTACGCGTCCCAATCGACTAGGTATAATGGTCAGGGTTTTCATATCTTTTTGCCATTTTATGGACTGACCACCTCAACTCACCTTCCGACCACTGCCTGCCTCGGAGAACAGCATTCTTATTGGCAATAAAAATAATTCTCTTGTTCTTTGCCATGAAACAGAGACCTGTGGTAGTCGATTAGTACAGGTTTCCTACTATCAAGTCTGGGGTATGAACTCCATCACTGATTCCCTTGACTTTAGTGATGGACAGAAAGCACTCGGTTCGTTCAGTTCAGAGAACCACTTACGATGGCACTGGGTGCGGTTACTTTGGCTGCTATCTATCAGCAGTGACCTCAATCGAAAATAATGAAAAGAACTGAAAATAGTATCGAGTCAACGAAGAGAATTTGTGAATACAAGAGTGCTAGGAAGTCGCGCAAACCTCTTTGAAGCCAAGATACCAATCGTGTTAAGCGTGCCAAGCCCAGCCACCTAATCAATGCATCTTCACACACGCATGTGGCTGAACCAGCCGAGTGAACTTAAAAAATACCGGGCCGACGAAACTAGCCAAGAAAACTCAATCAGCCGTGCCAGTCTTGATGGACGGGTGCGCTAGAGATTTTCCTACTTTCGCCTTGAATAGTATATCGTTTTCTGACACAATACACAGGCTATTGGCGCGTTGGGCCATCGTCTTGTTTTTACCATGAACGGGATGGAGCGATCGGAGTTGTGAGCAGAAGTCACGTGCGTAGACGGTCATAGCAGTAGTACGCTAGCGATGCAACATTATCTGGCAACGGGGTTTTCTATTCACAATGGCAGAGGCTGATTCAAATTTCGAGAAAATGTGTCATTCTCAACAAAATCTGATGGAGATGTTGACTTTAAGACTTACGGAAATCAGCATAACTGGTGCTCCCACAGAACAGGTCCGAGAAATACTCCCCCAGAACGCAGCCTGACCATGAGACTTGAAGCAGCAGAGATCCACATAAGGTCCGAACAGGTGAGGCGTGGTACCGGGTTCGGCGATAGACATGTACTGTCTACCACCAATTTGAATGATGGTAGAATCCGAACCTCTTATCATCGAGGTGTCAAACGCACATACCCATGGACCCATACCGGTCAGTTACTTGAGTGATTGTCATGAGAACACTAGAATCAACTACTTTCAAAATCCAAACATGACTACTGCCACAGCGATGGGCATACATCAAGTCAGTAGTTGAGGAGGATTGTCTTTAGACAGAAAAATTACATACACGGGGAGAGGGAGGAGATATCCCGGGGAAGAGAGGAGACGTCGAAACTAGTATACAACACGCAACTGGAAATCTGAAACTGATTATGCACCTGGAAACGATCAAGTAACTGTGATTTTTATTTGCTACAAACCGGAAAGCACCAATTGGAACAAGAATGGAAGAACAGTTGCTTTGAATGCGTTCCCACGGAGATGTGCACATCTGTAATTAACATTTATTAATTCGCACTGAGAGAGCCTTCCAGTCAATCGAGGAACTGATAGGGAGGAGCGGGAGAAGAGCAACCTGCGGTTGTTCCGGTTTCGAGGTGCACCAAGTTCTTGATACTTGCTTACGTGAGTGAACTTCCAATAAGGTTAAGGATTTGGCTTTCGATAACTTCCAATTTGCAATTGTATACTAAATCAAAACTGTTTTGCGATTGGTCGGTAAAAAGCTGCACGCTACTCGATGACGGAAGCTGACGGTAAAAAATTGACAGAAACTCGAAGTCAATCAGTTAAGTGTAACTGTTTAACTTCAAGCGAAAAAATGATGATCATAATTACACCTAGGGCATAATACAATAAATCTTGGCACGGTTTAAACAAAGCCACTAGACTTTAGTTCAATACGTCAAACCGCATGACGATGGCATCAACAATCGCCATATGACCAATACCAACTGAAAGCCAGGACAGTGAAATGCGGAAAGTATCAAAATAGACAGAGAAGAGAGGGGGGGGGGGCGGAGGAGCAGATTAGCGATGCCCGTAAAACCAATACTGGGTCTGTGAGGAGAATGACCTAACGCACCGCTAAATTGTGAACTTTGAGATGAGCACATTCTTATCAAGACTGTAAGCACATGCACGCTATTGTTTGCCCTAGTTAACGGACACATCCTTAGTAGATACTGCCAGACCTAGTAGGATCCCAAACTTCCGGTCCGTCCGCCCCACTGTGTTTGGACAGCCATCAACTTGGCATTACTGTCTCACGAAATTTTCTTTGTTGTGTTTCAACAAAACCGAAATCGGGAAAGAAATTCAAAAGGCCAAATAGATGAGACCACCCGGTAACTGTGAACACAGTACATTTGACTAACTGGTCCAACGTTTCCGATCCTCGAATAGGTAGATTTCATGAACCGCAGTCAGATGTGCGGTTGAACGCACAGGACAGCGACAAACCCACGGAACAACAGATTGAGTCAATCACCTTTGCGTTCCAATCAAGCACATACTAAACTACAAGTAAACACGGCACGAGGAATTTACCCTCGTTAGGAGAACCGGTGACAGTCCCGTGCTGTCATTGTGATGATTTCGTAAATTTTCTGTTTACTCAATCAAATCGTCATATCAGGCACCTCGATTTGGGTCATCCCGAGGCATGTTGCTGGAGCTTCGATGGACCGAATTGAAATTAAAAAACGACAAACAGAACAGGGGGAAATTACAGAACGCGACAGTTGAGGTATATTTTAACAATTAATACAAGTATGCGCACGAGGCAGTGTGAAAAACGAACTGACCTGCACAAGACTTTCCACCTTCGGATTGGCTCGCCAATCAGTAATGGACACTGGGGATTTAGTCGACTTTCGGCGCAGTTCCAAGCGGGTTCGTTTGTACAGACCACCAGCTTCTATAGTCTCACCACGATTGACCACCACAAACTCGCCGTATGTGGCAGTCATCGGAGACGCCGTGACCTCTTCGGAGGTGTTATTGGAATCGAACTTTTTATTGCATTGTGGATCACCCAGAATACCAGGGGATTTGGATGGCCAATAAGGCGAACACTTGATTCGCTGACCTTCAACAATTCTGTAAGCGAATTGAATGTGGGATACAGCAGCGATAACAGTACAGTAGTTGACGTAGGTGGAGGTTAGAAACTATGGTGCGTTCGTGCCAGTAGAGCTTAATTAATCTATCTGTCACGTATTTGACACCCTGATGTGGAATCAGGATAAGGTTTTCTATTGGACGAATAGGAACCCGTAGTAAGTGCGACAATCTCCATGATATAAAAGTTAACTAAAACCAGCAGCGTTTCACTGCGTGACGTCGTTCACGCGCAAACACACATTGGCTCACATTTGGTGTCGTCCGGCTCACCACACATGACCTATTAGGATCTTACGTGGTTCGTTGTCACCTCAAGTCTCAGGTTATGGTTGTCGGTTATCTTCAATAGTGCGATGGGCCTTCCTGGCCATGGGGTATATACCCCGTCCCATGCACTCATGCGCAAACATGTAATGAGAAAAAACTGGAAATCTTCTTGATGAGTGCTGTTCAATCTTCCAGTTGTGCTTTAAAAATAATTTGCTGTCAAATGAATTACATCCTGATGTTTAAAATTTGCTTGTGCTGTGACTTTCCTGCAGGGTGCATGAATAAACGAAGCGAAGTCGAAGGCCTAGTTTCCGTCAATATGACGTTACAAAACGTATCCTGAACAAGGCTCTACACTGCTTTGTGGGACCGATATTTCGAGTTGAAAATGTTTGGTGGTTTCCCAAACCGGATAACTGATATCTGAAGCATTGCTTGCTTTCGGTAACAATGGCTAGTGAGCAGAAACAAATGTTCCATGTTGAGTGCAAATAATAACTACCAAGGTCATCATTACCGGACCATGTCTAGAGAGCCTCGAGTTTTTCGCATACACCTACGCGAGTGTGTGCTCGCTGAACTCCCTGGGTGCGGCTGCAACAAGCGATGCCTCGGATCTGTTCGTGGTTTTACACCGGGGTATGATGAAATAACTACTGATGATGGACTCTGTGTTGTCCACGTTCCCGGTTGAGGCACAGGGGCAAGGACTATCGTTGGCTAGACACCGTAGGAGACAGCACTGAAGAGAAGTGACACTATCGTGAACCCCAAGTTCTCTCAACACTAATAAGATCGAAATTGAAAACATAGCTTTCCCGACACAAATTTGAACATAGAAGTCAATAGCATTAGATTGCACGATGTATTCCGGACCATTTCGCTGCATCTTCACTAGTGCATACTGCAGTCAAGGTGATCATTTATAAATGGTAAATTGAACGTTCTCATGAGATCAAAGGCAAAAGTGCACACACACACACACACACAACTAATGATAGCAAATGAAAACGCGTTACCAAGGCAAGGCTAACGCAATTATCCATTCTCGCTGTTTGCACAGTTGAGGGTGACGTTGGTTAATTGCTAGTGCCTCCGCGTATCTCAGTAATCGTTGATTGTTTGTGACGTAAGTGACGGTGAACGCCGTGCTCAGATTAACACAGTGATTTGTCTCCCACAGGTGTTTCGTAATGGATGACCTGAGTGTTCTGCGTGCGTTCGATGACGTCACTGATTGTATCTGTCCGCTCATTGTTCTTTGTAACCAAACTGGAATATGTTCAACCATTCTTTTACGCAGTTGTCTCTCCGTTCTGCCGATGTAGGTGGCTGAGCACCCACACTGAAACTGATAAATGCAATTTGACTTGGCGTGGAGAGGCAGTGGTTCTTTTATCGATGGTAGTTTCATCCGGGAGGTTGTATAGAGAATGATGATCTTTGCGGCATAATACGTACGATTAACGGCACAGCTGAGGCGTCTGCTGATTAGGGTGTTAATGTCATCACCTTTGTAAGGTAACTGTAGGTAGGCTGTCAGTTTTGGGACTGTGGTAACTTTCGTTTTGCGCGGTGGTGTCTGTGAGGGCTTGGATACAAATGATTTTGGATATCCGTTCAATTTACTATTTATAAATGATCACCTTGACTGCAGTATGCACTAGTGAAGATGCAGCGAAATGGTCCGGAATACATCGTGCAATCTAATGCTATTGACTAATAAGATCATTCTGCGGTAACAGAATCGAAATAGCAGTGTAGGGGTTAATTCTTACCCTTTAGTAGACCACGATGTTTATTATCATTTATAAGTTCACGTGCACTAATTGTTGATCCGCTCCCTGAATTCAGTCCATAGTGCTTCGCATTCAATGGAGCGGGTAGAAGGCAGACTAAGTAGTATTATTTTGGCTATAGATCGCTCGGTTTTCTTGAACAATAGCCACACAATGAATCGTTCTACATTTTTCGTTCATACGCATTTTCGATTTTGCCATCAGCGACTAGTACAGCAGATAGATTCTTGGAAAACTAAAGACTACCTGTGTACAATAATGTCTTCTCTACCTACGCATCCAAACCCAACGCGGCATACAAGACAGTAGCCTGGATTCATGAGGTGCAAGTTCGCTACACAATAGTGGACCGTTTTATTCTGTCATTTATTCTCCTCACGATAGAATATGAATGAGGAATGAGACCTATTTCTGTCTACAGTGTCAGCCTGACTGTTATTACTCAGAATAATGACCTACAGTTTACGGACAAACAGAAGATACCCCTAGATAGTATGAGGTGATGATTTGCGGGTTTGTCAGAGACGGACGGACGAACTTCGAAGCGCGGAAACGTACTTGGTGAGCATCACGATCACAGGCACACGGTATTCCCAAATAGCCATCCAGAAATCCCGCCGAGTGTTATCCAAGGGTCCTAGATTAGTAACAGATGACAAGTGGAATAGACAAGGAAAATTGTCGGAAAATAAATGTAACAACAAGTAAACAATTAGGATGAATAGTTATGAAACAGATATCCGAAATTTTTCGGGGGCTGGACTGCAGAAGCGTGTTTTCGTTCATATTCGGACTGATATTTTTTCTTATCTCATACTTATGCCTGACTCTGGGGTATGCATTTTCAGGAAGTGGGATGGAATACCGTCCGGACCAGGTGATTTGTTTTGATCGCGACTGTAAGGCCTGTCGGGTGTTTCTGGTTGTGATAAGGAGAATAAAAGGATGGCTAGTAAGAGTGGTTGGAGGCGGAAGAATAGAAGAGTTGGGTAACGTTAAATTAGAGGCAAACCGGGAAGCAAAAACTTCGGCTTTCTCATGGGTTCACAAAATAGAGCCAAGGAAGTTAGAGATGGGGGAGAAATTGGGAAGGGGGGGGGGCAAAAACTACGGGAAACGACTTTGTCGAGAGACCAAAATGACCGGTTACCAGCAGCGGAAGAAGCAAGACGTTCGGCCTCGTAGCGGATGAAACGATCCTAGGTTGTTTGAAGGGAAAGCGAGCATTTATTTCTGGCCTGTACGAAGAAATTGCGAGATTGGGGAGTAGCGGAGCAGCACAATTGTCTGAATGCAGAGTTCTTCAAGCGCACAGAGCGATTGCAGGGCCGGGTAAGCCACTTAGGAGATAGTAGTTTTCCGGGTTTGGAAAAGTGAGGAATAGAAAGAAGCATACCTTGGAGAACGGTATCAGTAAAGTGTGAAACAGAGGTAGAAACATTAAAAGTAAAGCAACAGTCACCCCAAGGATAGGAGGTCAGAAAACCATGAAAACCATCCCAGCTGGCTAAATCGTGACGCCAAAAGATGCGTCTGGGGTTGCATATACGAACTAGGCGAGAAAAGGTGGTGGAGAAGGAAATAAGACGATGATTCGATGAGCCAAGTGAAAGAGGGGAGGCAATATCAGAGAATAAAAAGGGAAAGCAAATGAGAGGAAGATCGAGGGTATGTGCACGACCGCCAACCTGATGAAAAGTGCATGTGGGGAAGTTAACGAGTTGACTTAGATTGTTGACCAAAGTGAAAGCTTCGGCTTCGCGCTCCACAACCGTAGTGTCTGAAGAGTGTAAAGGTCAGTTCTTATTGGGAACATAAAGGTCACCATGAATGGTAACTTGGAAATAGGGGTCTGATGCAAGCAAGTTCTCAATGCCAGAAGACAATAAATCAAAGACTTGCAGATCGCTACTTTTGGGGGAGCGAGAAACGATGGAGAAGTAATGACTAAAATAAGGGAACCGGAGTTCCAGCCACATCAGCTGGAACACGCAGTTGGAAAAGTCCAAGTATGAGATACAGGAGATAGTGACAGGCTGGTGGATTTAGGCGTAGACACTAACTTTAGATGGAAATGAGATCAGGCATACAGTGGTGGGAACCAGGTGCCAGTTTTTGGACCAATCACCTAATCTAAACAAATTACGGCAGTTGGGACGTGTGGTATGCATGCTCATCGATAGATTCCGCCGGTGTGCATTGTTTTCCGGAACAGATAACAGTGAGAAGATAGGTAGAAGTTACGGTAAAAAGGGATGAAAACCGTAGAAACCGAACAGTTGACGGACCGCGTCCGTATGCCATTCAAGTAAGATTCATGTATTCGAAAAGACTCGAGTTAACGTCGTGCATTTTAGGTTTAGACGTGAAGTTCAATAAAAAAAATACGAACTTCTCCCATTCTTTGACGTCGTCTTCCACATTTAGAGATACGCACGAATTTGATCAACAATACGGTAGGGAGAACAAATGTTGACAGCAAAAGCCCGCAGCTGTGATGAAGATTCAGATTCAACGTCTAAGAAATTTCGCATACATATATAGACTTCTACGCTTTGCGAAATTTCAACGTAACAGGAATATAACTGTCTACACATTAACATTAACATAAATGAGTCATAGGATTTCAAACTGAAACATTGTGTATGTGAATGACAACAGTAAGAAGAGAGAATAATTTCCGAATAGAATATTTTGTAACATGAGTTCCGAAAACATCGTACGACAATGAATCACGATTAATTCTATTCTATAGGTAAACTTGGTATAGACCATTGTAAGGTTATAATGTTAATAACACAGTGTTCTTGGTAGATGTAACACGCCAACGTCTCGGTTACCATGGGCCCCCTTCTCAAGGCAATTTTACAGCTTGTCTAACTCATCACGTGGCATTCGCTCGTTGAGCCATGCCGAACAATCAATTGGCTTGATTCGACTAAGATTTCATACCTTCTTGCCGTATCGTGGACTGGCCAGCTCGACTCATCTTTTAATCGTTATCTATTTCGCGCAATGATGCACACTGAGGGTATCTACCTGTGGGGATACGTTACACACTACCTAACCACCATACTTGGTTCGATTCCAAGCTCGGCATAAAGACTGAACTCCGGGCTCCAACGCCTTACACATCACTTCAACACTGCTTGTACAGTATTCCCAACATATCCAAGCGCTGCTGCGTAGTTGTAAATGATAGTCTGCGTGCATATTCTTTCCGCAAAGCCCACTATTCTGAGCCACGACGGATAACTGATATAACTACCGCAGTGAACAGCCGACGCTTGATGAAAAAATGCATATCGTCTGCATGACAGAGCATTAAGGTTGGTGAGTGTAATGGGTGCCTTCCGTATGCGCAGTGATAACTCGGTATTTGATATCCGATCTCGGAATCACATGTAACTACCGAGGTGAGAAAAACCTACCTATCAAGATTACCAACTGTCCCGTCAAAGTAAGGCTGGATGTTGGATTAAACCAGCCACGAAAATGATATGTTGAAGGTGCAGGACGAATCCCACGATTCAGCTGTTTGCACAAGCAACCTCGCACAAGTCTGTGCTCCAGTTTTTTGTTACTACCTTGAGGCCTCTTCTAATCGAGAGCAAGATGGATAGCAGCTTGGGGAATGAATAAACCGAAAAAAGATAAGTAAAAACCATGTAGACGACAAAAGACGTGCGTCCATCGTTCATCTGGGTCTTGGACATCCGACGACATCGATGATCTGGTTGTTGATTCTGTTTGCGAAAAGAATCGATGGTTGTCGTTTCGTAGCAAATGAAGAGGACGGTGGACTTTGGCGTTGGTTCGTCCACCGGAGCGAAGTGGCGAAAATGACTGTGGACAAAAGCGTGATTACAGTGGACAGACGTGGTCCAGAATAAGCGACAATCACGAAGAGATTCACGTCAGCGGTGACCGACAGTGTGTGGTCGATCTTTGTTCAACGCAGTGGAGCAGAAGAACGCCAAATGTATCATTATTTTAGTACACCGAGACTAGAGTCAGGTATGATGTCAACATCACAAATACAAAAACAGGTAACGACGCGGAGAAAGTGAACAAAAACGAACCTTTTTTGCCTGCCTCTCCACAAAATTGTCAGTTAGTTATAGGGACCGTGAGTTTCCTAAGCACGCCGCAAAGCATTGACGCCAAAAGCTTCGGTTCGAGTTCATATTCTTCAACATTTCTAATCAGTGACAATCCTCATCAACAGAGACCTAAAACAGAAGTCCGAAGGCGCTCACAGAGGCCAGTACTGACGTCAACTTCTTCATAAACCAACGCCAAGTCATGGTCTGATCACCACGACACTATTTCGGAGGAAACTGGATTTGTGCCGTAAAAAGCCGCATGGACTCACATGGCGCCCTCCTACATCTTCACAACCCTGACCACATTGCCACTGATCACCGCTGCCGTTCATTTTGGTCTGTGGATTCAGATCACACCCCAATACGTGCTCGCTTCTCTTTACGTCTCATCTGTGGTCGCCCCAACGATAAACCCATCAGGCCAGCACACCTGGTCTTAGATCACACTGCACGATCTGCTTTCCACGTACAGATGTCTACACGGTTATTCATGCAACCGGATGTCCACGACCCAGGTGAACGCCTACAGCAGATAAAGGAAGTCTACACACCGCTTCCAATATCACACACGACTCCAGTTCATGTAAGCCACACATGATGGATATCTTCGACATCAGTTCCTGTTAGATCCTCGCAGATCCCTCCCTCCTCGTATCACATTTAATAACGTGCACAAATCCCTGAGATGCCAACTGAGCCGGAGTCTGGAAAATGAACACGAACAGTGCTGGTTTGCGAAATGTAGGAGAATGAAGAAGACTGCTTTCATTGGCAATGGTCACGACTTTGACCGTTGGATTAGAAATACTGGGTCACGGAGACTCGGTGCACATCAGTTATCCAACGAATCCGACGGCTCACTGATTCACTCTCAGGAACGTTCGACGCAGCACTTCAAGGAACAGCTCAGTTGGCCCAATTTTACAGTGAAACTTCCGAATATACCTGCAAGAAAAACGATGCTCGCAGATATCACTCCTCCATCAGAAATGGAGCTTATTCGGGAAAAAAGGGTACTTGAAAAGGTACAAAACCGATGGACTGGATAGGTCGCCTCCATCTTTTTTCAACGACCGTCGCAAATATTTCATTTCGGACTTGAAAAAACTCCTCAGTCATCTAGGGCGCCGGTGTGATATCCGATTGTCGATCAAAGATAGAATGTACATCGCGGTAGTTAGATCTATTCTTTTTTACGGTTCAGAAACATTGTCGGTAATAAAAGAAGATAGGCAAAAACTGTCGCTCGAATATGGTGGAAACATCGCGTCAGCAATGCTCAGGTTAGATGCTGCGAATCAGAGATTAATCACTGAAACAGGTACTGAATCTAAACAGGTTGAGGTGACTGAGACATGTATTACGCATGTCCACCGACAGGCTTCCTCGATATACGCTGTTCACCGAGGTCGGTAGTGGTTAGAAGGTAGATTGAGGTATTCCGTCCATGACATGGCAAAAAGGTACGAAAACCTTGACAAGCGGACTTAGCCAATTAGGACGTAGGAAACTTCTGGGTTGGGGTCCATCAGACTCGCCTGCTAAATGATTGGGGACACTAAGTGATATGACTAGGTGTCGCGGCCAATGGTGTAGTTGCATTCGAGCTCGGTCTTTGTCTTCATAATATCCGTTTAGTACTTCGTTTTCGGATCTTTTTCGCGTTATACTCACTCTCTTGCGAGGCAGCAATCAACACCAGTGTGGTATTGGTGACTGAATGAAGTAAACTGAACTTCCAGCCATGTCCAGGAAGCGCAAATAGTTCGCGGAATGGAAGACAATGGGTAGGCTTGCATAAGACGTATCCGATGCACCGAAGGCAGTGTAAAGTGATTGCTTCCGTCAAGGGGCGGCTATCCACAGTGAACAAATGACGATGAACCGCGCTGTTGTTTACACAGGGTTCGCATCAAATACTAGCAACGCTCCGAAGGCATCGATGGTTAAATACAGCGCGAAGCGGACAGGATTAGCAGCCGTAGAGCAAAACACTGCGTACTGTGGCATTATAGATCCATCCCTTCAATGAGAGACGGATGTCGTGGCGGCGCCAAAAGTGAAGCAGGTTTACAAGAGCCAATCTGGCTTTCGCAACTGGTTGTGATCTCTCCAATACCACATTCAACTACAATGTAGCTCCCAGAGTACTTGAAGCTGTTGACTAATTATAACTGATCACCACAAAGAACGAGAGTAGGCACAGACTCCAAGTCTCGTAAAATCCCTTTGCGCTTAGCTACGGCAGAGCACAAACCGTATCTGAACACCCCAATCGTTATGCGGCTCAGAACGCGCTGCATTGTCTATACGTTACTACCCAGCAAGACGAAGTCATAGGCGTTCATTAACTCAAGAACTCTAAGAGGGTTTCAGTATTACGGTCTAGAAGACCACACAAGACATTCTATCGAACATCGTCTATAACAAGATTGAATAAAAATGGGAATATAGGGCATGTTTGTCGAACCCTACTGGAGATGGCTAAGGGCCGTGAAAATTGGTCGTAGGCTCTAACCGAACTTGGGATATGGCAATACAACGTTTTGAGGACTGACACATACCTCTCGGGTACTTCATTTCTCAACAATTCACGCTGCCATTTGGATGGTCCAATGATAACCAGGTTATATCATCAGCGTGCATTGCTGTTGTCAATTCAAATGATGATGAAACGTTTGCGAGCTATACGCCAAGCTCAGCAATGCAGAGCCCAAAGAATCCACCATCAATCGCGGCTACCAACAACACCATCCAGTATATAAACCCGTACTTAGAAAAAAATTAGATCTTCTGTAAACTCGGATTATCGAACGTATTGAAATAACGACTAGGATGTCCAACTAGGTAACTTTTGATTTATGAGTAGTTTAAGGGTCAGGCTAGAGACCGCCATATTGGTGTTCCATTAACGTAAGTGTGAGAACCCGATGAGAAACTTACTGAGCTGTGGGTTCCATATCAAACACGTGCAAGCCCCTTGGAACATCACTCGTTCAGCATATTACCATAGAATTGAACAGGTCACCGTGTGCATTCCCTCTCCCCCTTTCTCTCTGTTCAGTTCACTTCTTTCACTCATTAACCTCGCACTTGTGTTCTGGTTTTGATTTTGTCAGCCAATTTACAAGATCATCTGGTCGGTAGCACGATAAATCGAAGGATACAGAACAAATAAACGGAAAAGAAAGGTACGCCTGAAAAGCCTGTAGACAAAGAAGAATTTCGAATGCAACTACAACGCTGACCGCAGTGTCGCTTAACGTCTTGAACGATCCAGGAGGCGAGTCTCTTGGATCACGTTACCAAACTGGACGGCGCATCAATCAGTATGGATATTTATGATATGACATTTGCCTAGGTATCTTTATCGAGATCAAGATAGTTAAAAAATCCCTCGATAAGAGGCACTCTCGGAGAAGACCAAAATGTCCCTAAGTGCGGGGGGTTGGGTAATTTATGGGGATACTGACGGAGAATCAAAAAAGTGTTCCTTATTCAGGGGTTTCACTGTAGTTACACATGACCGTTCGATCAGATCACGTTTGCAGAGCGAGTGTGCCCCCGATCGATATTTTGGATCAACACTCTCGTGCACAAAACCAATCTCGGTTCATTGTCATAGTGTCATATTTTTACCCTCTAGCGAGACAAACAACTTCACTTAATCGTTTTTACTCAGCATAGAATATTTTAACAATTGGACGGGAACAACAAGCGGTGGAGTGGGATGAGCCGAGAATGGGCAAGGGTCACACACGTGATCTCGATCAAGCTGTGGCCTGAAGGTGGGTGTAGTTTACGTGTGGTCGGGGGGGGGGGGGGGGGTGGAGGCCCAGGGCGCTTTAGTGCTTGCACAAGCTGTTTATCAGTGCACAACGGAGACGAATGATTACCGTTTCCGCTGTGGTCAGGATACAATGGTGCCTCCTGCCCCTCCTGACTGCCTATTTGCAAATCGAACGGGACGCTTCTGTCCCATTCACTGAGCGGGGCAGATTCAACAAAGTGTGAACACACAACGCTCGTGATAACTTTAATTGTCCGTGTTCGGCAATCGCATTACACTAGTAACGGGGCTTTTCTCATCTTGTATGGGATTCATCGAGTTGACCTTAAAGGACGTGTAACCGAAAAACAAAGTTTCCGTACCGATAAACCGAATGCACCAACAGAAACTGGTCTTTCAGGAAAGGAAATGTAGCAGAAAGCCAGAATAAAAGGCCCTAAGACGTGGATTGCAGAATCACTTACGTAATAAAACTGGTCATCGGAAGCTCAGGTGGACGAGATGAGGGGACGGTGCTGAATCATGACACATACATGGGTGGCGTAGGTCGTAACTCAGCAATTGCTCGATGGGGTTGGCAACTCCGAAGTCCAGGGCAAAAACTGTTGCGATGGTGTAGTTAGCCCTTGTTTATTTTGGTTTCTAGATTTGTGTGGGTGTGGACGAAAGAGTGACTAATTAACACCGACGAGTTCCTCGATCCGTAATGTTCCAGCCTGGCCTACTGATTTCCACCCAAAGACGACCACTTTAAAAATCCCTTATCTGGATTCCAACACCGTCTGGTTCTGAAGCTGGACTAAATTACACTCATCCCGAGACTTGCAAAACTCAAGTTGTGAAGCGATATAACTGAAGTAATTGGTTTTGCCAAATTTAACCGAAACAACAAGCCTCGAAAGTTTACCTCGCGACAGCCTGAAGAAAATTTTTCTCAAAATCTTGGACAAGATAGTATTCCCGTGCGTGTTACAACACGGTTCAGTAACAGCCGCGTCTGCAGCCTAATTGTCCATCACCTGTCCTTTATCGATTTATGATGTGGTTTATAGTTCACACACCAACCACCCCAGGTTGCTCGTATTTCCATTTGGCCAAAGCAGCACACAGCGTTCACAAAAAGTCTCCCCCTGCCCCTCCACCGGAACAGTGGTTGGGTGTAACAGATCTAACAAACCAGAAGTCAAACGAAGAAGAAGGCGGTGTGTGGTCAACCCAAATCTGGTTTGTTTGGACAACCGTACTCGGAGGAGTCGAGTGAAGGAGTTGAACAGAAAGATAGGTAGTTGAAATGAAGAGTTATAGTCATGGATAGAACAGTGATTAGATCAGGATTCTGTGGGTGTTGCATTTCGTATATGCATGCATAGATTCCCCAAATTACACACACACACACACACACACACACACACGCAAACACATGGTGGATGTGTGTACAGAACGCACCCGTTCGAAGTGGAACTGAACAGACATCACGAAAAAAATCACTTAAGCGTTCTGGATACCATACATTTTGGACAGACAGATTATTAGCTGAGAATATGCTTCGAGTTGTGCATACTTTTTTGGTCTTCATTTGACGGATACATCCGGTAGCTCGTTTGAGGTTCAGAGATCTGTCAAGCTGATGAGATTGACCAGATCGACTAGTTTGACAAGACGTCTTTGATTGAGGGGTGGGATGCATATCGCATCCAAATAAGATGAAATATCTCCCCCATCGCTCCTATTCACGTCTGCATATATAACAACCGCAGAAAAAAGTTCATGTTTTGTGGAGATATGTTGCTGCTCTCAGCGCCTTGGGTCATGCATAATAAAATAATAACGATGGTCGGGGGAATTATTTGTTCAAGGATAACTGAAATGAAAAGTCCTCACTTTCACTGGGATTTGAACCCATGACTAGAAAGTGGCGATGCCCATGTGACGTGTGTGTCCAATCAGTCGCAGCACTATTGGATTTGAGATAATCGCGCGTAGATCCTATTCGTGACCTGTTCAGCTCACACTGGCGGAGGGAATCTTTCAGGCTAGCTAACTGTGCGACACTCGCACCGTTTCCTAACTTCTTCCGTCAAGTCTGCAGTAAAACCCGAACGTGACAGTCAGTCAAAGGTAAAATATACTGGTGAATGGAAAATTCGGTATGTAGAGGGATGATGCAAGTGTCGGGAAAGCATTCGATTGTTGGGCTGCGTGTAAGGCAAAACATCTACCTGAATGAGAAATTCTCGTCTGATATTGTGAACTGACTGCCTTGAATCCAAGCGGAGGTGGATTTGTCGGGCGACATGTGTGGACAGGTTATCAACAAACTACGGATTTCGCCTCCCACATTTTCACAGCTCTCAGACACACTGCTCCGACGGAATTTCTCGAAGAATCAATTAAACTTTACAATGACGCTGAAACAGAGGTGTGACCTATTGAACTGACTCGGTGTGTGAAGATGCGTGTGCATACACCGTTGCACATACTTCCATTACTTGAGAGACTGGAATCGTGGCGATTGCATCCGGAAATTAGTAAGGAGAACAGAAACACGGATGCACGGGGGGAAGTGCATTCCAAAATTACCGTACGGCATGTATGAATATCAGAACAATAAGAATTTAAACGAACGAAATCTGTCAATCGATATGAGTCTTGTTCGGTGGAGTGGGGGCATCGCAGTATGGTTCATACAAGTATCGGATGCGCGCGTGTAAAGCGAATGGGAGAGGGATGAATCACGTGCGGATGTCCATCGCGCATAGACGAGCCTCGCAACATCATGCGACTGAGTAAACCACGCATTGGTAGCCAATACTATCCGGTTTGGCATGAGCTCCGTTAATATGAGGTTCTGTCATGGGAACAACTATGAACGCGCTACAAATGGCCACGAAATCGTTTCATTCGTTCCTAGTTTTAACCGCTTTGCCCCATCAAAGGCGCATTAGGATTGGTGGGGAAAAGGTCCGCAGTTTGGTGCATCCGCAACATGTAACGAATTGCACTCGTTTCAACAACAGCGATGGCAAAAAAGAATACCTATGACCGGAAAGAATTTGGCATCCGGGTGAACTTGTGTGGTTTTATACCTCAGTTCCTACTGGGGGGCGGTGGTGCACGCAAAAGTTGTCCAGGTATTGGAACGGTCGTTTTTGTATCGAAACAGTTCTGCTGGAAGCAATCTGTGTGATTCAAAACACATCTCTGAGCCGTGTGGTCCATCGTTGGTTGTTCATTTCATCAAGCTAAAGCCTCTTGAAGGCATGATAAATGATAGCTGCCAGTGCATTTACACTTAGAAATGTGCGTAGAAGATCGAAGAGTTTTGGATCCTAGGACGGAGCCTTGAGAGAGAGCTTTGCAACGGAAACCATCAGTGGTTGCCACGAGCGCAATCGATCACATTAACGACTTTTCCTCGCGCTTTAGTTGGCCACGTTAACTTAACACAACCGGAGTGTTAATCGGAGAACGGCGCCGACACTACTGGAGAGCGAAATATAGTGCGGTTGTTACCGAAGGCTGTGTCTGTGCCACAATGTTCAGATAAACTCATGCACCGTCAAGTTTTTCTGTCATAACTATAACAAATATACGATCTATCTGATTGATGCAAAGCATTTTACAAGCCAGCTGATGTCCAATATCAAAAGAGATTTCGGCGTGCATTGCAATAAACACACTAGTTGATTTTTTTGGAAAAAGGAGCTTGACATGATGGAGTTGCCAAAATGTGCGGCATATCTCACGTTCATCCTTCCGCCTGCGCTTTTTTATCATCTCTAACGGCTAGCTCCACCTTTGACGGTGTCCGTATTACCTTGGGTATGAGCATAATGTTCATCGATAAACCCGAATTCAGTTAGAGTGTACCTTCTTTCCTGTTGACAATTATTTGGACAAAGTTGTCTTTTCACTCTGAAGACAGACTCAAATCAGTCATACGATCTGCTGTCCGGGTACCCTGTTCCATGAGCGTTGACTTTGCAAAAAAAAATTTCGACGAAAAATGAATGCACAGGTTTTTCTCCAGGCTGGACAACCAGATACTCCACCGAGGTACAACCTTTCACAGAATTGACATCCGATCTTGGACCGCTTCTTGGATGATTCTGCACAAATCATGGTGTTCCGATGCAATTAATATCTTGACCTGTTTCTAATTCGCTTTTTCTCTTCATCGGATGCTGATGTACTGCTGCAATGCGAGTTTCAGAATTTCTATCAATTTTCGTCATCAAAGCGCGATTGCGAATTCCGAAGTTAATCCGATCGCGAATCAAGTCTACCTGAGGCAGGTACAGATATTGCACGGTCGGAACAACGCTCTTAATGGTAAAACTAAAGTTATTATTTTCGGCCCGCCAATTGAATAAGAGTACGTAGAATTCGGTGCATTTCTCGGTGCTATATTTTCCCATCACCACTGTCCCGATTGGTTTCATCTGGAAAACCTCGTGATTTGCAGTGCAACCGGTTCAGCAGTGTTTCGGAACAAATCCAACTTGATGATCTTCGACTCGTTTTTGATCACCGTGAGCGTTTGCGGATCTTTGTTCTGAGCTCAGCACAAACCCCAGCACGACAGAACAGTTGTCAATGATTCTGAACGCCAGTGGTGTTCGTACTGATCGGGAGCTCATGAAAGCTATAAGTCTCAGTTACAAACTTCAAACAAATTGTTTTAAGGCATGCAACGCCCAGATCTGCTCGTCGTTTAGCGATTTAACTCTTGCGATATGCTTCTGCTCGCGACTAGCTCCATGCATGTTCGAGACGAAACACCTATGAACAGTAGCCAAAGAGAATGGTAGATGCCTGGTTCGTAAACTAGCCCAGGGTATTCAAAATCGTCCAAGTCAATACGGAGGCGTACTCGAAGAATGAATTAAAACTACCGTCTGACGACGAGCCAACAACAGTTAGAATCACGAAAAGCACGGGAGAAACAACAACAACGCATGGCTAAAGACGGATCAGTATGTCCGCGCAAAGGACTCGACTTCAGTCTGAAAAGTGCATCCGCAAAGAAAAACAGCTAAACGTGAACAGACGCTAAAATCACACGCAGTTTTTGAAGGAAACAGTGTGAATTGAAACAAATCAGTGCTACCGATGTTACACACAGTCACTCAAAGCTCTCCAGGAGGCAGAATACAGAACATTAAAATACTCACTGAGAACAGAAATGTCATCAAACTGCTGGCTGACAGTACAAGAATCACATGCATCAAGCACAAAGCCGTTTATCGTGAAAGACATAGCAACCGAAAAACGGTACTGCCATTTACTCGACACGGACCCAAATACAAACCCGGGAAGGAGAACGGACAAAACCCTGAAGAAGTCACCGTTTATGCAAGGAGGAGAGCCAATGCATCGATCACCACACAGTTTCAAGGTACACAAGGGAAGTACTCTGCTTGAACTAAAGTTATCCTTATCCGAAAGCCTGACATGAAATTTGGCCAAAGGACTATAGAGATGGGTCAAATCATTACACAAACCGTATCCAACAATTCCTGAAAAAACTGAAAGATGATGAAGCATTGATTTTGCTTGACGTTACGGTGTTCTTTTAACTGATTCAGACCTTCATAAGGGAGCTTAGAGCACAAATTGGACAAACCATCGAAAACAATATATATATATATATATATATATATATATATATATATATATATATATATATATATATATATATATATATATATATATATATATTCCAACGACCTTAACCTAGTGGCAAGTAGAAGCATTCGTCCTAAGTACCAAGCTATTATTTGGACCCTCTTGTAGATTAACATACGGTCTTTTGCAGCGCAAGAAAGTCAACACTAGACAGATGGGACGAAAAAGGAACCAGGTTCACGACCCAGAATCTCCAATTTACAAATGAAGGCATTCATGAAAATCAATTAGCGGAAAAGACGTATGGTCAAGTTTTTGAATTTATTAGTGGTCATAAAAGTAAGAAGTCAAATTTCGAAATAGTCACAAAAGGCCGAAAGTTCACTTTTCCATAATCAATAAGCATAAAATATCAAAAATCATAAGAACAGAAACGAACACGGCAACTATCATTCGCACAATGATCATGATGTCACCCCGACTGTCAATAAGAAGTTACACGAACGGACTATCGCTACCACCATTATTAATAAAACCACAAAGAGGGTGCAGAGGTTGGACAAAGTCAGTAGTAGTCTTAAGTAAGCGTACAACACAGCCAGGCTTTGCTCCTCACTTACCTTGGGCCAAAATATATGCACGTGGACGTCGGTAACCGTGTACCCAATTCGCATGTAGGTACGTGCCATCGGACAGAGCAACTGCGGTTGCATCTAAGCACGGAACATCAAGGTATCGATTGCGGCGACGATTTTCCAGTAATCTGTATGCCCAACGTAGGACAAGAACAGAAAAATCAGTGGGTCTCATGACTGTGATTAAGTGGGCATACAGGAGACTAGTTACTGATCTTCATTCACAGCTAGATACGCCTTTATTATAAACAATAAAAGATGTACCACATTTAGATTTACATTCCATCTTATTATCATGATTGAAAGCAATTAGAGAGTATTATACTTGACAGTGATTTATTAAACCGTGTATCCATCTCACAGCTAAAAACCCCAGTCAGAAAACAAGAAGTTAGGCACATGAAAGTAGTAACAGGAGAACAAATCATAGTATGAAGCAGAAGCATGTGAATACAAAAACGTCACAGGTCGCGTTGAGTAGGCGAACCTCTTGAACTTTACCAAGGAAGCCATCACGAAGAGACCGGGCTTTGATGTGAGGTTATGACCTGTGAGCCTCTGAGAATTAAACAGTTATGCAGAATGGCTTTTTCAATCCGAAGATGCAATCATGCATGACACGTCAATAGGTAGAAGCCAGACGAAACGCCCATACAAGATGCCACTTTTGTGATCACTCTTCACATACCAGATACAATCTGCCTCTCGCTTTATTCTTTGCGTATTGGGTGATCCGGTGTCTAGTGTTCGTAGTCAGACTGGCAATGAGATCACTTTGAGCATCGGACGTGAGCATGCACCGCTAGACTGGATTCCAGTCAGCAATGAGCATGTGTGCAGTTCGATTGGACGGTTCTGTACGTGTTCGGAGCAATAGACTGGAGCGTCAGTGTTTGTTCGTTGTGTCTGTGTGTGTCCACTGACGGCCACTCCTCTGAGACCAAGGACGAATTCGACAAGATTTATTTCAGCTGTTTTGAAGCGTGCGTTAAACGGATGTGTTAGTCATAGGCAGGCGGGGGGAGAGGGGGGGGGGGGGGTCAACAACCGAGTTGACTGTGTGGGGGATTCCGAAAGCCACATAGGAGTCCAGTTTGCTATCCCTGCCGATCGCACTGACAACGATGATCGTCACCCGGCTGTGCTCTGGGCACAGAATATTTCCGGCGAGTGTGAAGTTGAGCCAGAAAAAGATGCACAGCCCCACGCACCCTCCGTTGGCTTTAGGATGCTGAATACAGACTAATCATACTGTCATTGGTCACCGCTGGCGTGGATCAATCGAACACTGTCGTTTATGTTGGTCTATGTCTGCAGATTCAGATCACATCCCAATACGTGCTCGCTTCTCTTTACGTCTCATCTGTGGTCGCCCCAACGATAAACCCATCAGGCCAACACACCTGGTCTTAGATCACACTGCACGATCTGCTTTCCACGTACAGATGTCTACACGGTTATTCATGCAACCGGATGTCCACGACCCACGTGAACGCCCACAACAGATAAAGGAAGTCTACACACCGCTTCCAATATCACACACGACTCCAGTTCATGTAAGCCACACATGATGGATATCTTCGACATCAGTTCCTGTTAGATCCTAGCAGATCCCTCCCTCCTCGTATCACATTTAATAACGTGCACAAATCCCTGAGATGCCAACTGAGTCGGAGTCTGGAAAATGAACACGAACAGTGCTGGTTTGCGAAATGTAGGAGAATGAAGAAGACTGATTTCATTGGCAATGGTCACAGCTTTGACCGTTGGATTAGAAATACTGGATCACGGAGACCCGGTGCACATCAGTTATCCAACGAATCCGACGGCTCACTGATTCACTCTCAGGAACATTCGACGCAGCACTTCAAGGAACAGCTCAGTTGGCCCAATTTTACAGTGAAACTTCCGAATATACCTGCAAGAAAAACGATGCTCGCAGATATCACTCCTCCATCAGAAATGGAGCTTATTCGAGAAAAAAGGTACTTGAAAGGGTACAAAACCGATGGACTGGATAGGTCGCCTCCATCTTTTTTCAACGACCGTCGCAAATATTTCATTTCGGACTTGACAAAACTCCTCAGTCATCTAGGGCGCCGGTGTGATATCCGATTGTCGATCAAAGGTCGAATTTACATCGCGGTAGATAGATCTATTCTTTTTTACGGTTCAGAAACATTGCCGGTAATAAAAGAAGATAGGCAAAAACTGTCGCTATTTGAGCACCGACGTCTCCGTAGTACTGCTCGAATATGGTGGAAACATCGCGTCAGCAATGCTCAGGTTAGGTGAAAGATGCTGCGAATCAGAGACCAGTCACTGAAACAGGTACTGAATCTAAACAGGTTGAGGTGACTGAGACATGTATTACGCATGTCCACCGACAGGCTTCCTCGATATACGCTGTTCACCGAGGTCGATAGTGGTTAGAAGGTAGATTGAGGTATTCCGTCCATGACATGGCAAAAAGGTATGAAAACTTTGACAAGTGGACTTAGCCAATTAGGACGCGTGAGACTTCTGGGTTGGGGTCCATGAAACTCACCCATCAGACGATATGAGCAGGTGTTGCAACTAGTGGCGTAGTTGCATCCGAGCTCTCTCGTTATCTTCGTGATTTCCGTCCAATGCTCTTGTTGACGGCTCGGTCTCACTTTATGCTTCCATTCATTTCGCCCTCAAAGGGACGATGGTGTGGGGTAGCAAACTAAGCCGGTGCAGAGGAGTCCGAGGTTGATGGGTAAATTGGCTGAACGAAATTACTCAGAATGCGTAACACTGTTTTGATGACCAAGTTCACTGGTCAGAATGTTCACACTTTTTTCTGAATCGGAACAGGTTGGGGTGATTGGGACATGTGTTACGCATGCGCACCGGTAGAATTCCTCGACGTACGCTGTTCTTTGAGGCAGATAGTGGTTGGAAGGTAGATTGAGGTGGTCAGTCTATGACATGGCAAAAAGGTATGAAAACCTTGGCAAGTGGACTTGGCCACGTGGGACGTGTTAGACTTTCAGGTTGGGGTCCACGTGATCCGCCTGCCAAATGATTGGGGACACTAAGTGATATGACTAGGTGTCGCAGTCAATGGCGCAGTTGCATTCCGACTCTTTCCTTGTGTTCGCGATTTCCGTCTTTTTCTTTGCCGTTTACTGGACGATGCTGGAAGGCAGCAACCGGAACCAGAGCGCAGAAATGCGAGGTTACTGGTTGAATAAACTGAAACCGAGACATTTCTTTTCCTGTCATGTTGGTCAATATTGCCGTTTCAATCTCTACCGACCTCAACGAACATTGCACAATGGGGAAGTGAGAGAAACACTAGGGGGATAACGTGGTACAACACAACACATTGCTCTTAATTCGTAGACAAGGTGTGGAGAAGACAGTATAGTTGTGACTGATGATTTGAGATTCTAATAAGATGTTACACTACAGATCGGTTTTCTACAAAAGCATCATTATTTTCTGTTTAGTCGCGTGGCCCAAAAAGCGGCCAAATTTCGTACTACATCGAAAGTATTCTCGAGAGCAATCAACAAGTATGAAATTAGAGCGAGACAAATCATCAACTCCTTTTCACTCTTTACATCGAAAAAGCCCATTTAGGAGCCAAAACTTAATAGATTCATCAAACCATCGTTTGTGGTTCATTTCACTGCATACATGTATGTCCCAAGTTGCATCGGATGTCAAGCGGAATCTCTTAGTTCAGCTGATGTATCTCCAAACACTGTCTAATCACCATATTTCAGACAGTGAATGGTTGAGTAGCGTGGCAGCAGAAGGTTGACTTTCACCCACGAGTGAAAGATCATGACCGAAGATGGTTGTTGAATGGTAAAAGCACGTTTATCTCCTCGGAGGTACGGGATTCGAACCCTAACACCCCCGTTCTCGTTCGTGATAGACAGTTACTTGCGGCCACCGAACGATTTATTACCGCGCTTGACCTATTGGAGCCTAACGCGGCTCCTCGTTAGTGGTCTTAGGGTCAAACCCCCGGTTAAACTCAAAATGCAGTGAACCCACAGGCTCGTGGAATTGGTCCCTACTATTGTACTCATGCACAACCATGCAATAGACAAATCGAACAATAAAAAAGGATATGTCTCCATCATATTTCCGAATCTTACCCACATATATTTACATGGTAAATTGCAGCAGATTCTATATCTAGGTTCCTACATCAGGTTTTGTTCAATCAACCAATAATTGGTTGATTTGTTATTCGTGGAAATAGACAGACCATGCCTCACTCTGGCGCTCTTCCACTCAATTTCCCGAGGAGAAACATAGAGAGAAGTGATATGCATTACGCCGTCTTGAAATAAAGCATAGTAGACTTCGTTGGTTGGGCACGTGTTACGTATGTCAAACACACGTCTACCGTACCGTGTCCTATTCTCCGTTCCTCCTAGGGAGTGGAAGAGACCACATGGAGGTCAACAGATGACGTGGCAGCGAGGAATGAGAAAATGTACAGCAGACTTAAGAAAAGTAGGTGCTTCACGTCTTCGTGGTTGGGGTCCAAAAGATCCGTCTACCAGTTGACTGGAGACACTGAAGGATATGGCAGCGAACCGCCAACAGTGGCGATAGTGTTGTCACTTTCTATCGAATCAGAATGACTGATCGATGTGCGTTTGTACAGTTAGACTGTGTATTCCGTGTGTTGACTGTTAGGGCGTTGTCTCCTTTTCCCACCCGCGTAGGTCAACTCCCTGTCCATCTTGTATATTCATACTTTCTAATTCAACGGGCAACATGTTGAGAAAGGCAGTGGTCAGTGGGGTTTGCCCTACTGTTTAACGCTGTACGATGATGATGATGATGATGATGAAATAAAGCATGGTGCCAACGCAGCAACAACAATCACGAAAACAGGGGAAAAGAAACAGTTAGTAAAAAATTAACACATACGGAGAAGTGGAATAGAAGGTAACTAAAAAATTTCCACACACGGGGATCGATCAGTTTAATCCTGGAACTGAAGACCAAGAGATCATGGAAAACCAGTGGGGAACGAATATTTAGTCAGATGAATTTCCATTCAGCAGCACGGGGGATTAACGGAAAATCGCTGTGACCAGGGTGTGTAATCACGTATGACAGTTGGATTATCGGCCTAACAGCAAACAGCCGATTGCAAGCACAAATCACAATTAAGACAGATTACGTTAGTCACACACACACACACACACCACAACAGGCAAAGACTGAACACTGTCCCTGATTTTTCAATGCTAAGTAAAATATTTCTTCAGTTTGTCTCGCATCAAGGTGGGGTGTGTGGACTATACGCAATTTTGCAATTAGCCTACAGCAGTAGAGTATGGCTATTTCAATAATTTTATCTGTCAACTTCACGTACACACACACACACACACGAATTATTCACATTATGTCCAACTTTCACTATTAAAATGACACGAAACGGTCACTGAATTCTAGCAGTCGGTATAATTTTCAACTTATGTATTAGTTGGTCGATCGAGGCGCGAAAACGGTCAAGGCCACTAAAATGAAGACATTTTATGTTACCTTGAAGGGAAGTGAGCTACTAAACCTCAGTTCTGGCCTCGTTGCATATGCCAGTAATTACAGTCAAAATGATGCATAAGGTTTTTATGATATTCCAATGGTGTTGGTGCATTCACACCGAAATGGATTTTTAATCTAGGGATATTCTGAGTTGTCACACCACACATGTACGACAATGAACGTCATCCGCTAAGTGTTCCTCTCTCCCAAATGATGGAACGCATCGAAACCATAAATAAATCTCTGGTCTCATGGTTCAGCACAAAACCGACAGAAACAACGTCACATTCATCGGAAAAACTTTCTGCAGCCTAATCCGAGTAGACTCAATAGAATTATATCATCAGCATATGCAGACAGTTGTGATGTGAACACTTGTTATCATCCTTAGAAAATTGTGGGTTCCATTTTCTTTATCCAAGAAGCAGTTCTGATGAGTTAGCACGAGCCATTTTCAAGAAGTTACAGATATTTGATTTTACAATGAATTTCCAGTTCGAAAACTGTTTTATATTGTTCTTAGTTGTAGTGGAAATTAAATTCAATAAACATCATGTGAACGTGATAATAACTGGTTAGTTTGTTCTGATACTAACTTTTCCTACACTACACACGCACCTAATTCGACGTTATCTCAGCTTTTTACCTGGTTCAGTCACTCACAAGAAACAGTTGACTTGTAATAGTACGAAGTCAATTACCACTTTCATTGTTCTGGTCGTTTCAATCTGTCAGATGAAACACCATAACCACACACGAACCGCGTAACCTTTAGAACACTGTCGCAAAAACCTTCAGCCCAGCTAACAGATAACTCATTCCAGTATCGTATCTGTAAAAATACGATTAAGAATCATTGAAAACAGTGGTTCGCTTACCTGGATTGTTGTCTTTATTGTACCTTATAAGAATCGCTATTGCTCTTTCACCGTCTCAATAGGGCTACCAGAGTGTGCGTTGGTATTATATAATTCACAACACCCAACAGGTCTTAGGAACCCCCGGTTTCCAAATATTTCAGCAGCGTCAGAGAAAAAAAAAACAATTCTTCCCATTTTGCTAGAATAATTCATCTCAATGAAAAACACGCCAAAGAATTTCTATCTGTGGAAGAAAGGACAATGTGCGCGTCAGCTGACCCAACTTTCCTCTTAGGGACGCATAGCGGAAGCAAAATATCTAGAGGTATATTACGGTGGGAGGGGTCAGCTTGTCTCACTGGGAAGATACGGATCATCAAAACCAAAGAAACTGCTCCTTTTACGGTTTGCAAAGGGTTAAACGGAATCATATTCAACTATGAGACAGATTACCTGAAATAAAACATAATGAGCAACTTTGGAGTCCCGGCTTACATAAACGGTCTTATCACGGCAAGCCCTTCGATTTAGACCAATCCGAATTGACCGTAAACAATTGAGAGAGGTAGAAAAATTGGATACTCGCAGTGAACCACTTACGAAAATCGATCACACGTTCCTTGTAACGGTCGGTCTTTGAACATGACTTCGAACTCGACAACCAAACCCATGGTGCCTAGACTACGAAAACGTTCGATAAATTCCGGCACAGCCAGTCGAGTCGGCGAGTTTGCATCGGTTACGTTCGGTTGTGCGGAATCAATAGAGGGTGAGGGTGTGGTGTCTAGGCGGCGTACTCCATTGTTATTACTGTTATTGCTTCGTGCCCGTAACGATTTCGAAACTCGGAAGGAGCGTTGATTGGTAGCCGAACTTGGACCATGATTCATTGACATCTGACGTAACAGGGTCGGATCATTCACTGTGTACATGGAAGTCAGCATACAATTTTGAGCCCGATCCATATGCGTCCGTACAGAGGTGCCAAACGGGTCGGGAGTTCCGTTCTGCGTTTTCTCGTTAATGAGGCTTCCGTGGGATGGACTAACCGAGTGATCTTCAGAAGATCGACGCGTGCGCGTAGGATACTTTAGGGAACCACTATAGCCGAGATTCGTGGCAGTCAGACTGGTGTAAGTTGAGTTGGACGACGCAGTGGATTCAGTTGAAGGGAGACCAGAAACTCGATCACATTGGAGCACATCACAACCGGTTTGGGTAAGACTACGATAGACCGGTGGTGGGGAGGTGAAGTAATCATCCGGGATTCGATCTTCATGTCCGCTCTTGTTCAAGCATGTTCGAAGCCAGTCAAAATGGCGATGTTGAGTGAGCTGATCAAACCATCTCTCGACCAGCACCGGGGGTAAATGGACATGTAGTTCGTCTAGATCCACAGTAAAGATCTGTTGATGGAAAAAAATGGAGCCAAAGTCAAAATAATGATGCACGCCCGGAGGAAAATGAAGTGAGTCAGATATTGTCCCTTTGAGAGTTGATGGGCAGATTCAAAATTACATTTGCGTACCGACTGAGAGACAAATGATACACTGAATAACGATGTGGCAGAACTGTTAGAAATTTTTCATGCGTGTTTCAAAACAGATTTTGATAATCACCGGACTTCGCGCATCACAACAAATCCAGCGCACGGGTTAGGTGAAAGACAGACGAAAGAAAGGAGCGGTGAGGAGACTGGAAGGAGTGGCAGGATACTCGAACCGCAACGAAGTCACTGTGACCTGTTGATGGACCAACTGACACACAAGACAATAAGAACACTTTTCCAAACAACGAGGCACTGCACCACTAGACTATAATGACGGTTGGCAAAAAAGACGAATGATACTCGTAAAGGATACTACATCAAATCGATATTTACATTTGGAAGGAGCAAAGTGTATACCATATCTGGATACATAAATCGCCAAGCGGTTCAAAGCATGTTTTATTGTCTGTGCATTGTCACTCAGCAAGGCGATATCATTGGCGTATTTTGAGTTAAAAACTGTTCCCTGGGGGAGTTCAACCACAACGTTTGGAAGATCAGACAAGGCAACCTGTAGAACACTTTCCATAGCAAAGTTGAAAAGGAAAGAGGGCACAGGGTAATCTTGTCGTACTACACTGGATATGGCAAAAGCTAGCCTAAGGCCCTGATCCAGCCTGAGGTGTGACGACACAATTCTTTGAGGATTGGATGTAATTGTCAGGTAATCCATTGGTCAGCAAACAATTCTATTGTGCAGTCTCTTTGACAGAATCCAATGCCGCGCGAATGTCCAGGAACACGATGATCATGGGTCTTTGGAAGGCATGACGGTGCTCTAGCAGCTGACGGAGGGTGAAGATTTGATCGTACATCCACGACCGGCACGAAATCCAACTTGCTCGTCGCGAGTCTCCTCTTCCTACGATTGTTACAACCTGCGAAGTATGAAAGACGCAAGCAACTTCGACGCTTTTGGGATAAGGCATATATCTTTACGGTTACCGCAGTCACTGTCTGGAACTTCTTAAAGATGGGAACAACAAGTGGTTCCCCCAGGATATGGGGACCTGATTAGTATTCCAAACCTTCGAAAACAAAACATGAAATTCCCTAACGAGCTGCACCCGACCATGTTTAAAAAGGACTGGGGAAAGCCATCAGAGCGAGATGTTCTAAATCTCCCATCACGACGAGACTGCACATTGACGTGGTGTGATGGCTTGCGCGCCTCTATGACCCAAAGAGCTATACAGGATGGCTTCCTTAAGCCGGAGATGCAATCATACCTGACAGGTCAATGGGTAGAGGTCAGACGAAGTCCAGTCTCCTGGTCCTCCAGGTTGGGGGTTGATTTGAGCTGGCAACTCAGTCGGAAAAACCAGTGGAAGAATAATTGATCCAAGCAAATGGGCTTCCACTAAGCCATCCCGCTGCCTTGCGGATAGGTTCTTGTCAGAACTAAAGGCTTTGGATGAGGACCCTGATCGTTCTCCTGCTTTGTGGCTGGACACCCTAGCAGTACCCGTCCAACATCTCCCATGAACTGCATGACTACAAAGAATTCCATACTGCATCGGTCGTCGCGCAGGCTAATCAGGACCGCGCTGCCCATCGCATCGAGCGGGGTGGGTAGTGATAAGTGTGCTACTGCTCAGAGTTCCCTCTCTGTTATTCAACCTTTGTCTTCTGTCCCTAACCATCCCTCTTTGCCCCATCTATCCACCCATAATGCTCCCATTGATAACACGGTCGATACTCGCAACGATTCACTGTCAAATAGTATCGGGAATAATCCTCTGACTGGTAACTCACATTTTCTCAAGCCCCGTCAGCCTCTGAATCTCGGCTCCTTCAACGTGCGTACACTCATGCAGGCCGGTCAGCAGGCGTGCCTAGCCCTCACAATGAACTCTCTGAAGATTGATGTTTGCTGCTTAAGCGAAACGCGTATCCAGGATTCTAGCAATGTAATTCAGCTAACTGCTCCAGGTATCTCATCGAGGTATATTCTGCGCACCTCAGGAGACGAAGCAGCTAGAGCTGTGGGTCAACGTGGTGTAGGAATTGTCTTGACTGACAAGGCTGAAGCTGCCCTATTACACTGGATCCCTGTTAACAGTCGTTTATGTGCTGTGAGACTCCAAGGGTCAGTCGGCGTTCGAAAGGATAGTTGTGTTAAACGCAATTTGTTCGTGATCTCGGCGTACGCCCCAACGGACTGCAGCTCAGACTTGCAGAAAGATGAGTTCTATGATGCCCTCGCCACTCTCGTTCGCCGCAGTAAAGGTTCTGACATTGTAGTGCTAGCTGGTGACTTCAATGCACAAGTTGGCAAACTTAGTGTGTCAGAAGCCTGTTTAGGTGGGCGTTGTGCTTTACCTGCTGAGCGTACAGATAACGGGGATAGGCTTCTCCAATTTTGTGCAGACAATCGATTGTTCTTGTCTAGCACAAATTTCCGACACAGCTCGCGTCGCACAGCGACATGGCGCTCTAACTCTACAGGTACTTTTAGTCAAATTGACCATATCGCCGTAAGCTACCGATGGCGCAGTTCTGTTCAGAACTGTAGATCTTACTGGTCTACGTACGTAGAGTCGGACCATGCATTAGTTTTAATGCGATTATCTCTCCAGCTCCATGGCCATCTTCGCAAACCGCAAACCGGATAAGCCGTGCAACGTTTGTGTGATCCAGACGTTTGCACCCGTTATGAGCAGAAGTTAGCACATGAGCTAGGATCCACGGAGAACAGTAATGTAGATGAGCATTGGTCTCATATCAAACAGGCGATGCACGTTGCAGCAGGTTTTGCCTGTGGTCCTGGATCCGTTGTCCATCAAAGACACTGGATCTCGCAAGAGTCGCTGAGTATAATGGAGAAAAAACGTCAGCTTTCGAACCGTAAGGAGATGAATAAGATGCGGAGAAAGCTGCAAAGACAAGTTACGAAACGCCTCAGGAATTATCGCGAAAATTGGTGGGTCAAGGTAGCCGAAGAAATGGAAGTGGCAGCTGCTTCAGGTAACAGTCAAAGACTGTTCAAACTTATTCGTGACACCGGTGGACGGCGAACTGAGGTCAGTGAAACGATTTGCAATAGGAATGGAGAACCCATCCATAACAAACAGCAAAGGCTTGACCGATGGGCCGAGTACTTCAAGGAACAGTTTTGCTGGCCGCACGCTAGTGTAGTTACTCCCGTGTCAACAACTGTGACTCCTTGGGTGGTATCACTTGAGCCCCCATCAGAAGTAGAAGTAGAGTCATGTATTCGATTACTAAGGCGGGGGAAAGCGGCAGGTCCCGACGAACTTCCCCCAGTTCTTTTCAAACTGGGTGGTGAGGCGTTGATAAAATCACTAACCGCCTTGCTCCGTGACATTTGGAAGGAGGAGCGTATTCCGTTAATATGGAGCGAGTCATTGATTGTTCCCATCTTCAAGAAGGGAATACGCAATGACTGTAGTAATCATCGTGGGATTAGCCTAATCCCGATAGTCACCAAAGTATTAGCTTCGATTTTCCTGCACCGTCTTACACCGGCTCGCGAGAGGAATGTCCGCGAACAGCAGGCTGGATTCCGCCCAGGTCGAGGATGCATCGACCAGATTTTTACTCTTCGCCGACTACTTGAAACGCGTCACACGCACCGCCGACCGACAATAATGCTTTTCTTAGACCTAAAACGCGCCTTCGATTCAGTTGATCGAACATCGCTTTTCAGTACTCTTCATCGAAAAGGTATGCCCCAGAAGTTCGTGAACCTAATGAGATCATTGTATTCTCATACTTCTGGCCGCGTAAGGGTCTACGGCGAACTATCCGGTCGGTTCGAAACGACCAGTGGTGTTCGGCAAGGATGCCCTTTGTCTCCATTCCTTTTTATCTTCGTCATGGACGAAATAATGGAGAGTGCGCTGCAGAATCTTCAGGATGTAGGGGTCGAACTAGGAGATAGTGAAAAGCTATGTGACTTAGATTACGCAGACGACGTTGTCTGCTTGTTCGAATCCACGGAACATGCTCAGCGTGCACTAGATAATCTCGCAAGAGCTGTAGCTCCATTCGGCATGCGCTTTGCACCTTCAAAGTGCAAGGTGATGTTACAAGACTGGACGTCAACGATTCCGAGCTTGATGCTCGATGGGGAGGTGCTGTCAGTTGTCGACCACTTCACCTACCTCGGTAGCTGCGTGACGACGGATGGGAGCATGGTAGTGGAGGTGAGTACGCGGATATCCAAAGCTCGAGCGGCGTACGCTGGACTGAAGCACTTGTGGCGCCGATCCGATATTTCACTGAAGTTGAAAGGTCGTGTATACTGTGCCACTGTGCGTTCAGTTTTGTTGTATGGTTGCGAAACTTGGAGTCTGCGTGCTGAAGATATTCGTCGTCTTGAGGTTTTCGACCATCGATGTTTACGTAGTATCGCTAGGATTGGGTGGAATAGCCGAGTAAGCAACGATGAGGTAAGAAAGCGAGTATTGGGTACTAATTCAGAGAACGTTTTGTCACAGCGTATCCAACTTAGTAGACTTCGTTGGTTGGGACACGTGTTACGTATGGCAAACACACGTCTACCGTACCGTGTCCTATTCTCCGCCCCTCCTAGGGAGTGGAAGAGACCACGTGGAGGTCAACAGATGACGTGGCAGCGAGGAATGAGAAAATGTACGGCAGACTTAGGAAAAGTAGGTGCTTCACGTCTTCGTGGTTGGGGTCCAAAAGATCCGTCTACCAGTTGGCTGGAGACACTGAAGGATATGGCTGCGAACCGCGAACAATGGAGATCGTGTTGTCACTTTCTATCGAATCAGAATGTTTGATCGGTGTACGTTTGTACAGTTAGACTGTGTATTCCGTGTGTTGGCTACTAGGGCATTCTTTTCTTTTCCCACCCATGTAGGTCCACTCCCTCTCCATCTTGTATATTCATACTTTTTAATTCAACGTGCAACATGGTGAGAAAGGCAGTGGTCAGTGGGGCTTGCCCTACTGTTTAACGCTGTACGATGATGATGATGATGATGTTCTAAATCTCGAATTTTTCTAAGGAGCTCCGGCTCGGTAGAAGGATCTGTTGGAACAGATCACGGGACGTGTTCCGGAAAAGTAAAGGGATATGCTGACACCGAGGGCCAACTAAACTGTATCTGAAAGTGCTCCACCTATCGTTCGATGCTGTTGTTAATTAAGGAACCGTCAACTTCACAGATCAGTTCAATCATGCTTAGTGGCTGCCTGCTGGTGACTCAGATGAAATAAAACAGTCTGCCGGAATTTCCAATGGCGGTAGCAGGTTCTATCTCAGATGCACATGGTGACCACCAGATCTCGCGGTTCAAACGACGACTTGTATACAATGCACGTTTCGTTACGGGTCGTGTTTAATTGTACTTGCTTCCAGTCGGAATTGACTGGCGTGTGTCGAGAAGGCGCAGAGTTTCAACGAAAATCCAGAATCTTGGGGCACAACGAGATATGCCTAAACTTATTAGGCCGGCGGAATGCTAGGCGTTCTTGATACGCGACTAGTGCTGGTTAATGTCATCAGGTGGGGATATATCCAGCTATTCAGTTAGCGCGTTTTGGAAGATGGACAGAAGAAATGAACTGAGAATTTTATCGCGCTCTAATCGTCGTTGCAGATTGCATTCGGAACGCCCACCAAAACAAATGGCCAGTTTGGTGTAAACTAGTGCGTGTTTGTAGTCAATAGGGGAGCTCCAGTACGAACGGCAGTTTTGTATGCAGCCTCGCCATTTGTGGCTTATTGCAAAATGGCCGATCTGGGTCCATTGCCAACTCGAAGAGGGCGGACGCCACGAAGCGTACCGGCGGTTAAAGTGAGGTAAAGGCGATGGTCACAGAAGAGCCAAAAACCATTCCCCGTCTTCCGAATGACAAAAATTGAGCTTAAAAGGGCCCCGTTTGATGACGGCCGACCTACTCTAGCACTCATATTTCCTGCCAAAACCGCGACATCTGCACCGCTCGACTTGAGTAAATAGTCGTGTAGTTTCTGATAGAAAACCTCTTCAATTGCGTCTGGACTGCAGTCGGTGGGCTTGCTCGCCGAACCGACGAATAAGTTGCGTTCATCAGGACGGCGACTGCTCACTTTGCACGAAACTCAAAGTTTCACTGCACACAACCGACCGGGATCCAACCCAGAAAGCACCGCTTCAACGCTTTCACTGAGAGCAATGCCAACATCAACAGGACCAGAAGCCATAGCCTCACGATCCTTAGAGTAGCGTAAGTGAAACTTCACAGAAGGATTTGATGGGCGGGGGAGGGGGAAGCAATTGGATGGTAGAACTGGAGTCTGTTGGGCGCAACACATTGATGGAAAGGGATTCACGCGTACGAGAGAAACCCGCCTGTTGTCCCATACGCACCAGAATTCGCACGTTGAATGTAACTAATGTGAATGAACATCGAAGACGAAGAAGGGCACTGTAAGGGTATTTGCTGACGCATCGAGAGACGGCCTAGTTTCGTTTACAGACTACACGTATTCGTGTCCAAAATCGGTGGCAAAGCTGAGGCCAGCGAAGCGGGTCGACGGTTCAGTCAGTTCGTGACGAAACCGGGCCAAACTATCCAATCAGCCGTGAACAATCGCCCTTACCGAACCGAGCGGAGTCAACAAATCAGCGGCCAAGAGTTGTTTTAATCGAACGGGAGGGAGAGCAACCAATCAGCAGCCAGCAGTTGTTTTAACCGATCGTAAAGCGATCAGCCAATCGGAGACTTCAACCACATGGCCATTCAGAAAACCCGGTTCGGGGAAGAGCTCTGTACCATGACTTTGATTTCGACCAGCCAGTGATCTATAAAAACGGTTCGTTTTGCACAATAAACAAGATGGTTCGGAGGCAGAGGAGTTTTCTTACTAGAGCTAGTGAAACGGAACAAAACAGGCATCAGCCGGTGAGATTCGCAATTTAGTCGAGGAAAGACGAGAGAAAACAGGATATTCGCCGGTGGCACTACGACTGGTACGGTCAACTGAATTTTTCACGGTGTGTGATGAAGGAAAATAATGTCGAAGTGGAGTAGGGATACAAAGAGAGTTTTTGTGTACAATGTGAGAGAGCGTTCATGCGTACGCATGAGGGGACAGACTGTCCCTGATTGTTTACGCTGTGTACTGTTGTGCTACTAGATTACCCGGTCCAGAATAGGTCTTTTTATTCGAGGATGCACCTCTAGGCTTGAGTGTAGCCAAACACATCTTGCAAGGCAACAACGTCGGTTGGGACGAGCCGGTGGGCAGTTGTATGGTTTATTCGCCTCGTCTGGAAAACCTCGTCGGTTAAGTGGAACACAAAGAGCTATAATCTCAGTGGCGGGCCACACTCGCCAGGTCACAGTGCCGTCAGCAGATATGTGGTATTTTAGAGCGGAGAATGCAAGTGAAGCAGAAATCCTACCATATCATCGGGCACTGCCGCTGATCTGGTGAGTAGATCTAATTTACGGTTAATCAGCGGAGTGCCCGTCCTCCTATCCACGGCCGGTAGCATACAGCTCTGCTCGTTCCGAATTGGACAACCGAAGTCTGAAATTCGATCAACTATTATTTATTTCAGGGGTAAAGAATGATTAGAAAACGATAGATGGGTCTGAATTAGACAGATGAAAAACCTCAATCTGATGTGTGAACTTCATAATTTATCGTTAAACTATCCTCTATAGTTTCAACTATCCCGGTATAAAGTGGTTTCATCTGTCGATCATTTAATTCTCATCAAAAAGCACACGCTTTTTGCATGAAAAAATACTCCAATAGTTTAGAATAATTGGCCTACATTGATACGCCATGTATCACCAGGCAGACTGTCATTTTACACTAAACTGGAAGTTAAAACTAATCGGGATTCGTTCGTTCTTTCGTCTTGTTGATCCCAGTTCTAATTCTTCTTTCCCTAGTCGATCGATACACAACTGTTCGGTGTTAACGATGGTAACACCTTGGGGGTAAGGGCTCAAATCAGTCAAGTTAAGACCACACAATCACATGAAACCGTGGTTCATGGATTATACAAAACTTCTTCACGATTAGGAAAGGAAGGATAGAGGAATCAATCAGCTTGTGAAAAATGTTTATCGACAGCTGACCAGTGGAGCAACAGATAAGATTAATCGAACTTGTTAGGGGGAAACAACAAGTGACAAAATATTTTTGATCTCGAAAATAAAAACAATAACAACTAAGCGCTTCAGATTTATCAGTACAACCACCCGGTCGGAAGCGGAATAAATCGAAGCACTGGGAACGACAAGACGGTGTGGAGTAGTGCACAAGGGAGAGAGTGCGCATTAGTTGGACGAGGAAAGAATTCGAACACAAGAGTACCACTAGGTGACCGTAAAGTTTAACCGTATTGCTTGATGTTTACCGACATCAAGTGGGCGGACGTCGTTTAGTCATCCCTCGCGCCTCCTAGATTAGTGTCCCGTCTGTGTACAGATATAGGCTGCTATTCTCACATGAGGATGAGACCACTTCTAGGATCACCTGGATAAAAGCATTGCAATATTCGCAAACAAGTTATTGGATTCAGCAGTTGCCTCAACAAAATGAATAATAAATATATTTTCTTCGCATCTTGTTCGATGGGAGACAGCGACAGAAAACCTACTGGCCGACTGAATCATGGAATGTAATGATCAGGCTTACGGAAAGTGAGTGAATTCCAAGACCTATCGCAGTTTAAAGAAGCTGCCGTGTATGCAATTCCCACCAGCACTGAACTTGGTATCATAACGTATGTTTTGCTAGTGGGCATTCGATAATCGGTGCAAATGATCTTTGTAAGCAATCCAGAGACGATACGTACCAAACTAGTTCACTTATGGTTCAGTGGCTGATGTGGGAAATGAAAGTTAAAAACATGCGGTAAAGCGTGGCAAACAATGAAGAGCCATCATCGGGACACCCATGCAACAGAGGAAACCAATAGCATCGAGAAACAAGCGGATCAGAGTGGAAACTAGGCTGACATGAAGACGAATCAGACTAACAGCTTTAGGGTGGACATTGGTCGGACTAACTTTGACCACCACCATCAAGGAAAGCGCGCAGAGGATGAGGCTACGCTCCTGTGGATAAATGGCCAGAATTAAATGGGAATGCATTCGTATCCAAACCTGACAGAGTGCGACGGCGAAATGGACTGATCAGACGACGGCACGTGCATAACCTGTCTAGTTTCGCTAGTAGTCTACTCATCAATACAATATACTTCATAAAATCACAAAATGACCAATTCCTGTAGACACTACGAAAGTCTGTTCAATTTAGTAAGAAGTCCTCCTCTTCCTTGTTAAAAAAGAAGACAACTCCTTCAGTTTAGTAACTTACGTAGCGGAAAATCCACCTACATTTTTCACATTCAAAAGTCCAACGCCGTAAGCCGGAGTCAAGCCGACGGCATTCCGCTTACCAAGCAGATGCTCTCCCAGCTGAGCTATTGCGGCACGGCCAATCGAGTGGAAATGACGCAAGTGAATATCCACTGATATGCAACCACTATTTCCATGTTACACAGCAATTATCCTGCTTTCAATCACTGGATCAGCCTAATCGGGAACTTTCCGCCCGATTGGCCGTACCGCAGTAGATTAGCTGGTAGAGCATCTGTCCTGGAAGAGGAATTTCGCCGGTTGGATTCTAGCTCACGTCGCTGAACTGATGGATGCGAAAAATGCAAACAGATTTTCCATTATATAACATTCAGGCTCCCCGTGTCAATAATACATTCTATGAATATTATCAATCAAAAAATATTACTGAAACTTAACTCGAGCAAGGTATACTCGTGGTGGACGATCTTCCCATGTGATACATGAATTTAGCAGACAGATCCTGGAAACCCTGGTTAATAAGATAATTAGCTTGCCATAAACAACAGGCGGGGTGGGTGCACACTCGGAGTTCTGCGAGGTGGAACCTAGTCACAACGTTTACTGTCTTATCTAGTGCCATAATTATATTAGTTTATCCTAACCTCATATCAGTCGAGTAGAGGGCACGAGAGGACATTTCCAACAGGCGACAGACGGTTTCGGTTCTAATTTTACAGTATCCGCACTCTGAAATAAATGCGAATACACGGAGAACCAATCATACTGTTTGATGTATCCCACCATCCGGTAGCCGGAACTCACGCACCTCATCTCGGAAGCCCAACACGTCCTACCCAGCCAAATTCACTGGCTAAGGTTTTTCTGCCTTTTTGCTAGCTGTAGACTGATCACCTCGACCGATCCGCAAAACGCTAACCATCTCGAAGAAAACTGCACACCTAGGGAGTCAGCTCACTGATGGATGCACCACGCGCTCTGGTCAGTTCCATGAACGAATGACACTTATTTCGTATAAATAGCTTATCTGTATTTGTCCGTTCATAAGTTAGTAATTTAGCAAAACAACTGTGAAAAAGTAAAGCAAAGAAAAGACGCTCACGGCAAGCCGTTGAAGGGCTAGTGGTGCACCAACACCAAACTCTAGACACACTTTTTGGAGTAACGATTCTGCTGACTAGGATGGTTTTCGCGACCTTCTGGTCTGTTAGCCTTGGAACCACTGCTGTTTTGTGTCTGCTTCTAATCTCACCAAGACAGTTCTTTAAGGTACGTATCTTTACATTCCTCACTTATCTAAACCCGACCTCAAAGTCCACTCTTTTTGTCAGCCCTACTTCTCTGGCTTCCTCTTACGATCCCGCCACGCTTTCCTTCCCGTTAAAACTATCAGGAAGGTTCGTCAAATTCTGCGTAATTTGAATGTTTCCGAACCACTCGGTCTGGATGGTATTCCGCCTCATATCCTAAAAATTTGTGCTCCAGAGTTAGCTCTTTACCTCGTCTATTCTTTTCTTCCCCCAATCAAGAAACTCTTCCTTCTCCGTGGAAGAGCGCTATTATTCTTCGTAACTCAAAACACGGTGACCCTTTTGACCTCAACAACTATCGTCTCATCACCCTCATTTCTGTGATTAATAAAGTTTTTGAAACCGTTATCTCTGACCAACTGCGTCCGTTCATTCAACGAGAAAGTCTGCTGAGTGGTCGTCAATATGGATTCCGCCTGAGTCGTTCTACGGGTGATCTACTAGCGGTCATCTCATTCCTGGTCGGCCGCATTTGATAACCATAGAAAAAACTTAATTGATCTTGCTGAACATCTCAAAATCCTTCGATCAAGTTTGACATGGAGGTCTGCTGTCAAAACCATTTCGTTCGGGTTTCATCGGGCTCTCGTATCGCGGATGCCGTATTCCATCAGTAAGAGAACTATCTCCGTCTGAGTCGATGAGACTGTCTCTCAGCCGTTCTCTGTGAATGCTGTAGTTCCTCGAGGTCCCATACTTACACTCACCCTTTTTCTTCTGTTTACTAACGATCTCCCGCCTTCATCCTCCAACCCACTTCACTGTTTTGCCGATAATGTCACTCTCCATTGCTCCTTTTCGTACTTACCACTGGCCAGACCACCCCCAACATCGATCACGATCGTTCTGTCCTTAATGCACAACGTGCTTCTGATTTAGAACAAATCTTTGTCTGGGGTTCCACTAACCACATTTGCTTCAATGCTTCAAAAAATCTTTCTGTTGCACTCAAGCATCTCCCTTATCCTCCCTACCTGCATTTTGGCTAGACTTACCTTCGTTCTACAAGGTCAATTTCCTTACTGGGCTAATCCGCAAACGCTTCTCTTTGTTGGTCTTGCTTTGTGTCTACGATTGCCTCTCGTACTGCACGCGAAGTTGGTTTTCTGTTCCGAACCAAACTTTTTTTACTCTCACTCACCTTCTTTTGTACAAAGCCCGAATCCGCCCGACCATTGAATTCTGCAGTCATGTATGGGACGGAGCTTCGTTCATCGCTCCTTTCCTTCTTGATGGGGGTTCAAATAAAGGCTTCTCGGTTACTCAATGATCGCTCAATGGCCTCCACTCCGCAGTCACTCGCCCATTGTCAGGAAGCTGCTTAACTATCTATTTTCTGCCGTTATTATTTTGGTTTTTATTCATCAGAATTCACTTCGGCAATTCCCCTTCCTATGACTTCCTCTCGCTCATCTTGTATGTAGGCGGCCAGTCACCCGTATCAGGTCTCCATTCCTAGACATTGAACTTCGTTATTTTAGTCTTCCTTTATTCCTTGTACTGCAGATCTTTGGAACACTCTTTCATTTTTCGTATTTCCAACCACTTACAATCTTTCTGTCTTCAGAAGCAGGTTCAACAAACTGAATCTCACTCGAATGTTCCCTACACACATCTCCTTTAAAGTACGCCTTTTGAGTACGGGGTATACCCTTTTTACTGTGAATTGCTTCATGTGTAACAAAGAAGCGAGCTGACCCCTCATCATTACACACAAAACCCCACGTTAATTCCCCTCACAAGGATGTACCCATGAACATCAACGCAGCTAACAGACGAACAAATGCACTATCACTATCTATCTACGATATTTAAGAGGATGATTGGGAATCACCAAGAAGAACTTCTCGCTCTTTAATTTTGTTTCCTCTCAATGATAACCATGAGATCATTCAGATGGTCCTGACAGAATTTAATGGCATTTAAACGAGAGAGAGAGAGATGGACAGTTTGCGAACAGCATGGCTTTGACAATATTAGCCATAAGTCACACTGAGGATCATGGGAAATATTCCGCAATAACAGGTCCCAGTTTTCGTGACATTCTTCTCAGTAATTCGATTTGAGTACTGCTTTTCCATCTGTCAATCGGCTTGTTACTGGGCCAGACCAAACAGGGTCTTATGTGACTTTCCATTCTAATTCCTTAGGACCACGACAACAAGTTCCCTCTGGTAGTGCAATGGTTTGTGTGGTTGTGGTGTACGATCTTTAACTGAATAAAAATACCAGTGTCAGTTGTTGCTACATCATGCTTGAAGAAAAGGATAATATTAAATGCTGTCATATTTCGTAAAAAAAAATTATTCGGTAAAATGAATTTACCCCACATTGACTGACATGAGTGAATTCTTCTCGAGAAAAACCGAGAATTGCGCCAGTACATACTTGTGAATGGGAACGTGCTAATTATCTCAGTGGATGGTTTGAAACAACAATCCCCATGATAAATATTCTTCTCACCATGAGACCGACAGTTTTATATACTACACTACACACACGTGCGCGCGTACGTACGTACACGAAAATATTGTTCACGAGTTGCAGTTGCCATGAAATTCACAGGAATGAGACAAAAAGAGAGATCCATATTCGAAAAGGTTGTTTTGAGAGCTATACGCACACGAAGGGTGAGAGAGACTTGTACAACAAGATTACTATGACATGTGCATTGTGTGCTTGGGTTTCCTTTTCAGCCTCCCGTTTCCAAGTAGTTGGCTAACTACACCAGTTGCCATATATACGTGTGTGTGTGTGAAGCTCTATTGAGTAGTTTTGAGGACCGAGTGGCCATTGTTTCACAGGACTTTGAATACACAATGTCCTATGAGTCTTGATAAGAACCCATAAAGCAAGTTCTACGAGGACACTGAGTAACAAGCAGAGTAGCCGCACATGGATCGAAATTAATCCTGATTTGGTTGGTAATCCGAACGCGCAGTTACCTCGCCACAGGAGGGCAAAACAAGAAATATACTGACCAGGTACGTACGCGGGAAAAATCACGGAGAGATAATGCAGGTTGTGTGTGCATGTACAACCATACCAACGACTGAATAAGTTGGTTAGATCAGAAGTAAACGAAGAAAAACGGAGTATCGACCTCTCGTTGATATCGTCTAACTAGACGGGTCGTTTGCAGAAGAGTAGACAGGTTGGGAAGCTGGTAATTATGTACAAATTTGTGTGTCTGTGAGGAAGGTGGTTAACAAATGAGTCAGGGAATGGATTGACTAATCACCTGTACTGCATTTCACAATGTGCGGGATTGCTGTCTACCGAGCAGTCCGATTCGGAGCTAAATAGCAAAATACAAAACTATCAGAATGGGGAGACAGTGGAGGGAACCACCTGATCACCTTGGAAGATGGATTCGAATATATTTGTGAGACGAATAAGGGGTGAACAGATTGAGTTGGAGGGATTTCTATGACGCATCTTCCTATCCATGTAGAAAATTATGCGCTCCGGGGCAATCTACGTATTGATTTCCTTTGGAAACCGACTGCGCAGCGATCTCAAAAATGAGGGTGTGATTATTTCAGTGTGCATCCGCTATCCTAACTGGCTAATATTCGTGGAAACATGGAGGGGGAAAACACGACAAACAGGAATATGTGCGGGAGATTTGTTTTAAAATTAATGAAATTGATGGCAACGACTCACGTTAGAATGTGTATCGTGGATGACATGCTAAAAACAGCAAAATCATCAGGTTACCCTTGAAGCAAAAAACGAAGAACCAGAAAAGTACTTTCCCATATTTATCTGACAGATAAAGCGAAACTATGTGATGTGAGTTTTAGAAAAAAAGTTCAAGTTCAAGCAGACAGAGCGGAGAAACGATTTTCTTTGTGGGTTTGATTGAAACTGGGTGGGCATCGGGATCCTGGAATCCATTTATCCACAATAAACAATGTTGCAACGTGGCACAAATTTTTTTATGTTGTCTACAACCACCAGTTTGTGTCCGGTGAATACAAAGGTATTTCAGGTTGAACTTCCTCTCAGTGACGAACAGTGGACGATAAAACCATCCACTTCGCCATTCCGTATAAGCCACCGACTCAAAAACGTGGGACAATGCGAACCATAAGCAGAAAAAAGCAAAGATTTGTTTACAAACGAAGTTATATATATTGATAGTAAGTAGTATTTAAATGTGTGGACAAAACCCCCCCGGGAGGCACACGACCGGTTTCGAGGTTGTTGCCGCTCATCAGGTATGCGTACCCGGTACTCCTCTGCCCACTCGTCCTTATACCTGTACACTCCGATGTTATATGTTCACTAGAATCTAATTCGAATCATCTGGAGTGTGAATGGATACTCTTCATTGAAGAGCCCACAAATGAATCACAACTGTGATTTCTCAGTTATTCGTGTATGGGTCACTGCTAACCCAACGAATAACGAGGCTGCATGTGCAAGCGCTCATATTGATAGTAAGTAGTATGTAAACATGTGTTCGTTGGGTTAGCAGTGACCCAGACACGAATAACTGAGAAATCACAGTTGTGATTCGTTCGTGGGCTCTTCAATGAAGAGTATCCATTCACACTTCAGACGATTCAAATTAGATTCTAGTAAATATATATATATATATATATATATATATATATAATATATAATATACATATATATACTTATATATAATGTTAGACTCAGGTCACACGGTTGATCCGGCTACGTCATTCAGAATCCAACCGAATGAGTCAAAATCAGTCGGATCTAGGACATTAGCGACGGTCGAGGCAATAAGCATCCGACCACTACAGCCAAAAATTTGTCCACAAAAGAAATTCGTGCAAGTACTTGAACTTCCGTAACAGAGGTTGATGACGTCATCCCCCAATGTGATCCTGATTCAGGCCTTTGACATGTAATTGTACCATGTCCCCTATTTACCGACTGATTTATCGGTTAACCACACGAAGTAAATCTACAGCCAAAAAGATTTGCGGTGCGATTCAGACATCCTCGCGATTGTAACAAGTGACCACGTTTGCTGGGTACTAAATGCCAACTTGAGATCGGCCGAAAGCTGACGCAGTCTACTTTTTTTTCATCACGCTTCACAATGGCATACGAGAATTTATTTGAAAAACTTCTTACTGGGTAGATGTAAACCCAATTCGATGTTTCTTTCGTTACGTGAACGACCACGTTAGTAAAGTCGGATGCATGTTTATCCGAGCATCGTGTATTATTCAGATACCACATCTTACAAGAATAATGCGCAAAACGGCATGATTCACAGTAATCTCCCTCATAGAAGCATTGGCTCCATAGACTCGCATAATGTTGTATCATTCGTCGTAACCCAAGTAACAGAATTGACTGGTTTCCAACGCACCACCCATCTCCATCATTGCGAAAACAAAATGTATGTTTAACAGACTATACTCATACGAGCTCGATGTCAAGGCCATCTTTTCCTTCGCTGAGTTCACCGTCAACTGGGAATGTCCTGTTGCACCACGCGATAATTTGATACATTCGAAATGCGTTCGCGTTGGTTGGTTTTATTCTGTCAGCGAGGCATGTGTGGTCCATCTCAGGGAGTCGCGACCGTGGAGCTAAGTTGCTCAACGAATGAACGAGCCAAACCGGGTCAACGAATTAACACATCCCCACTCACGCATGTGGCTGAACCAGCCGTGTGAATATTGAAAAAACACCCGGTCGGATCCAACTAGAGAAAAAAACCTAATCAACCAGGTCCCGGGAAGAAAGAATCCTACTGGGTAGACACGTTTGAGACTATTCTGTTTTGTTTTAAATAGCCTGCTTTTTTCCTACTAATACACCGTCATCTGGTGTATCATGCCTATGCCATCTGATTTACGCTGCCAGGCCGGTGCATCAGGAGTTGTCACGGCGATCGACCGCTCAGGCCGTCAGCAGAAAAATCGCCGAATAGAAATGTGAAGGGCTAAAACAATCGACACTTCAACAAAAAGATCGGTGTTTATTCATCAGTGATGATAACCACCTGTGGTGAAACCTACCTCCATAGGTTCAAAAATAAGTCATTCGACATTCTACTCATTTTGAACTTCTGAGGTTTAGGCAATTTACAATAGTTACACAAGTTCAATCACCCACAGATCACGACAGAACTGATGTAAACAAGATTAAGTGACACAGAATTTTACATTTAATCTCTTTCTTGTGATATAGTAGAAGAACCCAGGAAAGGGATACTCATTGTGAAGAAACTAGTTTGCCCGCCCAGTTTCGGTGCCTGAATTTTCGCATATATAAGGTTATCTCGTTGATTGGTTCGTTATGGTTTCCATACATCACTACTTAGCACGCAGCACGAAAATCAATCGGAAACTCTATGTATAGGTATTATTATATATTTTGATTCATTGGCGAAGCTCCAGTCATTGTGCGTTTACGAAATGGTAAATCCAAACTTGTGGTCATCATCAGTGTTTGAATCGTTGGGTGTGGCCAGTGTCACTGCTGTGTGTACGGTTCAGCAGTAAGTGAATGTTATATGGTGTTTTTTCTGGCTCTACTAGAGATCGAATGGAAATTATGTGGGAAAACTCATGTATAAACGCAACCAGAAACTACGCGATAAAGAAAACCAGAAGTGGTTAATGATGAGGTGTTCCACAGTGTGTCTTTGACTGTACAGTGAGGTAAGGGTAGCTGGAAACTCACCCGATCCCTCATCTTCTCCTTAACGAAGAATCGAAGTACTCCAAACGGTGCCCGAAACCAGAATGGAGCCTCGACAATAATAACCTTCCGCAATCGCGCAGGATAAGCACCCTGGACCAGGATAGAGGTGATAGGAAGACAGAATGGAAGAGAAATGAAAATGTCATTATTGTTGCTGATGGTATTCGTGTTGTTGACGGTAGAAACAAGCTTCCTTTTTATCAAACCGACTGATCTCGGTACAGTTTGATGGGCAGGAGATAAAATCGTTAAAATACGATCCGCAAAAAGGCGTAGAGCTCCAGTTCATCATTGGAAGTACCATACTCGTGACTATTACGTTCGTGGCTTGAGATTCGAAACACACACAAACCATCGTTGGTGATAGACAGCACTCACTTGTCACCCGATTCGCTGCTACAATGAACCTACTGAGTATCGTCTCACAATGTCTCAGGGGCCGTGGATTTTCGGCTCGTCTTAATAGTGCACTGTGCCATTTCGGGAATAGTTATACCCGTGCACTATATACTTATGAATTGAATAATTGGTTTTTTTTAATAACATGCTCACGCACGAGTGCGGTGGACGAGGTATATACCCAATAGCCACAAAGGTCCACTGTACTATTAGGGATAACCGGCAACCAGACCGTGAGACCTGGAGTGGTGAACCACATAAGATCCCAATAGGTCAGGTGTGGAAACAAGCCGGACGATATTGGATGATTGTCTACCACCAGAGTAACTTATAATGACGGGGATTCGAACCTCTGACCTCCGAGATAGTAATCAAACGCTCTAAACCACTCGACCATTTACGGAGTAGTTATGTATCCACTGAATACTCACCACCGGTTGTATAAAGCAGTTACTTGACTTGAATTAGATACTGAATTTACAGTGTATGGAAAAAGGTTTCTCTAAAGTTGGAATACAAACTTTCGCAACACAACCGCAACTGACCACCACCTTGAGCCATATCCGGCAGATTTTCCAACCAAGTGTGCTGTGGATCTTGAGGTCCACAGCCAATCAGGCGCGAGGGACCGACGGAGACAAGCCACAACGTTAACGTTTTGACCGGCCGATGCTTTATCCAGTCAACCGCAGGCTATGTGAGCAAAACATGACGAGGGAGTCGATGCAGAGGCACACGTCGTATTTGTCCTAATCGAAAAAGCCGATGGAGTGATATTACCACATAAACCGAGAACGCATCAAGTTCTGTTCCGAAAACGCGTAAACGAACTGTAGAGTTGCTGATTCGACACTGGCGGGATACTCCTCAGACGACGCTGATCGAAGACAGATAGCCAATCAACGCTGGCCTTTCGAACGAGCCTAGTCTTGTAGTTATATGGAAGCAAACTGCGTACAGCAGCGTTGCACACTTTGGTTTTCATTCTGCATTGATTTATAGGGCACGTGATCGAAAAATGCATATCCAACGAATCATTCTTTGATGAACTGGAACTCGGTTCATCAAAATCGAAGATCCAATGGGGTTGCGATTTATTATATTACGTTATAACATCGCTTTCTGAACAAAACCAGTTGTTCAAGGTAATGATAGACAGACTGCTGGACGTCCCCTTAGTATTGTCAAGACGAATTTCTGGGTTGCAAATAGGCGCAGATTTTGAAAGTTAAATTTAGGTACATGTGCATACTGTATCGCACGATTGTATACCTTAATGTATCGGGTACACTGTTTGAAGTTCAACAATGTTGCAATACCACGCGAAAACTAATTCGACAATACACTGAATCATTAGATGTTTGATGAAGTATGTATGCTACTTACTGGCTAAGTGAACAGATGATTGTTCAAAAAAGAATTATGAAGCCACAATGAACGTGATGCAATCATATGAAATGAATGTAATAAGATGAAGCAAGGCAGGCAAACCACTTGATTGCATCCTCCGAACGAATAAAGAATGCCTTCAAGTAGATTGGACAGCTGTGATGCAAATGAGCAACTCTTTTATGGCTGATTGATTTTGTGAACGTCCGAATGCAGTTTTGGACAAACGACTTATTCACCCGGCACATCTCCTGGACTATTACAGATGGAACAATCACGAAGAGCTCAAGGCAAGATCCCTAATCAATACGGAAGAGCACGGGACCTTGTACTTCCGCACTAATTATGTCAATTCAGTTGACGATGAAATGTTCACGACCTAAACGCCAAGCTCGGCGATCGAGAGAGCCTACGGAAACCACCAATCTGAGCTAGAACTAAGATCAATATCTAAAACGACTGATATTAGTGAACACACTGGCAGGATGAGATACGAACTGTGCGAATAACGTCGACTAGCATTTTCAAGTCCATCGTCGCAAACTATTTAAATGCGAACCAACGAATAATGCCAGGGCAGGTAGAACATCCGTTGGAAGGAGTGTTCGCCTATCTACCCACAATATTTGTTATCAGCCAGTCACTTCCTTGATTATGTTAGCACACAATCAGGTGCCAGAAAAATTATGAAGACAATTGGAACAGATGCCGAACCGGAAAGGTTAAGAGACTTTACAAGCGTACGATCCGGAAGAGCAAGATTAGAAACGAGTACGGCAACCGATTCGACAGTCCTGATTACGCACGTACAAAGTACACGAGTATTGTTTCAATAATTGATACTTTCAAATTGTATCAATTCAGGAGCCGAATCGAGCGCGAGAAATCGACCTTTCAGTATCGTAAATCGTTCGGGTGATCAGACAATTGACTAAGAACACAAGCAAGAGAGGACTGTGCGACTAAAATCAATAAATGCTCGCCTAAATCATTCTAAGAGTACACTTCACTTTGCTAAAGAGGACCTGAACGTGACTTCTTTTGTAAAGCAATTATGATTGCAGTTTCGTCTTTATTTGTTGTTGTTGTTGCTGCTGCAAAGAGTGTGTGGAAGATTAAACGGTCAAAAAAGATTCGTAAGGTGTGAAAAGGATATGACGTGACGAAACACGTAGCGGAACACAACTTTTTCACCTTAGTTATGAAATGATTACAATAGTTTCTTTCTACGATTGCGGTAGTTGGAGAAAGACCGGATTAAATGTTTCTGACTGTGCAAGGAAAGACAGAATTATGTCCCATATGCTTTCGGCAAACTGAAATGCCTTTGTAAACCTTATTGTAAATACCACGGATGGCCGTACGAATACACGACAAATTGTCGGATGTAATCTGACGGACAACGAAAATTCCAGCTCGAAGTATCAAGGATGTACTTTTCTTTTGTAGACAAACAAGTGAGTGCAGTGAGACAGGGATACAAAACAAATCCACGAGGACGCACTGAATTATCAGGGAGGACAAGTAATCTTCAACGGGATACTTGAAGTGACAAGTCCCAAAAGAGCAGGCGTGATAGCGAGTTGCGTGACAGCCCGCAAAGAGGGCGTGCTAAAGGAGCTATTGAACTGATACGACTGAATTCACCGTTCAATTCGGCACCGGAAACTTACTTCCTAGACAACTATCTCCTGATAGGATATAAGTCGGCTCCATGAATATCACGGATCATTGCCCATCATGCGTACCGATTGGAAGCGAGCTCAGTGAAACCTATTACTTAGCATCGCTTACGGTGGCGGGCACCGTAGACCAGTTGCAGCCCTTACGGCTCCAAGTCCTTCACGGCAGTGCTGATCCACGTTTTTACTTGAGCCCCAGGGCGACACTGGTGTTCCGCACTTGATGAAGGGCAGTGGTTCCCTGGTCGGGTCGTCGGAGCATAATGCAGAACCACTGTAGTCGACGGTATTCAAAGAGGACGGAAACTTGGTCAATATCGGAACATCACATCCCTATTTCATGGCTTGATGGTATTTTCTGCCGTTTTGTACGAAGAATTCAACGCAAACACTAGTGGTCCAACACCTCCAATCTCTTGATATCTACAGCTCGCAGTGGTCGGGTTTCGTACCCGTATGCGAGTACGGGTCGGACAACGGCGCGGAAGATACGAATCTTGGTTCAAAGAGTGACTTCGATGCCTGACCACAGACTACGTTGGAGCTGAACAAACACTATGTCCTTCCCTTGGTCTTAGGTAAGTCGAAGAAGCCTTGCTACACTGACTTCGAGTCTGACGTTCTTTGGGAATAAATTGAGTCAATCGAAAACTGGTTAGAGTGTAGCGGAGGAATCTTCGAGGACAACAATATTGTCTACAAACTCCAGGTCTGACAGGTGCACTGTTGGACTCAGATGGACGCCGAAGTAATCAATCAAAGCTCAGTACATTGTTCAGTCGACGGCCTAGTCCCTCGGAGGCAGGGAGGTCAGAGCCAAATGCTAACAAGTGCATATCCAGGCCACCAATAGGAGAGATGCCATTCCCGTGGTTAACCACGCATAAATGGGTAACAGCTCACAATAAGCAGTTGCGGACGATACGTGGCGTTACTAAAGGGTGTGGCGAGTTTTTCATCCAACAGGAACTCCCTATATAAAAATAGAGAAGTCCTTAGACAGCAGAATGACATGCTCGAGTGGCCCATCACTAAATAAGGCCATTGCCCCTTGTCTCTTGCTCCGCTATCCTGAGTGGAGTAAAATTCCCTAGGACGCGTTGGGCATCCTCGACTGGTAGACCGCTACCCAAAAGGTACGTTCGGTCACCGGCTCCCAACACAAACTTCCTGTTATCCGATAAGTGGCATTTGATTGTGCACGGGCTGGAGTTGTTACCTCGAACAAAAAGCCGAATGACGCTGGGAACGCCACTTCGTACTTAATCCCCAAGATCCGTCACGATTAGTTCCTTTACACGCACCGCTTATGTTACGGTGTCCCCGAAAAGCGATGTATCTTGTGTTCTCTTCGTGATTAAGGCGGAAAGTACACTAGTTGGGGACCTTAATACGCGAAACCACATTTAAATCGCCCGCTGAAATGTGAGAACACTCCTGGACACAGGGGGCTAAACCATCACCGGCAACGTCACATGACCACCACATCGGAACTGCATGTCTCTCCAAAGTTCGGCTGCCGAATTCTGGAACAGACGACAGTTGCCACCTCTACCGCAACGAACCTACGGACAACTTCCATTTTCATGGCGTCGCATTAGTTGTCAGTGATAAGACTAACAGGAAACTGAACGCGTGGAACCCGATATCCCTGTAGATCGCTTCAGCTTGTTTCTGCGTCTCATTTATGGACATATCGGATGTCACGGTCTATGCCCCAAGGTGGCCGCCGAAGAAACGATAAAAGATGAGTTTTACGACAGCTTCCGAAACGTGACATTTTTCGTGTTGCGGGAGACTGGAGTGACCACATTGATTCCTCCACCCAAGCAACTAGACATATTTTGAGGAAGTATGGTCTTGGACTGAAGTACAGCAGTGGTGAACGTCTCACCAGCTTTGCACACTGTAACAGCCCAACCGTTACCGATATCCCAGGAAGCACATGCTAACGTGGTACCCTAATGAGTCATACGGCGCACCAGACCGACCATATCCGGATATGACCACGCTGATCATCTTCGAGTGAAGATTGACGGTTCTACTGAGACACGGAGAAGGGTAACAGGAATAGTATTGACCACACCTTCGTCCGTACATGCTTCAAGATCCACCTAGCCAACCATCGCAAAAACGGTGCCCCGAAGCGAATAACCGCAGAAGCGTTGGGATCACCGAGAAAGCGTCAAGCAGTCCCGGAAGCTATTGCCTCCCATCGAGCCACCAGGTTCTAAGGCAGAGAGATACCAGTGGAACGTCAATGGACTTCACTGAAGGTATCAATCCAAAAATCCGCTTCAGACGAACTGGAGTTTACGCGAAGACTCCAGAAAGACTGGATCTCAGGAGTGACTCTCCAGTTATACACAAACGATAAAGATGCTCACCTAAATGGTTACCCAACCTTCCGGGATATCCGACGACAAGCCACCCGTTTGGCCAGAAGCGACCGCCACAACTATTGGGCCGAAATCACGGGAACCAAGGAGACTACAACTAACTGCGGTGAATTCTAAAAGCTCTTCCACCTAATGCGTACCACATCTGGTATCCGACAGTTAGCTGGATCCCTGCTTCACGACGCTGCCGGGCTGCTTATTCGTGAGCAGGCTAAAAATATGCGACGATGGGCCGAACACTTCAATCGTATACTGGACCGTCCCGCGGCAAGCTCGGTGAATCAAATCCCAGGAACGCAGAACCTACGCAGTAATGTTAGTAGCAACCTACCAAGCCAAAAAAAAACCCGATTTATTATACATGGTGAAGAACCGAGAATCTCCTGAAGAGGACAACATAGAACCGGAGATAGATAGATAGATCATGTCTTTCGGCATTGCCCCAGACATTTCACCCTCCGGTTTGCTCAGTCTAGGGAGAAAGGCTAAATTACAACGCTTCAATTTTACTTCCTCTTCCAAAGAAAGGTGACAGAGCTTTGTGCACTAACTACCGTGGCATCACTCTGATTTATATGGCCACCAAATAATTCTCCGCTTCTCAACGGTGCGGGACGCGCACACGCTCCAATCAAGAAGGCTTTCGTTGTGGTAGAGGATGCGTGGATCAAATATCCACCCTCCGTAGAGTACTAGAACATCGATACAAGTTTCACCAACTGACAAGAGCCCGTTTTATTGATTTTAGGGCTGCCTTTGATTCAGTCGATAGAGAGTCGCTATGAACTATACAGAAAACGTATGGAATGCCCCAAAAGCTTGTCAGTCTCGTGAGGTCGTACCATTTAAATATGTGCGTGAGAATATGCATCTACGGAGAGGTCTTCAATGATTTCTTCCTTAATTCCGGAGTTAGGCAAGGCTCTTGCCGTCAGTGCTGTTCAACTACATCAGCGAGTGGATAACGCGCCAGGCACTCGCCTTACATGTGGTTCGGAATCGTGTTGATTACTAAGAAATCCTCGACCTGCGTTTCAGAGTCCATACGACCGATATTCGTTAACTGTGCACAAATTGAGCATGTTCCAGCGTACCAATATCTGGGCTTTACGATCCTCCCTAACTGTCAAGCGAAAAAACAAAGTCACGTTACGCATTGACAACACCAAGATTTTATCTCTCCAGCTTTGTAATGCACTCTGGGTGCGCAACGAAATCAGTCTCCTAACCAAAGTCCGCGTCTTCCGGACCGATATCCACCTAATACTGACCTACTACGCGCTGAAAACATCAGGAGGCTGGATATGTGTTCGAGCATTGGTGTTTGCGACTGATTCTTAAATTGGCTTAACACGAAATACTTTCAACAGACGCAATAAAACAATGGTTGTTCGATATCGAAAAGCTGTCAGTGTTTCTTCAACACCAATGACCGCAGTGGTTTGGACATGTCCTACGACGTTCAGACAGGATATTAGGACAGGACCTCTTTCCTGCTCCATGTACGGGATAGTGCTTTCGCTCTGGAAAACAGCTGAAAACATGGGTCAGTACTGTCAAATTGGACGTTGAGCGATTAGGACTTAGTCTGTCTACGGCGTTCACAGCGGGGAGCAGAACTGGATTTCCCTGTGCTCAGTTCTTGTATCCGATCGTTGCTCATAGGCAGGTGCCACTCGGGACATCAATGAAGCCAGCTTATTTTCTCGCAGGAGCTAGCCGCATAAAAGTAAAAGTAAGTATGGTTGAACAGCAAAAGTGACAGCTGGCAATTCTGTTTCACTTCAGAATTAATTTCGAAACCAGAAAATTCTTCACCATACATCCTAACCCGTGCGCTAGTGCATGCGTACTACGCTATCAGGATCCCTGAGTTTGACAGGTACATTGCCAGGATTCTAGTACAACCCTATAGGCGCTCACGATTAACCGAATCCAAGGCAGCAAGGAAATCGATGAAGCACATGCTAGTGTTAGCTACTGAAACTTGTGGCGGTGTTTCAGCAATCCATACTTTGTGAGGACTTGGTTCACATGGCCTGTCATGGCGGAAACCTCTTTGATCCGGTCGACTGCGGTATTCGCTCGCATACGACAAACGGTCGAGTAGCGGTATGCAGAAAATCTCTACAGAAACGTCAATTAAACTGACCCTCCGGTGTTTCTCGCACAGATTTGTCGGCTTTCTTCGGAATGGATAACAGAATACACACATCCCAATTACTCGGAAATCTCATTTTCTCATAAAGAGTAAAATAGCGCGTGAATCCCAACAACCAGTGATGACAAACGGGAGTTGCACGCTTCTGGTAGGATACCATCCTCAAGCGACTTTCGTTCTTCAGCTGGTTCACGACCCTGGCCATTACCGTTGAACTTGATGGCTTGCAGTTGACGTCGAATGGCTTTAGACGCAAAAGAGAGCGGTAGGTTCGTCGTGTGATTAAAAAGTCAATCGAAATGTTCTATTTCAGCAGGGTTTACCCGTAGAGTCACGATACCACTAGGTATTCTGTGCTCGTTTGCGTTCCAGATTTTCGCCTCCGTAGATCATTGTGAAGAAAGTGGATTAACCTATTTCTCCAACTTCAAAAACAAAACAAAAAATTAATCTATCATAAATAATGGTTATTATGGGGGCGATCGTGGCAACGGAACCTTTGAAATGTTCATGATTTCGCTACTGTAAATACACAAAAAATGTGCTTACGGTCATAGGATGAACATCGTTGTGTGAGGCATAACCTGACGCATTACCCGGCAGCTAAGTAGTCTTGCGAGAAGAACCACTGATCCGACATACTAGAAACATATGTTGTTTCTTTTTGAGCCCAGTGAATTATTTACGGAAAGGTTTTCAGGAATATCTAACACGAAAACAAGTACAAAAAAGGTTTTCATGATTTCACCTCTCTCATATCTACTAACAGTGAAAATTTCTACTCATTAGCAACTTTACCGCGAAAAGAAAATGAACATTTAACGAAGAAAGCTCATATGATCTTATCGATGCAGCCGGATGTTCAGGACCCAGAAGAACGCTGGCAGCAGACCAAGGAAGCTTTGTATGCCGCTTCGAATGTCACACAGAACTCGAGTAGGCATCATAAACGACGGATATCTTTGACATCAGTTGCTCTGTTGGATGCTCACAGATCCGTCCCTCTAGATGCCACATTCAATGAAGTGCGCAAATCCCTGAGACGTCAACTGACTAGGAGCCCACCGTGAGCAATGATGGATTGCGGAATGTAGGGGAAAAGGAAAGGCTGGGTCTGTTGACAATTCTGTTAACCTTCTCCCTTTGATTAGAGGTAGCGATCCACAGAAGCCCGGGGTAAGTGAGTTAATAAGGAAACCCGACGGCTCGCTGACACACTCTCAGGGACGTCGTCTGCGGCGCTGGGCGGAGCACTTTAGGGAACAATGTCGTTGGCCTACTTCAACAATGAACCCTCCAAATATACCCGCCAGAGAAATGATGCAGATAGATATCAACTCCCCATCAGAGATGGGGATTATTCGGGAGATAGGTTACCTGAGAAAATACAAAGCCGCTGGGGCGGATAGGTTGTCTCTATCTTTTTTCAATGATGGAGGTGAAGCATTGGTTTCAGAGTTAACAAAACTCCTCCAGTTTATATGGGATAGCGGGCGGTTTCCCAGGGAATGGTGTGAATCGATGATTGAGCCGATTTACAAGAAAGGTGACAGATCCTATTGTGAAAACCACAGAGGAAGTAGCTTGGCAAGTATTGCATCCAAGTTGCTCATCGGGCTTATTCTCCACCGATTATCCAGCGCCCGTGAAATGTGTACTCGTGAGAATCAAGCCGAGTTCAGATCCGCTTAAGGTTGTCTCGACCACGTCTCTACTCTTCGGCTAACATTAGAGCACAGACAAATCCCCCACAGGCCCACGACCTCTGTCTTTCTTGATCTGAAAGCGGTGTTCGATTCAGTCGGCCGCATAGTTCTCTGGCACTGCCTCTCACTGAACGGTGTGCCACAGAAGTTTATTTCTCTTTTCCAATGCTTGTATGCAAACAATCGAAGCTGAATTCGTGCTTGTGGTGATCTTTCACTCGAGTTCACCAAGGAAAGTGGTGTTCGTCAGGATTGCCCTTTTTCACCCTTTCTCTTCGATTTCGTGATTGAAATGACTCTTGAGATAGTTCTATCCTCGTGTGAGAATAGCGGCGTCGATCTTCGTTCAGGCAGTAAACTGCCTGACTTGGAATACGAGTGAAGACCCAGGTGAGTTGCAAGCTCTCTTAGATGGCCTTAACAACAGTGTACCAATGTTTGGAATGCGGTTCGCACCTTCAAAGTGGAAAATGCTGCTGCAGGACTGGGTTGGATCAACAGCAAATCCTGTGTTGACAGGGGAAACTCTAGCTGAAGTGAATGAATTCTGTCACTTAGGCAGTTATATTTCTTCAAATGGATATACATTAGATGAAGTGTCATCGCTTGTACAGAAGGCGCGTTTAGCTTTTGCCAACCTCAGTCACTTGTGACGTCGGCATGACATCCGATTGCCTGTTGAGGGCAGAGTGTTCAATGCGGCAGCTAGGTTCGCTTTTTTATAAGGTTCAGAAACATGGCCATTAAGAGTAGAAGACAGGCGAAGACTGTCGGTGTTCGAGCACCGGTGTCTCCGTATGGTGGGAACACCGTATCATCAATGCTGAGGTTAAACGTAAGGTGTTGGGAACCAGAGCTCAGTCTCTAGATCAAGTACTGAAACTAAGTAAGTTAAGGTAGTTGGGACATGTGTTACGCATGCTCACCCATAGACTTCCTCAGCGTACGCTGTTTTCTGAGGCAGATAGTGGTTGGAAGGTAGATTGAGGTGGTCAGTCTATGACATGGCAAAGAGGTACGAAAACCTTGACAAGTGGACTTGGCCACGTGGGACGTGTTAGACTTTCAGGTTGAGGTCCACGTGATCCGCCTACCAAATGGTTGGAGACATTAAGTGATATGGCTAGGCGTCGCGGCCAGTGACATAGCTGCATTCCGACTCTTTCCTTGTCCTCTTGATTTTCGCTTGATACTTTGAGTTTTTGGATCCTTATCATCATGTTTCTATTCTTTCCGCCCTTTACTGGACGATGCTGGAAGGTAGCAACCGGAACCAGAGCAGAGTTGCGAGGTTAATGGTTGAATAAACTGAAACATATGACCTTTATTTCAAGGTCATGCGTTCGAAATAAGCTAGCAGCATTTTTACATGTGAGCCAACAATCAACCACAAGATTTCTACTGAACCGCGAGATAATGAGGTATTCTTTAGATTTGTTAGCCAAGTTTCCGCTGCTTTCTGCTAAGCATAAACACAACTGACACTTCAGCAAATGCAACTGCTCCTGGCAGAATCGGAATCTATTTGCCTCTGGCCGAAACCACCTGCAGTGAATTTGGCCTTCATAGTATTGAATTTATTCATATTTGACGCGTTAACAAGTGGGTTCAGAAGAGCGGACGTAAAAGGACGTGGTGTGTATCGTTCATATATCCCGTCACTGTGCCACGGTACGCTCGACAGTCCTCTACAGGCGAACTCCAATGCGATCGTACTAAGGTATGGTCCATTCGGTGCTCACTGAGAACGTCGTTTGACTACCAGGTTGGTGATTGTTTTTTAGGTATTAGAAGCGCGTTTTGCAAACAACCAATCTGTGGGCATCGACAACATGCGTTAGGCGGTGTCTATTTCCATAACTTTGGTCAAACTCGACCGGTGGTGGCCAATTGGTTTACAGCGTTTGATTACCACCTCGGAAGTCAGGGGCTCGAATCCCCGCCATCACAGGTCACTTTAGTGGTAGACTGAATCCCGCTGTCGTCCGGCTCGTTACGACGCCTGACTTATTGGGACCTTCTGTGGTTATTTGCCACTACAACTCTTAAGGTCTGGTTGCCGGTCATCCCTACTGGTGCAGTGGGCCTTTGAAGCTATGGGTTATATCCCTTCTATTACACTCATACGCAAGCAAGCAATAAAAAATCCACGTAAACTGATAGTTTCAAGTACGAAATTTCCACGTAACCTTACTGGTAGACAGGGTAAAACGACTTGAAACCTTACCGATGTTGCACCGTGTTTGCTCACCTTGAACAAGTTTAGCAGTTTGATGCACAGATGGTAGTCGAAATTTGAGTACCGTGTATCACGCATATCGTAAAGTACGATGAGTCCTTTGCGCTGTGATTGTTCACTTCATGTTAAAAACAGACAGTGAAGGAGGAAGGCAAGGGACGGGAAGAGAGGGAGAGCCAGGGATTGAGAAAATGTAGATGTACATGGCAATGTTCTTTTTCGGCGCGGTTACAATAATTGTAAAGTTCCCTATCACATTCATTATCTTTCAACTATTTGGTTTGTTCCGCGTCAACAATACACAGTAGTATGACACTCGTTTTGAACAGTGACAACCCGCTACCTGCACAGCGATGGACGTCTTCTCCGTAGAAGGCCCTGTTGATGATTTTTGGAAACCAGATGAAAAACAGACATACTGGGTCCCAACACTTTTGAAAATTGGCGTTGATTGTAGCTCAGGTTTGTATTGTTCAACGGATTCTGATAGCTGAGCTTGGCGTTTAGGTCACAAACGTTTCATCATCAGTCCAACGGGGAGTTGAGCGTTCATACCGCATGTCGAATCACTTCATTGCTAATTGGCGATGTGGTGACAAACTACGAGCAGTGGAATCCCAAGAGCTTAGTATCACTGCCCACTGACTTAACGTTTATTTACTCTCTGAGCTCGTCTTCAACTATTTCTCTGTCGGTTTATTCGGACCGGTATTTTCAGTTAAACAGAAACGTCTCGGTTTTGATTTCGTTCACTTTTTACTGGTTGATAGATAATAAGCTGAATTTCGGACAACCATCGACGACGAAACGTGAATATGATAACGATAAAGCTTCGCCCAGTCCAACCTTGTTCCAAAAAGAAACCGTTCCAGCCCATCATACTGGACAAATTAGGTCGACTGTCCGAGTGGAATAAATAAGAATGACATTTGAGACATTAAACGGAGCCGGTTCACTTACGGGCTGCGTCTTATTTTTGGGTTTCAGAGAAATCAGTTGGAAAAAAATGTAAATTTGATTACCTAGGGCGAGACACTTCAAGAAAATTGCGATACAAAATTAATTGCAAGTGATATTCGATCAGTACGAATTTCTTTCCGCTGCTCCATTTCTTCTGGGTGACTTTTTCATCGTAAATAAACCTGATAACCAAATGGCGGATCCCAAACACAGGCGCGAAGAAACTGAACCGGTTCGAAGTGGGTAGAAAAGCTAACGGTCTAAATAACCAAAAGAGCGAACATAACACACACGCACGCACGCACGCATCGGTTCCGTGGAAGGGATCTATGTCTAGTGTTGTACAACGAAAAGCAGTTGTAAGAGTAGACGGGACTGTGCAATACGCGAGTGGCGAGACAGCTAGTCCACAACACCTGCGCAAGTTGTGGGCTGAAAACCAGGTCACTTGGCTCTTCTACACAAGCACACATATGACGAGAACACAACAGTGACAACGGAACACCACAGGCGGAGGGAAGCGGGGCAAAGTAGTAGGCGTTAAATCCGGCTGGCCCATGAGAGGATTCGGCAATCCATCTGATCGGGAATGACCTCGTTGGGTCAATACTACCGCATGTGCGCGCACATACACACGCTAACTCAATACAGTTTGATGACTTACGAAAGAAATATTAGATGCTCTACTGGTCAAACTAGCGAAGAATTGCGATTCACAAGGGCTTAATGACGTGGCAATAGAGAAGTACGGATTGTTGGTTGCTTTTGGATGTTGTCTGTTTGTGAAGAGGAAACAAACGAAGCAGACGAGCCGTCGTGTTGATAAAACATTTATGGTAGTCATTACACATGTTGCAATACGTACGATACTTATATAGTATGGCGGGTACACGAAGAAATGATGTGTTGATCACAAGAGAAAACTAAGATTCCATTAGCCACAATTTGGCCTCATGATTTCATATTTTTGTGTCAGTCTGTAAGATGAAGAACATATGACCGTGCAATATGTATCCGATAAAAAGGAAGACAGTTTATATTAGGGGAGCCAAAACGAAATGAACCTCCACGCGACCCATACTGATGCACTGGGTTTGAGTGATACATAATGATTGACTAACTCTGTGGAGAAATTGCCCCGTTGCGGGATTTGTGAGTTAGTGTGAATAAGTTTAAGAGTATATGGATGTGTTCAATCTCTTTTCACTACTGGCTATTGTGATGTTGAATCAGTATCATCCAACGGTGCGTGAAAAGAACAAAGAGGACTACCAAACGAATGAACTCTTACTTGAGTGAAACAGCTAGATTACCGGTAGCTGTACACAAATGGCAGGCGAAGTAAGCTTGTAATAAACATCTCGCCGTATTTCATGCAGTCGAACTACTATCGAATGCCACATGTAATGAAATCCAAATGTGTGGGAATAAAAGCACATTGTTTCGGCGACAAGCTAAAAAAAAGGTGCACGGTGGCCTGCACAGACTCTGTTTAGCTCGGTTCGGGATCCCTTACATTCAAACCAGCTTTGACTGGTGGGTAAGATAAACTGATCGTTCGCGATTTTGTGATCCACATGAAGGAAACACAGTACGTGTCTGAGCAATTCATTTCAGCTCCTCGGACTATTATTCTTCCGCTTAAATAGTCTGAATTTCGTTGCCGCCTGTCTAGAGTCAATTCAGTCGAAGAGCAAGAAGTGAATAAACACTAAAGTAAAACGTGTGGGAAATTACGTAAGCGAACCGAGTTCGAGTGTAAACACGACACTACCCGCCACAAGTGGCCACATCAGTTTGTATTTTTAAACAATCGGTACGGGATTTGGTGGACCTCAGCCCAAAAGCCGAACCCTTTCTACACGGCTAATCCCAATGACTTAGGTGTGTATAACTCTCTACCACCTCGACCTGTCGTCTAACCTTTAGCTATTTCGCAAGACAATGAACGGATTGGAAGAGTTTATCTAGGAACGCATGCAAAGCGCATCCCAATCAACGTCACTTGTTCAGACTGAACATGTGGCCGACTAATCCATAACACTCTACGGACACACCTCAGCATTACCAACAGTGATCCAAACAGTTTCACCAACATTATGAAGAAACCTACGCACAAACGTTGATACCGTTCGTAAGTTTCCTACACACAACGGCCGGCTCTCGGAGTTACAGCGAAACTGGCCTGACTATCAAAGTACACCGTACAGTCAAATACTGATGAGCATCAGTGTGGTCCAGATAGCCTCAATCAGATTTGGAATCGCCTTAATTACCACGGATGCTAACTGACGAAGATGGATGATTTGAAGCAATTTGGTTACATCTCTAACTAAAGTAATTCAGCGGAAGGAGCTGTCACTTTTCTAGCTAGTGCTGACAAAGATTTTAACTCCAATAACTTTGCTTGGCGTCCATTTATAAAAATAGATGGGGACAAAACATCCGGTTCAGTAGCTTTGTATTCATTATCTCTGGGGCAGCAACTTCTGCTTGTGAGTACTATCCGCAGGTTCATCGGAGAGGACGGCCAACTGAGATGTCCCTTCAATTGTTATGTTCAACATTTCAAACGTCGTTCCTGAGAGTGGATCAATGAGCATCTTATGTTTGATTCTCGTGGACCAGCGAGTATACTATTCATTCAGCTGTGAAGATGAGAATGAGGTACCACAAGCTATAGGACACAAGAGCTATTATGTTTACAATTATCCCATTTGAGCATCAGGAGTGTGTGACTGAATGCTGCTCGTACAAGATCCTACAGAGAGAATCATAGCTGTCAATCGCTGATAGCACTTTGGAATTAGTCAGAGTTAACCTCAAGAACGAAGACAATGAAGTCGCCAGTGGAGCCACTGGATGTAAGCAGGAATTGTGAACAGAAGACCCATAAAGTGCACCAATATCAAAATGAGTGAAAAAAGGAGTACCGGGTATGCACACTTGATGAGCCCCAAACGTGCGACACCGGCCGTGTACGACTGGCGAATTTTGCTCATTTATCTATTATATATATAAATATATTCCACACCCGCCTGGTCCCATGCTGTGTGACACACAAAACATGGTATAATCGGGTAGGAAGGGCTAAATGGAGTCCGATCTCATGATTCGTTTGTGGGCGCAATACTTCCAGGTTGCCCAAGCCAAAGAAGGTGGTTTTCTTAGGGATTCACAGCCGGAGCCTTTAGCTATCCAAAGCTTGACCCAAAAGGCAGTAGGGCGAAGCGTGGGGTCCGTAACCCACTGGGGTCGGTGACTGATTGATCAGTTCAAACGTCCTTCAGATGAAGCTAAACATCCTGAGTGCCCAGCACAACCTCCGGCGGCTTGCATCCCCGCCTTTCTGTGTGCCACTGTGTATGTGCTCTAAAACCGATAAGATGAGTTTTGACTGTCTATCGTCGCGTACTCACACTCCCATGTATGCATGTTTTCCTCCGGGAGTTCTTTCTTCCTGATGTCTGATTTTTGAGGTCCAATTCATTCCAATGCATGTACGGAACAACGAGAACCTTGATTTATTACACAGTCGGTCTGTGTTTACTTCTTATTTGTTTGTCTGAGTGTTTGTATGTTATGGTCTCCGGTACTGTACGCTTTATACGCCGTATGTGGTTGATTTGGAATCAGGGTTTAGCTACCTCCCCTAGACTGACTACCAGTCAATGAGTCAACCGGGTGAAAAGCACAGCGCGTACGCCTTCGTCCTCACGCTTTAGTGAAAACGCCTCTGCCACAAAAAGCAGTGTGCAGGAATTCCTCAGTAGAGGCCGTTTGAGCAAAAGCGTCAGCTCTCGATCTATAATGAAATGTATAAGATACGAAGACATCTGCAGAAGCAAATTGTGAAAAGCCTTAAGAATGATCGCGAAAATTGGTGGGTCAAGGTAGCTGAGGTATTGGAAATAGCAGCTGCTTCAGGTAATAGTCAAATACTGTTCAAACTTATTCGTAACACCGATGGACGGCGCACCCATGTCAGTGAAACGATTTGCGATAGAAATGGAGTACCCATCCATGGCAAACAGCAAAAGCTTGACCGTTGGGCGGAACACTTCAAGGAACAGTTAAGCTGGCCGCACGCTAGTGTAGTTACTCCCGTGGCAACAACTGCGACTCCTTGAGTGGTTTTATTCGAGCCCCCATCGTAAGCAGAAGCAGAGTCGTGCATTTGATCACTTAAGCGAGGGAAAGCAGCCGATCCCGACGAACTTCCCCAGTTCTTTTCAAACTGGTTGAAGATGCTTTGGCAAAATCACTTACCGTCTTGCTCCGGACATCTGGAAAGAGGAGCATATATGGAGTGAGTCGTTGACTGTTCCCATCTTCAAGAAGGGAATACGCAATGACTGTAGTAATCATCGTGGGATTAGCCTAATTCCGATAGTCACCAAAGTAGTAGCCTCGATTCTGCTGCTCCGTCTTACACCGACTCGCTAGAGGAACACCCGCGAACAGCACGCTGAATTTCGCCCAGGTCAAGGATGCATCGACCAGATTTTTACTCTTCGCCGACTACTTGAAACAAGTCACACGCATAGCCGACCGACAATAACCGACTTCTTAGACTTGAAAGGCACTTTCGATTCAGTTGATCGAACAGCGCTTTTCAGTGCTTTTCAACAAAAAGGTAAGCCCCAGAAGTTCGTGAACCTAATGAGATCATTGTATTCTCATACTTCTGGCCGCGTTAGAGTTTACGGCGATCTATCCGGTCGGTTCGAGACGACCAGTGGTGTTCGACAAGGATGTCCCATGTCTCCATTCCTGTTCAACTTCGTCATGGACGAAATAATGGAGAGTGCGCTGCAAAATCTTCAGGATGTAGGCGTCGAACTAGGAAATGGTGGAAAGCTATGTGACGCAGATTACGCGGACGATGCTGTATGCTCATTCGAATCCACGGAACATGCTCAACATGCACCAGATAGACTTTCAAGAGCTGTAGTTCCATTCGGCATGCGCTTTGCACCTTCAAAGTGCAAAGTGATGTTACAAGACTGGATGTCACAATTCCGAGCTTGATGCTCGATGGGGAGGCGCTGACAGTTGTTGATCGGTTCACTTACTTCGGCAGCAGCATGACGACGGATGGGAGCACGGTAGTAGAGGTGAGCACGTGTATATCTAAGGCTCGAGCGGTGTACGCAGGACTGAAGCACATGAGGCGGCGATTTGATATTTCACTGAAGCTGGAAGGCCGTGTATACTGTGCTGCAGTGCGTTCAGTTTTGTTGTATGGTAGCAAGACTTAGGGTTTGCGCGCGGAAGATATTCGTCGTCTTGAGGTTTTCGACCACCGATGTTTACGTAGTATCGCTAACATCGGGTGGAATAGCCGAGTGAGCAATGATGAGGTCAGAAAGTGAGTATTGGGTATTAATTCGGAGAACGTTCTGTCACAGCACATCCAGATTAGTAGACTTCGTTGGATAGAGCACGTGTTACGTATGACAAACATATGTTTACCGTACCATGTCCTATTCTCCGTTCCTCCTAGGGAGTGGAAGAAATCACGTGGAGGTCAACAGGTGACGTAGCAGCAGGGAATGAGAAAATGTACAGCGAACTTAGCAAAAGTAGGTGCCTCATCTCTTCGTGGTTGGGGTTCAAAAGACCAGTCTAACAGTTAGCTGGAGACACTGAAGGATATGGCAGCGAACCGTGAACAGTGGCGATCAAGTTCTCTCCTTGTGTCGAATCAAATGATTGATCGATGTGCGTTTGTACAGTTACACTGTGTATTCCGTGTGTTAGCTACTAGGCGGTCCTTTCGTTTACCCACCCGTGTAGGTCCACTCCCTGTCCATCTTGTATATTCACACTTTCTGATTCAACGTGCAAGATGGTGAGAAAGGCAGTCGTCAGTGGGGTTTGCCCTACGGTTAACGCTGTAACATGATGATGATGATGATATTGAGACGAGAGAGAGAGAGGCGTTCAGGGCGAGTAACCATCTAAGAGCCTGAGACACCCACCCCCGACCAGACTGAAGAATTTGGAGGCTCTATGTATTACTTACATCTACATCATAGCTGCGTTTTAAACGAGTAAATCGTAACGACTTTCGGTGAATGAAGGAACAATCAGATTGCAGGTCGGAATTTGGTTGGCTAACATGTCTGTGATGGAAGTGTTACTAATTTCAGCGCAATGTATGCATGCGTGTACATCTGCACACACAAAGGAGAGCTCCATCAAGCTGACACGTGCATGCGCAAAACACAATGTAAGACAGGGCAGAGGAATAGATAGCATTGGGAGTGGTCGTGGACTGCCCGAAGCCTGAACAGATCGGGTGTGGTGATTAAATCGATGACAGCACTCAGATCATCCTATCATATACACATTTTATGACGTTTCAATCATACCTGAAACTGTGTAATTTCAGTCATTTCTCGCCACAAATACTCAGACAAACAAATAGAAAGTAAACACAGACCGACTGTGTAATAAATCAAGGTTCTCGTTGTTCCGTACATGCATTGGAATGAATTGGACTTCAAAAATCAGACATCAGGAAGAAAGAACTCCCGGAGGAAAACATGCATACATGGGAGTGTGAGTACGCGACGATAGACAGTCAAAACTCATCTTATCGGTTTTAGAGCACATACACAGTGGCATACAGAAAGGCGGTGATTGAAACCTAGACGTTGGTATGCGTGTGGGCATGTACAGTATGTGTGCGAGCTTTTCTGAAGGCGATACGGTTCGTCAAAGCACCAAGAACTCAGCTGGCGTTGTGCACTTGAACATCAACACGCGTTGAATGCGGGAAATAGGGAGTGATCAGAGAACTCGATGAGTGTGCGTTATGGCCCACTGACGCCAGTCTAATTTCGGCTACGGTTAAGTGCTTTATCAGCATGGTGTTTGTTCCTGGGCAGTAACTGCAATCTAGACTTCACAACAGCAACAAAACAACAGTGATCCTGGGAATCAGAAAGCGACGAGGTGCGAGACCTTTCAGCGACCACTCATCTAGTCAGTGCGAAATCTTCCCGCTTAGCTGTTTGGATACGTGAGGTTATTGCTGTCGTGTGGTGACACAAGGGGAGGGTGCAAGCGTTTTGCTACTGGGCATATGACCCGAACGTGGCTCCCACTTCTTATGGACTACATGCGCACACAGACACACTGATCGATTGAAGAACACAGAGAGAGAGAGCAGGAAAAAACCCGCATTCCAAGAGGTCAAAAAAGCTATCGGCAGCATACCATCCAAACGTAGAGCGCAGAAATGAGGGCAACAGAGCGGAAAACTACACTCGCAAAATGACACGAGGGTGGGCATGTCAGGTGTACGCACGCACTGAACGTGATTAATGCAGTTCAACATTGGTCCGGCAATCATGAGAGTAAGTGGCTTTGGTCGGGTAAAATTTATGCGAAATGGTGATGGAACCTTTTCTACGAGATGCAACAGCCGCAAGAAAGGTATGAATAGGGGGAGTTGGTAAACGTGTACGCAGGTGTGTGTGTGCAACATAAGCAAGCGAGAAGTAATTTATGAGATTAATGCAATCAACACCCAAATGGGAAACGTCATGTGCTAATTATCTTAAGGAATCGATTAAATAAATATGCAAACAGTGGAATCTAACAGATTTGCGGTAGGAGGTTGTGGTGAAAAAAGGTCCAAAATCACGGAAAACAAATGTGCAGCGGTTAGCCTGTAGGCAGCCATAATGGTGTTTGAATAACGTAAGTGTGGAGACCCGTTGAGACATTCACTGAGCTTTGGGGTCATGAAGTTTGTTCTTGTTATTTCAGATCAAACAGGAGCAACCCCCGTGGCGGAGATGTTCCCACTAAAGTGAGAGGACGAAAGCGAACGCGCGGTGCTCTTCATCGGGTAGACTGATTGACTGGTAAAAGAGATGGTTGAACCCCAGTTCCAAACCAATCACGGACGGCGTACAAAGCACACAGCACTACGCTCACTCGTATCTGTGGCGGAGGGTGTACTGGACACTCAGGATGTTTGGCCTCATCTGAAGGATGTATGAACTAAGCAATCAGTCACCGGCTCCCAGTGGATTACAGACCCCACGTTTCGTCCCATTGCCTTTTGGGTTAAGCTAACGCTCCGGTTGTGAATCCCTAAGAAAAACACCTGCTTTGGCTTGGGCAACCTGGAAGTATTGCACCCACAAACAAATCATGGGATCGGACTCCATTTAGCCCTTCCTCCCCGAATCTACCATGTTTTATTTTGGCACAGAGTCTGAAACCAGACAAGTATGGAATATATATATACATACATATATATATATATATATATATATATATATATATATATATATATATATATATATATATATATATATATATATATATATATATATATATATATATATATATATATATACCCCCGGTGGAAGATCACTAGTCCCAACATACTACAGATGCTACTAATGTCCAAGGTCCTACACTGCGTAAGCCAATCTTGATATTCTGTTACTTTATTTTTACTGAAAACTTAAATCATCTTTAGTTTTCCAACTAATTCAGTGACTTACAACTATAATCTCACTTAAATCGTACGCAGCGTGCATGGACGTAGAGTTCATTTTTAGAATCACACGATGATTCGCCTAAAGTTAATTCGTCGGTTAACACGGCTAACCTTTGGAACGAGGACACATGGTCCGAAGTATGGATTTTCGAGATGAGTAGTATGGCACAGTATCAGATACAAAATTCGAGTAGTGCTACGAAGACATGGACATTGAAATACCGAAAATCTTCGTATATCCTCCGCCCTCAGTGGCCATGCTTCAGAACCATATAGAAGAACTGGCCTGACTGCTACAGCATACACTCGACCCCAGATACATAAGCGAATGTCACGCCAACGTTAAAAGTAACTCAGGTTGGCAAGTGTCAAATGAGCCCTCTATATATACACGAACATACGTTATCCGGTATCCGATACCGAAAGGTTTGGTTGGACTAGCCCAGTTTTGCGAAAGCATCTTGCACTGAGGAGATGGAAAACACATACCGAGCATTGCTACGAAGTTGTTCAAGCTGTTCAGAAAACCATTAACCCACCTGCATTTTCACTTAGAAGAACTATGTAGTCCGCATAGTTAAGGCCTGACTCTTATCCACCCAAAAACATTCAACACCGTCATCCTCAACTGACAAAAGGGCGATCCCTACAAACATATCAATCACAAAGTGGAAGAGAAAGTGGAGGCAACCTTGACATGCACAACTTCTCGTGGTAAACTCATAAACAGATTGCACCTTGACATGATATGATAGCTTGCGTGCATCCATCACCCAAAGATCTATGCAGGATGGCTTCCTTAAGCCGGAGGTGCAATCATGCCCGACAGGTCAACGGGTAGAAGCCAGACAAAGTCCAGTCTCTGAACCAGTTACCGGGCTACCTATCGTTCTAACCGCTATGCCCCCGGACTGAACATTCCAACGAATAAACACGGAGAGAAACAGTTTACAGGTCTAAAAGCATCCACCAGATGGATGTGGGAGTGGAATATTTGGGGTTTCTCTCGGACGCGGAATAAGTCATCGCACTTCATTGGTCATGTATCGCACACCTAGGCTGGGCAGCCCTCATTCCAAAGGATGCAGCCCCGTTCACGTTCCACTTGTTCCACTAAGTGCATGCGGCTAAGGACTGAATCCAAAAAGCGGACCGATAACAAAGCACCAGTGAAGACATGATAGATTGCATGCAACAATCAGGTCTCATGTGACAGAACAGAAGAATTTCCCTCGGGAGTGCTTTGATCACGTTCCCGTGCTGGATTAACGCCCCACTGCTTTGCGGGTTACACTTTTGAGTTAAAGACTCCGCGGTTAGGGTTCCCAGAGAAAAACCCCGTTTAAGGTATGGGCAGCCAAGAAATCTCCAGTGGTTTCTCGGGAAACATTTCTCATCTGTCTGCTCTTCATTCTTCATATCTCAATTCTAAAGGGGTACGATAAGTCACAATGAGCAGTGATCGAGCACTTCTAACTCTCGGTAAGGCTAACAACTTGGAGACAGGAGGGAAAAGAGAATCCATTCTTCGACCTAAGCATTCTCTTCACTTAGCTGCCTTAAACGTCCGCACACTCTGTCAAACGGAGCAACAGGCTGCCCTAACTACAACTCTTGAAACCGTTAAAATAGACATGTAGTGTCTCCGAAACACGCACGCAAGACCCCACTTCAATGATAGCACTTCGCTCCTCACATACAAACTCGGCATTTCGTTTCACTCTTCGCGTGTCTGGTGCTCGCGGTCAGGTTGGCGCTGGTAGCGCTCTAAGCATGTAAGCTGAGCGTGCACTGCTCGACTGGAATCCAGTCAGAAGTCGTCTGTGTGCAGTTCGGTTGAATGGTTCTGCGAAGGTCAACAACAACAGACAAGCGTCGATGCCCGTTCGTCGTGCCTGTGTACATCCCAAGTGACTGTAGCTCTCCTGAGTCTAAAGACGAGTTATACAATGATTCGTCTTTACTGTTCCGCAGCGTGGACTCTATAAACATAATGGTTGTCGCTGGCGATTTCAGTTCTAATGTTGGAAGCCTGGACGAGACGGAGCGGGGGCTCTATTTGGCGTTCCCACCGACCGAACCGACAGTGGGTACCCAAGCCAGAAACCGAATTTCAGAAGTTACGCATTTAGACGTGCCGCGAACCGACCCGCTTAGACAAAACACACTGGCTCAGACCCAAGCACTGTTAGATATGAGTGGGTGGTTCACGAAGTTGGACAGATTTCAACCAATCGGACAATTCGGCGGTCCAGCATCTTGATCAGTGACTATATCAGATACAAATACATGAGCTCGAGAACTTCCCATTGATATTCGATAAATAATCTACACATCAACCTGAAGAAAAGACTGAAGTTCATATGGATGATCACGTTGAGTGCTACGAGCAGTTGCATTAAACCGGGCGCCCAGGACATATACAAAATACAAAAATAATGATTGATACGGCGCTTTATCACGAAGTGATGACAGGGGGAAGATAGGTCGCAACTGACCGCAGCTGCAATCGACAAAACAATTGAACTCGAAGACCAAGCTCAAGATTGGTTCGACCTCTACCCTCGACCCGAATTCGTGTTCTCCATCTAACGTTCTATACCACACCTACTCACTCACCGAACCACATATCGGACATTGCCCCTCCGTGGGTGCTGGTTGGTGTGTGCATTGACCCTGTCCCATGACCTTTGACCCTCCTTATTTACGGACATTTTGTTGACTTGACCATCTGAACTTTAAGCGAATCTAAATTTGTTTATAGTTGTCTGACTCTAATGCACGGAGCGGCTGGGGTTTGTACAGTTTCTGTGTAATACTTATGTTTTATAAAGTGCTGTACTGAAAACCACGCTCGGATGTTTGACGTTTTTTTCGAGATTGTGTTTTGCGCGTCTCAATGACTGCTATAAGTCCGTAACAGTGGTCTCTGTGTTATCTAGAGCTGTCATGTTTTAATTATAGCAGTATTTATCCCCCTTACGACGGCAACTCGCTAATTCAAGATACACCACCCGAAGCTTGCAGGTTAGGGGCAAGTGTTATCTCGCTTGTTTATAAAGGTTATAGTCTTCTATGAAGAACGAAAATGTGCTAGCAAATGATTACTCATCATACACTATCAGTCCAGGAAACGCTATTTCCGCCATAAAAGCCTACAGAAAATTTCACACTAATGGCGATTCGCAGTTAAAATATAACCAAAGTCAGACATGTCCAGTATCTCGGATAAGTGGAATTACGAACTGCATCTGCAACTTGTACTGTCCCACTGAAAAAAACTGGGCTTAGACACGACAACTCGGTTTCATTTTATCCAGGACTTCAATGACCATCAAACTGTTTCTAATGAGTTCTCGAAAAACCCATATCATATCCATAACTTTAAGTTGGTTTGCTTTTTTCTCAAACGAAGCCAAATGCCACGAATAAATCTCACCACCGAATTCTCGCGAAAATTGTTGTCCTCTACTAAAACAGTAGTGATAGAAATAATAATAGAAAGGAAAAAACGAAGTATAATACTTCTGTTACGCTGTAAAACAAGCTGAGCTGGTCCGCGTATATAAAAACAGAAGGTAAACCGCAATGTGTTTTTCAGACCCCAAAAGCCACGGTAGCTTAATGCTACGCGGTGAGAGCGTTTGTTTCTTATGGCCTTATAGCATTTTTGTATCCCTTCAGAGTTATTATAAAAGGACTAAACTACGTCCCGTCGTGGTGTGGATAACATCAGTTATGTCTTAGGTTAACCTTCAAAAAACCTAAAGGGCAATGTGCATCTTCACATCATACTGCACCAATGAGTACCATTGCCAGAAGAATTCTTATTGACCTTTCACACTGTTCACACTATGATCTCCCTCGCTTATATTCGCATACAACGACTTGGTCTTGTTGTCGGTTTATTCCAACTAGGTTATCGTTGTATAGAAATTCTTCAAAGATCGCGTTTTCACCGAAAAGACTAACACCATCAAGTGCCACAATGAAAAACCGTTTGTTCAGGATACACTCTATGGCCGAGTAACCAAAAGCACTCGCCTCACCATTCACTTAGCGATGACATCACTTAATCACACTTTTGCACCCCAACTATCCAGTTCAGCGAAAAAATGGACGTCGAAAATAAATTAATTGTACGGTTTCCTCGGAAACTAATATTAATTGATGCTGCGTAACAGAGCATTGTATGGATGACAAAAAGTTGCGTAGTCCCCTCAATCCGGGGAAACATTCGTAGTACCGATCGGATAATAAAAAGCGGAAGTCAAATGATATTACCTATGGTGCAATCATCAACGGATTCATCACGCGGTTACAACGCTCAACTCATCTTTGAAATCGCTGTGCAGTCAACCGGTTTTTACCTTTGAAAAGCAGTGACGGAAGAGCAGTGGTGAGGTTAAGTAAATCACAGAGAGCTAGCTCGGATAGCCTGATGGTTAGATGATCGACTCACAGTCGTTCACGCCGGGTTCGATTCCCAGTGGGGGATCCGGTTGATGTGCATCGCTGATGACTCCTAGCAAAGATGAAACGGATGTACGGTAGGCTTGCACGGTTTTCAATGAGTTGAACGTTGCTATTGCACGACGAGTCATTTGATAGTAAGTTCAAATTTCTTACTAATCACAATTATCTCTGTATTCCATGATGGCGCCCAAGCGCAATTCAAGTAGGTACCCCATAGTAACAAAAACCTCCTACGCTATCACGGAGGATCGGTCAAAATGACCCTCAGAGATTGATCAGGTATCGCAACGAGCCGGATAAATGCGGATATTGACGGCGGTGGCCGGGTTCGAACGTCACACAGCCTCATACCACCCGAGCAAACCAAACTCTACATATTGAAACAGAGTTAGCAAGAGTTACTTTCACCCTCGCAATTGGACACATTCATTAAACATGTTGACAATGTCACACACGTCAAAGAGGTTTACAAGAATGATAAAAATCGCTTACTCCAGCATGGCAATGTCCAGCTGATAGAGCACTCCTTTCAATGTATCTCGATGAGTGGTTAGTGGAGGCCAATGGCGATGAGCGGTGAAGATGGCGATGGTGGCAGCCAGTTCATCTGAATCATCCGGATTGGGTTGCTACAGTGAAAGAACAACAAAATCTCACTGATGATAAAACGAATCCTCTAACTGAATCAATACGCTTCACATAAAAATCGGGAACAGTGAGACTTTTGGTTACTCGCTTGCTAATTCGTCTCTTGGATAACTTCACACTGAATTGTCACGGTTACAGAAAAGTCACTGAGGAGGAAAATAGCTATGAAATTCTGAATGGGGTTGAATGAGAGAAAATAAATTGAACGTCCAATGGAAAATGAAACAGCACTCCGAGAACGATCGAAGCAACATCTGACAGTATACGTGACAGACCGCGACCGATCAGAGAAGAATGACCACGTTTCGGACACGTGTTTTTGACGGATAATGATGCCGTCCTTATTTGTTCTGGTGCTCGAAAAGTACAAAACGCACACAAATGACAACTTTCCAAACCACCGCCATATGGGATAATACATGGGTAGCCACAACAACACGTGGTTGTCTACCAGTCGAAAGGTTTCTGACTATTAAATATGAAGTGAAGGGTTCGAACCCCGTCACCACTGGGGTCAAGTTTGGTGGTGGTAGACGGCATTTTGTCTTACATTGCTCTACACTTCAAGTCCCAGAGAGTGTGCAGTGGAACCCGTGGTTGTGGGTGTCACTCTTACTGCACCTTTACGCAAGCATGGAATAAAGAAAAGTCGCACTCATAGGTGACTGGTGGTGGCCGGGTGGTTTACTGCGTTTGATTATCACCTCAGAGGTTAGAGGTTCGAATCCCCGCAATCACAGGTTACTTTGGTGGTAGACTTTATCCCACTGTCGTCCAGCTCACTACAACATCTCACCAATTGAGACCTTCCATGGTTCTCCACTCCAAGTCCCAGGGTCTGGTTGCCGGTTATCCTTACTAGTGAATTGGGCCTTTGCGGCTGTGGGGCATATCCCTTCCTTTGTACTCATGCACAAGCATGCAATAAAAAAGTGCAGTTTAATTTCACTGGAAAACGGTCAATCGGGGAGATTTAGAATGGCCAAAAAATCTCACGCAAACACAATCTAAACAATGTGAGTGAGTGAGTCAGTCAGTGACACTTTGCAGTGGTAATCCATGGTGAACAGCTGTCGAGAATGTGTAAGTAACGCAAAAGCACAAGGTATGCGTTGTGCACTCAGTGGAACGAGTCCCCTTCACACTTCCCAAGAGATGTTCAACTAGTTCATTTGTTCCTTGATATCACTGAATTTTCTGGTACAGAATATTCTTGTCAAATACATGACGAAGTTAACATTTGAAAACTGAATGGGACCAGTTTGTTGTCTGCCTATCTAACGGCACGCTCATTTGACAACAACAAGTTAGTGTGAATATGCGCGTGGAACTGTTCAAATCCAGTCAGCCCATTAAACAAAAGGTGATGATAACCTGATCCGAGGCAAGATTGGGCAACGGGAGAAGACGAACCACATCGGACGGGTATCTGTTGGGATTCTAACTGACAACCATATAACTCTGACTCATCTCCAGATGATGACAGAGTATATCCAGTCGCATAAACTGAAACGTGGACCTGCTTGAAATTTACTCTAGACATCCTTAATCCACTCAACTCAATGTTGTTCATCCCTATGTTATAAATCGCTTGTTTGGAAATTGCACAACGATCAGTTTCGGTGGAATAAGCAGCCGCCGAAAGAGAAATCACGCATTCAAGCAAATGTCCGGACATAACAAGGTATCCAGTGAAGGAAGAACAAGTAATGACGAAAATTTAAATAACAAACACTAAAAGGTCATACCACAGAATAACTTTTTGAAGAAAAGCTCAAATCTGATCCGCATGAACGGATCAGTTCAGTTTTCACAACATTAACCACGCTCACACTTCTGCGCACAAGCGGATATGTCACGTGCATGCACAGGGAGTAACGTCACATGAAACACGGATGGTTAACGGACGAAAAACCCAAGACCAATGAATGTCTGCTGTGAACGAAGGCGAACATTACGTGAAAAACGGGTTTAGGATCTCATACAATCTGGACAGGATGGATCAAAATAATCTCGGAAGAAAAGGATTTCTCCTGGTTAGTAGTTCACTTAGCTGACCGAAAACAATTACTGGCCCATATGGCAAACAGAGAATGGACGACATTGAAAATTCTGAAGACAGGTGCACAGAGAATCTTGACCAAATAAACTGAGTTAGTATTAAATAATCTGTTAAATGAGTGTCTTAACCGCATTCCTGGGAATAAAATGAAAACAGGGTTACTATACCAAGTTCATACATGAAAAATCCGAAGACTGAGAGCTCATCACGGTCAAACACACGTGTCACTAGTGATGAGAGTCAGTCTTACAAATATGATCCGACAGCGAGGGGGTAAGGGGTTGACCTATGGATTAGTTTTCGAAAGAAGCGCTGCCGTTGCTAGATGATTTTATGTAGGCTTCAGTTCCAAACTGGTTGCTTTGACGAATGCACTGAAACTTAGATTTCTGGTTAGAAAGGGTAGATGCCATGGCAACTGAAACCTACTCATGAAGTTGAAATCTGGAGTCTTGTATAGTTTAATTACCAGACGTGTAAGCCATCAAACCTCAACAAAACCGATCCGGTTATTACAGCAGACCCAATCAGGAACACGAAGACATTAGTGTCGAAACACCACGCCTTTCTGGAGAAAATGAGAGTTATACGTAATGTGGAGCTTAACTGTCTTAACCGTTGCAGGATAAAAGTAGCCCTTGAATGAGTGACGGACAGACGAATTCCAGTGTCCCTGCCACATAGGACCAACAAAAGTTAGTTAATCTTCGAGTACATAATATCACTCTAATCCATATCCTACTACATGACCCTGATCGCGCCGATTTACACCTTGAAGGTGAAAATGTGCGTCGAAAATTACACCATTATTCAAGCTGTAGATCTGACAGTTGCTGAATGGAATCAAATGCAAAAAATTCCTCACCCTCAGCAAAATCTAAACTTAGGACATCATGCAACTAGCGAGTAAATCGTCTGCAAACTTGGCAATTACCATTTTGAATAAACTAGGTTCTCAAAGTGCATCTGTGATTACTACACAGACACTCAATGATACACCGTTTTTTCATTCACTAACCGAAATTTTTATGCGCTCACTACTGGCAAAAGTGTCACTGATGAGTGCAAATTATGCCAATGACAGCATTTCCATTAAAAATCAAAATGACGAAAAACAAACCGCTCGCATACAAGGTGTCTGGTATGTCATATTGCCTCGTAAAGAAAATGGTCTATCATTGGTATGTTTAAAAACTACTCTGGAAAGAATAATTCTAGCACAGATTCAGTAAGCAGCACAACAGAGCAAGTATGTGTCCTTTTCTCTGAGCAGAAAGGAATGTGTAAAGTTCACGATGGCCGCAATACACACACACACACACACACACACATACACACACACAAACAAAAGCAAGGCCATTGGTTTGGTATGAGGCCTATCGAAAACCTATGCATCACATGACGAACTGGCCATGTGATAGGCACGATACGTGAAACAGCGCTTACGATTAGCATGAGTTTCACACAGACAACCACTGAGTTTAAAAAGAAGAAAATGAAACAAGTAAACTCTTTTCAAGATCAGGAAATCGGCTAGTTATTGCAAGCAAAAATATATCAGAGAACTTGAATTTAGGTTACGAGATGGAGTTCTTCTTCAAGTTGGACTGAAATTGCGCCACGTCATAATTTGTCTGTAAATACGATTTGATATGATGTGACAGATAACAAGGAAATATCGGTCAAAGGCAGAGGAAGGGCCAAATGAACAACGAATGGACGATGAAATACTGTTGTTTATTGTACTAAAACGTTGCATTACGGATCAGCTGTTAACGCGACTGAAATATCCCGTCCGCATAAAATAAACGAAAAAGTACGCGATTCGCCGTGTTGGCAAAACCAAAATTCAGGTCAAAATGTGTTTTTAGTGAGTTTACGAGATGCTCCGCGCACTGAAAGTGTCGGATGTTAAAAACCTTAAATTCGTTATTTCCCTTGAGAATAAAAATTGTCGGAGCATACGAATCACAAGAGACGTTCAAACAAGACGTCACACACAGAAAAGGATACACGGCTGGACATCATTGCCCGTAGTTGCACAACGTCCGACGTCAAGCCACACAGCACTATCGGATGCGTAAGGATCAAAACTAGGCCTCCCACTAGCTTGAGAAGGAGTGCATTCAATATGAGAACCGATGTGTATTGTGAGCACAACAAAACACGAGCAGAAGCGATTCATATAAGCTCAACCATTTATGTAGTGCTACAAGGGCTACGACGACCGACCTTACTGATAGAGAAAAAAGTAAGCAGTGCAATGACGTTAGGGCAAAAAACCCAAATTTTCGAAAATATATAAAGAATTACTAGAAAAATAAACTTGATTACGGGGAAATATTAGTCGTACCGACTAAGCCGTCTCTCTAATAGTGTTAAAACAGTTTTGTGCGACTTTTTCGTTCTCGTTTATAGACCGATTTATGCATTCATCTGTGTTCCCTCTGAACTGTCAACTGAATATTCTTTATGAGTCAGAGAAGGAAAGAAAAAAACGGTGGCAAGGAAGTCTGCTATCTGTAACGCTATCCTGCGGTACCTACGACTGTGGACCAAACAGGGTATGCGGAATCACAACTATTACGTCCTCGCTTAATTGTCCACCACGTCCACACGCGACAAACCTTTCGTCCTTGGTTTCCATCTGACAGTCAGCTTCTCACTTGCCTGAAGAAAGCTGCTTCCCGAAGTAGCAACCGCAATCCGGTAAATGGTTGGACAGGTAGGCCAAACAGACTAGAAAGTGGCCGAGATCTTCATGCAATATATATATATATATATATATATATATATATATATATATATATATATATATATATATATATATATATATATAATCTTGCCCATCCGCCTGATTTCAGACTGTGTGCCAAACAAACATAGTACAGTCAGGGAGGAAGAGGTGGAGAGTCTGAGTACATAAGTTGCTTTTGGGCGTAATACTGCCAGGTTGCCCAAGCCAAAGAAGGTGGTTTTCTTAGGGGTCCACAACCGGAGCCTTTAGCTACCCAAAGCTTAACCCAAAAGGCAGGGGGATGAAGCGTGGGGTCTGTAACTCACTGGTAGCCGGTGACTGAATGCTCAGCTCACATGCTCTTCGGAGGAGTCCAAACATCCTGGGTGCCCAGTGCACCTCTGCCACAGATTCCAGTGAGCATACCATTGTACGCTCTATGCGCCACCCGTGATTGGTTTGGAATTAGGGTTTAGCCATCTCTCCTAACCTGACTATTAGTCAGCCAACCCGGTGGAAAGCGCCGGGCATTCGCCTTTGTCCACTCACTTTAGTGGGAACACCTCCACCACGAGAAGGCAGTGAGTAGGACTTCCTCAGCAGAGGCTATGTTAGGCACACGGTCACTTGGGAGCATTTCGAGAGGCGTTCAGGATGAGTAGCCATCTCGGAGCCTGAGACACCTTCTCCCGACCACACTGAGGCATTAGGAGGGAACACCGTACAAGCCATGCTGGGGTTCGGCGGAGAGTCTTAGGTTCACGAACCAAATCACTAGATGAAGCACTCAAGCTTACCAGGCTAAGATGGTTAGGACATGTGTTGCGCACGTCCCCTGACAGGATTCCTCGGTGTGTAACGGTTGGAAGATGAGCAAGGGTGGCCAGTTCATGACATGGAAGAAAATGTATGAAGGCATGTGGAGCGTGTAAGACCTCCTGGGTGGGGTCTGAGAGATCCTCCCACTGAGTAGTTAGATACGTTACATTCTGATCAACTATTCGTTTAACCTTGCGTGGGGTCGATTGGAATCCAAGAGCGTGTTGTGCTAGCGTTGCAATTCGGAAATGATTAGTGGAATTCGGCTTGTGCTGTGAGAGAACAACGGCTGGACACTCGTGATCAATGAATATGTGGACAACACGGGGCCCGGAAGATACCATTGGTGCGACCGCATTGTTGGGGATTACTGAATTGCTACAACGTACCTCTTGCAACCAAGTAATTATCCTAGAGCAACAGGAAAAGCGGTTTCTGGAGTTACGGCAACGAGTATAAATACAAACCAGAACCCAAAATCCGAATGAAAAGTTGATAACCTTGAAAACCACGATCCCGAAAACTATCAAATCTGATTCGAATAAAATCAAACAAAATAAATGTCACTGAAGTCATGAGGTACGATGTGAATGGAGAGAGAACCATTTGGATTGACGAAAACATTAGTCTGTTTTGGAGTGAAAATGAATATGTTCGTCTGCTTGAGGTTTCCGATTATCGATATTTACGTAGCATTGTTAAGAAAGAATGGATGGAATGACCGAGTAAACAATGCTGAAATCAGAAATCGAGTTTTGGCTACTAGTTCAGAGAATGTTCTATCAAATGCGCATCCAGATTAGTAGACTTCGTTGGATAGAGCACGTGTTGCATATGGCAAACATACGTTGACTGTACCGTGCCCTGTTTTCCTTCTTCCTAGAGAGTTAAAGAAGCCACATGGAGGTAAACAGATGACGTAGCCGTATGGAATGAGAAAATATACAGCGAACTTAGCAAAAGTAGGTGCCTCATCTCTTCGTGGTTGGGGTTCAAAAGACCAGTCTACCAGTTGGCTGGAGACACTGAAGGATATGGCAGCGGACCGTGAACAGTGGCAATCAAGTTGTCTCCTCGTGTCGAATCAAATGATTGATCGATATGCGTTTGTACAGTTACACTGTGTATTTCGTGTGTTAGCTACTAGGCGTTCCTTTCGTCTATCCACCCGTGTAGGTCCACTCCCTGTTCACCTTGTATCTTCATTCTTTCTATTTCTACGTGCAAGATGGTGAGAAAGGCAGTGGTCAGTGGGGCTTGCCCCGCTATTTACCGCTGCACGATGATAATAATAATAATAATAATAATAATAATAATAATAATAATAATAGTGGACTGTCCACCTCGACTAACCTTCCAATCACTACCTGCCTCAGAGAACAGTGTACGCTGAGGAAGTCTATCGGTGAGCATGCGTAACACACGTCTCAACCACCTTAACCTGTTTAGACTCATTACCTGTTCCAGGGACTGATCTCTGGTTCTCAGTACTCTACGTCTAACCTCCGCATCACAATTATATATATATATATATATATATATATATATATATATATATATATATATATATGTATATATATATTGATAGTAAGTAGTATGTAAACGTGCGGACAAAATTTCCCCGGAAGCACACGACCGGTTTCGAGGTTGTTGCCGCTCATCAGGTATGCGTACCCGGTACTCCTCTGCCCACTCGTCCTTATACTTGTACACTCCGATGTTATATGTTCACTAGGACCTAATTCGAATCATCTGGAGTGTGAATGGATACTCTTCATTGAAGAGCCCACAAATGAATCACAACTGTGATTTCTCATAGTTATTCGTGTATGGGTCACTGCTAACCCAACGAATAACGAGGCTGCATGTGCAAGCGCTCATATTGGTAGTAAGTAATACGTGACCCATACACGAATAACTATGAGAAATCACAGTTGTGATTCATTTGTGGGCTCTTCAATGAGGAGTATCCATTCACACTCCAGACGATCCAGATTAGATTCTAGTGGATATATATATATATATATATATATATATATATATATATATATATATCTTAACCGCCAAGCGGTTCACAATGTGTTGCATTGCCTGTGCGTTATTACCCACCAGATGATGAAGAGCAGAGCCGCATGCCACTGGGTGAGTCCCCGAGTCGCGGGTAGGGAAACGGCCATCTTCATTATCATGTTATCATGAAGCCGGATTATCCTCTCCAAGGAGCCAGCTGCATTAAAGTAAAAGTAATTAGCTGCGAATGCGAGTTCAGGCTCGCTGAATGAACGATCGTGGACGAACAGCGACAGTGCTCGAGGACGTGGTGGAATTCCGGTCTGGTGAGTGGTACCTTTTAAAACACATCTAAGGACAGCACTGTGATGTCGCAAATGTGGCTCACCGCTAAATATAGCCATTGCCTCGTCATACTACAAACTCGGGAAAATAGTTCGAAGAAGTCACCTGAACCACTGCTGGTCACCGAATTGCCAAGATTATCCCTGTTGCCTTGCAAATCACACTCGGTTGTGTAAAGGTTAGACGTGCATCCTCCAATACAAAGGCCTACTCTGGACTGGGTGACTGAGTATTACAACAGTTCGCAAGGCAAAAGTAAAACGCGCCTACCGTATACGCGATGACACTTCATTCGATATCTGATCACTTGGTGAGATATAACCGTTCAGGTAAAAAAACTTATATACTTAAGCTAGGGCCTCCACTGCCAGAACAAGGTTTGATGTAGAGCCAACCCAGTTCTGCAGCAGCGTTTTACACTTTGGGGATGTACAAAACGAACCTGAACATTGCTACCCTGCTATTTAGACTATCTAGAAAAACTTACAACTTAGACAGCTGCACAGACAAAAACTAGAACTATCAGCGAATCACCGCTGTGCACCCCTAATGGACCGTCCTACGAGGAGCATCCACTACGGATACACAAGATGACAGGAATATTCTGAAACTTAATGAAATTCAAGTTACTTAAATGTTACTACGAGCGAGCATGAAATAGAGTGGAACCTCTTATCTCCGGGGTGTTAAACACTCGACAACAAAAGGGACACGGAATTTTATTTGAGCGAACTGATATCTTTCATGATTACTCTCACTACAGACGGCTAGCCTTTACTTGTTTGGTAGTAATGCTCGGCGATTAGCAAATATTTGTCGGGTCAGCCTTTCCTCGAAAAGTGCGTTTGGTAAAATTTCGGTAGAAAAGCTAACCTGAACGCTTATAAATAAATTAAAAGTACATTAGGGGGACATTTTTGATCCACATGAACCTAAATGAATTATTCAGTCTGATTTGAGTTTAGTGGAAACAGGCAAAATACGAGCCCAATGTTATAAATCGTGTCATATAATTTTATACCCCATTAAATGGAATAATTAACAATTAGATAGTATTGATGTATTGATGGTTGGCAGTAAACATGCCTAATGCACTTAACTGGTGGAGTCCGGTTAGTACTAAGGGAAATCCTGCTGTAGGCAGTCAAATTACAAGCTAGTTCACTGTGGTGGATGCCATGTGCTACTGTAATTTGGGCGGATATACTGTGATCCATATGCAGAAAGTCGAAGGTCCTCCGGCGTGGCCTCGTAGCTCAGCTGGTAGAGGACTCGCGGTACTAGAGCGAAGGTAGTGACCGTGCGTGGGCTCGAGTCGCGCCGAGGCCAAAGACTTTTCACATTTGGATCACCTCAAAAAATTAGATAGTAGTTATCAACTTCTATCTTGGGACTGAGAGAATAATCAAGATAAAGGAGGGCTAAATCCAATCAGAGGAGATTAATTTCTACCGTCTCTCTCATTTGTCAATTTTTTTTAGCAACGGCTTAAGTTGAATTAGTTTGAACCATCACTGGCGTTCATTCTTTTAATTCTACGCGTTAGCGACTGTACAGGTACTGTCGAAAGTGATGCATACGGGTGTCCGGTAACCACATTTTGTGCTGGTACATGGTAGCATTATTGCGGAACTATATAGTTTCACATACCATAACTTGCAAGTAGTGGCGAGGTTTTAGGACAATAATCTTTGTGGTCCGTTTGTATGCTGTGAATAGCTACATTCAAAATGCAGACAAAACCATATTTCTGCCACTACACGAGGGCCGCAATTACGACGGAATATGAACCTCTGACGGGAAATGAGCCAAGATTTTGTTACAATGAATTAAACCAAACATTATCCAGAACACATTGTTCATATTGAACATTTGACCTGTCTTTTTTCTTCAGGATTTTTAGCGGTCTGATTGGCCTAGAGTTCACCATGTAGGTGATGAAATATTTTTTCATCTTATGGGCAATCACATTTTACACCTTTGATTCTAATGTTCAGTGTGTAGGTAGTCCACTGACTACTCCCTTTAAAACAGGAATTTTTACGAATACATTTATATCTGCGCTATTAAAGAGTAATTGCATGAACTGGACCTTGAAGTTACGCATACATTTACGAGCCCTACTGTGAATAATTAACAGAAAAACCGTTCTGCACGACTTTATATACAAACCTCTCGTGAAGTAAAACATGAAGCACTGTCCTAAAAAACTATTATCTACCCAGATAATTTGTTTTCGTTGAATTCGGGTACTTTTTCAGTCAGAACAGTGAAGATTTCCCAAAAATTAGAGGGGTCTCAAATTAAAGTCCATCAACAAACCTACACGTTTTATTTCAACCCAAATGAATGATGGTAGTCGGTATGGTATGTCCTCTCTCGGCCGGATAATTTTTCGGGGGATACTCCTATACCTAATGACATTTTTGTGAGCCTTCTACGACACCTCATGTACCACACATCCCTACGAGAAACAACCCCATCGCCAAAATGGCAGGCCTCCTGATTTGAAACCCCTGGTCAAATCAACACGTGCCCTCATTTGTTGGGCTTGCACTGCAGCTTTCGTACGTGATACTAGCCGCATTGAAAACTGCGGCTACCTCATTTCCAACAGGGAGTGAGAGTCTGGGAATACTCCACGTCCGATTAGGGATTCTCGGCTCTGTTTTTTGATCGTAATGCACATGAGATCGTTCGATTCATTCGATTTGTTAGTTCTTCTACCGCTGAAATGAGTATTTGGGGTCGTTTTTCTGTCATTTATCCGATAGTTAGCACTCTGATTCGCGTTAAAACACCGAACAAGATACGGTACAAAAAAGATTCGGAATTATGGGTCTATGCAATTCCGCTTTGATTGGTCGTTATCACGACAAAAATGTAAGCGACGAAGCGCGCCCAAATGACTTCGAAGCCAGCGCTCATATTGATGTCAACTGGGATTTCCTTTTTTCAGTTTGGCAGTCATCGTTAGAAAACATCTTGAAACCATATATATCGTGGAATCCCTAAATGATAAAAGATTTTCTCTAAACCTCATGATATAGGCACAACTATGAAAAATATACTGACGGTAAAAAAGGCTTCTACCAAAATATTTGGATAGTGAACCTATCTAAACGTAACTTAGGATAATTTATGTGGTCCTGTTGATCAGTTTATTCATATTTTCATATATTATTACTTTCTAACTTACCTTGCCCAGAGTGTTGTACCCTGATAACCAAGGTCGCAAGCCTTCTACTACCCATAGCACAGCAAAAAATTAACGTAAGAGACTTTGAATGAATTAAGATTATTACCGATGGCCTGGTAAATCTTAATTAGTTCACGAAGCTCGAACTATATATTGAGTAAATTTTCGATCGACATTATCTGTGGCGACATCGAGTCAGACTGATTGATATGTTGATTCAGTTATTTATTGTCAAAAATGGGGAATGAAAGAAAAACGGTACGCTACATAGTTTCCATTAAAATACGTTGGAGATGAATTTTATATCAAACGGTATAGCGTCATCTGATAAAATAAACATTACCAACTTAAAGTGCAAGGCAGTAAACCTTGAAACAACTTACTAGCACAGTGAACTTTCCGGAGAGCAGCTCTTTACGGACTCCGTCTTCCAGAGGGTCTATAGAATCTACATTTTCCGTGTAGCGCATACGCTGATAAAGGAAGAAAATTGGGAAAGATCTTAATTAACTGAGTAAGTGAGATGCCTATAGCAGTATGAGCAACGTTCAGTTAAGATTTCACTAAGTATCCCTAGCCACAACAAGTTGTGCAGGATCACTTGATCGAATGAATTTCATTGAAATCGGATGAGGATGTTAATAAAAAAGTGTGCGAAGTTAGTATGGCATGAGTATGGTCGTTAGTCATGAAACGGTCCAGAAAACAGCGCCCTATCTGCGGTTACATGATCTTCAGGCAAATTTTCCGAAAACTAATAAGCGAGTAGTGTAGGGCAAGAAAGTTCGCTGCTTTACCGATGCCACAGTAACTGAGCATAAATAAATGATATCGATAAGGAATTATCAAGAAGGTGTTTTGAGGCCTTAGGACTGTGGAGAAACTTCCATTGAAATCTAACATCGAAAAAGGGAGAATGTATACTTTGTGTGCATACAATGCTGTGTAAAACGGATAAAAATCATGGTGCTTACTGATTAGTACTATTTGCCACTATAACGAACGTAACCCACCACCAATCACATTAATTTGAAGAAATGCATTAAAATGACAATGACTATGGTGTCTAACAGATATCAACGTCTTATGTACATGTAAAGTGAATATAACTGAATGGAACAAAAGCATTTAGTTTTTTTTCAGGCTGTTTCCAAATCCCAAGATCAAAATCCGATTAACTCAAGCTATGCCATTCGGAAAACTGCTCCGAGAGGGAAGAATCCCCAATGTAAGTGGCTGATAGTCGATGGGAACATCAACAACAGCCTACAAACGGTAAAAATAGCAACAAATTAAAATGTACATATTCAAGAAATTCAGGTTATTCATGATAGAAGAGAGAAGGAATGCCATCCACAGTCTTGTAGGATCAATGCATTATTAGGGATAAACGGCAACTTCACGCTGAGGCCTGGAATGGAGAACCACATAAGGCCTTGAAACGCACGGTGACGAGCCGGGAGACAGTGAAGTGTCGTCTACCACCAAATTGACTAGTGATGACAGGAGTCGAGCCTATGACAAACATGGCGCTTTAAACCACCGGAGCACTATCAATCATTTTTAATTACATGCTTGGGCATGAGCGCAGTGGAAAGGATATACCCCATATCATCAAGGGCTCACTGCACTATTTTGGGGATAGCCGGCCATCAGACCGAGACTTGGAGTAGATAACTCCATAAGGTCCCAATATGTCAGAGGTGGTAACGATCCAAACGACAATGGGGATTACTATCTGCGGGAAAAGCTTGGATTTGATCTTAAGTCTATGACACAGAAATGGTTCTTTTGCATCGCTGATATTTTCTCCGCATCCGTCAGTAAACTCTCTGACCGGTAGTTGTTTTTTGGTGAAATTCAGTCTAGGTAAATTCATCACTACCAGTCGACTTAAATGCTGAGAAGCTACTTAATAACCCATCTTGCAAACACGCCTCATCCATTGGTATCTTAGTTCAGACTTTGCGGCTCTTGGGTCTGCTTGTTTCACTGTACTTACGTATGAACCTAAAACAGGAAAAACGTGTATGGCGTAGTATGCGAGGGAGGAATAAAAAGCCGAATTTTCAAGATGATCTCATTGTAGATATCACTGACTAGAATGACAAAATGCATGGGTTTGAATATCACCAAAACTGGTCAACTTTGGTCGCACTCATTAAGTAAATTTACCGATTTAAAACTTTCACCGTTTAGACCTATGGTCCCTACTTTTACCTGGAAGAATTAGCATGGCAAGCTCCACATCCAAATGAATAAATGTAATCCGATATCGACTGAATAATAACTACAAAAAAGACGCGCGAGAGAATGGACCCGGGTTTAGAATTGAAGGGACTTGAGTGATAATATACATTCACTCCTCTAAAAATCTCAAAACACAGCCATATCTCACGCTTACGCGATGCACATGGCATCAGGTTTCCTCTGTGGTCTTAAATCCGATGTCCATCAAAGATACTGGATTTTTCAAGAGTCAATCAGTCTAATGGAGCAAAAAGGTCAGCTCACGAGCTGTAAGATGAATAAGAAACGAAGGAATTCACAAAAGTAAGTTACGAAAAGCCTTAAGAATGATTGCAAAAAATTGGCGGGTCAAGATGGCCGGAGAAATGGAAGTAGCAACTGCTTCAGGTGACAATCAAGGACGGTTCGAACTTATTCGCGACACTGGCGGACGGCGTATTCTTGTCAGTGAAACGATATTTGATAGAAATGGAGAAGTGACTCATGGCAAACAGAAAAGGCTGGACCTTTGGGCCGAATACTCCGATGTGCAGTTTAGCCGGCCCCACGCTAACGTAGTTACTTCAGTGTCAACAACTGCGATTCCTTGAGGAGTATCATTTGATCCCCTATCGGAAATGGAAGTGGATTCATGTATTTGATAACCAAAGCGAATGAAAGCGGCCGATTCCGACGAACTTTCTGTTTTTTTCAAAATGGGCGGTGCTGCGTTGATAAAACCACTTACACCTTGATCCGTGATGTTTAGAACGAGGGACGCACTCCGTTATTATGGGACGAGTCATTGATTGTATTCATCTTCAAAAAAAGGAATACGCAATGACTGTAGTAATCATCGTGGAATTAGCTTAATCCCGACAATCACCAGGGTATTAGCCTCGATTTTGCTGTGCCGTCTTACACTGGCTCGCGAGAGGAACACCCGCGAACAACAGACTGTATTCCGCCCAGGTCGAGGGTGCATCAACCAGATTATATCTTTCGTCAATCACTTGAGACACGTCACAGGCACCGTCGGCCGACAATAATGGTGTTCCTCGACTTGAAAGGCGTCTTCGATTCAGTTGACCGAACAGCGTTATTTAGTGCTGTTCACAAAAAAGGTGTCCCAGAAGTTCGTGAATCTACCGAGATCACTGTACTCTCATACTTCTGGCCACGTAAGGGTTTACAGCGAACTAACTAGTCCTTTCGAAACGACCAGCGGCGTTCAACGAGAATGTCCCATTTCTCTATTCCCGTTTAACTTTCTCATGGACGAGACAATGGAGAATGGCTTGCGAACTCTTCAGGATGTAGGCGTCGGACTAAGAAACAGAAGGAAACTGTGTGACCCAGATTATTTAGACGACCTTGTCTGCTTGTTCGAATGCACGGAACATACGCAACGTACACCAGGTAGACCCGTAAAAGTTGTAGCTCCATTCAGCATGTGCTTTGCACTTTCAAAAGGTAAAGTGATGTTAAAAGACTGGATGTCAACGGTTCCGAGCTTGATGCTCGATGGGGAGATGCTGGCAATTGTTGACCGGTTCACTTACTTCGGCAGCAGCGTGACGACGGATGGGAGCACGGTAGTAGAGGTGAGCATGTGTATATCCAAGGCTCGAGCTGCGTACGCAAGGCTAAAGCAGTTGTGGCGACGACCTGATATTTTACTGAAGTTGAAAGGTCGTGTGTACGGTGCAGTGGTGCGTTGTTCTTTCGTATAGTTGAGAGACTTCGCGTCTGTGCGCGGAAGATATTCGTCGTTTAGAGATTTTCGATTATCAATGTTTGCGTAGCATTGTTGAGAAAGAATGGATGGAATGACCGAGTAAGCCATGCTGAAATCAGAAATCGAGTTTTGGCTACTAGTTCAGAGAATGTTCTATCAAATGCGCATCCAGATTAGTAGACTTCGTTGGATAGAGCACGTGTTGCTTATGGCAAACATACGTTGACCGTACCGTGCCCTGTTTTACTTCCTTCTAGAGAGTGAAAGAAGCCACATGGAGGTAAATGGATGACGTGGCAGCAGAAAATGAGATAATCTATAGCGAACTTAGCAAAAGTAGGTGCCTCATCTCTTCGTGGTTGGGGTTCAAAAGACCCGTCTACCAGTTGGCTGGAGACACTGAAGGATATGGCAGCGAACCGTGAACAGTGGCGATTAAGTTGTCTTTTTGTCTCTAAATGCCTCAGTATGGTCGGGGGAAGGTGTCTCAGGCTCCGAGATGGCTACTCATCCTGAACGCCTCTCGAAATGCTCCCAAGTGACCGTGTGCCTAACATAGCCTCTGCTGAGGAAGTCCTACTCACTGCCTTCTCGTGGTGGAGGTGTTCCCACTAAAGTGAGTGGACAAAGGCGAATGCCCAGGGCTTTCCATCGGGTTGGCTGACTAATAGTCACGTTAGGGGAGATGGCTAAACCCCATTTCCAAACCAATCACGGGTGGCGCATAGAGCGTACAATGGTATGCTCACTGGAATCTGTGGCAGAGGTGCACTGGGCACCCAGGATGTTTGGACTCCTCCGAAGAGCATGTGAGCTGAGCATTCAGTCACCGGCTACCAGTGAGTTACAGACCCCACGCTTCATCCCCCTGCCTTTTGGGTTAAGCTTTGGATAGCTAAAGGCTCCGGTTGTGGACCCCTAAGAAAACCACCTTCTTTGGCTTGGGCAACCTGGCAGTATTACGCCCACAAGCAACTCATGTACTCGGACTCTCCACCTCTTCCTCCCTGACTGTACTATGTTTGTTTGGTACACAGTCTGAAATCAGGCGGATGTGAATATATATATATATATATATATATATATATATATATATATATATATATGTAAACAAACTTTTTCTGTCGGACCAGAATGATTGGTTAATGTGGTTTTGTACAGTCAGACTGTGTTCTCCGTGTGTTAGTTGTTAAGGCATTCCTGTAGGTCCACTCCCTGCTCACCTTGTATATTCATTCCTTCTATTTCCACGTACAACATGGTGAGAAAGGCAGTGGTCAGTGGGGCTTACCTTGCTGTACGATGATGACGTGGCCAAACGGCCACGTTAGGGACGAAGTTAAACTTCGTGTGGACTGTGCAAGGAGAGCGTTCCTATAACTTCGCAAATTATTTTGATGTCACAGTGAAATAGGCTTCCACGCGAATCTTCGCATACACTTAGCTGCCATCCACCCAGGTCTTACGTAAGTGTGTGGGACTTGGTCGTTTATAGTAGACGACAGTAAAAGGATGGAAAACATCGACCACTTGTGCTTCCGCTACACGGCGAAAATCAAGTAGTATGATCGCGTCTCAAACTCTGCCGTACGTCAACACTGTGCGGATGCATAACGACTTGGCCGTGTGCTTCGACGACCCGAAACAGAACCTACAAATGGGAGCCTACAGCCATTATCTCGCTCAGGGTGGAAATGTCACTTCGGTGTTCAACTGAAGGCGAGTTGTCACTATTAAGGCGGACACGGGTTGTCTGGATCTTCAGTCCGTCTTCGGAGTACGCGACTGGTGCAATAACTGGGTTCTAGGGTGTGCAGATCTTGCCGTAGACCGGAACGCGTGGACGGCTACCATCAGAGATATCCAAGAAGTTACCTTATCCTCTCACGGGAGAAAGTCGCGTAAAAGTCTGTCCCTGCTTCTAACGAGGTTCAAGAACCGCTAAATCCTGTCAGAGGGAGAAGACTTCTGCTACAGTCGCAGTTCCGTTAACGACGACAAGTGTGACTGATCAGCCTCTCGTGATAAGCAACGTACCTGTACTCACAAGTGACAACGTGCATCTCGGCCCAGTTCAGATGCAGTTCCCTAACTCATGGACGAACGTGACACCTCGTCAGCGAAATGCACATCTCCCAAGAACAATACTTCTTGGCGGTAAATCTTCCACAGTTTGAGGTAAGTGCCCCACAAGAACGCCTTAATACCGACTTAGTTAGCTAAAGTGAATGGCTTGGAAACCGTTCACTTAGGATGAGGAATTGGCAAAAAAAATTGAGAGTAAAAGCTGCATTTTGGTTGCAAAAAATAAAGGAAGACGGCAAACCCAGGTCACTTAAGGCATTCCTCGGTACTGATGAGGAGGCACGTCTGTTATTCCAACGGTCATGGAGATGAGAAGGAAAAGAGGTACGACTTAAACGTGACGTGGACTTGAGGCGAGATATAAGATGAAGATAGTAATAAGCGAGCTTCAGGAGCGCCGTGCTAATGCAGAAAGGAACTTATTCATAAAGGATTTTCGGATAAGGCTTCAGGTCGGGATATGTACGGACTGATGCGTCGGTCTTTTGGACAACTATACCGCAACTGAAAGTGCTGTATGCTTCCCATGCACGCGTGCGACTGGAATACGGTGGGCCTGCCACAGTCTCCTGTACGGCTGTGGAAGTTATCAATCTAGAACAAGTACAGCGGGCTGCCACTCGCTTCGTCGATGAATTAAGCGGGATCAGTTATAAAGGTCGTCTCCAAGCCACCGGGCTGTTCTCAGAGGCGTGTAGTAGAACTTGAGGTCATATCATCTACACAAGGCGCATTCTCTGAGCAGATTTAGGGCCTGAGTTGATGAAGTACTATCCTGTGGGCGCACAACCGGACCGGGCCCACCACTTACGCCTATGAAACAGAAATCAGTGGGTCTGCCGCTGGTATAGCGATTCTCAAGGAGGGTGACGAGTCTACGGAATGCTTTGCCAGCAGAAGTGGTGGAAGAAAAGGATGACCACACTTTCAAGTGGCGCCTGGACGTCTTTCTGAAAAGGTAGTGACAGGACGAGCACACATGAGTCCATGCCACTAGCGTTGAAGTGACGAGGCTTATACGGGACACCGCCCTAATGCTCCCATTTCCCTTGTAGCATACAGACCGTAAAATCGGTTTCCGACCGGTTTGTTCAGCTGCCATTCTTTCACAGGTTGAAAGTGGATTGATACGGGGGAAATCGATGACCGGAGTGTAACACATATTTCAATGAGCATTTAGTTTTAATGTTGATCTGAATACACTGAAATGCCCTTCATTACCAAGTTACAGATCGTCCCCTTTCATGCGCCATAAAATGGGTAATATGAGTATAATTATAAATTTGTAGTTTGCGAGATGACAGTGAGCAAGGAAAAAAGTTATTTGTGAAAAGTTACAGAAGCCAATGAAGCATATCATGTATCTCACGATCGGTTTAAACCGCCCGGGAACTGTTCAGAAACCGCCCGAAAACGATAAGTGCACTTGACAATTGGCCAAAAAATCAATCGGTTTTGCTACGACAGTTGGAAGATTGGGGATTTCGCAACAAAACCAAATATAGTTGTGTCACTGAACGTTAAGCGTCCACAAACATGGCTATAAACTAGTATTCGATGATTTACAAGCAGAGGATCAAGCTTATGAGCCTTACAACAAATCCACTATAGACTAGAAAAGTTTTCTTGTCCGAGAAAGCCTCACTAGAAAAATGTTGATCAAACGGTAAATGGAAGAACAGAATTGATCTCCTAGCCTCAGGTATAAGCTATCAGATAACTCTGCTCGCGCACAGACTTTGAATAACCATTTTTCGGATTCGATTGCACTTTTGTAATAAACATGAGGGAGAATAGCAAAAGGGATAAGGAGAGAACGCTCCAGTCAATGAAGTGTCGCAAAAGTCAGTAATACACAAATGCAATAACTCTGAGTACCTTGTTTGCTTTAAACAGTTCCACGGCACGATTAACATCTCTTTTCCTAGCGCGAAGAAAAAGGTGCGCAGCCTTCTCAGCTTCCTCTTCCTTAATATCTGTGCAACCTGGGAGACTTTTCACCTTTGTGATGAACTCTTGAACTTCCTATGATTTGGATCATGTGTAAACCAAAGTGCAATGATCTACCGCATAGCTAAGCTCATCGCAAATCATAACTCGTCGAGCGACCGAACGATACGCCCTGACGAGTGGGACGAACTTGACGGCGATCATGCAATGGCCGTCATCGCACAACCCGCTACTGCAGATCAGTTCAGTTCAGTTCAGTCTGCACAGGACAGGTAATGGCCATGGCCAATCGAGCGTCCAGAATTCCTTCGATGGTATGCACACCAGTTATGCACCCACCACTGCCGAGTGTGTTTGATCGAATCCCCGCTAAAACTGAGAGGGGAACGGAAAACCTCATCGCACATCAACTGCGAGAGACATTATGCATCGTGAGCGTTCACTGAGACAGTATGCAATGAGCGAAAAAGTCTGCTAAAACATACTCCAGAAGGACCACAGTGCTACCCGTCATCCATCTAGTTGATATACTCAAGGCTCACTGCAAGGAAAGATCTCGTACCACTTGCGATCTAGGGCACCTTTGAAGGATTGGACTGTCTGCAGATCTACCACTTCACCAGGCAGACCGTTCCAACTGTTCACAACCCTGTTGCTGAAGAAATGTGATCTAGCCATCAACCTAGATCGGGCTTTTATCAACTTCTTTTCATGTCCCCTTGTTCTGGAATCTACGGCCACTTGGAATAGGCTATCTGGTCTAAGGCCAGAAAAGCCCTTCATTACCTTGAACGTTTCCATGGGATCCCCTCGACGTCTCCTCCTTTCCAACGAGAAGAGATTCGGGTCACAAAATCTCTGCTCGCAAGTCTTACCCCTCTGCCCTTCAACCATTCGCGTGGCGAGACGTTGGACTTTCTCTAGGTAGGCGGCGTCCTTTTTGTAGGAGGGTGATCAAGCCTGCACGCTACCTTCTAAAGGAGGTCGTACTATAGCCATGTAAATAGGTGCGAATACCTCCGGCTTCCGGCAAGACAAAGCTGATTGCAGTCTAAAGAGCTCCCTACGAGCCTTATGCGCGGCAGCGTTGCACTGCTCCGACCATTTGAAGTCACTGTTCATGATGATCCCCAGGTCTTTAATCCTACTGGCTGCCTCCTGCGGTGAACAGCCTTTGATCATGAGCGACAGTTAGGCTCTCTGTTGTCCTTGACAACAAATGGCTTTTTTGAGCGTTCAGAGGTAAGTCCCATTTGTACGCCCAGTTCAGGACGGTACCTATTTCCCTGCCCAAGTCCGCCCTACCCTTAGATCCAACAATCTTCACATCATCCGCAAAAATAAAGTTCAATTCAGTTCAGTTTTCACAGGACTTGGTGTGGCTAGAGCCCATCGTGTGTGCAGATAGTTGTGTTGTTGGCTCGTTTCCGTAGTTCTCAACACTGTGTGATTTTCTTTTTTTGAGAGGCAGAAATTTTGTGCAGTATCAGCCCTGGAAAAGTAAGGTGGAAACAATAAGTGAATTGCGTCTGACCCTAAAAGCTGCTTAACATAATTGCCACCCAACATAGGTCTACTGCTTTCTTAAAAGCCTTCACTTTTGTGGTATTTATGACCTCTTCCGGAAGCTTATTACAATAGGGTACCATTCTATTCGAGAAGTACTTCGCCCTAATTTGGAGCCTCGAATGCTTCCTTTGTAATCTAAGGCTATGCCCCCTTGTGCCTCTCTCGGGGATCAGAAAGGAAGGGTCCTTTCGACTTATTCCTGACATTCCCTTCATTACCTTGAAGGTTTCTATCAAATCCCCGCGAATGCGCCGTATTTCCGCCGAGAACAGTTCTAGGGCGCGGAGACGCTCTGTGTAGCTAAACACACCTTGCCCAGTCACGATTCTAGTGGCTAGCCCTTGCACTTTCTCCAGACAGTCTATATCCTTTTCGTAGCACGGTGCCCAGGCCTGCACGCAGTACTCCATATGCAGCCTAACTATGGCTTCGTATTTCGGGACGAAAGTCTCCGGCTCTCTAGACAACATAATGGGTCTAACTCGAAAGAGTTCTCTCCTGGCCATATTGGTTGCTGCGGTGTACTGCTTTAACGGTTTGAAGCTGTTGTCCATTATAATGCCGAAGTCTTTGACCTGCTAGACCACTTCCAACGAACCCACACCATTCCCTCTAGCATTGACACTTGGTGAGGCTTATTGGAAGGTCCCATTTACGTGACCAGTTTTGTACTGCTGACACGTCGAATTCTATATCTACTACAGTTATCTTGGCGTCATCGGCAAACATAAAGGTGGGGTTTGTAAGCTCACGTACTAAGTCTTTGATGAAAATGTGGAAGAGCAGAGGGCCGAGCACCGAGCCCTGTGGCATCCCACTTGTTACACCTTCCGGTTTTGAGACATGACTCCCCACCTTAACATTTAAAGTTCGCCCTGCTAAAAAAACTGTTTATCCATTGTCTTGCCTTTCTAACAACTCCCATAGACGTCCATAAATCTGTGGTTCACAGAATCAAACGCCCTGTCGAAGTCCAAGTAGTAGACCGCAATCGACTGCCCTTCGTCCAGGCGCTTGGTTACCTCATTGAGGAGCAGCAGGAGATTTGTCAGATAGGATCGTCTTGCCACAAACCCGTGCTGAGCATTTGATATGAGGTTGTGTTGAACCAAATGCCTAGAGATCTGTTTCCTGACTGTTCGCTCCAGGCACTTACACGGTAGTGGAGTCAAGCTAACCGGCTGGTAATTTTCGGCCTTTTGCCGGGGTCCGCTCTTGTAAATTCCTACCACTGTTGCTCTCCTCCACTCTCCCGGCACAATTCCCTCTCTAGACGATGTTTCATGCAGCTTCGTCACCGGAGCCTTCAGGACCTCGGCCAGAGGCTGAACGATTGCTGGATGAATCCCATCTGGTCCTGCTGCTTTATTTCTATTCGAGGTTTGCAACTCCGCGTACACTTCTTCTCCTACTGTAAGTTCGGGTATTGGATGTACCTGTGGGCCCTCCATTCTTTCCTGTAAGTTATTTTATGGCCGATATATGCTCTTGAAGAATGCCAAGAGCATGTCAGCGTTGTCCTCGTTGGTTAGAGCTCGCAGTCCCTGTGCTCCTTCCAAGGTTGCTACACCATCTCTCACACGTTTTTGAGATTGCTCTTGGGCGTAGAATCGCTTTGGGTTTGTGCAGACCGACGCAGCTAACCGACACTCGAAGGCATATTTCTCCACCCTTTTGATGGCTTGGGCTCTGTTCCTCTCCATCTTATATCTGTTCGGTTCAGTTTCCACGAAACGAAGCTGGCCGGGACCAATCGAGCGTCAAGATCGTTGTTTTGTCGGCGAGCTTACTTGGCTCCCAACACTGCACGTTGAATGTTTTGTCCGAAAGACAGAATTTGCGAGGCCGTATTACCTCTCAGACAAGTTCACTGATAAAAATACCAAGGGCTCATTGCCTCACCCCCACGTTCACACAGCTAGCTCTGTGAACGCTGTGTTCCAGCGTGAATCTAGGGCCTTCTGTAAATTTGGTACATTTCTAAATCTGACGGCCATCTTGTTCCACATAGGTACAACCAACTCTTACAAGATTGATTAATGCCAAAGCTCCATCAGACCTGCATCAAGGTTCCATATAAAGGGTTTATGTTTGTCTTCTTCCACGAAGTCAAGTCTATGAGCTACACAGTTTGGTTGCCCCCGTTGAAGGTCGGTGGACCAGCGAAAGCCCAGTTAAATGTAGCTTCATGAGCGTCATCGATTCCTCCTAGTGCAGGAGTGGTCATGCAGAGGGAATTCCGCCCGCAACTCGGAACCCCCTTCACCCCGGAATATTCATCGGATGCATATTATGTCGCCTCGCCTTTCTCGATATGGCTACGGAAACAGGCCGGTTAACTCCAGCCGCCTGTCGTGACTGTTCCCCTGCAGTCCAACAACCAGGACAGTGGCTGTTCGCTGTGCCCGTTTCAGCTCCGCGAGTTCGGAGGTCGCATGGGGAAATGTAGACACTCCAGTCAAGGGCGGATTTGTGAGGCATTCATGACTTTCAAAGCTCTATAAGATAGTTTCCCAAACTTCTGACGGGTGGCACAGTAAACGCTCCACTCCGAGGGACGCACTTCTTGAGGGTGATTGCGGGATTTTAGATTATATGACAGTATCACCACCAAACACTTTTCATCGACTGGCCTTGGAAGGGTAGCTCTCTGAAAAAAAATGCTGTCAACAGGCCTCGGTTGATAAACACTACGAACTGCAGTGGGCCTAAGACCAAGCATTTGATACTCCACTGGAGTGTAACGTACGGTCTTGGAAAATCCCCCTTTTTCCCTCGCGATTCAATGTTTTTCCTAACATCACTCATTTGCCTACACTACTGACTTGTCTTTACCAACTGGTTGCTTTTATGGACCAATTGTTGTTTGTTCGTGCCCAAAGCGCTACTTTCTCATATCCTTGTTCTGGACCTGCGTGACGCACGTTCTGTTTGCTCACACGCTGCTATTCGGCTTCTCGTTTTTGAGTCCTTGTGATCTCATAAATAAGGTTTGTATATGTTTGGTGTCATTGTTCATGTAATAATCTAGTATCATAGAATAACGCGAATAATCGTCTTTTTGATTTCGGGATCCGTTGCGAATTTGGCTACGCATTGCTCAAACGTGTGTTACAATACTCAATAGAATAATATGGAACGAGGAAAAACACGCAAAATGCCAAGAAAAGGAATGAAAACACTGGAATCCGGACAGGAAGTAACACGGCAAGTCTCTGGGGAGGTTTTGGATACATTTGATTCTTTAGTAAATGTTGGATCGCCTAGTCCTGTCAGTGCTAGTTTATGTGTTAATGAGAGCAATATGGGTCGTAAGGATGTTGATTTATATAGGATGAAAATACTATACCTAGAAAAACAGTTGTTATCGGCTAGACTACAGGCAAAGGAAGCACAAAAGAAGTGTACACAGGAAGAGCGAGAGCACGAGACCAGCGACTACGGCACTTCCGATAGATCAGGTTGCAATAAGATAGGGAACCCCACGCCGGTCGCCGACTACAAACCACCATCGATCGATTTGCCTAGAGTGGAACTAACGGTTTTCGACGGGCGATCTGAGAAATACTGCAAGTTTGTCAAGCAGTTCGAGACGTTCGTTGAAAATAAGGTAACCGACCCTGAGCAAAGGCTTCTCTACCTTACTCCCTTCTGTTGAGGCCGAGCAAGATAAGCTATCGACGGGTGTACCATGCTCGACCCGGAACAAGGCTACACAAGGGCAAGGAAGATTCTCAGGGACTTGTTTGGCCAACCGTTCAAAGTAGCCCTTAACCCAATAGAGGGCATGATGATAGAGGCAAAGAGAACCAAGGGCGACGTCTACGCAATGGCCGACCTGGTGATTAAGATGCAGAGCTGCTCAATAACCCTCGACCATTTAGGTTACAGGGCTGACCCAGATGCCATGCACACTTTGGAAAATATAGTCCGTCACCTCTCTCCAGAACTACAGGGTCGGTGGGCGGAAGAAGCAGAGCGGATAAGCCGAAGCGACAGAGAAGCCAACTTCGAAGACCTGACCGAATACCTGGACAAGCAAACCAAGATAGCTGACAGCAGGTTCGGCCGACCCATCCGGGACAGCAACCGAGCAAACAAGCCCAGTACTAGCCAGGCTCAAACCCCTGCACGTGAACATCCAAAATACCAACCTTGGACTAATACACATGCCATTTCACGCGATGCTACGGCGCGACCCAATTGCAGATCCTGTGGTACTAGCCGTGGCCTACCAAAATGCCCCAAGTTCGGCAAAGCCACAATAGACGAACGGTGGGGAATGGCGAGGATTGCAGGAGCGCGTTTTGTTTGTCTCAACACCACCCACCGGGTGGCCGCCTGTAGGACAAGGAACCGATGTGGTTACGAGGGCTGCTCGGGCGGACACCATCGGCTGCTGCATCAGGCGAGAGTAACCTTACCCGGGACGAGTGCCAGACACAGCGTTATTTGTTCAACGTCACGATCTGCCAGTAAACCGGTACGTTTATGCGTAGTGGCCGTGGGAGTGGTGACCCCAACCGGGGTGGTCAAAGCGTTGGCTTTCGTCGATAGTGGATCCGACACTACTCTAGTGAAAGAGCGGTTTGCCGACAAACACCAACTCGCTAAATGTGCGACGTCGTTGGCAGTGAGCACGGTGGGTGGAACACAGGTAATGACTGCCGGTAGGTTGAGGCTGCAACTCATCTCTGTAGACACTAACGAGGAAATTGAACCAACGGAGGCATTCACGTTAGCGGATCTCTCCATGCGAGCACCAAGGTCGGTCAACGCAATCTTGGCTAGGTGGCCCCGCCCGCAGGATCTAACCGTTGTAGACTGGGAAGATGATAAAGTGGATCTCCTCATCGGCTGCGACGTGTCAGAGGCGCATTGGGTGCTTGACCAGAGAGTGGGCGACCGCCAGGCACCTTATGCCGTACGCACAGCTCTGGGATGGATGTTATACGGTCCAGTAGGGTAACGTGGTTCCGTGAATTACTTATCCGCCGAAACGGACCGCATAGAGTACCATCTGTGGCGGCTGTATGAAAAGGAGTTTCGTGACATTGGGGACGAAGGGCCAACGTTGTCTCAAGAGGATCACTTCGCCCTACAAACGGTGCGGCAGGGCACTAGAGGCCTCAAAAAACAGTTTGAGGTTCCCCTCCCATGGCGCACATCTGCTGACCCGTGGACTGAAAACAGGAATCATGTTCTCCAACGATTACTACGACTAAAAGAACGCTTCATTCGAGACCAGAATCTGTGGGAACGATACGCGGAATCAATGAGGCGAAACGAAGCCTTCCGTTACGTTGAAAAGGTGCCTGCCAACTCCGACGGCAAAAAGGGTATCTGGCACATGCCTCACCACCCGGTTATCAACCCCAAGAAACCCAATAAACTGCGGGTGGTTTTCGACTGTGCGGCCAAGTTTCAGGGCAAGTCGCTAAACGATCGCCTACCACAAGGGCCTGAATGGACCACACCACTGATCGACCTTTTGTGCCGTTTCAGAGTGGGTAAAGTGGCCTTGTCTGCCGACATTAGGGAAATGTTTCATCAGGTGAAGATTCAGGTAGGAGAACGAGATGCGTTGCGTTTTCTGTGGTGGGAAGAGAACGACCGGGACAAAGCAGAGGGGAATTATAGGATGACCGTCCACCCCTTCGGAGCCATATCGTCACCATTTTGTGCAAACTACGCCCTCCGAGAATCGGCGAACAAACATGGAGACCTGGTCCATCGGTCGGTGGTAGATAGCGTCAGAAGAAACTTCTACGTCGACGACTACCTTGGGTTATTCGATGATATGTAATCGGCCCCAGAGCAGTTCAGGGGTCTGACGAGATTGCTGGAAGAGGGCGGCTTCCATCTAACAAAATGGATGTCGAACGCTTCAGAAGTGCTGAAGGTCATCCCGTATCACGAAAAGGCCAAAAGGGAGAGGATTTAGACGGCTCTTTATTTGCTATCGAATGCACTTTATGAACAAAATGGGACGCGGAAACGGACGATTTTGTTTTCGAACTAAACGTTCCCGAGCTGCCAATAACCCGTCGTGGCATACAATCTGCTGTCTCAAGTTTGTTCGACCCGCTCGGTTTCGTCTCACCATGGCTGCTACCCGGAAAGAACTTGATGCGGCGGCTGTGCCGTAAGAAATTTGATTGGGACCAGTCACTGGACCGAGGGGACCGGTTGGACTGGGAGGAATTTTTGATTACCTTGAAGAAATTAGAGGACATAAGGATTCCACGATGTTTGAATCCTGGCCATACGACGTGGACTGGAGAACTACATGCCTTTTCCGATGCATCCGAAGTCGATTATGGAACTGTGGTGTACGGACAATGGTGCACAGGAGATGGACAATATACTACGAGGATCCTGTTCGCTAAAGCTCGCGTTGCTCCACTGAAGTCGGTCTCGATCGCACGCCTTGAACTCAGCGCAGCCGTGTTGGCAGTCAGGGTGGTGCAAGCTGTGAAGAGATGTTTCGATCTCTACATTTGGTCGGTTAGCTTCTGGACGGATTCAACGATAGTACTTTACTCCATTAACAACGTCCGGAGCCAGTTTAGTACTTTCGTCGCTAACCGACTCACGGTTATCCACGATGAATCAGCCATGAACCAGTGGAATCATGTCAGGTCTGGCGATAATCCGGCCGACCTGTGCTCCCGAGGTGCGACCAACTTTAGGCAACTAGACACGTGGACGAGAGGGCCAAACTTCCTGCACTTGCCCAAACAGGACTGGCCCGTGTTCGAATTAAAACACCCTACAGAAGTAGAACTGGAGATCAAAGGCGTAGTGATAACGGCCAACGTCGTCGAAGCGACATCCATTCTATCGCGACTGGTCAGGTTTTCTTCCTGGATGAAGACGCTTCGTTCGTTAGTTTGGTTAACCAGGTTCAAGAGAAATTTACTAGTCGTGAAAGGGCTACGGCCCTCAGGCCGGATACGGGTCGGCCGAATAAGTCCCGATGAGCTAAAATCGGCAGAATGCGGTATTTTCAGAATGATACAACGCGAGGCTTTCGCCCGAGAACTCGAGAGGGCGGAAGAAGTGGGACCAATCAATAAAGACATATCATCTCCAAGAGGCGAGCTGAAGCGTTTAAACCCCAAACTCATCGATGGACTGCTGCGGGTGGATGGTAGGCTGACCAACGCCCACCTGAACTTCGACACAAAGTATCCTATACTGCTGCCTGCGAGGCAACCTGTAGTAGAGCCGATGATTCAACACGTCCGTGCCGTGGAGGGACATGCCGGGGAAAGTCACGTGACGAGCGTCATCCGAAAGCGCATTTGGTTGTTGAGAGGACGAGAGACTGTAAAACGCGTAATCCGGCGTTGTGTGCTATGTGGGAGACGCAATGCCACAGCAGGCAAACAACTCATGGCCCCACTACCAGAATGCAGGGTGAATACGGGCTGGTGGCCGTTCAGTGACACCGGGTTGGACTATTTCGGGCCCTTGTGGATCAAGTGCGGGAAGAGATTAGAAAAGCAATATGGATGTATCATGACGTGCATGAAGTCACTCGCGGTACACCTAGAAGTTGCACATTCGATGACGACCGATTCTTTCCTACGGGCCTTGCAGAGATTTATCAACCGAAGAGGCGTACCGGCCGATATATGCTCAGATAATGGGTCGAACTTTGTGAGCGCTCACCGAGAATTGCAGCGTTGCATAAGAACATAAACAGGGACGAACTGCAGGATCAAACCGTGGCCTACGGCATACGATGGCATTTCAACCCCCCACAGGCCAGCCACCGAGGCGGCGTATGGGAACGCATGATCCGGTCCGCCAGACGGATATTGCTGTCAATCATGGAGCGGCAGCCGCCCGACGACGAGACGCTGAACACCGTCATGACTGAGGTGGAGAGAATCCTGAAAAACCGCCCCCTGGTTCCAGTAATGAACGGCGACCCCACCCACCTGACGCTCACCCCGAACGACTTATTGACGTTAAGGTCGAGCGAGGGTTTCCAAGGGCCGGTAAACCTTCGTGGGAGCTACCTCCACGGATGGAAGTAAGCGAACTATCTAGCCGAGGTCTTCTGGAAGCGATGGCTGCGGGAGTACCTACCGGCTCTGCAGACTCGACATAAGTGGCTGGCCAAAACAAGGCCATTCAAATTCGGGGATGTGGTTATGATCGCAGGCGAACGCGCACATTTCAACACCTGGTCCTTGGGAGTAGTTATGAAAACCACCGAAAACACTAAAGGAATGATAAGAACGGTGAAGGTGAAGACGGCTAACGGAGTGCTCATTCGTGACATACGCAGTATTAACCTACTCGAGAGCGAAGGCGGAGGAGCTGATAACCCCGAGGCCCAGTGAACTGTTTCGCACTAGTCGTCGACGTGGATAAAGAAACACCATATACCACACGGTCTCCGTCAAACACGTTACAGTGCTCGCGATCTTTCGCCGACATTACAGAAGGTTTTTCCGATATGTGGTGATAAATGCGATCCCATTGTACATCCCGACACATACACACATGCACGACGCACTCTACATCCCGCAAACCCATCAAAAATGTGACAGTGTTCGTTGCTTTGCTTTTTGTTGACGTTACCGAATGCCCCTTGCATATGTGGAAGTAGCGGAGCTTAGGTCACACACATGCTACAGGTATGACTACACATCAAAGGAGGACTTTCTGCAATGTCAAAAGGGACCGTGTGGCAAGAAAACGAGTAAATGTAGCATGTGTGCGTGACCTGAGCTCCGCTACTTCCACATATGCAAGGGGCATTCGGTAACGTCAACAAAAAGCAAAGCAACGAACACTGTCACATTTTTGATGGGTTTGCGGGATGTAGAGTGCGTCGTGCATGTGTGTATGTGTCGGGATGTACAATGGGATCGCATTTATCACCACATATCGGAAAAACCTTCTGTAATGTCGGCGAAAGATCGCGAGCACTGTAACGTGTTTGACGGAGACCGTGTGGTATATGGTGTTTCTTTATCCACGTCGACGACTAGTGCGAAACAGTTCACTGGGCCTCGGGGTTATCAGCTCCTCCGCCTTCGCTCTCGAGTAGGTTAATACTGCGTATGTCACGAATGAGCACTCCGTTAGCCGTCTTCACCTTCACCGTTCTTATCATTCCTTTAGTGTTTTCGGTGGTTTTCATAACTACTCCCAAGGACCAGGTGTTGAAATGTGCGCGTTCGCCTGCGATCATAACCACATCCCCGAATTTGAATGGCCTTGTTTTGGCCAGCCACTTATGTCGAGTCTGCAGAGCCGGTAGGTACTCCCGCAGCCATCGCTTCCAGAAGACCTCGGCTAGATAGTTCGCTTACTTCCATCCGTGGAGGTAGCTCCCACGAAGGTTTACCGGCCCTTGGAAACCCTCGCTCGACCTTAACGTCAATAAGTCGTTCGGGGTGAGCGTCAGGTGGGTGGGGTCGCCGTTCATTACTGGAACCAGGGGGCGGTTTTTCAGGATTCTCTCCACCTCAGTCATGACGGTGTTCAGCGTCTCGTCGTCGGGCGGCTGCCGCTCCATGATTGACAGCAATATCCGTCTGGCGGACCGGATCATGCGTTCCCATACGCCGCCTCGGTGGCTGGCCTGTGGGGGGTTGAAATGCCATCGTATGCCGTAGGCCACGGTTTGATCCTGCAGTTCGTCCCTGTTTATGTTCTTATGCAACGCTACAATTCCCGGTGAGCGCTCACAAAGTTCGACCCATTATCTGAGCATATATCGGCCGGTACGCCTCTTCGGTTGATAAATCTCTGCAAGGCCCGTAGGAAAGAATCGGTCGTCATCGAATGTGCAACTTCTAGGTGTACCGCGAGTGACTTCATGCACGTCATGATACATCCATATTGCTTTTCTAATCTCTTCCCGCACTTGATCCACAAGGGCCCGAAATAGTCCAACCCGGTGTCACTGAACGGCCACCAGCCCGTATTCACCCTGCATTCTGGTAGTGGGGCCATGAGTTGTTTGCCTGCTGTGGCATTGCGTCTCCCACATAGCACACAACGCCGGATTACGCGTTTTACAGTCTCTCGTCCTCTCAACAACCAAATGCGCTTTCGGATGACGCTCGTCACGTGACTTTCCCCGGCATGTCCCTCCACGGCACGGACGTGTTGAATCATCGGCTCTACTACAGGTTGCCTCGCAGGCAGCAGTATAGGATACTTTGTGTCGAAGTTCAGGTGGGCGTTGGTCAGCCTACCATCCACCCGCAGCAGTCCATCGATGAGTTTGGGGTTTAAACGCTTCAGCTCGCCTCTTGGAGATGATATGTCTTTATTGATTGGTCCCACTTCTTCCGCCCTCTCGAGTTCTCGGGCGAAAGCCTCGCGTTGTATCATTCTGAAAATACCGCATTCTGCCGATTTTAGCTCATCGGGACTTATTCGGCCGACCCGTATCCGGCCTGAGGGCCGTAGCCCTTTCACGACTAGTAAATTTCTCTTGAACCTGGTTAACCAAACTAGCGAACGAAGCGTCTTCATCCAGGAAGAAAACCTGACCAGTCGCGATAGAATGGATGTCGCTTCGACGACGTTGGCCGCTATCACTACGCCTTTGATCTCCAGTTCTACTTCTGTAGGGTGTTTTAATTCGAACACGGGCCAGTCCTGTTTGGGCAAGTGCAGGAAGTTTGGCCCTCTCGTCCACGTGTCTAGTTGCCTAAAGTTGGTCGCACCTCGGGAGCACAGGTCGGCCGGATTATCGCCAGACCTGACATGATTCCACTGGTTCATGGCTGATTCATCGTGGATAACCGTGAGTCGGTTAGCGACGAAAGTACTAAACTGGCTCCGGACGTTGTTAATGGAGTAAAGTACTATCGTTGAATCCGTCCAGAAGCTAACCGACCAAATGTAGAGATCGAAACATCTCTTCACAGCTTGCACCACCCTGACTGCCAACACGGCTGCGCTGAGTTCAAGGCGTGCGATCGAGACCGACTTCAGTGGAGCAACGCGAGCTTTAGCGAACAGGATCCTCGTAGTATATTGTCCATCTCCTGTGCACCATTGTCCGTACACCACAGTTCCATAATCGACTTCGGATGCATCGGAAAAGGCATGTAGTTCTCCAGTCCACGTCGTATGGCCAGGATTCAAACATCGTGGAATCCTTATGTCCTCTAATTTCTTCAAGGTAATCAAAAATTCCTCCCAGTCCAACCGGTCCCCTCGGTCCAGTGACTGGTCCCAATCAAATTTCTTACGGCACAGCCGCCGCATCAAGTTCTTTCCGGGTAGCAGCCATGGTGAGACGAAACCGAGCGGGTCGAACAAACTTGAGACAGCAGATTGTATGCCACGACGGGTTATTGGCAGCTCGGGAACGTTTAGTTCGAAAACAAAATCGTCCGTTTCCGCGTCCCATTTTGTTCATAAAGTGCATTCGATAGCAAATAAAGAGCCGTCTAAATCCTCTCCCTTTTGGCCTTTTCGTGATACGGGATGACCTTCAGCACTTCTGAAGCGTTCGACATCCATTTTGTTAGATGGAAGCCGCCCTCTTCCAGCAATCTCGTCAGACCCCTGAACTGCTCTGGGGCCGATTACATATCATCGAATAACCCAAGGTAGTCGTCGACGTAGAAGTTTCTTCTGACGCTATCTACCACCGACCGATGGACCAGGTCTCCATGTTTGTTCGCCGATTCTCGGAGGGCGTAGTTTGCACAAAATGGTGACGATATGGCTCCGAAGGGGTGGACGGTCATCCTATAATTCCCCTCTGCTTTGTCCCGGTCGTTCTCTTCCCACCACAGAAAACGCAACGCATCTCGTTCTCCTACCTGAATCTTCACCTGATGAAACATTTCCCTAATGTCGGCAGACAAGGCCACTTTACCCACTCTGAAACGGCACAAAAGGTCGATCAGTGGTGTGGTCCATTCAGGCCCTTGTGGTAGGCGATCGTTTAGCGACTTGCCCTGAAACTTGGCCGCACAGTCGAAAACCACCCGCAGTTTATTGGGTTTCTTGGGGTTGATAACCGGGTGGTGAGGCATGTGCCAGATACCCTTTTTGCCGTCGGAGTTGGCAGGCACCTTTTCAACGTAACGGAAGGCTTCGTTTCGCCTCATTAATTCCGCGTATCGTTCCCACAGATTCTGGTCTCGAATGAAGCGTTCTTTTAGTCGTAGTAATCGTTGGAGAACATGATTCCTGTTTTCAGTCCACGGGTCAGCAGATGTGCGCCATGGGAGGGGAACCTCAAACTGTTTTTTGAGGCCTCTAGTGCCCTGCCGCACCGTTTGTAGGGCGAAGTGATCCTCTTGAGACAACGTTGGCCCTTCGTCCCCAATGTCACGAAACTCCTTTTCATACAGCCGCCACAGATGGTACTCTATGCGGTCCGTTTCGGCGGATAAGTAATTCACGGAACCACGTTACCCTACTGGACCGTATAACATCCATCCCAGAGCTGTGCGTACGGCATAAGGTGCCTGGCGGTCGCCCACTCTCTGGTCAAGCACCCAATGCGCCTCTGACACGTCGCAGCCGATGAGGAGATCCACTTTATCATCTTCCCAGTCTACAACGGTTAGATCCTGCGGGCGGGGCCACCTAGCCAAGATTGCGTTGACCGACCTTGGTGCTCGCATGGAGAGATCCGCTAACGTGAATGCCTCCGTTGGTTCAATTTCCTCGTTAGTGTCTACAGAGATGAGTTGCAGCCTCAACCTACCGGCAGTCATTACCTGTGTTCCACCCACCGTGCTCACTGCCAACGACGTCGCACATTTAGCGAGTTGGTGTTTGTCGGCAAACCGCTCTTTCACTAGAGTAGTGTCGGATCCACTATCGACGAAAGCCAACGCTTTGACCACCCCGGTTGGGGTCACCACTCCCACGGCCACTACGCATAAACGTACCGGTTTACTGGCAGATCGTGACGTTGAACAAATAACGCTGTGTCTGGCACTCGTCCCGGGTAAGGTTACTCTCGCCTGATGCAGCAGCCGATGGTGTCCGCCCGAGCAGCCCTCGTAACCACATCGGTTCCTTGTCCTACAGGCGGCCACCCGGTGGGTGGTGTTGAGACAAACAAAACGCGCTCCTGCAATCCTCGCCATTCCCCACCGTTCGTCTATTGTGGCTTTGCCGAACTTGGGGCATTTTGGTAGGCCACGGCTAGTACCACAGGATCTGCAATTGGGTCGCGCCGTAGCATCGCGTGAAATGGCATGTGTATTAGTCCAAGGTTGGTATTTTGGATGTTCACGTGCAGGGGTTTGAGCCTGGCTAGTACTGGGCTTGTTTGCTCGGTTGCTGTCCCGGATGGGTCGGCCGAACCTGCTGTCAGCTATCTTGGTTTGCTTGTCCAGGTATTCGGTCAGGTCTTCGAAGTTGGCTTCTCTGTCGCTTCGGCTTATCCGCTCTGCTTCTTCCGCCCACCGACCCTGTAGTTCTGGAGAGAGGTGACGGACTATATTTTCCAAAGTGTGCATGGCATCTGGGTCAGCCCTGTAACCTAAATGGTCGAGGGTTATTGAGCAGCTCTGCATCTTAATCACCAGGTCGGCCATTGCGTAGACGTCGCCCTTGGTTCTCTTTGCCTCTATCATCATGCCCTCTATTGGGTTAAGGGCTACTTTGAACGGTTGGCCAAACAAGTCCCTGAGAATCTTCCTTGCCCTTGTGTAGCCTTGTTCCGGGTCGAGCATGGTACACCCGTCGATAGCTTATCTTGCTCGGCCTCAACAGAAGGGAGTAAGGTAGAGAAGCCTTTGCTCAGGGTCGGTTACCTTATTTTCAACGAACGTCTCGAACTGCTTGACAAACTTGCAGTATTTCTCAGATCGCCCGTCGAAAACCGTTAGTTCCACTCTAGGCAAATCGATCGATGGTGGTTTGTAGTCGGCGACCGGCGTGGGGTTCCCTATCTTATTGCAACCTGATCTATCGGAAGTGCCGTAGTCGCTGGTCTCGTGCTCTCGCTCTTCCTGTGTACACTTCTTTTGTGCTTCCTTTGCCTGTAGTCTAGCCGATAACAACTGTTTTTCTAGGTATAGTATTTTCATCCTATATAAATCAACATCCTTACGACCCATATTGCTCTCATTAACACATAAACTAGCACTGACAGGACTAGGCGATCCAACATTTACTAAAGAATCAAATGTATCCAAAACCTCCCCAGAGACTTGCCGTGTTACTTCCTGTCCGGATTCCAGTGTTTTCATTCCTTTTCTTGGCATTTTGCGTGTTTTTCCTCGTTCCATATTATTCTATTGAGTATTGTAACACACGTTTGAGCAATGCGTAGCCAAATTCGCAACGGATCCCGAAATCAAAAAGACGATTATTCGCGTTATTCTACGATACTAGATTATTACATGAACAATGACACCAAACATATACAAACCTTATTTATGAGATCACAAGGACTCAAAAACGAGAAGCCGAATAGCAGCGTGTGAGCGAACAGAACGTGCGTCACGCAGGTCCAGAACAAGGATATGAGAAAGTAGCGCTTTGGGCACGAACAAACAACAATTGGTCCATAAAAGCAACCAGTTGGTAAAGACAAGTCAAAAGTGTAAGCGAGTGAGTGATGTTAGGAAAAACACTGAATCGCAAAGATTTTAGGGAGATTTTCCACGACCGGCTGTTACACTGACTATCGAATCATCATACTCCCCGACGCACGCACTCACCTACATTGTACTCGTTATACCACACGGTCTCCTTCGAACACGTTACAGTGCTCACGGTCTTTGGGTGACATTACAGGAGGTTTTTTCCGATATGTGGTGATAAATGCGATTCCATTGTACATCCAGACACAATCACTCATACCCGATGTACTCTACACCCCGCAACCCCTATCAAACATGTGACAGTGTTCGTCTTTTGTTTTTATTGACGTTACCGAATGCCTTTTGCGTATATAGAAGTAGCGGAGCTTAGGTCACGCACACAAGCCTATATTTTACTCGTTTATGCCACATGGTCCCCGTCAAACGCGTTACAGTGCTCATAGTCTTTCGTTGACGTTGCAGAAAGTTCTCTTTTCATGTGTGGTGATACTTGTGATTCCATTATACATCCAGACACGTACGCACATACCCGATGCACGCTATGTCACGCAACCACCATCAAACCTGTGATGGTGTTCGCTATTTGCTTTTGCTGATGTTACTGAAATGTCTTTTACATATGTGAAAGTAGCGGCGATTACATCATACATACACACTCACGCAAGCACATACGGCCAGGGCAGGACGGCCTTTCCAAAGACAGCATCTGTTTTCCCTCCGCGCCCGCCATCTGTCGGTTCTTCTCGTGGAAGATGTAGAAGAGCCTCGCGTCTATGTGGCCAATGGGTAAGGTGCGACCATGAGTAGACCGTTGACGACGAGCATTAGGCGCGCGCACTGACAGCAGGGCCTAAGCAGGTAGAAAGAATCAGTAACATTATACCGAACCTTAGACTCTGCTAAGGATTTGGGAGGATTTTGGTGGGCGGTGTAACAGTCGGTCGTGGAAAATCCCCCTTTTTCCCTCGCGATTCAGTGTTTTTCCTAACATCACTCATTTGCCTACACTACTGACTTGTCTTTACCAACTGGTTGTTTTTATGGACCAATTATTGTTTGTTCGCGCCCAGAGCGCTACTTTCTCATATCCTTGTTCTGGACCTGCGTGACGCACGTGCTGTTTGCTCACACGCTGCTATTCGGTTTCTCGTTTTTGAGTCCTTGTGATCGTATTATTGAGGTTTGTATATTATTTATGTCATTGTTCATGTAATAATCTAGTATCGTAGAATATCGCGGATAATCGTTTTTTTGATTTCGGGATCCGTTGCGAATTTGGCTACGCATTGCTTAAACGTGTGTTACAGCGGCTACTCCGAGGCCAGAATATCGTGTCAGTTTAGGTGTGCTACCAATACGATTAACCGACCGGGGGGGGGGGGCGCTCTGTGGAGACCTACGCTCTGCTGGACAGCGGGTCCGATGTGACTTTATTACAAGAAGACCTTATGGAGCTGGTGGGCCTGAAGCCATCCCCGACCTCACTTCCGATTGCGACCGCAAATGGGACTACCACTTGGAATTCGGGAATAACGGAGCTGCGACTGAACTCTTTGTTAGAGAATGATTCCTTGAGTATAGGGCGAGCCCTCGGTGTTGATAGGATACCAATACAAGTAGTCCAGTGCTGCACGGATGCGGGCGTTTTATCCTTGCCTCGCCTAGATTGCTTCCAAGGGCAGAATCTTAGAGATTCAAGAGTGTAAATCCTGATAGGTACCGAGATTCCAGAGGCACATTAGGCATTAGAGCAAAGATGCGGTAAAAAAGGCAACCCTATGCCAAGCGGAAGACTTTAGGATGGATTGTTCTTGGTCCGATAAACCAGGAACTCCACTTTGTGAGGACAGTAAACCACATTGAGAGGGGAATCGATCACTTAGCGGAACAGATCGACTGGCTATACAACGACGATTTCTGCGATGGGTATGCTCTTGTTGGATTCCCCTAGTTCACTCGCTCTAACGTCTTTTATCTATCTCCATCACACTTAGTTCGCTTTACTCCGTTCGAAATGACCTCACTGCCCTTCTTTATTTTGCCCTAGCTTTCTAACACTGAATCCAATTCCGGCGACCAACACTTACCTCCAGACAGTCACTCTTGTTCCTAGTTTTTGCCATTATTTTTGCGTTCTCTTTCACTCCCAATGGCTCATCGTCCCCATTCTTCTCAAAGTAGTCTGTGTCTAAATTACCTGATTTCTCTTTTCACCATTGACCGTTGATCCTCAGCTGGGAGCACCCCATACTGCCTCTCTCTACTATTAAGTTTCTGGACACCAACCGGTGAGCCTCTCCCTTCTGATGTCATGGGATTATTCTGAGTTTATACTGGCGAACTATCTGGCTCAAACTTCCGGCTGAATATCTGATACCCGCCCATCATTCCGTCGCTCACTCGTTGGCCCTGTTCTCCAGGATCCCCTGCAATCTTCCGGACTACTCCATCTCTACGCCCGTGTGATCTCGACCAACATCACCTGTACTGATCCTGCCGGTGCGGGGCGCGGTCAGATCCACCTCATTGGCCGGTGCACATCGGGCTTGCAGGACATCTGTAACGATGTACGGTCCCTTCTAGGTTGGTAAATCGCAACTTTTGCCTCCAAAAGTGGTTTCAGGTTGGGTTTCCAGCGCAAGGTCAGCCCCACGCACTAGCACCGGTTGCGGACTAGAAGACAAACAAGAAGAACACCGCCCATATGCTCAAAATGCTGCAAGTGGGCTGCTGTCTCCTGCAGCCAGCATGAATCCTCCATCGTGTTCGCTTCCAAATTCGCCTTCATAGATTACCGCTTTTTTGCACACGGCAAAATTGGCTTTCTTTGGCGCATAAATATCGCATACTTAAAAACCCATCAGCTTTCTTGGCTTGTTGTTCCCGGTCCACATCCCCGGGGATTCGTGCTAAACTATTCGCCAGTCTTATTTTTAACCTTAACCATTCTTTAAGATAAGGCCCACCCCTTTTTGCTACTTTTACCGATATACTCAAAAACTAACGCATTTATTTTTGCCATTTACTTCCGTCCCACAAAATGTAAACAGTATATGACACTGCGAAATATATCTCTAGGATTCCCAATAGTCGATGATTCTGTGCTTGTTTGCTTTCTCTGTCAGTTCCGCTGTTCGCCCACTAAGGGCTGTTGCATTGCAATACCTCAGCTCGCAAGGGATCATGTCCCACATATGCATATCTGATAAGCTCTTGTACCGCGGAGTTCTGTTCTGTCGCCTTTAAGTGGTCCGCCTTCTGCAATGAACATGAACTTGTGGTCTCCTACCCGTCACTTCATCAGTTTTGCCAGCTGTGTCTCTTCTACTATTGTAGTTGAGCACCACACATCGATTTTTGCCAGTTCCCAGTTTCATGTTGCTGCATAACATTTCTTTCTTCTGAAAGCAAACAATCCGCTCAAAGTCTATATGTTTTCATCCGACCACTTCTTTCACGGTCACTTCGGCAACCACAGTCCAGTTTGTTGTCCGTTTGTTACACAACTGGCTCAACCGATATACGGTCACTGAACTTCATAGCTCTAATCGTTGACTGGTTTTCTTGTTCTTTCTGTGCAATGCCACCATTTTTCACCGTCTAGTTTAACAAGACTACCCCTCTCATACATTGCAAATCTCTTTTTCTCTATTTCGTCTACTTCAGGAATGTTTCTTTTTCACTATATTCTTTTATCCACCAATCCAGTTTGGTTCTCCAGCAGGGCAGTCTCCCTCCCGCAGGATTTGTGTGATCCTTCACTAATCCCCATCCACCCCATAATTTGGCAGAATAATTACACCCTATCTTCGGCCGGCTCGACCACCTGACCTTGAGTTTAAACTCTCCATACGGTACCGCAACAATTGGCTTGAATGCTTTCTCTTACATTCAATAGCTTTCACATAGTTGTACAGTCCTCCGGTAACTCTGAGTCAGCTTTCAACTGTACTGTTTGATCTTGCGTTGCTGCACTCTTCGGTGTTATCCGGAATAAACTATTATTTAAAAAAATTGAAAAACTCTCTTTCATTAGAAGACAAACAGACTTTTGATATGGTTTCCAATGCCGTAACCTCGTTGAGCGGATACTATGAGTTTGCACTTCCATGGAGGAATCCTGCAGTGAGACTTCCATATAATTATATTGTGGCCAAAGAGTAGGTAAAAGGCTTGAGGAAAAGGTTTGCGTGCGACTCTGAATTCTTTGGTAAATACTGTATAATGATAGAGAGCTATTTGCGAAAATCCCAAGCCCAGTTAGTGCCCGATGTACAGCTAAAAAAGGGTTTTGGGCGAAAACTGTACTTACCACGTCAAGCAGTTACAAACCCTAAAAGGCCTTGCAAGTTAAGAGTGGTGTTAGACTGTGCCGTAACATTCCTGAGGCGCTCCTTGAAAGGTTACTTGCTACGGGGACCGGACACGGCAGTAAGCTTAGTTGGAGTGTTGCTTCTTTTCCGAAAGGAGTCTGTCGCTTTGGCTGCGGATACTGAAGAAATGTTTATGCGGGCTTGATTGCCGACAAGAGAAGAAGGAGCATTGAGTTTCATTTGATGGAGAAATTGCCAACTAGATGGTAATCTGGTGGAATATCAAGTGAACGCCCACCCATTTGGTGCCAAATCCCCCATTTTGTGCAAAACTTGCGTTACATCACTCGGCAGATGATTGAGGAGGACAGTGTGAGGATTACGTCCCGAGGTCCATTTATGATAACTTCTATGCAGGCGACCGTCTTGTGTCCTTGTAAACCCCAGAGAATGCAAACGTTTGCCCTATCCAGATGAGCAAATTACTATCACGAGGAGGATTTTGCCTTCATAAGTGAGTGTCTAGTCGTAAGAAGGTGAAGTGGCGTCATGTCAGATAGGAGGCTAACCCTGCAGACTTGGCTTTAAGGGGCACAATATCACTGAGTTATATAAGCTGCTGGTTCGAGGTTCCTAACTTCTTGATGAAAGATGGAGCTTCACGGCAGACCATTCCTACGGTTGCTGCAGCACCACCGAATGTAGAGTCGAAGCATTCTTCGAGCTCTGTTCTCACAGCATTGCAGGATACATGGACAGACGCGCTTCCAGCTAGGTACCCCAGTTGGTTTAACTTTCTGAAGTTGGTAGCTTTGTTAGCCCGTTTTAAAATGTACATTGCAGCCATGAGAGAAGGGCCGTTGAAGTTACACGGCACTGCTAAAGCGGAGGAAAGTGTTATTCTGATTGTACAAGCTATGGTCTATGGAGTAATATCCTGTACGTTAACAAATCTCCGACGAACGGGACTCTATTAAAACTAGATCCAGTTTCATAAAATGGAATTGTATGTGTTGGAGGATGGATGAACTACTCCAGTCAGCTTTTAGGGTGTGAAAAACCCTGTGACACTACTCGGGACTCCCCCGATTACAGACCCGATAATCCAATGGTATCATCCAAAGGAAGGACGCGCAGGACAATCTCAGTTACTCGCGGAACTTGGCAAAACTTCTGGATTGTACAGGGGGAGCTGCCGTCAAGCGTGTACTTGAAGGATGTTGGAAATGTTGGAAGCATTTGGCAGTCGAAGGCAAACAGATAGTGGCTCTTCTACCAGCCATTAGAATTCAACAAGACTGGTTTCCGTTCAAGTAGGTCGGAATAGGTGGCTTGGGCCCATTTGCAGTTAAACATGGGAGTAGCATAGAGAAACGATATTGATGCACCCTCACCTGCCTCCGGATGCATGCTGCACATATTGGAGTTTCTTATTCTCTAAGCACGGATTCGTTCATCATGACACTACTGCGTTTCATGTCAGGGAGAGGGGCACCGTCCAAGACTTTTAGCGCTAATGGTACAAACTTTGTTGGGGCCAGAGGGAACTGAAGGACCCAATGGGAAACTGGTCTAGTGGTAAGATTGCTGATAGATTGTTGCCACGGGGCTTGCAGTAGCACTTGAATCCCCTTCATGCTAATCACCGTGGTGGCATGTGGGAGATGATAGTGCGCTCGATTAGAAGAGTAATTCTTTCAGTTTGTGACGAACGGCCGACTGCTGGCAAAATATTGCTGACATTTCCTACGGAAAGTGAGCGGAAAGTGAACGGACGACCGCTGGTGCCTTTGGCCTCGGACTGTTGTGATCTGCCGGTACTCACGCCCAATGACTCACTTATCCTGAGGGCGAACCCGCGAGATATTCCGACGAGTTAGTTGTGAGATAGAATGGTTCGCTAGTGGAGGCAGACATACTGCCTAACATCTGTGTTTTGGAGGAGATGGACCAGGGAATATCTTTCACTATTACAACAACGGCAGAAATGGATAAATTGAGGACGCGACTTCAGATCGGTGGATGTAGTGCTACTAGTTTCGGAGGCATTGCCGCATGGCCGGTGGCCTATCTAAGTTATTGAAAGCATCTCAGCTACAAACGATGGCTTGGTACGAACGGCAACAGTGCGAACTAGTGAAGGATTAGTGCTCCGTGACACTGGGAAGATTTGTTTTATTGGAGGTGAAACGGACATCGGTGGTGTAAGTTCAAAAGCCAACTCTCCTCAAGTGGGAGGCAGGTCTTTTGATCTGATGAACCGCGGGGAACCACTAGGAGCTAATCCACTTGTCCAGCTGGAAGCTGCTATTGACGGTGATCAGTTTCAGGTATTGAGGAACTATAGGGCGAGCCGATACATGGGGCCGACCACACCTAGCGGTGCACAAGAAAAATCCGGGTCGGATTTTGGGGGCCGATGCACAAAGGAGTTCAGGAAACCCCGTTCCGTGCATTAGAATCCATGTTACAAACGACATTTTTCATTTGTATGAACTATCCTTGCCGGAATTTCGATTGCTTGTTTTATTTCTCTAAATCTTTGTAACAAACCAGACTCCCACCGTTGTCTCGAGCTTGAGCCGCTCAGCTTGAACCTCGTTGTGACTGTATTCGGTAAACTCATCTTCTGTATCTAACACTCTGCTGTGATTCAGCTGCGGTTGTTGATTTGTTGTTCAATTTGGAGCGCAAGGGCCCAGAAGGAACACTATTGAAGTTTGATTACTTTAAAATTATTTAATTTGTTGTATATAGTACCGTAGCTATTTGGAATCGACCTTGTTTTGCGTTGTGTCGAAATTGGTTGCTGAGCGTCGCTCAAACGTTTCGGTGGCTGGAAGTTACACCCTACTTGCCAAAAATTAGCCCGTACCTCCGGGATAATAGGCAGGCTGTTGTCAACTATAATAGCGCTGGAATAATGTGGGTGTGGAATATGCGTGACGCATTTGCCAAACCCTTGCGCTAATGGTGTAATGAACAAATACTGAAAATCCTATCAAGCGTTCTACGTGCTTTGTGAATTTAACCGTATTTGATGTTACTTTGAAAACCTCGTCCATACACCACACGTTTGCACGTTTATTAATTCGAGTGTGACATTTGAATTCGGCCTTGAAAAGGTTCTGACTGTCGTGCTTGAGCCATGGGGCTTTGAAACTTTGGGTTTTACCGTGGAGTCTATTTGGCTGCATACCTGAGGTATGTGTATATTTGCGCCTCTTGGGATTTACAGTTTATTACCGTAGAAACTGCGAATCAATCTTGTTCTGGTTTTGAGGTTCGTTCGAACTGGCTACGCGTTGCTCGATCTGCATGAATTAGCTTAGAGTACTCAAATGGAACCTGGACAAGAAAACTCATTGAAAATGTCCAGACGAGGGGGCAAGGACCTCATCAGACAACAGGAATTAACTCGGCAAATCTCGCGGGATGGTTGGGGTGTTGTTGATTTTCCTGATAATGCTAAGTCTACTATTTCTGTCGGAGCCAGGCCATACATCTATAATAGCGGTGACTTTGACTGCATTAATACTTATAGAATGAGAGTGATGGAACTAGGGAACCACTCAAGGTTAGCAAAAAAAGAAAACTAAGCTTCTTAACCAAGTAGCTGGTCTCAGCAAGCCAGCAGGAAATCCATGTAGTTTGCGATATCAGCATCGAAATTGCAACGTATTTGACGAACATAATCCCTTGAAACACTCTGATACTACCGGGGTTTTAGCATCTAACCCGTTGAGAGTGGAGCTAACCCCCTTCTACGGGCACTCCGAGCAACACTCTATGTTTAGGAAGCAATTCAAAAAATTTTTTTGAGTGCAAAATAGCATTTCCTTGGCAAGTGTTTCTTTATTTAATGCATTACTGTCGTAAGAGAGCCAAAAGTGCTGTCGAATGCTGCGCGACTCTGGGTCTACCAATGGGGCACATCAGAGCACGCGGAATACTGAAATATTTGTTTGGACAACCATTCAAGGTGGCTAGAAGCTCGACTGGCGGTGTTTTATTGAAGGCAAAGAGGACTGAGAGCACCACTGAATTGTAGTCAAATTTGGTGACAAAAATGCAGAATTGCAGTGTCTCTCTACAGCATTTAGAATGTCAGTCCGATTTGAAAGCATTGTGCACACTGGAAAGCGCCGTCCGATGTCTACCTGTTGATTTGCTAGGCCGATTGGCAGGGGAAGCTGGGGAAATAAGTATGCTTGGGCGAGAATCTATGTTCGACCATTTGACGGAGTTCAAGGGTCGCCAGTTGCGCGTTGTCAATAGCCGATTTGGACAAAATGTTCGCGAGAGTTGCAGGCTGGCACGAACGGAACCGATATCGGCTCAAATTGTAGGGAACAACTGTTACCGAATCCAGTCCTTGGCTGGCATGCACACGATGATATGGGAGCCCGAGAGGCCAACTAAATGCAAGCAGTGCAACTCACTTATTTGGTTACAAGATTGTTCGATCTTTCATGGGATGAGTGTGCCCGATCGGCGGTCTGCAGTAAAAAGGATCGGCTCATGCTATGTGTTTAAAAAAAATTCTCATCGAGTCTCTGGTTGCCGCTTCAGAGTGAAATGCGGAGGAAAGTGGTTCCTTGCGTACAACCATTTAGTGACCTGGACAGCAATACTAATCGGAATGGAAGGTCTTGTATTCGAATGATTTCGATGTATTGTGTCCTACAGTGGTCTAGTGAAATGGCCTACAGAATGAGATGTCCCGGTGAACCGATTGCTCCTAATTTGTGTGTGATCACGGAGTGAATAACGATGCGGACAATATTTCTTTCGTTTTATTTTTTTTTTTGGGGGGGGGAGCTGTGTAGTGGGCAGGGTATTGCAGCCACAAGTATCCGATTCGCACGAATTTCGAAATCAACACGAGGTTGATTCTCGGTTTTCTACGATACAGAAATAATGAGCAAATGACCTTCAGAAATGTATACCGACCTCAAGTATGCGACCACGAAGACTCAAATTGAGGGCCAAGTTCACGGCATGAGACAAAAGAGCAAGTGAATCACACAGGTCCAACTGTAGCTCGCTGGATGCAGTGCCTTTGTGGAGGCTGCTTGTGCACGACCTGGGAAGACAGAAAGAAAAATCGATGAGCCGCGGCTCCATAAGCACATAAGCTGGCATCAACACTTATTCCGGTAAAGATGGAGGTGACGATCTGTTTGAGCTATTTGAACAATCAGAATATTCCAAAGTTGCGCTTTGGGAGCGAGTAAGCGAAGGTCAGATTACAAAGGACAGATGGTACGAAACATACAAATAACGTACATAGCTTAGTATTGTTACTAGTCAGAGTACAATAATTGTTCCGGATTGAACGTCCACGACTGGTCGTTACGGCCTTTCCGCTCGTGGAGTTTCCCCTTTCTGCTATTTCAGTTCAAAAGCAAGCTTCTTTCCGCAAAATCACACTGATCCTCGCATACAACAGCAGCCTCAAATGTGACCGTTGCAGGCTAAGGTCATGTCATCTGGTGCAGCTCTGAAGAGTGTAAGTGAATAAGTCACCCAAGCCTATACCCGACAGAAGCTTTATCATTTTGAGCGCTTCTGTCAAATCACCCCGGTAGTATCTCCGTATTTTCTACCTTCGCGATTTTCCAAATGTCCCTTGGTGCAGCCCCCCTTCATTGTGCTGCACAAAACAAGAAAAGACTGTCCATAAAACTCCCTTCCTGACAAGGTCCTGCTTTCTGATTTGAAGTACCTTGGAATTACATTCACCAAATCTAACTGAGAAGCAAGCCTTTTAAGAAGTTTCAACGGCTTTGCTTGGGGTTCGTCGACACAATACCGACTGATTGAGCGAACTGCTCTCAGACCGAACCGAGCTAGAAAAGTTAGTCGACACTGAATTTTTGGCTCTGACATACCGGGTACAAGAAAGGAGGACAATTATGGTCTTGTGTCATACCTGTTATTTAACTTTCATCTCTGTTGTGCATGTCCTTTTGCCCTTTTACATAAAAACGCCGCTTTTTCTATACTATTCTGCCAGAGTCATCTTAGGTGGTGTTGATATTAACTCTCCGTACCATGTAAACTGATGAATACACCATACTACCAGAGAATGCCATTTCATTTTGTCTACCGACTAATGCTTTCACCATTTTGGTCCAATTTTCACTCTCCCAACCATGCCTGACACCGAATCCGTCGACATCCGCCCGATTACCTCAAAACTGCCCCTTTTTGCTCCGATCGACCCTCCACTGTGGTTCAAGAAAATACAGGTTGTATTTACTACTGGACTGATAACCGGCGAGCGCATCAGATGTTGCCAAGTCGCCCAAGAGCGTCCTTCTTCGGTGGCCGTCAACATGGAAAACTTCCTCTGTCATATTACATCAAAAGCTTGCCTCACCAGTCCCGAGGAAGCTGCAATTTTTGGCGACTGGGAAGTCGGCTGGAAAAATACTCCGTGAGCTGTTTGCTTCAGTTTAACTAGGAGACTAAAAGCAGCTTAGCTTATGTCTCACAAGTTTTCTTTGCTGGCTGGACATCAAATGGGCTACACCTTTTTCGAGGGATATGGGTTGACGAACTACCTCTTCCGAGGCGACAGGTCCTATCAAAGCCAGGACCATCTACCACCCGAACAAGTTGTCTCAGCACGCCGACAAAATAGCGGAATGTCACCCCGCCGGTAGACCTCTTGTTCATATGGTGTCCAATGCCCCAACCCTCATTTATAACGTCCTCTGAAACCACCCCAAAGCTCCATTACATCGTGACATCATCAAAACAAGACCTTGAAAACATTTGAGTTGTCTTTGTCACTCCTGATGCTACCTCGATTCAGGTTGGCGTTGGTGAAGCTGCACACCTGAAGGACATCATTCACACGCACACATGCAGCAAAATAGGCCCAAAGTGTGATGCACTGGCTACTCGTCGACATGCCTCGGAAGAGGTACCGCATAGACCTAGACCACGGTCTCATAACCTCCGGTTGCCGGCATATCCTTGGTACCGTCGTACATTCAACTCTCAGGCACGCCGCTGCGATCCTCAACATCCACTCCACGCCAACATTTAACAGTCATAGGAAGAAGCCAACCAGTGACGTCGATGGCTGCGAATAGCTCTTCACATACACGTCATCCACTTTACTTCACCGAGCCATCTTGTGGCTCCTATTCTTCGCCAATATCGGCGTTGAGATCATTATTATCTTCCCAACACAAAATCATTGCCTTACATCATATCATTTCACATTTCAGGCGGCAAACAATACAACCTTTGAAAGGTTCACCGCATGGAAAAGCATTTCAGACTTAGGTCTCCGGCCATGTTTTCAGTGGTTTTCATCTAGGCGGGCGTCTGGATTCCCGTTACTGGTGTGGATTTTCTCTTATACAATGGTCTGGTGTGGACCTCAAAAAATGCAAGCTGGTAGACGCCACAATCGAGCTTTGTTCAACCGGCTTTGGCAACTGCACGGTCTCCCAATGTATTCAGCGAGCTGTCCCGCAATCGCCGCTTGCTGACTTTTTGAAGGAACTTCCATCCCTCACCAATCCATGTCTGTTCGCCGATCTCCTATTCCATGCCGTGCGTCGCCCCATCACCGTCCAAGACCTACCCGTTCGTGTCCAAAAGCGCCGACAAATGCTTCAGTGCGGGAATAGAATTCGAACACATGATGAATCTCGTCATCGTGAGACCACCCTCAAGCCCATGGGTCGCGCCTTTGCACATAGTCCCGGGGGTCATACAGAGAATGGAGGCCCCGTGAAGACTATTATGCCCCGACGACGTCACCCTTCCCCACAGGTATCTGATCCCAAACACCAAATCGACTGAAGTCAGAGCACAGGACTGGTGGCCGACGCCAAATGTAGTCCAGCTTCTTGCACCTGAGAGCCCCATCGCCTCTCCGGGCTTCGACCTCTCCGACTCCTCTTTTGTTTGTTGATGGATAGAAATTCGAGTCACATGAAATGTTGTCGAGTCACCATCGGAGAGGCAGCGAGAGAAACTCTCCGATGAAGCAACACCTCCGCCTATGGCACTTTCACTCGTCATGCAAGTCTAATCGTCCTAAAGTCAACCCTCTTGTAAGGGGGAAGGGTAGGGGTTCCAAGAAGCATCAGGGAGGTGTGTTTAAAAGATCAGTGAGGGAAATAAAAGTAGTTATACCAGTAATAATAATTAAGAAGGAAGGAAAAGGAAAGAGGTCGGGATATGAGTTCTTCTGAGTACTGTACGCTGCCTCACGGACTCTCCGAAAATACATGTATTCACGCGAGGTACAACCTTTTAAGGACAACGGGAATATCTGCTGTCACCACCTCCGCAAAGAGTTTATTCCTGTCGACTGATACTTTACGTGAGAAGAAATGGGCTTTGACATTCTCGTTGGCCCTGGGCTTAACAAGCTTCGGCCCATGCCCTAGGAGGATGGAGCTTCTATCAAGGATAAATAATGACTGGTCCTTTCTTGACAAACATTTATTTACTTCATTGCTTCTATCCTGGTCTTACCTCGCAAGCCTGCGCTTGAGCGAGAACAAATCTAGGGATGTCAGTCTGTCCTCGTGCTGTAGTCCCCTTAGACCAGGGAACGTTCTTGTGAATATGCTTGGACCTAAAAGAGCGTGGGTGCTGCTAACTAATTGAGGATCCCAGGTCCGGAATACGTGCCTAAGATGGGGTCGCCCCAGTCCGGTGTAAAGTGGTAGCATGGCTCTGAGCCTACTTTACGCTCTTATTCCTCGCTTTTAGTGCACGACTCTGTTCTCCTTGTCAGCCGCTAACAGACACCACTCCGACGGCTTAAATTTGCTTGCTGACACCATCTTCAAGCCCCGGATCTCTGTCTTCTGAGCCGTTAATTCTGGGTTGTTCGGGCTCAGGCGGGGAGTCCCTCCGGGCCCATCTGCCACCTGTCACGTACATTTCCGTGTGTTCGAGGATGGGCCCTCGGCTACTTTCTAGCTACTGACGGCTTTTAGACCCCTCCCAAAACCAGGGGGTAATCAGGTCCCAGAATTCTCACGTCATCCGAGAACAGAAAATGTGGTGACTGGAGGGCACTCGGTAGGTCATTCACGCATACCAGGAAAGGTACTGGTCCCGACGCTGATGCTTGCGGTACCCCACCGGTTGCCGTTGCCATTGTGGACTTAGTGTCCTTAACTTCGACTTTAAACCGACGGTCGCACAGGTAGGCTTGTAACCAGCCCATTGACCCTCTATCCACATCCAGCCCATCTTGTGCTTGCGACAGAAGTCCGTGGTTCACACCGTCGTAGGATTAACAAAAGTCGGGGTAACACATTTCGACTTTCCCTCCTGCGCCTAGTCTCCCAGTTGCCTCTTCAGAGAAGCTCAGTGTATTGCCGGTGCAGGACTCTCCTCTTGCGATTTCAAGCCTTTCGCATGCAACCAGGTTATTCATCTCCAGGGGCCTCTCCAGCGCGGTTCCAATCGCTGTCTCCATTACCTTTACTGCGGCCGAGGGCAGACCAGCAGGCCCACCGTTCTCCAAGCGATCCCTTCTACCACCCTGTGAAGGGCTACGAATTCCATTGTCTTCCATTCAGAAGGTAATTATGCCTCCTTGAGTGACTTAGGGAACAACCTTGCCAAAAACTATGCTAGCATTCCTATCAGTAGTTTTAGGATCACGGGGTGCTTGCCGAATTGTCCCGGGGATTTCTACCGATCAAGAGCTCCTAGGATCAGAAGGGCATCTTCCGGCGATATATGGAGCTCCTCTTTCGGACCAGGCCCAGACCACCCTAGGGACGGCGGTAGCCGCCCGCCTTGGCATACCATGTGGACCCCTCACCGAATTAGCCCATAAGTACGTCTGCCCTATGCCAGTTGTTCGCAGCCCGGCCTTCATTCCCAATCCTTGCCCACCTTTTGCAACCCTAACGGAGGCTTTCTCCTGGAAGTAGTTACAGAACGCCTTTGGGAGGTTCTTCTCTGCCCTAGCAATGCTCAGTCAGTGTGGTAATATCTTTGACGTCTGTCGTTCCACTACCTGCTTTTTTATTCTTTTGTGCCCGATAAAGCTTCCTTGTTCATCAGTTTTCTGAAATCTTTACTACGCCTGGTATTTACCCTTCAGAGCCTAAGTGGTACTTGCTTTCTGCCAGGGTGTAAGACCTCTTCTCCGAAATCAGCGAAGCGGAGCCACTCCCTTCGTCTCAGGTGGCGAGTTTCTTCTGATAACCCCCCACATTTCCTCGCCATCCTCCCTGGGCGAAACTAGTAACTCTGCAATCGATATCTTACTCCCTTCACCCAACCTCCTGGGGACCTTTGCCACTTATCTTTTGGCCCCTCCCTCTGACCGAGGGACCGTAATCTGAGGATTTCGTGGTCGCTTGTCCCTAGTGGTGAATCAGCTCGAACTTTACTTACTTCCGTGGCCACTTGGAAATAAGTAGATCCAAAATCCCTGGGGTATGACCCCACCTTCATCCTTTATGCCGGCAAGTTTGCTGTATTAGTGTACCTTCCTCGGTGTGGTCAAGCAGCCTCTCTCCGAAAGACCCCTCAGGTGCCCAATTCGCTTGCCTGTCCGTCTCTGGTTCTTTAAGGTCCACCTCGACTGGACTACTTTCTGCCTTTCTGGTTGATAATGCTAGGTGTTCTAGTAGACCTTCATCTCCCTCCGCCTCAGAGGATGAGCTCTCATAACCATACTCAAGTGCGGCCCTCCTACTTCGAATTTTATTTGCACTGCCACTGCCGGTATACTGAACGTCGCATACCTAACACCCTTCTTTTGGGTCATGTATCCGGCCACGGACAACAACACTCCTCTTGCCATTCTTCCTTTTTCACTGTCGGCTCTGTGCACACTCAATCCTTTCTGTCTAGCTGGGCTTATTCCGTCAACCTTACGTAAAAATTTCCCGGTCATGGCGATGCGGTCCATCCCTCAAGACCGGACCGCGAGGTAACTCCGTTTAAAGCTGATACCGGAAGTATAACACCGGGTCACCGCTATTCCTCCCTTTTCCCTGTTGTTCCTGGGCAGCAAGGCACCCATTTCGCACTCGAACTCCGCCCTCTAGTGCTCCATACCTTTTTCCTCCCCTCTGGCCACTGAATTTTGTTCCACTGGTGGTCTTACCTATCACTATATCCCTTGGGACATTTGCCAAAACCTAATCGCTTTTGGGGACTTAGCTCTAAGTAAGACTATCAGTGTGAGGTGCCCTATGGAAGGCGAATGGGTTGGTTTTTTCCTTCAGTGGTTGTATTGATGTGGACGGCTCTGTTTTTCTAGAGCCTATTTTGATCCTCCAGGATGCCCAGCTATTCAGTTCTATTCCAATACCACCCCTGTGATTCATACCTATTCTATCCACCGTGACAGGGAATGCGTATCGGTGTTTTGAGTCCCCTAACTCCACCAGAGGAGGACTTCTCGGTGATTGCCCACCAGCATTTGGTCTCCATCTCCCAAGGGTAGCAGCCCCTGTATAAGAGCGTGCGATGGCATCCCAACTTGTTTTGGCGGGTCAATGGAAAGGCATTTGTTCATTCTTTTCCGGTCAGCCGTTTTTTAAACAGATTTTAGTCTCATTTGGGACCACCGGTTGGCCGGAAAGCGACTGGGGCTCACTGTCATAGGTACGATCATTGCGAACTTGGATTTTAACTCACAGATGGTGCCTTGGAATTCGCAGAACAATCTTGTTTTGCTCTTTGTTCTGCTTCGATTCAGGCTACGCGTTTCTGTGAGGCTTCAAAGAAGCTTGTCATTTTAGGAACCGAGTGCAGGATCATTGGTTCGACTTTGCCCGGGAAGGGCTTATGCCGTTTCCTTACCACGTTTGTTGCCACAGAAGTGTGTGACGTCGCTGAAACCAAGAACATCATTAAGAGCAACAGTCATCCGGACTTGAGGGGAACTGCTGGACCATCCTTATTATTATCCTTCACTGCAGCAGGAAATGGCGAAGAAATTATTCCAAGCGAGGGAACACCCCGGGATGAGCTAGAGACGGCTTAGCTTTCGCGGAGCAGACTAGGTTCTCCGCTGTGCCCCTAAAGATCGGATGGAGCGGCGCTGCACGCCGATGCCTGCACCTGATTCTGTCAAGCTGACCTTCCAACTCTGCTCCCTGGAATAGTGAGCTGGTATCGTCGACCAGCACCTGCGAGGTTCCTTCTCGACTGAGGCACTTCCAAGGCATATGGATTAAAAATGGTATTTTGGTGAACTACTCAAAGAACTCCTCCGACCATTCAAAGTGAGAGTTCATCAGTACCAGAGCATGGTATCAATTTAAGTGTGAGCTACGAAAGTCGGCGTGACGTGTAACCTGTGCAGAAAATCCTCAGCTAAAGGTTTCACAGGTGTGCCCAATTACCAGGAATAAATATTCTTCGCCGCATATTGTCCTTGTACAATACAAATAAACCGGAAAGTTTGAAGACCGTGATAAACTTTGAACTTGGCCTTAAATTCCGACTTTATGAGTGAGGTTCGTATTCAGTACTGGTGAAATTTGATTCTTGTTGGTTAATCGTTTTGGCCGCATAATTGTAGTTTTCATGTATTTTCCAGGGTTAAACTTCGTCAACCTTACGGTAGAAGATTCAGCTAACTGTAGTTCTGCTTTGGGATCCGGTAATTTGGATACTTTACTCTAGTTTGGACTAACTGTTTACAATAGTCAACTTAGATTCTGAAAGAGGAAACCAAGTGAATATGCCGAGAAGTTGAAACAACAGGAACTGATTATGTGTAGGAATTAACCCTTTATTGCAATCTTCTCCAATAGACCCTCCAGGATGTCAATTAACGCGACTACAGCTTGTCAGATGAACAAGCGAATCCAGACCAAGTCCCATGAAGGATATCAGGGGTCAAACCTTTGAAGTCCTAATAGTTTTGCGGTGCTAATAAAACCATCTAGTAATAAACGCACGAGCGCAAACCTCTAAAGTGAGTCTAAGCAACATCAGCTTTAGAAGCCAAAGATGTGTAGAGCTCGGAAGAAGCGTATTATCAAAGGCCAGGTAAGGTGAAGCAATTTTATCACGGCGTAATTTACTTCGCGTTGAAGTCAGTAGTGAAAGAGTAAAGAGATGGAGTGCATTGTGATGAGCTACTTTCAATGTCAAAAGGGGTCAATTACATAATGAAACAGACAATTTCAACAAGGGGCCAAAAATCCGGCACGACTTCAATCCCTTCAGTAAACATCTGAAAATAATCAAAACATTTATGGAGAGAAAATGTATCTGAGGCTCTTCGTGAGCATAACGGCAAACTTCGAATTACTACTCGAATATAATTTTCTGCAACATGATGCAAAGAAGACTGCTGGGGCAAGGGAACGGCGTGAATATTAGGGCGAGCGGACGAACCAAAAGGCTGCCACAGGCAAAAGAACAGACGAAAAATATGTCAGAGACTTTCCGAAACAGACAAAAGGAGGCGTACGGACTGCCAAGGGTGGGGGGCGGAGTAATATCTGGCAATCCGCAAGATAGCTCAGGTGAGGGGCTGCCGATCAAGCCGTCAACTGAGACAATCAGACTGACCGAATAAAAACAGTGCCCAACAGAAGCAAGCTACCGGCCACTAGCAACTGGCCAGAAAGCAGCCGCAGAAACGGTGTTGGTGCCACTCAGTCTGGAAAAGGCCCCATGTGAATGATTGTGTGTTCCATGACTTGACTTGTTTGGCCGTTGAAATACAAGTATCCTGCCTCGTGTAGTCGTTCTCGTTACAATATCAGCACGCAGGATCAACACTCACATTTTTACAGCTCGTGTGCCCATATGAATTACTTTTGACGTGGCTCCCACCAAGGTCTGTGTGATATTCCCATTTTTACCATAATTACCACTCCTGCGGGTTTTGAGAAGCGGGTCGCATGTCCAGTTCTTGGAAGAACTACATCTCCCACACTCAAAACTCTACTACGTAGGTCAATAAATTTTCGTCATTCAGCTGTTGATCAAACCTCAAGGTCGACAGTGTCCGGCTTATTTTTCCAACCGTTTACTCTCAAGCACCCCCACCATTGCTTAAGTTTGGGGGCTAGAGGTGTCACTCTAATCAGTAGCGAAACGATTCCCTTTGAAGTTTCCTACCGTCAATATCTCGCGGGACAGATTTCAATGCAAATTCTGCGGCTGCGAGGATAAACCCAGCGTTGCTATACGTAACCCTAGGTCAACGGTGTCTGGCTGTAAACCTTATCATTGTTACTGAAAAGTGCTTCCACAGTGAAGATAAGTAAGATTTCACAGTATGCTCTCCGAATTTTGAGATGTATAGAAAGACGCCGTATCTCTTATTTTCGGTTCAGCTTATCCCAATAAGAAGCTGTCCGGGATGATCTACCCATCCTCTGAGTAGCAGCTCTGAACTTTCTGTCAGCAGTCATGCAAAGACACCATCACCATGAGTTTAGAGAATACGGAAAGGCATCTTAAACACTTTCTGTGAAGGGTTTTGACGGTTGTCATATCCCTTATAGTCAAGGATTCTCTCCCGATGGGAGCCAAGATGTGGGTGTCGCCAGTACGTCCCTGCATATCGTGATGGTGCTGTGCTAAAATTCAAGGACTCTTCGAAGACCGGACATACCATCAAATTACCAATGGATTACCCGCGGCGCACAGCGACTCTGTCACCAAGACAGCACACCGTCTTCCAGCTTTGGTCCGGACATTTTAACTTTGAGAGCCAGAACGCGTCTATCTGGTTTTGCTTCCAGCAGTCTAATTCCTTCTCCGGAATAGCAAGCCTGGGCAACATTCACAACAGTTTTTGCGGCTTCTTGCACTGAAAACACAGACAGCTCTCCTAGCTGGACAGTAGCCCTTGTAGAACACTGTTTAGTGGCACGTAAAAACGAAGTAAATCCCCTTAGTCACCATGCGGTCCTTATCAAATTTCACCAGCTTGAAAAGCTTTTAGCAAGTCGAGTTATTCGTTGTATTTCTGCCTCGTCCACTGCTGCTGGCCAGATCTAAGATGTTCGCGAAAGAATTGCTTTCCAACGGTTCCCAGTTATGAGAAACCTGATAACAGACTACGACTCGTGCTCAGCAGCTATAGAGCGGGAGTTGTTCAGCCAACTCGATCACTGTTCCTGATCCGTCTCAGTTGCCTTAGTTTCCAGTTTTGGGCCCTAATGACATATCTTTGAGTAACCTACCTGCCGGAAAAAGCGTTGGTGCTGCAAACCCTGATGAACCTTGAGGTGAAGCAACACACTTTAGTGCTCCCCCAGTCGTTGTTGAACTACCGGTAAAATGAAGCCAGAAGGGGAAAAGGTCATATGGAGTACTCTGCTGAAGTCCCAATACCCCTCAGTCAACAGTGATTTACAGATCGACGTTAACGCGACTGCCCACCTTCTACCCTTTTTCAATGCTACTAGCTGTCTAGGTCTGTACGATACCAACTTTGATAGTTGAAACCACACTCATTGGTTGTCCCAACTAAATCCTCCTCCATGCTTTGAGCCTCCCCATTTGGCAGCGACAACAAGCACTCACCCACGCAAAGCTTACTATTAGCAGAGGATACAGCTAACAAAAAAGTATACGTAGTTGCCATCTAAAGTTCTTTTTGTAACGCCAGATTGGCGCAGATCAGCAATAAATTAGACTTGAAGGGACTACTATTCACCTGGTACATCATCGGGCTCCCTTTCAAAACGCCATCTGGGAAGTACGGGAAGCTCAGGGCCCACCCGTCACACTTTGCACTTCTGATCTGCAGGGACATCTGTTCTTTACCGGCAGGAAGGGCTATGAGATCTTTGAAACAGGATACTACCCCTAACAAATCATTAATTATATCAGCCACTTTGGTGGGACTTAGTTAAATGAACTGTTCTCTTGAACAGACACTGTCTTGAGGCCTTGAAATAATCCACGGGTATGAAGTCTTAGACAAAATCTTGTTTCTCCTCCTTCCGTTGGGTCACAGGGCTGGAAGAAGTTGAATGACGTGAGATGGCAAGCGAATGCAAGAGCAAAAGGCTATTGATTAGAAAAAAGAAAAACACATCTGTTCACGCCTGACTTGGAAGCATATATTCTTTTCTTTTTCAATAACATCGGTAAAGTCTCAGTAAACGAGTGGACAAACAACGATTGAAAATTGAAAACTAGATGTAATCTAGTTTCTCTCCATTACTTTTTGGCTGTTATTGATTAGTAATTCAAAATGTTGGGACTGGTGGGAAGAAAACAATGATACAGCCCAGAAGCACTGAAGATAAGGAGGTTGGACTAATCTGAAGTTAAGCCGAGGCCTAGCGCGGGTGGTGATTCAATTGAGTCCTAAAAACCACTCTGGTTAGTGCTTTCATTACTTCTTGTGGAAGGTTATTCCGCAGATATAATCCCATAGGTGAAGAAATTTTGGAGTACAAACTTGGGGGACGGGGCTCAAACTTATTCTTGCAGATCCTCGATCAAACAAAGCACACATCACGCGCCACATGTGAACATTTGTTAATGTTTCGCCCATGTATGCCACAGCATCGATTCAATTTGACCTCCAAATGCCCAGACGGTTGTGTCTAACAGTGATCTTGAGGAACTCTGACCCTCGTAGTAAACAATGAGGTGGTAGAGTTGAGATCTGTAAGTAATTCTCACGCGCGTAATTTGGTAATTCGGTTCCGAAGAATCCGTGAATTAGTCTGGTTCTGACATTCAGATTCGTCAAATTAGCTACGCTCTGCCCACAATCGGAACAACCGTCACAGCTCTACACCATGAGGTCTTTTAATCTCCCCCAGCAATTCCACTCTCTGAATGCAGATAGTCCTCGCAACGTTGTCGTGCAAGTCACCATAAAATAAGTCTCGCGAGACCCAACCAACAGGTTATTTAACTGCAAACTATTGGCCCTTCGCACCGATCCTTTGATCAGAAGCCCAAGGAACTTCAGATACGTCGCAATCAATCGAAGTCTCAACGTTGAAGCTAATGGGTTTCCTGGTTTTTAAACCATGTAGACAGGTCCGTGGTCAAAGCTGGTTGTATTTGGGTGGATTTACACTATCTATTGAGGGTTGGTCAACCAACGGCCATACAACACAAACCTCACTGACTTGGATTTGGTTCGCTTCATGCCTCTGAACTTATGGACAATAATTTCACGTGCCCTTTGCAAAAATCAATTTTTTTGCCATGCTCCGTTGACAAGAATTCTATCAGAAATACTCTACATAAATATGTGTTTTCGCTACTCCTGCGGGTCCATGTATATATGGTGGTACGTATCTCAAGAGTAAATGCTTTTTACGCAGTGAGGTCGAACCACAACCTGGAGATTCCTAAACCTGTTTAGATGGGGAGTTATTGTGAAATGAAGTTTTATTCCTCCTGTCGTGCCTGAGTACCCTACGTGATAAGCTGGAGCAGAAAAACCTGATCACGTGATCAGGCTTCAAACAGCCGCAGTAGTGTTCGTCCGGCATAGCCAGGTTCAGTCCTTCTTCAACTGTGTAAGTGCCGCGCGGTTCGAATTCATGGTGCTCTCGTCTTTGAATTGAGTTTTTGAATAGTTTTGTGAATTAACCTAGTTTAATTCACAATACTGAGCGTATCATAATTGCATTTAAGGTGCGCTTTATCCGGAGAATATTTTTTATTCTCCTTGTAGTATTGCCGAGTAGTGTTCGGTGTTTTTTCAGGCGATCTTTCCTTGCTTCTAATCTTTCTTTTTGTTTCTGTTTTTTGTGTTAGCGGGATTTACCTGCTAGTGTCAGAGTGCTTATTTTGTGTTTGGGTAAAGAGCACTTGAGTTGTTTTCGCCCTCGTTTTTGGGGTTTTCCGTATGACACGCGTTTCCGACCCGTGTCTAGCACCCAAGTGCGGAAAACGTGTGGTAAATGGTATAGAGTGCGAGATATGCAAGAGATGGGCTCACCCAAGGTGTTCAGGGATAGCAAAGGACATCTATGTCCTTTATAAACAAAACCCACGGGCTGAATGGGTCTGTGCCCCCTTCAAGGAGGCGGCCAGTCTGGCCTTTAAACTGCAGGCCCAAGGGCAGGACCAGCGCCCACCAAGTAGTACCTCAGTCGTAAGCCCCAAACCACCGCAAGCAAGTTGTAGTAAGTCGTTTGCGGAAGTGGTATCAACACCCGAGAGGACAATCATCCGAGCGAATGGACAAGTTCCGAGAGCTTGCCAGGCGGGCGTTGCCTCAACTCCTTTGAAGCAGACCAACGAGGGCCGGTGGACGGAGCAGAAGCCGAGGGGGGCAGAGCAGGTCAAAAAGAAGGGCGACTGCAATAGAGCGAAAGATGGGTTGGCTAGGGTGGATGACCCTGCTCTTGTGGTATTAGAAAACAAGGTGAAGGACCTGCAGAGGCAGATCTTGTCGATGGGAAGGTTTTCAAGCCACAGGCTTCTGATCCTAAACCAGGAAGAACCCTTTATAAGGGAATCGAAGGCCAGGAGGTACATAGACAGGAGGAGGGTCTGCGACATACTGCGAATCGCAGGTGTTCCGTACCCTCCTACTCTAAGAAGGGTGCACAGAGTGGGGACATGGAAGTCACCACTGGGGAACAAAGGCGACCTTCGTGCGAGACCAATACTAGTGGAGTTTGCTGATGAGGCTACCTGGGATAGACTACTGGCGAGGGCAGCGGTAGTGGCTCAGATTACCAAGGGCAGATACCAGATTGTGCTGGACGAGCATAGGGTAAGGCCTGGTGGTCTAGCCCCGGAAGGTAACCCTGCTCGACCAGCCAGGGCGCTGGTGAGAAACCTTAAAGTGCAGCGGAATGCCGTACTCGGCTCTCAGGCCTCGACCCCGACAATAGTAAAGAAGCCACGTGCGGGGTCGCAAATAGTTGTAATTGAAGATACGCTGGAAGACGAGAACTGGCAGTACTGTCCGAAGATAGATGACAGCGCGACCCTTGCCAGTCTGGATGTTGTGGCCACTCCTGTAGAGATGGATTGGGAGTCGTCGGAAATTCTGGACCATCAGCCGGCTTCATGCACCCCAGTGGGGACATCCGAAGCAAAAAACGTGTCATCATCTCAGGCGTTGCGCCTGAGAAACAGTCAGGAGTGAATAGCAAGAGACACCTAGGCGACGGAGCAAACGCGGTGGTGTTATATACTAACGCGTGTAGTATTAGAAACAAACGGGCGGAACTTGCCCAAACCGCTGACGAACATAAAGCGTCAATATTTGCCGTCACGGAAACGTGGCTTTCTGAAGAAGACCATGTGCCAGGCCTAATAAGTAAAGGTTTTGCAGTCTACAGGCAGGATCGGGTACAAGATCGCCTTGGTGGTGGAGTGGCCATCCTCGTTAGGTCAGGTGCAAACCACCTTGAGTCCCAGACCAAGATGTGCACTCGCAATGTCCAGCTATGCGCCGTTACGATCATCCTTCCAGGCAGAAGGGTTGATGTCGTCTGTGTCTACAGGGCACCAAGCACTAACCACGAAGAGGACGTTTGTTTGCTGCGGACTTTGACTGAGCTAGTTAAGGACGCACAAAAGACCCTCATAGTGGGTGACTTCAATCTTCCGCACATCGACTGGGTGGCTGAGGTCTGCGCGCCGGGATCGGAGCAGCAAACTAAATAGAATGGCTGCATGCCAATGCGTTGCATCAGCATATTAGGGGGAATACCAGATATAGGACTGGATGCGTTCCATCCTTGCTGGATCTAGCTATAACGAACTTCCCCAACGATGTGGATGGACTGCATTATTGTACACCGCTGGGAAAGAGTGACCACGTGTGTGTGAAAATCGTCCTTTGCATGCGGCAACCGAAGGTACCCTCAAGGCTGATTAGGAATCTCGGTAGTATGGACATAGATAGGCTTTGTAATAGGGCGATGGGTTTGACCTGGGACGCGCCAGAGGAGGCTACTGTGGAGGAGCGCTGGCAGGCCATAAAGTGATCCCTGACTGCCCTACAGGAAGAGTTCGCACCCTTAAAAAGAAGGAGTGGGGTGGGAAAACCCATATGGTGGAAGGCTGCAGTAACCAAGGCCATCAGACGTAGAAACCGCCCTTGGAACCAGTACAAAGCTTCCGGCAGTCAGCTAACCTGGAACCGCTATACGAAGCTGAGAAACGAGACTGTAAGCCTTTTGAAAACTTCCAAGCGGGAATTTGAGCTCAATTTGGCCCAGTCTGTAAGACAACAGCCGAAGAAATTCTACAGCTATGTACAGTCTAAAGGCTCAACAAGAAATGCCGTAGGTCCGCTATCCACTAGAGACTATGGTATTGTCACTGATGACCACGGCAAAGCAGACGCCCTGGGGGAATACTTTGGTAGTGTACATAGGATAGATAGTGGGGTACGAGTAGATCCGGCTCTGGTGCATCCTCCTCAGTTAAACGAGCTAGATCTCTCAGAGGAACGCGTGCGTAAGTACCTACAGGAGTTAAACAGCCACAAGTCAGCGGGCCCAGATTGAATTCATCCAGCTATCACCAAGCCGTTGGCGGATATCATAGCTCTATCGGTATGCAGGCTGTACAGATCCACGTTGGACCAGGGTAAGCTGCCTCAGGACTGGAAAGTTGCGGCAGTCGTGGCAATACATAAGAGTGGGCCTAAGTCGGATGTACAGAACTACAGGCCGGTAAGCCTAACTAGCATTCTCTGTAAAGTCCTGGTGAAGATCATCCGTGCTCATATCTGCTGGCACTTACTGCAGCACTCCATGCTAAGCCCGGCGCAGCATGGATTTCTGAAAAATAGATCTTGCCTGACCAATCTCCTGTGCTTCTTAGATGAAGTAACTCGACGACTGGACGAAGGTGAGCAAGTTGAGGTATGCTACCTCAACTTTAGCAAGGCGTTCGACTCCGTTAATCATCGTCTTTTGCTACGCAAGATAGAGACTTTCGGTGTAGGTGGGCCAGCATATAGGTGGTTGGAGGACTTCCTCTCACACAGGACGTTTTACGTCAAAGGGGGGGACAGGTGCTCCAGTTTGGTGAACGTCACCAGTGGTGTACCTCAGGGCGTCCGTCCTAGGCCCGGTCCTATTCTTGTTATTTATTAATGACCTAGCATCCACTCTTCAATCGCCCAGCTTTATTTTTGCGGATGATGTGAAGATTGTTGGATCTAAGGGTAGGGCGGACTTGAGCAGGGAAATAGGTACCGTCCTGAACTGGGCGTACAAATGGGACTTACCTCTGAACGCTCAAAAAAGCCATTTGTTGTCAAGGACAACAGAGAGCCTAACTGTCGCTCATGATCAAAGGCTGTTCACCGCAGGAGGCAGCCAGTAGGATTAAAGACCTGGGGATCATCATGAACAGTGACTTCAAATGGTCGGAGCAGTGCAACGCTGCCGCGCATAAGGCTCGTAGGGAGCTCTTTAGACTGCAATCAGCTTTGTCTTGCCGGAAGCCGGAGGTATTCGCACCTATTTACATGGCTATAGTACGACCTCCTTTAGAAGGTAGCGTGCAGGCTTGATCACCCTCCTACAAAAAGGACGCCGCCTACCTAGAGAAAGTCCAACGTCTCGCCACGCGAATAGTTGAAGGGCAGAGAGGTAAGACTTGCGAGCAGAGATTTTGTGACCCGAATCTCTTCTCGTTGGAAAGGAGGAGACGTCGAGGGGATCCCATGGAAACGTTCAAGGTAATGAAGGGCTTTTCTGGCCTTAGACCAGATAGCCTATTCCAAGTGGCCGTAGATTCCAGAACAAGGGGACATGAAAAGAAGTTGATAAAAGCCCGATCTAGGTTGATGGCTAGATCACATTTCTTCAGCAACAGGGTTGTGAACAGTTGGAACGGTCTGCCTGGTGAAATGGTAGATCTGCAGACAGTCCAATCCTTCAAAGGTGCCCTAGATCGCAAGTGGTACGAGATCTTTCCTTGCAGTGAGCCTTGAGTATATCAACTAGATGGATGACGGGTAGCACTGTGGTCCTTCTGGAGTATGTTTTAGCAGACTTTTTCGCTCATTGCATACTGTCTCAGTGAACGCTCACGATGCATAATGTCTCTCGCAGTTGATGTGCGATGAGGTTTTCCGTTCCCCTCTCAGTTTTAGCGGGGATTCGATCAAACACACTCGGCAGTGGTGGGTGCATAACTGGTGTGCATACCATCGAAGGAATTCTGGACGCTCGATTGGCCGTGGCCATTACCTGTCCTGTGCAGACTGAAGTGAACTGAACTGAAGGGCTCATCCAAGAACCTCTGGCAGCCAGCTGCTTGGAGGTTATCTCTACATGCCACATAGCAAGAACTAGTTATGCTTGCAATTTCAATACCATTAGTATCCAAAATAGCCTCCCAGGAGCATTCACTGTTATATCAGTACCCACATACCTACATATGGGAGACGGAAGACACAAAGTGAAAGTGCAAACGGCCAGGTAAAAGGACATTTTTCTAACTGTCCCGTTCGAGAGTGACAAGACAGTGGAGATACTAGAACTACGCATATCTAAGATACTCGTGAAGTCCTCCCCCGCGGCACATGTCTGAATCTTAACAAAAACGAAGCCTTTCGTTGTCCAACATTTCAAGGACAGGTTGCCTCATCAGTCTCAATCTTTTGCTCTACATCAGTCCACGTGCTCCTGTAGTGCACAGTATGTTGAACATACGATGAGACGCCTGTTGAAGAGGATATCAGAACACATTCCAACTTCTTTACGCAAAGGAGCAGTTCGGACTATCAATAGTGCAATCCTGCAACATCTGGTGGGTTGCGGACATCACGTTGACATGGTGCCAGCTTTCGGACCAGTCCGGACAACTCCCAGAGTTCACTCAAAAGGACTACGCAGGCCTTTGCTGATGACTTTAGAAGGCGTAGCATTTCAAATATTGAGGCCGGAATTGTGTAAGCAACGTAACTTCATGCAGCAGTTGGTGTTGCCGTGGCCGTGCCACGTGATTTCTTTATGGTTCCCATGTACAACTTCTCCCCGGCCCCACACCTCTTGTTTCACACCTTCGTCTTTCACACCTGCATTTTCACGCCATTAGGTTGCACATTTCACATTAATTGTCGTTCACACAACGAACAAGATTCATCAAGTTGAAGTATATCGTCGAGTTACCGGGTTTGTTGCACATTTACTCGCCCTCTGCTATCTATAGCTGCACCTATACTCCCCTTTACCTAGTACTATATATGTCAATGCCTGAAGTGATATATCGAAAAGAAGTTTCCTCGTGTTACAAGTTATTTCATGGCTCGATAGGCATATTCTGTGGATACCTTTTTCATCTTTCGAAAACAAATACCCGTCGGCGTTACTCACATTTCTACCTGTCTATGGCTGAACCATAGCAAGCCGTTAGACAAGCAGTCAGAGCACTTCTTTGTGACTCCTTGGGCAACACCAGCCCATCTTTATTGCAGCACCCATGGAGGTAGCCCCACTAGGAGAATAAAGTTTGTCAAACTGTTCAGCTCGGCTGTTCGTCACATATGCGCTCAACTTATCTCACCAGTTCTATTCAACAGCTACACGGCGCAAACCATTGACATCATTCTTCAGCACCGTTGGACTCTAGAATAATTACCTCGCAATAGCCGGAACTGCCATACTTGACCTTCAATGGGAAGATCCAAATCTTACTCACATGTCGTTTTTTTTTCGGAAAAATGGAGGAATTTCAAAGACCAGTTCAGCACTTCCATTGCAATAATACAAATAGTAAGACGCCTTTTTCCCGTCATTCACCGAACATCTACTATTGAGGCTACAAAACTCCCTAAGGAACTTCAATATTGTGGTGCAAAACCATCAAAGATCTCCTTTTCTATTTTATTAAGCCTATGACTAGCAAAAACGACCTCAAACTCGTGCAAGTTACTAATAGAACCTTTTGCGGAAGGAAAATACTCTTCCTTTTATTCGGATATACCCTTCGGGTTTGGTTCACCATCGCTCACCGTTTCAGAGACTTCAACCTTATCATTCATGGTAATCACGGAAACAACTCCGTATTCTCTAATGCCTCAAAGTCGTTTGGTAAATTCTGAATCCAATTTGTGGATGAGAAGTTCATTTTTGGCCACGGAAAGTTCTCCACTGAGGTCCTTTTCAGACTCTTATTGTGCAATCGAGGGCACAGATAAGCCTGAATTGGTTGAACTTGTCCTACATCCCTTGCCTCCAAAGCGGTCGAATCAAGGGCTTAAGTTGCTTGACGGTCCAAAAGCAACAGCTTTGCACTGAACATCACGCGGGTTATCAACCGCTATTTGCTGATAACTAATATGAAAATAATCAGAGGCGGGGGACTCAGCAGAATGGAGAACCGAACCATCTTCACCCAGAAAAACTTTTCTAGATACGGATTCACCTTCACTAGGTTCTGCTAGATGCGAGTCTGTGCTCAGATGTTGCCCCGAAGTTGGGCCATGAGAGTATTCCAGACACTAGTTTCGGCCGGCATCACACATAATTTCTCTGGTAGCGGAAGATTTCCGGGATGTAACTATGCTTGCCGGTGGATTTCCAAGCGCCACCGATTCTGGAAGTTCTAAGTACGAGTTGCGCACAAATTCGCATATCCAGAGCTAATTCTGTCCCATCAAGCAGATTAACCGGGACTTCAGTAACCTCGGTCGTTACATTTTATTTCAGTTATCGGACCCTGACCAAGTGGGAACCGGTCAAGATCGCTTTGAAGTTAGATCGAATGACCTCAACCAGTCTTCCATTTTACCTTTTAGACCTAGTTTTTCCTCACAGTATCATGAAGGTGGAGCTACCTCGAAGAATACATCCTAGAGCAAGTCGGACCTGAAGGGCTTGATTCAGTAAGCAGGGCAGGCGAAGGAGCCGTCGGTTTGGCAAGCAAACACCTGCAGCCTCCTGAGTAAGCAGGGAGGGGGTAGAGGTGACTAGGATGAAGGCAGAATCCAACGTCATAGCACTGGCGGAAGCTTAAATGAGGTCGGAGAAAGTAGGCATATTGTTTCGAGGATACGCTGCTCTTGGGCAAGACGGAAAGGACGAAGACAAGGGGGGAGGGTGTGCTCTGCCGATACGGCCGGATCTAGGCCAAAAGGCTTGTCAAATAGTGTTCTACTGGGATCACTTCTGTAAACGTCCGCCTGATGTGCATCTCCAGGGGGCTTTAGGCAACGGCAAAGGAGGAATCAAGACTTCTGCAAATACTGCAAGCTGTATCAACACAAACCGAGGAGTTAGTATTGGCAGGAGATTTAAGCTTGCCGAAAATCAAAGACATGAACTAGGCAGCCCTTAGGGATCAACGGGCGACGAATCTGTGCGGCCGTTTCAGCCCCATGCTCTTACGCAACATATGACGTGCCCCAACAGCCGCGGAGAGGTCAACATTGGCACCTGCTTGACTTATTCATTACTCGGTATCAGGAGGACGTTGTCCAGTTTAGGTAGAAGAGCCGCTGGGAAAAGTAGTCATGAAGTCCCGAAGGATGCTACAAGCCTCAGTAGTGCTTTAGTTGAAAAGGTGTTGCTTCGGTGCCACGTTGAAATCCAAAACGATTTCCTGGAGAGGGCCGCAAAAGGAATATATTGAACACCGTGCCAAGCAAGCCCTTTGTTAGGAGAACGCTGGAATAATCCCAAAGGCTGATTATTCCGAGTTACAGGGGAACTCGCACCTCTGTAGTCTGTTGCCGGTAGGGGTCGGCCCTCTTAGTGGAAGGTCAAAGTCAATAAATTCCTAATGATCCCTGGTCGATGATAGACAGCTCACAAGTCAGACAAAGCCAAACAAGATCGAGGTGGCTAAAATGTAGCAGGAACAGAGATCGAGCAATCCGAAGGGTAGAGAAGTATCCTTTTGGGCGCAGTCGAGCTGCTTCGATCGCTACAAGCTCCAGATGGTTCTTTGTATAAATTTAATCCAAAAAGCATATGTGAGGGCGCAGGAGCTTTGGAAGGAGCAAAGGGAGGACCAACACTAAGGGAGAAAGAGAAGGTTGACACTACGTCTTCATTTTCGAGAAGCATATATAGACCAGCAAACAATTTAGAAGAAATGACGGAGGAAACACAAGAGCTCCAAATGACGGAACTTGGTTAAGGCGAAGGAGTGGTGCAAAGGATTTCAAGAAACCCCTTTCATTATCTATTATTCACGTCACAAACAACATTGTTTCATTTTCACTGTAACAAGCTGGCAGCAATGAGTTTCAGCTGGGGGTTGAACGCGTTTGACTTGCAAAATCAAGGAAAAGAAAACTACTTGAGCCAAACGTCAATTGGTTTAACATTAGGCGGAAAAACTTGCATTACTCAAAGAATAATACGGCAACTCAGAGCCTGGCAATTACACTATGAACTATCTTTACCGGAATTCCAACTATCTATTTCATTGCACCAAATCTTCGTCACGTATAGGACCGTCACCGTTGCTTCGACCGTAAGTCGCTGAGCTTAAACTTTGTTGCGACTGTATTCGGTAATCTCTGCTCCCGTTTCTAATCTAATGCTGTAATTTATTTGCTCTTGCTGATTCATCGTTTGGTTTTAGGGCCTAAGATCCCTGAAGGAATACTATTGAGGTTTCTGATTGTGAAGTTTCCGAATTTGTCGCTTTTAGTTCCGTGGTTATTTGGAAGTGATTGTTTTGAACTGTATTGGAATTGGCCGCTACGTGTCTCTCGGACTTTCGACTGGCTGGTCTCTTCAAGTGGTCCACATGGGGCTGGGACCTTTGAATGGAAACAAAGCTGCAGGACCAGATGGCCTTCACCCATCCATTGTTCATCCTCTGTCTGAACTCCTAAAGACCCCGGTGAAGCAGCTGTTTAAAACCTCCCTCAGAGCGGGAAAAGTTGCTAGAGGCTAGAGGGGGGCGACAGCGGTGGGAACATATAAGACAAAACCCTTACAAAGGGCTGAAGATTACCAGCCGGTTGAGTCAACCTTGGTGCCGCGTGAGTGCTCGGAGCCAACAGTCAGGGAACTGTTACCTTGGAATCTGGTTCAGCAAACCTCACGGCAAGTCCGACTTTGTTTTGGGTTTTATCGGAAATGGCCACCACTCGTTCCTCGAACCTTCGGTGGGCTGGACTTTGCAGCATTCAACAACCTTAGTAGTCAGGGAGAAGTGGAGTCGCGCAGCCACTTGGCTAACCATTCAGGACCAAAGAAAAATGACCTGCACTTAAACCCGACCATATTGCCGGTGAGTGCCAGTCACGTTTTTTTGCTCGCTGCAGTATATCAAAGCCTTCTGGGGTCACTTTGGCTTCCCGTAGAGCGGGGACCGATCTGTCGCTAGCTATGCTAAAGGTAAGAGGTTGCTGTACCGTTAGATTTGGTTAAGCAACGTGAGCTTCTTGAGACGAGGGATGAAAAGGTTTAATTCTGTGAGCCTTAGGTCCTCGGACGTCAAAATGCTACCGCTGGGGACTGGCAAGACAAGGCTGTGGATAAGTGGCTTCCCAGCAGGGCAAAGTTTTACTCCGAACATGAGTGGCCCTATCGAGAAAATGGAGGGCGTAAATGGAGAGGGACCACCAGGCTCAGTGCTCGGCCCCTGCTCTTCCTCATCTGCTTGAAAGATCTACCACACGAACTTACCAACCCCAAGTTTGTGTTTGTCGATGATGCCAAGATAGCTGAAACTTAAGGCATCAGGCTTGGCGGCCTGGTTGAGCAGACGGAACCCTCCGTTAATTATCACCAAATGCCACTGTCTGTTTACAAACGCAGTGCTCAATGTGAAAGGCGTGAAATCGTTTCAAGTGGTCCCCCTGGTCAGAGGTTTGGACGTCTTGCTGAAGGACAGTTTTAAGCCATCTAGGCAGTGCGCCGTACTGGAAATCCTTCGAGTTAGAACCAAAACTCCACATAGAGGGAAAGAGATTTTCTTTCCCATTCGCAAAACCATAAATATGTCGCGCCTGAAGTAATGTGTGCATGCCTGGACACAGCTCTATCAGAAAGGTGTAGACCGTCCAGAGACGACGGAGAGTTTAGCCACGGAAGTGTCGACTAGATCACTGGAGAATAGCTACACAGAGCGCTTATGGGCCCTCAGTCTCCACTATGGTAAGGCTAGGCGAGCAGGGGGATTTTATGGAAAAATTCAGGATAATAAAGCATACGTCGGGTAAAATTCAATAAGCTTTTTTCTCTCCGATCTCAGAATGATGCACAAGGGAATGTAGACTAAGCTTGCGAAAATGTAACTCAAAGCTCCAAATTAGAACAAATTTTTCTCAGGTGGATAACTACCCCTTTGGAACAAACTGCCGGAGGTGGTCATAGGCAATCCGACAGTAAAGGCTTTTAGGAAAGCATTAGGCTGGTGTCAGGTGGCAGTATACCCCGAAGCATGTTAGGCGGAATAGTGGCCAGAGGCGGCCTACTCACTGTTTCCTCTTTCTCTGCAAAAAATTCCTGTCTTTCCGAAGAAGAAAAATACTCAGTTTAAGAGCTGCAAAAACAAGCCGATATTACACAACGTCCTGTTCAAACTGATTTGAACTGCACTGGATTAAGGTGTTTGGTGCAGTTAGAGCTGATTGCTGATGTGGTAATTACATTTTACGTCACACCAAGTTGAGAGCATCAGTCATCATGGCATATTAGTATCATATATTATTTTGGAGATTCGTGATCCCCAACAAATTTGGTCCATCATGTACGACCCTGTCAAAACACCTCTGTTTATTCCTTCCCTCATACGCCTAATTACCCATCCTTTTTCTCTAGCTTCTGAAGCCCTGCATCTTGCCATGGTCCGGTTATTTTTTCGTTTTTTGTCAGTCGTCACTCCACTGGCTATCCTCTGCATTTTGCTGTTTCTCGTTTGATTGACCCTTCATGGCTTCATCCCTGAGTTTGTATTCAGGACTGTTATTAGCTTATTAGAAACCACTGCCAGCTAGTGCCATCTCAAAGCCCCTTACCTTCAAAGTAAGCTGATGTCTGTTCCGGGTCCTTAGTAGATATAGTAGAACATGCTAACAGAAAAGGGACTGAAGTGAGCAGAACCGCGAATAAATCTTCCTCTCGGCGTGACTCCATGCTGCACATAGCCCGTTTTCGTTCTCTTTTTCCGTCATTTTTGCTCTCTGTTCGCGCAGAAGTCACTCTTTGAAAGGAAGACAGACCTAGTTGAGACGAAACATTCAGTCATCATGATTATGCAAAAGTCTTCGGAAAATATGCCCATAAATTGCGGCTCATTCTAGGAAAGCTTTTATCTTGATGGTTCATTGTCTGCCAGATCACAGTCATTGCTGAGGCTAGGTTACAAAGGTCGTTCGACGTTGCGACGTGTGATCAGTTCGTTGTACCTCACTAGTGGGAAAGCTTTTCAGAATTCAGCTGCGCTTTGATATGTTCGCGAAGCAGTGCCTTTGAGTACATAAATTTTTGTACTTGACAACTGACGCGTAATTATAAATACAAGTTGCGCGGGTATAGAATTTATAAATGTGAATATTTCGGAATACGCAGAGGATTTAAGCCTTTTACTGCCCATTTTACTCCTAAGAATCCACCCTCTTTTTAATTGTTTCTGCAAACACATTTTCTCGTTTTTGTCTCTAGGCCTCTCAGGTGATATATATCGCTGGAAGTGTTCCAGAATCACTTTTGCTTTTTGGTCCCTAAACATCAAGTGTGTCCACTGTCAGTGTGGCAGAAGTATCCTCAGGAGGAAATCGTACTCATTGCTGCAACTTCCCAATTTCCCTCGCAGAGTTCGTGGGAGCGTCGTTAAGAATATCTAGCAACTGGGCTCAAGCATTTTTCGTGATTTGCTCCCAAGTTTATTACCCGTAGTATTAAATACCTGATTGTGGCATTGACGGTGTTGTGCTTCAAGGTACTTCGAAGTTCACGGGACCCAGTTCATTACGGGGACGAGTATACGTTTGTTCAACCAAGGCTACAAAGTCTGACGTATAACAGGTCTTTCAGAAGTTATCGTTGTCTTTTCACGCGATAACATGGCTTTCGGTTTTACAACTGCAGTGATGAAGGAACACTCGTCGTTTCTGGGCGGTTTACCACTCACCTTTGTTAGTTATCAACTCCCTTCGGTACAGTGAACAGCTTATTGGAGTTAGTGGGGCACCCTCTACCAAGCATTCCAAGGGACTCGATAAGCTAATGCAAGATCCACAGACAGGGTCAAGTTTTGCAGTTGAAAGAAGGAAGGTGCTTCAATCTCGGCGTGTATCTTGATAACATGAGCAAAAAGTCCAGCGATGGTTCGCACACGTCAGAGAGCGAAGAATCGCTGGGAGGAAAAAGTTAGCTTTTGAGGAACCTTCAATATCAGTGCTACTATATTCATTTTGTTTGTCTGCTCGTGGCTCTTATGGTGAGAGACAGGTTTGCTTGGCCAGTAAGCATTCATCCAACCTTCAGCGTATAAATCTCGAGGAGTATTCCGTTTAAATTTTATGCTATGCTAGGCGTACTGAAACGATTGAATTTCATTTCCTGTAAAGTATGTTCGGCAGTGCACACTTGTCACAAGTGACCACCCTAGTCAGGCCGAAGTTCGGCGGATTACCGATAATTTGTTGGTCTTATGAGTGCAAACAAATTTGTTTAACGTTCGCACTTTCCTTTCTTCTACCGTGGGACCAAAAGTGAGCCAAGGAGATGAGGCAAGTCTGTACCTGATATGCATAACTGCACACATTTTTTAAATTTTGCTAACTTAATATAATGAATTTCTTAGCATAACACTTTCTGAGTGTTTTTGTTTTTTGCGCCCTTAAGGTGAGTACAAATAAGTTTGCTGGAATGACTCGATCAACAGGTAAGAAAAGTAAAGTATCTAGCAGGATCGGTCTTAACCTCTCTAAAGTTTATCAAAGTTATTTTCTGTACTAGCACAAATCTACCGAAAACCGCTCAGATACAGCTCGAAACCAGTCGCGTAGCAGCCCGAAGACCGTACGAAAACCCATCAGTTCCTGAGCGGATCCTGAGCGATTCTGCCACCAGGCACTCTGTGGATAAAACTGTCGGTCTGTTCAGTCCATTGGCTTTCTTAATTGGCCAACTGGTACTCCATGATCAGACCAGCCTAAATTTTGCCACCATTTTCGCAAAGCTGTCGCTCTTCAAATCTTCAGACGCAAAAAAAAAACCAACAGTGCAACGGAACTCAATACTCCATGTAGGCCATCTTTCTCAGGTTCTTAAAATTTAACCTTAAGGGTTTGTGATCTGGATTTGCGACGCTGTTGCCTTGTCAGACTTTGCAGAACTTCTTAGCGAAATAGTATCCTCCCCGATTCTGGTCTATTTACGAGGTTACCACCGACAGATTTATCAGCCGACAGTCTTCAGTCGTTGCTAATAGAGGAATTAAGCGCGTCAAGATGTTTCCTGACAGAAGTCTATCACAGAGGGGAGATCACTAGCATCATGCCAAATTAATAACCTTGGTAGAAATTGACCAGCAATCCCTCAGAAAGCTTTGGAACGCCGAACGTTGGCTATCAACCGAGGGCCCTATCTGTAATAAGCCGGAATCTATGTGCTGATCCGGGCATTTCTTCAATCTACTCTTCTTCCGGGGTACGTAGAAGGAGGAAGAACATTCATAATGGCTTCAATCAGACAATCTACCAGGAAATGCATTTCGATGTCCATGAAACTAACGAAGGTTTTTCGACCCCCAGATCCGCGAACGACTTTCCACCATCTTTGCCATAACCTCCTGCCCATTACAAACTCATTGGCTGTCCGGCAAAGTTTACAGACGGTACCTACAGCGTATAACTTGAACCGAAGCGTGTCGACAAGCGCAATAGCCTGAGGCCGAACACGGGCTCAACCAAACATTTGGGTGTGTAACCTGAATCAAGTTAACCCTCCACCATCGACGGGAGAAAAGTCCATTCCTTGAAAACCTAAATAAAGCATAGTATTAGGGGCCTTCACGCTGGTGCCTATAATGAGTTCAGAAAAAATAAGGTAACACTATCTGAGAAACCTAATATTCCCTCTAGCAGACTCGGGCCTTGCTCCCCAGTCCCTGTAAGCCCCATGCCACCGAGTAGAGATAGAAACGCAACCGTTCATCCATTCTCGAAGACGGAAGTCCCCAAGAAACCGTTCAGATACTTGAACAAATACCTCTTTCAAATGTAGTTTTGCCCGACAACATAAGGCTTATCCAAGCACACCATGCATTCTGCTTTCTATATCCGGATATACATGAGAACTACAATCTGATCCAGATACGATCCTCATAGCTGAAATGGGGCCTGCGGATGAAAAGCAACACGATTTCGTAGCGTGCTGTGGTATATTTACCACGAATATAAACAAAAGACTTGGTAGTGGAGGTTTTGCTTATATTAGGAACTATACAGGGGCAAGCCTTCCTCAGTGTTCTGTCCTCGATGAAATCCAAGACCCTGTCCGTATCTCTTTACTCACGCCAAAAGGACAAGTTGTCGTTGGTTGTGCCTACTGCTCATCGGGCTGTATGAGTGATATGAACACAGTCACATACGCATTCGCGACGTAGCTAAACTTTTGCAAGTTGCTTAAATCACACCCGAGGAATTTTGATTCCCCGGAATGTTAAAAAACCGTAAAATATTTCCCGAACTTATCCAGTCTTATGTATTCTCACGGGGAGATGGAAGCAACATATCACCCAACCGAGAGAACACTGTTTTGGACCCTGTCCTCACTTAGGGTCTCCAGGGTATGGAAAAGTGTCCTTAACTACTTTTATTGTTGCAATCAAAGGGCCATAGAAAGTAAATTCTCCGCATAACTACAGCACTGCAAAGCCCGCGTTATTAGCAAAATTTTCAAGGCGCAATATGAACCATCCTACTCACCACCTTGCGCAGCCAGAACCGGGATGCCTTTTTCTTGCCGTCTAAACCGGGGTGGGCTTTGGAGATGGTGCACATCAACCCGTTCTCTTTTTCCATATCCTTTTACTCGAGTTAGTCAGCTAGTTAGCGACAAAAGATGAACAGAAAATTCGGGGAGCTTCAGCATGCCTACGATGGGGTCAGTGAACACTACCTTTGTCCTTCTCAGCCACTTCTCACGTCAGCTACAAAGCCAATATAAGAACAGGTTGCCTCAACAAAAACTGTAGTCTGTCAACCAGCCGAATAAAAGAACTCGCCTTCGATGAAACGTCCATATTTGACCCTTATAAAGTACAACTATGTTAGTTTGCAGCCACAATAAATGGGGCATTTGACAAATTCCTTGCCTCCATCCCCACCAAGGCCACGATGTTCTGTCCCGGGATCCTATCCCGTCAGCCACTAACGCCCCGTCGACCGTAGTGTTCTCGGCTAGTCAAGTCAGAAAGCTGATAAACACAATCCGGCCTCTTGCCCGCCCTGGGCCCGAGGATGCATCCCGGCAGTGTTTCCTCTGAGTGGTTCAAACTTTGACCCTCTTACGTTGAATGTATTCGATGTCTCCATGACACAAAGTTTCCCAACGCAGTGAAAAAAGTCCACTAAAGTTTCCCCTCACAAAAGATGATCCTTGACTGACCCTGCCAACTAATGGCCAATAAACAACAATCCAATCATGCACAGGAGAATGGAACAAATAGCAAAAGATGAAATAACTATTTTCCCTTCCATCCGCGGGTTAACGAATGAAAATCAGAGAGTATTCTAAGTTATTCTCGTATCTCACATGCAAAAGCGGTTTTCCCAATTTGATCGCACTTTCGGTTGACTCTAGAAAGGCATTTATTGTTATCTTCCTCAAAATGTCAAAGGCATTTGACAGCCAACTTCGAATCCTACGACATAACTTTCTCCCTGTTGACTACCTTTCTTGATATGATTTTTTGAGTAGTGAACAACAAACGACACCTCCGGTAGCCCCAGCAGGTCACAGATAGAGTTATACAAGGTGGCGTTTCAGGCCTGCTGTTGGTTTGGTTTTACATCAGTGAGGCACTCAAGACAATGCTCCAGAACATCGATTTTCTATTCGCCGACAATGCTAGAATTGCTCGTTCCTTAAACCCCATACTTGACTTGCGCCCTACTGAAGTTGCCGGAGAACTGAGCTGTCGTAACATATAGTGCAGAACTTGAAGAATGGGTTTCTGCTCAGCAAAGGCGCTATGCCTGGGTACAAAGTTCTACCAGAATCTCCTGACTGGAACTGATTACGAATCCTCGCGAATCCGCTGTTGGGAGATCTGGGCTTTTAGTTCTACTGAGCCCGCATCCAACAAGAACAAGCCGTCTGCCAATTGACTGCATGCAAGAGAACGATAACCTTTATTCCGAGGACATTCAAAGTGCTCGATGGCCAGCCTCATGTCTTTGAATTCCACTCCAAACCACAGCTTGAGTACCACCACCTGGTATACACTCACATGCTTGCACAGGTGGGAATCGCAGGTGATAGAATTCAACTACCAGTCACCAAGAAATGGCGCGGCTCGTCATCTGCTCTTAACTGCAAGTGGGGATATGAGCCAATAAAACTTGAACCACTGTGGCTACGGGAGGTGAAGCTCAGTCTTTATTTTCTCTTTTACCTCCTGTAAGTCGAATCTCGCAAATCGAGCAACGCGTAGCCAATTCAAACGAATCCCAAAACCAGAACAAGATTGATTCGTAGTTTCTACGGTACTAAATTGAAATGCACAAAGGATACAAATATATACGAACCTCAAGTATGCGGCCAAATAGACTTCACAGTAAAACCCAAAGGTCCAAAGCCCCGTGGCTCAAGCACGACAGTCAGAAACGGTTCAAGGCCAAATTCAAATGTCTCACATGGATAAACAAACGTGAAAATGTGTGGTGTATGAGCGAGCTTTCCAAGATAATGTTAAATATAGTCAAATTTACAAAGCACGTTCAACATTTAGAAGGATTTTCAGTATTCGTTCGTTACACCGCCGGCCAAAATCCTTCCGCGAAAATGATTGTCTGAGGTTCAGGAAGGGGTCATGATTCTCACCCTATCTACCTTTAACTTATTGTCAGTGCCTGTGGATACTAACTTCCTGTGTTATCTGAACGTGAAACAGGTTTTTGCCGTAGTCATCATCGCACAATCCATAAGGAATCAATTCCAAATCCCGCTGCACAACTTGAGATTGACATTTTCATCAGGAAACCGGCGCATATAGTCAGACGCACGATGAAGATGAAGGCTTCGCAGAGTGAAGTGTTTCGCCGCACGAAATAAGTCTAAGCATCACAAGCAGTAACCCATTGCAGCAACTGGTTAGACTAATTTTGTTTACAAGCTTGAGCGCAGAAGTTGAACGCAGGTGCAACGCCTAATGAGATATCGCGTAAAATTGACAGGTCACGAACCAGTGGAATTACATAAAATTAACGCACCAAATCTTCCGAAAGAAATGAAAACCGGTTTCTGATTATGAATAAATTTCGAAAACAAGTGTACGGCGGACAGTATCGAAATACACATGAACACGGAGATTGATCGAATACTGGCATCTATCAGAGTATTTCAAAGTTTTTCTGTGCACAAAATATGTGACAATCAATATTGTATAAAATGTAAATAAATGTTCTTCTTTAAAGATAATAATAGTTTCACAATGTGCTCGCAGCTAGTATGCCTCACCTGAACTGTTCAAGTGAAATACTGGTGAATTTCTCCTCTTCACCTATGTGCACGCTAGATAGAAACTGGAACTAAGTACATTTGCAACCTTTCAGAAAAAATGGGTCCAGTTGATTAGTTGTAGGGCATGAAATGCAATAAAGTGCTGAGTAACTCGGAGCGAGGCGATCTGCGAGCTACTTTGTCCTTTGTATGTGGTTTCGAGCTCGAGTCATCATTTTCCTCGCTGTTTCCTGCTACGAGTGGGTTAACTCTCTGATGCATCGAACACGTTCTTCGTTTCTTCCGTTTCCTGTAATGTAACACAACTGTAGGATCTGTCCAATAGGCAAGGCTCAGTTCGGCGGTGGTGCAGTTCTCTTTTAGCATTCGTGCTACCTTAAAACCCAATACCAGTGCAGTCGTTTTGAGCTCGTTTAGGGATACTGACTTCAGCTCAGCAATTTTTGTTTTGGCAAAGGGTACTTTGTTTCGCCGCCGGCCATGCAGTTCCACCCAGGTACCGTACACTGTCACTGGGTCGGCAAATTTCAAGCTGCTTTGGGTGACCTGCTGGTGTCCTTTTTTGAGATATTTCAAAAGCCTCCGGGCAACTTCTCCTTTTCTCAATAAGTGACTTGACGGTGGTCTCTCGGGTATAGCAACTTCATGTTGCCCACTGTGAAGTCCCGTCTTTGAATTCGCCATCGAAAGCGCCGACTGATCCTTCGAGTGAACTTCGCTTTCCTGAGATGGACCGTTGGATTCAATATCGAAAGGCTGATCGTGTTCTACAGAGGCACTTCTCTCAGCAACATTTGAGCAATTTATTGATGCCGATTGTTGAAGTTCGCTCGTCAGGGGTCCGAGAAGTGTCCAGCCTAGTATCGTTCGCGTAGCGAATGGTTCTTTTCGATTGCTCATGCTCTGTTCAAGCACCCAGTGAGCCTCTGGTACATTGCATCCAATTAGTATGTCGACGTGGGGGCTAGAAACTTCTTCGAACTCTATGTCCCTGAGATGAGACCATCTCTTGGCGATCGATCTAACAGAGTCGACTGGTCTCATTGGCAAGCTGTCTATTGCAAAAGCTTCCGGAATTTCTACGGTCCCCTCATCAGATAAAGACGTTAACTGCAGGGTCAGCCTCTCAGAATTGCTAACATGACCCCCTGCAATCGTGCTGATGGTGAGCGAGGTAGGCTCGCCTACTAGTTCACAGCTTTCTACAAGCTCGCGAGTAATCAGCGAGGTATCCGACCCCGTGTCCAAAAATGCATTGACCCTCCTCAGTCCTTTAGGTGTCACGATACCGACAGGTACAATGCCTAATCTTGCCGGTTTGAAATCATCATGTCCCGTTGAACAGACAATTTTGGGTTCATCTGGCTGAATAGGTCTATTGTTGAGAAGGCCATGCAGTAACGAGTGATGATTACCCAAGCATCCGTCTTGGTTGCATTTCACTCTTAAGCTGCATTCAGAGGCTCGATGAGAGTTGTTCAAACACATAAAGCATGAGCCAATCCTTTTTACTGTGCACCACCGATCGGGTACACTCATCCCATGAAAAGTCGGACAATCTAGTAACCGATGCAGGGAGTTGCATAGCTTGCATTCAGCTGACCTGTCGGGTTCTTGACTTATCATGTGCATGTTAGCCAAAGACTGGGTTTGGTTACAGTCCTTCTCCACAATTCGAGATGTTGGTTCCCTTCGCGCCAGTCTGCAACTTTCGCGTACGATTTGTCCAAATCGGCTGTTGGCGATACGGGATTGACGACCTATGAACTCCGTCAAATCGTTGAACGTAGATTCCCGCTCAAGCATATTTATTTTTTCAGCTTCCTCTGCCCATCGGCTCTGTAAATCAATAGATAGACATCGGACAATGCATTCCTGTGTGTGTAATGCATTCAGCTCAGACTGGTATCCTAAGTGCTCCAGTGCTATACTGCAATTCTGCATTTTTATCACCAAACTCGACAGTGATTCAGCCTTGCCCTTAGTCCTTTTCGCCTCCAATAAAACACTATCAATTAGGCTTCTAGCCACCTTGAATGGTTGTCCAAACAAATCTTTCAGGATTCTGCGCGCCCTGATGTACCCCATCGGTGGATCAAGCATCGCGCAGCCTTCGATAGCACTTTTGGCTCTCCCACGACAGTAATGTAATAAATACAAAAACCTTTGACCAGGATCTGCAACTTTGCACTCAACAAAATTTTCGAACTGTTTCATGAATATACAGTATTGCTCGGGGTGCCCGTCGAAGTGGGACAGCTCCACTCTCGGCAGGTCAAGAGCCAAAACCTCGGTAGTTTCAGGCTGTCTCAGGGGTTTATATTCGTCGATCACAGTGCCTTTTCGATGTTGACATTGTGAACTACGTGGACTCTTTGCTGGCTCTCTGAGACCAGTTCCTTGTGTAAGGGGCTCTGCTTCCTTTCTGGCTAACCGCAGCTCGTTTTCTAATTCTATTACTCTCATTCTATAAGTACTAATATCGTCAAACGCATCGCGGTTAGAAATATATGACCTGGCACTGACAGAGCTAGTAAACTTAGTATTATCTAGAGAATCAATAACACCCGAACCATCCCCAGAGACTTGCCGAGTTATTTCCTGTTGTCTCAAAATGTCCTTGCTTCCTCGTCTGGGCATTTCCAATGAGTTTTCTTGTCCAGGTTCCACTTGAGTACTGTAAGTCAAGTCTCGCAAATCGAGCAACGCGTAGCCAATTCAAACGAATCCCAAAACCAGAACAAGATTGATTCGTAGCTTCTACGGTACTAAATTGAAATGCACAAAGGATACAAATATATACGAACCTCAAGTATGCGGCCAAATAGACTTCACAGTAAAACCCAAAGGTCCAAAGCCCCGTGGCTCAAGCACGACAGTCAGAAACGGTTCAAGGCCAAATTCAAATGTCTCACATGGATAAACAAACGTGAAAATGTGTGGTGTATGAGCGAGCTTTCCAAGATAATGTTAAATATAGTCAAATTTACAAAGCACGTTCAACATTTAGAAGGATTTTCAGTATTCGTTCGTTACACCTCCTACTTTCCGGAGTCACACATACACCACACGTCTATGCTTTACCCGAAACATGTCTTACCTCTCAGCAATCATAAATCATGTCACTCAAGTTCCATACTTCGAGACAAAATCAGGGTCATGGTTTAGGATCACTGTCTACTCCGAGTGAAAAAACAGGCTATCTGAAGACATTTAAGCCTGCGAGAGGCTTTACCAGTTCAAAATCGACCTTACAAAACTCTTTGATGACGTGAGAGTTCCGCAACTGACAAGTGCCTGGGCCAGGTTGGAATGAGCTTACGAGAGTGACCCAGAACTCTGAAAAGGTGAGCTCAACCCAGATAATTATTCTGCGCAGCGGACACGGCTCTCTCCATGCGTTTCCACCGTCATCATATTAGCACCCCTCTAGGAGGTTGTCACCACCTACGTGACCCTGGAAGAATTATCCTCTATTCATATTCTCCAACTCCCCCTCCTATGTTTTTGCCGCATTAAGGTCACCTTGCTCATTCTAAACTGGTTCATACCTCTTTGTTTATTACGATGTGGCATTTCGGCCCAATATCCCGTTTTGGCGGCCATCATTCACTTCAAGTACCACGTCATCCATACTCATGGTGTTGGTCAATATTTTTGCATTTGTATTCACTCCCAAAAGATTGTAGTCCAAATTTCGTCCAGGCTTGTTCCAATGGCAACCTAGATGTTTTTAAGTATTGGCCCTTTATGTTCTGCGGGAGCATCCCAGACTGGGTCCCTCTAATCTTCCGTCTTCAAATGCCCATCTACGAGCCTCTTCCCTCCAAGTACGGTGCCGGCCAACTACCCGTCCCATGATTCCGGCTGACATTTTGATATCTATGCATCATTCCGCCGCCGCTTTATCAGATCTGTTCTCCAAAAGCTCCTACACCGTTAGCCATCTATAGTTACGAGCTCTCGTCAGTATAACTCGAGTTGACCACACCTGTGAGGGGTGTTATCGGATCCACAGCTTTGGACGGGGGACATCGATCGCATAGGGCGTCTGTGTTGACGTGCGTACTCAGCTTGTTCGGTGGATTGCACCTCCTGTCACCAAAAAAGGGTTTAAGGCTAGATAACTTCAGCAAGGTCAGCCCCACACATTAGCGCCATCTACGGGCTACAAGCTACCCTTCATATGCTCATGTTTTTTCAAGTAGGCCGTTGTCTGTTCCAGCTATCGTTAATTCTTCTTCTTGCTTACTTTCAAAATCGCCACTATTGTATTACCCATAATGATTAATAATTCCTCATTTGTGGCCTTCGTGTATAATCTTATTGGCTTTTGGACTAATATTACCAATGGTTTTCTTGCTGAAAATGTTTTTGACGGCCTTTCGCTCGAGCCTTACGCATTTGCTTTTTCCTGTTGCTGTCGTGCTTTCTTAATGAAACAACTTAGCTGGATTTTGGTATGATAAAGAGTTGCTTCGACTAAAGACTGTTTGCTTCCCTACCGTTCGATTCAGTCTTCTAGCCAAAATTGATGGATAATAGGAATTCAATTCGCTTGCGCAGATTTTTGGCTGCCGTGCCCAGCAAATTGTCTTTGGGCCCAATTAAGCACGCGGAGTTCACTCTCTTTACTTGGAACACCAGGCAGTTAGTCATTCTTTACTTTCCGGCCAGCCCTCATTTGTACAGATTTTAGTCCTAATTTCGATCACCTGTTGTCCTGTAGGTGACTCAGGCTCAGTGTCAAAGGTATGATCTTCGGGTACTTGAATTTCAACTCGCAAACAGTGCCGTAGAATTTGCACAGTTATCTTGTTTTGCTTTCCGCCATGTATGAATTCCAGCTACTCGTTGCTTTGAGGCTCCAAGGTGCTATTCAGAACAAGGAAAGCGGGTTATTTGCTGGATCAAGCAGCGAGAGGTTGAACGAACTCCATCCTCACCAGGGCTTTTGCTTTGTGGTAAAAACGGCCGGAAATTAATTTTTTAAGCCTAGGGAAATGTTCGACTTGATTTATGTAGCGCTCAAGGATACACAGTTATGAACCTTTGTTCTGCCGTGCACATCTACCGAGTATTGGAACACCAATTGACATTCTTGGTATATTTCTCATTGCCTACTATCCAGTGGTTTTGCCTGAAACTTCTCACTGGCCCCTTCCACAGGCGCCCATTTTCAACTCTTAACCCCACCAATTTAGTGAGTTATCGATAGTTTTAACCACCGACACATTCACCTTCGTTGTCTACCTCCTCAATATATTCTTCAAATAATATCTCACCCAGAATACTTTTATGCAAAGTGTTTCAGCAGTCGATGTTTGCTGATTGTCCGCCTAATCTATCTGTTCAGACTTTCGCAAACCAGGTACTTGCATCACAACATCCTCACCTTGCAAAGAAGCATGTCTTCTCTGAACTTGCACTTATCACCGACACTGGCCACCCCACGTTTTGCCCCTTCTTCCCTAACCTGTTCGCCTTCCATAAAAGACACTAGTGGATATGTATTTACCTGTAGTTTAATTTATCAACACTTATGAAAGCTCTCTATCTAAGCTCTTCCCGTAGCTACGCGTCCCGTGTCGATCTCTATCAGTTTCCAAGATATTGGTTACGCTTCATGATTAGCTCACAGTTAGGTCATTTGTCGCCTAGCATTTATCTGCCTGTCTCCGGCAAATTCCTTTGCCATCAATCTGGCAACCTTTCTCCGGATGAGTCCCCCCATTTTTACTGAACTGGCTTTACCGATATCCAGGCCCTGGATTTGAAAACGAAGTATTTCGACCTATTATTAAGTTCCTATTCATCGTCCATATTTCATTCCAAATCCCTCTTGCAAGTTGTGACTTGCCGATGCCCTATTACACCTCTTTTGGAAAATTCTGTTTTTTCAAAGATAACCAAAAGACCTGTCAACTCCGTTTGTTTCCTTAGCCAATGCTTTCTATTTTTGTAGGATTTGTATACATTGATCCTGTTTCTAGCCAGATGTTTTAGATTTAGGTTGGCTCGAACCCCTAAACTTGAGTTTGACTATGTCGGGGCCCACCAAGTTTCGTCAACTCCAAACTTTTTCCCAAAATGTTTGGCTTGAACTAATTCGTTAATCTCCCTTGAAGAATGGGATTCTACTACCGCCTGTACCGTTTGATCGCACATAGCAGCATGCCTCGGCATTATCTGCTTTAAACCGCTATTATTACAAAGGTCGCCCTTTTGGTGGAGTAATATTTACGTGGCGCTATCAAAACCAGCTGGTAATAAATGAATGAGAACAAATATCGAAATTTGGCCTATACGACACCGGTGTTAAGAACCGAAGTTGTCCACAACACAAGCGAAACACTGTCAGGCGACCCTCAAGTAGCGCGTCTTTCTCGCAGTGGTGACTTGATCAAATTGAGGTTAGTAGTGAAGGAGTGTCGAGCCAGAGAGCTTTATGATAAGAAGCTTTTGATGTGAAACGGACTCCGCAACACATCGAAGACAGCAACCACAGAAGGTATTGCCGGATCTGCCGATCATAAAAGTGCTGTTTCATACACTCAATCCAACTGTTCAGAATATTAAGGGGTTGCTTCGAGTAGGCCCTGAATACCTGAACTACAATACTAGCTTATGTTAGCTGAGTAGCAGGTAGGCATGCTTCGCGCACAACCTGGAGAAGTGACCTTCAGCAAAGGAAAAAGAGGTACTCCAAATGTTAGGACCCGAAAAGAACTACGGTATAACTTGAAATATACTGAAGAACCTCTTCAGACAACCTCTTAGGGCAGCAACTAATGTGATCAACGCGTGAATCTTTAAGCCACATACTCCGACGACGACAGTTGCTAGTCTGCTGATCTGATGATAATAACAAAAAACTGAAGCTTCGTCCTAAACCACATGAATTACTGTTTAGATCCGAATATACTGCATTAACTAAAATCAGTTTTTACCGCTAGCCCGTTGAACTGCAGAGCATTTATGCCAAGGAATTGGGAAGAATCTGCTTGAATCTACATGAATCCACATTTGAAGGTCTTCCTGAGCATGTCGACTGGCTACCATGAACAACGGACTCCAGATTCGGGCAGATGAGGCGCAAGGGTCTTGGGCAGCCAGAGCTCGCATGAATACTGCTTATTCGAGTGGAGTAACCCGGAGCCAAATCTTGGGTAACCGCCCACGGCGTCAACAGCAGGAGTGCTAAAGTGCTTAACCGTAATATTTGTGGGGCTATGCATCGTTTTTCAGTGTCCAGGTTCCTTGCAGTCAGCTACGGCAGGTCAGTGGACCATTGAAAAGAATAGTGGCGCTTGTTTCAAGTCTGAATGGATCGCGTCGACCGTAGTAGTGTGAACAACCTTTACCGTGAAGGCAGCGAAGGTGACTGTGACCCTTTTTTGCTTGCTATCCAGGTTTCGGAAGGTGAATGTTTTAAGATGCTGGGAGGTTTTGTCTCATTAGAAGTCCGGATAAACAAAAAAGGCGATGCTCCATACCGGTAGGAGTCATGACGCTGAAGGAAGTGTTCACAGCGGCAGCGTTTCTGAATTTCAAGTCCGATGCGACGTCGGTATCATGAGAATTTGTCAAACAACGTGGTCTGGAGTACGATTTCAAGTAGTTAAATATCAGGTCCCGGGGAAGATGCACGCACTGCCAGTTCGAATAAGTTTGGACAACTGCAGGTACCTCCAGTAGACTGAAAAACTGTTGGCTCATCACAGCGTTTAACGGTAAGAGGTCATCAAATGATATTGGAGTATTCTATTGAAGCTGTGGCTGATGGTGAAAAAGTTTCAGGTGGATGGCTTTGGAGGATTCAACGAATCCAAAAGTTGAGATACCGATCGGGTGTAGAATGTTTGAAGCCCAAAAGGTATTCAACCGCAGGACTGGAAACCACAAAGAACCAAGCGCCACCCGGATCATTTTTGGCCGGAAACTGTGTGGCCCACCTTGTAGTGAGTTTAAGGGGTTGGCCTCTGTGAGATTTTCAAACCGAAACAATAATGGTATCTAAACTTAACCAAAGCTCATAGATGATCCCTAAAGTGGAGGTATAATTGGTGACCTTAAGACTGTCGCCCAAAAGAATCCCAGTTTGTCCGCGACCGTTCAAACAAAGACCCGAGGCGAGGACGACCGATTTGAGGCACCTTCACCCGAGAGGTTTCTGTGAGATCAGGTTTCAGATAACAAGGATTTGGCTTCGAAAGGACTGCCCAGAGAAACGAACGGCGTCAAGAGCCGTCTTTAATACGAAGACAGTTTAAGCACGTGCCTACCTGAATCGACCCAGGAGATTTGGAGAAGTCAGACCATTGCATGTTGGCGCAGATTACGTGGTGCCTGCCGCAGAGTCCAATTATACATCCAGGAAAGCCGGGAATATTGCGAGTGGGATTTGAATACTCCGCAAAATCCAAAAAGCCATTCTGGAGAAAGCATATTCTACTATGTAGAAGAGTACTAAGATTTGAGTGGTGGCACGAAGACGATCCACGCAAGGCGTTGACGGGTAAGGGTCTTGGTGGCTCCGTTGCCACGTATGGGAGCTATATGGATTATTCTCCAGATGTGTCGTTTATTCACCTTGTGGATGACACCTTCAGTATACTGTCAAGCAGTTTAACCACCTGAAGCATCCACTAGTTTATTTTGATCGAATTCCCAAATTTCTTCTGCCCGTCCTTTGACCTTTATCCCAAATCTTTCATGTGTCGAGAATGACTAGCGCCTCCTCATACTTCCTTGGGTAAATTCACATTTCCCCAAGGCTGAACAGAAGGTCATTAGATCTTGTGTGAGATTCCGGTTACTGCCGTCTTTTTTGGTACGATTTAGGTTGATGTCCACCCGTTTCAGCCAACTCCACTTGGTTTAGGCCAGGTTGACCACCTGACCTTGAGTTAAACTATGCTGGGAGTCGTCACCCTATGCAGCACACTTATTCGGTTAATAGTCCTGAAAATTCTCAGTCAGCTATCACCTGTGTTACTTAAATATGCTTTCCGCATGCCTAATAGCCCTACGAAATAAACTAATAATATTATTTTACATGAATCTTCATAGAGTGTGCTTCAAGGCCGCCTACTCGTCGTGGCAGATCACACAAGGAAAAAGCTCGTTGAATTCAGTTACCTTCTCTTGAGATGGCTACTTTTTCATGTTAACTCCTTGTTTGACTGTCGCAGTCTTGCCGAGGATTATGGACATTGGTTACTCACTATCGTCGGTTGTGCTTTATTCTTCCTGTAAGCTTGGAGACGGGCGTAGCCGGGTATGATTTGGGAGGTCCTTATTTGTTACTGTTCAGCACTCAGACATCTTATCAACCGTCATAGAAGTTCCGTTTCTCAGTGGACCTTACTCGTTGGATTTCGTTATTTCCGGGGCTGGGGTTTGCGAAAATTTGTTACCCGGTGGGCCCAAATCTTTTAATCCGTGCATTCTTAGGCTGTAAACATCAAACCATAGAAAACCATGCTGGGACCATATGGCTGTTTCATCCCTGTTGGGAGCCAGCGGTGCGCCTCCACCAAATCTGAACTAGAAACCAAACTTTAGATGAAGGCTAGTAAGTTGAATACTGTAACCGGAGAACTATCCGGTCTGGAAGTCAGTGGTTCAAAGAGCTTATACATCATTGGATACAACACCTTTCCAACAGTAACTTCGAATATTGGCAGAGCGTTACCCGAAAGATGAGTGACTTCTTAGCTGAACGGCTTCACTGTAGCCGCTTATGGTTCATTATTTTAAAAATGCAATCTCCTACTCCCCTAATCATTACCATTATTGAAGGGGGTGAGAAGTGAAGCTTTTCGGGTATCCCTACTCGGGACCCACTAACACTTATTGACTGGTCTTACCTCACACTTGTTTCTTCAGATTTAAACCATGCTCACTCTTTCTTACTCGTGCCCTTCTTTTGAAACCGGCTGAACCAACCCTCGCACACTCCTCTTCTTTTGTTCTTTCGCGAAGCAGAACCACCTACGTCCCTGTGCCGGTTTGTTGACACTAGCGGGTTACCGTCTGCTTCGCCATGTTCAAAGTAAACCTTTTCGGCTTTTTTTTCAACGCCATATTATTGTTTCCTGTCCTTCCTTCCCTGCCACGCCTAGATACGACCTCTTCAAATCCACAGTCCATCATGGCTGGATTTGATTACGACGGACTGCTAGGTTTACTGAATTTTCCATATGCCACACTTGCACTTCGTGGGTTTAAAACTATTCTCCGTCGTGATAACAGTCATTATTATCGATTTTGGGGAAAGCCCGAGGCATGCTTCATAGCAAGATCAAATGGCTTACGCAAGATCGATAAGGCTTAACTGCACGAAAAAGGAATATCGTCCATGATAGAGATAGAAATAAGAAAGCTGTAATTGTGAAGGGTAGGACAAACAGAGTTTAAACAGTATGTGTTGTCGGGCTTAGAAGAATTAAGTAGTTATAGCGATACTTACATGCATAAAAAACAAGCACAGTAATCGATGAGACCAAGGTCGGCCATACCTAAGGGTTTGCTTGAGGACCTGGATAGCCAGGAAGTTGGAAATAAACAATCCTCAAGAGATGTTAGTGGGTGGGACTGGCCGCGAGCTGGACACTCAACCTGGGAGCTCTTCGAGAAGTGTAGGCAGATGCGGTTTGCCATCCCAGTTGAGCCTGCAAGCCGTAGCAGAATAATAATAAGAATAATAATAATAATGGTTTATTTCGGATAACCCGAGGCATGCCGTAACGCAAAATCAAACGGTACAATTGGACGTAAAGTCCGAATAACAAGAGGATGATTCAGGTATATGCACCCGATATTGTACAAAAGAAAGTATTTAATTAACTCTTTAAAGAGGCGCCCGGCAAATTTGAACTCAAGGTCGGGTGACCAGCCCGGCCAAGTCAGAGTGGAGCTGGTCGGAGGTAGTAGACTCTTCCTGAAATAGTACAAAAAGAGGGGCTATGCAACGAGAGAATCAAATAGAATTGACGAAAGTTTTGTTCACCTTGAGGAAAAAGAAGTTTCCCAGTGAGACATGAACCAGCTATAGCGCTCCGAGGAGTATAGAATGGCTTTGGATTGAAATCAGACGATAAACTGAATGAATTTGCAGATAAAGAATAATCAAAATGTTTCGAAGATTTTCCTTGTAACTTCCAGCGACCAAATATCGGCTGAGTCGGTTAAATCGTTGCGCACATTGTTTACTTTCATAAAGGCGGAATGTGACGCCCCAAAACGGAAATGGGAACTGGGCGACCAATCAATTTGTGATGTGTAGCCATGATAGTTGCAGATACACGGTTTGCACAGATGAGTATTTAAATGACAGGTAAGTATTTACTTTCGATTATCGTTGTCTAAAGGCTGAACATGAAGACCAGAGGGATGCAAGAATCAAAATTGTCTGCGAGGATTTACCAAGATAGAATACCGGATATGAAAAAGCTTCAAACAACCGATGAATACAATTGCGAAGTTGGACGGGGAAGCAGTTAACAGGCGAAATGCTATCTGCTGGTAGTCTTTGTAAGAAATGGATCCTGTGATGGCGAAAGATCAAAAAGCAGCGATACAGATGTCAGTATATGGGAAAGGCGTGAATCTTTGCAAGGTGAGGATATTGTGATGCTACAGTCATATGGACGAACAGAAGGACTGATAGAGAGAGCAAACTATCACATTATAGCCGACTGATGGGATGCTCTGGAGACAAATATTCCTCAGTGACATATACCGATTGGACTTTGTGGGACGGAAGAGTATGGCAACATTAAATGTGACTTTTGCAAATATATCGATAACTGTGATAAAATAAGAGCGAGTTTTATCTCGGGGATTGGTGCAGTTTGCGAATGGGACAAGCGGGTGGTTTGGCACGAATCCTCGGGAAAAAGAATCATGAACGGTAAGCCGAGTGCGGAAACGGTCTTTTGACTCCGCGATAACTATGTTCTAGGGAAGGTAGGGTTTTTCGGGCGTAAGAAGCGGTATGTTAAGGTGGCGAAGATGGAGACAAGTACGATGAAAAATAGGCGATAACTGGGGGAGATAGTTCCATATTTGCAGCATTTCGGGTGAATAAATGTTTTTTTGCCGCAACCAGGGCTGGTGGGTGTGGCTGAACGTGCGCTGGACACCCAACCAGAAACCTTTTTTGGTGACAGGAGATGCGATCCGCCATCCTAGCTGCAACCGCACATCGTTGCAGACGTCCTGCACGCCCGATGTGCGCCGGCCAAAGCGGTGGATCTGACCGCGCCCAGCCCCGACTGGCTCCGCTGGTATGATATTGGCGTTGTCACATAGAGATCAAATGATCCAGAAGCTTGCGACCAGGTTGCGAGGGGTCCTGTAGAGCAGGGTCTATGTGGTAGTGACGAAATGACGAGCAGGTATTGAATTTGCAGCGGTAAATGTGGGCCAGATATCATGTCCTGCTTCCCCGATGTGCACCGTTGGAAGTGGTGGATCTGAAGGTGCCTATCTCTTCTGAGAATGGGACGATCGTACATTGTTTGATTCACCGGCCATACACCTCGGTCGGGTTGGAAGCTGATAACCCTGGAATCGAGAAACTGTCATAAAGTTCAAGCAAATCTGTTCTGAGGTTTGGAAGGGAAATAAAAGAAGGAGGAGGTCTGGGCGAGTCCCAGCTGAAGATCAACCATCATCGGAAAACCTGTAATTCTGAGACGGATCCGGGGGTCTTATGAACAACACAAACACACACAAAAGGGCTACGGCAAAATCCATAAGAGTTAACGTACTAAGTAAACATAACGCCATGTAGGCCTCCGGGCTCAGGTCTGTATAGAGCCGGCAGGAAGCCTCGAGAGATGCTCGGAGACAATGGTTACAAGTGAAAGAAAGCCCTAGAGACAGGAGAGGGATCCTTTACTGAGACGATGTAAGTGAAGGTTTGAACATGAGGATGTATGCAAACTCGTAGGGTTGGTCTGGAGCCCAAGGGGTGAAATCCAGTGTAAGAAAAAAAAGGCCAAATGAACTGATAAGATGGAAGAGACGCAGGGCTATGGTGATTAAGATATGAAGTGTTCGGTATTCAGATGAAGATTAGACCAGGAAAATCAGAATGGGGAAAGAAGGCACCATAGGAAACAGCCAATAGATCAACCTTGACGATGGTCGGTAAGTAGATGGGCCAAGGCAGTGCTGAGGCTACAACACTTCAAACTAAAAGAGGTAGCAATGAACTTTGGAAAGGTAGGAGCTGGGAGATTCTGGAAACAAGGTCAAAACTGTAATGAGACTAACCCATCCGTAGAAAGGAAAGAGAAATCCCGCATGAAGTCATTAAACAAAATAGGCATGAGGATAACATGGGGGTAGCCTTAGCAACGCCATAGCTGGAAAATGAGTCCAGCGGATGAATCACGTCAACCAAGAGAACTGAGACTAAGTTTTTCGGTTTAAAATAGCTGAGAAAGTTTTGGAAGCTTATATGATGAGACCTAATGTGGAAGAGAGACAGGGTTACTAAAGGTATATCAAGGAGCATCAAGCCGGCTACCGAACTTTTGTTATTAGTTGGAGGACAGAAAAAATGGTGGACCGGTAAGTAGTAAAGGATGAAATCTCTATAAACACACTGAGGTTGTTTGAGGACTTCTAAAGTGACATAACTAAATAACGGTAAAAATCATGCAACAGGAGAGGCCCACTGACGGCATGTGAGAGGTCCTACAAGGTTTTTGCTAAAAATGTGAACGCACCTGAACGGAATTATCTTCAAGTGGAGTTGGTAGGATTCAGGAAGTCGGTAGGGCAAAACGGTTGGTGGACGGAGTCATGTCTCAGATATGCCAGCAGCGACTTCTTAAAAGCGATCAAAGAGAGTATTCATAACTCTAAAGCGATTGATAATGAGGAGAAAATGTGTCAAATGATCTTGGAGGGTTAGGCGGTTCAAAGAAGCCGAGCGATGGCCCATGTCTTTTTCGTGTGCTTGACTTTCGGATATGCGAATGTTGAATAAGCGCGAAACAGTCAGGACTGGGGGGAATTATCTATAACATGCACGAAACAAGCTTCGACCGAGAAGGCCTAGTGTGCGAAAGGAAATCGCTCCAGATTCTGGAGTATGTGAACAGAAAAACTTTGGGCATGGAAAGATCCTTGCATGAGGCGTGGTAATTCTATATAGACTCCAACTCGCTTGTTTGCTTTTCGAATTCTGGGCGACCGCTTGTGCTTTCTGTCAAATGAAAATGCAAACACAAAACGTGATACAAAAAAATGTCCACTACCAGCGGCGGACTTAGCCTACGCTGAGAGCCACCATATTGCTGATTGTAAGGTCAGGTATGTAGGGCGATAACCGGGGCCCCTTCGAAAAACTCAGACGTAATTATTCATAACTTAACTGGCCGCACTTGCCTGTGAACGTTTCCAAAATGCCGTTAGAGTTAAGCAGGGACTGGTGGTGTATAAGAAAGAGGACATCCGAATAACTTGTAAACAGCCGTCTGGCTGAAAATTTAAAAAAGAGTGCAGATGAAGTAGCCACTTCCAGTGTAACTAACCGAATTCAAGTCTTTTCATCATATATGATCTGCCACGGCGCGTAGGTGGCGGTAACAATCAGTTCGCAGGACTACCAGTTTTGGCTACCTGAGCAGCCTAGATTCGTGCAAAATTGGGGGTCATACTGGTAATAGCTTAACTGCAACTCCTCTCTCGAAGGTCGCGAGCACGGTTCGGAGTTCACGCACGCAGCTTCAACTCATGAAGGATTTTCAATAAAATAACGTTTCAACTTTCCCGCTCGGTGGAACCTTGGTGTAGTAGACGCTCGCGAAAGATGCCAGCTCATGTATCCAAACACATGATAGGCAGCCAACTGACGTCATATTCGGGAAACAGCTGTAGGACCCAAAGACACCGGAACTTTCGAGCGACGTGCAGCAACCATTTTCGACACAATTCAAAACAAAGCCTATTCCAAATAGCTACTGTGCTATATACAAAAAATTAATTAATTTTACAATAATCAAGCTTCAAAAGTGTTCCATCTGGGCTCTTTCGCTTCAAATTGAACAACAAATCAACAACTGCAGCTGGGTTACAGCAAAAGGTTAGATACAGAAGATGAAATTACCGAATACAGTCACAACGAGGTTTGAGCTGAGTGACTCTCGCCCGAGGCAACGGTGGAGGTCCGGTTTCTGACAAAGATTTAGAAAAATAAAACAAACAATCGGAATTCTAGCAAAGATAGTTCATATGAATGATAAATGTCGTTTGTAACGTGGATTCTAATGCATGGAACGGGGTTTCCCTAACCCTTACGCACTCATCTACAACGCGGTCACCTGCGCTGCCCGTTGGTCCTGAAAACATCCACCCGGTGCAGTTTGAACCTGCTTGGACGGACTCTAAGGTCCGTTCTTTTCCTCCAGCCCTCTGTTGGAAGGGCAGGAGGGTACAACGTAGATATGTTGTTTTGAAAAGCCTTTCAGATTATTTACTTGGGTTTTGGAAGTGAGTGTTTTTGACATTACTTCGCTGAGCACTTCTATACACCGCACCTACGCTTCTGTGTTTGGTTTGTGTGAGACTTTCGGATATGGTCTTGAAAGATCTCGACTTTTGTGCTTGGAAAAGGGGGCCGTTTTACCCCTGGGTACCAAAGATTTTCATGGATCAATTATTTCCCTATTTTTGGATCCTGTAGCGCAGCACCGCACGTTACCCGTTGTCGTTAGTCAAAAGTGGCTTCGAATCATCGCAGTTGTTTTTGGCTGCTACTTCTCCCTGACAAAAGCTCCTGCCACTATTTGTGCCGATTACAGGTGGATGAAAGGTCCTCTCGGGACTGAGTCTGAGAGGTGGGGATTTTAGATCTCACCGTAACGTAAATCGATACCAGTAGGCACCTCAAATCAGCATTTCGGCCGTAGCTCCAGGATCGGTTGGTCTGGTTGGCGTAGTAGATGCTATGATGTTGAAGCCCAAGGAACGCCACTTAAAAGAGAGATTAAAGTTGATAGAAAAGTTTCAGATATGGAATAATGAAATCCCGGCAATAACAGGATATATAGTCCGACAAGGAAACCGAGGAAAAGCAGTCAGCAATTTCCACAAAACTCAGTAATAGGAAGGTTCCAACGTTACAGATGGTCCAAGGGAACTCAAACTGGAATAGTGACAAATGAGGTGACCAGATCAGCCAAGTAAAATTGAGCGTTTCGAGCTATAGATTGAGTCAAAGTTGGTGTCTGTGCAGCCTCCCCACGTTGTAATGAGTTTGGACTTCACCTGAGTAGGGCCCTTGTCTTTGATGGGCTTGCAATCACTTACCGGGATTATTTAGGGCAGCTCAAAGTTTGCGTGGGCTCCAAAATTCTTTTCCCTCACTGCTGTAAAAGTGAAGCAACAGAACTTATCAAGGAATACATGTAGCAACCCATGGTCGAGTAAATCGGGGCTTGTAAAATACGGAAGCAGTTATTCAGCAGCTGTCAAAAAGTCGTTTGCTCTCCTGTGGTCGGGGTGGCAGAAGGTTTCTTTAGCGGTTGGCCTGGCGCAGCCTTTGTTTCAGCTATCTGTTTCTGCGGCAATTCGCATGTTTGCTTTGGAGCAAGTAGACCACGCAAATAGACCTCCAGTTTCCGGGAGCACTTCTGCAGACGAGGAGGATGCTTTTACGCTCACTGCAGCCTGAATGGGCCGAAAGAGCCGGTAAAGTCAAGCAGAGGAGCCATGAATCCATGTTCTGTGAGCTAACCATGTTTGTTCTCCCAAGTGAAAGTAGACTGAGACAGATTTGGGCACCTGATAGACAGAAACGGAACTGTGGCTGGGACAAACCGTTCCGACCGCAACATTGTCTAGCTCCAAACAGGATCTGGTTGTACCGGTAACGCGGTGAACGAAAATGAAGCAAACTCGCAAAACTGAGCTATATGCGAAGGGGAAAATTCCATATTAACCAGCCTCAGACTTATAGTCTCAGAAGCAACCATGGGGTTCGCAGAAGCCCAAAATCGACTACTTCCTGTGTCTAAAAGGAGCCAGAAGGCGGGCGCGTGTAAGTCAAGGAACTTCTGTGGGGTCAACGGTTTTGATGGCCGGCACCAACAGCTACTTCATGGAGTCAGGCCGAATCGCCTGGCACCACCGAAGTCAGTCACTGGAACTTGTTATGGAATGAACAGGAAACAGCACGTCTCCGTACGCTTTGGTCTACCATCTGTGGGGACTAAGGCGAAAGAAAAGGAGGTTGTCGGATGTGCCCATCCTGACAATGAATCAAGAATTACGTTCACTCGAGCCGAGATTAAAGCCACCTGGGTTCAGGATCTCGAAGCAGTTAGCTCGCATTTGACTTTGGGAGGGGGTCCAAGACGACCAACGCGGTCAATGATAAGTTCTAACTGGTAGCACTTAATGGCACCGAATCAATCAGATTAGAGAAAACCATAATTTTTGATTTGTTATCCATACCCAAGTCTAGTTCCGGAGGCGAATATTGAAGAAAGCCTCACTTAGAAGACCTACCTACTGAGAAAGTTACCGAGGATGTGCATTGCTCGTGAGATATTATGTACCCGAGAATTACTGGGTTTTACACCGGAGGCTGAGTGGTGTCAGACATCCCGCGCGGCTCGCACACTGTTAGGCCGGGAGTTATTTGGCCATGCGCTTTCAAAACTCATCACTCTTTATAGGATTATGGTGAAACTCAGAGAAACTCACTAACAAATGAAGAGAGACGAAGAACATACGATGCGGAATTGGGGGACATGGAGCTTATGGATGAAATTATTCTGACACGGAGGGAGGATGTCATGAAATGTTTGAAGTCGAGGACACTGTTTTATGCGCGGGAGTTTCTTGGTTCCTCCGCCACGGAGGAAGGACGAAGCAACAAGCTTTAACAATTGTGCATTCGCCCACACGGAGCTGAACAGTTTGAAACTTTGTTTGACCGATGATGCAAAACTGAGAGCAAAATATACGGAAGAATTGGATCATGCTGTAGGCGAGGGATACGCTATGAGAGTGCCGAGGTAGCAACTGATTTGCTGCTGTTGGCCACGGTTGTACCTGCTCAGCCATGCGGCCTTCAACCCGGAAGAGCCTAAAACCTACGCCCAATGCCAGACTTTGACGTTAACGTAGGAGGAAGTCTGTGTGGGACACGCTTTATCAGAGTCATAAATCACTACTGGTTTGAAAGGCATGTTGCTCGCTTTCCGGCAGGGCGGTATAGCAGTGTTCGCTGACAAGGAACGAACTTCTACCCATGTAAATGTACACGTTGGCGACAGAGGTCCCTCGCAGTTCGGTTGATGGTTGAAAGACTAACTCCCAACAGAACCGGAGGAGAATCAGGTGACGTCGTACCCGTTATGGGTAGTCCACATCGTTCTGCTCCAGTTAGGCGCTGAGTAAGACAGTGACAGTCCTCGGTAGTAATTATGATAGCTCTGTGGTAGAACCTGCGGAAAACAAGTTCTAAGTCAACGATACTTTGCCTCATTTGTCTATGAAGAATAGGCTTCCGAATAGACAAAGAAAAGTTCGAGGCTAGTGTGGCTTGGTTAGTTCGCATTCGGAAAGCGGAGGTCCGACTCCGAAAGAATAACAACCATTTTCTAGAAGCAAACCCCAGACACCAATATCATTGGGCTACAGTCAGGATGCAGAGTTAAACTTGGATAGTTTAGGGGGCGTTCGGACAGAGGCGAATACGTTTTCAGCTTTTGCTTCGAGAAGCACACCAGACAACTAGAAAAGGTATTCTATCCAACTTCTGGCCCCCATTTGACCCCCCAAGACTAGTGTGAACTCTGTGCCTTCCAGCTTAAGAGTTACCATAGCTTTGCAAGTCTGAGTTGAGGCGGCGTTAACCTCCTACACACGAAAATGTAACACCATTGGAACAATACTTATAAACATAGCCTTTCAGGTGATATACGTATTCCCAAGGCACACGAAATGAGAATGAGATGAGCTTCGGTCCGCGAAGCTCCAGCGTCCGGTTTCGGCGTGGCCACCTAAACATAGAGAACACATACAAACAATCCAGTATGTTTTCCATTAATCGGTGGGTCCCGAGTGGCACCAGTGAGACCGTTCACCATCTCCCGGCTGAAGCTGCCGGCAGCCCTTCTAGAAGCGAAGATTGATGAGGTGGTGAGGAAGGTTCTCCCCAACAAGTTAAGTGGAGCACCTTTAGACGAATTCATTGATTGTTCATCATTACCAAAGGCGTGCCGTCGCAAGCCTCGGTACTTCCGTGGCCAACCAAGTCGCAGTTATTCAACACCATAGTTCCGAGTCGCAGTGGAGACATATGGGGTCGGAAGGCGATGCTTCGGATCTTGCTTGCGGGGGGAGATGCAAAAGAAAGCTGGCATGAAGAACTGGCTAACAGATCCTGCCCTCCTGGAAGCTATCGAGGATTACAAAACAATGCCAGCCTTGGTTGCATTCGTTCTTCCAGTGTTGAATTAGGAGGACTGCTGTCCAAGTGGACTCTGGTTTCCATCAGTAGCTTCGGTAAAACGCTTTACTTTTTCCACAGTTAGATAAAACCCGTTGGAGTTGATGTGTACCTAGAGAAGGTTTGTTGGCTTGATGTCACTGATTTTCACAAAAGGAAAAGAATGTTCTGGCGCACTGGGAACCTGTATGGAGATTTAACAAGGCTCTGCGGAGTACATTGCTGAAAGCGCGAAGAAAAGCCTGGGGTGACTACTCTGGATGTATGGAATCCGGCCGGGAGTCAGCATCTTCAGAAAATTAACTGAGGGGTTAAGACTTTCGGAGGTGTTGTCAGAACTTTCGAGTAGTCAGGGTTTGCAAAATCATCAGTTTATAACGAGCAAGTACGCATCTTCGCAAAGCTGTCCGGGTAGTATGGGAGGGGCTTAATCTACTCTTCCAGAGGCACAATCAATAAATCTGTATTCTCACTCTGATCGTACATATTAGCACGAATATTGAGTAATAAATCATTGAACCTTCTTGCAATTTCGCTACTGTAAGATTTTATAACAAATGCGTAAGCTTGTCATTCTACAATAAAATGGTTCCCACGAAATACTTTCAATCTTTGATAAGCAGTGAATATTCACTTTTTATTATGATACATTCTACATAGTTCAAAACATCTTTATTAGACCCCCCAACAAAGCCGGTGATAAAAGATTTAATCATCCTTGTCGATTAGCGTGGTGAGTTGTGGGATCTCAAAGTCGGTAAAATGAGTTCTCTGGAAATACCTCTTTATGACGGATATATTCAAAGGCCCCTTGTTTTTACTGCTCCCCTTTCAAAGTAGCTCGATTTTCGGAGTGCCCACCATTACTGATTGGGCATTTTGGTGGTTGCGCTATTTACCCACCTTTTTTGTGTGCTGCATCGATTTTTGATCGACCAAAGTTCGGACGGCTTACTTTCCTTCAGCCTTGGTAACAAAAGTGAGTGATAATTTTTTTTATCGAAATGGTCTCCTAGGTTTTGTGCACGTTGGCTTTCAGGTGTTGTCTTCATTCCAATGAAGATAACGTAAATATCGGGGTCCAATGCACCCGTCTTTTGCAGATGTAGTAATGTCACCACCTCGCTTTTTACGTGGATGATGGAAAGAAAAATTCTACCTCCCACGAGAAGAATAATCCATAATTTTTCTCAGAAACAAGTATTTGATGGTCTCCAAAATGTCGTTTAATTCCTTTTCAATAAAGTGGTTGAGTTTTCTGTTTTTTTTTGAATTGAAACTGCTTCAGCGTAATGAAATTAACTTTGATATATAACGGACCATGCCGATTTCACTTTCAAGTCAGTGCCAACTGTATGTCACCACTACATTTATCTTAACAAAACCATCATTTAAAGATTCGTTTCTCATCTGCCATCTATTCCACACGAAACGAAATGTTCTTCCTTCCAGCGCTTCATCTGTTTGACACCGGCTCTATGTTCATTGCATCATTCCGTTGCATCTTCTTTCATTAAGCCATTTGCATTTCATGACAGTTGCACTGGCAATGAGGCATCCACAATCCGGGACATAAATAGTTTGTTTGCCCCCTTAGCTTTTCGTGTCAGACTTCAGCATTTCCAGCTACGCAATCACCTGCACTTCCCGAGAGCTGTTCATGTGTACTACTTTCATACGGCTGTATCAGTCCACCTCCAGCATCCACTTTGTTACCAACTTTAGAGTTTCTCATGCTGCTCATCAGCGAACCTAGACAAATCCATAATTGTGGCACTTTTCACTCACCTATGAACCACTGCCGCTGCTTCACCAAAATATCATGGTCAGTCACCTGCTCCACAATCCATGGGGTGCTTTTTCTACATCGTTAGCTTAAAATCAACCACCTGTTATTTAGACTGCCGTTATTCTGTTCGCCTCCCCCCTCCAAAAGTCTCAGGTTAGACTTTCCCCAACATGTCTAGTCACACGGCTGTCTGCGCTTTCTGGAGGCTCCAGTGATGTACTACCCCCAGTTTACTCCGTCAGACGTTAAACATATAAACCACTATTATGCCCACTTCGTTGTCAAATTGTATTCCTCATCTGTCAGTCTTTGAATAACCCCCGATAAACCAATAGTTGAACACCGTTTCACCCACATATTACCTATTGCCATTCTTTCATCAGTCATCCACAATTGGGCATCTACGCCAAAGAACACTGCGAAAGCTATTTCTCCAAGCCTTTGCTGGAAACGAACTATAAGTATGCCAAGTTACTGACCTTCCGGTTGTCTCCCAAATGCCCCATGTCAGACTCTTACCAGCGCATCCCGTTAAGCGATTCTTTACACGTTTTGACAGTACCGCTTACGCACCACCCCATTCGACTTCATAATATCACTGTACATCAACTCCCCTGTCCACCCTGTTGTCAACTTGTGTTCATAAAGTAACCTGAAACAAACCCTTTATTCGAATTGTGTTTCACTCACTTGTCAACTTTCGTCACTCTTCATTAAAATTTCCAGGCTCAAGCATCCACGTCCATCCCTTTATGAGGGCTTCCTCCACAAACTCGTGATGAATAGAAAGTACTCATTCAGTGGTAAAACGGATAGTTTCATTTACGCGATTTCCCTTGTCAGAGGACACCATAAATCCTTCTGTATTATATTTTTGCTATTTTCCGGGTCATCTGGGCTACTGGTTCAAGTGCATGTCCTTCATCACCGAAAATTCTCCAATTTTTCGTCGGTGCTCTTCCGAAGGTTTTCTTTGTCAGTTTACTCGCCCCTGCGACCTTAAATCGATGCTATCCTAAAAACTACGTTTTTTAACTTCATCCTCGCTCTACTTCATTGCTTATCTCGACCGCGGGGCCCATTTCACTCACTTCGGAGAGGTGCGTCTACCTGACCTTCAAACTCAAATTTGCCGGGCATTCATTCGTGTGACCACTAAAACTTATAAACTTTTGTGCTGCGTTTACCCAAATGAATATCCAAGGATCCTTTTTGTGACCTCACTTGTATCATATGACCATGAAATCAAGTATACTTCGGGCGTCCCCGAAATAAACCATTATTATTATCAGTAGTAATGTTATTAACAACTTGTCGCTCGAAGTAGGCCAGTCTTTACCATCTCATGCTACGGCACATCGTGAGTTAGCTCAATCGCTTCAGGCAGAAAGGTAGCCAACAGTGTAGTAGAAAAAAACCTTTCTAGTGGGATCAGCATTTTATCCAGCACCGAACCACATAAGATGAGCACTATTTTCGTCCATTCAGCAAGACGGCTTATTTAGCTTCTAACTAATTCAGCACTTCTGAACTTCAGACGGAATTTTTGTTGTGGGAAAATTACAGTCTTTGTTATCAGCTTATCTCGAAGTGCCACCGAAGTGACATACATTTGCAGACACCGACAAGCTTGTCTGTCTGAACGATTACCGAATTCGATGGCAGCCTTCGCTCCGCCTACGTGCATTGTCAGCACGCCTTTGCTTTCCCTCAGTACACAGGTCGTACCTCTTTAGAATTTTGAGTTCTCCTGATTAGCCAGCCGTCAGTTATGATTGCTATCATGTCACAAACCGAGGACTAGGGACTAAAGACTGTATACGGGGACAGGTCCTGACCAAACTTCAGAGTATTCTAAAAGCTCAGCTGGACCAAAAAGACTTACTTCAAATTATATGTAATCTAACATATCAGCCTTGTGATTTATTTACTGCGGAGATCTCGATAAATCACAAATAAATAGGAAGGCGAGTGTTCTCCCAGCTTATTTTGGCACTACCTGTGGTACCAGTGGACGCTGACACTATCATTCAACTTCGAAGCACCTCATAATATGGCCAAGTATAATGATAGTGGCTCAGCTTACTGTTCATCATTACCATTTCCTCAATGGGCGCAGTGGTACCACACAAAGTTCATAAGCTACTCGATACGAGAATTGGGCAATAAAGGAGAACATCGTCAAGAAGGGGAGGCAACAGCCGGCTCGTGGCACGCCGGAAGCTCGTTGCAACAGGTAAAACACAAGCAAGGTACTGCAAATGATGTACATATATGTAAAAAAATGGAAACCCTTCCATATTCTCCAAGCGCTCCGTGGATTTGACTATATTTGATCATACTTAACGGAGCATTTCTACACACAACGCTTTTGTGTTTGTTATTTTCATATGGAACATTTCAATCTGGCCTTGAGCTGTTTCTGAGTGCTTTACCTAGACCACGGGACGTTGAACCTTTGGGTTGTACTGTTAAGTCTGTTTGACTGCACACTTTAGGCTTCACGTACTTGTACTGTTTGCGGTTTTAAGACTGGTACAGTAGAGCTTTACGAATCAATCCCGTTCTGGCCTTAGGACTCGTATGACTTGGCTGGAATTGGAATTCTATCGACTAACTTCCTCCACTATCACGCAGAGAAGTGGAAAAATGGTGGTGCCCTTTCTCTTTTCTGTTGGTTGGATAATTTCATAAGTTGCCGTCAGTCTTGTTGCTGGCCTTTGCATCGTGCAGTCGATGCTTGGGGAGGCGAAGTACGTCAAAGGTGTATGGCGACGATAAAACCAACTTTGCAGTATTTTTATCAGCCTAGAGGGATTGGTAAACTGGGTGAGATCAACGAAAGGTGCACAACAGCATGCTAACAAGAAGCTCTAAAAGGCTTTCCAACTCGCCATTCCTTAGCTGTCGGGGCATATCGGAGGGGAATCATCCGGTCCTTCCGAATGCTGTTCGTGGAACGGGCCAATGAGCAGACTATGAAAAGTGAGGGCTTATCGTCATGTTCTGTGGGGGCTGAATGAATTTTGAGAAACTGTCCCTTACTACTCACGACTTCGGATTCAAGGGATTGATCGGAACTTACGCCAAGTAGCCATATTCTACATCAAACCTGTGATCGTCTTCTGGTGAGCAGTTTTACACACAACAAGTACTCAAGGCCCTGTTGGCAGGTAAATCAACTGACCGACGCTTTTTGACTACGATGGCTAGTGGAGTAGTTACAGGTTCTGCAAACCCAACGAGAATAGGCGGGTAGACAGCGGAATGTTGAGAAACGAAACGAAGTAATTTTCACGACAGAAACAACTCATGAGGGATGTTGAACCTTGGGCTTGCTGGAAGATTGTCATGCGGACTCCAGTGATCCCATCCGAACAGTGGGTTTACCCACAAAGAAAGGTGCTGCATGAAGACGTGTGGAACTTCTTTATGCCAGAAGAAGCTGACTGGAACTGAGGTCCTTCAGCACGTGAAATGTGGGTGAGCTGCTATAAATCCTGTAAGCTCCGGTGTTTCTCGAGCTAAGGTAAGAAAAAGGAGCCTGAACGGGTATATTTCGGTACTGCCTGGATAGATTTGGTGAGTTTTGGCCGACAATGTACCCTTGTGCTCAATAAGAGCTTCGTGATTTTTCATGTTACTGCACTCCAGGGTTATTCTCATTGACATGGGATATCGCTCCAGCAAAGTCTGCTTACTGGGCATGGTGGTTTACTCTCCTATTGCAGAACAAGTCTTCACCTGTTTTCAAATCCTCGGGTGGAAATGAAGTGGAATGTTTTACTTCACCCCGTTTTGATATGGATCAGTTTCATTTTATCAGTCCTGGGGTAACTAGCCGAGTCTCTAGCCTGCTCTGAAGTAGTTTTTAGCTGCCACACTTGACATTTTTACTTGTTTGATCTGAATAGACGCGCAGAACCTTTACTTTAGGAGGAAATTGCGTCGATACTTACTTTTGTCGGTACTCTTTGCTCTAAAGAAAGTTGATTCCTTCATGTCAGACCTGTTGCGCCTGCTTGTGGAACCCCGGCTGGATAATGACCGAGGCCCACTGTCAGAGGTAAGAACGCGATCAATTAAAAACAATATTGTAGGTTTCTGTGGATCACTTTCTTCTTTTCTGAGATACTTCGGGCTACCTATTGCTCAGTACCTATCGTTACAACAAGGAGTTCGTGTCAAATCTCCTTATTCCGGCTACTCCGTTATCTCAGACAAATTCAGAAAAAGGAAAAATCTGGGAGACTTTAGGCTCAATCCTGGTGTCCGTGGATTATCCCAAGTCTTCTATACTATCCCATTCTATCGTCTATAAAAGCACAAGCTTATAGGTGACCCAGATAAAGCGTTCACTGCAGTAAATCCTCGAACAATTTTTCCCCGTGTGCCCATGTGCGGCCTGGAGGGGGGAGGGGGTAAGGGCGAATCCAAACTGCAAACTAAAGATAAAACCGAAATTATTTGAAAGGCAAACGGTAGAACCCTGGACTAAGCTGCTCTCGATAGCCATACCGCGCTATACTGTTTAAGATATAATGCCCAGGCTGAACTAATCCTTAACAGATCTCTTCCACGACCGTATATATAATAAGGGCTGTTAGCCAGTGCGGCAGTGGTCCAGTGCCTACGGCATTGAGTTCTAGATTCCGTTCCGTTTCCCCTACAAACAATCGAAATTTTCCTCTTTTTGGGGTCTCCAGGCCAAAATTGGTTCCAGCAGCAATTTGATCTCATTTCATCCCTTCAGACCGCACCAACACGGATCGTTATACCCGGTGACACATAGATAAGATTCTTTTTCTGCAAGTGGGGTGTGGCCACGAGTTAAGAAACTAATGAAAAATTCTAGTATAAGAGAAGCAGATGCTACCTCTTTTGCCCGAAAACCGCCATAGGGGACTATTGACCTTCGGCCTTGCGGAAGTTTGAAAACCAAAGGTAATAGTGGGTGATGTATTGTACGCCCTCTTTGGCCTTCCCAAGCCCTGCATAAGGCGGTAGTCAGCCTGTTCCGAATGCGGACATAGGCCTGCTAAAACAGTAAAATGTTTAAAAAGACCCCTGTTGACAGAAAGGAAGCCTGCCGCTTAAGGACCAAAACCTAAAGAAAGAAAACTAAATGTTAGGTTCATGGGTGAAAGTGTGCAGGCAACCAATTCGATGTCATCCTACTACTCTGAGGTCTATAAAGCACAAGCGCCTGACCTACCACCGGTTTTCAACCTGTTTGAGATAAAAGTGAGTACGTCACAAGGGTAGGTCTGCGTGGGGCGTAGCAGAAGAAGCCGCAGCACCATAGTGGTTTTCTAATCACTTTTCTCACCCGGATCAATAGCTTAGTTTGGCTGTGGATATTGCTGCTCTAGGTTACTTTCTGAAATACAAAGTATTCTTTCCGCCATTTTATTGTTTTCTCTCCTTCGTTTTCTTAAATGCACCGCTCCAGCTGTCAATCTAGTAGGTAGATTAGCTGGCAAAAATATGAGGTACGATTCATGCGAAAGTCCCTCCGTGGCCTCCTCAGAAAAAAAGTGGCAGCGCAGCGGTTTCTTTACAAACAGACTAAACCACTAAATTTCTGGTCATAGAGCTCGAAAAACAAATGCAGATAACGCATATCACGTGTACATACATATCTTTATATGTTTGCGCATTTTTTCTTTAAAGGGCAACAGTTTTCCGGCTAGAAATGTTGAAAATGAACTTGCCAAACCTTAACTAACATCCCTGGGCTTTTCCCAAAACCCTTTTGACCAAGTAACTGGACATGCTTTGAGCCCGTAACTGCCCCCTTCCTAGGACCATGACCTTAAACGACTATAACGTCATATCAACGATTCAATATCCCTACTACCGATGTCCTTCAAATTGATGTCTCCGAAAAGATTTCACTGAAGTGTGTGATATTGCAGGTCCTACGGTGCAACAGAACTCTGCTAACGGTGAATTATCTCAGTCCGAATTTCGTAACTTGTTGAGAGCCTCAACAACATATGAAAGGAAACATTGTTGGCACGAGGAGCCTGAATCGTATGTTTTTGGAAAATCCACTTGAATCCGTCAATTCGAAAAGTTGGACGCCGCGAGCCGGAATCGAACCGGCGACCCTCTTCTTTAGCTTTATTCACACCGGACTGTTCGGACCGTGATAGCTCAGCTGGTAGAGCATCTTCTCGGTATGCGTAGGGTCGCCGGCTCGATTCCGGCCCGCGGCTTGCGACATTTTGATGTGAAGAAAGCAAGTGGTTTTTCCAAAAACATATCAAAGGACCTTGCAACTTTCTGTTTCAGTCATATTGAGTCCCTGCCGAAGTACTGTTCTGTGTACACCTAACTGTTTTATTTCAGCCGAACCGTTGTTGATAAATGCCGAATATGAGTCACTGTGGGTGGAGGCTTACGTGACGGTGCTTCCTTTGGGGCTGACTACACGGATAGCTCTACCCCCTTATTGTGTTCTCTAGCGATCAACCTCGTTATTCGACTCCTGTATAGTTACGATGTTTGCAAAATGCCTCGTTTGTGTCGACGTGGCATATCCCAGGTTTCACCACGGCATTCAGGTTCACTGAGTTCTATTTAAACGATACCATCAGCTAGAATGTGTCACTTCTTTAAGCACAAGAAACTTCTCAGAGCACGTAACAACTCTGGGCTCTTTGTACACGGTCAGGTTCTAAACTTCTATGCGGCAGTCTGGTTAGTGCTCAACCGTACATACCAGCACTACTCCACAGATTGCTTTTTGGTTTCAGAAGTATTCGATAGGCATATGGTTTGCTCCTTGGTAAATCGGTTTGGCAAGTGAACGAGCTTCTTTCTGAGGAGGTTGTCAAGAGCGACCATCTCTCCCTTCCGGCTTCCTGCACTAACTGCAGATTCCGAGGCAGGCGCTCTTAGGCCCGATAACTCCGGTTCTCCTACAGTACGGTAAAAGCCCTCTCAACCCATCCACATTCTTTGAAGTATTTTTCCTAGGATATCGTGCGAATAAAGATAACATGAGAAATTCATTAGTGAAACTATGAATTTGCATATTTGCACCTCAGTATCAAACTCTAAAAGAACATCTCCAGCAGTGCTTAGGGGCTATTTATCGAAATACCGTTCCAAAATGGATCTTCCTGGCTTGTAGCTTACTGAATATTCTTGACTCCTTTTCCCTTGCCCTATGGAAACAGTTGGAAGGTAGGTGAATTGCAAGTTCCTCGATGGCATTTCTACCTCTTCCTCTGCAACAGCCCAGCAAAAGGCAGAGCCATCAGGGTTTATCTGTTACTCTATCTTGTATTTTGTGTCCATAGTTTCCGACAGTAATATTACTGATGTTTGGAGATACGTAGAGTATGCTTAGTTGTACGATCAGTTTCACACGGGAAAACTTATTGTATGGCGCACTCGGTAATATTTACGGGAATCAGTATTAAGCAGACGCAAAGAAAACGAATAAGGGAGGACCCAAGCTGAGGGTAAAATATAAATGTACAACACAGAACGTTTGGGTTACGGAACGGACAAGTTCAAACCATGAGGGCAAACTAATAAGCCTAGATGTGGTATGGAACAGAATGGTGGATTGTAAGAGAATCAAGGTGGGATGTGAAGTGGAGTGACAAGGAACTGAAACAATAGCATCAGATTGCACGGTATATTCCGGACCATTTCGCTGCTTTTTCACTGGTGCATGCTTAAGTCAAGCGGGTAATCTATGAATGATAAACTTAACGTTCTTCCTACCTACGGTTACCTTACAAATGTGATGACGTTGATACCCTAATCAACAGACGCCTCATCTTTGCAGTTATTTGCACGTATTATACGGCAAAGATCATCATTCTATTTAAAACCTCCCGGATGAAACTACTATCGATGAAAGAACCACTGCCTCTGCACGCGAAGTCACACTGCGTTTACCAGTTTACGTGTGGGTGCCCAGCCGCCTACATCGACAAAATTGAGAAACGACCACGTAATAGAATGGTTGAACATATAACGGTTTGGTGACAAATAACAATGAGCGGGCAGAAGAAATCAGTGACGTCATCGGGCGCACGCAGAACACTCATATCACCCATTGTGCAGCACCTATGAGAGAGAACCACTGTGTTAGTCTGAGCACGGCATTCACCTTCTATTGTGTCACAAACAATCAACGACTATTGAGATACGCGGCGACACTAGCAATTGACCGACTTCGCCCTAAACAGTGCAAACAGCGAGAATGAATAATTACTTTAGTTTTGCCTCGGTAACGTATATTTATCTGCTATCATTGGTTCTGTGTGTGTTTGCACTTCATCCTTTGGTCTCAGGAAGACGTTCAATTTACCACTTATAAACTCTTACCTTGATTTTAGTATGCACAAGTAAAAATGCAGCAAAATGGCCCGGAATACACGTTGCTATCTAATGCTATTTACTTCTGTCTTCACACATGTGTCGGGAAAGTTATGTTTTTTAACTGAAGTGATGTCTGACGAAGTGAAATTCGAAGGGGTCGAGGATACCGATCAACCTTCAAGGAATTATTGGTCCCATGCATACCAGCAAGAAAGTGGTGTGATGCCGAAGCTTTCCAATAGTAGGAGAACAAGCGCAATTGGATGCGATAGGATTAGGACAGTGGTGGGCTACGATGAGTAGCCGTAGCAGATCAGTGGCAGTTAAGACTTCATATAAAACAGAAATAATCCAGCCTGGTTTCATAAAACAGAAAAATTGTGCAGCTTCACGGACAGAAGAACCAGTGGGCATCCTTGGAGATGTAAAGCCGTTACCAATATGGGTGACGATATGGCCACAGGATCTTCACTCGGGTTGGCCAGAGAAGTAAAGCCCTTCAGTAACGGCCCGTTAGGTCCACCTTATAGTGAGACACCACCAAGGAAACTTGGCGAAATAATTTGGTTGGCACTTAATTACGGTATCTGAAAAAAGATGGCAAAAAGGCAGTGTTTGGTTACTTGGGGACAGATATAAAACCAACATGGGTGCACAAATAATTATGTTGTAAGATCACTTTGAAGCTCATGGAAAACAAGAAGTGGATCAGTGGCCGGCTAGGTAGAAAGAAAGGTATTCAGCGACCCAGCTGTTGGTGACAGATGGAAGTTGAACAGAATAGGAGCCATCTATGGGGTGAAACTCAAGCAAGACTCAATGGGTCTAAAAATAATAGGTTAGGAGTAGTCGTGTGAGATCTTGGCTGGGTTTGTAGAAAATGATGAAAGAAACTCAGAAGTGAGCTAAATTTGAAAGGATCAAGGGAGTTAAAGAACCAAATGAGATATTGACAAGCAAGAAAGGAGGGAAGAAGAGTCTAGGAAGAAACCCAGACATGAGTGGAGGGATTTAGATGGGACAAACTTATAGTTGTGGGGTAAGATTGCTGTAAGGTTTGTAGAACGAAGTGCAAGGTGCTTATAAGCCGATAAAATTCAGTACAAAATGGACGAATGGTGTCTCCGTCCTTCAAAAACCAATGAATTTTTGCAACATCCTGGACGCGATCTTGAGTGTGAGAAACTCGAAATATTCAAACATCTTCGCCTGCCTTCAACCCTTTACTTGAGACTGTGAGCCAGGAGCATGCAACTTCAAACCCCCAAATAGGCCTGCTGAAGCTATTCGATTTCCAGCCAGAAACACGGGTTCGTTAGGGAAACGTCCCGTCTCACCGATCCCCCGTAACCTTTTGATGTGAAAGCTGATAGAATAGACCAAGAGAGACAAGTGTAGGTTTGCTGCTTGTACTGACAGAACTTCTGATCTAGTAAATCACCGTTTCTCCGTCGGAGGGCTGAGGACAATTAGGAATGCTCTACCGACTGTAAGTTCAAACGAAGGTTGCCTAAGTAATCAGACTTTAGGTACAGAATGGCCCATGCATGCTGCTGTGCGCTTCAGGGTTTCGTGCGGTGACCACCGTTGTTTCCATTGTATTCAAGTGATCCGAAAACCACTCTAGACTGCCGAGGGTTTCTATTTGCAGACTGCCGTCTTTAGGTCCACGACTGGCTGAATTAAACAGGATTCGCGCAGAAACTACAAGGTGACAGTCACCACCAAATGCGGCTAAAAGCAAAAGCTTGCTGCCAAGAGGAGACATCAAAGAAGACTCGTACGCGGGGTTTTCTTTCCCGGCAAGTGCTAAGTCTGCCTCTGTCATAAGGGACCTAGGTACTCTTGAGGGTCTTAAAACCACTCTGCAGTGTACCTGGGCAGGGGTTGAGGCAGGAATGGCGCTTTTCAACTTAGAATGAGTTATGTTGTTTGCAGAGGCCAGCTTGATTATGCCGATTTTTAAGATGATTGTAAGGTCCTACTTGGATAATTTCGTGCAGGCTCCGAGGCCAAGTCTCTTGGAAGGGGAGGAGTACTGGATGACGTTAAAGGAACGTTCCCTGCAACTATAAGTGGGGTGCAAGAAAAGCCCTGCCAGACCAAGCTAAGAGAACTTTATTTTTTCTCCTTCACTCGCAGTAGGCCAGAGAGAGACCTAACTGGGAGTTGAAGTTCAAATAAGGAAATGACTGCAACCGAGAGATCATCAAAGACTCGTTGTCACAACATTGCCCTCAGTGGATACGAGCGTAAACCGGACAAAGCAAGAGCAAGCAAGAATATGAGAGCACGTTTCTTTTTTCACCCAGTCATAAAAGCGAGGGATAAGTTGCCTTTATATATGGTAGTGACAGCCACCTCGGCCGTCACCTTCAAGCAGAAACTGTAGGCGAGCTAGGCTGAGTAAATCCCATATTATGGCTTGCTATCCTAGGTAGCAGCTTGAGCCTTTTCGCTTGTGCTCTTCTTTTTCCTGTTGAGTCTCCACCCTGCACTGCACCTAGTCATTCCAGTATTTCCTCAATGCGGTTAACTCTATCATGGCCTCCATGTCGCCCTGCCCATCTTCATAATCTTTACGTCATTCGAGGGCTGCAAATGTCCAACACGAGGACGACAGTCGGTTGTGGTGCCAAACAAAAAGTTTTGTGAGGTTGCTCTTCCTGAGAGCAAGCCTGCTTTACTTCCTTCCCCCCAGTTGCCACCAAAATATCGAAATGCATTAGACACCTGAAAGTAGCAGAAAGACTGGAAACCCTTGAGCTTGCAGTGCAAGAAACCCGATGTTTGCTGGCTCAGGAAGCAAGTTTCGTGACCCGATCTGGCCCCATTTGACACGGCCTTTCTGTCTTAGCGTATTGAGTTTCCCCGCAGAACCCCCAAACCTTCCCCGAGGTCTGAAGCCATTTTCAGTATATGATGCTGTAGCTTAACCAGTGTGGCCTCTGGTCTTACCGCGTCCCTGCATTGACACTTCGGGGTCACAAACATAGAATAAATCTGGCCAATACTTGATCGTTTGAAAGAAGTATATAAAAATAGTCCATCTCAAAAGTACTAGCCATACCTTTACTTCCTCTGTTCCCCCCTCGATTTGGTGCACCAGTGGTGCATTATACAGAGTCAGTCATGGATTGTCCACCAAGGCACTAGTTCACCTAGTTAGGAAAAATACCTCGTTAAACAGGTTTCCCCTGGAAACAGTTTTCCCCTTTTGATATGTTTAAACGTCATTTGTTCTCCAAGTTTTAGGCCCTGACCCACGGGTTTCACTGTTATTTTTCCTAGCTTTCTTCCGTGAACTCAGGATCACGGCACCACTTATTTCTCTACAACATCTGCCATTTACCAGCATGCACTCAAGCCCATAATATTTTAAGATAGCGTTTCCCTTCGTTGCCATTTCACCCCCTTTCTCACGATGGCAAGGGAAAAGTAGCACTTTCGTATCACGGAAACCACTACTTCCATACTTTTACGGATTTCTTTTGTTGGTTATCTCTGTCACCCTCACCCATAGCTGGATACAAAGAACGAGCTATTCCTTTCCTTCTTTCTACTCAATGAATTACGACGGCAAGCCATTACACCGCCAGGGGGCTGGTATTCACTGGACGACGCACATTACCAAAGAAATTTGCTCTCCGACTATTCCTGGATCCCCTCCATTACAATATTTGATGGACCAGGGGCGGTAGTGCCCCTCAGTCCAAATAGCCCTCGCATTACAGAAGTACATATCCAAAACATTGAAACTCGTGCCTCACCGAGTTCAGTTACGCCCCAAGAAAACTTGGTCGCTTTTCCTCCTAGTCTTTCGCGTCCATTATCGATGCAGAGAACTACCACAAGATTGCACGTGCTCACTATATAATCGGTATTTTAGCGGCACTGTCAGGGGTGAGCCCGGGCGAAAAGCTGTACCCTTCTATTTTCTCAAACCTTCGTTTTTCCTTGACACCCGGTAGTTCACTTGTTAGTAAAGTTTTTGGATTATGTCGTCCTTCTACCTTTTAAGGATTCTAGTCGTTTGCATGGTGTTTGCTATTCATGAGGTAAGCTACCTTACCAATTCACGGGATGCCTTTCCTTTCCATATTCATCGGTGTTTTCATAGGCACATGTTTACACTTTTGCCTGCAAACCTACTTCATAGCGACTAGCTTTGTTCAGTAATTTCAAGTGAGCATTCGTCTGACATTAGCTGTATCTTCCTTGTATGTGTTATACTTTCCGCATTATTTATCAATATTAACTTCGGAATTTTCACGTTTGGCTGATTCTTTTCTTTTGGCCGTGACTTAACTAGAAGCCTTTTTGCCTTCACCGAAAGGACTGTTTTCAGATTGCTTCGGTCCAGCTATATTGTGCCGCCGCTGAAATGTGAAGCGCCTAATTTCTCACCGAGTAGAGTTGTATGCTCCAATCGTGCACTTGTGCTTGTGTCTTGAAAACGGCCGAGAAATGTATACTATTACTTTTATTATCATCAACCAAGTCATGAATTTGAAAATGTAAACCAAGTGACAGCAGACCATGAAAAAATCACGAGCATGACTGAATAGATCCAGATGGTATAAAGTTAAAGTATACACCTCAGATTATGTTGATGTTGTTAGCGGGTGAAGGGAATAGGAAAAGTAGCCGGGTTTGTAATAAGTAAAGAATTTGGAAAAAACTACATCGCTGCTAATAATCTGCTCTATCTCCATCAAACTACAGGAGTTTGGCTAGTGTCAACTCTGACAGACTGATCAACTTTTAGCGACCCGGAGAAAACTGAGTTCGAATATGTAAATTCTTGAACAAACACAACCGCAGAAAAAAATAAATAATTAGTATTTAGCTCTGTGCAGTTTGCAAGCTGTTCGATGCCACAGGTTTGTTCTTTGTTTGTCTGTTATCTGTAAGGATATTTGGTTTCCGACATTTGAAGGACATTTTTGGCTGCTCTGCCTGTGGAAGGTTGAACCTCAGCTCCCCTAGCTATCATGGTGTCCGACCCCGGTTCAATATCCAAACGTGATCGACGTGGTTTCAGTACAAGCAGTCTTCCGCACATACCAATGTCTTGAATCGTATTTTCGCAGCCGTAAAACGTTTCGGCTTGCTGCTTGTTCCTCAAACCTTTCTTGCGACTCAGTTGACGTCTGGTAATCCGGTGCTCCAAAATCTTGCAGCCTCCCTTTGGCTCAAATACGGCACACAAATCCGAGCTGGGCTTAATGTCCATATCTGTTTTCTATCACAGAACTGCGCTTTTCTTTCTGAGGGGGTCTTTTTGGGGGAGCTCGAGTAATTACTGACCCACACTGAAAGCTACTGCTTCAGTCTTCACAAGCTCGGTTTAATACCCTATCCTAGAAAACTCAAGCTCAACCTTCAGCCTTTCCAATCAGAACGGGGCTTCTACTGCTTGCTTTTGTTTTAGCTTGGCTTTTTTCCAGTAAAAATGCCATCAACATTACACGCCAAAGGATAAAGAGTACAGGACTCACATGGCAACTTACCTTGGAAGGTTTGCCATCTGAAAGGCTCACAGCTTCCAGCTGGTCAAAATGCTCGGAGCTAACGGCGGGACTTTACAACAGGCAAGAACTCGGACATATTACGCACAGCCAACGGTCGAGAATAGGCGAATAAACGTATGATAGTTCCAATAATGTCGCTTTGGAGAATACTTCAAAGAGGAATAGGCTGTTATGGTTCAGCTTTCCGGAACCCTCACCGCAGCAGGGTGGGTTTGTATTCCTTTCGGCGGACAAACCGAAGGTGACCCACGACATAACAGAGTTTTGCCCCACCCCAGAACCGTATTATTGAGCATAGTATGGGAAATCTTGTCAAAAAACGCCTGGAGTAAAGCTTCCGGGATTAAAAAGGCATGAGTCGTCGGTCACGAAGGTCCTGTTTCTCTAGCTTCAGTCGACGAACATATGCTCATACACACCCACAAGTAAACAGCATACAGCACTCAAAAATAACATTGGCTCTGAACCTAATGGTTCAGGGCGGTTGCGTATTAAGAGACTAGTTGCGCGGGGCGGTACAGGCGAGATCCCCCATCAGTCCAGTTCTGAATGGCTTCCTTAGGTGCTCGTATGCACAGTGTGTCTGAATTGTCGGTGTGGTATAAAATGCCTCCTAGATAAGCGGTTAGGTGAGAGCTGATAAGTAACTTATCAAAACACCACGGAGGTAACGATTGTCATAAGGTGTGCATCTGAGTAACGTCTGGATTACCAGTTAGGGTCGAGGTCTAAAATTTTGAGGCCTCTTTACTCCACAATAGCAAGCGGCTTCCTCGCTTTTGCGCTACCTTGTCTCCCAAATAGATTTCTACGAACACAACATTAAACACAGTGGTTGTAGCCCAATCTGGATACCGGATCACATCAAAACTGGCACTTCGAGCAGTAGCTTTCGGGTGTGGAAAACACCTTCTGGCCACAGTAGCGCCCGATTACCCCACCTGTCCAGTGCAAACGCGCCCTAAGGGGTGGATCTGAACCAATGGTATGACTCCTCCCTCGAATAACCAGCCCCAAAAGGTACTAAGCTCTTGTTAACCTAAGCCCATCTAGGAAGCAGTGTTCCAAGACAGGATGCGGGCACTAGGCCTTCTCCGTCCTCGGTGAACCCAGCCAGCTTCCTCGATACAGATATCTCAATCAAACTTCCTGGAGCAATATGTCCTAAAGACTATCGCCATTTAGTACTTGCTCGCTGGCCCATCCTTTAAACCTCTCCACCTAATCATCGCTTTCTCACCCGCTTTCCAATTGCAGAGGCAACCAACCTAATTCATCTTTTTTTGAAACCACAGCTCTCTACACCTATGGCAAGCTGACAACGCCCAACCTCATCCCATAATATCCCTCTTCTGTAAGATGGAGTAAAGACCCAACGAGCATTCAGCAGACAATGGTGGAAAACTGCGTCTGTCGTACAACTATTTATGGGTTCCGAAACCTCCTTCCTTATTCGCCTGAATTCAGCCCGTATACCTTACACAATCGTCCATTGCTGCACCTCTTGACCCCTTTTACCGCTTAGAATTCTCATCCTTGAAAGGGACGTTAATTGCTGCTTGATAAACTTGCATCATAATATCCACCTGTTACCTACGCAAATGCCGCCGACCCTATACTTTCCTCACAACCAACACAACCGAGTCCGAAAGTTTCCGACCGTCCAGCCTCTCACGGTCACCCACGACATCGCCCCTTTAAGTCTTCCCTCTAATTGACGATCTGCACCTCGGTGCGGTTACTACTCCAGTATTCCCAGACTACCCTTTTGACTCACCAGCCTTGAGTTCACCATTTGCCAGATTTAACTGTTTACTGAATTATTTGCCCGTTTTTCAGCAACCTCAATAACTAGCTTTGGCGGGGTCTTCCGGGAACCACCGGCGACACGGTACCCCACGTATCTCCCCAACCAACAACTCCCGGGGTCGTCAGTGATGATCCGACCCGCCGACTCCGGAGGCAGTCCCCCCTCGCTCCGTACCACCACCTACATATTCCTCCTTATGCTTAGCGCTCTTTTCATCTTAGGTGAATTCAACTCCCTCAAGATCGCTCGGCCCACCAGCTTTGACTTCATAACCATCATCGAATAGTGACTAAATGCTCTCAAGCCCGCTGGCCAAGTTCTGCTTCCTGGCTACCAGGTACTCGGCCCGAAAAAATTTGTCGCGAAGGAGATTATTCGATCGATACGCAGGCCTGAAACTCCCTGAGCACCTTCTCTCTCAGCAGATCCTCGATACCACAATACAGCTCATTGTAATGACCACACAATTCGTCTCTATAACTTGCTAGCATCTGCCAGCCCCCAAGTCCTTCTGAAACCAAACCTCGTCTATTCGTTGAAGCTATCAGCTATTTTTTCATGTCTACATCAGGCCACTGGCTAACTCCCGTGACGTCAGTTTCCATGGAACCTCCTGAAAAACCTATTCGGCACCGACCAATCTGGAAGATGTGATTTCCTGCGTCACAGCGGGACCCAAAAGGTAAATTCTGCAACCAGGAAGAGCGGCCTGCAGCACTTAGATTTAGCCTTAAAGATATCTGTCATGGCAACTTAAAACATAGGCCGCTTCCCAGCATGGACTCAAGGTCGTATTCTACAGGTTCTCCGCTTTGGAGGATAGCCGCACTCTTCCTCACTTCCAACTAACGACGCTGTCTTATGGCAGGGCCAGACCGGTTGTCGCGTCGCTCGGAGAAGCAATTTTTTCGGGACATATGACCCGTAAGCTTGTATCTGACCATTTTTTTTATTATTCTCATGCTTACACTAAATGCGGTTTCAGCACCGTTCGGATGAGGCCAAAATGTAGTGCGGAGCAAAACTTCAGAAAGTCCATGGGGCCAGTTTAAAATTCCGTGACATCTCCTTGGCGTGCAAATACACCGCCCCTCTTAGAAGAGTTGGCAAATTTCCAGCAGTAGTGCTCTAATAGAAGGCCAGCCCTAAGGAACTCTGAAAACGCTTCCAAGAAAGTCCGTTTAGTGAGACTCATAAGAGAACGACATCCCTCAAGAATATCGTACCTGCTGATGAACAGCGTTCATATCACATCCCATGTGGCAGTCACCGCAGCAGCCTGGTTCTTAATCTCGGCACCAATAAAACACGCTCCGCCAGGCGATATTCCAACATGACACCACCAACAGCCACGCTGAAAGCTCCTTGGAACCTACTCTCCGGGGCGTATCCTATTGTCTTGCTCGGATTTGCCTCCTGGCAGACCATAGGACCGGCGGCATCCTATCCGTGGGCCAAGAGAATGGTGATTTTGGTGACGCGCAGCCTAACCACACAAAACCCGAGGTCAGGACAATATCGATTTGCAAATTCTATTAACTGAAATATAAAAGTAAAAAAAGCACATCATATGGGAACCTAAAATGTGATTCCAAAAGACTAAGACTGAGAGCCAAAATCCATTGTAGCAAGCGTGTGCAATTAGTGTGAGTCAAACGAAACAAGTTAAACTGCGCAAGAATGAAGTATAAACGAGCACGTGAGTATCAAAAGCATCCTAGTTTCAGGAGCAACAGACTCGAGTTACGCGAATGGAAAGTGTTATGCTTTAACAAGGACTTTAAACAGGTCAATTACACCACCCACACCCCTAAGCCGAGGTGGAATCGAAGTGGCCGCGTTGCTGCCTGATATTTATTCACCCCAACCTGACGTTTAATGCCCTTATGTCACAAGGAAGGGCATCTTTAAAAATCCCTCACCACAAGAGGGGACAGCCCTTTGATCCCAGTATTTATCTTTCCAATAATAATCACAACCTTTTTGCGAGCGGATTACTGGAAAAGATTGTAAAAGAGCAGCTGGGTAAATACTCGACGAGTAAAAAAGATATCCATAATGTTCAGCTCGGCTTCGCCACTCACGTTTTTTGCAATACTAGCCAATATGACTTTGCAAGTCTGGTTACCAAAGCAGCAAAGGGGGGATAGTTGCCGGTGATTATTTTCCTTGTTGTGCAAGAGCTTCCAATTGGATTCCTCAAAACAACGCGCTCTCTAAGCTCTATGCATACTGAGCCTCCGGTTTGCTGCTTGCATGGTTCACCTCATTTCTGCCAGACCCATCTCAGAAGGTCTTCATATGTGACCATGAGTCGCAACTCGCCTGTCACTGGCAGCGTAATGCAAGGTTGGTTTCTGGGTCCACTGTTGATTTAATCTACAGTCCCACATTTCGTGCAATTCACTACGGCTCCCTTCTGCTCGTTGCAGATGGTATCAAACTTCCTTGCGATTCCAAGCCCCATAATATTCAGACTTCCACTGAGGACATAACCAGTGACAGTAAAACTTTGCACGCGACCCCAGGTTTTCAGATATTCCCTGGCTTCCTGCTCATCGAAGACCTGCCCGTCTCGTGTGGCCCATCGGTAGACGACCTTGGTCTTCACATTTCGTTTGGCTTCAGATTTTCCTAGTATGTTCTACTCCAGTCTGCTAAGGCGAGAGGAAGCGTTCATCACACCACCAGGACATTTCGGTTGCACTTGCACAAAATAATCACCCACAAGCCCCCGCCGAGTCTCCCCTGAATGTTGTCCCATAATTAACACTAACCTAAAGAAATCCGACCATACTTCCCTGGAATCCGTGCGACGCCATTTCGCCAAACAGTCAGTAGGAATTTCTCCAATTTATGCAACTACAATCGATGTTCCCCACTTATCCTCGATTCCCGGTGGCTGCGCCGCACGAAGTTTAACCCACCCTTTTTTTCAAGCTCCACCGCCGCCTAGTCTCCTCATTTGCTGAACCCTCCGGCTTTACTCTCCCACAAATTATTCCGTATACCACGGCTTACGCAGTTTTCTTCTTCGAGAAAGAGGCTAGATCAGAGATTAATCTTTTTACCAAAAAAAAATAATTTGTAGAACAAAATCCCCACAAATATCCGGCAAGTCCTCTCTACATCTCGGTTCAGAGGCTCACTGGAATACTTCCTGTCCGTTCCTGGGTAAACCTTTCTCACCGACCTAAGTGAAATCAAAAAGCGAGCCTATGGAAACGGGTTCCATTATTGGGATAATAATACCATATATTTGAAACTATGTTGCCCGCCCTACGACATACTCCGGACTGACTATGGTTATCATATCGCACTGTACGTAATCTACTTATCAGCGGCATTTTTACGTCACCCATTATGTTTATAATTATTTTAATGCTTGCCAGTTCTCATAATTTTAAACAACACCCACATTCTCGTACATCAATTTAGTCTCCACATGGCCCCACTTAACTTAATCCTCCAGTTAGCCGTCATGGCTGCAACTAAACAGTTAGAGACTCTCTTCACGAATAATATTGGATGAGCAACATTAAACAGTTATGGTCCAGCTCAAGATGTTTGGTCGGCCATATATCCATCCAGCCCCTAAAAGTTACCGGTGCCAGATCCTAGGACATGGAGTTCCTTTGTCTACTGCTTTAATTCGCGATCCTTCAAATCTTTCCACATTTGTCCTGGCATCAATTTCCCCGAGCCTCCTCTTCCAGCCCTTATTTGCTTCCCTTGCTTTCCCCGCTCGAAAATCATTTATTTCGAATTTCAACCTCCCAGCAGCCGCCTAATGATTTTGGTTTCCTCGTCTCACTGTTTTCACAGCACTGCTGGTCTGTGCCCTTCTGAATTCTGAGTCCACCACCCACCTGGGGTCTTAATAACCACCGACAATAGGGTCTGCTGAAAAAACTAGACAAGAGGCCAATACACTTTAACTGTTGGCAGCGGAAGGATAGAAGGGTACAGATTTTGCGGCTCAGAATGAACCTCAAACGGAGAATCATCAGTGGACGTCGGGAATGCTGATGAAAACGTTGGCACAGTGGATTTGCAATTGTGAACAATGAGAAAACTGGGAACAAACTACTCGAGACGTATAATAAATTAGTGGCGGAAGCCAAGTCATCGTCGGTGGAACGTATATAAGTGGTGGAATATGTGGTGTATAAATATATTATTCTGACAAGTCAGGGAACTTTTCCGTAGGATTAGTTGCAGCTTATCTTGCCTCCATCCGAGGGGTTAGTAATAGTTGGGAAAGTAGTCCAGACATGCAGGGGCCAACTTCGTGGGGGAGGGTTGAAGGGGCCTGTCTTGATTACGCCAGATTTTCTCATACTATTTCTTTGACGGTGGCTCAGTTTGACGTGACCTCGAAATCTGTTCTTAGTGACCGCTGTTCGTGCCATATGTCGTTCAACTTGGTTATCCTTTTGGGGACCGTTTGGCCCACGTTACTGGGGTTTTTATGTTACGATTTTTGCCTTGTCTATCTGGTAATAAAATACTTGGATAAATCTCGTTTTGCCTTAGGGTCTGTTAATTTGACTACGCATTACTTCGCTGCGGATTACTGACCTACGAGTACCTCCCCTTCAAGGAAGCAGGGCAACGCGGCCACCGAAGGGTAAGCTTTAAGCATAGAGAATAAAATGAGACCGAATGGCCTTGAAAGCCGCTGGAATGCTGAGGAATGATTCTGATGTTTTTTGAACGACAGAAAAGAAGTAAGTTGGCATCGTACGTCAGCATTTCTGGGGCAGGAAGGGAACTCCCAAAGGTATTCGATAGTTATGTCCGTGCTGAGGCGATAACTGGAGAAAACAGTTGAGTTTCAAGAGTGGGGAAAAAAACCATGTCGAGATCAGACAAGAGAAGATGGAAGTCATCGGGGAAGCTTTTGATGAGGTCCACAGGACTGATGTACAAAGGAGACCACCGACCTTTGGGTGGATTGTGACGGCTTGAACAAAAGAGGCTCAAGTACCACCAGGCGAAGTACTCTTGGCATTCGATGCTCTCGAAAACGGATTACACTTTGACCAGATGTAGTCCATCTAGCTCTTATCAGACAGCTGGCTAGGACATTAGCAGTGACGTTAGTCATGCCGTCTAGTAAGTCTATCAAAGAGGCTGAGCTACCGAAAGAACGGCATACTGTGGAAGTTGTGTCAGTTTGCCGGTGAGATATACGGGTCTGATTCGTGTAACACCAGCCCATAATCCTACTACAAAAAGCTCGGAACCTAATGGAAACACCACCCTAAATTCTCTGGTAAAACACCGCCCACGGCCAGCGCGGTTCAAAACTCTCACTGTCAGGCTTCCGTCTGATTATCCAAGACGGAGTCATCTGCTTTACTCAAGTTGAACGGACTGCTGCAAAGCCGAACCTCTTCCCACTGTCCAGCGATCTGTCCTCCAGATCATCGGCCATACAAGACAAAAGATGCAGTCAAGACTATTGTCTTGAACCCCATCGCACTGTCCAGTGGTCTAACTTCTGGCTCACTGGCAACACCAGATACAAGATGCCGTCAACGCCTGTTTTATGGACCCATCTCCCTTCTCCTGTTGCCTTATTATGCAGTGAGTTACCTTCCGGCTCAATGGTGACATTTAGATAAAAAGATAATCTCAAGATCAGGGACCATCTGCGATTTAGCCTCATGCCCGTGTACCACTTCAATATTTGACGAATCTAGTACTTCAGCTGCCTAACGTTTGAAGAATAAGTATTTAAAAAGGACGGGTCTCGCCCCAGAACTTTATCGAGATTTTTTGAGGAGGCTATTAGGGTTCATCTTGGACCAGGAAGACTTGGTGGGTGTATACTATCTGGACTTGGGCTGGGTGTTTAACAGAATGAACCGCCCGTTACTTCTACATGAGCTAGGGGAATGAGTTTGGTTGTGCGGCTAATGAGATGGGTAAAAGCTTACCTGGCCCTCCGCAAGTTCTACGTCGAATTTGGAGGCACTAAGTCCTCGACGATGACAGCAAATAGTGGAGCCTTTCAGGGGCCACTGCTAGGTCCCACACTGTTCCTGATTCATGTGGACATCCTACCTCGGGTTATAAGAGCTCTTCGCGTTATGTTCATGAATGGAGTTAGGGTTCTATGTTGCCCAGAATCTTTTCGGATTCAGCTTGGTCTAGACGCTTACTATCGGTGGTCTGTAGAATAGAACTTCCCGCTGAATCTAAGGAATGCTCGGGGCTGACAGCCGAGGGGTCCGAAGAAATGCTACATTTACGCCGGACTAGCAGGAAACGCTGTCCCAGAAATCACGGTCGAGGGTTTGGGTGTGATGGTTTCAAGCAAATTTACTCGTTTGCAACATGGGGTATAGGCTGTCGACAAAGCGAATAGATCCATGTATAGGCTGCGCAGTATTCACATCAAGCGCTCCTCTAGTGCTGCTTCCAGTATATAGATGCCCGTCCGACCCCATTCAATAATCATGGTCCAATCCGAGGTTCCGCCGTTAGTAAGGGACGGTTCCTCTCTGGAGAAGGACCGGGGCAGCTCCACGTTGTGGTGATATTGCACCCACTTCTGACAATCATAAGCTTTACGGCCACCCCGTGCGTAAACATTTTTAACACGTCGAAACAAGCTGTTCCTGGTTTGGCCGCCAAAAGCACTTCTTTTGGGTCCTCTTTGACCTTTTCTCCCTCTGTGCTCTTTGCTCTGCAGGTTCGCATAAACACCTCTGTGGCTTGAGTTTGGGTTTCTGACTACTAGCGCAGCTTCATTCGACCCGTGACTGTAGTTGTCTACCGCATCCTTACGCCGTTTTGTCTCGTGGGCCCTGAGCGCTATATTGGTGAGCCCAATGTGATTTCAGCACCCAGGCGTTATTTTTTCAATTTCTTGCGGGCTTTTTTACCAGCGGCGTCAGTTTGTTCCTTTAGCCCATTTTCCTTCGTTTTTAAAACGTGGTTTGATAAAAATGTATCAAAACCTCATGACTGAACCCTCCCACAACATCTTCCATATCGCTTTAAGCCCATTTCATTGCTTTAGTGGCTGACTTGCTAGAGGCTTCGGTATTGGAAGGTAAAATGTTGCGGAAGTAGGACGGTCCGGCATATCCTCAATATACATGAGAATTTTCTAGTTACCGCCCACGGATCCAGGGTTTTGGCCGGTTCAAGTGAACACACGGTTTCGAATGGCTGGCGCAAATGGCCATTCTACCATGTTTACAAATCTGGGGCTCATTAGCCACCAATCCTGGCTGCAGTATCCAGGGATATGATATGCAGCTCACCTTAAGAACTCTCATACGGCAGACAGAGAGACATCTTACCGAGGAGATTTGGTATGTCGACAGAAGGTCGTCTGAAACAACTGGTGTCCGGCATCAAGATCGGTGACTAAGGCACCTAAACGCCGGCGCAGCTTCTGTGTTTTATGCGGGAACCGGTCTCTACTCTCATAGTGGATGATACAATGTTAGGCGGGCCCTAGATGCAAGCTCTTCTCGATAGCGTTCAGGCTATATTAGCAGATTTTGAGAATTACTCAACGTTCAACGAATGGGTGGAAGCCGCCTATTGGGTTCAAGCACATAACTTACCCTGCTTACAGCACGTAGCTAAGGACCCTGAAGGTGACCACTTTAACAATTTGGAGCGTTCGACTGGGCGGATGGAGTCACCTTCCTCCCAGGTTAACTCGCCAAATACATCGCGATCAATTTTCATATCTCGCCGAGGAGGCATCACTAACTTTTCACGGCAGAGTAGTCCTACCAACCCCGATGTAATTTGGTGCCACCACAACCGTGGTGATAAATCCTTGAAATGCGCTAAGCCCTGGAAGTATCAACCTGGGCACCAGGGAAAAGTGTAATTCGACCGGAGCAGGGGACAAACGCGTCAAGTCTTTCTGCTCTCAGCGGACTATTATTTTAATGACCGATTGAATGTCTGGGATTTTCTTCTTAGTAAACACTGGTGCATGGATAAGCCTTACTCTAGTCTTACTCAACAGGCTGCTTTAGTCAGTCAAAAGTACAGTTGTTCACAGTTAATAGAACACCCATAAAGACTCATGGTTGGCGTCCAATAACACTGAACCACGGTTCACGCCGTAATCTGCGGTATCTACTGTTGATGACTTCTTACATTCAGTCAGCGGCGTGAAATTTCTCCGAACTTTCAACCTCATGGTTGTTCCTTCCGGTTTTTGTCATGTGGATAAGACTTCCAACGTCTTCACTAGCGGCACACCGTCAATAGGGCCGTCACCTCTCCTAGTCTTTAGCATTCCTGTCACTAGAAATAGAATTCTGAAGCTTGTGCACTAGTTTTCTGGACTATTTTAAACTAATGACGTGCAATTACAAGTGTCGAGCGAAGTACCACACCGCACGGCCACAGCTGGCTCACCCGTTTGCTGCAGCGCCAGGCGCTTAGTACCCGACAAATTAAAATGGTCAAGGCCGAGTTTCACAATATGCTGGATCTTGGTTTTATCAGGTCATTTTAAATCCCATGGATTTCTCCACAACATATGGTACCGAAAAAAGCCTGTTGATGATTGGCAACCTTGTGGTGATTACAGGACACCAAACAACGGCGCCACCCCCGATCACTACCAAATTAGACATACACAATACCTCGCAACAAGTTTAGATGGTTGCAAGATATTCAATTGCATAGCTTTGTCTCGTGAATACGGCTTAATTTGCGTTTATCCTAATGAAATGCAGAAGATATATGTGATGACACCTTTGGCTTATCTGAGTTTCCCCGAACGCCATTCGGTCTTCGCAATGCGGCACAGACTTTCCAGTCTTTTATAGACCGGATATGCCAGGATTTACAAGGGATTTACAACTATTTAGAGGAAATTTTGGTCGCTAGCTCAACGTGTGATGCCCACACTGTGCATTTACAATTACTTTTTAAACATTTTCTCAACATGGGGTTACTAACAAAGCTGCAAAATGCTCATTTGTTCAAGAAAGTACTACTCTGTTTGGGAGTGAGATATCGGCCACAGGCGTTTCATCCGTGTATGACAAAGTGCAGCGGCTCTCTTCAAATCATGCCAGTGCTACTCTTTTCATCGGAGGACAAAATCCTTCGACTTGTTGCAAGGTACCCCCGTCTATTGGTATCATTTGCGTTCGGGAAGAGGGTCTCTAGAGTAATCCTAGGCTCTCCACACCCCGGGTAAGAAGCGTCGGCTAAACTTGCGACTAAGCATTCAGTGCGGCCAAATATAAACAGAGACATAGGTGAATGCGCGGATAGTTGTCCAGAGTGCCAGAGATCCGAAGTGCACAGGCATAAAAATGTCCTCCCCGCACGTTCTCAAAGCCCAGTTCACGGTTCCTCCATGCGCATGTCGATCTAGTGGGTCCTCTGCCCTCATCTAAGGGATTCACTTACCTGGTGATGAGCACCGACAGTTCTTCGAGGTGGGATTGGGCGTACCCTTAAGCAACCGCCTATCCGAAACAGCCACACGTGCTTTTCTAGAGCTATGGGTGGCCCCGTTTGAATGTCCTGCAGTAGTGAACACCGATCGCGGAACCTAGTTACAAGGTTCGTTTGCTCCCCTGATAAATCGAACGGGATGTGAAAAAGTGAAGGCTACGGCGTACCATCAGCAATGGTTATTCCGGTGACCAGTAATGAGTAGCCCAACCGACAAACTCCGAAATCAGAGCAAGGTTGATTCGCTGATTTCACGGTAATGAATAAGCACATTATACGCATATACACTATGTGCAATCTACATGTGTACGGACAAACGTTCAGCAACTAAGACCAAGGTTTAGCGAAGGTTACTACCGGGTACCACCATCAAGGAAGTCCGAATTCGAACAAAAAATATGCCACGGCACATGAGCAAATTCTTAAAAATGTTCAAGTGCAGTGGTTGAAGAGTGCTGTACTTGTTCGAGAGTCGGCTTGAAAAAGAGCGAAGTCTCAAAAATACTATTACATGACAACGGCTGGGGAGGATCTCCAAGTGATTCACACCACCCACCAAATGCTCCCATATTGCAGTATTTATCCAAGGAGTAGATAGAGGTACCGATTCACCCTAACTTATCCAGACCCTGGGGTCAGTGCAAACGTCGGTCCCCATGGGCCCCATCTGATGTTAGGTGGCTGCAGACACCCTTGCAGGTTTTCTTGAGGTTATGCTCCATACATTCACGTCTTACAGTTTCATCTGAAGATGATACGACAGTGTCGGCATACGAAAAAGTGCTTAGGTATGATCGGGATGCGTAGACAGATTAAGGAATGTAGAGGACAAAAGGCTTCACCTCCAAGAGCTAGGTATATGGTAAAACGAAGACTGAGAATTCTCAAGGAAAAATCGAGATGGCTATAAGGTACTTGAAACGCCAGGGAGTTCAACATGTGATCCAACCACTGTGAAATTACGGTAGGCTCAAAAACCATATCAACTCGTACACAGGTTGTATAATAATACAAGTTGGAGGAACCGGAAATAGAGGTGTTTCTACAAACGGTCAAAAAGTGCTTGTCTCAAAGTTTCCCCTACTTCAAAAACAATGTCGTGTAGTGTGCTAAATTAGATTTCCGCCAACTAACTCTATTGTAAATCGTGGGCACCGTATTAAACTAGACGCAAACGTACTTCAAAGACCTTGTGAAGGGTCGTGGCCCTCGGGAGAATGCATGAGGAGTAAATAAATAAGATCAGCTTCAGTTGACATCCGTAGACTTGGTTTTAGCCTGGCTTGTCGCGTAGATGTTGCCTTCGCCATTGTCAGTAGCTAGTCAGCTGGCGTAAATTTTGATCTTCGGATGTTGCTATGCAAGAGCCTGGCTCTTTTGTTTTATTTATGTAGTGCAATACTTTGGCTGAGCCCGTCCACTGTAAAAGTACGTTAGGCTCAAAAATCATGTCAACTCATACACAGTTTTTATAATAATACGAATTTAAGGAGTAGGAAATAGAGGTATTTTTACAAAAGGTCAAGAAACTTCTGTTCCTAAGCAAACTGTCGTGCCGATCAACTAGTGCGCGAGATGCAAAAGCTACCTATGACTGCGACGACACTAAGCTGGACCAGAGAAAGGAGTAGAGACAAACCATGGACAAATACATATGCAATCTCCTGCCAAGATAAAATTTTGCCGGGATGTGAAGTTTGCGGAGCGCCTCGTCGCCTAGTGGAATGTCCTCGCTTCCGCAAAGTAGGTGTCGCCGAACGATCGGAAGTGGCTAAGAGACTAGATGCATGCTTTGTTTGTCTCAAAGATTCACATGGAGCAGCTGTGCATCGAACGAAAACCACTTGTAGTCAGGATGGATGCCAAGGTAAACACCATTACCTACTGTACTAAACCAAGAAATTGGGCGCCGAAGAAATCCTGAAGCCTATTGTGGTCTGTTGAGTTTCTCGCTTTATTACCAAGCCCATTCGCCTGGGAGTAATAGCACGCGGCGTGGAAACCCTTTTTGGGGTGATAAGAGCGTCGGCCTTCGTAGCTGGTGGCGCGAATACCACTCTAGCGGGGGAAGAATTTGCGGAGATATGGGATCAGAGGGAATTATTCTCCACTTGCGGTGAGCACAGCGAGTGGCTCTCAGATCATCCAGTCGACCAAAAAGCACCTACAAATATCTTCCTCGGTCGAGAACAACAGAGCAAAAGCCTAGAAGCATTCACCATAACAGATTTGCCAATGGGAGCACCTCAGTCTGCACGATCGACTCAGAGTCAGTGGCCGCATCTCGACAGGGTCACAATTGAGGAGTGGCAGGGTGACGAAGTATATCTGCTAATCGAATGTGACGTCTCGCAGATAGTTTTACTGGACTTTATGTCACAGTAAAAGGGAATCGTATGGCAAACAGATCCAAAGAAGTTGCGCTTCTGTGGGAAAGGCGAACATTGGGCGGGTATTGCAACGGCCGTATAACGCCGAATTTGCCAAAGTAGCCATTGGTAGAGATGCTCTATTGCGAGAAAATGTGTCGGCTCTGAAAATGGTGGCCGAGAAAGCCCAGTGTGTAGTAGGTCGCTCCGAGGTTCCTGTTCCGTGGAGACAAACCGAAACCAATGCCGAACAGCCTACAATTATCTCCGATGAGATCTTGCTTCCTCAAAAACAGGCTAATTCAAGGACCATAATTAAGGATAGAGTATATGCAAGCCATGCAACATGACATAAATTTGGGTTATATAGAAAGGGCAGATACATCAGTAATCGGCGCAAATTTGTGGTGGTACCTACCCCATCACTCGGCGGTGAACCCAAAGAAACCGGGGAAGGTCCGGATGGTCTCCGATTATGTCGCAAAGTGTCAACGCGTGTCGCTGAACAACAGTATACCACAGGGCCCAGACTGGACTGCACTACTAGTCGAGGTTTTATACTTTTTCCGGCAAGGAAAACTGGCCGTCTCTGCCGACATACCTGAAATGTTCCTGCGAGTAAAGACGCCCGTTAAAGATAGGGACGCCTTCCGTCTTCCCCGGTGGCCTGAAAAGGACACAGATCAAACACCGGACGAGTACAGGTCAACATTTTATCCCTTTGGAACAGTATCATCCCCTTTTCTGCGCCAAATTTGCCCTCCCGGAAGCCCTTCAGCTTTTTGACAGCATCAGCAATCTGTTGGGAAGACTACTGGACCATTTATACGTGGGTGATTTTCTATGCTCTTTTGACGACCCAAATACTGCTATTCTATATATGACCAAACTGACCGCCGCTCTAAAGGTAGGAGTTTTCAACCTCATAAAAAGGAATTCAAACAGCTTTGACATTCTCAGTGCTATTCCGAAGTCGAGTAAACGGAGGGAGCGAGAGAGCCCTTGGGATCCTGTTTACAAATAGAGAGCACGCTTGGAGTTCGATGGAAACCCAAAGGTGACGAACTCTTAGTCACCCCAAACCTACCCAAATGACCGGCAACACGGAGAGGAATCCTATCGTCACTCTCACTTGAAACGCCAGGGAGTTCAACATGTGATCCAACCACTGTGAAATTACGGTAGGCTCAAAAACCATATCAACTCGTACACAGGTTGTATAATAATACAAGTTGGAGGAACCGGAAATAGAGGTGTTTCTACAAACGGTCAAAAAGTGCTTGTCTCAAAGTTTCCCCTACTTCAAAAACAATGTCGTGTAGTGTGCTAAATTAGATTTCCGCCAACTAACTCTATTGTAAATCGTGGGCACCGTATTAAACTAGACGCAAACGTACTTCAAAGACCTTGTGAAGGGTCGTGGCCCTCGGGAGAATGCATGAGGAGTAAATAAATAAGATCAGCTTCAGTTGACATCCGTAGACTTGGTTTTAGCCTGGCTTGTCGCGTAGATGTTGCCTTCGCCATTGTCAGTAGCTAGTCAGCTGGCGTAAATTTTGATCTTCGGATGTTGCTATGCAAGAGCCTGGCTCTTTTGTTTTATTTATGTAGTGCAATACTTTGGCTGAGCCCGTCCACTGTAAAAGTACGTTAGGCTCAAAAATCATGTCAACTCATACACAGTTTTTATAATAATACGAATTTAAGGAGTAGGAAATAGAGGTATTTTTACAAAAGGTCAAGAAACTTCTGTTCCTAAGCAAACTGTCGTGCCGATCAACTAGTGCGCGAGATGCAAAAGCTACCTATGACTGCGACGACACTAAGCTGGACCAGAGAAAGGAGTAGAGACAAACCATGGACAAATACATATGCAATCTCCTGCCAAGATAAAATTTTGCCGGGATGTGAAGTTTGCGGAGCGCCTCGTCGCCTAGTGGAATGTCCTCGCTTCCGCAAAGTAGGTGTCGCCGAACGATCGGAAGTGGCTAAGAGACTAGATGCATGCTTTGTTTGTCTCAAAGATTCACATGGAGCAGCTGTGCATCGAACGAAAACCACTTGTAGTCAGGATGGATGCCAAGGTAAACACCATTACCTACTGTACTAAACCAAGAAATTGGGCGCCGAAGAAATCCTGAAGCCTATTGTGGTCTGTTGAGTTTCTCGCTTTATTACCAAGCCCATTCGCCTGGGAGTAATAGCACGCGGCGTGGAAACCCTTTTTGGGGTGATAAGAGCGTCGGCCTTCGTAGCTGGTGGCGCGAATACCACTCTAGCGGGGGAAGAATTTGCGGAGATATGGGATCAGAGGGAATTATTCTCCACTTGCGGTGAGCACAGCGAGTGGCTCTCAGATCATCCAGTCGACCAAAAAGCACCTACAAATATCTTCCTCGGTCGAGAACAACAGAGCAAAAGCCTAGAAGCATTCACCATAACAGATTTGCCAATGGGAGCACCTCAGTCTGCACGATCGACTCAGAGTCAGTGGCCGCATCTCGACAGGGTCACAATTGAGGAGTGGCAGGGTGACGAAGTATATCTGCTAATCGAATGTGACGTCTCGCAGATAGTTTTACTGGACTTTATGTCACAGTAAAAGGGAATCGTATGGCAAACAGATCCAAAGAAGTTGCGCTTCTGTGGGAAAGGCGAACATTGGGCGGGTATTGCAACGGCCGTATAACGCCGAATTTGCCAAAGTAGCCATTGGTAGAGATGCTCTATTGCGAGAAAATGTGTCGGCTCTGAAAATGGTGGCCGAGAAAGCCCAGTGTGTAGTAGGTCGCTCCGAGGTTCCTGTTCCGTGGAGACAAACCGAAACCAATGCCGAACAGCCTACAATTATCTCCGATGAGATCTTGCTTCCTCAAAAACAGGCTAATTCAAGGACCATAATTAAGGATAGAGTATATGCAAGCCATGCAACATGACATAAATTTGGGTTATATAGAAAGGGCAGATACATCAGTAATCGGCGCAAATTTGTGGTGGTACCTACCCCATCACTCGGCGGTGAACCCAAAGAAACCGGGGAAGGTCCGGATGGTCTCCGATTATGTCGCAAAGTGTCAACGCGTGTCGCTGAACAACAGTATACCACAGGGCCCAGACTGGACTGCACTACTAGTCGAGGTTTTATACTTTTTCCGGCAAGGAAAACTGGCCGTCTCTGCCGACATACCTGAAATGTTCCTGCGAGTAAAGACGCCCGTTAAAGATAGGGACGCCTTCCGTCTTCCCCGGTGGCCTGAAAAGGACACAGATCAAACACCGGACGAGTACAGGTCAACATTTTATCCCTTTGGAACAGTATCATCCCCTTTTCTGCGCCAAATTTGCCCTCCCGGAAGCCCTTCAGCTTTTTGACAGCATCAGCAATCTGTTGGGAAGACTACTGGACCATTTATACGTGGGTGATTTTCTATGCTCTTTTGACGACCCAAATACTGCTATTCTATATATGACCAAACTGACCGCCGCTCTAAAGGTAGGAGTTTTCAACCTCATAAAAAGGAATTCAAACAGCTTTGACATTCTCAGTGCTATTCCGAAGTCGAGTAAACGGAGGGAGCGAGAGAGCCCTTGGGATCCTGTTTACAAATAGAGAGCACGCTTGGAGTTCGATGGAAACCCAAAGGTGACGAACTCTTAGTCACCCCAAACCTACCCAAATGACCGGCAACACGGAGAGGAATCCTATCGTCACTCTCAGACCTCTACCATCCTCTAGGTTTCATTTCATCATTGCTGCTACCGGAAAAGTGATTTCTGCAATCGCTGTGCCAAACACAGACGGATAGGGAAAACCCTCTCAGGAGGAAGAGGACGAGCGACGGCTCGACCGGCTGCACAGTGTAGAATATTTTGGCTAGATCAAGATACTAAGATGCTTGACAGGAATCAGGTGTACAAGCTATGCCCAACTATTCCTGTTTTCAGGTACATTAGAATTAGGCTACAGGGTAGTGGCTTATGGCTGCTGAGTAGACGAAAATAGTGGTGGCCCAATCGGATAGCATTTGCAAAGGCAAGAATAGTTCCGCTGTAGAAGTTATTCATTCCGGGGCTAGAAAAGACTGTAGCAGTACTGGCTGTGGAAGCCGAGATGCCGATTAGATGCCTTGATCAGATAAACTGGTGGTCAAACTTTGGACGGGCTCAGCCAAAGTATTGCACTACATAAATAAAACAAAAGAGCCAGGCTCTTGCATAGCAACATCCGAAGATCAAAATTTACGCCAGCTGACTAGCTACTGACAATGGCGAAGGCAACATCTACGCGACAAGCCAGGCTAAAATCAAGTCTACGGATGTCAACTGAAGCTGATCTTATTTATTTACTCCTCATGCATTCTCCCGAGGGCCACGACCCTTCACAAGGTCTTTGAAGTACGTTTGCGTCTAGTTTAATACGGTGCCCACGATTTACAATAGAGTTAGTTGGCGGAAATCTAATTTAGCACACTACACGACATTGTTTTTGAAGTAGGGGAAACTTTGAGACAAGCACTTTTTGACCGTTTGTAGAAACACCTCTATTTCCGGTTCCTCCAACTTGTATTATTATACAACCTGTGTACGAGTTGATATGGTTTTTGAGCCTACCGTAATTTCACAGTGGTTGGATCACATGTTGAACTCCCTGGCGTTTCAAGTGAGAGTGACGATAGGATTCCTCTCCGTGTTGCCGGTCATTTGGGTAGGTTTGGGGTGACTAAGAGTTCGTCACCTTTGGGTTTCCATCGAACTCCAAGCGTGCTCTCTATTTGTAAACAGGATCCCAAGGGCTCTCTCGCTCCCTCCGTTTACTCGACTTCGGAATAGCACTGAGAATGTCAAAGCTGTTTGAATTCCTTTTTATGAGGTTGAAAACTCCTACCTTTAGAGCGGCGGTCAGTTTGGTCATATATAGAATAGCAGTATTTGGGTCGTCAAAAGAGCATAGAAAATCACCCACGTATAAATGGTCCAGTAGTCTTCCCAACAGATTGCTGATGCTGTCAAAAAGCTGAAGGGCTTCCGGGAGGGCAAATTTGGCGCAGAAAAGGGGATGATACTGTTCCAAAGGGATAAAATGTTGACCTGTACTCGTCCGGTGTTTGATCTGTGTCCTTTTCAGGCCACCGGGGAAGACGGAAGGCGTCCCTATCTTTAACGGGCGTCTTTACTCGCAGGAACATTTCAGGTATGTCGGCAGAGACGGCCAGTTTTCCTTGCCGGAAAAAGTATAAAACCTCGACTAGTAGTGCAGTCCAGTCTGGGCCCTGTGGTATACTGTTGTTCAGCGACACGCGTTGACACTTTGCGACGTAATCGGAGACCATCCGGACCTTCCCCGGTTTCTTTGGGTTCACCGCCGAGTGATGGGGTAGGTACCACCACAAATTTGCGCCGATTACTGATGTATCTGCCCTTTCTATATAACCCAAATTTATGTCATGTTGCATGGCTTGCATATACTCTATCCTTAATTATGGTCCTTGAATTAGCCTGTTTTTGAGGAAGCAAGATCTCATCGGAGATAATTGTAGGCTGTTCGGCATTGGTTTCGGTTTGTCTCCACGGAACAGGAACCTCGGAGCGACCTACTACACACTGGGCTTTCTCGGCCACCATTTTCAGAGCCGACACATTTTCTCGCAATAGAGCATCTCTACCAATGGCTACTTTGGCAAATTCGGCGTTATACGGCCGTTGCAATACCCGCCCAATGTTCGCCTTTCCCACAGAAGCGCAACTTCTTTGGATCTGTTTGCCATACGATTCCCTTTTACTGTGACATAAAGTCCAGTAAAACTATCTGCGAGACGTCACATTCGATTAGCAGATATACTTCGTCACCCTGCCACTCCTCAATTGTGACCCTGTCGAGATGCGGCCACTGACTCTGAGTCGATCGTGCAGACTGAGGTGCTCCCATTGGCAAATCTGTTATGGTGAATGCTTCTAGGCTTTTGCTCTGTTGTTCTCGACCGAGGAAGATATTTGTAGGTGCTTTTTGGTCGACTGGATGATCTGAGAGCCACTCGCTGTGCTCACCGCAAGTGGAGAATAATTCCCTCTGATCCCATATCTCCGCAAATTCTTCCCCCGCTAGAGTGGTATTCGCGCCACCAGCTACGAAGGCCGACGCTCTTATCACCCCAAAAAGGGTTTCCACGCCGCGTGCTATTACTCCCAGGCGAATGGGCTTGGTAATAAAGCGAGAAACTCAACAGACCACAATAGGCTTCAGGATTTCTTCGGCGCCCAATTTCTTGGTTTAGTACAGTAGGTAATGGTGTTTACCTTGGCATCCATCCTGACTACAAGTGGTTTTCGTTCGATGCACAGCTGCTCCATGTGAATCTTTGAGACAAACAAAGCATGCATCTAGTCTCTTAGCCACTTCCGATCGTTCGGCGACACCTACTTTGCGGAAGCGAGGACATTCCACTAGGCGACGAGGCGCTCCGCAAACTTCACATCCCGGCAAAATTTTATCTTGGCAGGAGATTGCATATGTATTTGTCCATGGTTTGTCTCTACTCCTTTCTCTGGTCCAGCTTAGTGTCGTCGCAGTCATAGGTAGCTTTTGCATCTCGCGCACTAGTTGATCGGCACGACAGTTTGCTTAGGAACAGAAGTTTCTTGACCTTTTGTAAAAATACCTCTATTTCCTACTCCCTAAATTCGTATTATTATAAAAACTGTGTATGAGTTGACATGATTTTTGAGCCTAACGTACTTTTACAGTGGACGGGCTCAGCCAAAGTATTGCACTACATAAATAAAACAAAAGAGCCAGGCTCTTGCATAGCAACATCCGAAGATCAAAATTTACGCCAGCTGACTAGCTACTGACAATGGCGAAGGCAACATCTACGCGACAAGCCAGGCTAAAACCAAGTCTACGGATGTCAACTGAAGCTGATCTTATTTATTTACTCCTCATGCATTCTCCCGAGGGCCACGACCCTTCACAAGGTCTTTGAAGTACGTTTGCGTCTAGTTTAATACGGTGCCCACGATTTACAATAGAGTTAGTTGGCGGAAATCTAATTTAGCACACTACACGACATTGTTTTTGAAGTAGGGGAAACTTTGAGACAAGCACTTTTTGACCGTTTGTAGAAACACCTCTATTTCCGGTTCCTCCAACTTGTATTATTATACAACCTGTGTACGAGTTGATATGGTTTTTGAGCCTACCGTAATTTCACAGTGGTTGGATCACATGTTGAACTCCCTGGCGTTTCAAGTACCTTATAGCCATCTCGATTTTTCCTTGAGAATTCTCAGTCTTCGTTTTACCATATACCTAGCTCTTGGAGGTGAAGCCTTTTGTCCTCTACATTCCTTAATCTGTCTACGCATCCCGATCATACCTAAGCACTTTTTCGTATGCCGACACTGTCGTATCATCTTCAGATGAAACTGTAAGACGTGAATGTATGGAGCATAACCTCAAGAAAACCTGCAAGGGTGTCTGCAGCCACCTAACATCAGATGGGGCCCATGGGGACCGGCGTATGCACTGACTCTGAAGTCTTTTTTATCTCATTCCTGAACCATTGTCCGGAGCGCCCATCTCCCTTTATCTACATTTTGGTTTGTCCTCTCCCTTCATTACTGTATCTATCATCTTCCTTCCACTATCATCTTTCCACTTATGCGCCATGCTATCTTCCACCAGCACAGCTAAAGTGATATCCACCAGCTAGCCCGGAATGGCCCCTGACGGTCTTGGGCATGGTCTGGCTTTGTATGAGAGTGATACACTTATGCCGGCCTGCGTTTTGCAACATTCGTTGCCCTACGCCGTGTGTTTGCTTAGTCACACTGCATTTTTACAGCCCATGCTACTGAAGCCCGATTTCAACGGCACCTTTAACTTTGCGTCGTCCGAACGCGGGGATAACATACCACCCCAGCAGTTGCGAAAGAAGGCAAATAAGCACAAAATTACGGTCAAGTGGGGAGCTATGGAAAGTTCCGATATGGGCTCAACCACCCCTCTGCTAGGAAAAAAGGAAAAGTGGAAACAAAACAGCCTGGTGGGATCGATCCGGTCTCCAAATACCACTGACATCGGGCTGTGATGGAAATGGACAACCTTGATTTGTGGGTATGTCTCCCATCAGCTCAGACCTGATCCTGCCAAAGGGGAAACCGCACATCGTCCTTGTTTGCTCGAAATGCTTTTGGTTTCTATGTACGAGACCGACCGGGATGACAGCGAGCTGGACTGTCGACGTTTGCTCATCCACCTCTTACTCTAAATTTTAACCACCCCATACCCTCCCTACTCTCACCCTGCATGCATGTCGACGTCAAATACAATCGCTACCATAGCCACGAATTTAAATCCATTGATTTGGACAGCGTGTAGACGCACCTTACGAATAACAGCGACCCCGGTAAAGCCCGGAAAGGGAAAAAAGAGAAAGGAGCGTAGTAAAAACCGGTCACGTTTTCCATCCAAACCCGTCAATCTTCCATCATCCTTCCTGAAAAGCGGCCTTCTTGATGTCGCAGCATGGAAGCCACGCTTAGGTTTACAACCCTTCCTAACAGCAACCGCACCCGACACCAGCCAACAGCATCAGACCTGTAAATACCCCACGGCTGAACGCGCCAAATATCCCTGAGACCAGTTATACTAACGGCTATCAGTGTTATCAGTGCTTCTTGTTGCCTCCTGCCAGCTGCAGTCACTACCGCAGCCTGAACTTTAAGCCCACTGACATGGGTAACACATTGAGGCAATAGGTGACCAGCACTTGCCTCATTTGAGTTCACGAAAAATGAACAAGGAGAACAGTTCACATTTTCCATTCCCCACTAAGTATCTTTCCTCGCCTTTATAATATACAAGATATTCATGCAATCACCTTTTCTTGAGATTTCCTTGCCCACATTCATATTCAACCGCAGTATGCCAGCACCATCGAGTAGGGCCACAGACGAACTTGCTTCTACGCTTCTCCGCAAGATACCAGCTTTCTCTAATGCGTCACCACCGATTCCTCAGCAGTTTCTTCTGCAGTCTTTCTTAACCGTTCCCCAGAACTTTTTCACTATATGATAACCAATATACCAGGAGACGGTAAAAAATATAGTGCAATTCTAGCAGGGCGCCAATCCCATTCACGTAAATACTGTTCCTCCAAACCCATATAGGTGGGAAACCTTACAGCCTCTGTGGTGGCCTGCATTCCGCGCAAGCTAAAGGTACTGGTGATTCCTATTTCTAGCCGCTTGCAAACAAGTTATCCTTTGAAGTGCAGACACAGCAGCCCATCCGGTGTACGCTACTTTGCTTTTCTGTAGCAGTATAGATCAAACGATTGCAAGACCATGTCACTTAAACTCTTGAATTAAAACCTAGAACAGAGTATGGAGTATGTGCCACTGAAGTTTTACATAAACCCAACCAGTTCACTATTAATTGCCACCGTTTATTATCATAACCCATAGATGGAACCACGTCCAGACTGCAAACCCCATTTATTTCAGGTTCGTCATCGCCCACTCCCAGGCTCCACATTCTATGAACAAGTTTCACACCTTGCCCCCTACCGACAGAGATCTAAATGGAAATCTTCGAACCGGCCAGGATTACACGACCAAAGACACCAAACACCGCTTGCCAGCAGATTGATCGGCGTCTTCTAAGGCAACACCTCCCCTACTGAGGTCACTGTTGGAGCCTACGCAAATAACAGTTTACGCGCGACCTGCTACTGATTGATCGACACGTCCTTTACCCTGCCATATGAACCACACCCATTGGATTATGTACATCGCCTTGATCTTATGCGGAACAACCTGAAGACAGCGCTCGAGTACGCAACACATGAATTTGTCACTCACTGAATTTCAATACGCCACCTGAACGCGAGACCACTTATCCTCCTCATCCGTGGTTTCCAATACTGAAGCCGAATAACGCGGAGAACCGAAAAGTCAATATAATTTCGGCAGCGTAGCAGAACAATAAGTTGCTCGCCTATGCAGAGGTTTGCCACCCAGGTATCTGTTGCAAGATGTCACTTTTCTTTCGAACGGCTTCCGGCTTGAAATTGATTTTTCACCAATCTATTACCCTCAGGATGCTCGCCCTTTTTTCTGAATGATACTGGATATCGATCCTTATCCCAAACTCACCTTTCTCGTGGACTGCTGTTTCCTCCACATCCATTAATATTTCTGAGAGCTCTTTCACACTGTTTGTTTCATGTCTCACTGTTTCATAAGGTGCCTGGTTTATTGAACCCGGGAGTATCCATCATTCCGGGCTCACATCGTCTTCATGGAGAGCCCTTATTTTTATATTCATCGAATTTAACGGGTGGCCTTCCATACACTTTTTTCACTTCTCTCCGTTTGCAACTTATTCCGCTCACGGGACCCCAATAAGCCACCTTTATCTCTGGCTTGTATCATTTTGGTTTTTAAAGCACCGTTAGCACTATCTATTCACGATATTCTCTGTATCCTCACGGGCCACCACCAACTAACTGGGATTGGAAACCAAACCGTACTGTCCGCGCAAACCATTGTCATTTTGATCCATTTAAACTAATTTTGGTTATGCTGTTTTTTTTCTGATGTACTGGACTCCAAATTTTGAAATTCGTGCATGGTTAACTTTTTTGGGTAACGTCGTAAACCGCCATCATGTGCTTCCGTGTGTCCCGACCATGGTCGAGAAATAAGCCCTTATCATTATTGATAATCTTCAGCAGAAAAAGTTGGGGGCGCTGAATACCTTCTTCTTAGAATCTATAACTACCGAAGCCACTTCAAATCCACCCTCCGTACCCGTCCTCACTGACCAGGTTCTCTGTGACGTAGAATTCAGTCTGAAAGACGTGGCTCACCTGTTGCTTCGGGTTAGACCCTACTCCCACCCTGGGTATGGAGGCGTCCCCCCAGCACTCTTTCGTCATGGTGGAATGAGGTCGCTGCTTTGCTTATGAATCTCTATAACTTATCCCTTAAACATGGCTTTTTTTATCCCATTGGAAAACTTCAATAATTATCCCTATCCATAAGAAAGGTCCAGTACAGGATCCTTCAAATCATCGTTTTTTTAGCCACACTGCTCCGGCTGCCAGAATAATAGAGCATTTGATTTAACAGCGGATGTGCGGCATCCTCCTTTCCCATAACCTTATTCACAGCGGCCAGCATGGCTTCCCAAAATCGCGTTCTTGTAACACATGCCAATTGGACTTCTTCAACCTACAGACCACGGCTGCTGACAACGGTAAATCTGTGATTATCATTTACCCCGGCATGGCCAAGGCATTCAACCGAGTTCCTCATTGCCGATCGTTGGTAAAACTCTGAGCTTTAGGTATCCATGGCTTGCTTTTATCGTGGATAACGTCCTACCTGTCAGACCGAACCCGGGTTGTGTGCCAATGGTCACCTATCGCAAACATTGCCTGTCACTAGTGGCATTACAAAAGGAAGTGTACTTGGTCCGCTATTTTCCTACCCTATGTTGAAGACACCTTCCAGGTAGTGCAGCGCGGCACTCCTCTCCTCTTCGCCGATGACGTCAAAATTGCCTATGAATTCCACCACCAAGACCTCATCACAGCGGTGTCTGACATAGGTAATGATCTTAAGAAAATTAGTCATGGCATATTTGCTTTCGAATTCCAAAAGATCTACACAACCCATAGATACCAAGTCCCTGCTCGAACCCCGCCACCGAATCAAGCTTCCATCGCCCCCAGCTCATCGGTGAGGGGTCTTGGGCCTCGATAAACCAACAATCTGCAGTTCTGGACATGTCTCATTCCAGAAAGCCAGGTCCAGACAGATACCAGGCCTTGTTTCCAGTTCATTTAAAATGAAACACGGAACTCTCGTTCCATGCCAATCACACGCAAGACCTCATCTGAAATACTGCCGTGTTATCTTCTCCAGAATGTCCAAAGCGAATAGGATAGGTCTTGAGAAGGCTATCGTACGTTTACCAGGAAGCAAATAGGATGCTCTTCTCCTCACTGAGCTACAAAGAGCGATGCACTCCACTGAAACTTGACCCTTTGAGGCTTAGACATGTTAGGCTGGACTCATGTTCTCTTGATAGACATATTCATCGTTCTTCTTTCACTCCTACCAATTCTATGCGGTTTCCCCTGCCTTCACCTTAATGGCCATGCCACAGGAACTTCGATCCGACCATCCCTCTGTCGAGGCTTTCAATAAGATCCAATTTCTTCCTTATCAAATACGCGAAGCTTCGGAATAAGTTACCCCTAACTATTCGCAAATGTGTGTCAATAGCCCACTTTAGCCATATCCCAAAACCACAACTTAATGTTAGTCATCTGTTGTCTTTGGCTAAAACCAGTATATCCGAGGACCGAGCCTATGGAGAAGGCATTGACCTTTCGAACCCTAGCTTCCATCCCCCTGCTTTCTCCCATCCCTCAAAAACGGGTCCCATTGCACCTTATCCCAAAACTTCCATTTCTTGCCTAATGACAGAAGCTGAGCCGACAGTGTACATACATGTGCCTTACTCACATATATACTGCATATAGTCTACATTGCAGTGGGATACAGTCTGCTGTCATTTGAAACTATAGCTAGGTAGATGCCTGCTGGTTCCTGTGACCCTAAACAACACCCACCTTCACCTACCGTTACCTGACCCTGCTTTATCTAATTCAAAAGTCAGTCTTCACAGCTATGGCTTTTAGTCCTGCGTTGCACCCCAGCAACGAATAAGCCAGTGGTGCAGGATCCTAGGAAGCCAAATTCCCTCTTCCACAACTTTTCCTGCTGATTCTCCCACTTTTCTCCTACTTACTTCCGGCTTCCAACCCTTCAGTTTTCTTGCCCGGCCGTAATTTGCTTCCCTCAGTTATCCCTCCCCAAAATCCTTTATCCCCTACGTTCACTTTCCAATAGCTCCCAGTTGGCCTCAACTTCACTGCCTACATTTCCCCTCATGACTGCTGGTCTTTATCGCTACGAGTTCTAAACCTACCGCCTAACTTCGATTGCTATCCTCTCTCTGTGTGAGCCGTGACACCTCCCAGCAGTGTAGCCAACCCGCTCACACTAGAACGGCTTCTGGTAGTCTTAGACACCGTCGAGCGCGGTACGAGACTGATACATACATGCAGGCATGTGCTTTACAACACCAGTAGTCCCCTTCTGTGTGATTGCTTAGCCCCACCCTGTATTCTTCTGGCCCTCGCGAAAGAAACCCCTGGTATCAACGGCACCTGCACCGTAGCTATATCCAGAAGTGGGGAAAACAGACTATCCCCAGCAGTTGCGGAAGGAGACAAATAAGCATAAAATTACGATCAAGTGGAGGGGCTATGGAAAGTTCCGATATGGGCTGAACCATCCCTCTGTTAATGGAAAAAACTAAAAAAAGTAAATTGAAAACGAGAAAGACCTAGTGAGATCGATCTGATCTTTAAATACCACTGGCATCGGGCTGTGATGGAAATGGGCAGCCTCCATTTATGGGTACGTCTCCCATCAGCTCAGACCTGATCCTGCCAAAGAGGAAACCGCACATCGTCCTTGTTTGCTCGAAAGGCTTTTGGTTTTTATGCACGAGACCGACCGGGGTGACAGCGCACTGGACTATCCACGTACAATTATCCACCCCCACTCTAAGTTTCAACCACTCAGTGCCTCCCCTAAGTTCGCCTGGTATGTATGTTGACGTCATTTACAAAACCACGGTGGTTCTGAATCTTACCCCACTGTTCTGGGCAATAGGTCGATACATCAGACGGCAAACAAGCTTTATCAAAGCACTGAATATATACGTGTATATATGAACGCATACATAAACTTATATAAATGAACTCGGTGGGAAACGCCCGTATCTTCGATCACGGTTATCTATCCTTCCTCCTTCTGGTGAGAAAGCCGCGTTTCCTATGCATGCGACCAAATCTTCAGTTTACAGCCCAACCAAACAGCAACCTTCTGCATATCAGGACCCAGCACCAACCTGAAGCCTGTGACGTGCAAACACCGCACGATAGGCTGTGCTACGTATCCTACGTACCCTAGACAAAAAAATGCGACTTAGGTTCTTAGTGTTTTCCAACAGCCCTCCAGGTAGACCTCAGACACAAAGGCTTCTCCACGGCTTCATTGACCCCGAACGATAAGATTTGCTGATGCGCTTCCGAATGTTAATCAATAACTAGTGCAAATGCCGCTAGTGCTCACGAAGACTGACTCACGATATCTATGACTCCTCATGTCACTAAGACTACTACGCCTCATTTGCAACCTCTGTGCCCCTAAGCTATTCCAGCCACGCTAACCCCCAGCTGGAACACCCTTCAGGCTGCAACCATCCAACGGTTCTTATTAAATAATGAATGGTCCAGATTCGTTGGTGTCCTTACCATGACGAAAAAGTGAACGTAAACCGTAACCAACCTTCGCCCAAAAAGCCAAAAACAGGCATAGAAAAGCCATAGGAAACTCAACAAAAAAATATATTTGTCATTTTAAAAGCTAAACCTGGCCTATTGCATAGGTTTCCATTCATCTCTCTTGCCTTATTTTGCTCCGCGTGGACGTGGTATTCCGCTTGCTGATTATTCCTTCTTGGGAATCCATCTTTCTTCCACCAGCTGTGAATTATGGATGTTAGACTACTCTTACTACTTCTTATGAAAATTATCTCATCCTTTTCGGGGTACCATTCATTATCATATCCACAAACCGATGAAAGTTATTTTTCATCCCAGCACCCTTATGAAATTCTTACCTGTCGCCTTACACCATCACCAATTACTTCTTCAGTTGAACCTGAGTATGCTTCACTGAACAATTTCTTACATCATCCGTGTGAGCATTGTATTGTCTGCTTATTAACACTGCATCCGTCTTAGAGCGGATATATTCCTTACTGTAGCTCCTGCTGACTCGAAATCGATCTGCACTTACGGTGCATTCCGTGGCCAATTCGCATCACTTGAACTCTCCCCAACCTCATTCCTCGCTTGCTCTAATGTACCACTCCTCGAGTACAGTTTGCGAATTTCCCGTCTGTTTGAGTTATACTGAAAATTCTGATCACGTTTTCATGCGTGCCTCCCGACCAAGGTCGAGAAATATACCATTATCATCATACCCGCGCCCAGGTCCACATCATCAGGAAGTACGGATCCCACAAGCCACAACATCCCGGTTCAGAGCGACCCTCGCGGTCGGGCCTTGCGAAGACCCGTGTGTTTCGTATGCACTATTTCTATCATGCCTACTTGTTATTAGGATTTTATTGTTATCATCCTCAACTTTTCTAAAAAAACAGAAGAAAACATTTTAAAAGGTTTCCTTAGCTTGGTGTGCACATTGAGCCGCCTAGGACGATGACCCCTGCATTCATTTTCGTTTATTTCCTCTGGCCTCCTGAGTTTCTTCAAAAGATGAGGATTTTTCTGTCAGCGACCCATTTACCTGCAACAGCGATGAATGTGTGGAGAAAAAGGGCGATTCTTATCCCCCGTCCGTTCCCATGTGGATGTTTCGACACGCCTAGCCGGTTTCCTGGCTTCTCCGGGCAATTTCTTTCATTGGCAGGTAACCCACTGTTATGCCTATGCAAAATCGGCTCAGAGAAGAACCTATTTATTCACTTTAAATATCGAGACCATTGTCGAGCCACGGCGCGAAGCTACAGGCTAGCGAATGTACCATTTAGAATCTTTTCCCTCTGAAATGATAGACTACTGTTTGTCTGCATCGTGTACGTTATGAACTTTTCAATCGTGACACTCTCTCCAACACTGTATACTGCTTCAAGACTCCAAGACTTCAAGACTTCAACAAGATTATTGATGCAGACCACACCATACCAGCCACTAAGTCCTGACACACTATTTGGTCTCGGGCAGCAGCACCAAAACTAGAGCATGCAAATACCAACGATCTCACAGGGGGTTGAGCGTGTTCAAACTGCAAAGCCTAAAACGCAAGAGCAACTTCATGAGCTGAGGCTCGTTATGTGTATCTGTAACATGATATTGAACTGCCCCAAGACAAGGAGGCAACGACAACTACGATAACAATGGCATTTCGACACGGACGTAGACAAACAGGGCAGCCGAACGTGCCAGATGCAAAACTGTTCCGTGGGAGTCGCTCGCGTTTGATCTTCAAAATACCAAGACGTAGAAAACTCCATGAGTACAAAAGGTTCGAAGATTACATCAACAGGCTCCTATACTTACATCAATCAAGCACCATTACGGCTGCCAGAAGGCTGCTTGCTACAACGGGAAAACGAAATATCGATGAGCCGAAGCCCATTAAGTGTATTAACAAGTACTGGAGCTTACATCAGGAAGAATGGGAATGGCGGTCTCTGCCAATTCGGCTTGGCGATCACAGCTCCGTAACAGTCAGCCGAAGGCGAAAAGACGAAATTCAGCAATGTAAGGATTTATCTATAAAAATGTGCCACACTGTTGTTAGTGTAAAAATACAAATGTAAACACATAACGAATCACTCCTCTTGGATTGTTGCACTGTCTTCCAGATTGGCGGTTTCTCCACCTTCGTTCAGTTTTCCGCTTGCTTGTGCGAGGCTGATACGACCAACTGAAACGGAAGAGAAAATCCATTACTTTAATTAGCCATACTCGTCCGACCTTCCCAAAGTTTCTATTGCACAGCTCTCCCCTCCAGAAGGCTCCGTCCCCGGGGCCACAGTTTTTCCCCCTTCTATCGGCACCTCTAGCTCTAACTGTATTGGTGGCACTGGGCTTAGGTCTTTGGTCGGCGAAATCTCACTGGTTGGGTTGTTGCCCTGAGCTACGTGCTCGGAGGGCTCCAGCTTATGGAAATGAACAACGAATGATAGGTTATCACTATTCGGCGACGCGTTTCGAATGACACAGGTCGCATCTGACGCAACCCTTTTAACACGAAAGGGTCCTTTCCATCCACGAAAAGTTTATCTGGTGTCCCTCCGGTGGGTACTGATGTATGAAGCCACACGAAAGCTCCAGCTTGTATTGTGGCGCCGAACGCCTCTCTGTCATAATACTCTTTTTGCCGCCTCGGTGCTATCCGAAGATAGGCTCGAGCAAGGTCTTCACTGCTCCTTATTATGTCCCGCAGTTTGCTGACGTATTCCACTACCATAGTGTTTTGATTGCTGATTGTGGGTAATCGCAAATCTGACTGAAGTCGAATTTCCCCTCCTGTCCAAAGGAAGCTTGGAGCCTGGTTTGTTGACGCATGCACTGAACCGCGGTTCGCTGGCAAGCAGAAGTGTATTTTCGTGTCGCAATCAGTACCGTGATCGAAGAAGGCTTTGAGAAGGTTGATAAGTGTCCGATTAGTACGCTCATCTAATCCATTCCCCTGTGGGTGGTAGGAGGTAGTGCGTGTTTTGTCAATACCAAGAGACCTACAAAACTCCCGTATGAGACAGCTTTCGAAATTCGTACCCTTATCGGAGTGTAGTTGGCTCGGTGCACCCCACTGACAAATTCAGTGCTTAAGGATCGCCCCTGCAACGGTTTAAGCATCTCCGGAGCTCGGCGGTATCGCTTCGCACCATTTAGTAAAATAGTCGACGAGAACCAGTAAGTATTTATTTCCATGTTGCGTAAGTGGTAGAGGTCCGATTAAATCCATACCGACTGCTTCATTGGGAAACCCCGCTACCACGAGTAGTAACGAGGCACACGGTGCGGTTCTTGGATTCTTAGAGCGGCCACAACGTTCGCACGTCCTACAGAAATCCAATACTTCTCTTCGTTGGTAAGGCAACCAGAACCGGGTCCCTGTCACATGCTGTTAGTCGTTGACGCCAGAATGGCCCAGCTCAGTGTGCAATGTCGTAAGGACCTTTTGTACCATGGACCGAGGGACGATGACTTTCGTTGGATAATTGGGACCAAACTGGAAGACTGAAAATTTATCCACAATGCTCAAATGATCCCAGAGGCTCCTGAGGTGTTTGGTCCACAAACCACTCCCCACCATCTCTCGCTGACTAGGCTCTTCACTTCCTGCCTTCAACTTTGCGCAGATGAAGCTTGTGTTGCTATCTCCAGACGGGATTGAGCCCCACTGTTCAGCAGTATCCTCCTGTAGACGGATCTGTGCCACACAACCGACGGGGCAGGACTGACAATCTCCGTGGTTTCGAAATGGCCTCCTCGATAATGCGCCCGCATTTGAATGTCGACTATCCACACTGTGTTCAATCACGAAATCAAACTTCTGTAACTGTTCCTGCCACCACTTTGTCTGCCCCTGGGGGTCTTTGAGGTTTTTTAACCACAGAAGGGCCCGATGGTCTGTACGGGTTCGAAATCGTCAACCGATTAGGTACTGTCTAAACGTTTTTGCGAATTTGACCAGGGCTAGCATTTCTTTTCGTGTTGTACAGTAGTTTTCTCCCGTTTACGTAATGTTTTACTGCCGCAGGCGATGACGTACTCTAATCCATCTCGTCCGATCTGTGATAACACTCCTCCAATGGCCCCACCACTCGCGTCTGTGTCTAGAATAAACTCAATAGTTCCTTCAGCCAGATCGGGCAGTGTTAGCACGGGTGCAGGACAAAAAGCCGAAGGTAAATGTCCGAAGGACTGCTCACATCGCTCGTCCCAACTGAAGCCGTCGTCTTTGCGCAGAAGAGCTTTCAATGGTGCCGCCTGTTCTGCATAACCTTTGATGAAGCGACGGTAATACGAAGCCAGTTCTAGGAAACCCCTCAATTCCGTATTGTTGTTAGGAGTTGGCCAATTTAAGACGTGTTCGAATCTTCCTGGGTCAGTTCTTATTCCCTGGTCCGAAACAACGTGGCCCAAAAATTCACTTCCTTGGACAGAAGTCTGCACTTGGATGGCTTTAGCTTAAGTCCCGCATCTCTAATTCTTCCCAGAACTAGATACAAGTTTCTTAAGTGTTTCTCTTTCGTTCTCCCATGAATCAGTACGGCATCCATGTATACAGTGCATCTCTAAAATGCGATTCGTCAAACGATTGAATGTAGCAGGTGCATTAGTTAACCCAAAAGGCAGTCTGAAACTCATAAAGCCAGGTTGGAATCGCGAACGCCGACTTCTCCCGATCTTCAGATGCTAGTTCAACCTACCAATACCCAGACGCCAAGTCTAGGGCGCCAAAGTACTGGCTACCTCCTAGGGCGTCGAACAAGTCTTCCATGACAGGCAGTGAGAATGGATCCCTTTTGGTGACGGCATTAAGCTTCCTGTAGTCTAGACACAGACGACGTTTTCCATCCTTCTTTTTAACCAGCACCACTGGAGACGACCAAGGGGAGTATGATGGTTGAATAACGTCGTTCTTCAACATTTCCTCGATTATATGCTGCACCTCCGCTTGATAATGAAATGGTATCCGTCTGGGGGCTATTTTCATGGGTTTTGTGTCCCCCGTGTCAATTCAATGTTCAACTAAATCCGTCCGGCCCAATCTCTCGCCCAACCATAAGAAGGTGTCCGAAAACGTCTCAAGGAGGTTCAACAACGGTTTATTACTTTTTGCTGTGTCACTATCACATTCGGAGTGATGATCACTCTGACGTTCAACTTCTCCCCGTTTACCGCCGTTAAGAATATACATCACGAAACTGACTCAACGCTTCCGACTATTACCATCAGTTTTGCACTGGTTAGACTACACGCGGCTCCCATGTCAATCAGCCCACACAAAAAGGTTCCATTAACTTTCACTCGAACAGATAATGATTCAGCACAAATGGAATATATCGAAACGGCAGAAACGACGGACCTACCTTGTTTCTGAGTTTGTGGCCTCGTTCCGAACAAGGGCAGACCACTCTAGACTAGCTGTGAGTACGAGGTTCCGGGAGGGCTGTTGTGGGGACCAGTATACCAGCGGTTGGCGCTGAAGCCTTGAATCTTGTTATAAGACGGCCGACATGCTCCAGCATGCCTTCCTCGATACCAGCTTCGTCACCAGTTAGTGGGATTACGGCCTAGATGTTGAGTCCTCGGGTGTCATTCACGTAAAGCTCAGCACTCGTCTCCAGCTGGCACCCCCGCGACTGCCCGCTCCACGCGTTCCTCTGCTTCCCCTGCAGGCAATGCCTGTGCTAAATTTTCGAACTTCCCTCGTAACAGCGCCCGCTTCACAGCTGGGTTCGAGACGCCGTCAATTAACTGTCCTAACACCCGGCCTTCCCACTCCTCCTTGGCCTCATCAGGATGAGCCCGCTGACTCATCAGTTGCAGCACGCGACCAAAGGATCGTAGGTCTTCGTCCGGCCGCTGCTTCCCCCCCCAAACTCCTGCCGATATTGTGAAGGGTGCCCGGGGGAGTTCAAAAGTCTCCGGATCTGCTTGAAGACAGAATCCAAGTCACCGCTGTTAAAAACTTCCGCTTCATTGACGACATCATAGGCCTCTCCGTCCAGCAGCCCCACGATAACATTTTCTTGTGGCTCCTCAGCGAACCATGGAAGGTATCGCCGCACCTGGCTCTCCCACCGATTATAGTTTCCATTAAGGTGAAATTTCTCAAGCGCTCCCGGAGTAGGAACCTGCTGAGTTCTGATTATATGCACTCAGTCAACGCACGTGAAAGTTCGTGGACAGATGGACTCCAAAGCTGGTTCTTGGGTGGCGAGCGGGCTATGGCCTCTTCCCGATTATCAGATTCAGCTAGCATTTTCGGCATCCTTCATCCCGGGTCGCGGCACCAATTTTGAAACAGTCAGCCAAAGACGGAAAGACGAAATTCAGCAATGTAAGGGTTTATCTATAACAATGTGGCACACTGTTGTTAGTGTAAAAATACAAATGTAAACACATAACGAATCACTCCTCTTGGATTGTTGCACTGTCTTCCAGATTGGCGGTTTCTCCACCTTCGTTCAGTTTTCCGCTTGCTTGTGCGAGGCTGATACGACCAACTGAAACGGAAGAGAAAATCCATTACTTTAATTAGCCATACTCGTCCGACCTTCCCAAAGTTTCTATCACAGCTCCAACCACAGTAACCAAGGTCACCGAGACTAGCGGACTTTCTGAGATATGAGCCGAGTGAGAATGTACTCTGTAAAGTGGAAAAATCTCGTGTTGACCATGGTTGAAGCTCATCTTCGCCGTTATTAGCAATGAAATAATTTCCATGAGGTACAGAATCCGAAAATGACCGCTTTTACTCAAACGACAGATCTGTCGGCACGAGCCGTTGTAGCACCCAGCCCGTTCATAACATCAGTTTTTGATCGGTTTGTTAGGTAGCTATCTTACACGGATCAAACATGAATTAATACGGAGGAAATCGACGGTCGGAGTAACTTGCAATACTCAGTTGACGTAGTATTCAAATGTTTTGGTTTAATTCATCGAAATATCCTGAAAACCTCAGTATAGATCACTCTATTTTACTACCTCAAAATGGGTGAAGTATGGAAAATTATTCGCATCATCATAAATTAGGAGATTGAAGTGAGTGTCGTGATACGTAACTTGGGGTGTTGAAAAGAATTAATGAAGCATATATGCTTCATTAATACGTTATAATACGTGATATATCACGTATTTGAAACAAATCGCTAAAACCACTCGAAAGCCGGCCAGAAACCGCTCCGAAACCGATCGATTTTTGGCCCGTTTTGGATCGGTTTTCGGACGGTTCCTCAGTGGTTTGCGACCGATTTTCTTGACAGATTGTGAACGGTTTCCGAGCGGTTTGTGTCAGTCGTTTGAAGTACGTCATATGCCTCGTTGATTCATTTCACCAACCCAAATTAAGTAATAAGATGTTTTTCTCTATCTAATTATTTGTGATTTCCCGAATAATTGTCCTTATTCTATCCATTTCGAGGGAATAAAACAGAGTGATCTATACTGAGGTTTTTAGGACATTTCGATTAAATAGTGCAATACAATAAAATAAAACGCCAACCAAGCAATGCACGTTTCACCGATCGTCAATTTCCTTCGTATAAATTCAACGTTAATCTTGTAAGGTTGATTAGACCTTACATCGCGGTTTCCTTAGTAAACGCGTGCTTCGGTCCTTTGTACTGCGTGGACCATCTGCACGTTACTCTAATGCGCGGCACTGCACAAATATGTTAACCAGAACAGTATTCTCCACGACCCGTGAGAACGAGAAGGCGATTGGGAGAGATAGTGGTTAGCGTGTATTTGGGAGCGTGCGTGAGAGCGTGCGCAAGAGCAACGGTCAAATGGCCACCGCGCTTGGCAGTCAGCGTTCAGTTAAACAATAAACGTGGTAAAAGTATGAACGAAGATGGCAACCGCTACAGGGGCCTCCTCCTAGAAGTCCGACGGAGTTGGGCTTCGATCGTGATGGTAAGCCGGACTATTGGTTGTCCAGGAACTCCTCATAGCTTCTCCGTTATATTGTTGTTGACGTCGAACGACTGCTGATGAGTTTACCGGTGCCTGCACTCTCGAGGTCCGATGTGCGTGGGTCCAATTGTGTTTTGGCGCCCGCGGGTCTCATACGAATGCAAGCCGGAAAATGCCTCGTCAGGTCCATCCAAAAAGGCGTCCAGCTGCCGTTTCCAGTGCCAGGCTGACCAATCGTCCCGTTGTCCAGCGAGCGGTTGGCTCCTTGAACGTGCACGGGAGTCAGCCAGGCTACGGATGAAGCCAATGTGACTTGTTAGATCCGTCTGAGAGAGGGCAAGGTAAACTGGAACAAAATAGCGCCTGAGGGCGCCGGCGGATGTTGGACCGTAATAACAACACACGAACGATGTTCGGTGTTGTTGTAGTCGCTAGGAGACCAGAAGAAAATGAAACCATAACTACAGATTGTAATTTCACGGGTCTGTTTTTTTTTTGGTAAATCCATGGCGAAAAAAAAAATCACGACGAATTAGACACACAAAATATGTATGGACGAAAAAAAAATATTATTTGGTAAACCAACCGAAAAAAAAAATCAAGATAGGGAAACAATAAAACACACAAAAACGTACGCAGACGGGACCTTGAACGGTAGAAAACAAGGAAACTCACGTGACCTGAGGATCACGTCGGGCTCACCAATTGTAAGGTTGATTAGACCTTACATCGCGGTTTCCTTAGTAAACGCGTGCTTCGGTCCTTTGTACTGCGTGGACCATCTGCACGTTACTCTAATGCGCGGCACTGCACAAATATGTTAACCAGAACAGTATTCTCCACGACCCGTGAGAACGAGAAGGCGATTGGGAGAGATAGTGGTTAGCGTGTATTTGGGAGCGTGCGTGAGAGCGTGCGCAAGAGCAACGGTCAAATGGCCACCGCGCTTGGCAGTCAGCGTCCAGTTAAACAATAAACGTGGTAAAAGTATGAACGAAGATGGCAACCGCTACAATCTGTTTAAAATGGTTACTAAATGGACTGACCGAAACCCATGGAAAACCGATCGGCGTAATAGTAAAAATCAACCGAAAACCGGCCAACAACCAGCCAAAAAACCGATCGATCTCGAAGCAGTTCCGAACCGATTTTGCTACAAGGGTATCTGTTGTTGTTTCTGTAGACGAAGTAGGTTTTAGCGGCCCCTCTTACTGGGCTTTACACCAGGTCGTTGGACGAAGCGCAGTTACCCGAGGACTAGCTGACGGCCAAAGTTGTCCCGATACACAAAGAAGGGTTGAAGGAAGAGACACAAAAATATCGACCGGTTAGTCTGCTACCATTGTAGAAAAAAAGGTTCAAAACCACTCCATAACCGATAGGTTTTGAACGGTTAACGATCGGTTCTCACCATTACGCCGATCTGTTTTTGGTCGTCTTTTGGTCGGTTTATTTAGTACACCTATAGCACCCAGCCCGTTGGTAACATCAGTTTTTGATCGGTTTGTTAAGTAGCTATTTTACACGGATCAAACATCAATTGATACGAAGGAAATCGACGGTCGGAGTAACTTGCAATACGTAGTTGACGTTGTATTCAAATATATTGGTTTTATTCGTCGAAATGCCATGAAATACCTCGGTCACGATTGCTCTTATTTATTCCCTCGAAATGGGTAAAATAAGAAGAATAATCGGAACCTCCCAAGCTAGGAGGTAGAAGTGAGAATCGTAATACGTAACTTGGGAGAAGTGAAAGAAGGGAAGGAAGCATATCACGTAGCTCAAACAATTGGCACAAATCGCTCGAAAACCGTTCAGAAACTGTCAAGGAAACCGGTATGAAACCACTCAGAAACCGCTCGAAAACCGATCGGTTTCGGAGCGGTTTTTGCCAATCGTTTGAAGTACGTGACATATTTTGTTCATCTCTTCATTACGTATCAAGCTGTTTATTTCTATCACCTAATATGTGATTTTTCGAATAATTTTCCTTACTTCGCCCATTTTAAGGTAGTAAAATAGAGCGATCTATACTGAGGTTTTCAGGATATTTCGATGAACTAAACCAATACATTTGAATACAACGTCAACTGAGTATTGCAAGTTACTCCGACCGTCGATTTCCTCCGTATTAATTCATGTTTGATCCGTGTAAGATAGCTACCTAACAAACCGATCAAAAACTGATGTTATGAACGGGCTGGGTGCTACAAGGGCAGTCACGTGACTGAAAATGGGATAGTTCCCAACAGACAACACGAATTTGTCAAAAATAGGACTCCAATCTCTGCTGTTCAAAATTAGAGGCAGTAGGCACTCTCTCGTATGAGCTTCTTCACCCCAAAGTTGGGGCATGAACTTAGGCGTGGGTGTCCCGCCACCACTTCTTCAGAAATACGTCCAGGCGTCGCTTGAATGTTTAGTCATTTTTCGCTCCCACCACTTGTGCTGGCAATGCATTCCATAGACTCGTCACCTTCTTTGAGAGGCAGTATAACAGTGGCAGGCCAGTTGACTGCTATTTCATAAGCGCCCGCGAATGACCCCAGGTGTGTTTTCGAACCCGCAATGGAAGGTAAACCATTAACTCTGGCCCTCAATCTCCACAGAAAATCCGTCTGGTGTAGATGAGGTCTCTGAGAATTCTACAATATGCCTCTGAGAACAGTCCGGTGGCTTGGAGACGACCTGCATAACTGATCCCAAGTGATCCAACGACGATGCGAGTGGCAGCCCACTGTACTCGTTCTAGCTTCGCAACTTCCGTGGCCGTGCAGGGGAAAGTGGCAGGTCCACCATTCGCGAACGTATATGGGGAGCATACAGCACTTTGGAGAACGACATAGACAGTTGTCCAAAAGACCGGCGTATCGCTCCATACATACTCCTGTCAGAGGCACATGCCTTATCCGTGTTGACTTTGGTCTTCAGATTTGATGCAACCACTGTCCCAAGATCTTTCTCACAAACCGATGTGCGGATGGGCGTCCTGTGCAAGTTGTAGGAAGTGCCATTCTCCACCCTATCTACACTCATGTATGCACACTTTCCAACATTGATAGGGAGTTGCCAAGTTCCGGACCGGTGCTCCAGTGCGACCAAGTCATCCTGTAGAACCTGTCGATTAGCATCTGGCCGGATCATTCTCCAGATTTTTAGGTCATCTGCACAAGTGAGGCAAGGTGATTGGAAAACGGATGGCAGGTCGTTTATATACACCAAGAAAAGTTGTGACCCCATGACTGAACCCCGTGGGACTCCACTGGGAGGAACTGAAAAGCCGTGAAAGCGACTGCACAACTCTCGCCGCAAATGTTCTTTCGTTTATGAAGTCTCCGATCCAATAAAATAATGGAGCCTCAACAACAACGGGCCCTAGTTTCAACAACAGGCGTCCGTGCGGCACCTTATCGAATGCTTTGCTGAAATCGACAAAGACCGCGTTCGTGGTGTGCCCTGCAGCCTTGGCTTCTGATCAGTCTTCACGAGCAAGCAGCAGGTTGGATATAAACGAACGCTCCCTCCAAAATCCATGCTGCTGCGAGCAGAGTAGCAGGTTACTTCTAATGTGTTCACTGAGGGAAAGCGGCAGGTCCCGACGAATTTCCCCCAGTTCTTTTCAAACTGGGTGGAAATGTTTTGATAAAATCACTTACCGCTTTGCTCCGTGACATTTGGAACGCGGAGCATATTCCGTTAATAAGTAGTGAGACATTGATTGTTCCTATCTTCAAGAAGGGAATACGCAATGACTGTAGTAACCATCGTGGGATTAGCTTAATTCCGATAGTCACCAAAGTATTAGCCTCGATTCTACTGCACCGTCTTACACCCGCTCGCGAGAGGAATGCCCGCGAACAGCAGGCTGGATTCCGCCCAGGTCGAGGACGCATCGACCAGATTTTTACTCTTCGCCGACTACTTGAAACAAGTCACACGCACCGCCGACCGACAATAATGATTTTCTTAGACTTGAAAGGCGCTTTCGATTCAGTTGATCGAGCAGCGCTTTTCAGTACTCTTCATTGAAAAAGTATGCCCCAGAAGTTCGTGAACCTAATGAGATCATTGTATTCTCATACTTCTGGCCGCGTAAGGGTTTACGGTGAACTATCCGGTCGGTTCGAAACGACCAGTGGTGTTCGACAGGGATGTCCCATGTCTCCATTCCTTTTCAACTTCGTCATGGACGAAATAATGGAAAGTGCGCTGCAAAATCTTCAGGATGTAGGCGTCGAACTAGGAAATAGTGGAAAGCTGTGCGACCTAGATTACGCAGACGATGTTGTCTGCTTGCTCGAATCCACGGAACATGCTCAACGTGCACTAGATAGACTTGGGAGAGCTGTAGCTCCATTTGGCATGCGCTTTGCACCTTCAAATTGCAAATTGATGTTACAAAACTGGACGTCAACGATTCCGAGCTTGATGCTCGATGGGGAGGTGCTGTCAGTTGTCGACCACTTCACCTACCTCGGCAGCAGCGTGACGACAGATGGGAGCACTGTAGTAGAGGAGAGCACGCGTATATCCAAGGCTCGAGCGGCGTACGCTGGACTGAAGCACTTGTGGCGTCGATCTGATATTTCACTGAAGTTGAAAGGTCGTGTAAACTGTGCCGCAGTTCGTTCAGTTTTGTTGTATGGTTGCGAAACTTGGAGTCTGTGTGCTGATGATATTCGTTCTCTTGAGTTTTTCGACCACCGATGTTTACGTAGTATCTCTAAGATCGGGTGAATTAGTCGAGTAGGGAATTCTGAGGTCGGAAATCGAGTATTGGGTACTAATTCGGAGAATTTTTTGTCACAACGTATCCAACTTAGCAGACTTCGTTGGTTGGGGCACGTGTTACGTATGACAAACATACGTTTACTGTATCGCGTCCGTTCCTTCTAGGGAGTGGAAGAGACCACGTGGAGGTCAGCAGATGACTTGGCAACGAGGAATGAGGAAATGTACAGCAGACTTAGAAAAAGTAGGTGCTTCACGTCTTCGTGGTTGGGGTCCAAAAGATCCGTCTACCAGTTGGCTGGAGACACTGAAGTATATGGCAACGAACCGCCAACAGTGGCGATCGTGTTGTCACTTTCTATCGAATCAGAATGACTGATCGATGTGTGTGTTGTACAGTTAGACTGTATTCCGTGTGTTGGCTACTAGGGCATTCTTTCCTTTTCCCACCCATGTAGGTCCAGTCCCTGTCCATCTTGTATATTCATACTTTCTAATTCAGCGTGCAACATGGTGAGAAAGACAGTGGTCAGTTAGGCTTGTCCTACTGTTTAACGCTGTACGATGATGATGATGACTGAGGTGGAGAGCAACTAGACGTTCCAATGTCTTTCCAACCACGGATAGCAAGCAAACGGGATGATAGTTGTTGGCGGCTGCCTTTTAACCGACTTTGAACAAGGGGACAACGATGGCCTGTTTCCACTCCCTTGTTAGTAGTCCAGCCAAAACTGGCGAGTTAAAGAGTCTTGTGATTGGCGGGGCCAATATTTCAACCAGTTCTTTTAATACCGGGGAATGAATACCATCTGGCTCTTGAAACTGATGAGTTTTAACTGATCGTAGCGCATCAGCTACCTTTTTCAAAGAACTCTGGAAAAAGCGTGATAGGAGCGCTGCTTTGCACCGTAGGAAGTGGCATACTTTCTGGTGCATGCACAGATGCATAGAGTCTGGTCAAAATGTCCGCCTTGCCACCATCCGCCTCGACCAGTGAATGGTCCTCCATCAGTGCGGGGATACCAATTTTGGTCCTTGTTCTACATTTCATATATGCATATAAGCGTTTTAAAGCACACACGGAGTCAAGTGCAAGTTTCTCTTCAAGCGCACACCGTTTTAACCACTTCAGTTCGGAGCACTGGTTTCGAATGTCTCGATATTGCTAATATCCTGCCCCGGTTGCACAAAAGAGTTGCTATACTCAAATTCTGCGCCGGAGTAGGTTTCTGAGCTCCAAGTCAAGCCACAGGGGCTCCTTTGCATGTTGACGACGCCGGGATAGAGGCGCAAATGTTCGGCACAAATAAAGCACCCCATCTAGGATAGATTCCCAGGCTTGGTGAATGTCACACGGACCACTGGGATATCAAATAATAGATTCCGCAGCCTTGCGTACGTCATCAAACGGTACGCGCCAAATATCAGGTACACTATCTGCCCTGGGAACCGCTTGCACTCCTCGTCGCCAGCGTATAACCAGCACCAAATGGTCACTGCTTCCAAGAGGTGGCCTGATAAAGATCTCTTTAACATCAGAGCTTCTGGGAGATATGACCAAGTCCAAAATGGAGTTGTGATCCCCTTGAGCACGCGTCGGATGGGTCACATGATGGCACAGAGATAGGTCTTGGAGAGTCAGTACGAGTTCCAGGGTAAATACGTCGGCACCAGGGAGGCACTCTTGATTCACCCAATCAACCCTTGGGCAATTAAAGTTACCCAGGACGAGACAATGGCCATCCGCCGCCCATCTGCGTATGCCTGACAGTATGTTTCGTGAGTCCACAGCTGGAGTCCGGTAGATGACATCAACGGATTCATACCCACCTGTGGCCAGCTTTACACGACACCATAAGGATTCACCGTAGCCCTCCGAGTCTGAATCAGAATCTAGTTTCAGTGATGGTACGTCCGATCTGATGAACAAGATAACACCACCACCGTCTCTGATTTGGCTCCTGTCTGCATGGTATAGTGTATGGCCTTCGATGGCCACCTCCGAATCCAATACATTCGCCGTGAGCCACGTTCCTGTTAAAGCGACCAGCGCTGGGATATAGTGTGACACCCAGTACTCTAACTCATATCGTTTCCCCAGGAGACCCCGGACATTCGACATCATGATCTCAGCACGTCCAATCGTCTCCGCGGGCCGCACGCCAGCAACTACTGAGGGTTCGATGATGGGTGTAGTTGGCAAATGGCAGATAGAGGCTGTCACTTGATCTGCAGTCTTCTCCTCTGGACCCAAACATTCTTTATGTTGTGCTTGTCTAATTTTCTGTCTTTTCTGGACGATGTAGCGGCAAGATTAGGCAGGGGTGAACGAGTCGAGGTCTGCTACTTGAACTCCGTGAATCACCGAATTCTATCGTGAAAAATGGAAGCGTTGAGTATAGCGCCCTAGGTGCTAGAATGGGCTCGAGTATATCTCACGAACTTAGCGTACTACGTTAGGGCGGAAGGGAGCAAGTCCACGGGGGATACGACTACCAGTGGGGTTTCTCAGGGGTCAGTCTTAGGTCCTCTTGTTTTTTACCTACATCAACGACCTATTAGAGGGTATACAAAACATAAGCTATCTGTTTTCGAATGATCTAAAGCTGGTGAGTGAACCCGGAACCGCATCACTCCAAAAGGACTTTACGACTGGACCACTTGAGTGGCAACTGCCGCTCAACATAAGTATGTGTAGGCATCTCATCCAGGACATCGGCGGAGAATCAGTATACCTAGACCCACATAATTCACAAACAATCACGTAGGTTACAGTAATCACTGACTTTGGGGTCCAGATAAACGATCGCTACCAGCCATCTCCGCCGTGTCTGGCTGCCGAAGCTAACGGGTACCGAGCGCTCCACCAACTGTTGCGCACCGCAGCATCCAGAGAAGCTTCTGTATCGTTGGCGTTCTACATAACACTAGTTAGGCCACGCCTAGAATATTGTGTCCAAGCTTGGACCCCGGCTCTCGTGAGGGACACTGCTGTTCTTGAAAAAATGCACCGATACTTAACTAGGCCGCTACTGGTACTCAAAGACGAAACATACACAGAGGTTACTGGCGCTAAAGCTCTTCTCCATGAAGCATAGAAAACTCAGGGGGAACTTATAGAAGCCTTTGGGCGAATTCGAGGACTATCCATCCCAACGGAGCCGTTGTTGGTACTGGCACGGGACTCCGTACTCAGGGGACAGGAGTTTAAACTCGTCAAACCGAGAGTATTGAAAAACGTAAGTGGAAATTTCTTTGCGTGCCGCGTTGTCAACCCATGGAACGCACCGCCGGCTGAGGTGGTGTCTGCCACATCGGTGGCAGACTTTAAGGCAAGGTTGGACCTTTGCTGGCCTGATGTGTTCCCTGAGTGCATTTAAGTCTATATCATCCGGTGGCAATACTGGACGCAAACACAAAAGTCGCAGCCCGGTGGGATTCATTTGAACGTTCAATGGTGCAAGAATCTGGACTGCTTTATTGGCTCGAGCTTCAAGTCCTGTGACCTGACCTAACCTATTCAAGCAGCACACTCAAATTGGGCCCTTCTGATCCCGGATGAAAAATCGCTGAGCAGTTCCATTGAGAACCACGGCCAATGCTACCGGGACCCCGATTGGCTCGACCCATCGCCCAACGTTTTTCCGCAAATGGGTTACTCTTTTATACTTTTTACTTCCCCGACTCCCGTTTCGATCAATCTTCAATCTTCAGTCTTCTTGGCAGAAGGCAGATGGCAACATCCCATGTAAGCCTCTTTACATGGGCTCTGTAGGTTCACGCGCAGGAAGCGTTCCCCCACAATGCCTCCAGATGTGTGTTGAGACGCCGTTTGAACCGAGAGTCGTCCTTCGACGATCTCCTCCACCATTGATGCCGGTAAGGCGCTCCAGAGGTTGGTCGTCCTTCGCGAAAGACGATAAACTAGCGGCAGACCAGTTGACGGAAGCTTCAGCAGCGTTAGGGGACGGCCTCGCATCCGGTCGTCCATCCAGAGAGGAAAGTCCGCTTGCATTTCCGGACCCATGTTATCACGAACAATTTTCCTCAGACTGATTATATCGCCACGAACACATCGATACTGCTCAGGGAGGGCATCAAGAGACCTTAGACGATCCTCATAGCTGGTCCAACGTAAGCCACTGACGAGTCTCGTCGCAAAGCGTTGCACTTTCTCCAGTTTCACTATCTCGCCGATAGTGCAAGGGTAATTTGCAGCACATCCATATTCGAGTCTCGGACGAACACGAGAAGCACACAATAACTGGAAAGCTCCGGGACCCAGCAGACCAAATGATCGATGTGTGGCATCGAGAATAGCTCTGAAGAAGGCACAGACCTTATTCTTATGAGCTCGAGTCTTGAGGGGCGACGATAGCATAGCCCTAAGGTCTCGTTCGCACGACAATCCCGGTAGTACTTCGTTCCCGATGGGATACTCTGCCTCCGATACTCTTCTCCCGACGGGCATGTACGCGCATTTGGACACATTGACTGGTAGTGCCCAGACGTCAGACTAACGTACTAGCGCATCCAGATCCCCTTGTAGAACCTCTCTGTCCACATCTGATTTGACGACCCACCAAAGTTTGATGTCATCTGCGTAAACAAGGCAAGGTGCCTGGAAGACTAATGGCACGTCGTTATGTAGGCGAGAAACAGTGCCGGTCCAAGGACCGATCCCTGGGGGACCCTGCTTGTTTCAGCACGCCAACTTGACTTCGGCTGGGCAGCTCTGACTGACAACGTACCCTCTTTCAGAAAGTTTGCGATTCAGTCAAGTATCGGACTCTGAAGACCAAATGTCCTGAGTTTTTCCACCAGTCGGTCGTGGGGCACTTTATCAAAGGCCTTGCTGAAATCGACGAAAACCAGATCCGTGTTGTAGCCGCCCTCCATAGCCCCTGCCCATCGTTCTCGTGCCAACAGCAAGTTAGAGATACACGACCTCTTTGAACAGAAGCCATGCTGGGCGGGGCACAAATACTTGTGTGGATCGAGATGCTCCCGGATTCTCACCGACAAAAGCCGTTCTATCACCTAACCCAAAATGCAGGTTGGGCTCATCGGGCGATAGTTTGGGGCCAACTTCCGCGAGTCTCCTTCAAACAGTGAACAGATTATTACGGTCTCCCATTCGCCAGGCAAAGTACCCGTAGGTGGCGATAGATTAGACAGATCGGCCAAAGGTGATGCGAGTTCGTTGGCCAGTGCACGCAATACTGCCGGATGGATGCCATCTGGTCCGGGCGACTGATGCATTTTCAGTTTCTTTAGTACCGTGGTAACTTCATCTGGATAGAAGGGCCAAAGCATGAGGGAAACATCCGTATAAGGCAGTGACGGCGATGGTGTTGGCTCTGTCACGTACACAGGTGAGTAATGACGCGCAAGGACCTCTGCTTTTTGAAAGTCCGTTTCAGCAAATGTTTCCCGGTCGACTAAGGGTGGGATAACCGTGTTGACGCGGGTTATACGTCTCAAATATGCATAAAGCCGTTGGGTGCAGTGACGGAGTCTTTCGCCAGGATATTTTCAAAACAATTTCTCTTTTCCATTTTCATGGACGAACATATATTTAGAATGGCTCTGTACCACTTGTACCCATCTCCGGTATCCCGATATCGTTGCCAGGCACGGTTCATCCTGCGGAGATTACTACGTAGCTTACGATCAAACCATAGAGGACCTTTGCTATGCCTGCTAGAACGAATGGGAGGCGCAAACGTACGTATCAGTGCAATGACCCCTTCCCGCATAGTGGACCAGGAGGATTCTACACTAACCGGCGCTGCGGCAGTCCACACCACTGATGATGCTGATGCTTGCATTTCATCAAATTTTATTCGCTATTTGTTGAGTCCCGTATGAGGCTCACCAAAAAGAGAAACACCACGCCTCCAGTGGATTGAGAGGACGGAGTGATCGCTGGAACCGATTGGTGGGAGGTATCGAATTTCCTCAACGTCAGACTGTCTCAGGAATATCACAAGATCCAGGATGGACGACTGATAATTCCAATTTTATTCTAGGAACACCACTCTAATTTAAACTGTTTCAATACTGTAACAACAATAAATTTAAACGAAATTCATCACTAATGATGAATATAATGGATTTACTCAGAACATTAGCTTCTTGGAACACACAGCCCGTTTGTGACATCGGTTTTCGAACAGTTTTCGACCGGTTTGTTTGGTAACTATTTTACAGGGGTCCAAAGTGAGTTGATACAAGGGAAACCGACCACCGGAGTAATCTACACAGCCTAATGGGCATTTCATTCCAGTATATACATTTAGTTCAGCGAAATGCCCTGAAATACCAAGTTATGGATCGTTTTATTTCATACTCTCGAAGTGGGTATACCCATATCCCCAGTTTATAAACTGGGGATACTTATTAAAAAATCATAGTTTGGGAGGTAGAAGTGAGCATGAAAAATCGTAATTTGAGGAAAGTGACAGTAAGTATTGAAGCACATTATGTGTTTCGTACGGTTATCATAAACCACTTGGAAAACATTCGGAAACCGCTCAGAGACCACCCAGAAACCTCTTCAAAACCGATTAATGTAATATTACAAATCGCACGAAAACCGGCCAAAATCCGATCGGTCTCGGTGCGATTTTGCTACAAGGGAATTTTTAGCAATTTTACTTCAGCTTATCTTATATTAATATAAGATAAGCTGGGCTAGACTACATCTAGTAACTACTAAATGTGTATATTTGCAATAATTGAAAAATTCCATTGAGCCTATGCAGCTTTTTTCAATAACCAGAACAAAATTTTCTGCCCAGCTCTAGCTCATTTTGCCAAGATTGAGGCTGCAGTCAGTAAAATATTCCCAAATTAGTCCCAATTTAGTGCTTTATTATTACCGTTTGTAACACTCTGGGAACTAATCTAGGACCCTTTTGAAAAGACCGGAACAGAGCGGCTTACCTGTCTCTCAAATCTTTTGGCATTTTTAACGCATTTAACTGAGTTCTATTGCATCCAAAATCTAATAGCAATGGTCCTAAGCCTCACGCGATTGTTTATATTTCTGTATGCTCAACCGCAATGTGCATTAGAATTTCTCGAAAAACGATTACTTACGGACCCAACAGAATTCAAAATGTTATCGCACTTGTCTTAAAATTACCGTCAATAATTCGTACAATCTACTTTATGCGAGTTACCTGCACCTGAGAATATTACAGAACATCACTCACTGATAGCGTGGAATGAGACAGTAGTAATTGTAGAGAGGTGAAAAATATATTTTCGTTTTTATGTACAATAGCAAATTATTACAAAATGCCCCACTTGTTATTCTAATTCCGATTCACTGAACCATTGGGAAAGTTCCATTACCGGAAACGCAGATCAAGAATAAATGGTGTAAATGGTAATCAATTTAAATATTAACTATGTTCAATAGTTTGCTGTTGTCCGGTCAATGTATTAAACCACCACAGACATGTGGGATATGTTTTAGTGACTGTAATCAACTATGAAAATAGCAGGTATAACGTACCGGACTTGATATCTGAACTAGGACGTCTATTAAATTGTCAAATGATCCACATGACCGATTCAGTTTGTTTTTAAGCAAACAACGACCACTAATGCAACCAAATTCTTCTGTTGTCACATTTGTTTACTTTTGAAAACAAACTACGTCTGAAGACCAATATGGAAACAACGAACTCTCTTATCCATTACCAACGCCCAGACTTTTGAACTCATCAGAGTAGTTCTCCTTTCACTTTTACCTGCGCCAGAAAATCGGTTGTCATAATTTTTCGGAGGACTTCTATGGTGCAGTTGCCCACGGTTTCTCCATAGATTTTGCAGAAAAATTAACTGTATTCGGTCATTTCTAGACAGGTTAGACTTACGAGTAAATCTCAGTAATCGTCTTCAATTAGTCATTGGTTCAGATGCGTGAACTGCACTGAATCACTGATGGGAATAGCAGTAGTGAGGTTCTGAGCAGTTGCATTAAGCATATTCGTCAATCGTTTGACGTGTCTTGCACATTTCTGACTTCCTCCAGATCTGAAGTATGCAGTAAAAAGGGAGTTTATAAAAGTAACTTACCACAAATCTTCGCAGCGGAGCTGTTGTGCTTATGTTTTTTGCATAAATCTTGGTTTGTATTTCTTATGACAACCTGAGATAAGCTTTTAGTGAACAAGCAATCAATTTTTACCACGGAAAGTTTCCCTCCCAATCGATTGCTAGGGCTGATATCCATGGTGCTGGTTGGCGAACATAACTACGCAACTTCCTAATCTGGGCTATCAGAATATAACCTGATAGAATGTAGCATCATTCTGTCTGTGTAATGCATCTGTATCACAGCTTGCCGTGCCATGACAGCTGACATTGTCGGCTCCAGCTTTACAGAAATTATATTCAACAACAGCCCGAAACAAACCATTATTTCCAAATTCATGAGGCCATCCTTGTTTGTCTGCGTCCAACTTCTCGAAAAATTCCTATAGGTGATCTATCATTGACAAAAATCAAAATGCCGCTTGTATTTAATGTTCGACCTGACCACGTGCCCTTATCTTCGTCTTTGGATACACACCCGGACTGTGATAATTCTGCGACTTCCTCAGTGCTGAATATAACATTAATATTAACAATTTTAAGTATGATACACATAGAAGCCAGATAAAATATCTGGGGGATCGTGAGAGGGGAGCTTAATGGCAAAATCCGGGACATCTTTAGATGTGGAAATGCACTGACTTTCACTGGTGCCTATTCTGCCTACAAATATGACGCTAGACGTACCAGTTGAGTGTTCATTAGATTGTTTAATACGAGATATATTTATATGTTGTTCTGCGACAGCAACTAAACGGGCCAACATTCTGCGTCTCCAAACTGACGTCATAGAGTGTCCTCGGGCGTGAAAGTACCTAAATTTCACTCGACGTTTCATTTTAGGATGAAACATTCCTCGTCACCAACAATTAGGTGTGATATTTTAAATAATACGGGAAGAATAGTATAGACACAAAACAACCAAAGTTCAAAACAGTTTCTATAAAGGAAGATAATCATTTACAACACCAGAAATGACATTCCGAAATCAAGGAAAACATTCGAAATTTGAATTTGGTGATAAAATATCGAAGATGTTAGAATACTTCCCAGTCACGTACCCTCTGCTAGCTACATCGGCTATTCATATGAGAAATGCAACGGTACCCAAAGAATTAATAAAACAAAATGTGACCTTAGACTGTAAATCCGTGATTTCGAGTATTTTTAACAAACACCTGTTGATTGAACAGACTACTGTCTACTCTGAAAGTTAATCCGGGACTTCTCTCAACTGTTGTCTTTATTTTGACCGTTTAGAAGCATTACCAAGAGAAGACATGGCAGCTTCAGTTCACATAAACGAAAAAAGTATTTTCAAAGAGAAAAACTATATTTCCCTGATTCTAGCCGTTATAAAGCCAACGACATAAAATTCCGACCAAGGACGTAAGTTGAAAATTATCTCCCTTGTGCTGACTTGCCCATTACAGCCCAGCGTTTGCCAACACCAGTCCATTCTGGCCATTATGGCCCAGCGTTTTCCCATTTTGCCCAGCGTAGCGCTGGGCAGTGTACTACTTCAGAAGTTCATCATATTTATCGTTATTGGTGAATTCTGTTTACATTTATTGTTGGTAGGGTATTGGGTCAGCTTGAGTTGGCGTGGTAGCGCTAGAATAAAGTTGGAATTGTCAAACGGGAGTCGGGGGAGTAAAAAACAGAAACGGAGATCCCATTTTCAGAAAAAAAGTCCGGCAATGGGCTGACTTCGCCTGGGGCGACGGTAGCGTTGCCCATCAATTTCAAAGGAATCGCCCGTCATACGCCCATCCGGAGATGGTGCTAGGGCAAGCGTGGGCATTGCTCACAGTACCTTGGGCGGAAATGGATTATGTGAAATCCATAAGTACTAACACGTATTCCCTAAATTTGAGTAGAGATGTAGTAATATGACTCCCTTGGTGATCTTGGACAAGGATGACCAGAGTAATTCCCAAACAGCTTGTCTAGACGGACAAACTGTGGGTACTGTAGTAACGATGTTTTACCAGCGCTGCCGGGGCTCATATGGGCATGCCAACACTTCGAAAAAATCGCGCGGTTCTCAAATGAAACTCCCCATTGCTTTACTAAAATTAACTTATGCAAGTCTACCTATCCTGTCGTTTTACATCACTGTTCTGCTTATTATGTTCGAAAAAGACAATTTGTGATGAATGGATATATATTATGCGAACTTACAAACTGCGCTCACTAACAGCATCGTGGGCAATCCCCACGTTTTTCCACAGTAACTGAGGGCAATGTGCTGCTTGGGTTGGTAATGAGAACAATTTGTAAATTTGTGCACTATTTTGGTGTACAGTATAGGCATAGCATCATGTACGATTGTAAAGTTGCTTAAACCTTACCAGACCGTTTCTTTATTACACATGTTCGCTAGCCCTTCCTACCATGCCTTAACCACAAGTCTGTCGCCGATCCTCCGCCACCAAGACCACCATTGAAATGTTTCCCACAACCCATGGACAAAATACTATCTATGGAGAGTGATTATTGTATATTGCGACAGCGTGCGTGTAGTATGCACGCGCAACGGTCATATGGCCACCGCACTTGGCAGCAAGCGTTCAGTTAAACAATAATTGGATATACAAAAGAACGAAGTTGAATCTCGCCACGTAGACTTCTTTCGAAAAAAGCTCATTATAGGGGCTTGAAACGACAGGTGAGTTAATTTTAGCTAGGTAGCAGCTGTTATTTAAGCAAAACAAAGGAAGTTTTAGTCTGCATTGATTTTTCGCGTGTACGCGGAAAGAGTGTACTTTTTCCGAAGAGTTGGCACGCTCATATAGGTTCCGGTAGTGCTGCCCAAACTTCCTAGTGAAATCGCCTAGGCTTGGCAACAGTCTGCTCATATGGGGGTGCTGCTTGGGTATATGTCACTACATCTACAGCGGCGAGAATATTCTAGGTCTGTCCCCAGGTCTGAAACGTTCATAAAGATGGCCATCGTGATTGTGCCTTCCAGGTAGTGTAAATTTGCTTTGAAAAGGATCCACATTTATAGCAAAATGAACACACGACCGAAATCATGCACGCTGTTTGTGTTGGGCGGCTAAGCGTAAATGCAACGTGCCAACTGACTTCCTCCTATCCCAAAATCCACTGCATTAGACAGTAAGAAGCAGAACGTATAACACAGAAGAAATCGGGCGACGCATTCTAGGTAACATGAATAAGCGTGAAACAGAAGGTTTTGACGATAGAGAAAACTGCAGTTGAAATGTTTTCGATGCCGACTGTTTCATTCAAACATGATAATTGTTTTTGAAATAACCTCACGGTATGAATATTCAGTGGTTTAGAAAGAAGTAATATATGACTGAAATAACTTTGGTCCGACAGTGACTGACAGATCAGGATGATTGTTTTCCTCCCACAGATATAAAATTTACTGGAATTTTACCAACACGAAACCATGAAAAATGCCTCCCAAGAAGAAAATCGGTAATGGGATCGCGAAGAAAAGCAAAAATAACATAGTGAAGCTCACTCCAAACGAGATGATTTTGGATTATAGGCTGGGATTGACTAGATCGCATCTAATGGAGCTGGACTTTAGGAGAGCGAAGCTGATCGAGGAGATCAATGGAAAAGAAGTCAAAATGAACGATCTGGCTAAGCAAAATGAAAAGGAGTTGAGAGAAATATTAGACAAATGGAAGGTCTTCAACAAATCAGAGGAGAACGGTTTAACCAGTACGGAAGTTGTTGAGTATATGCGTACAAACTGGAAAATCAAGGATGAGGAACAACAACGCCTCCGCAGCATTGAGGAACAAATCAAGGAAACCCGAGCCAGCAGCGAAGATACACTTGAACAGATAGAACATTGGAAATACTTCGAAGCTAAAACGCTGCCTTCCAACAATGAATTTATAACCATACTACGGCAAGAAATCAATTCCATGAAGGATCGATATGATTCCTTTGTAGAAAACATAAGTCGAGCGTTCACTTCGAATAAATCAAAATACTTTGAGAAATTTGTCACTAAATTAGAAACGATACGGAAGGATTCGATCACTACAGCGATTCGCAAGCTGGAAAATCATCACTGGGAAATCGTTGAGCGAGAAGAGTGGTTTAGGAAGGAATTGATCATATTAAAAGAGAGAGAGGAAGAACTGACACAAAAAATCGCAGGATTTGAGAATGCGAATATTGCAATCTGCAACAACATAGCTCGTGCCCGTCTGAATCCTGTTCTGTGGCCGAACGAGATTCCTGAGAACTTCCCTAACGATCGGGATGAGTTGCATCATAGTCACGTATTGGATTTGGACTTACCAACTTACTTCAATCAATTAGAACTCGGTTTCGGAAAGTCATCAGTGGACGATGTGAGTATACCAGGTCCGGAAAAGGCAATTGTTACTGTGGCACTAAACAGAGATAAATACCAGGTATCCAAACCAGAGAGAAGTCCTATTGAGGTCAAAGAGGCGTTACTGACGCAAAATGTGGACTCACTTCTCAGTAACCTTACTGATTACAACCGATGGGATAAACTAATGGCTATCAGGACTGAAGAAGCCCAACTACTGTATGTTCAAGGTTTGTCTCCTCGCCCAATCTCACCTTCAATCGGTTAGCAGACTTACTGCAAATATCAAGAAAGTTTGAAACCATTTGTATAGACCGAAATCAGCGAAATAATAAATTAATTTATAAAAGACCAAGTTATTACCTTATAAACAAGGTTAAAATTCGGATGATAATCGTGTTGAGTCAATAAACGAAAGTAGGCTAGAGGTTACTATGACAGTCATATGCTTTGTAGGTTATACCTACTCGTTTTCTAGGGGCGTGCGTCACATGGAAAACTGTACAACCATAAGGGCCAACCGTAGCAGTGGAAATAAATTATTTTGATTTTAGTTGTTAATCATCAAGGGTCCCATTAATTATTTAGGTAAAAAAGGGCCCGTATCCAACTGGGCCACTGACCGCAGTATATAACCCCGTCATTCACTGTCAAAAACCACCCGGTGGGTCATTCTCGTCGACACCAATCCGTCTTACTCGATTGAAGTTCTCATACCTGACCGATCAGAGGAAAAATCAAAGTCGTCAGCTAAAGAAAACCATATAACTAAGATAAAACTAGAGATAGTGGGTGTTTGACCTCTTCCCGGTTGGAATGGCTGTGATACAAACTGGATGAATAGGCCGCATCCGGCTATGCAATTTTGATTGCAAAACATGACCGAGTAGTCTAAGCAAACATATAATTTGTCATAGTGGCATTCACTTCAAATTGCACTAGGATGTTGTTTGAATAACGAGCTAAGCCGTATTCTATGTGAGTACATTCATTTATTGAAGACGTTATATAAACCTTGACCAGAGATTCAGAAAATCACGCAAGAACATGGGTGACTTCATTGTTCACAAATGCGCAAATGACCAACATAAGCGCCCCGTGCGGCAATATTTCCTTATCGTCCCTTTTACACTTGGTGTAAACCCATGCATTCTCTTCTCCAAAGCAAAGCTTTTCCTTCGTGGGTATCAATCTTGAGCAAAACGGCGGCGTTCGACACCGCAGGCCTCAGTCACATACACCAGAAAAAGCAATCTAAACAACGGTTGACAGACTGCCACAACGAGAGTGGGTATGTTACGCCTGTGTCTGCGGAAGTCTTGTACACTTATTATACTTCACACTCACCTGTTTTCAATCTGTATGCCAAACAAAACGGCACAAGGGGGAAGAAGGGGTACATGGGGTCACATGCCATGATTCGTTTTGTTTCTGGGCGAATACTGCCAGGTTGCCCGGTGAACTTCTTAAGGGTCCACAACCAGAGCCTTTAGCCATCCAAAACTCAACCCGCATGGCAGCTGGACGAAGTGTGGGGTCCGTAACCCACTGGGGGCCGGTGACTGATTGCCCAGTTCACATGCCCTTCAGATAGGGCCAAACATCATGGGTGCTTAGTACACCCCTCCGCCACAGATGCCGATGAGCCACCCGTGGTTGGTTTGGAATCATGGTTTAGGCATCTCCCCTTAGCTATCGCCCAGTCAACCAACTCGGTGGAGAGTGCCAGGCATTCATTTCGTCCTATTACTTTAATGGGAACACCCCTGCCACGAGAAGGCAATGAGTAGGACTTTTTCAGCAGAGGCTGCTACAAACACACGGTCATTTGGGAGCATTTCGAGGGGCGTTGTGAACGAGCAGCCATCCTAGAGCCTGAGACACCCATCCGCGACGATATTGAGGCCTTGGGAGGCGGAAGTTTTGAGCAAAAAATAATTTTTCTTAAACAAATTAGTCGCCCTCAAGCACCAGTTGAAATAAATGTTCAGCCACATCGAAAGTCTTGTTTTGGTATTTGTTGTACAATTTGTATCAAAAATGATCCCTTACTATTATTAACTAATAAGATACGACAGTATGTCATCCTTGGTCATTTGTGTCGTATAACGGTATGCAGCAGTCGAAAGAAGCTTTCCGAAGTCTGAAACGGCGACTGAAGCCTCATAGTAAAACTCAGAACAGCGATATGTTCTTCAGTTTTCCTAAATTCGATTTAGTCTGTTCATACCTGATGTAAATGACTGACAGAAGCGCTATATTATTCAGTAATCTGTAGCTTATTCAAACAATTCTACGGCAGATCCTTACCGATCGGTATCACCGAGGCCAGAAAAAGATGATAATTTGCCAAATCAAAAATATGCCGCAAACAACAAAAAGTATTGATCATATTCACAGATTTGGTATCATCAGGGGGATAGTGATTAAGGGTCAGTCGGAGAACGTGGAAAATATTATTCAAATGTCATCACATAGTCCGAAATGAACAAATCAACTAGAACGCGGAGTTTTCAGCCTGTGAGCTTTGAGGCAAGCCGGGGTGCAAAAGTTGTATTCCATGTATGTGAATGGGACCTTGCCACTGATGTCACAAGCGCACTGAAAACAACGACTGGAAAACAAGGAGAGAAATAAAAAAAGAAAAATTACAAGCTTTGAAACAGTACGCTGAGTGTTCAAGGAGGCAGTTCGAGAAATACTATACATTTCAGTAGACACTGCCGACAACTTTGGTGGTTCTACGCAAAATTTCGTACCGGGACATTGTATGACACTTCACCGCCAGTCTTGGAGTCATAACTGGTCGCTTCATTGATTGTGTGTGGATCTACGCTCTTTCTAATGCGACCGTGGAATGAGAACGATCACAATTGATGAAAAACAAACTTATGCTTTGGTTTGCAATTTAACTTAATCATATCTAATGCATGAAGCAAGCAAACCGGGGAGGAGGAGGAGGATAAAAGAAACGGCGAATCAATTAAAGTGGGTTGATTTCCGTACGATTCAGTGGGAGTAATTAGTAGCGTGGAGTTTCCTCGACAAAACCAAGATGAAAAATGAGTACGGGTGACCAGGCTACCGATCACCAAGAGGAAGATAACTAAAAAAGCTACGGTTGATCTGATTTTGCATGTCTTCGATTTCAGCAAAATACCGGGTACATTGTAGGATGGTGGAAAATTGAGACGTAAGTGTTAAGCACACTCAGTTTTATCCTGTCCGAGTTTCAGAAATCGAGTGGAGATAACATTTATGGAAACTATCTATGCAGCGAAGAAAAACAGCGACACTATTGGACCGTGTGCTTATCAGAGATTAAACGAATTTGAAATCTGACCATATATGGGCATCAAGTTTCTGATAAGTTCGTCTAAATTTAGCACCATATGGTCTACTTTGGATGAAACGATGGGGAAATATTTCATTACTTTGTAGGCGGTTTACGGAATCTTTAAGATCACCTACCAGACTACTGTTGGCCAACAATACGGGAAATCAATATATAAGGGCGTAAAACTGTATCAATGGTCAAATAATATCGCTTTTGCGGCAGAACTGAGTTTTGAAATTACACACTCATGTCTGATTAGGTTGTCTCCCCAGTGAAATGGCGGACTAACTTGTTTATCGGTAATTTTTTCGGACTCTTGATGTTCCATGTCTTCGAATGAGTGCGGTGAATGGGATTTACCATACTATTAGGCGGGCCCAGTGGTCTTGGTCCTGGAACCTATCGGGTCGACTGTCTGTTTGCCCTGATCAAGCATATTGCATCGAACCAACAAATCGTTCTTGAACTATTGCTGTCATACTCAGGGGGGAATTTCTAGACCTCAGTGTACACTTGATCCAAATGTTTAAAGTTACCCACCTCCGTGGGACTCCAGTGTCACTCACGGATTTGTACTGCGTGCGATCTACTAAGTGCAATATGAGAGTCCTAAACCTCCTACAAAAGAACCTGGATAAGTGAATCACATGCAGCTAAAGTAACTGAGGAATACAACCACAAACGAGCAGTTAGACGCTACTGCTCGCAGAAATGACTAGCAAAAGCATACGGTGTTAACCTAAAACAAGGCTGAGAACGTGTTCAGAAATTGGTCGAACCAAACGAACGACCTCATTTGGTCAAATGGGCAGGCGGGCGAGGTAGTGGCAAACTGACTGCCTAACTATGGATGCAGAACGGTGGGGAACGAATCTAACAATGCCCGTAGTCAGTCACATGCATCTGAGGTACACTGACGCATGAGTGACTAGACCTACCTGAAAACCGTTGATGTGGTTCCATTGGTGGCTTGTGTGGCAAGCAGCCGGCGTTCAGCCATTAAGGCACGCTGAAATACGAAAGACAAGAATCGGCTGCATCGGGTCGGAATAATAACCAATAGGAGTAGAAGACACATTAGAAGCACTGGTATTGTTCGTCACTGAATGTGACAACTGATTAGTTCGAAGGGTAGAAGGATTTTATTGAACTCTAATCAAAATGTCTTGGAAAACAAGATTCTCAACAGCGGTGATTCAGTGCTACTCTACGAACCGTTTTGGACCGCGCCAGTACTTTGGTGTCAGGCAGGACTTGGCTGTAATTCGACTCCATACCACATTTGGTATATTGGGGCTTTATGTAAGGGATTATTCTCAGATCGGAATCTGGTTATATATATATATATATATATATATATATATATATATATATATATATATATATCAAAGTGACCGGCGGTGGCAAGGATTCGAACCACTGACTTCCAAGGTGGTACCTAAACGCTCCAAACCACTCGACCACCACCGGTCGATTGCATCCTCAACCTTCCGACCAGCACTTATACAACTCCCCAAGCAGAGAAACTTTTCGCCATTAAGGGTGAGCGTGAGAGTGGATCTCTGTCAACCTTGTAGCAGTATATTACACTTGAGGGTGAAAATTAGTCTATACAGCGAGAAGAAGAACGCGAGCCCCTTCATAACGTACTTTACCGCAGTATTGCCATCGTAAACCAACGGAGTGATTATGAAGTCTTTATATAAAAGCAAGAATAGAAATACATCAGAACTTTCTTTTACACTGCATAATCAAGGCACAGCGGATTTTTACGAACGTCGCGTCCGGCTGCTCAAAGGGGGAATAAGATTAGATGGAGTCCTCACATGGATGACAGGTATTGACCACTGAAAGTAATTTACCCCCTAAAAATTAATACTATTACAACCATTGTAAAAATACTCACAACAACAGAGGAAAGGCATTCGGAGAAAAATTTCAAAACGAACAGATAATGTTAAAGAAGATTCCGGTTTTCATTCGAGCCAGAAGAGATCACGGTGCGACTACTGTATTAAGCTAACCAGAATAACTTAGTCAGTTAACCATTTACCAATATTTTCCTCGGGTTGGGAAAAACACTGGGATTCACAGAATATGAAATGGCCATAAAATACCGAATGAAACAGGTGTATGGTTTCCATAGATTATCAGTGGTGAGCGGAATGTTTACGGAAAATGACGAATCCATCTATAACAACTGAAATAACGTACAACTCAGGTTTATTCACTTTTTTGAACCATGGTGACTGATCCCAGAGAGCTCATGATAAGATCTTTTCCTCTCATAACCGAGTTCGTTATCAATGTTACATAGGAAAAAAGAAAGCCGAAGCGCGATAAAACACCGAACAATGCACGTACTTTTTCCCGATCTGGGAGAGCAATAAATCGTGCTTTTTCCTCCGCCTCCTCCTTTTCTTTTTGAAGTTTGACTTTTTCGTTGGCTTTGCGTTCTTTTTGTCTCTGACGCTGTTTCCGTTGACGTTCCCGTTCTCGCTCGGTTTTCTGTAACTCTGCGGTCGGATCAATGGGGGCCGGGATCTGGACGAATAAGGGGAAGATAAAAGATAACTGACGAAACATACTCACTGGAATGCGATTCATACTACTCGCTTCTTATGCTCGATTGCTCCGGCAAATCAATAAATGTGAAACTGTGCGAAGCAAGATATGATCACCTAGAAAAAGCTTCAATTGTTTTGGCTTGGGAAAACATCAAATTTGTTCTACATGAGGTTAACTCGGGCAGCTGCCTCACGGTGCGCTTGTCGTTATTTGTTAGGATCTATAAATATGGTGGCTGCGAAAGGTTTTGTGACGGGCAAATGAAAAAAGGCGCACGATTTAGGTAAATGATAACCAAATGAGATCGTTGTTTGTACCTGTGACAAAACAATCGACGGTGAGATGATGGGGTGGGGAATGATACGTGAATAAACATCGGCCGGATCACTTAAGTTACAGAATTCACTAACCAGGTGCGACGTAAACTGGAACATCGACTAATTACAATCATCCACTGGCAACACTGTGTTATGGACATTAAGATTTACCCGTATAACACAACAAACGGTGCATCGTCTTTTCGATACATTCCGAATTCCGTTCGACCTTGACTTACCGCTTTTCATATTCACTCAGTGGATACAGCCAATGGAATTTGTGGTGGCATGTCCCGACAAATGGCGCCCACACGCGTTCCCCAACTACTTGATACTACTGCGCTTAGTGATATAGTACAGCTGTAAGTTGTCGGTCTTGTTGACCCCAGATAAGCCTGTTAAATCTGACAGGGTGTTGGTGTGCATACATTTATTCATGAACAGTCTGACTTGATACGAAGTGACAATGAGGTCGTATCTGTTCACGGTTCTGTGTTATGTCCCATGGGATCTCAAGTCAGTGGGTGACGAAATATTGCGAACTGCAGCTGAGAAGACCGGAAGCACGTACTCTCCGTGAACACTCAGTGCACTTGGTCCTATTTTTTTACGGGTAATCTGCTGAACTCCACGCGGTTTGCTTGCTCCATCCCCGCCGGCCGATCCAATGAAACAATAAATTATCCAAAGGTGAACAAAAAACACTCGGTGCACCGGCAGCTTGGTATCAATAACAATGCCCCACGCTAAATTCGTTACATTTTACTGTAAGCGATTTTCAGAAGCCTCTACTTGGGGCAAACTGTTTTTGCTATATTCCACAAGACGTGCTCGTCCGGACATCGACAAAACTAACCATGTATTACAAATATGCTTTTTTCAAAACCACTGTCCTGTCCACTTGAAGACAGTTACCATCAAAACGGAGGAGCAGTCATGTGATTTGCATGCCGTCGTGCACCTTATATCGTTTGGTCTCTTCGAAATAGCGGCATTCGTTAATCCACAACTGTCCGTAGTTCCGTTTTTAGCAATTAGCTACTTACCTAGTAGTATGTGCACCCCACCCCCGTGACAAAACAGATGATCCAACCCCTGCAGACTGCCTTCACGTTCTCCTCAGCTTCAGATGCCAATCCTCCAATACCGGTTCGTAGCAGTGTTGTCATCAGTCCTACAATTCCTCAGGTGGTATGCTTTGTCCGGTCCGTGATAAGCACCGATACCAGCCTCGTTTGTAGATGACAGCAGTGAAGAGTGAATAGCGAACACAGTACATACATGATAACTCGACTTTTATCGCACGTCAACACAAAATCGTGTGTGATCACTCCAGCGCTACTGAGAACCATGTGTTGTGTCGTTTCTTCATCACTCAATATGTTGCTGTCCACAGCCTCCATCTGAGTTGCATATGCTTGCACTTCGTCGCCCGGCACTTGCTCAGGTAGGGAGTCATTTCTTCTGCTTCTATTCTGCAAGGCTCCTTAGTTTTAAACTGGCTACACATGACTCGTAGTCTACCGATGCAATGGCAACTGCAGCAAATGATATGCCTTCGTTTCAACCATCATCCGGCTGACGTTCAGGGCAATCTCGGTTACAGTTTTCCACGTTTTCCGTGATACGGTTCAGTTTTCCGACATCCTCCACCTCATCAGTAGTGGTTGAAGTCTCCAACAGAAATATTTCCGGTATACTTCCCTCAATATCCTTCGGGTTTTCGGGCTGTCCGTATAAGACAGGTTTAACATTTCCACAGCAAAAAACACTCGATTTTTTACAACTGTTCGGCTTTCACTAATACGTCCTTTGGGTTCAAAATGTCCGGTCCATAATTTCCCTCCACAAGCTTGATCATCGTCCATGAATCTCCGACACGAGCCGTATTGACCACAGGCACGTCAAGCATGGCCAGTTCTCGAGCCACGTCCGCGAGCTGCAACACATTCAAGGAACGGCCGACACGGGCGACGCGCACCATCCAACGCAGGGGCTCCGGCAGACTATCCACAAACCGGTCAGCCCATGACGCCTCATCCAACGTCGGCAACGTACGATCCAATAGCGAACAGAGTGCGACGGCGTGCACCAGCCCCCACCTGGGCAGCCTTGAACCGCCGCATAGCGTCCTGAACACCGGCCGAGAGCCCCACAAGGTCGTCAAAATCCTTCGGGACGATCCGTATGTCCTCGTCTCCGAACGGCTCCGGCCATGGTAGATCCATCCCGGTCACGACACCAATTGTTATAGTCTACAAGACGTGCCTAGGTTTTAGGTTATTTATTGAAATTAGCCCGTTCGGACATTGACAAAACTACCCAATATATTACAAACATGTTTTTTTTCAAAACCACTGTCCTGTCCACTTGAAGACAGTCACCATCAGAACGGAGGGGCAGTCGTGTGATTTGCATGCCGTCGTGCACCTTATATCGTTTGGTCTCTTCGAAATAGCGGCATTCGTTAATCCACAACTGTCCGTAGTTCCGTTTTTAGCAATTAGCTACTTACCTAGTAGTATGTGCACCCCACCCCCGTGACAAAACAGATGATCCAACCCCTGCAGACTGCCTTCACGTTCTCCTCAGCTTCAGATGCCAATCCTCCAATACCGGTTCGTAGCAGTGTTGTCATCAGTCCTACAATTCCTCAGGTGGTATGCTTTGTCCGGTCCGTGATAAGCACCGATACCAGCCTCGTTTGTAGATGACAGCAGTGAAGAGTGAATAGCGAACACAGTACATACATGATAACTCGACTTTTATCGCACGTCAACACAAAATCGTGTGTGATCACTCCAGCGCTACTGAGAACCATGTGTTGTGTCGTTTCTTCATCACTCAATATGTTGCTGTCCACAGCCTCCATCTGAGTTGCATATGCTTGCACTTCGTCGCCCGGCACTTGCTCAGGTAGGGAGTCATTTCTTCTGCTTCTATTCTGCAAGGCTCCTTAGTTTTAAACTGGCTACACATGACTCGTAGTCTACCGATGCAATGGCAACTGCAGCAAATGATATGCCTTCGTTTCAACCATCATCCGGCTGACGTTCAGGGCAATCTCGGTTACAGTTTTCCACGTTTTCCGTGATACGGTTCAGTTTTCCGACATCCTCCACCTCATCAGTAGTGGTTGAAGTCTCCAACAGAAATATTTCCGGTATACTTCCCTCAATATCCTTCGGGTTTTCGGGCTGTCCGTATAAGACAGGTTTAACATTTCCACAGCAAAAAACACTCGATTTTTTACAACTGTTCGGCTTTCACTAATACGTCCTTTGGGTTCAAAATGTCCGGTCCATAATTTCCCTCCACAAGCTTGATCATCGTCCATGAATCTCCGACACGAGCCGTATTGACCACAGGCACGTCAAGCATGGCCAGTTCTCGAGCCACGTCCGCGAGCTGCAACACATTCAAGGAACGGCCGACACGGGCGACGCGCACCATCCAACGCAGGGGCTCCGGCAGACTATCCACAAACCGGTCAGCCCATGACGCCTCATCCAACGTCGGCAACGTACGATCCAATAGCGAACAGAGTGCGACGGCGTGCACCAGCCCCCACCTGGGCAGCCTTGAACCGCCGCATAGCGTCCTGAACACCGGCCGAGAGCCCCACAAGGTCGTCAAAATCCTTCGGGACGATCCGTATGTCCTCGTCTCCGAACGGCTCCGGCCATGGTAGATCCATCCCGGTCACGACACCAATTGTTATAGTCTACAAGACGTGCCTAGGTTTTAGGTTATTTATTGAAATTAGCCCGTTCGGACATTGACAAAACTACCCAATATATTACAAACATGTTTTTTTTCAAAACCACTGTCCTGTCCACTTGAAGACAGTCACCATCAGAACGGAGGGGCAGTCGTGTGATTTGCATGCCGTCGTGCACCTTATATCGTTTGGTCTCTTCGAAATAGCGGCATTCGTTAATCCACAACTGTCCGTAGTTCCGTTTTTAGCAATTAGCTACTTACCTAGTAGTATGTGCACCCCACCCCCGTGACAAAACAGATGATCCAACCCCTGCAGACTGCCTTCACGTTCTCCTCAGCTTCAGATGCCAATCCTCCAATACCGGTTCGTAGCAGTGTTGTCATCAGTCCTACAATTCCTCAGGTGGTATGCTTTGTCCGGTCCGTGATAAGCACCGATACCAGCCTCGTTTGTAGATGACAGCAGTGAAGAGTGAATAGCGAACACAGTACATACATGATAACTCGACTTTTATCGCACGTCAACACAAAATCGTGTGTGATCACTCCAGCGCTACTGAGAACCATGTGTTGTGTCGTTTCTTCATCACTCAATATGTTGCTGTCCACAGCCTCCATCTGAGTTGCATATGCTTGCACTTCGTCGCCCGGCACTTGCTCAGGTAGGGAGTCATTTCTTCTGCTTCTATTCTGCAAGGCTCCTTAGTTTTAAACTGGCTACACATGACTCGTAGTCTACCGATGCAATGGCAACTGCAGCAAATGATATGCCTTCGTTTCAACCATCATCCGGCTGACGTTCAGGGCAATCTCGGTTACAGTTTTCCACGTTTTCCGTGATACGGTTCAGTTTTCCGACATCCTCCACCTCATCAGTAGTGGTTGAAGTCTCCAACAGAAATATTTCCGGTATACTTCCCTCAATATCCTTCGGGTTTTCGGGCTGTCCGTATAAGACAGGTTTAACATTTCCACAGCAAAAAACACTCGATTTTTTACAACTGTTCGGCTTTCACTAATACGTCCTTTGGGTTCAAAATGTCCGGTCCATAATTTCCCTCCACAAGCTTGATCATCGTCCATGAATCTCCGACACGAGCCGTATTGACCACAGGCACGTCAAGCATGGCCAGTTCTCGAGCCACGTCCGCGAGCTGCAACACATTCAAGGAACGGCCGACACGGGCGACGCGCACCATCCAACGCAGGGGCTCCGGCAGACTATCCACAAACCGGTCAGCCCATGACGCCTCATCCAACGTCGGCAACGTACGATCCAATAGCGAACAGAGTGCGACGGCGTGCACCAGCCCCCACCTGGGCAGCCTTGAACCGCCGCATAGCGTCCTGAACACCGGCCGAGAGCCCCACAAGGTCGTCAAAATCCTTCGGGACGATCCGTATGTCCTCGTCTCCGAACGGCTCCGGCCATGGTAGATCCATCCCGGTCACGACACCAATTGTTATAGTCTACAAGACGTGCCTAGGTTTTAGGTTATTTATTGAAATTAGCCCGTTCGGACATTGACAAAACTACCCAATATATTACAAACATGTTTTTTTTCAAAACCACTGTCCTGTCCACTTGAAGACAGTCACCATCAGAACGGAGGGGCAGTCGTGTGATTTGCATGCCGTCGTGCACCTTATATCGTTTGGTCTCTTCGAAATAGCGGCATTCGTTAATCCACAACTGTCCGTAGTTCCGTTTTTAGCAATTAGCTACTTACCTAGTAGTATGTGCACCCCACCCCCGTGACAAAACAGATGATCCAACCCCTGCAGACTGCCTTCACGTTCTCCTCAGCTTCAGATGCCAATCCTCCAATACCGGTTCGTAGCAGTGTTGTCATCAGTCCTACAATTCCTCAGGTGGTATGCTTTGTCCGGTCCGTGATAAGCACCGATACCAGCCTCGTTTGTAGATGACAGCAGTGAAGAGTGAATAGCGAACACAGTACATACATGATAACTCGACTTTTATCGCACGTCAACACAAAATCGTGTGTGATCACTCCAGCGCTACTGAGAACCATGTGTTGTGTCGTTTCTTCATCACTCAATATGTTGCTGTCCACAGCCTCCATCTGAGTTGCATATGCTTGCACTTCGTCGCCCGGCACTTGCTCAGGTAGGGAGTCATTTCTTCTGCTTCTATTCTGCAAGGCTCCTTAGTTTTAAACTGGCTACACATGACTCGTAGTCTACCGATGCAATGGCAACTGCAGCAAATGATATGCCTTCGTTTCAACCATCATCCGGCTGACGTTCAGGGCAATCTCGGTTACAGTTTTCCACGTTTTCCGTGATACGGTTCAGTTTTCCGACATCCTCCACCTCATCAGTAGTGGTTGAAGTCTCCAACAGAAATATTTCCGGTATACTTCCCTCAATATCCTTCGGGTTTTCGGGCTGTCCGTATAAGACAGGTTTAACATTTCCACAGCAAAAAACACTCGATTTTTTACAACTGTTCGGCTTTCACTAATACGTCCTTTGGGTTCAAAATGTCCGGTCCATAATTTCCCTCCACAAGCTTGATCATCGTCCATGAATCTCCGACACGAGCCGTATTGACCACAGGCACGTCAAGCATGGCCAGTTCTCGAGCCACGTCCGCGAGCTGCAACACATTCAAGGAACGGCCGACACGGGCGACGCGCACCATCCAACGCAGGGGCTCCGGCAGACTATCCACAAACCGGTCAGCCCATGACGCCTCATCCAACGTCGGCAACGTACGATCCAATAGCGAACAGAGTGCGACGGCGTGCACCAGCCCCCACCTGGGCAGCCTTGAACCGCCGCATAGCGTCCTGAACACCGGCCGAGAGCCCCACAAGGTCGTCAAAATCCTTCGGGACGATCCGTATGTCCTCGTCTCCGAACGGCTCCGGCCATGGTAGATCCATCCCGGTCACGACACCAATTGTTATAGTCTACAAGACGTGCCTAGGTTTTAGGTTATTTATTGAAATTAGCCCGTTCGGACATTGACAAAACTACCCAATATATTACAAACATGTTTTTTTTCAAAACCACTGTCCTGTCCACTTGAAGACAGTCACCATCAGAACGGAGGGGCAGTCGTGTGATTTGCATGCCGTCGTGCACCTTATATCGTTTGGTCTCTTCGAAATAGCGGCATTCGTTAATCCACAACTGTCCGTAGTTCCGTTTTTAGCAATTAGCTACTTACCTAGTAGTATGTGCACCCCACCCCCGTGACAAAACAGATGATCCAACCCCTGCAGACTGCCTTCACGTTCTCCTCAGCTTCAGATGCCAATCCTCCAATACCGGTTCGTAGCAGTGTTGTCATCAGTCCTACAATTCCTCAGGTGGTATGCTTTGTCCGGTCCGTGATAAGCACCGATACCAGCCTCGTTTGTAGATGACAGCAGTGAAGAGTGAATAGCGAACACAGTACATACATGATAACTCGACTTTTATCGCACGTCAACACAAAATCGTGTGTGATCACTCCAGCGCTACTGAGAACCATGTGTTGTGTCGTTTCTTCATCACTCAATATGTTGCTGTCCACAGCCTCCATCTGAGTTGCATATGCTTGCACTTCGTCGCCCGGCACTTGCTCAGGTAGGGAGTCATTTCTTCTGCTTCTATTCTGCAAGGCTCCTTAGTTTTAAACTGGCTACACATGACTCGTAGTCTACCGATGCAATGGCAACTGCAGCAAATGATATGCCTTCGTTTCAACCATCATCCGGCTGACGTTCAGGGCAATCTCGGTTACAGTTTTCCACGTTTTCCGTGATACGGTTCAGTTTTCCGACATCCTCCACCTCATCAGTAGTGGTTGAAGTCTCCAACAGAAATATTTCCGGTATACTTCCCTCAATATCCTTCGGGTTTTCGGGCTGTCCGTATAAGACAGGTTTAACATTTCCACAGCAAAAAACACTCGATTTTTTACAACTGTTCGGCTTTCACTAATACGTCCTTTGGGTTCAAAATGTCCGGTCCATAATTTCCCTCCACAAGCTTGATCATCGTCCATGAATCTCCGACACGAGCCGTATTGACCACAGGCACGTCAAGCATGGCCAGTTCTCGAGCCACGTCCGCGAGCTGCAACACATTCAAGGAACGGCCGACACGGGCGACGCGCACCATCCAACGCAGGGGCTCCGGCAGACTATCCACAAACCGGTCAGCCCATGACGCCTCATCCAACGTCGGCAACGTACGATCCAATAGCGAACAGAGTGCGACGGCGTGCACCAGCCCCCACCTGGGCAGCCTTGAACCGCCGCATAGCGTCCTGAACACCGGCCGAGAGCCCCACAAGGTCGTCAAAATCCTTCGGGACGATCCGTATGTCCTCGTCTCCGAACGGCTCCGGCCATGGTAGATCCATCCCGGTCACGACACCAATTGTTATAGTCTACAAGACGTGCCTAGGTTTTAGGTTATTTATTGAAATTAGCCCGTTCGGACATTGACAAAACTACCCAATATATTACAAACATGTTTTTTTTCAAAACCACTGTCCTGTCCACTTGAAGACAGTCACCATCAGAACGGAGGGGCAGTCGTGTGATTTGCATGCCGTCGTGCACCTTATATCGTTTGGTCTCTTCGAAATAGCGGCATTCGTTAATCCACAACTGTCCGTAGTTCCGTTTTTAGCAATTAGCTACTTACCTAGTAGTATGTGCACCCCACCCCCGTGACAAAACAGATGATCCAACCCCTGCAGACTGCCTTCACGTTCTCCTCAGCTTCAGATGCCAATCCTCCAATACCGGTTCGTAGCAGTGTTGTCATCAGTCCTACAATTCCTCAGGTGGTATGCTTTGTCCGGTCCGTGATAAGCACCGATACCAGCCTCGTTTGTAGATGACAGCAGTGAAGAGTGAATAGCGAACACAGTACATACATGATAACTCGACTTTTATCGCACGTCAACACAAAATCGTGTGTGATCACTCCAGCGCTACTGAGAACCATGTGTTGTGTCGTTTCTTCATCACTCAATATGTTGCTGTCCACAGCCTCCATCTGAGTTGCATATGCTTGCACTTCGTCGCCCGGCACTTGCTCAGGTAGGGAGTCATTTCTTCTGCTTCTATTCTGCAAGGCTCCTTAGTTTTAAACTGGCTACACATGACTCGTAGTCTACCGATGCAATGGCAACTGCAGCAAATGATATGCCTTCGTTTCAACCATCATCCGGCTGACGTTCAGGGCAATCTCGGTTACAGTTTTCCACGTTTTCCGTGATACGGTTCAGTTTTCCGACATCCTCCACCTCATCAGTAGTGGTTGAAGTCTCCAACAGAAATATTTCCGGTATACTTCCCTCAATATCCTTCGGGTTTTCGGGCTGTCCGTATAAGACAGGTTTAACATTTCCACAGCAAAAAACACTCGATTTTTTACAACTGTTCGGCTTTCACTAATACGTCCTTTGGGTTCAAAATGTCCGGTCCATAATTTCCCTCCACAAGCTTGATCATCGTCCATGAATCTCCGACACGAGCCGTATTGACCACAGGCACGTCAAGCATGGCCAGTTCTCGAGCCACGTCCGCGAGCTGCAACACATTCAAGGAACGGCCGACACGGGCGACGCGCACCATCCAACGCAGGGGCTCCGGCAGACTATCCACAAACCGGTCAGCCCATGACGCCTCATCCAACGTCGGCAACGTACGATCCAATAGCGAACAGAGTGCGACGGCGTGCACCAGCCCCCACCTGGGCAGCCTTGAACCGCCGCATAGCGTCCTGAACACCGGCCGAGAGCCCCACAAGGTCGTCAAAATCCTTCGGGACGATCCGTATGTCCTCGTCTCCGAACGGCTCCGGCCATGGTAGATCCATCCCGGTCACGACACCAATTGTTATAGTCTACAAGACGTGCCTAGGTTTTAGGTTATTTATTGAAATTAGCCCGTTCGGACATTGACAAAACTACCCAATATATTACAAACATGTTTTTTTTTCAAAACCACTGTCCTGTCCACTTGAAGACAGTCACCATCAGAACGGAGGGGCAGTCGTGTGATTTGCATGCCGTCGTGCACCTTATATCGTTTGGTCTCTTCGAAATAGCGGCATTCGTTAATCCACAACTGTCCGTAGTCCCGTTTTCAGCAATTAGCTACTTGCATAGTAGTATATACACTCCACCACACTGTTAATAAGCCAGTCAGAATTTTTGCAACGATTGCTCACGAAGGATTGGGTGTGTACTGCAGTGAGGCCAGTCCTCATGTATGGCTCGAAGACAGGTCCGTTACGGGATAAGGATACGCGGACACAGTCACTGTTTGAGCACCGATGTCTTCGCAGTATTGCTCAAGTATGATGGGAACAACGTATCAACAATGCTGAGGTGAGGCACAGGGTGTTCGGAATCAGAGGTCAGTCTCTGAAGCAAACGCTCAGTCCAGACAAGTTAAGGTGGTTGAGACATGTAGTATGTATGCCCAACCATAAACTTCCTTCGTATGCATCTGTCTCAGAGGCAGGTAGGGGCTGCAGGATGGGCCGCGGTTGTCAGTTCTTGATATAGCAAAAAGATGAGAAAATCCTAACCGGCGGGCTTGGTCGTGTATGATTTGTTAGATCTCCGGGTCGGAGTTCGCGAGATCCACCAACCGGATGGTTAGTTACATGGCTGGATGCCGCGAATAGTGGAACAGTTGTATTCGAAGTCCATTTTGTCCGCATGATTTCCATTCACAGCTTTCTTTTCCGTTTGTTTGCTCGTTATACCTCTAATCGTTTCAATTTCGAGTCGACTTGGGAACCGAGACTCGAGCTCATAATTGCGGGGCTAATAGCTGAAATAAGTGAATTCTCACGACCGTACATCAAAACTGGCTGCTGTTAAAAAACCGTCGTTACTCCAATAGATTCACCAACTGAAAACGAAAACAAAGATCACAGTGGAGCAAACTAAACTGAGTTTGGCAAAAAGTTCGAGGATTCTCATCACGTTACTTACCGATATGTCCGGAGCAACTAGTGTATAATATTTTTAGGAAGCAGAGGCGGCGAGCTTGGGCTTACAATGATATTAATTCATTCCCTTCACTTATTAAACGGTAAAAATTCTATGCTTCCGGGACGGGCCCGTGGTCAATTGAAGGCTGTCGAACGAGTAAGTGATCAACGACAGCAAGATTCCCACTCGGATTAGAAAGGTCTAAAGTGTGCAATAATGACCGTGTGATCACTGCTAAAGTAGTTGACAGAAGACAGCAAGACACAAAATTTGAGTTTGCGAAGTTCTGTGCTCGATCACTGCCAATAGCATGTTCGCACGAACAGCATTTCTTGGACTTTGTACCATGTGATGATGAGAGAACAGCAGTTGATCGTGTAGGTTGTACAAGATTGAGAACGGAACTGCAAGACGGCTGTGCGCATTAGCCGTTGAAAGGTGCATTTGCGTGCAGATCTTTTTATATAATTTCCGTTACACACTTCACATTCTCTTCGAGTGTAAATGTTGATCATTTCGGGCGAATTTATGTAGGAAGGCAGCCAAAAAAGCCCGGACTATTTACATGTGACGTCACTGATTGTTCACAACCAATAACTGGCAAAAAATGATGCCCGAGGTGAGCGAGCATTTGTGATACGATCGTGATCAGGACAATTGTGCATTTTGCTATCCGTGGAATTGCAATCACTTAGTGAATAGCTAGCATGCCACGTCCGGTTGGTCAGATTTGACAGACAGAGGAAGAGAAAAGAAAAAAACTGCACGGTTAGATACAGAACGTGTATGTGTACCACAATGAGCATGAACTCTTTGGATCGAGGAATAGCATCGACAAGGATTTCCACATGCAAATACTGATGGATGCCGAATTTACCTGGGCCTTTTCGTAATCGTAAAGATCCGGATGGAAGAAACGGAATCGCCGAAAAACCGTACACAGCTGTTTCTTTCGCAGACTGACGGCCAAAATGTAGGGAGTTTTACCTTCCGTATCTCTGACAGGGAAAGTTTCCGAGACACGACAGCGATTGATTGACCGAGAATGTAGATTGTCGATACATGAAATACAGTCGGGAGGGATGGAAGGGATTGGGGAGCAGGAAAAAGCAAAGGAATTCCACAGCGACGAATGTTTCCTGTCTCATTTGATTACTGATATCTCAATGCAGATCGTAAACTGGGAGATTCTGAACGGAGCAAAGCGGTGAATTCTGATAACACAACAGCGAACAATATTGCTTAAATAATTTCATCACTAGGCTATCTCTTAGGTGCTTATGAAGGTTCCCAAATGATATATGCGAAATCAAAAGTATTATTCATTTAGTTGGTGGGTGGAATGAGTCCTACTATTACCGTTTTTAAAATAAATCACCGGAAAAGATTAGTACGAGGTGGGATCAGGTCACCATGTTCAAATCCGACTAAATCATCAAATCACGCGTGGAGTTGCATCCTGTTTGCGGCGTGACATCAACATTCAACAACACTCATACGCACCGTTTGAATGAAAAGTGTCAAACCGAGGTCATCGAAAAGAAGACTGTTAACTGCTGTTTTGTTCTCGATACTTGGACGGAAATTTCCATGAATCAAAAAAATGACAAACATGAATCATGGGGCTGTGGAATGTGAGACCAAAGATAAATTAAACTGCTGAGTATGCGAGAAAACTGCGATTTACAACTGTTCAAAATTAATACGGAATGTAACCATCACATATGAGCTCCTTATTACACAGAGAAACATAATTTTAAGATGTTGGGTCCGTAAAATGAGAGCTCTAAATAATGCTGTGGAACTTGGCTCAAATCAACTAGGCAAGTGATCAATGCTTTGATGCGAGTCCCGTTGTTAAGGCCCAATACAAGCCCCATACACGCAGGTCTGTACGATAATCTTCAATATATCAAACGGAACAGATGGTTCTCAAGGTTTATCAATGACACGCAGAAAGTCAACGTCAAGAACACAAGCACACCTCCAAACCGGTGACGTCACCTACGAGGACGACTAGAAGCCTGCAACCTTAGCGTCCATCTTGACGAACAAATTCACATAAATTTGTTAAACGCCAGTCACGAGGACACCATTCTCGAAACTTTCGTCAAAAGCGATGCCAGCTGAAACATCATTCTGTTGAAATCTACTTTTTCACTAATTAAAAACAGCAAATAATTCAACTACTTGTTATTGTTTTCTCCTCACATGATAGTCGAATGTCAACTATCAGTTCGTTTATGATCAATATCGTACGGAGATTTAAAACAAAATGTATTCCACTACTTTTGCGACAATATGGACCTGAAAGTGAGTGCGTCAAAACCGCGCGAGATTCAGAATGAATTGAAAACAGACCAATTCACCGTGTGATCACATCTAAATGTGTACCCGTGTCAATGATACCGTGTTTTCGGGAGGAATTCTAATTAGCTAACATTTCCAGTGCAGTGAGCAATCTGCCACAAAGTAGGTAAACAATCAATCCTGCATACATTCAGTTACTAACAAAACTTCGGCGAATCGCAATCTCCGCCGACAGCATTGTGTTGCCGACCATTAGCCATGGTCCTGAGGATTTTCACATGAACATAAAAACGAGAACAAGGAATGCTATAGATGAATTCATTAAAAAGGATGTGATCCACTTTCAGCCTATTAGAAGAATGATCGAGATGGAGACGGAATAAGAGAGATAAAGCTTCTAAATAAAGAAGCAAGAACGGACAGCGCAAGAAGAACAACTACTTGACGATTTGTTCTTCATTAAATTAAGCTTAGTGACCAAACAAGGCTCATCAAAAGCGGATAAATTTCAAGTCGGTAATATTGACACGTGATGTGAGAGTCACGCGAACCATTTACAAACCAGTCACTATCACCGTGGTAATTATTTTAGTTGCAATGCGACAAGCAGTGTGTTGTACACCACAACGCACTCACTTGAATGTAGGATCACAGCCACTTTGGAGCAGCAAACTGACCACTTCCGGTTCTTGTTGAAATTCGACAGCCACGTGCAGCAGTGTACGACCATCAGCGAGTGGGTAATTCATCAGAATAGAACAGTGTTCGACCGAAGGAGTTTGTGAACCAGGAGACCGGGTCAAACACGTTTCGACTGTGTGAAACGAACGAATGCGGAAAAATACATAGACAACATCTGGTTTCTTGATGGGTTACTAGATAATATTAAGGCCCAAGTCACAAAAATCGATCTGAATTGTCTCGAATACGAATGGCGATGTATTTAGACTAGAGCTATGAGAAAAGTCTTGATGAAACCGGTAGCTGGGTTGAAAACTGGGTGGACCATCTGTAACTCTGCAGTCAATGCATCGCATAACTTTTAGACAAAATGACGAGGGCGGCAAATGATGATCTGATTGTTGGAGCGCGCGTTTTGGGAGTTCAACGTAGAACTAGGAGTGTCAGGCGCACATCAAATGATGGTCGGAACCAAGGCAGCCGGTTTTGGACACTGTGTTCATTGGAAATAGCAGGATAAATGCCATTAAGTGATCAGACCGTAACATGGAAGGAAGGCATTAAAAACTGAACCAGTATACTTAGTCATTTAGGACGAGCTGGGCTTCTACATGGGGTCTACGAAATTCATCCAATCAGTGATTATAGGCAAGAAGAAATAACTATGCAAGATGACAAGTGAATTTCTTGTATTAAAACAACTTTCTCATCGAATTGATACTGCTATTTGTAGCTTGCTCCGTACTTTATCACACGAATGATCGCTTTGATTTCCTAGTAATGTTAATGCTGAGTAGTAACAATCAGAAGCGTCACAATCAGTGCATCTATGTTACCTAACTCACCGTGTGCTCCCCATATCATTCCCCCTAGATCAATATCATTATCATATCTGGAAACATAAATCAGCACAATGTGTTCCACAAGATTTCACTGTTTCTCTACAAGTGCGCACTGCAGCCAAGGTGATTGTTTTTAAATGGTAAGTTGAATGTTATCATAAAACTCAAGGTTAAGACACAAGATTATTCATTCAACAACTGCTACCAGACAATGGACCAGCTAAAAATTATAAATAAAAACTAACATCATTAAGCATAGTTACTGTTTGCCCCATTGTGGGTGTTGGGTTGATTGCTAGTGCCGGACCAGTGCACTTGGCCATTTAGGGCGTATTGAGCTCCAACAGTGGGTTACACGATCATGAGATCCATCGGATCAGCGATCAAATGTAGCAAAATATGACTAAGTGACATGAAATGGACACTTGTATGTACACAACTCAACAATCTAAATGATACTGTTATTTTAGTCTTCTCTCTATAATTCAATCCTAGTGATTGTTTTGATATTTGAGTTAGACTGCTGCTGAGAATCAGGAATCAGTAAACCACCGCAATCAATGAACTGTTAGTGGTTGTTGTAATGAAATAAGACCCACCAAATCTCTCATATTCAGATGAATGTGAATATACATGACTGAACCTCGAATGGGCTAGCGATAGATACTGCGCCAATGGATGACATACCACCGAGCGATTTCAACTTGAAATGTAACTTTACTCGGGTTTTCCATACAAATGCATGAATTGACCGACATGACAAGTGTGTTATCAACAGGCGTGTCCACATTGGTTGAATTACCATTAACGGTGTGATAGGAGTACATCGGTAACTTTCGGGGATCACTCCAAGGTAAAATAAGCCACTTTGAAGACAGATTAGCAAATTACAGTATCGGTCAGCATCATCTCGGGCGGACAATCCACTGCATTTTTCTACCGGATGCCAATGTCTCTAACCAACGACATTCCTTATCCCTTGGGCCTCAACCACGGCGGCGGGAAGCTCAAACCGAAGTTAATGCTGATGCTAGATTTTTCAAACCTTTACGCCAAGTTATGGCCTGACCATCGCGTCACTTCTCCCAGCCTTGTCCAGCACATGCGAACAGAACACGGAAAGGTAGACGATGGGCAGGCATTCATAAAACATGGCCGAGCCACTGGATGCGGTGTAGAGATTACTTCGTTAAGAGAGCGGCTCTCTGTGCCTAACACGACGGCGCATGTGTGACATCCGATTGTCCGTCGAGGGTAGAGCGTACCATCTGGCGGTAGATCCGCTTTTTTATACGGCTCAGAAACATGGCCACTAAGAGTAGGAGACAGATGAAGACTGTCGGTGTTTAAACAACGATTTATCCGTAGCATTGCCCGAATATGGTGGGAACATCGTATCAACAATGCTGATGTAAGGTGTTGGGAACCAGAGGTCAGTCTTTGGATTGAGTATTGAATCTAAACAGATTAAGGTGGCTGGGATATGTGGTGTAACACGCAGGGGCAATGCACTTCCGACGAGAGTAGCATGTGTGTGATCTGCAAGAGCACAAAAGGAAAAACTCCATGAACCGAGACCCAGTAAGTGTATCAGCGGCAATACCACTTACATTAAACGAACAACAAGATGGCGGCCTCCAACCTGGCCGTTACAGTGGTACACATGTCCACCGATAGAGTTCCTCGGCGTACGCTGTTCTCTGAGGCAGGTAGTGGTTAGAAGGTAGATTGAGGTGGTCAGTCCATGGCATGGCAAAAGGTATGAAAACCTTGACCACTGGATTTGGCCAAGAAAGACGTGTGAGACTTCTGGGTTGTAGTCCACGTAATCCGCCTACCAAATGGTTGGAAACATTGAGCGATAAAGCTAGGTGTCGCGGCCAGTCGCGCGGCTGCATCCGAACTCTTTCCTTGTCCTCTTGATTTCCGCTTGATACTTCGACTTTTTTGAAACTCTATCACTATGCTTCTATTCTTTTCGCCCTTCACTACTGAACGATGCTGGAAGGTAGCAACCGAAACCAGAGCACATAAGTGCGAAGCTAGTGGTTGTGTAAACTGATATGAAGCTGTATGCTAAAAATAGGGAGTTGTATACTCTAAATGACGGTGACAGCAACATGGCTTATCAACAGAACGGATTGGTGGTAGCGACGACTCCCACAATCGAAAAGATAATTACGATTAATTAAATACCGCTGAAATGTAACCTAGGTTGCTAATTGTGTCGTAACAAAAAGTCATACCCTGTCCGAATGTTGATCACAAGCGTTCGAGAGACAGGCAAACAAACGTTACACTTCATTAACTGCACACCCAAATTCCAGTGATCCGGATGATAGTACGGAGATGAAATAAAAAAACTTTGTTTGAGACGAAATACGTACCGGCGGTCGAACAGGCGCTGGACGGCGACTCATTCGCGTTAGATTGCGTGGATGTCGGCGGACAGATTTCCGGTAACAGGCTGCGCAAAACTACTTGGTCACCCGATGCAATGGCCACACGCACACGACGATGCCAGTTGTGATATAACGAGTATAATTCTGGCAGTAGAAAGCGCACAAGAGGCATGTGAAAATATTCAGAATAGCGACTATGTTTAAGTAAGTTACGTTTCTCTGATAGCTGTGCAATAGTCATTAGTATGTTGTCGAACAAAAACTAAGCAAATAAGACTTATTGTGAAGGGTTTTCATTCGCAGTGTCAATGCTCAGCCGTCAACGAAAGTTCATGAGAACCATCAGTAGAGTACATTTATCGAGTTCCGGCTGTTAAGCGTTGCCATGGATTTTAAATGATACAGATATTACATAACGAAACATTACTTAACAACAGGAATCTCCTACTATGGAGAATAGTCAAATAGGATTTGGTTTATTAAAAAAGTCAAAAGAAAAATAGGTAGATGAAAGGATAAAGTAAAAGGCTTCGTTACTTCAGAAACATATGCGGTAACGATAAAGAAGAACGAAAGAGATGGCGAAAAGTGGTCAGTGAAAGGATCACGACCATGAAATTTTCCCTGTAAACCGGGCAAACAACACAGAAATAAGCACAGAAAGAAGGAATCGATATGATAGATCTGTTCATATTATTGTATCACAAAGCTGAACGTCCAGTTCAGGTTTTTGCCATCATATTTTGACGACCTTGCCACAGATTGAAGTGATTTAAATGATCCAAAATCCACGGCCTCTGTGAGATTCAGTACCTGTGTGCGTAATGAAAATGCGCTGCAGAGTTAACCGCGAACCGATCAATCAAACACGTGACAATCTAATGAGTCCAAAGTACCTGCCCCGTACATGCCGCTTTTCTTGGATCATAAAATACATGTTATTTCACAAACCATCCCCGAATTACTCTGTTTTCAGACGTAAGTAAAATGTTACTCCAGTCGTGTATATCAACAATAAACCAATCAAAACGAGACGCCAATTGTTTTGTCAAAAACGATCCAAAGTGTGCGTACAATTACATGCGTGCATACATACATTAGGGAAACATTTACCATCTATTTGCTCCTGTAAGCTTTTTTCATTTGTCGGCTGCAATTTCTCAGATCCCAGTTCTGGTCGCGTGGTGGTGTTCGTGCTGGACAAACGTGCCCCGGCCTTGTCCAAGGCGAGAGTTGCTGAGTCATTCCCCCCGTCATTCAATTTCAGATTTGGTTTTTCATCATCCCCTTCTTCTTCCGGTTCCGTTTCTGTGTCATCTTCCGTTGTCGTCATCGTGATATCAGACTCGGAAACTGAGAGACTAGAATTCGTGAGTTTTTCCGGCTTTGGATCAAGTAAACTGAGAGGACCTGAAACGCAAAAACAGAAGATACGCTGGTAAGGTGGTGGAATTACTGTCTGGGATTTTTAGCGGGCTTTTTATGTGAGAATAACACACCTGTTGTAATCGACAGAACAATCAAACTTGAGGCACCAACTCAGAATCGATCTGACTTCCCTAACACCACTCCAATTTATGTTTCCCATTACCGTTTTGCGCCACACTTGTTCATCAGCTGAACCACACACCGGACATTGACCTTAAGTGACCGCTGACTGGTGCGTGCGTTGATTCGTTTTATGATCCTTGACCCACAGTCCCCGTAGACATTTCGTTGACTTGACCGCTTGAACCTCAAGCGAACCTGAATTTGCTCACATTTGGCTGACTCTGATTCACGGAGCGGTTACCGTTGAGGTTTGTACAGTTTTTGTCATATTCATGATTGTTTCATAAAGAACCGTATTGGAAAACCACAATTGGACGCTTGGCGTTTTTTGGATTGTATTACGCGTATCTCAACGACTGCTAGGAGTCCGTTACACCTTTGAAGTCTCATATTTATCTCAATCAGACGGCGGCGGACATTCGCCACCTGCACGTGGAACCACTATGTACAGCACAAGCAGTGCGTTCTCCACTCTAATGGAATACCTTGATTCGAATAAATTGAGTTATCGGACTAGAAACTGCACCACATTCCCTCAACCAGTTTGGCTGACACTTCTCGATGAAATTGGACAAATTACTCATGGTTCCATAAATACAAGCGGTACCACCGGTGCATTTGAACTAACGAACGATCACCGAAGAGGAAAACGAACGCAATTTACCTTTGTACTTACCTTCGATCGTGGGGAGAGTTGACAACTGACATCAGACGCTGGCTTCAGATGCTGCGCCACCTTTACAGGGTTTGCCGACTTTGAGTATTTCTCTTTTTTCTCAAACTTTTTGTTACACTCTTTCTAAGTAGCCGTTTTTCGACGAGAACTTGTGGGTTTAAAAGACGCAAAGTGACAAGAACAGAACTGCCTCTATGGTACCTCGTATCACACGAATCAAGTAAAAAATGTAAAGATTTGCCAGCAGTCAAAATGTTCGCAAGAAGTAGTGTCATCAGAACACTACAGATCCCTCCATCAAAGGTCGATGATATGAGAAAAAAACACAGGATAGGGGAACCGGTTGCTATTCTGTCTACACAAAGTCATTGCAACGGGGCTCACATTCAGCTCTGTGCCTTCTTGTTGTTGTGAACAACGCTGATCCTTCACGTCTATACAGAAGATAGATATGTGTTTACTACTTCACATCTAAATTCAGACAATGAACTGACTTTAATTTACTGCATTTGACTTCGTCTCGCCCATTTTATGGTTAGTTTCTGGGAGCTCGACAGTCCTTTGTGAAATGATCAAAACTGGCCTTGATTTTGCAAGGTTTTAATGTGTTTTTGGTGCCTCCCCATTGCAACAAGCAACGAACAACCTACATTGTCTTAATTTGACAATGTATTCTGACTAATTGCCTTATAAACAGTGTTTTACAATGGCTATTGTCTATATCGATTTGTTAGAAAATCGATGCGATTTCTATGGCATCCCCGTGGGTTAATACAGTCTGACACTTCATACATTGTTACTGTCGTCTTTAATATTGCATTTCCTCTTATCTTAATTTACTGTTCCCTCTCCCTCCCTCTCTCTCTCTCCACAATTCTATTCGGTCTGACTGAGAATAACCGTCGAAAAACTAGGCCAAGGTTCCCTTATTATCAAACGCACTGAAGTACGTGCGAATTATGTCAGCGAGATTCCCACAGGCCTCATTTAGTGTACCATGCGCTTGGATCAATATGCATGTGTTATGAATTTATTTACTGATAACACAGTAGCGAGTACGAAGATCTAAACCACGACTTCAACCAGCAATCGAATTCTGTTGTCCATTAGTACCAACGTCCTATGTTGTCACAGATTTACCGCCTGCATCTCCCACAACATATCCCCTCAAGCTGTTTGCAGAGAATGGTCAAGTCTCAAGTGCAACAAATACCTTGGACCTGATAACCTTCCTCCAGTTGTACCTAAGCAGTGTGCACAAATACCCACGCCAGCCATGACACAATTATTTAATCAATGCTTGTATTGCAAGAAGATTCCTGATCGTTGGAGACCAGCTTCCGTCACACCTGTGCCCAAGAAAGGAACGGCAAAATTCCGTCTAACTGTATGTACCTTCGTCACATTAAAGATATCTGAGAAGTTATTTCTCCAGGGACTGTTCAGTGACTTGACAATACAGGACATAAACCAGTTCGCCTACCGCCACTCCTGCTCTGCTTTGGATGATATTGCTTCTTTGTGTCATATTGTCTTGTCGTTGCTGGACAGGGAATCAAAGGCTGTGCGACCTGCTTCCTAGATTATAGTGATATATTTACCAGTGTTGATAGACAAAAAATCCTCGGCATACTCCCAATAAACGGAGTACAACCCCCACTCACTGGACTGTTGTCCGATGACTTTTTCAATCGGCAACAGTCTACAAGATACGGGGACAGAACCTCTTCCATCTCTGTATTAAACCAAGGCGTACTACAGGGCGCAATCCTCTCCTCTTTCCTATTCTCCACCTACACGTCCTCTATGCCTGTCAGTGACTGTTCCTTCATTATAAAGTATTCAGATGTTGCGGTTGGGTTTTTTTATTACATGTTTGCGCATGAGTGCACCGGAAGGGGCATTTACTCCATAGCCACGAAGACCCACTGCACTACTGGAGATAACCGGTAACCAGACCCTGAGACTTGGAGTGGAGAAGAACCACATTAGATCCCAATAGGGTTACCTCATCCTGATGCAACAGCTACACCTGAGCTTCAATCTGGTCTCTTAGATATGGGCCATTGGTCCAAAGCATATAGCCTAACCTCAAATCCCCGTAAATGCTGAGATGTTATTTTTTCTCTTCTCAAAGGCTCTAAGTCTGTGAACTTTCTGGAATCCTGTCCAGACGTTCACATAGGAAATATCTCCGTTTGTCGTCAACTCTTGATCAAACACCTTGAGATTGCAATCACCCACAAACTTTGTTAGACTGAACAAATTGCCTGCGTTTCCACAAAAAAGAGAAGATTAACCTACTACGTTTGCGTCTGAAAGCATTGTCTGTACCACTCTACATCAATCAATGTTCTGTCCGTGAATGCATATTAATTCCTTGGTTGTATTCTTCTCCCGTCTTCTTCCCCGGACTACTTACTAAGGATTTCACCACAATAAGAAGGCCTCTCGAACACTTATCTTATACAAGTGGTATACCTCGTAAAGATTTCACAAACTCCATCACATCCCAACATCACAACATGCGCAAAAGATTCGCCGGCAGGATTCTGAATGATTCACTTTACCCGTTTCACAGGGATCTCAGCATGTGTACTTCCTCCTCTCCCACTCGTAATAATTATAAAATTTATGCACGCAATACTGCCTATCGGTCATCCGTTGTCCCTTACCTTGCTCGATTGCAATGTAACCCAACAAACGTCGACGCTAACCTTAGAAAACGTTTATTGTCCTAGCTACTAAATCACCCCTTACCATCGCATTTTTGTTGTTGTAACTACTGCTTTCTTTTTCGTGTGACTGCTGTGAGTATAGCTATGTACTGCTGAATATTCACTCACACTTGACTTGACTTAGACACATTTCGGCGTCACAGTCCAGCCTACTGGGATGGCCTTCGCGATTTCCTGGCTCCGTGCCCTTGGAATAATTGCTGTTTTACTTCGGACGTTTCCGCTTCCGTTTCCAGCTTCACTGACATTATTCTTCAAGCTATGCAACTTTTTAGTCCTCACTTTTCCAAACCCGGCAAACCCAAATCCCTTGAGGATTTTGCTTCCTGGTTTGCCTCCAACTCTATCTTACCCTCTTATCCTACTACGCCGGTTCCTCCTCTCTTATCTGTCTCCCATTTTCCACCTCATTACCACTAGGGAGAACCACTAAGCGCTGCGTTCTCTGGACGTATGCAGACCACCCGGTCCGTACGGTATGCCACCCATCGTCCCTGAAATGTGCGCCCCTGAAGTGACCCTCTCTTACGTCGTCTTTCGTGTCTCTCTCTTCAGCTTCCTACTTTTCTGATGCCCTGGAAACACGCCGTGATTTCTCCTATTCCCGAATACGGTGAGTGTTCTGACCCGAATGACTATGTCCTACTTTTTCTCACACTTATTATTTCGAAAGTACTCGAAAATATCATCTTCTACCGACTGCGTACGCTTCTCGAACTCGAAGGACTATTGAGTGATCGCAAATGCGAATTCCGACTTCGCCGTCCCACCGGTGATATCCTGGTTCTCGTCTCACACTCCTGGTCGGCTACACTCGACAACCAAGGAGAAACAAAAATGGCACCGCTAGACATCTCTAAGGACTTTGACCGAGTTTGGCGCAAAGGTATTCGGGCCATACTGAGCACATTCGGGTTCTCTTCCGCTCTCGTATCGTGTACATCGAGTTTCCTTAGTAAGCGAACCATATCCGTCTTAGTTGATGGGGTTCTGTCCCAGCCATTTCCTGTGAATGCTGGTATTCCCCAAGGTTCAGTACTTGCGTCCACCTTATTTCTTTTATTTATTAATGATCTATTATTCATTACTTCCAACCCAATCCATTCCTTCGCCGATGACGCCATCCTTCATTCTTCCCTTTTATACCGCGCTCCTTGCCATGCCAACGCCATTTATTTATTAGTTCCAAAACCACTATTCTCTCAATTTCATTGGAACACCACTCATTCTCTCCACACTTCTCCTATAAACCAACTGTACTACATTCCACAGATTCTATCTCTTTTTTGGCTTATTTATAACTTTTTTTATGGTGGTCGCGTCTCATATCTCAGCTCGCTTCTCGTGCTGCGTTCAATGTTGGTTTTATATTTCGTGCCAGACGCTTCTTCACACCAGCCCATTTTATTCTGCTGTACAAAGCTCAAATCCGCCCCGCATTTGAATGCTGCAGTCACGTGTGGGATGAAGGTTCGCCTACCTCTCTTTCTCTTCTTGATTGGGTTCAACGAAAGGCCATCCGGTTGATCAACGACCCCTCTTTAACCTCGAATCTGCAGTCACTAGTCTATCGACAGGCGGGTGCTTCGTTTTCTTTCTTCCACCGGTACCATTTCGAATTTTGTCCTCACGAGCTTGCTTCGCAGTTCCTCTTCTCAAAACGTTTTCCCGATAATCACTCACCCAGGTAGTTAATCATCCCTATCACTTATATCTTTCAATCTTCTTTTTCCCCCGGACCGTTAAGCTATGGAATTGTCTCCCTCTTTCTCTCTTCCAACCCACTTCCAACCTCTCTCTTCAAAAGCAGGATCAATAAACTGGTTCTTAAGTGAATGTTTCCCCACAACTCACTTTTACACTGTCATTTCGTTATGGGAATTATCCCTTATTCTAAAATCCACTTTACGTGTAGTAAAAAACGCTCAAGAAACGTTCTTTCACAATGCCTCCAAATGTACGTCAAAACGTCGTTTGAACCGAGTGTTGTCCTTCTCTCCCACCACTGCCGCCGGTAAGGCGTTTCAGAGATTAGTCACCTTCCGTGAAAGACGGTAAACCAGTGGCAAACCAGTCGACGGAAGCTTCCGCAGCGTTAGGGAATGACGTCGCATCCGGCTCTTCATCCGAAGAGGAAAATCCGCTTGTAATTCCGGACCCATGTTACCACGAACGACCTTTTTCGGACTGATTTTGTCACCACGAATTCGCCGGCGGTACTCGAGGAAATGCTGAAGAAACCTCAGACGATCTGCACGGTTTGTTCCCTGTAAGCCACTGATGAGTCTCATCGCGAAGCGTTGCATCTACTCCATTTCCACGGTCTTGCCGACAGTGCAGGGATAGGTTGCAACACATCCGTATTCAAGTCTCGGACTAACACGGGAGGCATACCATAATTGGAAAGCCTCGGGATTCAACGGACCAAATGAGCGGTGTATGGCACCGAGAATAGTTCAGGAAGAAGCACACACCTTACCCTCGTGAACTCCAGTCTTCAGGGACGACGAGAGCATAACCCCAAGATTTCGTTAACATGACCATCCCGGGAGTACTTCATTTCCGATGCGACACATTGCATCCGAGATCCTCCTCCTGATGGACACACGTACATTTGGGCACATTGATTGGTAGAGCCCAGACATCAGACCATTGTAGTAATGTATCTGAATTCCTTTGCAAAACTTTTCTATTCACATACGACTCCATGACACAACACAGTTTCATGCCACCTACATAAACAAGGCAAGGTGACTGGAAGACTAATGGCAAGTCGTTGATGTAGGCCAGAAACAACAGCGGTCCAAGAACCGATTCCTTAGGAATTCCACTTATTGCAGCATACCAATTCGACTTCAACTGAGTAACTCTGACTGAAAATGTTCTCTCTTTCAGGAAATGCACAATCCACTCAAGTACCGGACCCTGGAAACCAAATGTCCAGGAATTTCCAAACAGCCGGTCATGAGGTACCTTGGCAAATTTCTTGCTGAAATCAGCCAAGACTACATCCGTGTTGTAGCAGCCCTCCATAGCCTCGGTCGGATGGCTTCGTATCGCTTGTATCCGTCTCCAGCATCCGGATAACGTTGCCATACGCGGTTCCTATTGCAGAGAGTACTCCATGGCTCACGAAGAAACCATGAGGGACCCTCGTCATGCCTTCTAGAACGTACGGGAGGCACAAGCGCACGTATCAGTTCGGTGATTCCTCTCCGTATTATGGACCAGACGGATTCTACACTAATCGGAGCTGCGACAGTCCACACCGCTGATGATGCTGCTGTTTGCATTTCACCAGTTTATGCGCCATATACTGCGTCCCGCATGTGGTTCGCCAAAATTAGGTACGCCACATCACCAGTGGATTGAAAGAAAAGAACGGTCGCTGGAACCGATTGGTGGAAGGTATCTAATTACCTCAACGTCAGATTATCTCGGATACATTACAAGACGCCGGATGGATGCCAAAGGATCTTGAAACCGCGTCGATTTTCGTACCTGCTGACATAGGGTCTAGTCCTCAAGGACAGTATGGAAGGCACGTGCGAATGAATCTGCCGACGGACCGTAGCAGCCCTCGTCCCAATCGATATGCAGTACACTGAAATAGTCAAGGATAATACAATGCCCGTCGTGACCCCACTGCTGGAGTTCATGAAAGATAACCGTGGAGTCTATGCCCGATGACCTGTACACAAGTCCCACTGTTACATATCCACTAAGTGCTAATCGAACCCTACACCACAAGATCTCCCGGAACCCCTCCGGATCAGCAAAAACCATGTAGCTGGTAGGTCTCAGATTGCCTCGCATCGCTCCTATCCACCCGGAAGATGGTGTATCCAGGTAGTGACGTCTCAGAATCAGGAACGTCACCGTACCGCCAAGTTTCTGTTAAGACAACGATAGTAAGAGGGTTTTGTGCTACCAGTGATTCCAGCTCATCTCGTTTGTTCAAGAGGCTACGAACGTTGGACAGCAGTATGGTTGCTCGCCCGGAACTGTGTCATTCCACCGAACACTTGAAACAAACTGTGAGCTTAAAACCGGACCGATGGCCACACAGGTGTTATTGATAGAAACAGAGGCATCCAACGCAGTCACGGCCTTAGCTCACGGATCCGAAAATCCCGAATAACGAGGTCAGTTTTATCCTTCGACCGACGTTCGTGTAGCTCCATGGTGGCCAATGTTTGCTGCTGCCACTGCTCTGGAGAGAGGTTACGTAGAATACGCACCGGTTCATCTTTTAGTTTGTGGGCACGACGGTACTCGGAATGACCTTAAGGGGTCGTGGTTTATCGTCAGGCGTTTACTGTTTTCCAAGACGAAAAGCCAGTTACTCGAATGCTGTTGGCCATTGCTTCCTTCTTGCTCGTGGAAACCCGCGGCAAGCAGGATCGCAGCAGAGAAACATCATGCTCTAGTCTGCCTTGAGACTCAGTGACGGAAGCTTCCGGCAGGTTGACCGGCAGAAAACACTGGGCCCCATTTAAGAATGCCTTCCGTCTATCAGATTGAACCTTGTGACATGGACCCCTCAAGCCTCTCGAAAATGGATTGACACGTTTCCATGACTGAAGAGAAAGTCACAGGAGAGCAGCACACGATTTCGCTAAGTTTGTGAACCTAACATTATAAAATCAGTTCCATGGTCACGCGGTTTCGAAATAAATTCGGCAAACGCTCTCCACAGAGCCTCATTGGATCCCATTACCGTGCAACAAGCAACATACTATATACCAAATCAGTTTAGATCAGTTCATCTACGCATGGTTGCGCGACTAGGTAAGTTCCATGTGTTTCAGATAATCCAGGAAATGGCGTGGGAATGATCGGGATGCATTTTCCCCCTTCAAAGCGAAAAATGCTGCTATTGTATGAATGGGTCAGTTTAAGAACAGACGTCATCCTATCAAAAAAGAAATAGTCGAAGTAGAGAGAGAGAGCTTAATTATCTGAACAGTCATATTTTACCTGGCGATAAAAGGAAGTGTGATCGCGTTTACAAAAAGTGTTTTAGTGTTGATAAGGTGAGCGAGTTCCCCCAATTTGGATGTGCTGAATCCATTCCAGTCATTATTTTTCCTCAGAACTGTTTACTTTTCGAGTAGTTCTACATTTTTTTAAATTTTCGTTGATTTGAACTTTCCACCCTTGCTTCTTCCTGGTTGGTTGGTTCCCTTACTTTCGCACTAATTTACAAGTTTAGTCGTCCCCCGGCCGAGTAGCAGTGTGTACACAGCGGAGCTCCTTGCTTCAATTACTTGTCTTTGCTCGTGTCCGATTCAGCTGTCAATATATGTTGATCGTGTATTGAGTGTGTTCTCTTCCAAGCTAGTGGGAGGTCTAGTTTCGATTCTCATGAGCCCGTATTATGTTCTGATTCGCTACCTAAGAGTTGTGTGGTTACGGTCAAGGGTCTACGCCCGTTTATCTAGCTTGTGTTCATCTTGTGATCATGGTCTCGGAAACTGTAGTCCATCAGGAGACACAACAGTTTGGCTTCTGACAAATTCGCGGTATCCGTTTGATCTTTGGGAATCGAATGCACTGTAACGGCCGCAATCTGTGTTTGGTGAGTGTGGGATCCTGTTGATTCAATTGATGGTTCTGAAAACTTGCTTTTTTTCTGGTGGAGGATATGCAAAGACTATCGCCGCTTGAGCATCGGCGGCTTCGCATCATTTTTCAACAAAGCAATATCATCACTGCTGAGGCTCAGTGTGGTTCTAGAGAGATCAGGAATTGGAAGAAGCAGGCCACAAATTTACTCTGAAAGACTTCGCCGATTCGCTAAGCTAGCCAGGGCAGATAACGGTAGCTTAAGGCGATTAATTTATGCATTGGAAAGGTGGTATAATTTGTTTTTCACGCTTCGATTTGTCACCTCTTGTTGAACGCGTCGGGGTACCCAAAACCGAGATGTTCAATTACGAGGATACTGACTGAAGAAAACCGAACGGTACAGCACAACAGGATAGCTTTTCTACTTCTTGCGACTGAAAATTAGAATAAAATTATTTCTGGTTGGTTAACATAGATAAGAGCTCTTTTTCTAAGGTTGTAATTCTGAAGACTGAAAAATGAGAAAACCACTGTCAGTTATCCACAACATCAAGGTCTTATCGTCTTACCGTAAACAATACGACCTGACCGCGTTTCTAGCAACGTGTCATCTCCACTCTCGCTTAACGATCGCAGTTGTTTGCGGCCCGATTGACTAAGAAAGGCGAAGTTTGCGTGACTGTCTACGAGATGAATAGTTGGGTTTGTGAATATGGGGTAGAACCAAGGGAGGAGAGGAGACGGAAATGAACAGATTACAAAAAGCTGTTTCAAACACATAACCACACGGTGTTTCGCATTAGTAAACACGCCTGTACCTGATTAATAACAAAAAGATACACCAGAATCATTGGTATCATATTACTAGTCACTGGGTGGTTTAGTTAGGTTTCGGGAGCTGGGAACTCAACTGACTGATCATCGGTCAAAGACGTTTCCTGCCAATATCAAAGAAGCAACAGTTTAGTTTAGCTCAGTTATTTCGACTACTCACCCCTCACTTCTGTGTCCTGGTTTGGATTGCTACCTTACAGCATCGTCAAATCGAAAGCAAAACGAACAGAATTATTAGGAGCAAACAAACAAACAACATATAAGTGAAAAATATGAAGAAGAAGAAGAAGAAGAAGAAGAAGAAGAAAGCTCAAGCGCAACTGCGCCACTGACTATGGCACCAATTCATGTCACCTAATGTATCCAACCGTACGGTGGGCGAACTTCGTGAACTTCAAACCGGAAGTTAACATCCTACATGAAACCAAATAATCTGGTCAAGATTCTCATACCATTTCTGTATGTCTTGGATTGGTCACTTCGAACCATACTTCAACCAACATGTGCCTCGAAGAGCCACGTAAACCAAGGCAGTCTATTGATGGGTATGTGTAGCACATCTCCCAATCACCCTGAACTGCTAAGATTAGTCGCTTAATCCAGTGACTGACCTCTGCTTGGCAACACCATACGCCTAAGCTAAGCGTTACTAATACGGTTTTCCCATTATATTCGGGCGATGCTGCAAAGGTATCAATGCTCAAACACCCACAGTCTTCGAGTATCTTCTACCTCTAAAGGTTATGCTCCTGAATTCAATAAAACGGCCTATTTAAATAACGTAGTGTACATCCGAACCACGAAAGGCACTCAGAACGTCACGTCGGCGCCACAGATAGATCAAAGCGGCAAAAGGGCAGACCTTTTGTAGTTACGACGACGCTTCATTCCATAACTGATAACACACTGCAATGCAACCGCCGACCTGATGCAATGTAAATGCCCAGGTAACAGAACTTATCCACCTCAGCTAGAGTTTCCACTGCCAACACAAGGTTTGGTTTTGAGTCAACCCATTCCTGCAACAGCATTTTACACTTTGAAGGTGCAAAACGCATCCCAAACACTGTTAAACCGCTGTTTAGGCTATCTAAGAAAGCTTGCAACTTATCTGGATCTTCACTCAGAAGAATAATATCGTCCGCATATTCCAAGTGAGACAGTTTACTGCCTGAGAAAAGGTCGAGTCCGCTATTCTCACACGAAGATAAGGCTATCTCAAGAATCAATCCAATTACAAAATTTGAAGAGAAAGGGCGAAAGGGGCAACCCTGACGAACATCACTTTCCGTGATGAACTCGGGTGAAAGATCGCCAAAGCACAAACTCAGCTTCGACTGTTCGCATCCGAGAATTGGAAAATAAAAATAAACTTCTCCGGCACACCCTGGTCCAAAAGGTCCATCAGCCAGTTGAATGGATACACTTAAGGATACGGCAGCGAACCGTGAACAGTGGCGATCGTGTTGTCGCTTTCTGTCAAATCAAAATGATTGACCAATGCGTGTTTGTACAGTTAGACTGTGTATTCCTGTGTGTTGGCTATTAGGGCGTTGTTTCCCTTTCCCATTCCTATAAGTCTGTTGCCTGTCCACCTTGTACATTCATTCTTTCTATTTCTACGTGCAACATGGTGAGAAATGTATTGATTAGTGGGGCTCGCGCTGCTGTTTAACGCTATATGATGATAGTGATAATGTTACGGCTATGATATATGAGTCTCGGTGGCCACAGAACACACATTTGGTAAGGTTTTGGAACGACAGACGTTTCGAAAATGGCCTTTCTTACCAGTTTTTGCATGCAGAATCTCATGCTGGACACTTAAATCGAGAATGACAGTCAAGCTCACAGAAGTAGCATTTGGGATTTAAGGCTGAAGCATTATATTGTTCTTGTTTTTCGGGTGAGTTTCGAGTTGGAATTATTCGTCCAAAGTCTTTTACACAGGTGTTCAATGATGAATTTGTTTGATACAACTGCTAATTTTTTTGACGCCACGTCTAGGTAATTAACCTGGTCAGAAGCGGCATGCATGTTAACTAGGTCGTACTCCAGCGATCGCCGACGAATACTGGGCGATTGTAAACCAGCTATAAAGGCATCTCGGATGGCGTAATCCATGTGTCTCGGGAGTAACATCCCTGAAGTTACAGTCTCTGGCCAAGGACTTCTGCTTCTGCAGATACTCGTCCAGACTTTGGTTTGTCTCTTGTTTCGCAAGAAGTAAGGACATGTCGAGAGTAAATTTCGTTCTTCGGTTCCACATGTGCGGCTTCAAGGGTCTTGATGGCGGAGCAGAAAGTAGTGCAATCAACTATGTGGTCATAAACAGAAGGAGATATACATTTGATTGGTGTTCAGTTTGTTAAGCTGCAGATCATCGATATAGGTCAGAAAACTAAAGAACGTTTTATGTCAGTGGGTCCATTGTTTGAAGGCGTTAGGCGAATCAGGGTCGGCGTGGGATCGTTCGGGGCACAGGATACAACCATTGATTTTATTTGTCGAATAAATTCTTATAGCATACGGTTGAACTGTAGCGCCCGAGAGAGAAAGTAAGAAGATAGGAGACCTAGATATTAGGCTTCGTAAGCCGAAGATGCAATTATGCGGTGCTGGATAGTAATCCACTGTTTTTCGGGTCGTTATCACACCTGACCTATTGGGACATTATGTGGTCCGTTGCCACTCAAAGTCTCAGGGTCTGGTTGCCGGTCATCCCTAATAGTGTAATAGGCCTTCGCGGCTATAGGGTGTATACCCCTTCCACTGCACTCGCGCGCAAGCATGTAATGAAAAGAACGCCTGACGGTTCGATGAATCAGTTGATGGGCTACATCTCGTTCTAACCACCAGGTCCCTGGAGAGGACACTCCAGCGAATAAACAATGAGAAAAACAGTTTACCGGTCTCAAACGCTCCATTAGATAGACGTAGGAGAAGTCATCGCACTTCATTAGACAGTTCAGGAGCGTCGTCTAGTTCGTTGGGCAGAGCATTCCAAGAATTTTAATTTGCGTTTATCCACAACATGCCTACTAAATAGCACCATAGTTGCAGCTCTGGTCGTAGACACCAGTCCTCCATCAGAGGCGGTTCTCCGTGAGATAGGGAACCTTAAACAACACAAGGCTGTTGGACCAGATGGGTTGCCTCCATCTATTTTCAAAGACGGTAGATGAACATTTTTATTGGAATTGATAAAACTCCGTTTGGTATGGTATACGGAACAAGTTCCAAAGAGCTGGTGTAAATCGGTGATCGTAATAATTTACAAGAAGGGTGACAGGTACTCCTGCGAAAACCATAGGAAAATAAGTTTGGTTATCATCGCATCTAAACTGCTTGCTCGTGTTGTTCCCCACCGCTTATCAGCCACTCGCGAACAGTGCTTACACGAGAATCGGGCTGGATTTCGACTTGGTCGAGATTGTGTTGATCACTTCTGTACTCTTCGACAAATTTTAAAACATAGGTACACCTTCCGTAGGCCCCACTACCCTCGCTTTTCTTGATCTTGAGGGGAACTTCGGTTCAGTCGGCCGCACTGTTCTGTGGCGCTACCTGTTGTTGAAGGGTGTACTAAAGAATTTCATTCCCACCATAAAGTTCCCGTACAAGAACAGCCGAAGTCGGGTTCGAGCTTACGGTGTTCCTTCACCGAGCTCACCACGAAAAGTGATGTCCGTCAGGGTTGCTCCCTTTCTCCTTTCCTCTTGAACTCTTTGGTTGATGTGGTCCTAGAGATCGTGCTTTTGTTAGGTAAAAATAGGGGTATTGCAACTTTTCCGGGCGGAAAGGTATCAGACGTTGAATCTACGGACGACGTAGTTCCTCTAAGCGAAGATCCAGGTAGTTTGCAGGCTTTTCTAGACAGCTTGAGTGAATGCGTAGCTTAGCTCGGTATGCGTTTTGCACCTCCAAAGTGCAATATACTGTTGCAGGATTGGGTTGGTCCAACACCAAACCTTTCAGTATCTAGAGAAGCTATAGACCAGGTAGATAAGTTCCACGATCTGGGCAGCTGCATTTCACACTGAAGTGGGATATCAGATGAGATGTTTTTGCGTACACTGAATGCTCGTTTGGCATTTGCCAATCTTAGTCATCTGTGGGATTGACGTGACATCCGTGTACCTATCAAAGGTGGAGTGTGTGCTGCACTAGTCAAGCCAGTGCTTCTGTATGGTTCAGAAACATGGCCATTGCGGGTGGAGAATATACGAACATTGTCGGTATTTGAAAACTGTTGTCTTCGTATCATTGCTTGGATCTGATGGGAACACCGTATAAACAATGCTGAGGTTCGCGAAGAGTCCGAGGTCCACGAACGAAATCATTAGATGCTGCACCAAACTTCACCAGGCTAAAATGATAATTTACCGTTGCACATGTTGCCTGGAAGGATTACTCGGTGCGCCATGTTGGCTAAGGCGGGTACCGGTTGGAGGGTGAGTGAAAGGGGCCAGTCACTGACATGGAAGAAAAGTATGAAAAACTTAACCTGTGGACTTGGCCATGTATAGCGTGTTAGACTTCCTGGGTAGGGTCCAAGAAACCCTCCCACTCGGTTCACTTTATTCAAGCATTCCCTTCGCACTTTATGGGTTGATTTCGGTGGCTACCTCTCAGCATCATCGAGTCCAGGCAAACGATAGAAGCATCAAGTAAAAAAAGACCCAGAAGTCAAAGTAACAAGTGGGAATCAAAAGAACAAAGGAGGTATCCGAATGCAACTACGCCTATGGCAGCGACACCTAGCCATATCACTTAATGTTTCCAACCATTTGGTAGGTGGGTCGTATGAACCCTTACTTGGCAGTCTAACACGTCCACTGGTCAAGGCTTCCATACCTTCTTGCCATGTCATGGACAGACCACCTCAATCTACCTTCTACTCGATACCTGCCTCGGAGAACACCGTACATCGAGGAAGCCTATCGGTGGACATGCGTAATACATGTCCCAGCCACCTTAACGTGTTTAGATTCAGTACTTGATCCAAAGACTGACCTCTGGTTCCCAACACCTTACGTTTCACCTTAGATATTGCTGATACGGTGTTCCCACCATACTCGGGCAATGCTACGGAGACATCGATGCTCGAACATCGACAGTCTTTGTCTATCTTTTACTCTTAACAGCCATGTTTATAAACCGCCTAAATAAACAAATTCAACCGCCACATTGTACACTCTATCCTTAACAGACAATCGGATGTCACGCCGGCGCCACGGATGACGGAGGTTGGTAAAAGCCAAACGCGCCTTCTGTATACGTGATGATACTTCATTCCATATCTGTCCACCTGGTAAGATGTAACTGCCTAGGTAACAAAATTTATCCGCTTCAGCTAGGGTTTCCACTGCCAACACAAGGTTTGGTTTTGAGTCAACCCATTCCTGCAACAGCATTTTACACTTTGAAGGTGCAAAACGCATCCCAAACACTGTTACACCGCTGTTTAGGCTATCTAAGAAAGCTGGCAACTTATTTGGATCTTCACTCAGAAGAATAATATCGTCCGCATATTCCAAGTGAGACAGTTTACTGCCTGAGAAAAGGTCGAGTCCGCTATTCTCACACGAAGATAAGGCTATCTCAAGAATCAATCCAATTACAAAATTTGAAGAAAAAGGGCGAAAGGGGGCCACCCCGACAAACATCACTTTCCGTGATGAACTCGAGTGAAAGATCGCCAAAGCACAAACTCAGCTTCGATTGTTCGCATCCGAGAATTGGAAAATAAAAATAAACTTCTCTGGCACATCCTTCAGTGAGATGCAGCGCCACAGAACTGTGTGGTCGACTGAATCGAACACCGCTCTCAGATCAAGAAAGACAAAGGTCGTGGGCCTACGGAAGATGTGTTTGTGTTCTAAGGTTAGCCGGAGAGTAGAGACGTGGTCGATACAGCCCTAACCGGATCTGAACCCGGCTTGATTCTCACGAGTGCACATTTCACGGGCGCCGGATAATCGGTGGAGAATAAGCCCGGTGAGCAGTTTGGATGCAATTACTTACCGAGCTAATTCCTCTGTGGTTCTTACTATAGGATCTGTCACATTTTTTGTAAATCGGCATAATCACCAATTCACACCATTCCCTGGGAATCTGCTCACTATTCCAGATTACCCGGAAGAGTTTTGTTAATTCCTAAATCAAAGCTTCGCCGCCATACTTGAAGAAGATGGAGACAACCCATCCGGTGCAGTGGCTTTGTACCTTTTCAAGTAATCTATCTCCCACATAACCTCTTTTTCTGATGGAGAAGTGATATCCACCTGCACCGTTTCTCTGGCAGGTATGTACGAAAGGTCCACTGTTGAAATGGACCAACTGAATTGTTCCCTAAAGTGCTCCACCCAGCGCTCCAGATGACGTCACTGAGAGTGAATCAATGAGCCGTCGGACTTCCTAATTAACTCACTTACATTGTGTTTCTGTAGACCCGTACCTCTAATCAAACGGCAAAGTCAGCAAGTATTACCAATGGACACAGTCTTCTCCATTTCCCTAATTTGACAATCCATCACTGTTCACGGTTACTTCTCGGGCTCCTAGTAAGTTGGCGTCTCAGGGATTTGCGCACTTCATTGAATGTGGCATCTAGAGGAACGGATTTGTGAGCATCCAACAGAGCCACTGATTTAAGGCCTACTTGAACCAGAGTCCTGTGTGGCATTAGAACCGGCACACAAGGCTTCCTTGATCTGGTACCATTGTTCATCTGGATCCTGGACATCCCGCTGCATAGATGACCATGTAGACAGCTCCGTCTGGAAACCATGTCGCTGGTTATCGTCCAGAAACAACTGCACGAGATAGATGGCTATGGTGTGGGGGGCAACAATGGACGAGAAGTAAACGGAAGCAAGCACGTATCAGAGCGTGATCTGAATTCACAGGCGCAGACCAAAATAAACGGCAATCTTCAACTAATCCACACCAGTGGTGACCAATCACAATATGGTCAATCTGAGTCCAGTATTGTGAAGACGTAGGAGGACGCCATGTGAGTCTGTGCCGCCTCTTATGGCGGAAGTTTGCAATCACCGGAAACATTCTGTAGTCAGAGCATAGCTGGATGAGACGATCATCGTTGTTGGTACGATCGGTCGGGATAGCAAACGGGTCTCCAATGCTAGTTTTGGTATCTCCCATACGACAAGCTTGGCCGTTGAAATCCCCAACAAAGGGCACCACGTTTGTTGAACGTGCGCTTTGAAGCAGCTGAGACAAACCCTAGTAGAATTCGTCCTTGGTTTCAGAGGAAATGCAGTTAATGAGCGCATACACAGACAAAGGATAAGCATCGACGCTTCAGTTTGTTGTTGACACGTACAGAACCGTTCAACCGAACCGCACACAGATGACTGCTGACTGGAATCCAGTTCAGCAGTGCGCGCCCAGCTCTCATGCCCAAATCAATACCAACGCCGTCCTGACAATGAACACCAGAAATCGGATCACCCGACAGGCAAAGAATAAAGCCAGATACTGAGGTTGTATCTGGAGCGCAAAGCATGATCCCAAAAGTGGATTCTTGTATGCGCGTTTCGGAGACACAGCTTACACCTTTTTTTGAAAGTCTCAAGAGCTCTAGCGAGGGCAGCTTGTTGTCCTATCTGACATAGTGTGCGGACGTTGAAGGTAACCAAGTGGAGTGAACATTTAGGTTTAAGGAGTGCGCTCGATTCATGCCCAGCTCCTCAAATACTGCGTTTTCCAGGGGCGCAGTTACCCGTGGTGTTTTGCATCAATTTTGAATTAAGGGAGGGAAAGCTGATAAGGCCCTTTACAGGAAAAGTACCGGAGGTTTCTGGGCGAATCATACTCCGCGGCTGTCCACACCGCAGAAGGGGTTTTTCTTTAAGAACCCTAACCGGAACCTTTGACTCAAAAGTCTGACTCACAAGGCAGTGGGGCATGAACACAATACGGGAAAGTGATCGAAGCACCCGTGAGGGAACTTCTTCTGGTCTGTCACGTGAGACCTGATCATCACATGCGTTTTGTCTTGTCCTAGCTGGTGCTTTCTTATTGATCCACTTTTCGGATTCAGTCCTTAGCCGCATGCACCCAATGGAGCAAACGGAAGGTGGACAGGACAGTATCCTTTGGGCTAGGGACTGCCTAGCTTAGGAAGGCGATAGCTGTTCAATGAAGTGCGATGACTTCTCCCACCCCAAGTATTCCGTCCCATTTCCATCTAGTGGAGGTTTTTAAACCGGTAAACTGTTTCTCTGGATTAATTCGCTGAAATGTCTTCTCCAAGGACATAGTGGTAAGAACCAGATATTGCCCATCAACTGGTTTGGTGTTTGGTCGTACACGTAATACAACAACTCGGAGGAGTTTGTTATCTCAGATACCAAACCTTCGTTTTTATCCTTAAAAATAGACGGAGATAATCCACCTAGCTTCACAGATTTGCACCTTGTCAGATGAGTTGTCTTTCGGACAACCTCCACTTTATATGGAGAAATATTTACCTGAACTGTTTCTTTTGCAGGCACATTTGGATGGCTCACTGTGGAAACAGACCAAATGAAATGTTCCATAAAGTGCTTTGCCCAATGCTCCAGACATTCCTGCATGAATCAAATAATCATTGGATTACTCGATTACCTCATCCACGCCCGGCTCACGTGGATCAGCACTTCTAATCAAACGGTAAAAGTTGTGACCATTGCCAAAAGCCGCCGTCTTTTCTACTTTCCCACATGTTGCAGCCCGCAATGTTCGCAGTCACCTATCAAACTCTAACACGGACTACTCAGTCGCGTTCCCATGCTATGTTGACGCCCAACTGCTTTGTTGGTCAGATTGTTGAGGCAAGACTCCGGTACGAGTTCCCAAAGGAAAAAACCCTTCCCAGATGTGAGCGGCCGCGAAGATATATCATACTACGAAAGCACCACCAGCATCCAAAGAAGCTCCTCTCTCACTCAGTTCATACAAGGTCATCCATCCATCCATCATCAGCTATTTGGGTAACCTCATTTTACAATAGATTATATGCGTTTCGTAGTATTTAGATACCGTCGAGGTGGGGCATATGAAAAAGTTGTTTGAGGCCCTCTGTGACAAGTGCAAAATAAAATCGGTGCTCCTTTGCCCTTTGATAACGATTTTCTGAGCCACGTGACACAAAACCGTTACGAAAACAAGCACGAGCATCGATTCTCAGACAATCAGCAACAATCGATGGATGGCCACTTAATACTTTACAATGCAGGTAAACTATAATTGAAACGACGAGTGCAGTAAAATAAGGAAATAAACACAGCATGACAAAAGGCTCCGTAAGGTATCGGATTAGAAAAGAACACAATTGTAACTGTAAAAGCTTGCTACCTACAACCGGTGGCGGGGAACGAGAGCGTTACAATACAACGAATTCACATCAGTTCCACTAGCTGTAATTCTCGGGCTTTTCTGTAAAAAGCGCCTTATCGATTGCGATGGAATACCACAAGCTGTGTAGTAACGCATTCAAGCTAAAGCGTTTTGATCCCATCGTTACCAATCACTGCTTTGGTGATAGGCAGCACCACTCTGCTGTTGCTCAGTTTGACAGTACCAAGCATCATCTAATGTGACTGTGTGTGTTTGTGTGTGATTACTCTCAGTTTGTCTGAGCAACCATCAACTACGCGGTCGTTAATGGTTCAGAAATCAGAACAAATTGAGATAAAAGAAAGAGGAGAGCCAACCAAAAATAATAGTGCCAAATAGATGAAGTGTGTGTGAATAATACAAGGTCGAAACCCAGCCATAATCGACGATGTCCTTAACCATGGAATAGATTGATTACTAGGACCCTGCTAAGGAAGTCCAAAAGACTTTACGTAGCCAGCTTTGTGATTCAGGTTTTTCACATTTCTATTTCATATTATACAATGACCACTTTTACTTACCTTCCAACCTTTATCCACTTCAGCGAACATCGTACTTCAAGGAATTCTATCCGGGGGCACGTGCAACGCGTCTCAACCACCTAAATATGGTGAGCTTGTTTGATTTGCTGATTTCCGTCGTGAAACTAATACTCTCCGCCGAACCTGAACATAGCTGATCCGATGTTCTTACAGAATTCGGGCAACGCTGCGAACAAATCTGTGTCTGAATGGCAATATAATTTGTGCATCCTGCACCCGCAGTGGTCACGTTTCTACACTGTACAGAGAGACTGACCTAACTGTTGCAGCGTTTACTAGACTTTTGATAAGCAAACGAATGTCCCGTTGTGATTGATTGCCCTCAGGATGAAAATTATCGGCTCCCTCCGATATTGCAGCAGGTCCTAAAGATTATGGTTCTTACATCTTCCACTGTAGGAATGGGAATAAATGGTACAGAAAAATCCATGATGACATCACAAAAGTCCATGAACAATCGGGGTCAATCTGCTGGGCAAAAAATGTGATGGGATGGGAAGCCAGCATGTCTTACCGTACACATAGAATGAGGACATTTCTTTGTGCAACTCTTTTACGTGGCTATACGTGATCTCATTCGTTCGACATGGAATACGACGCACTCGTACGTCATCGGCGGTCATGCCCAGACCGACCTGACAAGCCGCAGTCGCTAGACGATCTGGTCCAGGACACGACGAATTGGCAGGATCATTTTGCGCACCGGTTGAGTTCGTCGAGTAGGACTGGTCGGATTCACCGGGCATAGTCGGGGGCGGATTGAAAAAAATATTCCGGTGCACTTTAGGCGACCAGACTAGGATAAATTGGCATGCTTGTAGTTGGGATCGCCAACGTCCGTGCAACAGTTGACTGATTTCCTAAAATGAAAATAACGAGTATCGCTCATGTTAGAAACTGAACAATTCCGCCTTATATTAGGATCTGAGGTCGGCTATTCAGACCGGTAAGGTATCGCATCTACACCATTGAAGAAATTGTCGGGATTTAATTTCACACAATCCACTTGTCTGCCGTGGAACAATATGTACTTCAATTTAATCTCCCCACGACATGTCATAAACCAACTGAAAGCCATAACATAGAGCATTTGATATTTCACATTTGATTTGCAAATAAATCCGAACCACCACAACCGATGTACCTAATCGAATATATTTCGTTGTATGGGTTTGGTTAATTAATGAATGCGAGCTAGCTCGCCCACGCGGCACAAGAACCACGAAAAGCGGGAAATACATAAAACAGCAACTGCATAACTAGGCACCGGTATTTCACTCGACTATCTCACCGTACGCGTTTCATGCCATTCCTTTCAGATCACCGAGACCGGTGTTGAAATTGCAAAATGCTGTAACAAAGTGCGGCAGCAGTTATGGAATACTCATTCGCAATGATAACCTCGAGAACGAGCACATACCCGTTCCTTGAACTGGTGACATCTATCAGAACAGAATCCTATGACTGAGACTCGGAACCATCAATGTAAACACTCCCATTTATTCGACATCCAAGCTGTCACCGTATTTCATAGGTAAAATACTCATCGTCACATCTGAATCCATTCGAAAATGCACCATCCTCCTGTCGGTTCACAGCCCAACATAAAAGGCCCTGATCTGTTTGCATCCCAAATTTTTTTAATGGACAATGGCCTGCCATCTCACAAAATTTCGTTTCACTTGGTTCATCAGCGTTATCAACGGCCAGTCATATTGTGCAAAACAATCTTCCTTGGAAAACTTCACGCATGTTCAATCCCAGGTTGCTTGTTTTAGTCTGTGGTGTTCTGAATCAGAGCGATGACAACAGTGTTGAGTTGATAGTCAATGTCCATCGTTCATCAGCTAGCATCTAAATGCCTCAGTATGGTCGCAGGTGGGTATCTCAGGCTCCAAAATAGCTGCTCGTCCTCAACGTCCCTCGAAATGTTCCCAAATCACCTTGTGTCTGTCAGTCTCTCCTGAGGAAATCTTACTCACTGCCTTCTCGTAGCAGAGGTGTTCCCATTAAAGTGAGAGGACGAAAAGGAATGCCCGACACTCCACCGAGTTGGTTGACTGGTCGATAGCTAAGGGGAGATGGCTAAACCATGATTCCCAACCAACCACGGGTGGCTCATCTGCCTCTGTGGCGGAAGGGTGTACTAAGCACCTAGGATGTTTGGCCCTATCTGAGATTGACCAACAATACGCTAAACCTGGAACAGATTTTTGGCTTACATGAGAATCATGCGCACTGTTCATCCCGGAATAGTTCACACAAATGGGTTGCCTACACTTTCGGTGTTCAACAGAAACTGACAGGCCAACCACACTTACGTGTTAGTCGGTAGCCGATCTTTTGGTCTATTGACTTATCACTGTCATTCGGTCAGCCTTTTTATCAGCTTTCCGCGCATGAGTGCAATGGAAAGGGTATATCCCATAGCCACAAAGACCCATTGAATCATTAGGGATGACCGGCAACCAGACCCTGAGACTTTGAGTGGCAACAAACCACATAAGGCCCCAATAGGTCAGGTGTGGGAACGAGCCGGATGACAGTGGGAATTATTGTCTACCAGCAAAGTGGCCGGCAATGGTTGGGATTCAACCCCTGGTCTTAGAGGTGGTAACTGGACGATCTAAACTACTCGACCGCCCCCGGTTGTTTTATGGACTCTCCATGCATGGATGAATTCCAGTTAGTCACAGTCTATTATACGGGTGCCCACTGCCCTCATACGTGGGCACGGTATATGAAAATCAATTACTTTCGTCCCACTACCACCAAATGGCACAAAACGATTTTGCATAAACAGCAGGAGGGAGAAAAAATGAGACAGTCATCTGGGTAGTGGCCACCTCCTATTTACAACTAACAGAACATTCGACGCGAAAAATCGAGATCAATACCACGAGATAAAGCAGAAACAAACATCCAAACTTTGCAACTACACCATACCGTACGAATAGCCACTTCTCCGTGTCTTCTGAGGCTCGCTCCGGCAGATTTCGCCCCACCCATACCACTGCTAGACGCATCGTACGCTGATTGTCCGCCACCTTGCTTGGCTCGAACAGTGTAGTGATGTAGTGTCTTGTGCACTACTTCGTTCACACTTTATCCACAGGAAAAAACAAAAGAAGGCGGAGGGCAAAGAAACAAATAGTTGTGATTATATTGTTAAATTTTGCAAGCTTTCGAGATCCTGTGTAAGGTGTAGACAGAGGTGAAGGTATGTAACAGTCCGCAGTTTTCTGCAATCGACGCCTTCTTCACATTATACGAGAACCTATTCTTCCAATTTAATTCTGACTGAAATGTGGATACACCACTTGCAGAAGTTCTCCTTACAAACACAAAAACAAGCAATCATCGCCGTCTTTCCGTTAGTTTTGTTCGGACATTCTTGCAGCAAATAGTCACGGAACGCACCAAATGGTCATTCAATCTGAACTTGAAAATGAATACTTCTGACTGCTCCAATATTTTATTCGGTTTCCACAGCATCACTAAGTAGGTTGATCTTCTTGCATTCACGTCAGCCCTACTCACCAACAGCTAGCTCATTGCTAGAAAGTCATCTGTCAAATATCTCGGAGCTACTATGAGCCGCGATCTTTTCCGGTCCGACCGCGTCCCTGCTATTTTTCCAAAAGTTAAACGTTAAACCATTTACATGATACGACCGAAGTCCTTTTTCACACCATTTTATTTGATTAAACGCACGATATGCCCATGCATCACACCTTACTGGTTCAAAAATTCCCAATAACTTCTCAGGTTTATTTGTTAAAAAGCTTGAATTTTGTGTCAGATCTATAAGGCATCGGTCACGAAATCGTGGGATTCCCAATGGCCAGGTCGCCCATCACGCAATATCCCACAGCGCCGCCATGCCTGTCAGAATTTTTTAAACATGCTTATTGACTAATCACATCCTTATCATCCAGATCTATGGAAATGTTTCCTGCTACAAACATTCGTTCGCCCGTACCGATAACTATACACCAACTACAGTCTTCCATCTCGTCAGATTCCTTACCAAAGCAAAATTTGCGACCAATGAACGGAAAAAAACGGCCTAAGCCGCACAATTCTTACTTATAACTTCCTCCTGTTATGTCTGTATTTGAATCGCTACGTAGCCACTGAATATTCGCCTTCGGGTGCATAAAGCGATTATTTGACTTGAATCAAAAAACGAATTTAAAGAATGTATGAAAAGAAACTTCTCAGAATTTGGAACATAAACTTTCACAACTTAACTGCCACAAACTACGACTATGCGCCACACCCAAAAACGCTTCCAACCAAGTATGCCGTGGATCTCGAGGAATCCAGCCAAGCAGGCGTGAAGGACCGACGGAGGTAAGCTTTGACGTCAACGCTTTGATAGACCGGTGCAACATTATAGCTTGACCTGCACGTTGTTTTTCCAGGCTCTGCAAGCAAAGCACGACGAAGGAGGCATACATAGCACATATCTTAGGATATGAAATCGTTGGGATGATGACAGCGCACAAATTTAAGGCAGCATATCCCGTTCCAAAAACACGTATGCGAACTGAGGAGTTTCGGATTCGATGATGCTACTAAACTCGCGAGATACTCCTAAGAAAACGGTGATCGAAGACAGATGGACGGTCAGCATCGGCCGATCGAACAGGTCAGCTTTCACAACCGTACAGAAGTACAGTGTAAGGTAGCGTTGTTTCTACAGACTAGTGATAAGTCGGCAAAAGCTGTTTGGTGAATTGCATTTAACCAACCGGCACATCGGCAACAGCACTGGGGTTGAACAAATTGGTATAAGTGGTCGAACCCCATGCTCGTGGAGACTAACTGCCGATAAGGCATAATCCATGACTGCCCCTAAGATCGTGCACGTGAAACCCCCCTCACGAAAGACATTGCATCCGGCACACTACACTTGCTCTGCTGGCAAATGTCTGTAAGTTGAGTCAGATGACTGGTTTATACACCCACTCTATGCACCAGCAGCTACATAGTCATCGTCTACCGGGACAGAGAAAAATGCGTAGAAAGTGAGAGGAATTTTCAGCTAAACCGGTTGCTCAGTTCGTTTGTATATGAATGAACTGTATTAACAGTATTGGGCTTGGTGAAGAATCTGGCGAGTCACGGATTTGTATATAGTGATACAGGCAAACGCGTTTGCAGCTCGATTTGGTGGCGAATGTGCAGACTTTTACTAAGACCTAGTTAAAAAATGGGGTTGGTTATCTAGTATCTTCGAGGGGAGTTCTTGGCAAGCATGTTGGTGTTGGGATAATCTATTTTGAGAGAACTAACCATCAGAGAGATCCAACTACAACGAGGAGGATGTTTGATGGACCTGACAGTGAGTTTGCATTCCTTCACAAATAAACCTGAGCGGATAACGGGTGAAACATAGAGCGAAACTGGTAAGATGCATAACGACCCTTGTAGCAAAATCGCTCCGAAACCGATCGGTTTTCGATCGGCTTTTACAATTACGCCGATCGGTACTTGGTCGAATTGTTTAGTAGCCATTTTACAAAGATCAACCATGAATGGATACGAAGGAAATCAACGATCGGAGCAGAGTACAATGCTTAGTTGGCGTTGTATTTAAATATATTGGTTTAATTTATCGAAATGTCCTGAAAACCTCGATACAGGTCGCTCTATTCTATTCCATCGAAATGGGTAAAATAAGGTAAATTATTTGGAAAATCATAAACTAGGAGATAGAAATGAGCATTGTTAAACGTAATTTGGGAAAAGGGACAAAAACCAACTAAGCATATCATGAAGTTCAAACGATTGGCGCAAACCACTTGGAAACCGGTCTGAAACCATTCAGAAAACGCTCGTAAACCGATCGGCAAAATCGTAAAAACCGGCCGAAAACCAATTGGTTTCTGAGCAGTTTGTGCCAGTCGTTTGAACTACGTGATGTGCTTCGTTAATATCTTTCACTAACCCAAATTACATACCACGATGCTCATTTCTATGTCCTAGTTCATGATTTCCTAATTAATTAACCTTATTTTACCCATTTCGATGGAATAAAATAGAGCGACATACATCGAGGTTTTCAGGACGTTTCGGTGAATTGAAAGAATACCTTTAAATAAAATGCCAACTAAGCATTGTACTCTGCTCCGATCGTCGATTTCCTTCGTATCCATTCATGGTTGATCCTCGTAAATTGGCTACTAAACTAACCGACCGAAGACCGATGTTACGAACAGGCTGGGTGCTACAGGGGGAGTTTTTTACGCCCACGCTATCCAGCAGTCTATCTTTCGCACCGGAGGGAAACATGCAAGACTCAGGATCCATTGGCCAGTAGATGACTTGGCAACGAGACTGCACCTTGACGTGGTGTGATGGCTTGCGCGCCTCTATGACCCAAAGAGCTATACAGGATGGCTTCTTTAAGCCGGACATGCAATCATACCTGACAGGTCAATGGGTAGAGGTCAGACAAAGTCCAGTCTCCTGGTCCTCCAGGTTGGGGGTCGATTTGAGCTGGCAACTCAGTCGGAAAAATCAGCGGAAGAATAATTGATCCAAGCAAATGGGCTTCCACTAAGCCATCCCGCTGCCTTGCGGATAGGTTCTTGTTAGAACTAAAGGCTTTGGATGAGGACCCTAATCGTTCTCCTGCTTTGTGGCTGGACACCCTAGCAGGACCCGTCCAACATCTCCCATGAACTGCACGAATACAAAGAATTCCATACTGCATCGGTCGTTGCGCAGGATAATCAGGACCACGCTGCCTATTGCATCGAGCGGGGTGGGTAGTGATAAGTGGGCTACTGTTCAGAGTTCCCTCTGTTATTCAACCTATGTCTTCTGTCCTCAACCACCTCTCTTTGCCCCATCTATCCACCCATAATGCTCCCACTGATAACACGGTCGATACTCGCAACGGTTCACTGTCAAATAGTATCGTGAATAATCCCCTGCCTGGTAACTCACATTTTCTCAAGCCTCGTCAACCTCTGAATCTCGGCTCCGTCAACATGAGTACACTCATGCAGGCCGGTCAGAAGGCGTGCCTAGCGCTTACAATAGATTCTCTGAAGATTGATGTCTGCTGCTTAAGTTAAACGAGTATCCAGGATTCGAGTAGTGTGATTCAACTAATTGCTCCTGATATCTCGTCGAGGTATTTTCTGCGCACCTCAAGAGACGAAGTAGCTAGAGCTGTGGGTCAACGTGGTGTAGGAATTGTCTTGACTGATAAGACTGAAGCTGCCCTTCTAGCTTGGATCCCGGTTAATGGTCGTTTATGTGCTGTGAGACTCCCAGGGTCAGTCGGCGTTCGAAAGGATAGTTGTGTTAAGCGAAATGTTTGTATCTCGGCGTACGCTCCAACGAACTGCAGCTCAGACGCGCAGAAAGATGAGTTCTTTGATGCCCTCGCCACCCTTGTTCTCATTAGTAAAGGTTCTGACATTGTAGTGCTAGCTGGTGACTTCAATGCACAAGTTGGCAAACTTAGTGTGTCAGAAGCCTGTTTAGGTGGGCGTTGTGCTTTACCTGCTGAGCGTACAGATAACGGGGATAGACTTCTCCAGTTTTGTGCAGACAATCGATTGTTCTTGTCTACCACCAATTTCCGACACAGCTCGCGTCGCACAGCGACATGGCGCTCTAACTCTACAGGTACTTTGAGTCAAATTGACCATATTGCCGTAAGCTACCGATGGCGCAGTTCTGTTCAGAACTGTAGATATTACTGGTCCACGTACGTAGAGTCGGACCATGCATTAGTCTTAATGCGATTATCTCTCCAGCTCCATGGTCATCGTCGCAAACCTCAAACCCGATTAGCCGTGCAACGTTTGTGTGATCCAGAAGTTCGTACAAGTTATAAACAGAAATTAGCACATGAGCTAGGATCTACGACGAACAGTAATGTAGATGAGCATTGGGCTCATATAAAACAGACGATGCACTTTGCAGCAGGTTTTGCCTGTGGTCCTAGATCCGTTGTCCATCAAAGACACTGGATCTCGCAAGAGTCGTTGAGTATCATGGAGCAAAAGCGTCAGCTCTCAAACTGTAAGATGAATAAGATGCGAAGAAAGCTGCAAAGGCAAGTTACGAAAAGCCTCAGGAATGATCGCGAAAATTGGTGGGTCAAGATAGCCGAAGAAATGGAAATAGCAGCTGCTTCAGGTAACAGTCAAAGACTGTTCAAGCTTATTCGTGACAGCTGTGGACGGCGCATCCAGGTCAGTGAAACGATTTGCGATAGGAATGGAGAACCCATCCATAGCAAACAGCAAAGGCTTGACCGTTGGGCCGAATACTTCAAGGAACAGTTTAGCTGGCAGCACGCCAGTGTAGTTACTCCTGTATCAACAACTGCGACTCCTTGGGTGGTATCACTTGAGCCCCCATCGGAATTAGAATAAAAGTCCTGCATTCGATCACTAAAGCGAGGGAAAGCGGCAGGTCCCGACGAACTTCCCCCAGTTCTTTTCAAACTGGGTGGAAATGCTTTGATGAAATCACTTACCGCTTTGCTCCGTGACATTTGAAACGCGGAGCGTATTCCGTTAATATGGAGTGAGTCATTGATTGTTCCCATCTTCAAGAAGGGAATACGCAATGACTGTAGTAACCATCGTGGGATTAGCTTAATTCCGATAGTCAACAAAGTATTAGCCTCGATTCTACCGCACCGTCTTACACCCGCTCGCGAGAGGAATGCCCACGAACAGCAGGCTGGATTCCGCCCAGGTCGAGGATGCATCGACCAATTTTTACTCTACGCCGACTACTTGAAAAGCGTCACACGCACCGCCGACCAACAACAATGATTTTCTTAGACTTGAAAGGCGCTTTCGATTCAGTTGATCGAACATCGCTTTTCAATGTTCTTCATCGAAAAGGTATGCCCCAGAAGTTCGTGAACCTAATGAGATCATTGTATTCTCATACTTCTGGCCGCGTTAGGGTTTACGGTGAACTATCCGGTCGGTTCGAAACGACCAGTGGTGTTCGAAAGGGATGTCCCATGTCTCCATTCCTTTTCAACTTCGTCATGGACGAAATAATGGAGAGTGCGCTGCAAAATCTTCGGGATGTAGGCGTCCAACTAGGAAAAAGTGGAAAGCTGTGTGACCTAGATTACGCAGACGACGTTGTCTGCTTGTTCGAACCCACGGAACATGCTCAACATGCACTACATAGATTTGGGAGAGCTGTAGCTCCATTCGGCATGCGCTTTGCACCTTCAAAGTGCAAGGTGATGTTACAAGACTGGACGTCAACAATTCCGAGCTTGATGCTCGATGGGGAGGTGCTGTCAGTTGTCGACCATTTCATCTACCTCGGCAGCAGCATGACGACGGATGGGAGCACTGTAGTAGAGGTGAGCACGCGTATATCCAAGGCTCGAGCGGCGTACGCTGGACTGAAGCACTTGTGGCGTCGATCTGATATTTCACTGAAGTTGAAAGGTCGTGTATACTGTGCCGCAGTGCGTTCAGTTTCGTTGTATGGTTGCGAAACTTGGAGTCTGCGTGCTGAAGATATTCGTCGTCTCGGGGTTTTCGACTACCGATGTTTACGTAGTATCTCTAAGATCGGGTGGATTAGCCGAGTAGGGAATTCTGAGGTCAGAAATCGAGTATTGAGTACTAATTCGGAGAATGTTTTGTCACAACGTATCCAACTTAACAGACACCGTTGGTTGAGGCATGTGTTACGTATGACAAACATATGTTTACTGTATCGCGTCCTATTCTCCGTCCCTCCTGGGGAGTGGAAGAGACCACGTGGAGGTCAACAGATGACTTGGCAACGAGGAATGAGGAAATGTACAGCAGACTTAGGAAAAGTAGGTGCTTCACGTCTTCGTGGTTGGGGTCCAAAAGATCCGTCTACCAGTTGGCTGGAGACACTGAAGGATATGGCAGCGAGCCGCCAACAGTGGCGATCGTGTTGTCACTTTCTATCGAATCAGAATGTCTGATCGGTGTGTGTGTTGTACTGTTAGACTGTATTCCGTGTGTTGGCTACTAGGGCATTCTTTCCTTTTCCCACCCATGTAGGTCCAGTCCCTGTCCATCTTGTATATTCATGCTTTCTAATTCAGCGTGCAACATGGTGAGAAAGGCAGTGGTCAGTGGGGCTTGCCCTACTGCTTAACGCTGTACGATGATGATGATGATGATGACCCTAAGACCTGACGTGGTCAGGTACGTGAGACCGCGATAAGAACAGTGTGAACACATTTTATTGGCCCATAAAAGGGTATATGTAACCAGTGAGATCAAAATGGAACATTTTCTCGAACCTATGTCTTTTCTCTGCCTAGAATCTTGTGTTAAATCGAGTCTCCGTCAACGATAATCAACTAGGATCAGTGACAGACTATCAAGTCATAGGTAAGAGATTCGAACACCACCATCACCGGCCAACTTTGGACGTAATCAGCTTTTCGTTATCGTCCGGACATATTGAGGCCTTATGCGGTTGTCCGCTCAAAGTCTGAATCAGGATTACCGGATCCTGTACATACTGCACGGGTGCACTGTGGTTATACCGGGTTGTACTCGCTTTACTACACCAGTGCGAGAGTAGAGATTAAAAACATTTTGGTATGAAAAAGTGGTTTGCACGTTGTCCTGAACCACCGACGGGTTTCGGCAGAACGACGTGGTGGATGGTTTGATGCGTGGGAAACAAGTACGGTCAGGAGATAGAGCAATAGACGCACCCGTCGAAAATGCCACCAGCAAATTTTCCGCCCGAATAAAGAAGCACAGCCCATCGACGACTTTGACGAATTCGAGCCACATTAGATAGGAGTTCATCCATACTGGTGGGGATCGTCTGTTACAAAAACCGAGGAAATGATTATATATTTTGAAAGGAAATCGTGGAAATCAGGTTTGCGTGGTAAATACAAGTGGTTCGAGTGACAAGGTACAGAACTAAACCGTTCGGAAACAACTGCAGAAAATTGTGCGGTGCTTAAAAATACTAAGATTCAATTACGGCTTTTGGAACGAAGAGCGTGAAATACGGTATTCATTGGATTGGATAGAAGTCACGGCACTAAGTGGAATTACACGAAGAAATATTTCATGAACGAAGTACACAGTGATTTATCTCGCCAGAAAATCGGTAAAATGGAGATTCACATGAAAATCCAGACCTTGAGACGTCAAAAGGCGTTGGAGTTCAATGGTTTGCTCTTAGAATTATTGAACGGTGGAAGAATAGAGAAATTCATCCTATTATCAAAAGCCTAGTCTAAGAATCAGATCAACGCATTGCGCGTAGAAAGACCGAAATTCATGCCAGCGTGCTGACCAAGCATTCACTAACCGTTACACCTTTTAAAGGCCAAAAAACCATTATGTTCCTAGAAATATGCACAGCTTTCGATTCCGTTGATAGGATTGCCCTATGAAAACGTTAGATGGGAACTGTGGTGCGCTTCTGTTTTCAAGCAGCTGCACCATAATATCTCGGGCGAGGCTAGGGTGTGTGCCCGAAGTAAACGTGGAGAATGGCGTACATAGTGAATTCAAACCGCCTCTAAACCCCGAACCCATTGAAAGAAAAGAAAGCAGAAAAGCGTATATATATATCGCTTTTCTGCTTTCAAATTTCATAACCAGGGTTTGGACTTTCGCGAAGGTAGTTCAAAAGATGTGCACAAGTAATGATGCTACCTACAACACCAGATGAAAAGGTTGTGAATTTCGTTTAATACTGTTTAACTATGATTCCACAGAACGGGTCTGTAATTACCAGAATGGCACACATCTCTTTTTTCAAAGATCCGTATCCAATCAACCTTCTGCACCCCCCCCCCCCACCCACCCAGTAAATCTAACACAGCGTACAGAGCCGAAAACACTGGTTAGATTTTTCATATATTTCTCCATATCATGGATGGGCCACCTTTGCTTGCGATGTATCACTTCTGACAACGCAGAACGTGCTCTGTGTGGCGGAAGCAGCAGAATCATTGAATACCCCAAAGAAAAGTAGGGATATTCGCAATAGTGGTTTTCATTTTAGGAGTCCATCAATGAAATATACCGACTCGCCACGCAATATTAATGCTCAGCTATCTATGAGAATCCATGGAAGCACTGTACAGTTGCTTCATTCAGTTTGTTAGGGATCACCAGCAGAGCTTATTATTCAGATCCGCAATGAGACTGGAATTTGGTACAAATGATTGTGGGCAGCAGACTTTAGTCACTAGACAATCCGAGCTGGCTACTGGCGATTTGGTTTACGTTAACACTACAATATATTGATTCCACACGTCAGTGGATTCAGATGTTTACAAATCGTCACTCATAGATTCATTGACTCCTATGTTGTAGTACTTATGCCTAAGGAGGAAAATTCATCAAAGCAGGATTCCAAAAAACAGCGATCCGTAGACCACGGAAAAGTAATAACCAGTAAGATACTAACTTTTCGACTGAACAAAATGCAACGATGAATCCCAATAATTTCGCCGTCTCGGCTTCGAAAGTAGACCATTTGTTTATGAGAGGAGGCGCCCAGCGAAGGGCAAGTATCCGAGGTTACATTGGTTACAGATCCAACTGATTCGGACAAGTTCGAGGTTGTCGATGAGGGTGAATCTCGAGCTTCGGAAGATCTCACAGTTGAGTCCTCAGAAGAATAAGATTTTCCGAGGGAAAGATTCATTTTGTACAAATGCAATTCGGATTTGAAATGTTCCCGCTTGAAAGAGAAAGAAGAGCTCTAAGAGAACTTAGAAATGCATACCATCGCATCAGCATCGGGGAAATCAAAGCTGCATAGCTGGCACGCGAATTTGTCCATGGAAGACACATAATTAGTTGCGTTATTCTTATCTTTGTTGTTGGAGCCTGGAAACAGGACGCACTGAGGTGGCGTGAACAGAGTAAATTACCACTACTGGAGGAATCTTGAAGACGTTCTGCGAGCAGTTTCAGACCGGTTAACTTTTCAACAGCAATCTTCTGATCGAAGAAGCAAAAACGATCGCAAGTGCGTTTGCATACACGGTCTACAATACGCTCATACGAAGTCATAGCGAAACGATCAGAAAATCTCGTCAGTTGTGATGGGCGCCAACTGATCTAAAAATGGAAATAACATCCGTGAAGAATGCGAAATAGTTGAAAATTCGTTTGATACTAAATCAATTGAAATGATGCCAGTGGTGATCACAGTTGAAACCATGATCCCGCCCACGTGTCAAAACAAAGGCCTGATTCCCAATGCCAGGTTTAGAAAAAACATCATGCGGGAACGTTTAAATGTCCGCTTTGAGCGAACAGGTCATCTATAACTACGCTCCTGGTCAAATGGAACAGTGGGGGTAAAATAATCCGAGGAATGGTAGCAGTTTCACGGTGTGGCGGAGAAAACCGACGATGATTGATGAATGAACTGATGCAGTGCTCAACAGGCATGAACACTGCTGGAAAAGAAAATCAAAATTTTATGCAAACTGCAAAAGAATCACGAGAAAACCAAGTCTCGTCTCCATCCAACGATGTTCCGACACCTGAATGAAACATCCTTACCCTGTGATGCTCCACACAGTTGAACCATTGACTGTCGCAATTAGTTTTGTTCTCTTGCCTATAATAATAAACACGCAAAAAGCCAAACACAGTTAATACTGTATACCAGCTACTGATGTCAAGCGAGTTACGTTGACTGTTCTGCTGCCTAGATCTCGCTGTTACTGAACATACACAAACATATTGCGCCACTACGTCACCGACTAACTATCCGCCGATGGAACGGACACCGATTCCGGTGGTCACTCACAAGCGCATAGCATACCAGATGCGAGGAAAGCTGCTTTACAATCATGGTTATCATGAATGTGGACAAAACTGATACGAAGGAGTGGTATTACTAGTTTTGAGGATGAAAGGAATCACCAAGCCCCGGGATTGAAAACGTGAAATTCTCCATGATTATAAATACTTTTCTGTGGATGCAAGCTGAGTAGATGGCGAAGAACAGATATAAGTTTTGATGGAAAGTTCATCAGCAGGACGGGCTGAATAGTGTCAAGATCAAGAGATTGCAAGATATAAGTCGAAAGGTCTTGAAGGACGCCACGCATAGTAATGGTAAATCTTTGCATTTTATGCATACGCATAAATGAATTGAAAGGGGGTACACCCCACGACCTACTGCACTACAAAGAATAAACAGTAGTCATTATTCTGAGACACATAAGATCCCAACAGGTAAGGTGTGATACAGAGCCATGCGACAGAGGGCTACGGTCTGTCACGAATATTATTAGTCCCAGGTGAGAAAAAACAGCAGCATGCTACCGGGCGCTTCCACAGGTAGAGGATAAGGGAACGGCCAACAGTATGGCGGTGAGTTGGGGCTCGTCAAATAAACATTCGTGAACGAGCAGTGACAGTGCTCGACGAGATGGTGAGTTTCTTCCGGGCAAGCGTTATCTTTTAATATGTTACACCTGGGAACAGCGCTGTGATGCGGCAAATGTAGCTCACAACTAAATTTATCCAGTGTCTCTTGTCGTGCTGCAAACTCGGCAAGGTAATCCGGAGGCGCATGAACCATGACTGGTCATCTGCTCGTCCGGAACATTCCGGTTGCCTTGTGTGCCACCCTCGGTTCAGCAAAGTTTAAAGGTCCATTACTCAACAAGGCCAGCTCTGAACTGGGTAACCGAGCAGCATGGCAGCCCGAAACACCTCAAAGGACCTAAATCGACACTGATTGTTGTCTTTTGATGGCTGCTTCACGAAACTTTGCGCACCCTCACAGTACCATTCCACTTTTGCAATCGTTATCCAACTGGATTCGTGGCAGTTTTTCCCAGCTGCCGTGACTCGGGTAGAGGTCCACGCATAATTTCAGTCCCCTCTACTACAACTGTTACCCGAAGACCCCCTAAGCAGCAAACGCCAGTCGATGCCCATTTAAATTAGCTACAATAAACGTGCGAACAGTGATCCGTACAGGGCGGATTCAGCCTTTACGCTCAAGACCCTTGCCACTGATGTCTATTGTATCCAAGACACTCACACGACGGACTTTCGATCTATCGTTTAACTGACGCCCCTTCCAACCTTCTGGGAAAGTTTTACCTGCGTCTTTCCAGGGACCCTGACTCTGCAGCATCTGGTCAGGTGGGTGTCAGTAGAGTTCTGCGTGCTAGCGCTGAAGCCAGTTGTGTGCAACAACACATGGTTCATGCAAGGTGAGAGGATACCGTTTCGATAAACATAAATTGTTCGTCTGTTTAGGCATTCACCGACTGTAGCTAAGGAGTAATCAACGGACATTTCAATCAGAAACTGCAAGACTTCCTGCACAAAGCAGGCCAGATTCCGGCACGTTTTGGTGCTTATCAAGAAGCCCTCGTGTTTCGATGGGCATCGAAAACGTGTGATACAATGACGGTCAGACTTTGACAAACTAAGCCAACTAGCTCGCCTATCTTACTTTTAAAATGCGTTGTCTGACAATTCACCAGAAGCCCCACTCGAGCACTGGTTCAGTTCAATTCAGACCGCCATTAACCATGCACTGACAGGAGAGGTTTTGGTTGTTAACTCCTAGCGACAGCCTCAATCGGAAACAATGGCAAAGGACAGAAATATGAAAGGAACAATTAAAAAAAGAAAATATAAATATCGAGTTGGTGAATGCAAGAGTACCACTGATCACGACACCTGACCATTTCCACTAACGTTTATAACCACTGAGTGGGAGATTTAGAAAGGCATATTGGAGACCCGTTTGCTATCCCGACCGATCGTACCAACAACGATGATCGTCTCATCCAGCTATGCTCTGACTACAGAATGTTTCCGGTGATTGCAAACTTCCGCCATAAGAGGCGGCACAGACTCACATGGCGTCCTCCTACGTCTTCACAATACTGGACTCATTGACCATATTGTGATTGGTCACCGCTGGTGTGGATTAGTTGAAGATTGCCGGTTATTTTGGTCTGCGCCTGTGAATTCAGATCACGCTCTGATACGTGCTCGATTCCGTTTACGTTTCGTCCATTGTTGCCCCCCACACCATAGCCATCTATCTCCTGCAGTTGCTTCTGGACGATAACCAGCGACATGGTTTCCAGACGGAGCTGTCTACATGGTCATCTATGCAGTGGGATGTCCAGGATCCAGATGAACAATGGTACCAGATCAAGGAAGCCTTGTGTGCCGGTTCTCATGCCACACAGGACTCTGGTTCAAGTAGGCCTTAAATCAGTGGCTCTGTTAGATGCTCACAAATCCGTTCCTCCAGATGCCACATCCATCACGACGAGACTGCAGCTTGACGTGGTGTGATGGCTTGCGCGCCTCTATGACCCAAAGAGCTATACAGGATGGCTTCTTTAAGCCGGACATGCAATCATACCTGACAGGTCAATGGGTAGAGGTCAGACAAAGTCCAGTCTCCTGGTCCTCCAGGTTGGGGGTCGATTTGAGCTGGCAACTCAGTCGGAAAAATCAGCGGAAGAATAATTGATCCAAGCAAATGGGCTTCCACTAAGCCATCCCGCTGCCTTGCGGATAGGTTCTTGTTAGAACTAAAGGCTTTGGATGAGGACCCTAATCGTTCTCCTGCTTTGTGGCTGGACACCCTAGCAGGACCCGTCCAACATCTCCCATGAACTGCACGAATACAAAGAATTCCATACTGCATCGGTCGTTGCGCAGGATAATCAGGACCACGCTGCCTATTGCATCGAGCGGGGTGGGTAGTGATAAGTGGGCTACTGTTCAGAGTTCCCTCTGTTATTCAACCTATGTCTTCTGTCCTCAACCACCTCTCTTTGCCCCATCTATCCACCCATAATGCTCCCACTGATAACACGGTCGATACTCGCAACGGTTCACTGTCAAATAGTATCGTGAATAATCCCCTGCCTGGTAACTCACATTTTCTCAAGCCTCGTCAACCTCTGAATCTCGGCTCCGTCAACATGAGTACACTCATGCAGGCCGGTCAGAAGGCGTGCCTAGCGCTTACAATAGATTCTCTGAAGATTGATGTCTGCTGCTTAAGTTAAACGAGTATCCAGGATTCGAGTAGTGTGATTCAACTAATTGCTCCTGATATCTCGTCGAGGTATTTTCTGCGCACCTCAAGAGACGAAGTAGCTAGAGCTGTGGGTCAACGTGGTGTAGGAATTGTCTTGACTGATAAGACTGAAGCTGCCCTTCTAGCTTGGATCCCGGTTAATGGTCGTTTATGTGCTGTGAGACTCCCAGGGTCAGTCGGCGTTCGAAAGGATAGTTGTGTTAAGCGAAATGTTTGTATCTCGGCGTACGCTCCAACGAACTGCAGCTCAGACGCGCAGAAAGATGAGTTCTTTGATGCCCTCGCCACCCTTGTTCTCATTAGTAAAGGTTCTGACATTGTAGTGCTAGCTGGTGACTTCAATGCACAAGTTGGCAAACTTAGTGTGTCAGAAGCCTGTTTAGGTGGGTGTTGTGCTTTACCTGCTGAGCGTACAGATAACGGGGATAGACTTCTCCAGTTTTGTGCAGACAATCGATTGTTCTTGTCTACCACCAATTTCCGACACAGCTCGCGTCGCACAGCGACATGGCGCTCTAACTCTACAGGTACTTTGAGTCAAATTGACCATATTGCCGTAAGCTACCGATGGCGCAGTTCTGTTCAGAACTGTAGATATTACTGGTCCACGTACGTAGAGTCGGACCATGCATTAGTCTTAATGCGATTATCTCTCCAGCTCCATGGTCATCGTCGCAAACCTCAAACCCGATTAGCCGTGCAACGTTTGTGTGATCCAGAAGTTCGTACAAGTTATAAACAGAAATTAGCACATGAGCTAGGATCTACGACGAACAGTAATGTAGATGAGCATTGGGCTCATATAAAACAGACGATGCACTTTGCAGCAGGTTTTGCCTGTGGTCCTAGATCCGTTGTCCATCAAAGACACTGGATCTCGCAAGAGTCGTTGAGTATCATGGAGCAAAAGCGTCAGCTCTCAAACTGTAAGATGAATAAGATGCGAAGAAAGCTGCAAAGGCAAGTTACGAAAAGCCTCAGGAATGATCGCGAAAATTGGTGGGTCAAGATAGCCGAAGAAATGGAAATAGCAGCTGCTTCAGGTAACAGTCAAAGACTGTTCAAGCTTATTCGTGACAGCTGTGGACGGCGCATCCAGGTCAGTGAAACGATTTGCGATAGGAATGGAGAACCCATCCATAGCAAACAGCAAAGGCTTGACCGTTGGGCCGAATACTTCAAGGAACAGTTTAGCTGGCAGCACGCCAGTGTAGTTACTCCTGTATCAACAACTGCGACTCCTTGGGTGGTATCACTTGAGCCCCCATCGGAATTAGAATAAAAGTCCTGCATTCGATCACTAAAGCGAGGGAAAGCGGCAGGTCCCGACGAACTTCCCCCAGTTCTTTTCAAACTGGGTGGAAATGCTTTGATGAAATCACTTACCGCTTTGCTCCGTGACATTTGAAACGCGGAGCGTATTCCGTTAATATGGAGTGAGTCATTGATTGTTCCCATCTTCAAGAAGGGAATACGCAATGACTGTAGTAACCATCGTGGGATTAGCTTAATTCCGATAGTCAACAAAGTATTAGCCTCGATTCTACCGCACCGTCTTACACCCGCTCGCGAGAGGAATGCCCACGAACAGCAGGCTGGATTCCGCCCAGGTCGAGGATGCATCGACCAATTTTTACTCTACGCCGACTACTTGAAAAGCGTCACACGCACCGCCGACCAACAACAATGATTTTCTTAGACTTGAAAGGCGCTTTCGATTCAGTTGATCGAACATCGCTTTTCAATGTTCTTCATCGAAAAGGTATGCCCCAGAAGTTCGTGAACCTAATGAGATCATTGTATTCTCATACTTCTGGCCGCGTTAGGGTTTACGGTGAACTATCCGGTCGGTTCGAAACGACCAGTGGTGTTCGACAGGGATGTCCCATGTCTCCATTCCTTTTCAACTTCGTCATGGACGAAATAATGGAGAGTGCGCTGCAAAATCTTCGGGATGTAGGCGTCCAACTAGGAAAAAGTGGAAAGCTGTGTGACCTAGATTACGCAGACGACGTTGTCTGCTTGTTCGAACCCACGGAACATGCTCAACATGCACTACATAGATTTGGGAGAGCTGTAGCTCCATTCGGCATGCGCTTTGCACCTTCAAAGTGCAAGGTGATGTTACAAGACTGGACGTCAACAATTCCGAGCTTGATGCTCGATGGGGAGGTGCTGTCAGTTGTCGACCATTTCACCTACCTCGGCAGCAGCATGACGACGGATGGGAGCACTGTAGTAGAGGTGAGCACGCGTATATCCAAGGCTCGAGCGGCGTACGCTGGACTGAAGCACTTGTGGCGTCGATCTGATATTTCACTGAAGTTGAAAGGTCGTGTATACTGTGCCGCAGTGCGTTCAGTTTCGTTGTATGGTTGCGAAACTTGGAGTCTGCGTGCTGAAGATATTCGTCGTCTCGGGGTTTTCGACTACCGATGTTTACGTAGTATCTCTAAGATCGGGTGGATTAGCCGAGTAGGGAATTCTGAGGTCAGAAATCGAGTATTGAGTACGAATTCGGAGAATGTTTTGTCACAACGTATCCAACTTAACAGACACCGTTGGTTGAGGCATGTGTTACGTATGACAAACATATGTTTACTGTATCGCGTCCTATTCTCCGTCCCTCCTGGGGAGTGGAAGAGACCACGTGGAGGTCAACAGATGACTTGGCAACGAGGAATGAGGAAATGTACAGCAGACTTAGGAGAAGTAGGTGCTTCACGTCTTCGCGGTTGGGGTCCAAAAGATCCGTCTACCAGTTGGCTGGAGACACTGAAGGATATGGCAGCGAGCCGCCAACAGTGGCGATCGTGTTGTCACTTTCTATCGAATCAGAATGTCTGATCGGTGTACGTTTGTACAGTTAGACTGTGTATTCCGTGTGTTGGCTACTAGGGCATTCTTTCCTTTTCCTACCCGTGTAGGTCCAGTCCCTGTCCATCTTATATATTCAAACTTTGTAATTTAACGTGCAACATGGTGAGAAAGGCAGTGGTCAGTGGGGTTTGCCCTACTGTTTAACGCTGTACGATGATGATGATGATGATGATGCCACATTCAATGAACTGCGCAAATCCCTGAGACGCCAACTGACTAGGAGCCCGAGAAGTAACCGTGAACAGTGGTGGATTGTCAAATTAGGGAAATGGAGAAGACTGTGTCCATTGGTAATACTTGCTGACTTTGCCGTTTGATTAGAGGTACGGGTCTACAGAAACACAATGTAAGTGAGTTAATTAGGAAGTCCGACGGCTCATTGATTCACTCTCAGTGACGTCATCTGGAGCGCTGGGTGGAGCACTTTAGGGAACAATTCAGTTGGTCCATTTCAACAGTGGACCTTTCGTACATACCTGCCAGAGAAACGATGCAGGTGGATATCACTTCTCCATCAGAAAAAGAGGTTATGTGGGAGATGGATTACTTGAAAAGGTACAAAGCCGCTGCACCGGATGGGTTGTCTCTATCTTTTTCAAGTATGGCGGCGAAGCTTTGATTTAGGAATTAACAAAACTCCTCCGGGTAATCTGGAATAGTGAGCAGATTCCCAGGGAATGGTGTGAATCGGTGATTATGCCGATTTACAAGAAATGTGACAGATCCTATAGTAAGAACCACAGAGGAATTAGCTTGGTAAGTAATTGCATCCAAACTGCTCACCGGGCTTATTCTCCACCGATTATCCGGCGCCCGTGAAATGTGTACTCGTGAGAATCAAGCCGGGTTCAGATCTGGTTAGGGCTGTATCGACCACGTCTCTACTCTCCGGCTAATTTTAGAGCACAAACACATCTTCCGTAGGCCCACGACCTTTGTCTTTCTTGATCTGAGAGCGGTGTTCGATTCAGTCGACCACACAGTTCTGTGGCGCTGCATCTCACTGAAGGGTGTGCCAGAGAAGTTTATTTTTATTTTCCAATTCTCGGATGCGAACAGTCGAAGCTGAGTTTGTGCTTTGGCGATCTTGCACCCGAGTTCATCACGGAAAGTGATGTCCGTCAGGGTTGCCCCTTTCGTCCTTTCTCTTCAAATTTTGTAATTGGATTGATTCTTGAGATAGCCTTATCTTCGTGTGAGAATAGCGGACTCGACCTTTTCTCAGGCAGTAAACTGTCTCACTTGGAATATGCGGACGATATTATTCTTCTGAGTGAAGATCCAGATAACAGTGTTCAGGATGCGTTTTGCACCTTCAAAGTGTAAAATGCTGTTGCAGGAATGGGTTGACTCAAAACCAAACCTTGTGTTGGCAGTGGAAACCCTAGCTGAAGCGGATAAATTTTGTTACCTAGGCAGTTACATCTTACCAGGTGGACAGATATGGAATGAAGTATCATCACGTATACAGAAGGCGCGTTTGGCTTTTACCAACCTCCGTCATCCGTGGCGCCGGCGTGACATCCGATTGTCTGTTAAGGATAGAGTGTACAATGTGGCGGTTGAATTCGTTTATTTAGGCGGTTTAGAAACATGGCTGTTAAGAGTAAAAGATAGACAAAGACTGTCGATGTTCGAGCATCGATGTCTCCGTAGCATTGCCCGAGTATGGTGGGAACACCGTATCAGCAATATCTAAGGTTAGACGTAAGGTGTTTGGAACCAGAGGTCAGTCTTTGGATCAAGTACTGAATCTAAACACGTTAGGGTGGCTGGGACATGTATTACGCATGCCCACCGATAGGCTTCCTCGGTGTACGGTGTTCTCCGAGGCAGGCAGCGAGTAGAAGGTAGATTGAGGTGGTCTGTCCATGACATGCCAAGAAGGTATGAAAGCCTTGACCAGTGGACGTGTTAGACTGCCAAGTAAGGGTTAATACGACCCACCTATCAAATGGTTGGAAACATTAAGTGATATGGCTGGGTGTCGCTGCCATAGGCGTAGTTGCATTCGGATACCTCCTTTGTTCTCTTGATTCCCACTTGTTACTTTGACTTCTGGGTCTTTTTTACTTGATGATTCTATCTTTTGCCTGGACTCGATGATGCTGAGAGGTAGCCACCGAAATCAACCCATAAAGTGCGAAGGGAATGCTTGAATAAAGTGAACCGAGTGGGAGGGTTTCTTGGACCCTACCCAGGAAGTCTAACACGCTATACATGGCCAAGTCCACAGGTTAAGTTTTTCATACTTTTCTTCCATGTCAGTGACTGGCCCCTTTCACTCACCCTCCAACCGGTACCCGCCTTAGCCAACATGGCGCACCGAGTAATCCTTCCAGGCAACATGTGCGACGTTAAATTATCATCTTAGCCTGGTGAAGTTTAGTGCAGCATCTAATGATTTCGTTCGTGAACCTCGGACTCTTCGCCGAACCTCAGCATTGTTTATACCGACAATGTTCGTATATTCTCCACCCGCAATGGCCATGTTTCTGAACCATACAGAAGCACTGGCTTGACTGGTGCAGCACACACTCCACTTTTGACAGGTACACGGATGTCACGTCGATCCCACAGATGACTAAGATTGGCAAATGCCAAACGAGCATTCAGTGTACGCAAAAACATCTCATCTGATATCCCACTTCAGTGTGAAATGCAGCTGCCCAGATCGTAGAACTTATCTACCTGGTCTATAGTTTCTCTAGATACTGAAAAGTTTAGTGTTGGACCAACCCAATCCTGCAACAATACATTGCACTTTGGAGGTGCAAAACGCATACCGAGCCAAGCTACGCATTCACTCAAGCTGTCTAGAAAAGCCTGCAAACTACCTGGATCTTCGCTTAGAGGAACTATGTCGTCCGTAGATTCAACGTCTGATACGTTTCCGCCCGGGAAAATTGCAATACCCCTATTCTTACCCAACAAAAGCACGATCTCTAGGACCACATAAACCAAAGAGTTCAAGAGGAAAGGAGAAAGGGAGCAACCCTGACGGACATCACTTTCCGTGGTGAACTCGGTGAAGGAACACCGTAAGCTCGAACCCGGCTTCGGCTGTTCTTGTACGGGAACTTTATGGTGGGAATGAATTTCTTTAGTACACCCTTCAACAACAGGTAGCGCCACAGAACAGTGCGGCCGACTCAACCGAAGTTCCCCTCAAGATCAAGAAAAGCGAGGATAGTGGGGCCTACGGAAGGTGTACCTATGTTCTAAAATTTGTCGAAGAGTACAGAAGTGATCAACACAATCTCGACCAAGTCGAAATCCAGCCTGATTCTCGTGTAAGCACTGTTCGCGAGTGGCTGATAAGCGGTGGGGAACAACACGAGCAAGCAGTTTAGATGCGATGATAACCAAACTTATTTCCCTATGGTTTTCGCAGGAGTACCTGTCACCCTTCTTGTAAATTATTACGATCACCGATTTACACCAGCTCTTTGGAACTTGTTCCGTATACCATACCAAACGGAGTTTTATCAATTCCAATAAAAGTGTTCAGCTACCGTCTTTGAAAATAGATGGAGGCAACCCATCTGGTCCAACAGCCTTGTGTTGTTTAAGGTACCCTATCTCACGGAGAACCGCCTCTGATGGAGGACTGGTGTCTACGACCAGAGCTGCAACTATGGTGCTATTTAGTAGGCATGTTGTGGATAAACGCAAATTAAAATTCTTGGAATGCTCCGCCCAACGAACTAGACGACGCTCCTGAACTGTCCAATGAAGTGCGATGACTTCTCCCACCGTCGAGAGAAACCCCAGGTACTCCACTCCTACGTCTATCTAATGGAACGTTTGAGACCGGTAAACTGTTTTTCTCATTGTTTATTCGCTGGAGTGTCCTCTCCAGGGACCTGGTGGTTAGAACGAGATGTAGCCCATCAACTGATTCAGAGACTGGACTTCGTCTGGCCTCTACCCATCGAACCGTCAGGCGTTCTTTTCATTACATGCTTGCGCGCGAGTGCAGTGGAAGGGGTATACACCCTATAGCCGCGAAGGCCTATTACACTATTAGGGATGACCGGCAACCAGACCCTGAGACTTTGAGTGGCAACGGACCACATAAGGTCCCAATAGGTCAGGTGTGATAACGACCCGAAAAACAGTGGATTACTATCCAGCACCACATAATTGCATCTTCGGCTTACGAAGCCTAATATCTAGGTCTCCTATCTTCTTACTTTCTCTCTCAGGCGCTACAGTTCAACCGTATGCTATAAGAATTTATTCGACAAATAAAATCAATGGTTGTATCCTGCGCCCCGAACGATCCCACGCCGACCCAGATTCGCCTAACGCCTTTAAACAATGGACCCACTGACATAAAACGTTCTTTAGTTTTCTGACCTATACCGATGATCTGCAGCTTGATAAACTGAACACCAATCAAATGTATATCTCCTCCTGTTTATGACCACATAGTCGATTGCACTACTTTCTGCTCCGCCATCAAGACCCTCGAAGCTGCACATGTGGAACCGAAGAACGAAATTTACTCTCGACATGTCCTTACTTCTTGCGAAACAAGAGACAAACCAAAGTCTGGACGAGTACCTGCAGAAGCAGAAGTCCTTGGCCAGAGACTGTAACTTCAGGGCTGCTACTCCCGAAACACATGGATTACGCCATCCGAGATGCCTTTATAGCTGGTTTACAATCGCTCAGTATTCGTCGGCGATCGCTGGAGTACGACCTAGTTAACATGCATGCCGCTTCTGACCAGGTTAATTACCTAGACGTGGCGTCAAAAAAATTAGCAGTTGTATCAAACAAATTCATCATTGAACACCTGTGTAAAAGACTTTGGACGAATAATTCCAACTCGAAACTCACCCGAAAAACAAGAACAATATAAAGCTTCAGCCTTAAATCCCAAATGCTACTTCTGTGAGCTTGACCGTCATTCTCGATTTAAGTGTCCAGCATGAGATTCTGCATGCAAAAACTGGTAAGAAAGGCCATTTTTGAAACGTCTGTCGTTCCAAAACCTTACCAAATGTGTGTTCTGTGGCCACCGAGACTCATATATCATAGCCGTAACATTATCATTATCATCATATAGCGTTAAACAGCAGCGCGAGCCCCACCAATCACTACATTTCTCACCATGTTGCACGTAGAAATAGAAAGAATGAATGTACAAGGTGGACAGGCAATAGACTTATAGGAATGGGAAAGGGAAACAACGCCCTAATAGCCAACACACAGGAATACACAGTCTAACTGTACAAACACGCATTGGTCAATCATTTTGATTTGACAGAAAGCGACAACAGGATCGCCACTGTTCACGGTTCGCTGCCGTATCCTTAAGTGTATCCATTCAACTGGCTGATGGACCTTTTGGACCCAAACCACGAGGATATGAGGCACCTACTTTCCCTAAGTTCATTGTACATTTTCTCATTCCCCGCTGCCATATCATCTGCTGACCTCTACCTGGCTTTTTCCATTCCCGAGGACGAACGGAAAACAGGGCACTGTATGGTAGACGTGTGTTTGCCATACATAACGTTCCCCAACCAACGAAGCCTACTAAGCTGAATGCGGTGTGACAGAACATTCTCTGAACTGGTACCCAATACCCGATTTCTGACTTCAGCACTCCTCACCTGGTCATTCAATCAAACCTTGGTGATACCACGCAGCAGCGCAACACTGTCTAGCCGATGTCGCCACTGAAGTAGTCATCGATGATATCTCATAGAAAGCTCTCATAGATACCGGAAGCATAGAAAGTTACACCGCGGATTCAATTGTTGAGAAATATAAGTGGAAAATGGAAAATTCTTGCAACCAAATAAAGATGGCCAACACTAATCCAGTTCGCCACACTCTGGGTCATTGCTCTATCAATCTGCGTTAAAGCATCGGCAGTACCCTTGAGTCAATTCTGTTCTTTCGCATCTTAGCTCAGACGTCCTTTTGAGCCACGACTTCTTCCGATTTCCTGAGGCTATCTAAATTCCTTTTCGAGGCAAAAAACCTATACTGGCAGTCTGCGGCTTGACTGCTGCCCATATACGCGCTCCTTCGTTTTTCAGAGGAATCGTTTATTTCAGCGGAAGTTGAAAACTTCTCAGAGACCAGATGACCGAGCCACCAATTCCCCTTGGCGGGCCCAGGCCCTAATTACTACGAATGAACACTACAAAAGACAGATGGTCATTGACTGCGGCCAAACCGTCGATCGATATACCCATCTGGAGGCATATCCCGTGTCGTGGATCGATCTTCTGATCGCAAAGTACTCCTCGTTCAGTACACTGGATTTGAAAAGCGCCCATCGCCAGATCCTAGTCAGAGACGAGGAAAACGTCTATACGGCTTTCGAAGCATGCGGGGGTCTGTATCAATTTTGTCGCATCCTGTTCGGAGTGATTAAAGGAGTAGCATGTTTCCAGTGAGTAGTTGATGAAATAACTCAAACCAAAAACTAGACGGAACTTTCACATACGTCGATAATTTGACTGTCTGTGGGAATACCAAAGAACACGACGAAAACCTAAATAAACTATTGTGGGTTGCTAAGATGTACAATGAGAACAACGGCATGATCGGTGTCAGTCAAAAACGTCTTGTGGAATACGAAATTCCCCGAGGGATCCATTCGACCGGATCCCGACCACCTTCGACCTCTGCGAAGTTTGTTACTCCCCACAAGCTTTCCAAAACACCCCAGCTGAAAAGCTAGGATCAGTGCCATCAAATAACATCAACCAGTACTGATCGTTTAAGAATGCTTTGTATTCTGCTGGTAAAGTGAGTTGTGGTCTGACCCCCCGTGTCGTGACACTGGATTTCTGCTGAGTCCCCACGCCTTCTTGATGCGCGTCAGTCTCGTGACGCGAATTTTGTATGGCCTGTCTGTGAACTTTCCGTTTCCCATAGACAAATGAAAAACAATTGAAAATGCCGGCCAGATTGAATCAATGATCATTGATCCGATCTACGTTGGACTGCAGATAACTATAGTTATCCAGGTATACCTGGTTAGCGAAAGGGAGTTAGGCCTCATGTGATCTGGCGGCCTATTGATTACTGTTTTTCCGATTCAGCTTGGCATACTCAAACGAAATAGTGGGTGTGAATGGGGTATGGGGTACTTGAGAGTAGTAGCACCTCTGACTTGGTAGACTGTTGTGCCCCTCGGGGTATCTTCTATCTCTTTGGTCTTCATCACCCGCCCAACTCTTAACTGTGGTTCCACGAAGCTCAGGCATGTACCAGCGGCCACACTTAGGGGCAAACTGCTCGACAGGCGGACCAAACCAGGTTGAGGGTAACGGATGCCTAAAAACTTCGGTGAGAAGGCGCCCAGAAGGCGAAGACGGATACTCTTGCATAGGCGGATCAGACCTGTCGGGATCCAACGGGCATCAAGGAAATCTGTCTAATCAATATGGTTGCGTGGGCCCCTGGGTCTAGGTGACTTCTAAAGAATGGCGAACGAGCTCCTAGGAAGCCACCGGCAACCATGAACTAATATCACTAGGACGCGTTGGGCATCCCGCATTGGTAAACCACCATCCAAAAGGCGTACGAACCGTTCGTTCGGTTACCGGTTCGCAACACAAAAACTGCCTGTTGCCCGACAGGTAGCACTTGGTTGTGCACCGGCTAGAGTTGCTATCTCGATCAAAAAAGCCGAGTGAGGCTAGGAACGCCCCTTCGTACCGAATTCCCAAGACTCTGCATGACAAGTTCCCTTTCATTCGGGACATGCATGAAGCCGGCTCATCCTCTCGCAGTGTGTATCCTCACTTGTACGATCAAGAACATGCATGGGGAAACGGGTCAACGGTGACAGGATATTTATAACGGCAAGGAAAGAGCTGCTGTTTCGCGAACCAACGTGGCAGTTCCGAACAGGTGTTTAAGCTATCCAGTGCTGTGAACAATAATATCCCTGGTGATTATGTTGATCGTGGAGTTACTTACCAGAATGTCTACTACATTTTGAGACTGCCAAGTATTTTTCGCAAGTGTTCGGCTGTCACAATTTAGTCTCAATTTTATCTTAGGATTATGGAACATCTTCATCTTCCTGTTTCCCTTCTCCCACGATATCGATACTTCAAACCAAAGAACCAAGAAATGAATCTCCAGATGACTGCTTACCTACCTCTCTCCATTTCTGAGCAATAATACCTTAGTCTACCCCATTTATCCTTTCTACCATAACTCACGTTTATCATGAAATAAAAAGTGCAGACAAAATACTTGTTCGTTTCTTTCCTCGAACAGATCTTCTATGCACGTCTTGTTCGATGAAAGCCAATCTATTCAAGCATTATGACAAAATATAGGCAAAAATCAGTAAGTATATAGGCAAATTCGACAAAGAGATTGCATTCACTGGAGTGGCGTCTGCTAACCTTGCCCGTGCGTCTTATTCTTACTGATCACAACTAACTTCCACTAGTGATTGTCCAGAAACGCAACCCCGGTTCTTTCAGAGGAATGGAAATCCTACCAAGCTTCTATCTGGTCAGTACTGTTAGTACTGGCAGTCAGGATTCTCAAAAAATAACGGAAATTGTGAAGATGAATCCATCAGAATTCATCTTGTGAAAAATAATAAACAGCCAGCCCGTCACACACGAGAACCCACAACCCACTGTCCGTAGACGAACACCGTTTGAGGCCACGTCAGCTCGTTTCAGTTCAGTTCGGTACAGTTTGCACAAGACAGGTAATGGCCACGGCCAATCGAGCGTCCAGAATTCCATCCATGGTATGCACACCAGTTACGCACCCACCATCACCGAGTGTGTTTCGTTGAATCCTCGTCAAAAAGAGAGGGAAACGGATAACCTCATCGCACATCAACTGCGAAGGAAGTTATGCATCGTGGGCGTTCACTGAGACAGTAGGCAAAGTGTGAAAAGGTCGATTAAAGCATACTCCAGAAGGACCACAGTGCTTCCCTTCATTCATCTTGTTGCTATTTTCAAGGATAACTACAAGGAAAGATCTCGTACCACTTGCGATCTAGGGCACATTTGAAGGATTGGACGGTCTGCAGATCTACCGTTCTACCAGGCAGCCCGTTCCAACTGTTCACAACCCTGTTGCTGAAGAAGTGTGATCTAGCCGTCAACCTAGATCGGGCTTTTATCGGCTTCTTTTCATGTCCCCTTGTTCTGGAGTCTACGGCCAACTGGAATAGACTATCTGGTCTAAGGCCAGAAAAGCCCTTCATTACCTTGAACGATTCTATGAGATCTCCTCGACGTCTCCTCCTTTCGGACGAGAAAAGATTCAGGTCAAGGAGTCTCTGCTCGTAAGTCTTGCTCCTCTGCCCTTCAACCATTCGCGTGGCGAGACGTTGGACTTTCTTTAGGCAGGCGACGTCCTTTTTGTGGAAGGGTGGCCAAGCCTGCACGCTACCTTCTAAGTGAGGGCGTACTATAGCCATGTAAATAGGTACGAATACCTCCGGCTTCCGGCAAGACAAAGCTGATCGCAGTCTCAAGGGCTCGCCATGGGCCTTTTGTGCAGCAGCGTTGCACTGCTCCGACCATTTAAAGTCACTGTTCATGATGACCCCAAGGTCTTTAACCTTTTTGACTGCCTCTACGGTGAACAGCCCTTGATCATGAGCGACAGTTAGGCTCTTTGTTGCCCTCGACAACAAAAGGCTTTTTTCAGCTTTTAGAGGTAAGTCCCATTTGTGTGCCTAGTCCAGGACGAAATTGGCTGAGACCAGTCGAACCTCAAGATCGTGGTGTTGCCCGAGAGCTTCCTTGGCTCCCAACACTGTGCATTGAATATTCTGTCTGAAAGGCAGAATTTGCCATGCAGTATCACCTTCAGATGCTAGTTGTTTGGTAAAACTGCCAGGGGCTCATCACCCCAGTTCACTTTTATCTCAAATCAGAATACTGGGCGGCCGGCGCAGACGGTAGTCCAGTTTCTTACCCCTGTGAGCCCTTGCTTCTCACCGGGCTCCGACTCTGGATTCGTGTCTGTCTGTTGATGGAAGTTCACTAACGTGACACTTGTCGAGTAGTCTTCGTAATGGGCAGCAAAAACAACATTTCATTGGGGTAAAGCTCCGGAGACCGGCACTTTCACTCCCCCCGCAGAAGTTAGTCACCCGGCAATCAGCTCCCTTATAAAAAGGAAGAGTAGATGGTATAAGAAGCCTCGAGGAGGCATGGATGAGGGTCAGTGAGAAGGAAGAAATAGGTATATAAATAAAGGAAAAACAACGGTAATACTGATAAGGGTAGTGATAATAATAAATAATAGTAACCATAGGGCGAAGAAGAATAGGAAGAAGAAGGGAAGAATTCTTGACGAAAGTCCTATTAGATCTATCAGACGTCTTACTGGCACTCCGAAAATACTTGTTTGCGCGAGGTCCAACTTCTTTTTAAAATCGATGACAGTATCTGCTGCCACAACATCCGCAGGGAGTTTGTTCCAGTCTCGTATTACTCTGCAGGAAAAGAACGGAGCTTGGATATTCTCATTGGCCCTTGGTTCAACAAGCCTCAGCTCGTGCCCTCGGTGGGTGGGGTTTCTGTCACGGGTAAATAAAGGCTGGTTCCTTCTGGGCAACCCTTTTATTGCTTTGGCTATTTCTATCAGGTCGCTCCTTGTGCTTCTACGCTTGAGCGAGAACAAATCTGACGGTTCCAGTCTATCCTCTTACTTTAGTCTCTTTAGACCGGAACCCCCTCCAATGTGTGAGTTTCCCTGAAAGGTGAGCTCATGCATGAACTATGTACTCTAGTTGGGGTCTCGCTAGTGCCGTGTGAAGGGGTGGCATAAACCTATGGTCCCTTGAAGTTACTGTTCATCCCAGTTTGCATATGACTCTGTCCGCCCTGTTGGCCGATTACAGGCACTGCGCAGACGGTTTAAATTCGCTTGTCATGGCTATCCCAAAGTCTCGGATCTCTTTCTTCTGAGCCATTGGTTCTGGGTTGCCCGGGTTAAGGCAGAGGGTCCCCCCGGGACCCATCTTCCAGCGGAAGTTTACACTTCCCTGTGCTCATAGGTAGGCCCCAAGCTACTGTCCAGTAATGGATGGCATCTAGGTCCTCCTGAACCTGGGTGGATTTAGAAGATCCGACCCTCTTTGCGTAGTCTATGAACATAAAGAACTGGGATCTAAGGACAGTCGGTGGGTCGTTTACATATACCAGGAAAAGTCCTAGTCCCAGCACTGATCTTTGTGGTAACCCACTGGTTACCCTCGTCATTGCGGACTTAGCCTCCTCCACCTTGACGTCGAACCCTCTGTCGCACAGATAGGCTTTCAACGAATCCAATAACTCTGTAGCCACATTCATCCTTTCCAGTTTATGCAGCAACACTCTGTTGTTCACGTTACCAAACGCTTTGCGAAATTCAAGATAGCACACCTGAACGTTTTCATCTTGGTTTAGTCTCCGAGTTGCCTCGTCAAGCTCAGGAGATTGCTGGGGCAGGACTTGCCTTTGGTGAACCCGTGCCCTTAGTCTGCAACTAGATTGTTCTTCTCCAGGTGCCTCACTAGTGCCGTTCTTATTGCCATCTCCAACAATTTTAGGACCACTGAGACTAGCCTAACAGGCCGATAAGTCTCCACTTCATCCCTCCGCCACCTTTGCCTATTAGTATAATTTTCGCGGCTTTCCAATCGTCAGGCAATCGTGCTACCCTAAGAGAATTTTTGAACGACTAAGTCAAAGGCCCTGCGAGTATCCTGGCCAAGGGTTACAGGATGTTGGGGTGTGTGCCGGGGTGTACGCCGTCCGTTCAGTTCAGTTTGCATAGTACAAAAGTGCCCGAGACCAGTCGAACATCCAGATCGCGGTGTTGCCGAGAAGCTTCCTTGACTCCCAAGACTGTACATTGAATGTTTTGTCTGAAAGGAAGAATTTGCAAAGCAGTATTACCTTCAGAGTCTAATTCATTGACAGAAATACCAGAGGCTTATACCCTCACCCCTCGTTCACACAGCTACCTCCAGGAACGCTGTGTTCCAGAATGAAGCCGGGGCCTTCTTAAAAGTTTGAACATTGCTGCATCTAACCGCGTCTCATCCCACAAAGATGCAATCCTATTTGTAAAACATTTAACCCTTATGTCCAGCCCTAATTATGCCGCCTGTAGCTCAGGACTGTGTCCCCTGGTGCCGCACTCGGGGGCAGAAATGAAAAAGTCACCCAAGTCTGCACCCGACGGACTCTAGGTGATCTTGAACGCTTTCATAAGGTCACCTCGGCCTCTGGGCCACTTTAAAGAGAAGATAATAAGATCCTCTAGAAGCTGGTAGTGAGATTTCCCCCTTTGACTGGTTATCATTCTAGCAGCAAGCCACTGCACATCTTCCAAGCACTCCTGATCCTTGCGATAATAGGGAACCCATGCCCGCCCACAATACTCCAGTAGAGGTCGTACCGGAACCTTGTAAAAAGGACAAAGCCTGGCCATATTGGCAGCCCTCTGGCTCTGCCTTGAGAGCCTGCAGTCCTATGTGTCTATCACACCTCGGTGTTCTACATTCCGACTCTCTTTGAAACGGAATACTGTTCGCTTCTTCCAAGCTAGTGGTCAGCACTTGGCACTTTGGGATATTCAGTGATAAACCCCATCATTCTGCCCATCTGTGTATAGCTTTTATATCCTGTGCTAAACCCTTCCCCACCATCTTCACATCATCTACAAAGACGAAATTCGGGTAGCTCAATTCTTCTTCTAGGTCGTTTATAAGCAGGTGGAAGAGAAAAAACCGCGCTACTGAAAACTGTGGCGCACCAATGGTAACCTACCTCGATCGATAGTCTCTCACCTTGAAGCAGAAACCAAGATTCCCTGGAGGGTTTTGCTACCTAATCACTTGACTTCCCGATTATCCCAAAGGGTCGCAATTTATGGTCCAGCTAGTGATGACTCACAGAGTCGAAAGCCTTACTGAAATCTAAATAACAAAGCTCCACAGTTGTACCTTCATATAATCGTCTTGTGGTCCCGCCCAAGAACATCAGTAGAATTGTCAAGCACGATCTTTTTAAAAACACATGCTGTGCAGGAGTCAGTAGGTCGTTATTAACCAGACGTAGGCGCAATTGGATTGTGATTATACGTTCCAATCAATTGCACAACGCTAATGTCAGGCGCACTGGTCTGTAATTCTCCGCCTTCTGCCCGGATCCTGTCTTACCCACTGTTACGAACGTTTGAGCAATGCGTAGCCAAATTCGCAACGGATCCCGAAATCAGAAGGCGATTATCCGTGATAATTCTACGATACTAGATTATTAAAATAAACAATGACGTAAACAATATACAAACCTCAATAATACGATCACAAAGTCTCAACAACGAGAAACCGAATAGCAGCGTGTGAGCAAACAGCACGTGCGTCACGCAGGTCCTGAACAAGGATGTGCCAAAATAGCGCTCTGGGCGCGAACAAACAACAATTGGTCCAGAAAAACAACCAGTTCGTAAAGACAAGTCAATAGTGTATGGAAATGAGTGATGTTGGGAAAAAACACTGAATCGCGAGGGAAAAAAGGGGGATTTTCCACGACCGGCTGTTACACCGCCCACCAAAATCCTTCTGGATCCTTAGCAGAGTCAAAGGTTCGGTATAAAGGTACTGATTCTTCCTACCTGCCTAGGCCCTGCTGTCAGTGCGCGCGTCTAATGCTCGTCGTCGACGTTCTACTACTGGTCGCACCTAACCCATTGGCTACATAGACGTGAGGCTAGTCTACATCTTCCACAAGACCAAATGACCGATGGCGGGCGTGAATGGTCACATAGACGTTGTCCTCGTACGGGGCCGTCCGGTCCTGGATGTACGCGCTTGAGTGTGTGTGTGTGTGTGCGTGTGTGTGTGTGTGTGTGCCGGGGTTACAATGAAATCACAGTTATGACTACACATCAAAGGAGGACTTTCTGCAATGTCAACAAAAGACCGCGTGGCAAGAAAACGAGTAAATGTAGCATGCATGTGTGACCTGAGCTCCACTACTTCCACATGTGCAAGGGGCATTCGGTAGCGTCAACAAACGGCGAACAAAGAACACTGTCACATGTATGATGGGTTTACGGGATGTAGAGTGCGTCGTGCATGTGTGTATGTATCGGGATGTATAATGGAATCGCACTCATCACCACATATCGGAAAGAACCTTCTGTAATGTCAACGAAGGGACCGCGAGCACCTTAACGTGTTTGACGGAGATTGTGTGGTATATATGGTGTTTCTTTATCCACCTCGATTACTGGTGTGAAAAAGGTTTACTAGGCCTCAGGGTTATCAGCTCCTCCGTCTTCGCTCTCGAGTAGGTTAATACTGCGTATGTCACGAATGAGCACTCCGTTAGCTGTCTTCACCTTCACCGTTCTTATCATTTCGTCGGTGCTTTTGATGGTTTCCGTAACTACTCCCAAAGACCAAGCGCTGAAATGTGCGCGTTCGTCGGCGATCATAACCACGTCCCCAACTTTGAATGGTCTTGTTTTGGCCATCCACTTCTGTCGAGTCTGCAAAGCCGGTAGGTACTCCCGTAGCCATCGCCTCCAGAAGACCTTGGCCAGATAATTCGCTTGCTTCCACCCGTGGAGGTAGCTCCCACGAAGGTTTACCGGCCCTTGGAAACCCTCGTTCGACCTTAGCGTCAATAAGTCGTTTGGGGTGAGCGCCAGGTGGGTGGGGTCGCCGTTCAATATTGGAACCAGGGGGCGGTTGTTCAGGATTCGCTCCACCTCAGTCATGACGGTGTTCAGGGTCTCGTCGTCGGGCGGCTGCTGCTCCATGATTGACAGCAATATCCGTCTGGCGGACCGGATCATGCGTTCCCATATGCCGCCTCGGTGACTGGCCTGTGGGGGGTTGAAATGCCAGCGTATGCCGTAGGCCACGGTTCGGTTCTGCAGTTCGTCCCTGTTTATGTTCTTGTGCCAACGCTGCAATTCCCGTTGAGCGCCCACAAAGTTCGATCCATTATCTGAGTATATATCGGCCGGTACGCCTCTTCGGTTGATAAATCTTTGCAAGGCCCGTAGAAACGAATCGGTCGTCATCGAATGTGCGACTTCTAGGTGTACCGCACGTGATTTCATGCACGTCATGATACAGCCGTATCGCTTTTCTAATCTTTTCCCGCACTTGACCCACAAGGGCCCGAAATAGTCCAACCCGGTGTCACTGAACGGCCACCAGCCCGTAGTTACCCTGCATTCTGGTAGCGGGGCCATGAGTTGTTTGCCTGCTGTGGCATTGCGTCTCCTGCATTGCACACACCGTCGGATCACGCGTTTTACAGTCTCTCGTCCTCTCAACAACCAAAGACGCTTTCGGATGACGCTCGTCACGTGACTTTCCCCGGCATGTCCCTCAATGGCGTGGACGTGTTGAATCATTAGCTCTACTACGGGTTGTCTCGCTGGCAGCAGTATAGGATACTTTGTGTCGAAGTTCAGGTGGGCGTTGGTCAGCCTACCATCCACCCGCAGCAGTCCGTTGATGATTTTGGGGTTTAAACGCTTCAGCTCGCCTCTTGGAGATGGCATGTCTTCATTGGTCAGCCCCACTTCTTCCGCCCTCTTGAGTTCTTGGGCGAAAGCCTCGCGTTGTATCATTCTGAAAATATCGTACTCTGCCGCTTGTAGCTCATCGGGACCTATCGGGCCGACCGGTATCCGACCTGGGGGCCGTAGCCCTTTCATGACTAGTAAACTTATCTTGAACCTGGTTAACCAAACTAGCGAACGAAGCGTCTTCATCCAGGAAGAAAACCTGACCAATCGCGATAAAATGGGCGACGCTTCGACGACGTTGGTTGCTATCACTACGCCTTTGATCTCCAGTTCCAATTCCGTAGGGGGTTTTAATTCGAACACGGGCCAGTCCTGTTTGGGCAATTGCAGAAAGTTCGGCCCTCTCGTCCACGTGTCCAGTTGCCTGAAGTTGTTCGCACCTCGGGAGCACAGGTCGGCCGGATTATCGCCAGACCTGACATGACTCCACTGGTGCGTGGCCGATTCATCGTGGATAATCGTGAGCCGGTTAGCAACGAAAGTACTAAACCGGCTCCGTACGTTGTTAATGCAGTAAAGTACTATCGTTGAATCCGTCCAGAAGCTCACCGACCAAATGTAGAGATCGAAACATCTCTTCACAGCTTGCACCACCCTGACTGCCAACACGGCTGCGCTGAGTTCAAGGCGTGGGATTGAGACCGACTTCAGTGGAGCAACGCGGGCTTTGGCGAACAGGATCCTCGTGGTATATTGTCCATTTCCTGCGCACCATCGTCCGTACACCACAGCTCCATAACCGACTTCGGATGCATCGGAAAAGGCATGTAGTTCTCCAGTCCGTGTCGTATGGCCAGGGGTCAAACATCGTGGTATTCTTATGTCCCCTAATTTCTTCAAGGTGTTCAAAAATTCCTCCCAGTCCAGCCGGTCCCCTCGGTCCAGTGACTGGTCCCAATCAACTTTCTTACGGCACAGCCGCTGCAGCAAGATCTTTCCGGGTAGCAGCCATGGTGAGACGAAACCGAGCGGGTCGAACAAACTTGAGACGGCAGATAGTATGCCACGACGGGTTATTGGCAGCTCGGGAACGTTCAGTTCGAAAACAAAATCGTCCGTTTCCGCGTCCCATTGTATTCCTAAAGTGCGCTCGATAGGAAGTGGAGAGCCGTCCAAATCTCTTACCCTTTCGACCTTTTCGTGATACGGGATGACCTTCAGCACTTCCGAAGCGTTCGACATCCATTTTGTTAGATGGAAGCCGCCCTCTTCCAGCAATTTCGTCAGACCCCTGAACTGCTCTAGAGCTGATTCCACATCATCGAATGACCCAAGGTAGTCGTCGACGTAGAAGTTCCTGCTGACGCTTTCTACCACCGTCCGATGTACCAGATCGCCATGTTTGTTCGCTGATTCTCGGAGGGCGTAGTTGGCACAAAATGGTGACGATATGGCTCCGAAGGGGTGGACGGTCATTCTATAATTCACCACTGCATTGTCCCGGTCGCTCCCTTCCCACCACAGGAAACGCAAAGCATCTCGTTCTCCTACCGGAATCTTCACCTGATGGAACATTTCCCTAATGTCAGCAGACAAGGCCACTTTACCCACTCTGAAACGGCACAGAACATCGATCAGTGGTGTGGTCCAGTCAGGCCCCTGTAGTAGGCGATCGTTTAACGACTTGCCCTGGAACTTGGCCGCACAGTCGAAAACCACGCGCAGTTTATTGGGTTTCTTGGGGTTGATAACCGGATGGTGAGGCAGATACCAGATACCCCTTTTGCTGTCGGTGTTAACAGGCACCCTTTCAACGTAACCGAGGTCCTCGTTTCGCTTCATCAAATCCGCGTATCGTTCCCACAGATTCGGGTCTCGAATGAAGCGTTCTTTTAGTCGTAGTAATCGTTGGAGAACATAATTTCTGTTGTCAGTCCACGGGTCGACCGGTGTGCGCCATGGGAGGGGAACCTCGAACTGTTTTTTGAGGCCTCTAGAGCCTTGCCGCACCGTTTGTAGAGCGAAGCGATCCTCTTGAGACAACGTCGGTCTTTCGTCCCCAATGTCATGAAACTCCTTTTCATAAAGCCGTTGCAGATGATACTCTATGCGGTCCGTTTCGGCGGATAAGTAATTCACGGAACCGCGTACCCCTACTGGACCGTATAACATCCATCCCAGAGCCGTGCGTACGGCATAAGGTGCCTGGCGGTCGCCCACTCTTTGGTCAAGCACCCAATGCGCCTGTGGCACGTCGCTGCCGATGAGGAGATCCACCTCATCATCTTCCCAGTCTACAACGGTTACATCCTGCAGGTGGGGCCATCGAGTCAAGATTGCGTTCACCGACCTTGGTGCTCGCATGGGGAGATCCGCTAACGTGAATGCCTCCGTTGGTTCAATTTCCTCGTTAGTGTCTAGAGAGATGAGTTGCAGCCTTAATCTACCGGCAGTCATTACCTGTGTTCCGCCCACCGTGCTCACTGCTAACGACGTCGCACCTTTAGCCAGTTGGTGTTTGTCGGCAAACCGCTCTTTCACTAAAGTGGTGTCGGATCCACTATCAACGAAAGCCAACGCCTTGGCTATCCCAGTCGGAGTCACTACTCCCACGGCCACTACGCCTAAACGTACCGGTTTACTGGCAGATTGTGAAGTTGAGCAAATCACGCTGGGCTTGGCACTCGCCTCGGATATGGTTATTCTCGCCTGATGCAGCAGCCGATGGTGTCTGCCCGTGCAGCCCTCGTAACCACATCGATTCCTTGTTCTACAGGCTGCTGCCCGGTGCGTGGTGTTGAGACAGATGAAACATGCTCCTGCCATCCTCGCCATTCCCCACCGTTCGTCTATCGTGGCATTGCCGAACTTGGGGCATTCTGGTAGGCCATGGCTAGTACCACAGGATCTGCAATTTGGTTTCGCCGTAGCATCTCGTGAAATGACGTGTGTGTTGGTCCAAGGCTGGTACTTTGGATGTTCCCGTACAGGGGTTTGGACTTGGCTAGTACCGGGCTTGTTTGCTCGGTTGCTGTCCCGGATGAGTCGGCCGAATCTGCTGTCAGCTATCTTCGTTTGCCTGTCTAAGTATTCAGTCAGGTCTTCGAAGTTGGCTTCTCTGTCGCCTCGGCTTATCCGTTCAGCTTCTTCCGCCCACCGACCCTGTAGTTCGGGAGAGAGGTGACGGACTATGCCTTCCAAAGTGTGCATGGCGTCTAGGTCAGCTCTGTAACCTAAATGGTCGAGGGCTATTGAACAGTTCTGCATCTTGATCACCAGGTCGGCCATGGTGTAGACGTCGCCCTTGGTTTTCTTTGCCTCTGCCATCACGCCCTCTATTAGGTTACGGGCTACTTTGAAAGGTTGGCCAAACAAGTCCCTCAGAATCTTTCTTGCCCTTGTGTAGCCTTGTTCTGGATCGAGCATGGTGCATCCGTCGATAGCTTCTCGCGCTCGGCCTCGGCAGTAGTGAGTAAGGTAAAGAAGCCTTTGCCCAGGGTCGTTTACCTTGTTTTCAACGAACGTCTCGAACTGTTTGACAAACTTGCAGTATTGCTCAGCTCGCCCGTCGAAAACCGTTAACTCCACTCTAGGCAGATCGATCGATGGTGGTTTGTAGTCGGCGACCTGCGTGGGGTTCCCTACCTTATTGCACTCTAACCTATCGGAAGTGTCGAAGTCACTGGTCCTATACTCTCGCTGTTTCTGTGTACACTTCTCTGCTTCATGCGCCTGTAGTCTAGCCGAAAGTAACTGTTGCTCTAGTTCTATTATTCTCAGCTTATATAAATCAACGTCCTTACGATCAATATTGCTTTCAATAACACATGAGCTAGCACTGACAGGACTAGGCGATCTAGCATTAGCTAAAGAATCATAAGTACCCAAAACCTCCCCAGAGACTTGCCGTATTACTTCCTGTCCGGGTTCGACTGCCTTTGATCCTTTCCTTGGCATTTTGCGTGAATTTTCCTCGTTCCAAATAGATCTATTGAGTATTGTTACGAACGTTTGAGCAATGCGTAGCCAAATTCGCAACGGATCCCGAAATCAGAAGGCGATTATCCGTGATAATTCTACGATACTAGATTATTAAAATAAACAATGACGTAAACAATATACAAACCTCAATAATACGATCACAAAGTCTCAACAACGAGAAACCGAATAGCAGCGTGTGAGCAAACAGCACGTGCGTCACGCAGGTCCTGAACAAGGATGTGCCAAAATAGCGCTCTGGGCGCGAACAAACAACAATTGGTCCAGAAAAACAACCAGTTCGTAAAGACAAGTCAATAGTGTATGGAAATGAGTGATGTTGGGAAAAAACACTGAATCGCGAGGGAAAAAAGGGGGATTTTCCACGACCGGCTGTTACACCCACTGCTAGGACAATTTCCTTACGCCAATCCTGTCACCTCACCCTCCCTCAGAGAAGCTTCGTAAAGCCGGGTAATAACCCGTGGCAAGATATCAAAAAGAGGCTGAACAATCTCCGGATGGACTGTAGCTGATCCGGCCGCTTCGAGCTTTCCACAACGGTTTGATTTCGTGGGGCATCTCGTCGTCACTTACAGCAGGCTCCTGAAGCACCGGCTTACTCCCTATATCTGACCTCGCAGCGCTAAGAATATGGTCCTGACGATAGACGCTCTTAAAGAAAGCAGGCAAGGCTTCTGCTTTGTCATTATCATCGAGAGCAATGCTCACATCAAGCATTTCCAAGGTGCCTACATTCTTGCGTGTCGTTCTTTTGGACCTCACACAAGCGAAGAACTTCTTGGGGTCAGCCCTAACATCGTCCGTCAGTATCTTCTCACACCCGTATTTGGCTTCTCGTTGCAGGGCTTAGGCCCCGTTTCAGGCTGTCTTGTAAGGGGCCTATGCGTAGTGTGTGCTATGATGCTCGCAATGAGCCCATAGCCTTCTACGAATGGTCAAAGCTGTTGCAATCCGTGGCCTCCACCAAGATGGCCAGCTCCTATTTCTTTGTTGTATGAGCGGAGCAAACTTGTCTGTCAGGCTTACCAACCCGGCTTTCATTGCCAGCCATCAGTCCTCCAAGGATAGCTCCGGGACCTCCAGGTTCCAACATATATTTCGTGTTCTTACTCTCAGTTGATCCTCGCCCATTCTAGAGTAGTTCCGGGCCAACCTGGATCCTGGTTTGTTGTGACCAACAGCGAATATCACGCGCAGGACTTCATGATCACTGTTGCCCAAGGGCTTCTTTATCGCCATGGCGGTGACTTCAGGTCGATACCTGGCTACCAGAAGACTCAGTGCAGTGAACGTTGTGTAACACACTTTTGAGCAATGCGTAGCCAAATTCGCAACGGATCCCGAAATCAGATGGCGATTATCCGTGATATTCTACAATACTAGATTATTACATGAACAATGACACCAAACATATACAAACCTCAATTATGAGATCACAAGGACTCAACAAACGAGAAGCCGAGTTGCAGCGTGCGAGCAGGGAGCACGTGCGTCACGCAGGTCCAGAACAAGGATATGACAAAGTAGCGCTCTGGGCGCGAACAAACAACAATTGGTCCATAAAAACAAGCAGTTCGTAAAGACACGTCAATAGTGTAAGCAAGTGAGCGATTTCAAGAAAAACGCTGAATCGCAGGGGTTTTAGGGGGATTTTCCACGACCGGTCTTTACACCGCCCACCAAAATTCTCCCGAATCCTTAGCAGAGTCGAAGGTTTGGTATAAAGGTACTGATTCTTCCTACCTACCTAGGCCCTGCTGTCAGTGCGGGTGCCTAATACATTTTGTCAACGTTCTACTCATGGTCGCACCTAATCCGTTGGCTACATAGGCGCGAGACTATTCTACATCTTCCACGAGAACAACTGACTGATGTCGGGCGTGAAGAGGAAACATAGATGCTGTCCTTGTAAAGGGCCTTCCTGCCCTGGCCGTATGTGCTTGCGTGAGTGTGTGTGTGTATGATGTAATCGCCGCTACCTCCACATATGCAGAAGACATTTCAGTAACGTCAACAAAAGCGACTTGCGAACACCGTCACATGTTTGATAGGGGTTGCGGGACAGCGTGCATCGGGTATGTGCGTACGTGTCTGGATGTATAATGGAATCAAAAGTATCACCACACATCAAAGGAGGACTTTCTGCAACGTCAACGAAAGACTGTGAGCACTGTAACGTGTTTGACGGGGACTGCGAGGCAGAAACAAGTAAAATATAGGCTTGTGTGCGTGACCTAAGCTCCGCTACTTCTACATGCAATGTCGTGTCATGTGATAAACTAAGGTTTGGACAACTAACTTCATAGTAAATCGTGAACACCGTATGAAATTAAACACAAATATACTTCGAAGTCGGTGTGGAGGGTTGGGTCCTACGGGAGACTGCGTGGGGAATAAATAAATGAATTCAGCTTCATCTGGTATCAGCAGACATAGATATAGATTGGCCTGTAGCGTCGATCTCACCCGCGTCACTGTCACCTTCAAGCGGACATATCTTACGGATATCTCGCAATACGTCTCCTTTGTTCGTTCTCACCACCACCGTGTGCACGAGGCCATCGATTTCTGTACGGCAGTCCTTGATCACTCCAACCGGCCAATCGTCTTTATGTAAGTGGCTCTCCACGAGGATGATCACATCGCCAAGTCTGAACGACCTCTGTTTGGAGATTCACTTTTGCCGAAGCTGCAGTGTCGGTAGATTATCCCTCGTCCATCGTTTACGGAAAGCCTGTGCCACGTGGTTCACTTGTTTCCATCCAACGATTTACGTTCAAAGCAGGGTTTTCGGTGCAGTTGCTCCTGCTTTTGACCGAAGTATTAACAGGTCGTTGGGGGTAAGTGCCGGTTCGCCTTCCGGGTCTGGGACGATCGGCACCAGGGGTCTGTTGTTCAATATGCTTTCTACTTCCGTTAGTAAAGTAATCAGCGTCTCGTCATCAAGGGTTTGTTGTGAGGTCAGGGCTGTGAGTAATTTCCTAGTCGATCGTGTCAGCCCTTCCCAAAAGCCACCACGATGGCTGGCATAAGGTGGGTTGAAGTGCCATTCTATACCCTTTGCTTCGGACTGATTTTGTATTTTGGGGTGGTCCAGGCGGTTCCACCATTTGTCTAACTCCTTATGAGTCCCAAAGAAGTTCGAGCCATTGTCTGAGTATACATTCTTGGGGACGCCCCGCCCCGCGATGAACCTTTGAAAAGCCATTAGAAATGAATCGGTGGTCATATTATGCACTACTTCAAGATGGACTGCTCTGGATTGTAAACATGTTATCAGGCAGCCATACTTCTTTTGGGTGCTCCTTTGCTGTCGTACAAGTAACGGGTCAAAGCAGTCGACGCCTATTTCCAAGAACGGGCACCATCCCGGTTGAACCCTCACGGCTGGAAGAGGGCCATCATTTGTTGGCCTGCTACCGCCCTCGGGCGACGACAAGTGATGCAGTTGCCTATGACTCGCTTGACCGTTGCTGGTCCCTTTTTCACCCAAAATCGTCGGCGTATATTGTCCAGTAAGTGATTCAAACCTGCGCCTCCCTCTTCCCAATGTACATGGTCTATCAGGCATCTCGTTATATGGTGGTCACCAGGGATTATTAGGGGTGTTTTGTTTCGCACTGTAGATTTGAATTTGTCAGCCACCCTCCAACTCTTAGTAGTCCGTTGGTTCGCATGGGGTTTAGTGCTCGGATACTGCTGTGCAACAACCTGCTTTCTTTGATGTTATAATCTATCCTGGCTAGCTCGCAAGCCTCGAACGGAAAAGCGTCTAGTTGCAGTGGGCGTAGAAAGTCGAGTTCGGCTTGATTCAGCTCGCCCGGTAGTATTGTCCCCACATTCAATGTGTTTTTGTGGTCCTGCGCCTTTCATAATCAATAAGAGTACTTTGTATCGTGTCCACCAGACCACGGCTCTTAACATTTTTGTTCAGTTGGGAAATTGGCACAGTTTTCTATTGGGCTTACGCTTCCCATGAAGTTTGTAGCCAGTATCAGTCTTTTAGTCTTGATATCGCCATCATTAGCCTTAGGTAATAATAGCTTTGGCCACATCTCTTTAGCTGCTGTCGGGAAGTCCGGTCCCATTGTCCACATCTGCAAACTATCTAGTGTTTTCAGGCCCCTTGAGCAGAAGTCGGCTGGGTTACTGGCTGATTGTACATAGTGCCATTGATCGGTTTTAGTCGACTTGTGGATTACAGTGACTCTTTTGGCCACGAAGGTGTTAAAACGAGTGGTGATGTTGTTTATGTAATGAAGTACCGTGGCTGAGTCCGCCAAAATGTTTGGTTTCCAGTTTATCCAATCGAAGCATCTTCTAACCAACGTTGCGGCTTTCACGGCTAATACTGCTGCCGTCAGTTCCAGCCTAGGAATGGACACCTTTTTCAGAGGAGTCACTCTCGCCTTTGCGAATAGTATCTGGCTGTGCCGCCCACCATTTGCATCAACCCAGCAGCCGTAGGCAACTATCCCGTAGCTTATTTCTGATGCATTGGAAAATAAGTGGAGTTGGGCGTCTTTTGTGCGCTTGGTTCCTGCTAAGCATCTTTGTATTATGATCACACCAAACTGCTCAAGGCTGTGCAGCCAGTCGCGCCATCGTTTATCGTCGTCGTCCTGAAGAGGTTCGTCCCAACCCTTCCCTCTCTGGCACAGCGATTGCAGCAAGCACTTTCCCGGTAACAACCATGGCGAAACGAAACCTAGGGGGTCATAGAGGCTTGAGACTGCTGATAGGATTCCTCGCCGTGTGACTGGTCGTTTGGGTAGGTCTAGAGTAAAAATGAATTCATCACCTCTGGGTTTCCACTGAAGACCAAGAGTGCGCTCTGTCTGTGAAGAGGATCCCAAAAGCTCTGTCTTACACTCCACCTTCTCGGACTTTGGTATAACATTGAGCACCTCTTGGTTGCTCGAAGTCCATTTAGTGAGGTTGAATCCTCCGGCATTTAGAGTGGCGATCAGTTCGGTCATATGGAGAATAGCAGTATTTGGGTCGTCGAAGGACCACAGAAAATCGTCCACGTAGAAGTGGTCCACTGCTCTTCCCAGCAAATTGCTGGTGCGGCCGAAACGCTTGAGGGTTCTCCGGATGGCAAAATTAGCACAGAAAAGTGGATGATACCATCCCAGATGGATGAACGGTCAGTCTGTACTGGTCAGGTGCGCGATTTGCCTCGTTTCCGAGCCACCAGAGTAGACGAAAGGCGCCCCTTTCTTTAACGGGCATCTTTACATGTAGGAAAATTTCACGTATGTCCGCAGAGACGGCTACTTTTCCTAGCCGAAAACGAGATAAAACCTCGACCAGTGGTGTTGTCCAGTCTGGGCCCTGTAGTATATGCCTGTTGAGTGACACACCCTGACGTTTTGCGGCACAGTCGAAAACCACTCTGAACTTCCCCGGTTTCTTTGGGTTCACGACCGAGTGATGGGGTAGGTACCACCACAAATTTGCTCTGAAAACCGCTGTACCCACTCTTTCTATATAACCCAAGTCGATGTTATGTTTCATGGCTCGCGCGTATTTTATCCCTGATTGTGGTTCCCGAAGTAGCCTGGTTTTGAGGGAGCATAATATTCTAATATTGGTATATTTCTCGGCCATGGTCGAGACGCACGCGTTAAAGCATGATCATGGTGTACACGTTACTCAATAAGATGAAATGTTCACATATTCCAAGTATGAAAGTCGAGAGTATTAGAGATGAAAAAACAATGACAGGAAAAGTTTGAATGGACCATTCTGATAATGGTTTGCGCGGCAGTTTTAAACCGGTTTCGAATCCGGATCAGGCAGTGGTGCGCAGTGGAGATATCGAGAAAATCGTTAGCGCAGTGCTAAGGAGGCATTATTAACAAGAATGATGCAAGCCCAGGAAACCAGAGGCCAACTAAGGTTCTGCAGATGGAATAAATTTTGAACAAGAAAAAAAGGTGGAAAATCGACGCATGCGAAGAGGATAGCGATCCATGAAGACAATGCAGACCCTGAATGACGGATTTACCGGAGTTCTGTAAACGGAATGAGATTTGAAGCAGGGGGACCTGAGGCCATTTTCGTGAAAGTGAACACCGGTGGATGTGGGAGAAACAGCAGTCCATAAAAAGGTGAGTTTAGATTCAGGGCCAGTAACATGTACTATTCAGAAATGAGAAGGCGCAACTGGAGGGTCTTCGAGAAATGGAGAGTCAAATTCCAGCCGGCTACGGTTCGGAGAAAAGATAACCTGTGTTAACGGATAATAAAGTGGGAAAATCTTCGCATGGACTTCAGCGTTATGCTGCTTCAATGACAAATATATATGTATGTGATGACGCATTTGCCTTCAGTGTTATTCTGGTAACGTACTACATCGAATGCGTAAGTTTCATCTGGCAGGGCAAAGTATGTGTCAGTCAATCAGCCGAGTGTGGCTGTATGTTAGCGGCATGCGCGTGAGCTGGAATTCGTGTTGGTTGCGTTAGAAAATGCTGAACGATCTGATAAGCAATTGAGGGTATCTCCTGTTGTGTGGTTAGATTTCTGTCCCAGTTGCCATGGTAGGTTCCACTTGAGTCTCTGTCCGTACGAGTCAAAGCGGCCTCCTTGGTTAGCCAATTTGGCGACTGAGATAGTGGGAGACAACGACCTGAAATAAAGGGAGATTGCAGTCTGGACGTGGTTCCAGCTGTGGGTTATGATAATATGTGAAGACAATAAACAATGGATTGGTTAGGTCTATGTGAGTGGGGCATGGATAAAATAGGCTCGCAGTGGATTTGAGCTGTACTGCTGCAGGCTGTTGAAGTTGCGTACACAGGCTTGGTAGCTGTATGCATTTCAAAGGATTTATGATTTGCCCGTGGTTAGTAATGATAACCCTCAATACCGTTTGCTTACGCAGAACGCAGTTTGGCACGAGGCGATAAGATAGGTTTGAAATAACAGACAGAGCGAGTAGGACTATCATACTGTTTGCGTGGCGCTACGCTGTTACTGTCTCTTTCGGTATAGTGGTTGTTCTATGCTGAGTAGTTTCTGAGGAGTCCAAGTAGAAGGAACTATTGGGGTGACAGTGGTTATAGATTAGAGGTAATTATTCTGTTTAGGCATTGTAAACTGTTAGGTTTACGCTTAGGTGATGGCAACTGCGGCGTATGGTGTGGCACATCCTAGATTCTCAAGGGTTCAGGTTAGTATCCAGCGTTTTCCTCATAAGCTCTATCAAAAGACATATAAGGATTCGTAAGAGCGATCAGTTTTTGGATGTCCAGAGCTACGTGTAGTCCAGACTTAAACATAATTAGGGAATCTACGGAACGGACTTCAGCTGGGAGTTTATTCCACAGGGTTTCATAGTTCAGGAGGAAGAAGTTGATGGTAAAAAGTTGGGACTGTTTTGCTGTCTTAGATCGTATGGATGAACCGCTGAGTTCCGTGATTGCTGCAGCGGTGGGGCCAACCCTATGCGGGTCTAATTGAGCCTAGGCTGCTCAGAGCGGTTATTCGACTTATTAGTACCCTATACCTACCTCAAAGGCCTGAGCCCTTGAAATATACGGATTGTATAACATAGTCAGCGTGTCCACCGTCAGGGCTATGCTTATTTCCTGTTTGAAAGCCACCGATGTCGGTGATAACGCCCGAATTCGTTGTGGTAGCTTATTCCACAATGAAGCGTACTTGTTAATGAAGAAGTTTGACCGAAGAGCAAGCTTCGGCAAAGGGACAGACACCAAGAACTCATTGTTACGTAAGGGATACGTAGAAAGGGTTCTTACCTGCGGTGCTGAACTACATGATCTATTCTTCAAGATATTGTGAAAGAATAGCAGGTTATTTCTTATGCGGCGTAGCCATAAGGGATCGATTTTCAGCCGCTCACAACGTTCCATGTAATTAGAGGGCGAAGAAAAACCTATGAGCTGTTTCGTGAATGCCCGTTGTACATTCTCAAACGCTATGCGGTCCCTTTGTCGCATGTTGGAACAAATGATTGAGCCGTATTCCAGAAGAGGTCTAACATGGGACTTAAAAATGTTTAGTTTACTTTCTGGCAAAACAAATGTTTGATGTATTAGCCCGATCGTACGGCGTGCTTTAGCCACCTGGATGGCTGCGTGTTCCGAAAATTCAAACGTGCATGAGTAGTGTAGACCCAAGTCACGTACCTGAGAGTTATTGGGGATGAATGTGCCGTTTATACTAAATCTTCCAGTGGGGACGTGACATTTATACGTAATAATATTACTTTTTTCGGCGGAAAAACTCATTTTCCAATCCTTACTCCAGGAGCTGAGAGCGAGCAGTTCCCTTGTAATGTCATCTACGGTAGAGGCTAACGCCGCGGGCTCAAAAGTGTACACGATTTTGATATCATCTGCAAACAGGAAGGGAACTCCCCGTTGGAAAATGGTAAATATATCGTTAACGTACATTAGGAACAGTAATGGGCCCAGTACACTACCTTGTGTCACCCCACTGGTTACGGGACGGGGTTCGGACAAATTTCCACCTATACTTACAACCTGGTCTCGGGATGTTAAATAGGACGCAAACCAAGCGAGCATTGGGTCCACGATTCCATAAGTTTTAATCTTCTGTAGTAACCGGACGTGGGATACCCGGTCAAACGCCTTGGTCATGTCCAAAAAGATCACGATTGCCGATTTACCAATATTGACAGCCTCTGTGACCAGATTGAGGAAATCGGTCATGCATGTCGCACATGATCTGTTTTTCAGAAAACCATGCTGACCAGCGTTGATTAGATTATTGTTAAGAAGGTGACGTGTCAGCCTTTCCTTGATCATTCTCTCCATGATCCTGGACACGGCCGGGGTGTGGTTCACCGGCCGATAGTTAACTGGATCTAGACGTGATCCTTTTTTGTGCATCGGTATGATAGTTGAAGTTTTCCATTGGGAAGGGAAAACACTGCACCTGAGTGACAAATTGAATATGTTTGTCAGCAACATTGGAACATCTTCGCCCCCTCGACTAAAAATGGCCGGTGGTAATGCATCTGGACCTGGCCTGCAGGACGGTCTTGTTCTTGCAACATGGACTGAAACCTCCTCAGGGTAGAACACTACCGTCGAGAAAGTTACTGATGTCACCGGATCTAGAACGGGGAAGGATGTGGCGTCATCCGTCGTTAAAGAGGAGGCAAAATAGGTGCTGAAAGCCTCCGTAATCAAAAGAGGGTCACGCAAGCATTTATTATTATAGTTCAAATATGGGATGTCTTGGTTAGGTTGCTTGTTTCTGACCTTCATTAGCCTGGCCAGTGCTTCCACCTTGTTTGGGTGGCTTAAGGCATCTCGTTCCTGTTTCTTCTTAGAAGAATCCAAGCGCAATTTAATCGTACGGGATATACGTATTATTTGAAGATACGACGAGAAGTCCCTGGTCTTAGTGAATCTTCGTTGGAGTTTGGCTAGGTTACCGTTAAGACGATCTAGAGAGTTCCGCTGTTTGCGTATGATAGGCCCCGAGGCTGGATTGATTTTGTCGAGACAGTAGTGAAGATTAGTATACAGTTGGGCAGCTGCTATCTCTAGGTCATTAGATAAAAACGATTCGTCCCAGTTTAAGGAACGGATAAAAGAGGGTAGACTATTCCAGCAAGCTTTATGGTATTGCTTATTGGTGGTCGGAAGGTGTGTTTCTGCTGACTTATCAGTGTGAGGCCAAGGTGCAGTAAAAACACAGGATACCATCTTATGGTCACTACCGGTGAAGCGACTTGAGATTTGGGTATCTAAATTCTTGATACCAATAGAGAAGATAAGGTCTAATGTATTTCTCCCTCGAGTGGGGGATAAAACATGCTGTACCCAATTACCCACATGGATACACGAAAGGAAATCATGGAGTTTTGGGGGTGATGTCATGGAATGCCAGCATATTTCAGGCACGTTGAAATCACCAGCTAGAATTTTAGCAGTTACGGGGAGGTTAGAGACATAGTTGAATGCGTCTATTATTGCTGTCAACTCGTGCCTGCCCTGGTTTGGAGGACGGTAGATACATCCTACGAGAAGTAGTTGTTGATCTTCTTTGATAGTGATCCAGACCGAGTCTGGAATGTTGTCTAGAATAGGATGATGGAACCTACTCGCCGTGAATATGTGTCTGGTGTAAATGATGCAGCCGCCTCCTCTTTGGTCAGATCTACTGTTGGCAGTGGCCTGATAGCCGGGTATGGATACGTGGTTTAATGGGGTGTGATCCGTCAGCCACGTCTCGGTAACTAGTAAGATGTCAGGGTGTAGGTCTAATGCAAGCTCTCTAAGCAGGGGCAATTTTGGGAGGAGAGAGCGGACGTTAAGTAGTAAGAGAGACAAGGTGTTTTTGGATAGGTTCTCAGTAGATAGAGCCGTAATTTCGTTGTGGTGAGGTGATGAAGGATCGTCAAATAAGGCGTGGCTTACGATGGGCAGTCGAAGCTCGGCCCATTTTAACCGCGTTTCAGATGAAGAGTTTGTGCCTGTGACTAAATGCGCCGCTGGGCTTTCAAATTGGGCGTAATTTGAAGAGCGGTTAGGGGGTTCTAATTGAAACGGCCGAATCCTGGAGGGGGTAAATGAGGCGCGGAAGGAGCTAGGGGGGGATAGAGGTGGTAAGGACTTATGGACATTTGGTGCATTATCCCGGGGCTTGATGCTATACGTGGATTTTGGTTGAGTGAGGGATAAGGACGAAAAAATGGGAGCGGTCCGGGGGCGGGGTGGAAGTTGAAGCTTGTGCCAAGGTTGCGGACTGCACTGAGGTAGTCCACTGAAGGAGGAAATGGGAGTATAGGAATATTCGACAGGGAGGGTTGAACCTGGTGGTGATATGGGTCTTGGAGGACCCCCGGAGAGGTAGAATCGAATACCCCGTTTCGAGAGGTATAGGGCACGGAAGCGAAGGCATGTTTGGCCAGTGGCGGAAAGAAAGGTCCGCCCGGCATCATATTTGGTATCGGGGCAAACTGTATTATCCGTGGAGGCATACGTGATGGTGTTGAACACGGGTCGAGAGCCGGCCACTGGGTCTCTGGGAAGGCTTTATATTGAGTGGGATTGTGCGTGGGTCGGACCCTATTGTGAGTTGTCTGACAATTCGAGCGCAGCTCGAGTGGGCTGGATGCTTGTATCTTTGAGCTAGTGCCCTCTGTAGGCCTAGAGTCTGCACGGTTAGGTTCAGGTTTGTGGGTGGATCGGTGCGGTCGCCTCCGAGAGCCCACAAATATTTGACAACTGCTTTCCGGTTTTACTTCGGATTGCATGGTAGGATGGCCCTGGCAGTGAGGCCCCACTCTATCTGTTTGTGCGTGATGATGGGCCGGAATGGGCCTCGCGCTTGCACGTTTTGTTGGTCCGGAAAGGTTCGTGGAGGAATTGAGAGATCTAGTAAGGGCAGGAGGGACAGGCGGATGGGCCCAACCGGATGGAGTAGTGGGAGTAGAGGTAGCCTGCATCCTACGAACCCGCTTACTTGGTGGAGGGATGGCCGGTGATGGAGAGGCCCCTAATGCCCGATCAACCGTGCCGTTGTTAGGGGCAGGTGATGTAGATACGCTGCGGGTAGGGGTCGAAGCTGCATCTAGAAGTACCTGTCGTCCACTGGATGTTACCTGGGGGTCCGACAAGAGTGAGCTGTCAAGGTCAACCGGCACCTGAATTGGTACGGAGCGTGCCGGGTTGAGGGGGGGTGATCGCACGGCTGAGGCTAGCCTCAGCCGAGGGCCGGTTTGTAAGGTACTAGTGGGAGTTACTGCTGTCCTTGACGCCTCTCTTTGGAGAGGAGTCTTGTCTGCCGTAATCCTGACCGATTTATAAGCTGTGTTGAGGGCAAGCGACGATTGCCTTTTGATAAATTCTCTTGCTATTTGATCAGAAGGGAATTGGAAAAGGATAGGACATGTGTGGCGTGGTGAACGTTTGTGTAACCTTGTGCACGTGCATGGATGGTGTTCCATGCCAGCTGCCCTGAGCAGGGTGGATTTCAGTTGTGATACTGGGCCTGTGAAGAGGATCCCAAAAGCTCTGTCTTACACTCCACCTTCTCGGACTTTGGTATAACATTGAGCACCTCTTGGTTGCTCGAAGTCCATTTAGTGAGGTTGAATCCTCCGGCATTTAGAGTGGCGATCAGTTCGGTCATATGGAGAATAGCAGTATTTGGGTCGTCGAAGGACCACAGAAAATCGTCCACGTAGAAGTGGTCCACTGCTCTTCCCAGCAAATTGCTGGTGCGGCCGAAACGCTTGAGGGTTCTCCGGATGGCAAAATTAGCACAGAAAAGTGGATGATACCATCCCAGATGGATGAACGGTCAGTCTGTACTGGTCAGGTGCGCGATTTGCCTCGTTTCCGAGCCACCAGAGTAGACGAAAGGCGCCCCTTTCTTTAACGGGCATCTTTACATGTAGGAAAATTTCACGTATGTCCGCAGAGACGGCTACTTTTCCTAGCCGAAAACGAGATAAAACCTCGACCAGTGGTGTTGTCCAGTCTGGGCCCTGTAGTATATGCCTGTTGAGTGACACACCCTGACGTTTTGCGGCACAGTCGAAAACCACTCTGAACTTCCCCGGTTTCTTTGGGTTCACGACCGAGTGATGGGGTAGGTACCACCACAAATTTGCTCTGAAAACCGCTGTACCCACTCTTTCTATATAACCCAAGTCGATGTTATGTTTCATGGCTCGCGCGTATTTTATCCCTGATTGTGGTTCCCGAAGTAGCCTGGTTTTGAGGGAGCATAATCTCTTCAGAGCCATTTCTCGGCTGTTTGGCATAGGTTTCATGTTGGGTTTCCACGAGACAGGAACCTCGAAACGATCTATTACATACTTAGCTTTCTCGACTACCATTTTCAAAGCCAACCTATCTTCTCGTGATGGGGCATCTCTTTCAGTGGCCAGGTCGGCAAATTCGGCGTTATACAGCTGTTAGAATGCCTGTTCGATGTTCGCCGTTTCCACCGCAGTGAAGTTGATTTGGGTCCGTTTGCCGTATCTTTCTTTCGTACCACCGTATAAGGTCCAGCCAAAAGTTGTGCTTACTGCATGCGGTACTGTACGGCCTAGTATTCTTTGATCCGTGACCCGTTATGCTTCCGGTCCGTCACAACGAATTAGCAGTTCTATTTCGTTATTCTGCCACTCCTCGATCGTAACCCCACCGAGATGCGGCCACCAACTGGAAATCGATTGTACTGACTGAGATGCTCTCACCGGCAGATGTCTCGTGGTTTATGCCTCTAGGCTTTCTGCTCTATCGCTGTTGATCGAGGAAGTGAGTTGTTGGTGCAGGTTGGTTGATTGGATGATCCGGGTGTCACTCACTGTGCTCACCGCTATTAAGGATTTATACCCTTTGATCCCAAAACTGCCTTCCAAACGCCTTCCTCACCAGAGTGGTATCTGGGTCATTATCTACGAAAGCCAACGCTCTTATCACCTCAACTAGGGTCTCTGCTCCATCTGCTATCACTCTCAGGTGAGTGGGCCTAATAATGGAGCAAGATATTGAGAGAACCATACTCGGCTTCGGGATTTTTTCGAAGTTCAGCTTGTTGGGTCCATGTGGTAGGTAATGGTTTCCTGTTACATCCATCCAGATTACAACTTGCTTCCATTCGGCACACTGCTCCTCAGTGTGAATCGCTGAGACAGACGAAGCACTAGCCCAGTATCTAAGCCAGATCCCATCGTTCGTGGACGTCTACGTTACGGAAGAGACAACACTACACTAGGCGATGAAGCTCGCCATTAACCTAACTTGCCGGCAAGTTTTCAACTTCACGGGATAGTGAGCGTTTGCTTGACCAAGGTTGGTTTCTACTTGGTTTCCTAGTCTAGATTTGTGCCTTTAGAGTCCTAGGTAGCTTGTACTACTTGCGCACAATTTGACCGAAACGACTCTTCTCTGTTCGGACATGACGGTCTATTAACTGCTTTGGGTATTCAAACGTGGTTTCTCCCCAAACTCACTGATCCCCCCGGCTTCCTCGGCCCATCTACTCTGTATTTCTGTGGGTAAACTGCGGACTATGGCCTCTAATGTGTGAACTGCGTTCAGGAACGATGCTCCAGTTTTGCATTTCCACCCAAGTGCGGTTGATCTGGATTTGTTTGCCGCATCTTCCGTCTGTACTACCGTATAAATTCCAGCGAAATATAGTGCTCACTGCATAAAGTGCTTTGCGGCTTCCTATTCTTTGATCCAGAACCCAATGCGCTTCCGGTACGTCAAAACCAATCAGCAAATCAAATTCGTTATTCTGCCACTCCTGGACCGAAACCCCGTTGAAATGCGGCCACTGAGTCAGAATCGATTGCACTGACTGGGGCGCTCTCATCGGCAGATCCTTTATGGTGAATGCCTCTACAGCTTCTGCTCTATCGTTGCTGGCCAAGGAAACGAGTTGTAGGTGCAGTCTGGTCGACTGGATGACTTCGGCGCCACTCACTATGCTCACTGCTAATGAGGATTGATTCCCTCTAATCCCATATCTCCCTGCGAACTCCTTCCTTACTGGCGTGGTATCCGAGCCGCCATCTATGAAGGCCAAAGCTTTGACCACCCCAGTTGCGGTCGTTACTCCCACGGCAACTACGCCTAAACGAACCGGTTTACTGGCAGACCGCGACGTTGAACAAATAACACTGGGTTTGATACTCGTCTCGGGTAAGGTAACTCTCGCTTGTTGCAGCAGTCGATTGTGTCTGCCCGTGCAGCCCTCGTAATCACATCGGCTCCTTGTCCTACAAGTTGCTGCCCGATGCGTGGTGTTGAGACAAATAAAACACGCTCCTGCCATCCTCGCCATTCCCCACCGTTCGTCTATTGTGGCTTTGCCGAACTTGGGGCATTCTGGTAGGCCACGGCTAGTACCACAGGATCTGCAATTGGGTTGCGCCGTAGCATCGCGTGAAATGGCATGTGTATTGGTCCAAGGTTGGTGTTTTGGATGTTAACGTGCAGGGGTTTGGGCCTGGCTAGTACTGGGCTTGTTTGCTCGGTTGCTGTCCCGGATGAGTTGGCCGAATCTGCTGTCAGCTATCTTGGTTTGCTTGTCCAGGTATTCGGTCAGGTCTTCGAAGTTAGCCTCCCTGTCGCTTCGGCTTATCCGTTCCACTTCTCCTGCCCACCGAACCTGTAGTTCGGGGGGGGGGAGGAGGTGACGGACTATGTTTTCCAAAGTGTGCGTGGCATCTAGGTCAGCCCTGTAACCTAAATGGTCGAGGGTTATTGAGCAGTTTTGCATCCTAATCACCGGGTTGGCCATTGAGTAGACATCGCCCCTGGTTCTCTTTGCCTCTACCGTCGCGCCCTCTATTAGGTTACGGGCTACTTTGAACGGTTGACCAAACGAGTCCCTTAGAATTTTCCTTGCTCTTGTGTAGCCTTGTTCCGGGTCGAGCATGGTACACTCGTCGATAGCTTCCCTTGCTCGGCCTCGACAGTAGTGAGTAAGGTAGAGAAGCCTTTGCCCAGGGTCGATTACCTTATTTTCGATGAATGCCTCGAACTGCTTGACAAACCTGCAGTAGTGTTCAGCTCGCCCATCGAAAACCGTTAGTTCCACTCCTGGCAAATCGATCAATGGTGTTTTATAGTCGGTGACCGGCGTTGGGTTCCCTATCCTATTGCACCCTGATCTATCGGAAGTGCCGTAGCCGCTGGTCTCATGCTCACGCTCTTTCTGTAAACACTTAGTTTCTGCCTCCTGGGCCTGTTGTCTCGCCGATAACAACTGTCGCTCCAGGTCTAGTATTCTCAGCCTATATGGATCAACATCCTTACGATCCATATTGCCCTCATTAACACATGAACTAGCGCTGGCAGGACTATGCAATCTAACATAAACTAAAGAATCAAATGTACCCAAAACCTCCCCAGATACTTGCCGTGTTACTTCCTGCCCAGATTCCAATGTTTTCGATTCTTTTCTTGGCATATTGAATGTTTTTCCTCGTTCCAAATTGATCTATTGAGTATTGTAACGAACTTTTGAGCAATGTGGAGCCAAATTCACAACGGATCCCGAAATCAGAAGGTTATTATCCGTGATGTTCTACAATACTAGATTATTACATGAACAATGGCATCAAAAATATGCAAACCTCAATAATGGGATCACAAGGACTCAACAACGAGCAACCGAATTGCGGCTTGCGAGCAAGGAGCACGTGCGCCACGCAGGTCCAGAACAAGGATATGACAAAGTAGCGCTCTGGGCGCGAACAAACAACAATTGGTCCATAAAAACAAGCAGTTCGTAAAGACACGTCAATAGTGTAAGCAAGTGAGTGATTTCAAGAAAAACGCTGAATCGCAGGGGTCTTAGGGAGATTTTCCAGGATCGGTCGTTACAAGTTGCCCATCTCGGAAGGGCGTTGATTCTTTCGCATGTTGTGTGAGGGCGTGATTGTGGAGCCACATCACGAGAGCTTTTCCGGTGGCACCCTCAAGGGCAAGCTTATCATCCCAATTTATCCTTGGGAGGTTCATGTCTCCAAAAATGATTAGGTGCTGTGACCAACTCGTCACCGTCTGTAGAAGCTGGAATATCCCAGAGTCTTCTTCTCCAACTGCTTGCGGTGCCATATAGACAGACTATCTCTATCGGCGACCGTTCTAGGCGGGCGCAAAATGCAGTGGCTTGTATGTTCGGTGTTACAAGTGTAAACGGCACTTCCCACTGATTATCATCAGCTCTCATGAGGAGTGCCGCTCTACCCAGCCTGCCGTCTATTCTGTTTAGTCTGTAGGCGGCGCGGCCGCGGCTTTGCACGACACTGGTCCTTTTTTCAGCCTTGTTTCCGTGATAGATACAATCACTGATCCAATCGTTCTGGCCCGTAATTCCCCCCACTTACCGCCTAAGCTACAGGCATTTGTGTGCCTTATGGCGGAACCTGCTGGGCCATCTGCTTTGACTATTCTTTTTTAGGCTGTTGTACCTTCAGACGTAATTTCCGAGGGGACAATCCATTTTTGCACTAACAGTCTCCCGGCCTGTGTTGTCCTGAACCTTCAAAGTCACACCTTGCATATTAATTGAAATGTCACCGATGGAATCACTTAAGGCTTCCCATGCCTCATTGCTTGGCCTTCTGTTGCCCCTCGAGGGCGCCAGGGACCTACTGCTGCTCAACGGTGTAGGTGTTCGTGCAACAACTGTTGCCCAGCTTTCATCCGCATTCGTGACATTCTGTGTGATCTGGATTGGTTGCTCCACCACTCTCGTTTCTATTTCGGTCGCAGCTCTCCTATTGATGAAACATAGTCGTTAAGCGACCAGTTGCTTTGTATCCTCTATATGTACTTTTTTGCCTACCGCCCCATCTGCCTCTTTCTCTTCGCTGGTACGCTAATTATTGTCTGTCCAGCTTGTGCACTGCTAATGATTGCGGCTTGAGGCGAAGATTTGCTTATAAGTGTGTCGTCGGCTTCCGTTATCATGAGAACCGGTTGCTCGACTTCCGGTTTTATTGAAGGCGACAGATTTTGTACCGGTGCAATTTTTCTACTAAAGAGAGTGTCCGGTGTGATCCTTTTCATCATTACCAATCCACTTTACACGTATCTTGAACGGGCCAGCCACAATCACTATAGTGTGCTTGCTCCGAAAAGCAATGAAATCAAGTTTTACAGGGAAAATTGTAATTGTTTCATATCTCAGTCGCTCCTACCTCCGGACGTACTCGCTTTGCAATAACCTAGAGCTTTGAACTGTCAAAAAATGTCCTCAGCATTTTGGTGGACACTCCCCAACTTGACAGTCTATCACCTGCACCTTTATCTAGTACAAGCCTAACTACACTACCGAATCGACTTCCCTCTCCCGCACTACAATTACTCCATGCTCATACGTTTGATGGACCCTCTGTTAGTGAATGAACTTCAGCCCCGGCTTCCATCTTCGATAATAATCAATGCCCGATCGGTACAAAACAAACTGTATTTAGTGCTTTTGGCGGCTCCCATTTGAAGTTATGATTTCATTTTAATAACTGAAACATGGTTGTCTGATACGACTCTCACTGGAGACACTGCTGTGGTAGGTTACTTGAACTTCAGATGGAGGAGGGGGAGGCTGTCTAATCCATGTAAGGGAAGTTCTCGTCGCACCTTCGTCTGAGGGTCCGATCCTGGACAGCGCGGAAGATTAATTGTGGCTCATCATCGGAACCCAGCGTAATGAGATTCTGATTGGTTGTGTTTGCCGTCCGCTAGCCCAAACATTTGTCACCTTCTCACTGTTATTATTACAATGAGTTTTGTCGCCTACCTTCCTAGTGGATTCGAGCTCATAATCGGGGACTTTAATGCACTGAGTCTTTGTCGGTCAACCCTTTCGCCTCCACAAAACTCACTGGGCTTTGTGGCCACTATCCGCCTTGGGGAATGGCTTCCACATGCGTCTTCACTAACGGGATTAAAACACTCTAGATTTTGTCTTTCTCCTGGGTGTTACCCGGGTGTCCACTGTGGTCCAAAAGGAATTTCCGGGAAGCCATCAATCCATGGTTTCCTGTAGGTTCTCCATCCCCCAAATAATCTTCCAGAATCAACCCCTTCTCTGGCAGTTTTCATCGCTCTAAATGGGACCGATTACCTTTGCTTATACTCACCCAGAATTGGAATGAATTTTCCCTATCTTGCGAACCAAAAAGATGACGGACAAGCTTTATTCCATCTAAAGTTGCTGTCTTGATACGATAAAGCCCAAAACTGATTCGAATAAACGTGCGAAACCAAACAAAGTACCTCGAATGGAACAGCGACTCCCGAAAGTACAACTTACCTTTCTTAAAACAAGAGATCTCTCGCAATACATACTATCCTTCCACCTATCTCGAAATATCGCCTGTCGGAGTGGACAAAAAAAAACAAGATTAAAATGATTTGCGCCACCCAAAAAGAAGTGTGATTTTAGCTAAGTTAATGAAATGTAGAAACTCTCAATCCACTTTAGCTAATTGTTCCCTTTTTTACAATAACGCTTACGTAAACACAGCACAAGGTATATCAGAGGCTTTCAGTGTGTCCTTTGCATCTTCTTTGACAAATGACTCCCCTTTATTTACTCCGATTCTGACGCGTCATTTCACCCAAATGGTATATCACCTCTGTTGTCAAGTATTTTACTGTCCTACCACCCTGGGTTTGATGCGTTAAGTACGGCCATTTTCAGGTTGAGCGGACCCGATACTTCAAGTTTAGTATCAAACATATTTAACTTATCTGTGCAGAATAGTTTGTATCCCAGCTAGTGGAAAACCTCGGTTATTATCCTATTTCGTAGAAAGGATCAAAGCAAGATCCAGCAAGCCATGGACCTATCAGTCAATCCCATTTGTCTCAGGGGTCATGGAAATGCCGGTTAAAGCTGAGCTTACGGATTGCCTTTTCAGAAAAAATGTTACACATACGGCCCACCATGGTTTTCCTACAAACCGCTCATGTTATACTTGTGCAACTGATTTTTTAAACCTTACAACGATGGCTGCAAACAACTGCAAGCGGAGGACTATAATTTTCCTCGATGTGACTGAAGCTTTTGACCCAACATCTCACTCTCGACGTTTAGCCAAAGTAAATACTTAGGGCGATGTTGATCCCTTATATTCGTGGCTGTCACCTTATTGGTCTTCACGCTATCGGGTGGCAAACGTAAACGGCACAGTGTCTCCACCGAAAGTTGCAACCAGCGGAGTCACTCAAGGATGCGTTCCAGGACCAGCACTCGTTCTAATTTATGTAACAGAATATATATCCGTCACGGAGTTCCTTTTCTCCTTGCTGATGACGTAAATACTTTGTAGACCTTTGACCCCAATTCTTTGAACACAACCGTTGTTAACGTATCACAGGATCTCACTTCATTGAACACTTGGGAGACTACCTGGTTAATAGAGTTTTCTGCAGAAAAAAGTAGTATTCTAACTCATAAATGTATTGTACCACCAGGGCTGCTTAGCGTAGATGGTCAAATAATCAAAAACTATCCATGAAATCGAGATTTGGGTCTTCAATACTGTTGCACGTGTAACTTCTCGGAAGATAAAGCTATTCATGTTTCAAAGGTTCGAAGGCTGATTGGATTACTTTACAGAACATTTCTGTTACGAGAAAGCAGACGCAGCGTTTATGTTGTACCGCTTTTTGGGTATGGGCCAATAGTTCGTTCCAACACACGACGGTGTGACCAAATACCCACTGAGAATGTACGAAGGACATTCACAAAGCAATAACCGGGTTATAATACAACAATAAACTACAGGCTGAACTGCAATCTTTCAACTTGAGATTCCTTTTGGCTGCGGAGACGAAAAGTCAATGCAGAAGCAATCGCTTCGACTGGGTTCAAAAAGGTAAAACATCTTAAACAGACCACCTCTTACGCTTCTTGAGTCAAGGGGATAGAGATTGGGGAATGAGAGGCAGATGGGATATGGTAGTTGGGACAGGCCTCATAATGCTCTGGTGGAGGCACTCTGAACTCTTCCAAGGATCTCACGATATCGGAAAAGACCAGAGTGCACTACCTGACTACCGTACTCTTCCAGAGGACGGATATAAGTGACGAAAGTTATGGGGCAACCATCCCTAGAGATGCTCAGGAAGGACCCTGGAGTCATACTTAGTACTCGGAGGGCAGGCGCGCTCGCAACTTGTTGATGATGGAAGAAGAACTGGTTGAGGAAAACAAATTTTGAAAACCATTCCGAACGTTCTACGTGCTCTGTGAAGTTGACTGTATTGGACGTTACTTTGAAAATCTCGTCCACACTCAAAACTTTCGCTCGTTTTTTATTAATGTGAGACGCTTGAACCTGGCCTTGGACCGTTTCTGACGGTTGTGATTGGGCCACGGGGCTTTCAACCTTTGAGTTTTACCATTCAGTCTATTTGGCAGCATACTTGAAGTCTGTATATATTTTTACCTTTTGTAAATTTCAATTTAGTGCCGTAGAAACTATGAGTGAATCTTGTTCTGGTTTTGGGATTCGTTTGAATTTGCTACGCGTTGCTCAGTTTGTGAGAATTGATTTACACAGGTTACAATCAAATCAGAAACCGAGGACCTTATGTCGGTCACCTCCAAGCAGTGTGGTTGCTCCGTTAATGGAGACCGTGTGGCCAGTCTCCCTTTGCCGAGATACATGCTCACTCGTTTATCATCATTGACCGGGAAGTTTGAGTCCTCTGACCAGCGTTTTGTTTCACCAGCTGCAACTTGCAGGTTCCCAACGATTGAATTACGGAGGGCTTCATCGTCTGCTTACATGGCCATTTTAAAAGGAAGGGCTGTCGGAAGATCGGTTATGCTGATCACGAGAGAAGAAAAGGACCCAAGGCCGATCCTTGTAGGACCCCGGTTGTTAATGGGGAGGGTTGAGACAAAGCATTCTTCACCTTAACTATAAAAGAGTGGTCGGCAAGAAGTCTGCGCGAGATGTACAACATGGAGCTTGTTAGCTCGTACATTTTCAGCTTATAAAGAAGGGGGCATGGGGGACCTAGTCGAATGTTTTAGAAAAATCGATGACTACAACGTGTGAAAGTTGGCCATCATCGTGGGCTTTCGCCAGATTATCCATGACAGTAAGAGTATTGACAAAGCATGATACGCCGGGAAGAAAAGCTTGTTTGAACGGGGACAGGATCCTGTTTCTATGCAGATGGGAAAGAACAACACCGTCAAGAAACCGCTCCAAACGTTTGCTGGTGATCCTAGCTAGACTTACTCTCCGCAACTAGAAGCAAGATTTCTACCACCCTCCTATAGATGGGTTCAGTGACTGCTTTTTCCAGCTGCTGGGGAAACCTCCATCGTCAATACGTCGCTAAAGAAGAGATGCATAAGGGATCAGATAAGGTGTCCACTTTAACCTGAGAATACGGGGGTGGATTGAGTTAGGGCCAATGCAGTAATATTGGTTGAGCCGACGAGACCCTGTGCAACTTCTCCAAAGGGAATAGTTATATGGCTAAGGGTAGCAACCAAAGATATCGGGCGCATGGACGGTTGGGGTGATATCGGTATGAAGCTAAAACTGCGCAAAAGTGGAAGCTGAGGGCCTCGGTTGCTAGGCTGGGGGAGTGATTGGGGATCCGGCATGATCTTTGGGATTGGGTGGCGTCGGGGCTATGTCCCTTAGACGGCCCCTGTACTGAAAGAAAAACGCATTCATGGTCAGTGCTCGAGCAAGTACAGATCCTTGAACTGCATTTTGATAGGACCAAATCTTGCCTTTGCATCTGCTGACGATAATCCTGTAGTCTTCTGCATCGCAAGCAAGACTTGTGGCTTCACATCTAGCAAGGAGCAGTGCGCGTTTGTCTAGAATGCGCCCAACGGGAAGAGGAAGGGGCTGCCTGCCGGTCTTGGGAAGACAAATTCCGGGGAGATATAGCCTATCAGCTACAGAGGTTAACTCTTTGAGATTCTGTGTCATCTCGTCAGCAGAGTTACCTAGGTTATTTGAGTTTAGCTGGGAGTGAATAACTACACAGACTTGGTCAAAATTGGTCCTTTTGAAGGATCTTTTAATTTCATTTCTGAGGGAAGAGGAGGCCATTTCACAATATAATTGGACCCAGTAAGAATGTGATCACTTCTTTTACAAGGTGGCGTGAAGTGCACCGCGTCTATTTGGAACCATTCGCTGGTAATGACCAGGCCTAGTAGGGACGGGGCATGTCTTGTGCGATATCTGGTAGGATCTTTTGGGTACTGTGCCCGAGCGTTATTCAATACGAAATCTAGGAGTGGTTTACCAAAGGTGATATCAGGATCATCAGCTCATTTCAGGTCGATACTAGGTGAGTTGAAGCCATCAGTGGCTGACAGACGGGCGAATTCTAGGTAGATTTTTTGGGAGCCTAGTAAGTCTACGAGACCTAGGCTATCGGTTGAGTTGCGGGCGGGAGGACTACATACTACACCAAACAGTAGAGTGTCTGCGCTAGAGGGAGTAAGCACAAATTACCAACAATCAATACACGAAGAAATGAGAGTAGTTAATAGCGTGGGAGGAGGGGCAGAGTTATCATAGCGTGTGGCAACCACACCAGTGCCACCTCCGCCGGAGTCGTGCCTTACTGTGAAGTATCCTGGAATGGATATTTTTGCCCCAGGTATATCATAGGCGGGCCAGGTTTCTGTGAGAACTATGGCCCGAGGCTCCTTATCCCCTGCATGCTACCGAAGCTATGGGATCTTGTTCGACACACACCGGCAACTGCGGTAAAACACCTAAGCACACGCTCAGGAGTCGTTACAGAATCGCCAGAGACAACTGATTCTGGGTTATAGGAGGGGGAAGGAGGGAGGGATGTTGGTAGAACGGGAGTCCTGAGGGAGTCGGGGGCTAGTGATGGTAGGAGGCCTCAGTGTAAACAAACCTTTGGGGGGCTGGTCAGTCCTGACGTCTAGTAGCCTGGGATGTATCATACCAAGCGGATGGTCTGTGTGCTTCAGTCCCTGAGAAGGATTTGCTGCTTTTTATGGCTCACCTTTGTACGCACTGCATGGTTCACTGCTGAGTCTTTTCGTTCGTGATTCTATCTTGCATGACCGCACCACCGAATTTTTCTGTTACGTGAACCTCCTCAAGCAGCATCCAACAGAAACCGGTTGTAGGTCGGTGTCTGGGCTCGAGGATGGGTGAGTCTCGTCCGGTAATTACGGTCTTATCGGCGAAGTTGGGGTCTGGGATACGTTTTGTAGGCGTCAGGTGTTTGGTGGCACCAGGTCTACTATTGGGTATAATTTCAGTGACGGGAGATGGAGTGAGTAGGGAAGCTTCAGATGGTGTGCCTGGAGCTCGATCCTCAAGGCGAGCCACCCGGACGACAGGCAGAGATTTGAGCTTGGGATGGGCTTTTTGTGGGTTTGCTGGCTTAGCCGTCTCACCGAGGAGCACTAAGTGAAGTGGCTTGTCAATGGGTACTCCCTTAAGCTCTTCTATTTCTATCTCAAGATTTGCGGTTGAGGAAACAACCCGTTTGGCTGCCTCTGTAAAGCCCACCTCAAGTAAAACGCCTTGCACCCGGTTGGTGCGTTTGGTTATCAACCAGGTGTACTGACAATAAATAAGAAAGGAAGTTTGAGGCGGTTGACCGCCTGGGCATAAGTGTCATGAGGATGATCCGAGCTGAGGAAGATGCTCCAAAGTATAACTCGCTTTGAGCACTCCTCGGTGCCTTGCAAAATCTTGGCGACATCAAGAACTTGCTGCCCAGATACTCTGCACACCTGATCGGTTGCTTGGTATACTGGGAGGGTTTGACAATCAAGCTCCTCAGGCTAGTTAACTCATCCTTAAGTGTGCGGGCAGCGGCCTTTGGCCCAAATATCCCTGCAGCCTGAATTCGGACTGCACATTTTGGTGCATCCGTTTACAGTGCATTATGGAGAACCTTTTCATCCGGGTTAGGGAATGAGACATTGGTCACTGGGGAGGGGGGACTTACCTTGCCTCATGGAGAAAGTAGCCTCGTTCGAGGAAGTGGTCACTTCAACGAAGGGGGAAGTTGACAGCATTCAAGATCCCATCAATACAGATAAAAATTGGCTTAATTTGGGGGAACGAACAGTGTGTTCTAAAAACTTTCAAAGGCGGCTAGAATCATAGAGGGGGGACAAGCGCTCCGCTGGTGTCATTCCTAATATTTTCCACGGAATGTTTTCGACTTTCCAGTCGGCTGAGCCTTTACTAATGCATTTTCATGCAATGATCTTGACTCCCTATTCTGCCGAGTGTACCTTCCAGAGTTTACTTCAACCAGTGACAAATCTAATTTGGCATTTCACCTTACTCTGCCTTGTACACTGTCGGCACAGTTTTGTTCAGTCCTTTATAATTGTGTGAACCGTAAACCTTGATCATGCTTACTGTGTGCATCTCGTCCATCTTGCAAGGTATATGAAAATACCAGCACCATTACGCACCCCCCCGTAGCGTGCTCAACTTTTAGTGCCAGGTCTGGCAGTAGGTCCTTGCTTTATTTGCCGGCGAATGCCATAAGCAAAGGTCACGGCCTCAGGTCGCTTTTTGCCTTCCACTGCCCGACTGTATGGCACTTCTGGTACACCAAGTTGGTTGGTTGCCCCTCCACCCTCAGGACATTTACAACGTGCCCGTGTTCGGCTTCCCTCACGTTCCGTTCCTCTTTGATCTCCGGTTCTGCACAATTGTGCAAAAGAAGGCGTTCGCCTTCCCGAAAAACTCCTTCGGTGATGACCTTCGTCTTTTGGGATGGCATCCTAGTCATTCTATCCTCTATTTAAAAGCCGCCATCTCTATATCTTCCTTGGGTTGGTTTTGTGCTTTTTTTCACCGTGGAGCTCGCTCCTGTTAGCCTGCTGTTCGTTTTTCCTAATAACTGTGTGCTTTGCCACTAACCGGTTCTGTGGTAACTCCTTCACTAAGTATCTTGCTGTGGCTCCTTTTTCCCTATCTAGCGATCCCCATAATAAACTGAAGCATTTTTCCACCACAGCAACACAGCAAACACATGTCCTTTTCAAATACTCGTGTTCCTTGAACAGCTCATAGTTTTCTTGGTTAGAGCAAAGGAGCTCTGGCAGTACCACTCATTGCACCTATCACTCTGTATACCTGTCACAAGTTACTCTGGAACTACTAACCCCGCATGAATTTTCGTTGCAAATATTCGTCACGCCATCAGAAAGATGCAAAACGTGTAAACAGGAGGGAACGTTAATGGCGTAAACCAAAACTCTAGTTCGTTGTATTAGTCGTGTGAATGAACACAAATATCAAAAGCACAACATATAAAACGCTTTCTCAAAAAGACAGTACTTTGCCGAAAATGAACCAGTCGGAGTAGATAATTCCCCCAATGAAAAGCTCACATTAGTAAATACTGCAGTACGTGATTTATGTGAAGTAACTATTGTCACTTCACTGTCAGGGAAAACAGACGAGGATAGAACAGAGCTTTTCAAAAATTCAAACCGCGTGGCAACTTACTGACCACAGTTCAGTCCGGTTCAGTTTGAATGGAGCCAATCCAATTCAATTCAGTTTGCACGGGACTTTGCGTAGCTGAGGCCAATCGTTCATCCAGAGAGTTGTGTTTTTGGCCCGCTTCCGTAGCTACCAACCCTGCGAGTTCGAGATGGAAGCAGGTGCCCTTTTATATAGATACGGAGACTGGCAGGGTATTTTTGGGTGCCTGCTAAGTTAAGATTATTTTTGAATTTCTAGCATGAACGACTTTGTAGTAGAAATCTTGATTGAACATTTCAAGCTGCCCGAAGGTCACCCGCAAGCCACGGCTGTGGGGGGAGTGGAGACTTCCGGTTGTACAGAGCTGATGGTGACCGGTGCCAATCGAATGCCCAGAATTCTTTCGGTGGTATGCACAGAGTTTAAAACTGATTCGTGGGGCGTAGCTTATGCCCTCCGGTTTCCTTGCACTACCTGGTTCAGTTTGGGTGAAAATGAATCGGCTAGCCCTGATAGACAGGATGGGATGTGACATGACAGGATTTGTAATGACTGGTCGTGGAAAATCCTCGTAAAACCTTTGCAGTTCTATGCTTTTCTTAACATCACTCACTTGCTTACACTATTGACGTGTCTTTACGAACTGCTTGTTTTTATGGACCAATTGTTGTTTGTTCGCGCCCAGAGCGCTACTTTGTCATATCCTTGTTCTGGACCTGCGTGGCGCATGTGCTCCCTGCTCGCACGCTGCAATTCGGCTTCTCGTTTGTTGAGTCCTTGTGACCTCATAATTGAGGTTTGTATATGTTTGGTGTCATTGTTCATTCAATAATCACCTTTTGATTTCGAGATCCGTTGCAAATTCGGCTACGCATTGCTCAGACCTGTGTTGCAGGATTCTAGGAGGAGAGTAGGCGAGAGCCTTAATTGTGTCCAAACACAGGCTCCGATAGGGTTATGGAGAGCGCCATCGAAAATGCAACTATGAGTTCGGTGTAGTTTGATTTCTACTCGTGTGGCTGAAAAAGCTCTTCTCACTTTCGGCTGGAAAAAATGAATGAAAAATCAACATAGCTTCATCATACACTCGTAAAAACAATGAGTTGTTATCTGCGGAGTTTTGGTTGTGATCACGAATATCGGGACAGATGGTGTGTTGAGCGTCCACTTTTTGCAACTTCTCACTTGTTCTCTTTCAAGGCCTCCGTGCTGGTGTCCACGTGAATGATACCCGAGATTTTCTAGTTCCCTAGTGCATTTATCGGAAGGAGCGCACAGATGGAGTCAAGAGAGAAAAGGGAAACAATAGTGTAAGCTAGAAGGGAAAGAGAGGAAGAAGCACAAAAATCAGTGAACATGTGGGCAGATGGTGAATCAGTAGTGGAAACTACAACACAACTGGACATTTTAGATGAATGAGAACATCAGTTGAGAAGGCAGTCCACCTTGCTGTGGCACTGCCCGCAAAGGGAGGTGCAAAAAACAAAAGTTGTTGTATATTTAAAGTTATTCCTACCAGGTTGAGAGCCCGTGGTACGTTGGATGCTTGTGAGATTTTGTGGTGGTGTGTCGCGTGACGACGGAGGTGCATGTTCCCTGAACCCTATCTTTCCAGGGCTGATTTTTTGCCTGTGGCTTCAGGCTTTCGGTTCCATTATTGTCCTTCGGGGCCCTTCCAAATCGTATGATTTCACCAGCTCACACGGTAGGGGATCAACGACGCCTTTATTTTATGAAGCACTTGAGCCGCATATAGGAGCCAACCGGAGCGCGCTATACGTCTGCCTTTCTTTTTTGGTTTTTTTAAGACCCTCAAACCAGCCAGTGGTCGTCACCTCCTTTTTATGACGTTTTTGGCAGCAGGGATATTGTCTGATTGCCCTACTGTGGAAATATGGCATCGGCTCCTCCCCGCAGGACCACGCCTCAAGCTACGTGAAACGTCCGGTTCTGCATGACTGCCGGTATTTTGAACTCATAATTATATCTTCGGAAGTATGGAAATAAAGGCTTAAAGGGTGCAGAGATCAACTGGTATTTTGAAGGCCTGACAAGGAGGGAATTTTCAAATATTTTTGCCAAAGGAGCGGGAAAGAAGCTAAAACGGAATATCGCACGCGCTAAATCATCGCTGAACAGCCCAAGTGCCCATATTATTGATGCACTGGGAGCAGCTCTTGGCACGCTTGGTCCACCCTTAGCTTGAAATCAGGTATGATATTGCAGGAGATGACTATCGGCTGCAACCTATTCCGGGAGTTTGCTACCCGACAGCTGAAGAATTTTGATCTTACATTTCGTCCGGATCCTTCCTTGGTTTGATTTCATGACTTCGCAGGCCGTCCACGGGTGCAGGGCGGGAAATGATGCAGGGATTGACCGCACTGATGCCCTTTATAAGCTGGAAAAATTTCACCTAGGTCGCCCTCCAGCCTCCTCGAATTCATGCACAATAGATTGAGGTAGGCAAATCCTTCGTTACATGACTTTCCCATCTAGCCCTCTATCTTCCTGGTGGCAATACTTTGCTCTTGGTCCGTGCGCTTTAGGTCTCCGCATATGCAGTGATCAAGCCCGAACGCTGCGCTCCAAGTAAGGCCAGGCCATCGCTCGGCATGTTGAAAAAACGCTTGGAGCTTGGTAGATGTCATAGCCCTTCTGAGTTGGAAGGGTTTTCTGTGCTTGCCTTCAGTTGCCTTCAGGAACTGGACAGATTGCGTAAAATCGTGGAGGGCATTTACTCGCAAAATGTGGCACCATCCCTGCTGGCCCATTCTCTAGTGAACCTCGGGTGACTTTAATATGAATTCGGGCCTAGTAGGTGGTAAGTGATTAACATTTTAAGACGTTCGGTGAGAAGTCCCACTTTGTGGTCAAGTGAATTACAGCTTGGATATCGGCTGCCATGCCTCTCCTGTCTCCGTTCCCTTTCAGCCTACCGTCGTCCGCCAATATGTGACAAGGATTCTTAGGACGGCTTTGTGAGGTTGTTGATGAACAGCAGAGACAGAAGAGGGACTGGAACGGATCCCTGCGAAACTCCACTGCCCGCCTGTTGTTGGCTGTGTTGGTCGCCACCGACCTTAGCTCGGAGGGTTCTGTCTTCGAAGAAGTCAGTGTTTCAACTTTTCAGAGGGGCCCTCGAGGCCACACTGGATCAGCTTTGCTGCTAGCAGTCTGCCTTATGGCGTTGAATGTTTTGCTGAAGTCAAAATAGCAGGATTCCGCCTCTAGTCTTTCACGGGATAGCGGAGAATATCGTCCGTAAAGCATATTAGGCTTGTGAGGCAGGAGCAACTGTTAACAAATCCGTGTTGAGCATCATTTATCATGAAGTTTTTGGTGACCTGTGCAACGATACCATCAATGACCAGCCTTTCCGTGCCCTCGCCTATTGCTCTGGCTAGGCTGATTGGTTTGTAGTTTGATGCTCCGGTTCGGAGGCCATTCATGAGAAGAGCCGCAGCTAGGGCCTTCTTTAGCTTTAGGGGCCCCTGGCTTCGCGGTGGGTGGCCGTGAACCGCATTTAGATTGGGCAACAGATCAAGTTTGCCAGGAGCCTCACCGCTGCTTAGTGGATTTCATCTGATTCTGTGTGGGTTTGTTCCCTGAGGGTCCCTGAGACTGCCTGTGGGTGACCTCCATATTCTTGGGTTTGGGCACATGCCGAGAAGGAGGCGCAACTTCTGTGTCATTACTGACTAAGTTTACATTATATAAGAATTTCAGTAGAACGTTGGCTTCCTCACCGTTGCTCGCAGCCCCTCCGCCATCCTCGGGGTAAAGTTCTCCAGTCCTTTCTCTGAGGGCTGCCAAAGATGGCAGATAAATGTGGGACCTCTTTGGGTTTAACTAATTTGCGAGGCTAGTTCTAGTCCAAATTTGCATTTTGAGGTGATGCACAGGTACCAGGCTGAAGCCAAAAAGTTCTCAAACCTTGTGAATGTCTTGTTTTATGGATGTCACCGATGAGCTGTGAGATAGTTTGCTAGGTAGTGAGACAGTGGAAAAGGAGGGTTAAAGTTAAAAAAACCTTGACGGTATCTTGCTTTTAGTATTGCCGATGGACCGGAAGATAGATCACTGGACAGAGTAAAAGAGTTAAGGCTATCAGTCTTTACTGAATTTCGTGTCCTGTGCTGCGGTGAGGTGTAAGGCAGTTGACCGTAAGATGGTAGAAGGTTCAGCTCTAAGGCGCTACGCTTAGCTAGAGTAGTGCAAGAGTTCCTGTCCTGCAAAATCCCCCGGAAGTCGGATAGCATCATTTCGGACCTCGCATGTAGCCCGCAGCCTTAACGCACTCCTCTCTTATACTTTTCTCACTGTTCTTGCGAGGGGCAAACGTGAAGCATGCCCTTCACCGCACCTAAGTTCTCGGTTCTTAGACACGGACAGAGAATGACCGATAAGTCTTGAATAAATTACGATTGTTCCCCGTTCACCTGCATTCTACTTCTGTGAATAACTCGCACCAGCTCGCATCCAGTATCTTTCTAAGGTGTCTCACTGCTTGCACGCTAACTATTATTTCGGGTAATCTACTCGACATTCCCAATATTGCTTTGCTGAAGGATTTTACTCGTGCATGTAGCCTAAACCCCGGGCTCCACAGCTTTGAGTCACGCTACGTTGTGATGTGTCCCCTCTTAGGGAGCCCTTAGGGGTTCTTTGGATAAACGCTCCAGTGGTCTGGATGGAAAAGCTGGGGAATCACGAAAGAATTTGGTAATTAAAAAATCCACTTGGTTTAACAGAATATCACCTCAGGACTAATTATCCAGAGTGCATTACTACCATCCATAACATGCTTTGGCGAACAATACTAGAAGCTGAAACGTAAGACTGCGGGGAATAGAAGTGTTCTGAGAAGGAACGTCGGACGAAACGGCAGTAGACTGAGACGATTATTTAGACGTGCCACTTTTCGGTGCACACGTAAGTGGGCTTTCCGGTGCTTTGCTTTTCTAACCCTACCACTCCATACCGTATTCCGCAGTCACTCTATTTTTGCACAGCGCTGGACTTGGGCTCTGTTTCCATGAGCCATCTTCTCTATTCTGTCTGTGCTTCGCAATTCGTAACAGTGTGCCTGAGCATCCCAAGTCCCCTCAAAGTCAGACCGCAATGGCAAAATGGGACACATCAGCTGTCAAAGTTCTGTCGCGGCTGGGAGGGCTATAACCTTTAAGTTGTAGTTGGCTTAAGATGCTGCCTCTGAAAATCACGGCTTCACAAAAGTTACAGCAAATTACCCGATACCTTTTCAGGCTTGTATGGGACGTACCAGGTGCCAAGCTGGGTCTGTCCGGTATGTGTGGGCTACCTCAAGCAAAGAATTTCTAAAAGCACCCTCAAAGAAGTCAGTGGGCCAGATAAACGCTCAGACACAGAACACCGAACATGTATACTGAACGCTATCTAGAGGAGATAATAGGGATGTTAGATGGAACTAGTCTGCTCGCTGGGGGAGACAGGGAGCACTAAACATGCAGGTGTCCAAAAGGCACCACCGTTAAACCAGGGTTAACAGAGCTTTATCTTTCACAGGTATCCCTGAAGAAACCATTTGGTGACCTTACGACACTTTCTCCCTCAGTTGCCTGCCTCTGGGAGGGGGTCAGGAGAAACCAGGATAAAATCCGGGCTCTCATAAGAGCGACATCCTGGCCTGAGTCACACGCCGAGTCAGCTCTGGACGGGCAAAGACACAAGGTAGTTAAGGGCACTCAAGAAACCTTTTGTGGGTCTTCTAACTGAAGAGCAAGGGGAACCCTGTCAAAATGTGGTAGCTCCCCTAAAACACTCGGGCATCCCAGGGAATGTGTTGCTGAAGCGAGCCATGCGTCTGAGCAGGTGCGAAGCTGACTTGCAGTGGAATCGATGTTACGCGTATCTGCCCTGGCAGAAAAAGGGAACTTTCTCCATAGGGAGCTTTTATTCGACAGCAACCGCGAAAGTACACCTTCCCTCTTGTAGGGTATCTCAATCGAGCCGGATAAATCAACCCGGCGTATGTACAAATTATGAGGCTCGGCCCGAAGAACCGTACGTCCAAGTCAGACAGCCAAGTATGAGTGCTTAGCTAAGTACCAAAACTCTCAACTATTTTGAAAAGGTGGGGTAAGAATGTGGGCCCTCTGCTGAGTACTACACAGAAAACCACTTCGCCGTGGAAGCAACTCGTCTGGAAGATAATACCCTCGGACAACCCAATGGAACTTTATAGTCTCTCTATCATCCAACCACTGCCTTCTTTGCCAGAAGACTGAGGCAGCGTTGCGGTCCAACGATCGAGAGCGGAAAGTGTAGCAAGAGAAGCAGCCGGAAGTCCCGGTAGGGCCCACTGGTGCCATATAGTAAAGTTTGTAGTGCGGAAAACGGCTGGAATTAACTTCCGAAAGAGGCCGCTGGGGCAGATTGTAGTGCTACCTGGGAAATATGGCGAAGAGTGAAGGTAATACGATAATGATGATGACAAAGACTTAATTCGGGGAAAACATGGGGCATGCTTGATAGCAAGATCATATGGTACACATGAGATCAGTGTGAATTACTTTCGGGGAAAAATCAAATACGTCGAATTGGAGCCTGAGGGGAAGATGGAGCGCATGGAACTGAGCTGGTTGTGTGAACCAGGGGTGAGGTAATGCGCCCCTGGTATCTTCGTCAATGAAGTTGTGCCTGTGAAGGCAGTAGCGCCTAGCAAATTGTGTCATTTAGATGAAATGTTTAACGCGCAGTGTTAGGGGCCAAGAAAACTCGCCGACAAAACAACAATCTAGACGCTCGAGTAATTTTGGCCACTCTCGTCTTGTGTAAAGGGAACTGAATTGAACTTATAGTAGCGCTCAGGAAAAGTGGAGGTCAGGGTCGAGTAGTGGAGTAGACTGGAGTGAGTGGGACTGGGGCTGAAATTTCGGAATGTCGATACCAAACGGACAAACTTAGACGGAACAGTCAGGGTTCAGACACAAAAACGGAATTTTTCAGACCACCAGTATTTGTTGTGGAATATGTTGAAAAGCAACAAGACACTTCATTGGATGAAGTGGATATAGTTAGAAATCTTCTGGGGAAAAAAGATGACAAATCAGCTGTGAATGGAAGAAAAATTGATGAACCGCTCAACTGGTAATGACTGGTAGGTGGCGACTGAAAAGGGCACTCAGTCCGAAGGTGCTTTAACTTCAGGAGGTAGACAGCACTATTATTAAATTGGAAGCGTTTCGATGAGGACGACAACCTGGGGCAGTGGATATTCTTGATAGGATGTTGACATGACTTGGTAGGTGTATACTGGCTTCGAAATGGCCACTCTCCCCTAAGGAGACGAAAGAAGAGCCCATACAGAAGCCAAAGATAGGTCAATTATTCTTGTTTCCTATAAGGCCACCACGAAGTGTATACACAAAAAACTGTTGACAGAGTTATTTTTATGGTGGACAGGCTTAGAGAGAACGTGACGCACCATGAGATTACTACGATACGATGGAGTATGTCAAAACTATTGATGAGTTGAATTGGTGGGTGGAGCAAATATTCACCTGTCAAAAACTTTGACGGCTAGAAGAATGTAAAGATGGTCTTCGACAGTACCGATGACATGGATTTGTATTGCTGCAGTACAAAGCGATGATGAAAATGATAAGGAATATTTTAACAAAACAGTAACGCTTTCGATTTTTGAGAATAGAAGTGCATACCTCATGGGCTGGTAAATCTCGCGATCATCGCAGCCTTAGATATTGAATGAGTGATAAGGCTCTCAAAGGATAAAGGTAAATATTACAATGTAAATTTTTTTTTTGCATGGATCAACAAACGGAATCTGCCGAACATTTTAACCTATGGCAAACAAGAGTGGGAAGGGTATGATACTTCACAAGATCAAAAAGATATGATAAAGGATCTCAACAAGGATATTTCATCAAATTAATGAACAGAACCAATAATAATCAATGAAATGTGACCGCTTGGCGAAAACAGAGGCGATTCTCAGAGAGTAATACTCTCCTGAATCTCTATTGTGGCCATGCGCGACGGTGAATTGGCAATGGGTGTTATGACAAGGAATATGCCGAGTTCTACTTTTGGTTATGGAAACGAAAATGCTTCTGGGAGGAACTGGTGAGTAACAAGGCTTAGAAGGCTACAATGGCGCCGTGAAGGGGCATACCAGTGAGCGGAGTCAAAACTTGTTATAAAATTTGAATATCGTTAGTCACGGGGAAAGATAAGTGGTAGCGATGGCCTCGAAAAGTAAGATAAACAACAAATAACCAATGTATTTTACCGGGCACAAGAGGCGCGAGTAGTTTTGGAGATAGGTATATGTATCAAACTCGAGCACAGTAATCGGTGAGAGCGAAGTAGGCCATATCGAAAGATGCTCCTGAGGGGCCGAGTATTCAGGGACTCGGAGCTTAACTCTCCTCAACGGGTACCAGTGGTTGGAGCTGGCTGTACGCTTGACACCCAACCTAAGCAAAGCTTTGAGAAGTGAACGCAGGAGGTACAATAGGCCCACCACCGTCGCATCGGCATATCGTTTAAGATGCCCTGCACCCCCAATATGCGTCGGCCAAAGCGATGACCTGACGGCACCCGGCACTGTTTTGGCTGGAGTAAGTTTTCATTATTTGATTCACCAGCCCGAATCTCCGGCCGAGTTGGGCGAAGGCCTTCCCGGGGCCGGCAGAGCGTCACTTGTATTGGGCAGAGCAACTGCGGAGCCGGGAAGGGAGATAACAGAGGGACACCTTCGCAGCCGAGGATATCCGATTATCAGAAAAACGGTATATTTGAGGCTGATCAGGCTGAGCACTGGGACCGGGTGAAGCGCATCAAGGGCTGCGGTATGTTAAATAGTAAATGACTTGTTACACGAACGTGTGACCACCGGAAAGGCCTCTAGGGTGAACGTGGTAAGTCTCCGGCAGGACAACTTGAAAAATAAAGCAAAGGGGTACTGGTGATTAAGCAAAGGGAGCGGCTATGACTGGAGGACGAGGTCGGTTGTTTAGGCGAACCAACTGAAGGTACTAGCACAAAGATTGCTTGCCTCTTGAGCAGAGGGTTAAAAAGTCAGTCAAGCATGAACCAATTTTTGGAGTAGGTGGATTGAACTGGCAAGAGACGGAGAAGAAGGTGAAATTTTGAAGGGTGACTAATGCGAGACTCAGCAGTTACATGAAGGTTTAACTAGGGAAACCTGATTGAGGAATCAAATTGATACTAAAAATGGTTGAATGGGTGAACCTAAATTATATGCCACGAGTAGGCTGATTACTATCGTGTTGGGACCATGGCCCGTAGAACAGAAAAAAGGAGCGGCGAGACTTCGGAAATTTATGAGCTGCTAGATTCAGTGACGAGGTCGAAACGCAATTTAGAGCAGCCAGTCCGCAGAACAAAAAACAAAACTTCTGTGAGAAGCAGGGGACAAAAGTAACTGTAGGATAGCGTGCTGGGAACAGAATGAGTAGCGTCATAACTGGGGGTTGAATTCAATTGTTGAGCCTCTTCAAGCAAAAGAATTGAGACTGAATTTTCCCCAACGGAGATCCTAGCACATGGGACGGACAAGGAGGAAGCTCTGGGCCTAGAGGTATGGCTGCCATTTTGAATAAATATTACCCCAGTGGAAGATTAGACTCGGAGACGCAAAACGTTGAGCAAGGAAAGTGAGTTTAACTCGGAAGATAAAAGGCTGAAAGATGCAAGTCAAATTGTGTGATAGGTGTGTAGGTCTCCTGGCCAGTGGACCAGGTCCGCTTGTCAGCAACCCCAACCAACTGTGTACGCTAGCTCCTCCGAAATGTACGGGTCACTTGTGAAAACGGTTGTCGATATGTCATAGAGTCCGTTCAATTACTCCTCAAAGCTCGGCAGGTGGCCTACCTCATGGCTTTTTGATGGATACTTATACCGCATTTGTGGATATTCAATAAGTTAGACCGTGGGCTGGTACCCGAGAAAGGCACAAAAACCGGGTGACTGCTGTGTCTCAGCAAGTATCTGTAGCTTGATGGATCCCGTACCTCGAGAGAGGCTTTGTGGGAGATGTATTTCATTAGCGAGTGAAAGAAGAACAAGTAATTCATTGTCCGTCGGAGCCAAGGACGTTCGAGGGGCGGCAGGCTACTGCGCTGTCTATATCCGGGACTGGAAGAACAGTCAGCTGCTTGCGTAGTAAGGGTGCGTTGAATATTTTTATTGGTAATCCTATCACGCTGGCGCGTGTCGGGTCCATCCATTGCATTCCCATCTGGAAAAGGTCTAACGTGAGTCGTATAGAAACGGAGTTTACTTCCGCGCTAACTGAATGTTATGTGAACCAATCCTATTAGCCTGCGGGACCTGGCATTTTGAGTGTTTGTTTGCTCAGAGAAGTTGAAAGAGTAGAAGTAGTGTGTGCCGAAGTCAATTTATGGCGGTATTTTGGCGATGTTACCACCCATAATAAACTCATAGGGCAGGAAATGACACGTAAGTTAGAACACAGCTTTCGTCAGCCAAGGACTTCAAAAGTCAATCGCTAAGCCAAGAATTGAGCATCCGTAAGTCCTTTGACATTTTCGCTATGGTATTACCCAATGAGTTATGATCGAAGGTGTACAACAACCTCGCGCACCCAGAAAATGGAAGAGGAGTCCCGTGGCGGACCGCCGTAAATACTTCTTCTATGTACATGAGGAGCTATTACGAACCCAGTATATTACCTTGGATCACCCCGGCGGGTTGATGGGCTTGGTGTGGAAATGGTGCCATCGATCTTTGCTACTTAGCTGCGACAGGACAGTTAAGAATCCAGTTAGGCAGATGGCGGACCTTTAGGGCTATATACCTGAACCTTTCATAACAAAGGAATATGAGACACCCGGTGGAAGGCTTTAGTCGTGCTTAAAAAATGCCGGTCAGTGCCTAACCTTCATTGACGGCTATCATAATGGGGTCCAGAAAGTCCGTCCTGCAAGTTGCTCTTGATCTACTTCTAGGGAACTGTGCTGACCTTCTCTTAGAAGGTGGTTAATGGAGGAGTGCCGTTAGTTTAACTTTTGGTACCCGTTCCAAAATTCTTCACAATACTGGGATATGATACACGGGTCGGTAGTTGGCCGGTTCTTCCCGCGTTTCTTTCTTGGGAATTGGAAAAATAACCGGAGTCTTCTACCGTATGGGGTACCAACTAAACCCCATAGGCAGATTAAACAAGTTTGATAAAAGAAATGGGATTTCTGGACCTCTCAACCTGAAGGTGGACGGTGGTAACGAATCCGATCCGGGGTGGTGAGGTATTTCGATACATGAAATTGGAGACGCGACTTCGGGGGATATAAATTTTACAGAATAAATTGCCCCCTTCGACGGCACCGGTGGACGGAAGAAAATTTGTACTGTGCCACTAGTTAAGAAAGAAGCAAAAAATGTTCTGGGCGCCTCTGCTTTACCTAGTGGTTCGTCGCAGTTTGCCTTATTGTAAGGGAGAGAAGAGATAGGTGAGGTTGGTCTGTGGTTCCTCGATTTCATCAGCTTTGCAAGATTTCCGACATCTTGGGAATGGTTTAGGGTCCTCTGTTTCTGTTATCTCTCCGCTTCAGATATGCATTTTAGTCGCATAAATGGTAAGAAATCACTTGCTTCAGGGTAGGAGCTTTAAAGTCTACCTAATTTCGAGTTGAGACGAGTCAGTTTATTGCCTTTACGGCCAACTGACCATCGTTTTTCGGGTTGTTGAACTAAGGCAAGTTTCAGAAATGGAATAGAGCTGGTCTGTTGCCATCTAGGGATCCGCACAAAAAAGAAAGCGTCCCTTTTTGGAAATGCATCAGAGAATGTGGTACCTTTCCGGTTGACCTGTCATATGGTCTATGTGCAAGTGCTGGCTGTTTATATTTTGTGGTCGCTGTGAAGGAGCAGCAAACAGTCTGGGACTCATTCCCGGGTGGGTTATTCTGAGCCTTTTTTATAACAGGACAATCTTAGCGACGGGGTTAAGCCAGGGATGTTGCCGCATCTGGAGGGATACATGACGTGCCGCATCCGCCCTTCAAGGAAAATTGCGCTTAGAAGTGATAGTGAACGGCGTAAAGCTGTGAGATATGTCCAGAGTATTTCTGGTGCATTGAAAACACGCTTTATCAGTTTTAAGCCGGTTGCAAGACCGCTAACTAGGTTGAGTGCCTCGATGATTTGCAGAAAGCCGCCGGAATTAGGTTTGAGCGGACAGTTTACGCACCGTAGTGTAACGGGCAAGGCGGATTTGGAAGAATAGGCGAAAGGGCCATCGATCTGAAATGATTCCGAGATGGAAATGGTGTTACTTTTTGATAAAAAAACACTGGGCCGACGTCCAACATGCCCTTCACAAGCAGCTCACATACAGGAAGAACATAGACACCAGCCAAGAGCTTTGTCAGACAAAAGTGCCCTAACATCCTGGGCGCCGGGAGTGCCAGGGACAGATAGCTGTGAACAAAAGGGAAAAGGAAGGATACTGGGACATCAGCGGTCATAAACACCGATAGTTGCAACGTAAAAGTCCCAAGGGCGATAAAGGCGAGTTAACGAGTACAAATACGGGGCAGTGGCCAGTTTATGAGCAAGCTACGGCCCCAGATCCAATGTTGCCAATAAAATAGTAGCAATCCCGGACTTACGATTGCAAAGCTCACCCATGCAAAATCGACAATGCTGTCTAGAATAGGATGCTGGAAGCTAGCTTACTCGGACGGTTTTCCTTGGATAAACCAGATGGCCTAGTACACGCTGACGTGTTATGCCTTTACCGAAAGATTTTAAGCCAAGTACTGCAACATCATATACTGGAGAGGGGTCCGTTAACCAAGGTTCCGCCACTTAAATAGAGGTATAATCGTTTTTTAATGCGACTGATCGTACGTACCGCGTTTTGACCCTAATAGAACTTGCATTGAATAATAATATCTTGGACTTTGGGGTTCTACTGACATCCTCACTGGCATTTGTGCCCACAGTACGTTGACCGTGGCATTTCATCTGAACGGCATCACCAAAGTGCGGTGCAAGCACTCTTAGGATAAAGTTCGCAAATTCTGTGGAATATCCCGGGTCTGCAGGTAAACTGCTAAACGACGGGGTGTTGGGTATCTCACAACCGTGCAGCTGGTTGTAAAGGTTCTTATTAGGCACAGCCAGGGTATGGGGCCATGTTTCGCTCAAAATACGTATGGAAAAGGTAAGCACTTTATCTGGTTATTGGGTGCCCTTTGGCGGAAGGAAGGATACGCGGAGCGCTAGGATAGTTCAACGGAAGCGGAGGTGGGAAAGATATAAGTAATGGGAGACTAACAGTCTTAGGCCGGATGGAAGGTTCCATCAGTCGGAAGTGAGGTATGAGCGCGATTTGTTAGCTATACCATTTATTTTTATTACGTGCAGGGTTCCAGTAGTGTTGTACCGTCTTCTAGGTATTTATAAATAGGTTTATTTACTGAGAGGTACGTGAGGATCTCCAATCGGGAAATTGATCGGTAAGGAATTCGGTCTGGATTAGAAACTACCATTGCCACTTTTCATGCATCCGCTTACCGTTGGCCTGCTAGAAGACCCAGCAGTGGGAACTGACATCGCTTTGGCCCTCCTTTCAAGAGGTTGTTCATTACCGGATACATGTGGCATACGAATGGGAAGCCGGGGTATTTAAGTAGAGTCCAAAGAGGACATATAGGGACAAATACAACAGCTGAGGAGGAAGTTTCACGTAGAACCTGCTGTCCCAAAGAACGGTCATCCGAGATTGGCTGTTAGGGCTCTCTTGAGATGCGCCCCCAGGTGTTGTTGATATGTGCTGTCGCTTTGGTGGGGTGATCACTTGGAGGTGGGAGGATATTCGTCTAAGTCAAATAGTTTTGTGGGCATTCTAGGAGTTGAAGAGCGAGGGGTTCCTTCGAACCTAGCCAAAGTGTTTGACGAAGAAGGTGACTTCTGGACCCTAATATCAATTTGGTCGGGGTTTTCTGCGGCACATCTTACAGCTTCTCTCTGCACAGGCTTTCTGTAGGCTTGTATCTTAGTTGATGTAAACTATAAGCACCTGTGATTACGCGAGGTTTTGCGATGAGCTCTCTAGCAATTTTTTCATGAGGGAATTGAAATAGAACGGGACAAGTTTGCTTTTCGTACATTTTCTTAGTCTTATCTGTTGACACCTATCCCCTGCATTTCCCTAGCCTACCCCATGCAATCAACGTCCATCAGCCAACAACTTTCCGAAGTGGGCCTTGAAGCAAGGTCTGGACCTTCTCCAAACACACCAGTCTCCAAGCCCCTTAGACTCGTCAATGGTGACGCAGATGCCTGGGGCTCGACTCCACCCAGTCCTGTCAGACAACTTAGCCCTGTGCACCAGAAACCGCTGCCTTAATCGCGTAGCCTCTTTGACCTAATAGTTTTGAACCACTCCCCCAAGGCGACACACAAATCAAGGTATGGTCGTTCTTGTCCACACCATATAGCCAAGACTAAAAACCATCCGTCGGACCGCACCATACCACTGCCAGGTCATTCTCGTTTGAATTATACCCGTCATCCCTCAGGGCATACCCTTGTAAACAAACCGCCAAGAAGTAGGGTACCTTAGGACACAATCGCGTCGTTGCGATCTGACTTATCAACCATGGGCCGAAAGTTGGTAGCGATCTGTACCAAGCCCCCAAAGCAGATTGTCGGTACCAACGGTAACCCATGGCCGCAAATCCAGAATTCGTCAACCCCTCCCCCCGTCCCTGCTAAAAGCCTCAACATTTAGTTCACTAGGCAACGACCGCCTAGTATCACCAGGCTACACTCCGAAGGTTCTGCAAAGATTAGAAGCGGAAAGGCACCCTAGTGGGATGTCACTAGTGCCGGGGCCTACAACGTCTGTTCCCAAAATATATAGTTTCTGAAACGGTAATTCCCCCAGCGCAATCCCAGCTCGGCGCGCATTTACTCGGACGATACTCGCAAATCACCTTACAGCTGCTATTCAACGCTGTGTGTGCCTAGCTCACCATTTCCCAACTTGCCCATGCCTCCACCGTTCATCCCGTTAGTTTCATTACCATACCAAAATTTTCGCCTTGCCCCATTATTGCCTATCCCACTACAGTCTTTTTACCCGCAGGATACATCCACAAACCCCCTCCGAGTAAATTCCCCCCCAGTGGCATACAATCCTACAATCTCTCTTCTCCTTTGGCCCTAATGAACCACTTTCCAACACCAGCACCTTGTCAGTCGTTCATGCCCTCGATAGCACACCGAACTCCGCAGGCCAACTACGCAACACTGCGTATTACCACTACCTTCTTCGAAAATAACCTCCATATACCCCTTACCAACCGCCCATTGCTATCCCTCCCCACCAGGGCAAGCCGCACCGACAGGCGGCGAAGCCACTCCAAGCTCTCCTAGTCCTTACCTTCTGAGGCCTCTTCTTACCACACAACACCAACCAATACCAAGGTTGTCACGTGGGAAAGCCAATATCTTCCATGACCCCGTATTCTGCCACTGCACCGGGGCATCGAACGATCTCAACGAACCAGGACAAGTAGCGAGACTACTTCGTCAAAGGTCTTCTCTTTCACCTGGTACTAACCCAAAATAAATTATCTAGGGTCGTCCGCGGCTGAAGTTTCTGAGGCCATCGCGGAGGCATCTGGAGCTCACTCTTCTTCCTCTTCAGTAATAGCTCCAGCTCATGCCCCTCCCCGTGCACTTTCTCCGACCAACAAATCCTCTACTTTACCTAACCCAGACACCCACTTCCACATGAATAGGTGGCCATTTGTCTTATTTAACTCCCGGTCTATCTTCAGTAAGCTTCATCACTTAAAACACTATGCCATAACATCGAGTCGTGACATCATCTTTAATACTGAAACCTGGCTCACAGAACACACGCGCACAAGCGAAATTATGCATGAAGGGTACAGGTATTTTAGAGTAAATATGACTGACAGATACGGAGGTGGGTGCATTGTGCACGTACAGCATGTCCTTTCAGTGATACCCATTAGGCTTGCCAAACTCGACGGAATACCGGATTCTCTATGGCTTACAATTCGGTTCCTAACTGTAGTCATGCACATTGGTAGTGTCTATCGCCCGCCCTCATGTACTATTGCAGACTTAACTCCTTTAATTGAAGCATTCGATTACCTTTCACTAATACCTTCGGCAGCGAAAATCTTAGCCGGTGATTTTACCTGGCCTAAAATATCCTGGAGAGGCCTCACAACACCTTCAAACTTGATAGACTTTGTTTCCCATGCTCACATTGGGGGCTGGGTGCAACACTTTAAAACCCCTACTAGAAACGCCAACATCCTAGATCTTATATTCCCTCACAGCTTTTCCAACTTTTCAGTTTCCGTTCTGCATAAATTTCCGGGTAGCGACCATGAGATAGTGGCTGGTAATCTTTCATTTCATCCTTATCCATTAGACTACCTGACCCCAGTCAACAATTTCCTCGGTTTAAATTGGGACCCCCTGCCCAATCTCATCCGTAACCAAAAATGGAGCAGTTATTTTCTAACGACTGACCCCCAACAGGCGGCTGACCACTTTTACCTTAACTTGAGAAACTTCCCCCTGAAACTAAGCCCAATAGCTCAAAACTCCCTCTTCTGGGAGCCCATACTTGCCTCCCTCCAACGAAAGCACCTTAAGATGCAAGGATTTTACCTCTGAAACCACGACCTCTCGCTTCTCGTGAGACTAACACGTCTGACTGATATTATCCGGGACCTAAAGGCGGACTAGCTCCATACCGAAAAAACCAAGGCCCTAAGGCATCCCAATAAAGCTTTGAAACTCTCACTCCTACACCAATCTAGGAATTCGGCAACAGACACTACGATCCAGTAAGTTGTGTTACGGGATGAAACTTGGGCCACCTTCCCCTCTAATATCGCTGAGGCCTTTAAGTATTATTTCGCCAATTCCAAGCCCCCCGTCTCAGACGTAGCCACCTCGAATCCTCTTGCTATTACCAGCTCTTCTACACCTACCCTAACCTTTGAAGTAAACGTTATTTCCGGGCTCATTTCACGCTATAAAGCATCTGAACATCCTGGACCAGATGGGTTACCCCTAGCTGCAATCACTAACGGTGGATCGGACCTTCCACTTCTATTTCTAAGCCTATTCACCTTGTCATTTGAACCCGGTTTGGTACCGTCAGTTTGGGAGCGTTCAGTCATCATTCCACGACACAAAGAGGACCTGTCAACGAACTCGCTAATTACCGTCCCATCAACCATGCCCCTATCATTTCCAGAATGATGAAAACGATTATCAAAGATGGCATTAATACCCATATTCTTGCTTCAAACCTTCTTAATTATAGTCAGCACGGGTTTCTCAAATCGCGATCATACACCACATGTCAGTTTGACTTCTTCAGCCCAGTCACAAAGGCCGTTGATTGTGAGCAGGCATTAGTAATTGTCTGCCCGGATCTGTCAAAGGCTTTCGACCGCGTTCCGCACCCACATCTCATCGCCGAATTGTGTTCATTCGGCATTGCTGACCCGCTGCTTTCTTGGCTCAATTCTTGTCTCACTCATCGTTCTCAAGTGGCCTTCGCCAATGGACATACTTCCAAACCGAGACCTGTTACGAGTGGCGTTATACAAGGCAGTATACTGGGTCCTCCCCTATCTCTGATAAACATTATTGACGCATTGGATCTAGTACACCACGGCACGCCATTCTTGTTCGCAGATGATATAAAAACAGTCTACTCTTTGAATTCAAATGGTGCTACCCCTACTCTTTGCAACATTTCCGCTGACCTCTCTGAACTTGACCGCCGGTGTCGCTCCTGGATGACGAGCTTTCTCACTGGTAAGTGCGATGTTCCAACCTACAAGTTCCAGTTGCCCCCTGGATCCTTGACTTTTGGTGGGTCCTCAATAGCCAGTCTACCGACCATCCGCGGTTTGGGCCCCAACTATTCTTGCCCCCTCAACTCTTCTGAGAACGCCACGACCCAAGTGGACAAGGATAGAAGAGGTGAGGCCCTTCTCCCCCTCTCCTTTCGTCTTTGGGACAGTATCATCAGCATCTATAAATCCCACATCAGGCCTTTGCTTGAATACTGCCCAATGTTATTTTCTAACATGACAAAATTTGACAGAGTTGCTATAGAAAGCGTACAAAGGCGTTTTATCAAACAACTACCCGGTTGGTCCGCTTCTTTAAGCTACGGAGAACGATGCCAACGTCTGAATCTTGACCCACTCTGATTCCGCCGCTTAAGATTAAGCCCAGACTTCTTGTATAACCTGCTCCATAACCCGTCTTCTTCCTTTAATCCGATAAGTTTCTCCCGTGGAAACCCTTACTCACCTCGGCACAGGCCTTCTACTGTTCCTTCTAGTATAGCTAGATTGGCCATACGGTCACGTTTTTTCCCTCTTGTCTACTTTAAAGTCTGAAACAAGTTGCCCATCGCCCTTCGAGCTTCACAAACCAAGTCCCAATTTCTGTTGGCACTCATACCATATCTCAGCGTCACCCGTGCACTCCAGCTTTCTAATATGATCACGGAATAAGATATAGCATATTAGAGGGACCTCGACTTCTAAGACCAAATACTTTCCCGACCCTGCACCCTACAATTGAGGACACAATCAAAGACGGGCAGTTCCATCTATCTGACTGAGTTCACAACGTTTGACTAGCAATGGCCATTTCCGTAATGAATAAACGGAATAGAAATGCCCTTATTTTCATCCACGTTGCTCCCACCTTCTCCCGTAGTATCTGTCACCCTTATGCCTCTTCCTCTACTGGTTTTTATATGCCCCCAATAATCGTTAATCCACAGCAGGGGCACACCTATACTGCTCTTCTGCATCTGCTTTCATTTTCCAGTTCTCTCCCTATGTGCACTTCGCCCTCAACGTTCGCATACCAGCCTGGATAACGTTGCTGTTTTGTCGATTACTTACAGCTGGCCCCGTCCCCTGAAACCCCTCGCGGATTGGCCACCAGATCGCGGATCTTACATCTTATACTTTCATAGTTGAACTACGCACCACATGCATAAACATCAGTGAACATTAGTGCCATTCCCAAAGGTGCCGGGCACGGACAGATCCACCGCTTTTGTTGGCGCACATCGGGCTTGCAGGTAGTCTGTAACGTTGTGCGAGAGCAATTAGACCCGTGGATCACACCTCCTGTGTTCACTTCGAAGTGTTTTTCGGGTTGGATGTCCGGCGCACGGCCAATCCCTTCCACCAGCATCGGTTGCGGACCGCTTGCTTCTATGCTGTAAGCTGCAGGTCGCATGATCTAACCATCCTTGTTCGCCACTGTACGCCCACCCATCACTCTTGTCATCACCTCCATTAATTCCAATTTTTCTTCCTTCCATATTATGCACACCTACCCATTCTGTCCTTGCTCCTATCCACTCTCACTGTGTCACCTCTCATTGTGCCTCACTATTATTCCACCCAATTTATTCTGCCGAGGACCGCCAATATTTATTTCTTCACCCATGTCGGCGTTGCCGGCTTGTAGTATCTATTCACTTGGTATAACCCCGTACTCATTAATCTCACTGATCGCATTCTTACGCCTCACTGCCGATCGTTCTTTCAAACTCTCCCTAGTTCTCCCTTCTCAGGCCTAATACCGTTAAACACCGGTCCCACCTGCACTCATGACCGATGCCCATATTAGAACTGCCGTTGCAAACTCTGCATCTCAGCCACAATTATAATCCATTCACTGCCAACCTATTTTTTTGCCCGACTCCGCGATTCCTCTGTGGATCCTCACACTTGGCAGTGCTTTGATTGCTATCGTCCAGTTGCATCCACCTGTACAATTGCCTGCCGGCACGCAGCTCCCAAATTCCATGTCCCCAACTCCGACGCGCATCCATTGTTCATGCGTTATAATCATCCACTGGTTTACCTGTCCCAGTGCTTCTTCTCAGCCTTCTTCGTGTTCCGCCTGCAATAAGATGATCTTACTGGTTATGTCTCATCTGTCCTTTTTTGACCCGTGATCCTGTCTCCTGTTGCTTCTAGTGACTACCACAGACATTTTATGCCTGCCTTCGAGGCCGTTCTGCTTTTTAACTTGCCACCTGACGTAAGATCATTGTTTCGTCGTGGTTCTCACTTACAGTTTCAGTCCGCTTGATCTGCCATTAGCCGACCCATCTGGTACCCTTTTTGCTCGTTTCTCTCCCACGCTGTTTGCCGTCACAGCTGTTGCATCTTGCATCACGGACAGTTTCACCTCTCAGGTACCTTCCTCCACTTTGTATGCACAATCGCTCTGCGCTGCTTAGCCATCTCTATCGCCACCATCTTCCTGCTGAATAATGTAAGCTCATTTATTATTGCTTCCCCCATTCTTGACCGTCACCACGTCTCACCTACGTCGATCAGATTATTAGATTCACTCTTACCTGTTCCCTTCGATACTTTCCTTCATCTCTCCTTGTATCGAACTGCTCCTCAGTTGTCGTCTTTTCTGTGCTTCCGCACTCTCCACTCTCTCTCTATTGATCCGCCGAGTTCACGTTTCATGAAGATAATTCACCACGATATTCCGAAGTTAATTCTGTAACCATTCGATCTAACCTTACCAGATGCTCCTAATGACCGATAATTTCTTTCTAACACTCCATTGTTATTGCTCCGGCTCCTCTTATATATATATATATACATGTATAGGCACGCGCACATATGTATATATGCATTCGCTCTGTATCCTGCATTCCTCACAGGCCATTTCTCTTGCTATCATCCCCCTGACCGCCGTGATGTGCATCCACTCATTCTACATCTGTGCCTCACGTCTACTGTGTCCAATTCTTATGAACGATTTGTTTTATCTGGCTCACCAATTCCGTCTTACATTGCTCGCTCCCTGTTTTACCATGAGTCTTGTGCCCTGTTAGCCGACCATCCATCGCAGAGTGCCGATGCTACATTGCTTTCCAATCCTTTGCAGTGCATCCCACTTTCTTCTACATCGTCTCTCGCTACCGCAGTATCTTATACCGATTTCTAGCCTTTCTCATATATATCAGTCAGCTTTCAGATGTCCTCACTCGGACCAGTCAGACCCTCTTCCTGACCTTTATTCTCAAACTCACCGGGGTTCCATTTGAATCCGCCCATGGGTTCATTTAAACTCGCTGTATTTTCTTTGGTGTGCATACATTTGCCACAATTTCATCCCACTTTGCCCCCTCCCGCTAAGCAGCCTTTTTCCTACTTCTGGCATGCAAATTTCTACATTTTCAAGAATTTGTCTGTCCACTCCATCACCAGTAAAAAGTGGATCACACACCTGGCATGCCTCGGGCTTTTCCAAAATAGGCCAGTGTTATTATTAGTTTTTGGAAAGTGAGCCCGACTCGAGCTCTGAAGGACAGTAGATTTAACCTTTCTGATGTCCAGACGATCAGGGACGTTGAAGACCATTTTATTTTTTGCATTCCACAACCGTCGCAGGGTTTTAGATGCATCTGCTTCAGTAACCTGACTAGCTGCCGTTGCGTTACGGGAACCAGGAAGCACCTTCGGCTCAAAAAAGTTGGCTTATGGTGTCAGTTTATATAATAGTCTATCAGCCGACTCTATCCGAACAGACTCTTTCGCAAAGCCACTTCCTATGGCACTGACGCCTCTACTGACTCCATCGAATATTTCTGCCATGCTCGGGGTTGCCTTGTATTCCGGCCGGTTGGATTCCCGAAACACGCTGGAGCGAGAAGCCGCTGGTTGAGGCCGTTTGCTGATTGATCTTTCGAAATCTTTCCGAAATGCTGATAGCAGGTGATACGATCTGTGATATCGACTACCGAATAGTGGACCCAGTGCCGGGTGATTGTCGCTATTTCTGACTGTTTCGGTGTCTAACGCAGGGCAGCTCACATAAACTATAGTAAACTGAAAGAATTTTTCAAATTTGGAGATAGTGAAAAATATTAAGTAGGTTTCTGATGAAATATTCCTGGAATAACTAGCGGTGGAAACTGGCGAAATCTACGATGATCTCGCCGTGGTGATGCGCGATCAACTCCCAAGAGCTTGGTAAGTAAGTCTTGAAGTAGGGCTGATCAGACCGACTAAAGAATATCAATACGATTGTCAGAGGGCAACACATTATTTGGTGCCCCAAGGAATTACCTGGGTGAGGAGGACCAGAGGCAATTTGATATTTACTCTCCAAATGGAAAAGCTACATTTGAAATAGCATTTCAATTATTCGGCAGAAAATTTTCGCACCACGACAAGTGCTCATGAATCAAGGTTTAACTTTCCAAGTATTGCTCACTAAAGCAGAGGGCATTTAGAGGGCTTCATATGGCGCCCTTTTCAATGAGTGCGGTGCGGTCGTCTCCCTCGGTGAGTGTAGCTGTTTTTGAAATTTTTAGAACACACAGCTCGTCCTCCTCCATTTAAGTTTATCTTTATCTGTGCTGACTGGATCCTGAATAATGTCAATGCCCCCCACCATTGATATAACCGCTTGCTCAGATGAGGCTACTTTCCCCATGAGGCAGTGCGATTCCCCCTCCGCGGCTAATGCCTCACTCCTCAATCCGGACGAAACGGTCCTTCACAATGCGCTGGCAACGGATGCACTAAAATGTGCAGTCCAAAGTCAGGCTGCAGAGATAGCCGAGTTAAGGGCCACCGTCCACACCCTTAAGGATGAGCTGTCCAGCCTGAGGAGTTTGGTAATCAAATCCCTCCCGGTGTCCCAGGCAGCCGATCAGGTTTGTAGAGTTTCTGAGCAGCAAATTCTTGACGCCGCCAAGATTTTACAAGATACCGAGAATTGCTCCAAGCGAGTCATCCTTTGGGGCCGCTTCCTCAGTTCAGATCACCCTCATGACACCTACGCCCAGGTGTTTAACCGCCTTAAGCTCCCTTTCCCACTTAAAGGTCGGTCCACTTGGTTGGTAACCAAACGCACCAACCGGGTTCACGGTATTCTCATTGTAATGGGTTCCACAGATGCAGCCAAACGAATTGTTTCCTTGGCCGCAAAGCTCAAGGAAGAAATTAAAGGGCTCAAGGGCGTATCCATTGATAAGCCACTTCATCTGAGGCTCCGCAGTGAGAAGGCTAAGCCAAAAATCCCACAAAAAGCTGATCCTAAGCTCAGAGTGCTGCCAGTTGTCCAGGTAACTCGCCTTGAGGACCGAGCTGCATGCCCACCATCCCTCGCTTCCCTACTGACACCATTTCCCATCGCCGAAAGTACTCCCAGTAGTAGGCCTAGTGCCACCAAACATCTGTCGCCTACGAAAAGCATCCCAGGCCCCATCATAGCCAACAAGACTGTTTCAACGGACGAGACTCACTCATCCTTGAGCCTAGACATGAACCTGCAATCTGTTTCCACTGAAAGAAGCAGTGAGGAGGTTAAAGCACCAGATAATATATCTGGTGCTGTCATGAAAAATAAGCTCTTCAACAAGAGAACTCAAAATAGGGCATCAAGCAGTGCGCAGAAGGGCAAACCACGAAAGGCAGCCCACCCTTTTCGGAGACCGAAGGATGTAGGCCGTCCACCTGGATTGATACCCCCCAGGTTACTAGACATCAAAACCTACCGGTCCCCCCAGCAGTCTGCTTACCCTCTAGCCCCCCAATATCTTCAGCCCCCGACTCTCCCAGGACCTTTCCATCCTCAAATCCCCCTCTTTCCCCCTCCTCAAACCCAAAACCAGCTGCCTCTGGCGATTCTGCAACAACTCCTGAGCATGTGCTCAAGTGTTTTTACAGCAATTGCCTGAGTGTGTTGAATAAGATCCCGGAGCTTCGGCAGCTTGCAGTGGATAAGGAGCCTCAGATCATAGCCCTCACAGAAACCTGGCTCACCCCTGACATACTTGATGCCGAAATATCCATTCCGGGATACTTCACAGTAAGGCGGGACTCCAGTAGAGGTCGTGCCGGCGGGGTAATCATATACTACGATAATTCGATCCCTCCTCCCACCTTACTGACAACACCAACCTTTTCATGTATTGATTGTCTGTGGGCCGTGTTTAACCTCTCTAGGACAGATACCCTATTGCTCGGTGTTGTCTACCGTCCTCCCGCATGCAATTCAACTGACAGCATAGGTCTCATAGACTTATTAGGCTCCCTGAAAAGCTATACAGACTTCACCCATCTGTTAGTCACTGGTGACTTCAACTCTCCCAGTACAAACTGGCAAAGAGCTGATGCCCCGGATATCACTTTCGGTAAACCCCTCCTTGATCTCGTACTAAAAAACTCATGGGTGCAGAACGTAAGAAATCCGACTAGATATCGCACAGGCCACGCCCCGACCCTACTAGACCTGGTCATCACCAATGATCGGTTCCTAATAGATGTGGTGCATTACTTGCCGCCCCTCGGCAAAAGTGATCACATTCTCATTGGATTCGATTATATCGTGAAATGGCCTCCTCTTCCGTCAGAAACTAAGATTTTGAGATCCTTCAAAAGGACCAACTTTGACCAAGTCTGTGCATTTCTTCGCTCCCAGCTAAATTTAACTAACCCAGGTAACTCTGCGGATGAAATGGCAGAGAATCTCAGAGAGTTAATCTCCTTAGCTGATAGGCTTTTTGTCCCCAGAATTCGTCGCCCACAGACCGCTAAGCGACCACTCCCTCGCCCCATTAGGCGCATTCTAGACGAACGCGCACGCCTCTTTGCTAGATATAAAGCCACAGGCCTTGCCCGTGATGCAGAAGACTTCAGGATCATAAGGAACATATGCAAAGACAAGATTAGGTCCTATCAGAATGCAGTCCAGCGATCTGTACTTGATCGAGCACGGACCAATAAGGCATTTTTCTTTCAGTACATGCGCCGTCTAAGGGGCACAGCTCCGACGCCATTAGCTCTCAAAGATAGTGCCGGATCTCCAATCACTTCCCTTAGCCAAGTAGCCGAGGCATTCAGCTCCTACTTCCGTACAATTTTTAGCTCCTTTCCCATATCATCCCACCCTACTATGCACCCGTTATCTCTGACCACTACCCTTAACCGCGTAACTATTCCCATTGGTGCAGTCGCTCAAGGTTTCCGACGGCTCAACCAATATTGCTCCATGGGTCCTGACCTAATCCACCCCCGTATTCTCAAGGAAGCCGCGGATACATTAGCTGCTCCTTATGCCTCGCTTTTTCAGCGATGTGTTGACGATGGAGTTTTCCCCCGTAACTGGAAAAAAGCAGTGATCGCACCCATCTATAAGAAGGGTAGTAGACACCTTGCTTCTAGTTACAGACCCATAAGCCTCACTAGCATCCCCAGCAAAATTTTTGAGGGAATTCTTAAGAGTGAGATTCTTTCCCATCTTCATAGAAATAAGATCCTCTCCCCGTCCCAACATGGGTTTCTTCCTGGCAGGTCATGCATCACCAATATGCTTACTGTCATGGATAGTCTAACGAAAGCCTATGATGATGGCCAGCTCTCACACGCTGTATTCATCGATTTTGCTAAGGCCTTCGATAAGGTCCCACATGCCCCTCTTCTTTATAAGCTGCAGACGTACGGGATCACAGGCTCCATGTTGGCCATCCTACGTAGCTTCCTTACCGACCGCACCTTTGTGGTTAAAGTCGGGAATGTTTTGTCTCAACCCTCCCCAGTAACAACTGGGGTCCCCCAAGGGTCGGTCTTAGGTCCTCTTCTTTTCCTGATCTATATAAACGATCTACCGACAGCCCTTCCTGCGAACATTGCCATGTACGCAGATGATGTAACCCTCTGGAGTTCAAGCGTTGAAGACCTGCAAATTGCAGTTTATGAAACAAAACGCTGGTCCGAGGATTGGAACCTCCCAGTTAATGATGACAAATGCGTGAGCATGTCTTTCGGCAGAGAGACTGGTCACACGTTTTCCATTAATGGAGCAGCCACTCTGCCAAGGGTTGACCGACACAAGGTGCTCGGTTTCTGGTTAGATTGTAACTTATCCTTCTCTCATCATCACGAACTTGCGAGCAAGTCTGCCTTTCGAGTTCTAAACATGATTCGAAGGTCCTTCCCGCGCATATTTAAGGATGATTTCCCCATAATTTTCGGCACTTATATCCGACCTCTGCTGGAGTACGGTAGTCAGATAGTGCACTCTGGTCTTGTCCGAGACCGTGAGATCCTAGAAAGGGTTCAGCGGGCCTCCACCAAGGCAGTAAGTGGTCTATCCCATCTACCTTATCCCGTCCGCCTCTCACTCCTCAACCTCTATCCCCTTGACGTAAGACGCGTAAGAGGTGATCTGTTTTTGATGTTTCACCTTTTTGAAACAGGTCAAAGCGATTACTTCTTCTCCGTCTGTCCAGCCTCCTCTCTCCGTGGTCACAGCAGGAAAGTTTTCAAACCGAGGCCAAGCACTTCACTAAGGATTAACTTTTTTAGCTATAGGGTTATTACCATGTGGAATGCACTTCCGGAAGATATTGTTCTGTCGCAGGACAAAACTATCTTCAAGAAAAAGCTAGACATCTACCTGGGTCTCTCCCAATAATTCCCTTTGTCAAAAAAAAAACAAACAAAATAGTTGTCTTTTATCGCATATATGTTCATGAATGCCGCACCCCCACTCAGCTTAAGGCACTGTCCACAGTGTGACACTGAATGAGGTTATATGTATCTTGTTTTCGCTGCCACCCCCGCCCCCCCCGCTTCTTTTTACTCTCGTTTCAGCTCGGTGAATCCGACAGAAGATCAAAGATTTCCTAAAGAACCGGGACAATTGGGCTTAAAGCCTCGAACCCGTGTAGTACTTCAAGACTTCAAGACTTCAAGACTTCATTTGTAACGGCCAGATTGGAGGCCGCCATCTTGTTGTTCGCTTAATGTAAGTGTTGGTGCCGTTGATACACTTACTGGGCCTCGGCTCATAGAGTTTTTTCCTTTTGTGCTTTGCAGATCACACGTGCTACCCTCGTCGGAAGAGCATTGCCCCTGCCTGTTACATTTTTGGCACCCACGGCGGGACCGCATTGAGAAGAGTGGGAGGCCTTGGAGATAGACCTGATATGGGCCGAGATAACTGAAGTGATCTGAGGCGTAGATTTGGTGTGGCCCAGTAGAGGTCTTGTGGTATGGCCTACCCAAGGTGTGGTTCCCGGAGAGTTAATGCTCCTGTAGTGTGTTGGAGTATGGAACACTGGGGGCAGTGTTCTTTTGTGGGGGGAGCAGTGTAACGGCCAGATTGGAGGCCGCCATCTTGTTGTTCGCTTAATGTAAGTGTTGGTGCCGTTGATACACTTACTGGGCCTCGGCTCATAGAGTTTTTTCCTTTTGTGCTTTGCAGATCACACGTGCTACCCTCGTCGGAAGAGCATTGCCCCTGCCTGTTACACATTGCCGCGGTTATCCCGGCATACCTGTCGAGGAATTAGAGGATGTCGTACTCATTAAAAATTTTCGCTGGATTTAAACCCACAAAACCCGTAAATGTCTTTTATTTGATTCACGAACATCACCGTTGAGGGAATCGTGTGAATTGGTACGAATCAAAAGCCAGGTCCATACAGAGTGTGATTCAATACCAAAACCGTCACAGCCTGTTTCAGCCATCGAAGAAGTCAAAACACCAACACGTATTCAACCCACTGGTAAAGGTTTTCACTGTAGCTCGGTGACTCACAGGGGTGACAGTTTAGTATGCCCTGCCAAGGGAAATAAATTTGGATGTGTCTCCAAAGCCCGTCCTACACGGCCGGTAAGCACGTTAGGTAATGAAACTGTGGTCAACGTGGGAGACGTAAGGCCCCTTTGAGCAATACATGGCCAGATTCGTAACGGATCCAGAAATCAGAAAGCGATTACCCGTAAAATTTTACAGTGCCAGATTACCAAACGAACGATGACACGAAACAGCTGCAAACTTTAATTATGCTATCAAAGGGACTCAGGAAACTAGAGCCAAATTTCTGTGGGCGAGGAAGAAGTACGTGAGTCATGCAGGTCCAGACTAAGGATATGACACAGCAGCGCGCTGGAAGCGAACAAAAAGAGGTTGGTTCATAAAAACAGGTCAATAGTGTAAATAAATGAGTGATGTGAGGGAAACATGGAATTTCAATGTTTTATTTGGGGGGGGGGAGGGGGGGGGAAGCGGGGGGGGGGGGGGGTCCACGACCGGTCGGTACAGGGGATCCGCCTATAGTCAACACAATTTTCCTCTGCGTTGGGAAAGTGATTTGTGTTGCGCACGCTGTTCACTCACTGATAACGATGATCATCGTGTTGTGATGTTTGTGCCGTCCAGTTTCCATCCTCAAATTCAAGTTAACTCCGCCAGTAGAGCTTGATTCTGCTTCACCCATACTATCGTACCCCTTTGTTCCACGAACGACACCCGGAATACTTGCGTGCACACCCGAAAAATTAATAAATTTCAGAACTTTTCATACTCTGCCATAGGGGTGGAGGGGTTTACAAAGGATGTTTTATATGTGCAAACTTCGCAACCTCGCTCCGTTGCAGCGCAAACTTGTGGCACGGAAAAGAAGCCCTTATTTGATCGCTGCGATACGGTTGTTGTATATCTTGTGCCTTTGGTTGAACGAACATCTATATTCTCTATCGATCCGTCTTCACTGGATCTAAGTACTCCGCTCCATTAGCCGAATTATTGGGAAATGTTTCCACCTCTGTGCCCCCGATTTGCTCGAAACCAAATGCGAAGCCAGTGTCTATCTCTCAACCTCGACTAGTAACACTGACTAATAAGGAAGCTTTATCGGTAGCCACGTAAATAGTCTCTTTAGAAAACATCGTCGAACCAACCTCATGCCAAGCCTGAATGCTTCCTCTGGTTTTGGCTTTTCGAAGATTTGGTGGCAACCGACTTTGTACAGACCTTTGGGCATGGAGCAATCGGTTAGTTATTTAGAATTTTATGCTACCAAGCCAAAACATGCTGCTGGTTAGAATTTAAGGTGATGAATATTTCTCCAAATTGGATAATAAAAGTGCTTTCCGTCACACACCGTTTGCAACAGGATTCAAATCTTTCACCGAATTTCTTTCATCTGGAGGATTGTTTCAGTGGAAGGTCCCAACAATGGGATAGAGTTTAGCTCCTATAATATGGCTGTTGGATTTATGACCCAGTCGTTATGCACGCAACACGGACACTTTGTTTACCTGGATGATGTGTTTTGGAAATTCTTAATAGGAGCAAGAGGCCAAACCCAAAGCTGTGCTGGATTGTCTTCATCGGCTGGAGTTGCTTTTTATGTAAGCGAATGTGTTTTCTGTACAACTGAGATTTGTTTGGACATATCATGTTTGAGTATGGGCCGCTAGCCGATATTGATGAGTGTAATGCTATCATTACCATACGGGAGCCTACTACACCAGCCCTACTGAAAAGTTTTCTCTGTCTTTGTTCCCATTACTCACCATGCCTACCAAACTCCATAGCTACAGTAGAACTACTTCGAAAACATTTAAGTGCTGACACTTTATTTGAGTGGACTTGTATTCAGTCTGATTCCCCTGTGTGTGCGAAAAAATTGATAATTGTATATTTCTTGACCGTCGTCAAGACACATGCATCCGTCCCCATCTTCACATTTTTCGATGAAACATGTGACACATTTGTTTCAGTGGACACATCGAAGTTGGACTGGAAACTGTCTGTGCCAGATTCAAAGCGGACGGGAAAAGGGTATAGGGTGAGCATCAAGAAACATTCGGACACCGAACGCAAGTATTCAGCCAGTTGGGAAGAGGTTTCTGCTTGTGTTTTGGCTTCTGAAAAAGACCTCCGTTTCTATTTTGCAGATATTTTTCCTTACTAAATAATCACGTGGCTCTAACCGCTTTTCTGGGTTGTGAGGGTTAAGGTAGCATTCCGCTTTGTATTGATCTTTGGCAAGTGAGACTACTGGCCCAAGATTTTGCGATACAGTAAATATACGGGGACTCGTGGGGCAGTTCCGTGCCTCAAGCTCTGTTTTGCGTATCGCACCATTTATAATGGGCCAACAGACTGGACTGCGAGGCTCAACTTTCAAAGCTTAACGATGCACATCAGATCGGGAGCGACGAAGCAGGACCCGTATCTTCCCGGAGGCAGAATTATCAAAGTGCTTACACAAGAACGGCGGAAAAGCGGGGTCCTGGAATTCAGGTTTGTCTGTAAAATCAGACAAACAAGAAAAGAAAAGACGAGTTTCTCACCGCCAATATTATTTATGCTTGTCCAGGCGTAGCTGATCTTCGGAGACAAAACTCTAAGTCAATGAATCATTTCTTCGAAGCAGTGAGTTATGATTGCACGTGATTTTCAGACGCCCCGGGGGCTCACCTAGATTCTGCATTAGGTAATCGTTTATCAATAGCATTTGTGATCTCGCCGTGACTAAGATCACCTCTTTACCTGATTTCGGAGACGGCTCAGAATCAGGCACAAACCATCCATCAGCACTCTGGTCACAGACCGCTTCTCCACGAAATGCCAAACTTATTCAGATGGCTTTTAGTAGTCACGCTGTACCATAGGGCACGGATCAGCCAGGACTGATTGCTGAATCCACTCAAACTGAAGGTACTAATTATGTTCACCCTAAGTGAGGGACTAACTGTTTGAGTGATGTTTGTTTAGGTGAACCTAAGGTTTTCCTGCTAGAGCTTCCGGCAGCGCCTCGCGCCGCTGGCTCTGCAATCTCAGGTTATCAACGACCTACTGGTTCGATTCTAGCTGGCTAGCCTCCCCAGATCTGTCAGTTGAATTGGACCAACAGTAGGCCTCCTCACGCTCTACCTGCCTTCGCTCTTGTCGACTGAATTCGCGTGGTCCACCGTTGGGGTAGGAGGTTTCAGGGAATCGCAAAACCAGGACGAGGCACACGACCAAAACATTGGCAAGGAGGTCAGCGATCGGCAACTCTACACTAAGGGGTACCCTAGCGAAAGTCCTCGACCCATTCTTTCTAAACAACGCAAAGCTATTCAACAGAACACAAACCGCTCCTCAATCTTTCCGAAACCCGATGGGTGCCGCGTAATTGCTTATAACTGATCACCGGCTGAGAAGGTAGGGTGATTTTGTGCCTGCTTTATATACAAGATACTTTCAATCAAGCTCTCCAAGTAGTCTGTTTGACTACCTTCCTTTGAGCATAAAAATGACGCCACGAGTATTAGTTTACATCCATTCACAGGGTTGATTTGCCCCAGATGTTCGCATAGCCTGTATGGAACAAATTACGTACACGCTTGTTTGCTCGCTCTACGGATGCCCCGGGGTCGCTTTTAATACAACAAGCCAGGAGCAAGATCATGCATGAAGGAGGCTTCAGAAGGACAATTACTCCGTAAGAGGAGACATACTCCAGCGGATTGAGCAGGAAAGAGGTCTAGGTACAACCATTGTAGATGATCTTTCTTGGATAGAAAACTGAAAAATCGTGGTTTGCACAGTCACGTTAAGATTTAACCAACTTAGCAGGCTCCCAGGAAGTTCACGCTTGAGACACTCCCAGAAAGTGTAGCCACGCAGTTCAGACCGCACTAGGACATAAACTTCCGGGCTTATCGCCAGTACTTTAACGAGGAATTAACATCGTTAAGTGGGTTCGGCAGAAGGTCACAAATCTCGTACTTGGGCTACATGGAACGACATACCCCGACAGACTTCGCTATCTGAACCTATACAGTATGAACCACCTGGAGACCAGAAGGGCCTAATTTTCCAGGGGGACACCTCAGTGGGCATCTGTTTACCTTAGAGTCCACCCCCTCACTGTGTGGTCATCCCCAGAAGCTGAAGCGGCATTGTCCACTACAGAGGACCAGGAAAAGCTGTTTCTTGTTACTTGTCTGCCACCCGTGAAGCTTTCCACCGGCGCCGGTAGTTGGGGTGGGTTGCAAGCAGTCGCTCGAAGGACATTTCCACAGGCGTTTTTCGAGCAGTGTCTAGGTGCCCCGCTTGAAACTAATCACGACACTTGGAATAAGGCCATCCTTGCAGCTTCGCGGTGGTGATTATAAGGTGCTTAGTTTTGCACGCTGGGGACATGAATGAGCCTTGTTTGTGGCTTGATTGAGACTCAAGCCTCCTTTGAGTATAACGCAACTTTGGGGTGGAGTTGCCAGGTTTTCCACATTTCCTGTCTGTTCTCTCTCTGACGATAACACTCAGTCATATATTGAATACCGGCTGGAGGACCAGGCGGGAGAGATACCAGAGCACACCATAGATACCCATCACCCATTAGGTCTCAAACCCATGTGAGCAAGACAGCTTAAAACCACCCCTCTTGCCCCTGGTGCAAGCCACTAGACAAGGCCAAAATAGAGGGGACTAAAGGAGGGTTCAGTGGGGTGAGCTCTGGTAGACTGCACATGACATGAAGAAAAATGGAACGAAAATTGGGCGATGGGCAGGAGCATGATATGGGATGCGATGTGAAGAAAAACGATGAAGAATAGAGAGGGTTGCAAAAAATGATGTTGAAAACCAGCGAAAGGATGTGGGTAAACAAAAAAGCAAACCAAGGAGGGGATGAAAAAATGAAAGTTTGTGAGAGCTAAAGAATGATCGAAGAAAGTTATACAGAAAAACGGACAAGAGCCCAAGCCGCGCCAGCCGGTGATGAAGCAGGTTGAGATCGTGATATTCGTCGGTTGTACCTGTCATAAACCCGGTCCAGTGAAAAATTCATGGGTTCACGGCCACAGGAATTTTACCCCCTGGCATCATTCGGCGGCCACCTACCCCCCCCTTCATGTCCACACAAGCCAACAATATACAGTGCTATAACACGCTTCTGATTTCAAACTGGATGGCCTAAAGCAAGCTGCCTATCAAAAGTCAGGATGTGCAATGTCGTGTCTATAAGATTCTCCATTATTCCTTTCTTTGAATGGCTTTCACAAGTAAATTCCTAAGTAGCAAGTTGCCTCAACCTTTGGGGTAAACCTGGGGCAAGCCCTCAGCTTGCCACAAGATTGGTTTTCATGTGAAAAGATGCTAATTGTTTACGGATTTACTAGAATTATATCCTTATGTACATATTTTGTCGCCTTAAGGCTCCCATATTGTGGCCTGTTTTATTTTACTACTTCACCAATAGTGGCGACCTCCAAGCGGTCTCGTGCGGTCGTTGTCCTGTCCTACAAGTGACTGTGGTGAGGTTTCTCTTGCTCGTGACCCACGAGTTCGGAATGAGATTCGTACAAACCATGTTGAACACGTCACTTATACATGTTTGTATTCGCGCCAAGCATGCCTGAAGTTGACCCGAAGCTTGGGCAACCCCATTGAGTGAACCTGGGGCAAACTTGGGGTTGGTTCCAAGATTTCGGCCCCCTGGAGCACTTCTCACGTGCTATCCTTAAGTTGACTGATTTATCAATTTCCTATCAGTGTTGGAGTATATATTCATCGTAAGTAGATGAACTGCAGCTCACAGAGCGTATACTCACGCTTATTTATATCTACACAGGTATAAATGAGCGCGAGCCATATGTCTCTCTCTCTATATATATATGTAGATGCATCATACGATACACCGTCGTTTTCGCGGATACCGTGCCTACCTGGCATACGCATGTTTAATGCTTATGGATATTTGCTTTTAATTATCATTTTCAGATTTCAAATGGAGGAGAAAATGGTTTAGCGTTTACCATTTTTCTATGTTTACAATGGACAGCCAACTCAAATGGACAGTCCAAGTACGCAGCAAAGTTACCGTCGACGTAAGTGGGCGTTGAATACCTTACCTTGTACTGGGTGCGGCGAGGACTTCATGTGGGCCCAACGATATCGATGTCCGGGGATGGCGTCAAAGGGTACTTGAATATTTGCAGCACAATGTAACCTTCATTATATCCGGAGCCTACGTTAAATGTGTCATCTAGTGATGAGGTTTCGGGAGGACATCAATCACACCTTCCGTACTCCTCATCAACAATGAAAGCGCAGGCGTCAAAATCAGACTTGACCGCTGGTGGCTGTGAGTATATTTTTTCTGTGACTCCATATAAAATGTTATTCGCAGGTGTCGACGTTGAACTGGGGAACAATATATCCGTGAAGATCAACAGCAAAGCGCCGGTACGTTCACTTGCCGATATGCTTGTTAACCGAAGACTGACGGTGCAGCGGCGCAGAGGTAACTGTCTTTTTAAAATCCAATTCCTAACGAGTTACCGTGGAGTTCTATTTCGATGAGAGTCCCCAGGCAATGCGGAGAACCGCAAAACCCGGTACGCTGGACTTACCACCCTCCTCACCACCCATTTTGTAACGTCTTTGGGGAATGCGAAGGTAAATTTCTAACATGCACGACCGAAATCTGTGTTAGTTCATCTCATCTGTCTTCGCGGTCCACTATGTCTGCACGGACTAGTGCCCCAGAGCCAGTCGCATACTCAAGGTGATTATTACACTTTTATTTCTTATTGCCCATTTAATTACAATTAGTGGCTCAAGCAGCAGCGCCACACAAATGAACTTGGCCCCTCACCTGCACCAAAGGTTGCAGTGCCGTCACCCATTTTTTCAGTAAACCAAGAAAAAATCCTGCTGTCCATCACAGCCGTGCAAGAAGTTTGGAGAAACTAAGTGCTTCTATAGAACCCCTTTCTACCACTTTCGGGGCATCATGTTTAAAAGCTATGCAGCAGCCACTCACACATATGAACAATTTGGATGAATTTTACCCTTTACACGAAGTCCTTGAAACATCAGAAGCTTTCAATAAGATGGTAAGTCACTATACGTGTAGGTGACAGATAAAGGCCAAAACAATCCGGCGGTAAGCAACTAAAAATACTCGGGATGCGGTTAAGCAAAATGCTATCTGCTGTGGTCAGCGACGACGTGGCAGTGAATTGCTTCTGGCTCGGTAGCTGCAAGAGTATAGCCGTCTGGGATCATAGACTCGTCAAAACAACGAGAGGTATATCAGTTAATTAGTGATCTCACCACTAACTAGGCGCTATCAGGTTCAGTCCATTTTTTGCCGGGGAACCAACTATCAACATCGACAAGCACATCAGAAAATGGTTCCACGACGCTCGTGATCGCGGAGCTGGTAGCAGATATAATAGGTAAGTAGAATGAAACGGAGTTGCCTCATTTCTTCGCTACGGTTAACATAAACATGTTCACCGTTAGACTAACATTTGAAGTACATTAGTCGTTTGTTGAATTACATTGCACTTCCGCGTTTTTCCCGTACACCACTTTCGCTATCCGTATCATACATGTGGCTGTGAAAAGGCAGCAGTTATATGCAAGCATACGCTGCTAGGAATACATCGACAGACCGCTCTCTAGTGGAATATCAACGTAGATTCATCCCTTTTTTCAACCTGCAAGCACCGTTGAAAAGTGCCATAGCGTTTATTGATATATTTAAATCGGATGCCATTATCAATTAATACATAAGGGTGGAGCAATTTACTGGCAGTTCTTCAATAGCAGTTTACATTTTGTTCCCATATCTGCAGATATCGTGACCACAGACAAACGGATCGAAGGTTATACAAGAATGTACTTTGACGGATTATTGCAAAGTTGTACAAAATACATATTTATTGAACGTAAATAAATTTTTCCTATTGGGCTTTCAATTTTCAGTTACAAGTTCGCCAGAAATTGGTGTATGTGGGAGAGCCGGAAGGCCGATGCGCTAATCCGACGACCACGGGGCCAGCATAGAGGGTGCCCTTCATGTACCTAGAAACACATCACGGCAATGTCGGTGAAAGTATCACGAGCCCAGTCGTGACAGGAAGGTCAGCAGGAGGATTTTGGCAAAGGATCCGTTTATCATCGGCTTTCCTCAGCTGGACCAGAACCCAGTAGAGAAGAAACCCAGAGACCCAAAGCCAAGTCGTACACTACAACCGGCGGAAACTCAAGGTACACAACGGTGGAGCAGTCAGCAGCAGACTTTCCAGCATTCCGTTCGTTGCTGAGGACTTTGACGTGCACGTGGAAGGGCTAAGGAAAGCCGTTTCACGAGGGGGCTGGATAGTGCATTTCTGTCTGCACGTAACCCTGTCTCCTCTCCTTTCGCTTTCCAGGTGCTGTTGTCAGCCATGAGGCTGAGACATCCAATGCGGCAGGCACCTCACCTCCTTCTCTCCCCGAACAGTCACCTAAACTCCCGGCCCCGAAAATGCACATAAAACCCCCATGGACGCCCCGAAAATCTCCACTTCTGGCTTTGACCTTTACCAATCACTGTGTTGCCTCATTCCAGTTGAGTTCATCTCGCAAAGGACGGGGACTGGCCGCGGCCAATCGAACGTCCAATATTCTTTCAGTGGTATGCACACAGATTGTCCACCGTCCACCGCACGGTGTATTTCGCCCAATTCCCGCTAAAAGTGAAAGGGTATCGGGCAACCTCACTGAGCATCATCTGTGAGAGGCGTAATGAGTCGCGAGGGCTCCTTGGGGCAGCATGCAGTAAACGAAAACTTCGAATAAAGCATACACCAGATGGACCACAGTGCTACCAGTCATCCATCTAGTAAACACATTCAAAGCCCATTCGTATCACTCGTAATCTTGGGCACCTATGTAGGACTGGACGGTCTGTAGGTTTATCTTTCCACCAGTCGGGCTGTTCTATCTGTTCACTACCCTGTTGCTGAAGAAATGCGATATAGCCTCTAGCCCATCTCGAAATTTCTCAGCCTCTTTTCTTGTTTCCTTGTTCTGAAATCTAAAGACAATTGGAACAGACTATCCGGTCCAAGGCCAGAAAAGCCCATCATTACCTTGAACGTTTCTATAAGATCCCCCAGACGTCTCCTCCTTTCCAACGAGAAGAGATTCAGACCACAGAGCCTCTGCTCATTAGTCTTACCCCTCCGCTCTTCAACTATTCGCGTGGCGAGACGCTGAACTTCCTCTAAGCAGGTGGAACTTTTTTTCGAAGGGTGACCAAGCCTGCATGCTACCTTCTAAATGAGGTCGTACTATAGCCACGTAAATAGGTGTGAACATTTCCGGCTGCCGGCAAGACAAGGCCAATCGCAGCCTAAAGAGCTTAACACGAGCCCTTTGTGCTGAGCTATATTCTGGTCCGACCGTTTAAGGCCACTGCACACGATGACCCCAAGGTCATCACCCCCTGTGACTGCTTTTACGGTGAACAGCCCTTGGTCACGAACTACGGATAAGCTTTCCAGTGCCCTTGACAACAAATGGCTTTTTCCGGCTTTCAGCAGTAAGTCCCGTTTGTATGCCCAGTCCAGGATGGTACCTATATCCCTTCCAAAGTCGACCGTACTCTCAGTACCAAAAATGTTTGCATCATCCACAAAATTGAAGCTAGGCAATTGGAGGGCGGATGCCAGGTCGGTAATAACACCGGGACTAAAACAGATCCGTGAAGTGCACCACTGGCGACATCCGCCAAACTAGAGTACCTGTCACCCATTTTGATGTCAAACGTCCTGTTGGAGAGTAAGTTCGCAGGCCACCTGTGTGCTGGTCCACCTTTACGGAACATCTCCATCCTGCACAGCAAAGCACGATGATTAACGGAGTTGAAGGCCTTGCCAAAGTCGGGGTAGAATACCTCAACTTGCTTACCTTCACCCGGTCGTCGAGTCACTTCATCTAAGAAGCACAAGAGATTTGTCATACAAGACCTATATTTAGGAATCCATGTTGGACCGGAGTTAACCCTGAGTGCTCCAGTGAGTGCTGACAAATATGGGCACGGATGATCTTCTCAAGGACTTTACATAGGATGCTAGTTAGGCTTACCAGCCTATAGTTACCCATATCCGACTTAGGTCCACTCTCATGTATTACCACGACGGCCCCGATTTCCAGTCCTGAGGCAGGTTCCTCTGGTCCAACGTGGACCTGTACAGCGTGCACACCGATGGTGCTATGATATCCGCCAACGGCTTTGTGATAGCTGGGCGGATGCCATCTGAGCCTGCAGACTTGTGGCTGTTTAATTCCCGAGGGTACTTATGCGCGATTTCCTCAGAGGCTTGGCTCGTTTTGCTGCGGAGGAGGATGCACCAAAGGCAGATCGACTTGAACCCCACTATCTATTCTACGTTCGCTACCAAAGAATTCCTCCAGGGTGTATGCTTTGCCCTGGTCAACAGCGACAATGCCGTGGTCCCTAGTGGGTACTGGACCTATAGTATTCCTTGTCAAGCCTTTTGACTGAATGCAGTTATGGAATTTTTTCGGCTGCTGCCTTAAGCACTGGGCCATTCTGAACCCAGATTCTCGGTTAAAAGTTCGCAGAAGGCTCGCAGCCTCTTTTCTAAGCTTTGTACAACGGGTCCGGGCTAGCCCGCTACCGGAAGCTTTGCAATGGTTCCAGCGGTGATTTCTAGGCTTGATGGCCTCGGCTACTGCAGTCTTCCACCACGTAGGTTTGTCCTCCCCACCCTTTCGTTTCGAAGAGGCGAACTCTCTCTGGAGGGAAATCTGGGAACCCTTCGTGGCCTTCCAGCGGTCCTCAACAGTGGCCCCTTCTACCGTGTCCCGAGTCAGCCCCATAGCTCTATTGAAACGCTTATCTATGTCCATACTACCAAATTTCTTAGTCAGCCCTAAGGGTACCTCGGGTTTTCGCATGCACAGGGCGATTTTGACACACGTGGTCACTCTTGCCCAGCGATGCTCAGTAATGAAGTCCAGATAAATCGTTGCGGAGACTTGCTACTGCTAGATCCAGCAAGGGTGAAAAACATCCAGCCTTATATCTGGTATTTTACTTATTATAGCGGTGCAACACACTAGCATTCCAAGTGAATTTTCTCCTCCGGTCCCGGCACGCAGACTTTAACCGTCCAGTCAATAGGCGGAACACAGAAGTTACCCACTATGAGGGTCCTTTGTGCGGCCTTAACTAGTCCACAGTATGCAAGCCTCCTCGTCGCGGTTTGTACATAGTGCTCTGCGGACACAGACAACGTTAACCCTTGTGCCTGGAAGGATGATCGTAGCTGCGCATAACTGGACATTGCCAGTGCACATCTTGGTCTGAGACTCAAGATGGTTTGTACCTGGCCTAATGAGGATGGCTAAGCCTCCTCCAAGGCGATCGTGTTCTCTATCCTGCCTATAAATGTAGGTGAAACAGCTCAAATGCTCTTTAACCAAGCGCAACAAAGATATTGATACCTGCAAGTACAGCCTCTTAACACAAAAGGACAAAAACTCCAAGCGAGAAAAGATCGCCTCACAGAAACACCGAATACTTCTCGGCAATACTACGGGAGCGAAAAATATTCGCCGAATAACACGCACCCTAAATGCATTTCTGATACACTCAGTAGTGTGAATTAACCCGGGTTAATTCACAAAATTATTCAAATACTCGACTTAAAAGCGAGAGCACTGGGAATTCAAGCAGCGCGGTACTCACTACTCATGCCAATATAACTTCATTGGTTCCCGAGCTTGGTTTTCTATTATGACTGACCTCAAGCTGTGACTAATTGTGCTGATCTGTGCATCTATTTTCAGACCCACGCACCCCACGTGCATTACATATTGTTATTGCGATAACGGTGGGAGTGCCCACCAGATTTGGTTTCCTCAGCATCTCAGTAAAGGAGATTAGAGCAAAACTGCAGAGGCCTACGACTTGAATATTTTGTGCCGTATCTTGTTCAGCGTTTTGAACTTGAACAGCAGCAACGATTGTCGGATAATTCGCAGACCCCCCCTCACAAATACCCATCTGAGGTGGAATACACAAAACCGAATGAATAGGACGATATTATGTACATTACGTTCAAAAACAGTTCCGGAGATCCAGTGGGAGATTTTTCCCAGGTACTGTCACTCGAGTGAGTCCAACGATCGCTGGACGCAAGGTGCGGTAATTTTCAAAGGGGCTAGTATTTTAGTACTCCGGATACCAGGTACTGGCTAAATCCCGAGAATGGCCTACGGAACGGGCAACAAACCAAAAGTTCCGACGCATACCAGAAGACGATAATAGGCGGTGTGATGGATGAAGGGCGGTTTGTAATAAAATGATGTCGATCACGTTTACGTTTGGGAGCGACACCGGACGCGATATTACCTAAATCATTTCAACGACGGATCGGTTCCTCATGCGAATGCTTGGTATATGGAAGGTCGAGAAAGGCTTCGAAAAGTCATTTCTCACGGAAATTTATCCCGCTTGATGCTGACATATCACACGAACAAAGACTACTTATTTGGATCGAAGTAAAACATGTTTGGATTTGTTGATCAACTTCAATTAGACGTCTCGGACGCTGGGGAAATCTTCACCGCTATGACTGGAAAAGTCTCCGAATTCGACGGAAAGAAGTCATCTGGACAGGTAATAGTTTTCCAGGAAGATGCTTCATGTTATTTTTGACGAGTGGTTCGTCAATAAGGACGTGCTAAACTATGTTTTCGTTCATTGTTCACTGTGAAACCTGTGAGAGTATGAGCAACTTTAAGGCCATCTACACAATTACCCTCCTATAGCGCAGATATAAACTTAATCGCAAAACCTTCTGTTCAAAGGTCTACGTACACACTAACCATTATAGTCAAAAGTGGTGCGTAAAATAGTGAACAAGACAGAAAAATATTGCATCGCCAAGAGGTGGACTTGTGAAGCTATCGATGTGACACAATTACAAATACACCAATAAGTTTGTTTATCTGAATGACTACAGAATTTGGTGGCGCCACTTGCCCCACCTAGTTACACTGTCCGCACGCTGTTGCGCTCCTCCAATACACATGTAATCCCGCTCCAGCGTTTCCAGTTCTCCTTTGCGCGCTGCCGAGTATAATCGTTACCGCTTTGCGAACCTAGGACCCAGGGCCACTGACTTCATACGGGAACAGGTGTTGACTTCACTCAGGAGAATCCTTAAGGCTTCCCGTCGACGAGGCTGTGAAAAACCCTGATGAGCGGAGGCAGTCCAAATGCTTGTTACCGTGTATAAACATCGTGTTCTTCCTAATGTTCGAGTAAATTCAGAGGCTCACATTCCGTCATAGTTGCAGCCCACCGGTATTGGCGATGATATAGTTCCGTCTACATTTTGAGCATAGATATTTACCGCATATATGCATATCACAAGGGCTATTGTCCGAAAAACCCGCCACTAATGTCTACTTAGCACACAGATAAAGGTACGTAGTCCTGCGTCAACGCTGTCGTGTACGAGCACGAAATGCGCTCACTGGACACCTGTATGCATCAGTTTCGGCAACAAATGTATATCACAGATGTTTTCTTCGTTGTCTAGCAATCTGGTAATGCCGAATGGCACGCAGTGGGCATCGCATACTGAAATTTCCGACCGAAATGGCGATTCTCATTGGATCCGTTTTCCACCCAAGAACGCATATCACGCCCTTTTACAAGCACTATCTGAAAAGTTACTGTTCCTATTATGAAATAACCCCACCGTCGGAACTGCAAGGTTTGCAGTATTTATTGTCAGTATTCGTACCACCCAATGGGGGGGGGCTTTCTTTGGATTTGGGAACGGTAACTGGCACTGCAACACCACGGGTCGCCCTTCTCAGGACCATTTTACCATCGACGTCGAGTGACAACCATCACTTCCGACAAAGCTTTCACCGAACATTAAATACCTAGGTAAACGCATCATTTTAATTCGTTGTTGACCGAGCAATATGCCTCTCGAACTACTATGTGTGAGGTACGAGGTTCGAATCTTACCACCACAGATCAACAGTGGTGGTAGGTGGGCAACACCCAGTTAACCGACTGCTATCACGCTTCACTTGTTGAGGCCTCATGTGAGCCAGTTCTCCTATTAGGCTCTTGCGATAATAGAATTACTTTGTTCAATGCATTCGTTCACGTATGACATAAACAAGTATGTTACAAACTACAACAAACTGAGAAAACGATAGTCCGTGAACTAGACAAGGTCTAATTAAACCAAGAGCAAGCTTTTTTCAGCCTTTCACACGTGTATTTACTAACATTCTGTTCATTCTCACAAGAAAATTCATAGAGTGGGAAGAGAACAATTGTGTAGAGATGGTTTGAAGTTAAGAGGATGTGATCAGGACAGGGACGGGGTACAATAAAACCGACAACCCACAGTCTCAATCACACGCAACCTATTTGTGTACATTTTTACGCGATAGGCGAATGTGTTCTGATTTGTTTGGCTGGATGAACCAAAAGCAGACAGAAGAACGTCGCAGTAGTGGGAGAAAATTGGTGTTGCATAACTGTAGAGACCGGCGCGCCCCAGCGCCTGTGATGATAGAAACTTGAACAAAAGTAAGAGCACTGATGGAAAATGACACACAAATATGCAAAATAAATAAAAATAATCCGAGTACTGGAGTTGTTTATGGGTTGTACCCCATATTTGAGGCGCTGGACGCAACGCAACTAAGTTGATTGCGCTGAGTGAACGACGAATGTGTCTGTCTGATTGAAAACGGTTCATCAGTGTGGGACAGAAGAGCTGAGGAAATCATACGAACCAGCGTGAGATCGGGAACGGGAATGTGAAAAATCGAATACGGCGTACGGAACGATTTACAAAGTGGGTACTGCACGAGTGCTTGCGTAAGGAAGAGTGGAAATCGACACGAGTCGTCCTATAAATTAGATTAGGACTCGAGCACATGTCACAATATGTTAATGGTTATCGTAATAAAAGATGCGCCTGAGACAGACGAGAAGAGGACAATCGACTGCAGCGGACACAAGGGTACACATGAAGTCATAACGTTGAACGGACTGGAAAACAGAGGTAGAGGGAACGAATAAATCGTAAACCCCCATTAAAAATAGTTCTTTGTATCGGCCGTTAAGGTGCAGGCATGTATACAAGAGTGAAGTGATAATCAGAAGGGACGAGAGGTCGCTGACAAAACATTATGAAGACGAAAGCACACACAGAAACGCAATGGCGTGGGCGTCATGCCCAGTGCCAGTTTTGCACAACCATCAGACATTAAAGTTTCCCAATCCACTTGAGTCGAAATCAAAAGCGAGGCTGATATTCTAAGAGAGGAAAAGACGGTATGGGACGGCTGTGGATCACTGGTATAGTCGTCCGGAGAACAACAAGTGAACTTTATTTTGTGCTAATTGAAAAACCACAGTGATCCGATGGATAAAATATGGTAAAAGGAGAAAAAAATCAAACATCAGACTCCGTTCAAGATGACAATGATGATGAAAAATATTGAGTCTGTGCCCGGTCAGGAGCACGTGCCCGAACTTTCGGTGACTGAATGGTGACGAAGAATAAATTCAAACTCCCTGCAAAAAAACGGGTGACAAAACAACGCGGAAGGCAGGCCAAAAGGACAGACGGGAATGAGGCATACGAAAAACGTACGTCAAGCGCCGAAAACGCACGGAGATTATTCTTATTGAATTCCGTTTGTGTAGTACTGAAAGCTATCATACAATTTGGTCGTCATTGAGTGCAATGACTGTTCAACCATGCGGTCAATTCGCTGCATGAACTGATCATCTGTGTGGTGCATATGGAAACGTTCACGTAGACCGGAAACAGCCACATTGCCTGAGGCACGGGCAAAACAGGGCAACTGAGGACATGTGGCTCGAGCGATTTCGACAAGCACACAAATCTGTGCGAACAGGAAGAGTTAAACGAAAAAAAGTCACACGTAAGCTACAGACAGCGCAAAAAAATCAGTGAGTTCACAACAGTGGTTCGGACAACCAGTTTTAAAATTATGGAGTGTAGGCATTTGAACACATGGAAAATTTACCCAAGTAGGGTGATAAGTACTCATTATTGATGAGAATATGAGATGCAGTGAATATATATTGTAGTGAGCAGGCTGCAGGCAGCCACATCTTTGTTCGGTTAGTGTAAGTATGGGGTCCATTGAGGCACTCACTGAACTCTGAGTTCATAGAGGTTTCTATATTTTTATTGTTTTGGGTCGAACATGTGCAAACCCTGCGGAAGATCACTGAATAGTGTGATATATATATATGGACGTTGGAATCTAGCACAGTAACGACGCAAAAACAACAACTATGAAGACAGGCGGGAGGACAACAGAATAAAAAAAAAACTGCTACTAATGAGAATGCGTTGCTGTGATCCTGCAGCAATTTACCGCACACCGTTTGATGCTTCTTGGCAATTTGTTTGTCGGAATGATATTCTTGTGATTACCGGGCACGAGAGTTCCAAAAAAACAGACTGCACAGCACTCGCGTCACTGACTTCTATTCTCAGCCAGTCCCTCAACCTCTCTAACTAATGACAATCCTCGTCCCTCGAGTCCCAAGCATCAACGTAGGAAGCACAATCCGAAGCTAATGCTGATGCTGGCTTCTTCATACCTATACCGCCGCGTCGCTTCTTCCAACGCTGCATAGCACGTGCGAACAGAGCACGGAAAACTTGGATGATGGGCAGGCATTTCCAAAACATGGCCCAACCACCGGAGGCATTGTAGAGCGATTACTTCGTTAATGGGGCGGCTTTTCGTACACAATATACCAAGGCCAACTTCGTCATTACTCACTCGATGTTCCCACCAGGCGCAAGAAATGCTTCCGTGACACCCGTTGTCGAACACAAAAGGATACCCAGGCATTCTCAGCGCGGAATGGTTAGGTCCCGCAACCGTTGAGTAAGACACTACGAACCGCGGTGACGTAAACCCGTCTCTTAACAGAGAGTCGGATATCATGGCAGCGCCACAGGTTTGTGAAAGCGGTTTTGGCTCTCGCTATTCGTCAACTGGTCTGCTCCCCAACACCACCTCCAGCTTTGCCAAGTTTCCAAGGTACCTAAAGTTGTAAACTAGCTAAAGCTGGTTGCCACAAAGAGTGAGTGCAAGTACAGGTTCCCGCCAATCTTGCAAAATCACTTTGCACTTGGAAGGTACAAAGTGCGTACCATATCTGGATACCTCAAACGCCAAGCGGTTCACAACGAGTTGGACTGCCTTTGAATTAGTAGTATGTTCCAGGTCGAAAACTTTGTTCCTTTAGTGGAGTTCAATTCCACTGTTAGGAAGACCAAACAAAACATTCCGTAGAACATCCTCGAGGGAGAAGTTAATAAGAAGCGGGTATATAGAGCAACCTTGTCGAACTCCTCAGGAGACGAAGAGAAAAGCAGAAAGTTGGTCGTAGACCCTAACCTGACCTGAGGTGTGTTGACACAATTATTTGAGAGGCAAACTTTTCAGATACACCATTTCTCAACAAACAGTGCCACATTACAGTCCCAGTGACAGAGTTGAAGACAACGAATGTCTAGAAACAAGAGGATCGTTAGTCTTTGTAAGGCATGACAGTGCCCTAGGAGCTTTCGCAGGGTAGGGATTTGATCGATACACACACGATGGGCGCGAAACCCAACCCGCTCCTCGCGAGTCTGCTCTTTACGTTTTTGGTACAGCCGCAGATAGACGGTATACGCAAGCAGCTTCGATGCTACTGGGATAAAACTCAGACCCTACGGATAGCGCAGTCACTACACGGGTCCTTCTAAAAGATGGGGCCAACAAGCACTCGAAATTTACATGGGTCTCAATTCAGAAGAAAATACTGTCCGCAAATCCTAAATCAGAACTTTATACCTGGACAAATATCGATATTTCTAGTATCATCTGCACCGGAACGTAGAAAAGAAAGTGAGGCATAACCAAGAAGAAAGCACTGTTCATTGTAAGCCCGGATGGAAGAACAGGGACCCCGGGAACTTGGGTATGACAGTTTTTACGTAAAAGTTGGGAATTTTTCTAGTGCGTTTTTCAAGTACAGATAACGCAAGACTTCTGCAATCGACGGAGTCAAAAGCTGATTTCAGAGGAAGAAAAATAACAATGACGGGTATATAAACGTGTGCATGTGTTCTAAAGTTTAGCATGGATGTGGCCGATACAACCCCGACCGGATTGGAATACAGCGACATTTTTCTCTGTACAGCGTCCGTGAGGACTGGATTTTGAGTGCACAGTAATGCCGAACAGCATTCTACATTGGAATGTGTTTCGCAATTAAATACAACCACGGGCGTTGCCCCATACCTCAGGGATTTTTGTCCCAGGTTGTCCCGAGGAGTTTTATCCCGGACTCTAAAGCCTCGAAAGTGGTCAAAGACTATTCATTCTGTCCAGAAGCTTGGAAATATCCGATCTTCCGGTTAGTGTTCCTTTGCTTCGAAGGGATGATGTCTAACCGCATCATTTCTTATGCAGGTATTATCGGACGGTTTTTGTGGAGGTGGAACATTTGAAATGGGTGGAGCACGCCCAACGGTCCAGAGAACGTTCCTACGAGTGGATGAATGAGCTGTCAGATCCCATGATTATTTCATTTATAATTGGCTGTGTTACTGCCTACGTAAGTCATTTATGCTGTCGTTCAGTCTCATAAACTTCAACATACAACACACAAAATGTTTACTGCCAGATCAATGCATATCAGACGTCCTTCTGTTGTTATGTATGCATTCAGCACATAACCCCCGACTGCAATTCAACGGAACTAGCGAGTTTCCTATTTTCTATTAAAAACTCAGAGTGAATTGACATCTCGCTTTTTATTGTGGTTGGGGACTTCAACAATTCTGACTTGTCTTACCAAAGTCAGCGAAGTGTATATTTTATCTGAGAGAAGTAGCACCTCTGGAGTTGGTAGACTGTCGTGCCCCTTAGGTTTTTTCTGTCTCTTTGGTCTCCATCATTTACCCAATTCTCACCTGTGGCTTTATGAAGCTGAAGCACACACCAGCGGCTACAGTCCGGTGAACCACGGCGCAAACTGGCGAAACCAGGTTTTGGGTGACTAGGGCTGAAAAACTTCGTTGAGACAGCCCCAGGTATATGAAGACGGATACTCCTGCATGGGCTGACGAGATCTGTTGAATACAACGGCTACCAAGGAATTCGCTTAATCAACAAAGTTGCATGCACCCGTGAATCATGGTCACCTCTACCGCAGCACGAATGAGCTTCTAGAACCACTGGCAACCGTGTACCAAGATCACATGGACACGTGGGGCATCCCGGATTGGCAGACCAACATCCAAAAGGTGTATCAGCCGCTCGATCGGCCACCGGCTCCTAAAAAAAACTTTCTGTGGCCCGATAGGTAGCAGTTGGCAGCGCACGGGTTGGAGGTGCTACCTCGAACAAAAGCAATGACGCTGGGGATGTCACTTTGTTCATATTCCTGAGTCTCTTCATGGTTATTGTCTCTACAATTCGCTCTGATCATGATACGGCGTCCCCGATAACCGACGCGACCTGTGCTCCCCAGTGGTTGGGGTTATAAAAACACGAGCTGGGGATTTAAACCTGAACACAGGGTCACGAGTCTACGACAGAAGTCTCCAGTGCATTTCCATGCACACTCTCTACGACTACGGAATTGACGTAGCTTGTCCATCCAAAGTACGTCTACCCAACTCCGACAGCCAACATATTCAAGTTCTTCAAATGGACGCATCCTACTGGATGCACCACAGTGAGCTCTCACGGAGTTTCGATATCAATGAACAGTCGAGCTTATAACACCCCGATCTCTTGGGAATCAGTTTCACCAAGAACTGCCGTGGCACGGATCAGGAGCACTCCGTTTAACGTGACCGTGACTGTAGTCCACGCCCAAACGCTACGCGCTAACCCAACCACTGAAACTGTCTTCTACCATGAACTTCAGAATTCCGTCAATCGGGTTCCTAGGCGCGACATTCTGCTAATTGCAGGAGAATAGTACTCCTGCACGAAACCAGCAGACGAGTATGCCAAACATGTACTAGCAAATTCGGTTTCGGCGGACGATGCGAAAATGGCGACCGCCTGATCACATTTGCAGACCTCAATCGACTGGCTGGGACCAATATCCGCACCCAGTACTCCGAAAAGGCATCTGCTGACTTGAAATTCCAACGACGGCAGGACAACGCACTAAACGACCCATATCTTGTTGTGCTCTCGTTAGACATCATCAGTCGAGAACTGTCGGGCATACCAGGGAGGGGGCGTAACGGGAAGTGCCCATGGCACAGACCACACACCGGTATGCACTCGCCCCAAGTTTCACATTTCGGTACGACAAAAATCTCGTCTTCATTGTAAAGTAGATACTTCTGAGCTAACGATCTCGGACAACGTTCAAGCTGTGTCAACCGCGATTTCACCCAGACTAGCTGCGATCGACGGGGATGGTAGCGTAGATGGGCAAAGGACACGACTAGAAGTACCCTTCACTAGCGCCTCTCTTGAACAGTTAGGCAAAACAAAGCGGCACAGCAAAGATTAGATCTCTGCAGAACCCCTCAACCGCTGCGTTTAGGCTGGGAAAGCGGAAATCCGCAATTCACCCGATTGTTACAACCTTCACCACGAAGTTACGCACACAGCGAAGAGCGACGGTAAACGACATTGATCCTAAATTGAAGGCCGAATGGAAACAGCAATCGCTGTTGGAAACCTTGGGAAGCTTTCACGACTCATTCGCTCCTTTTCGGGGAAGGCGCAACCTCCTTCTCCCATGCTGCGCAACGATAGCTGCCACCATATTTCGGGCTGCTACTAGTTCCAAAGATGGGTTGAATACTTTTTCAGCTGCTCAACCACCCTCCCATCCAATCCATTTGTGTAATGGTATCAGACGACATAGAACAATAAGTGCAACCCATTGGCGTAGACCGCCATTTCCATACTCTCTGACGTAAGTGTCGGTACCTGCCTATACGCTTACTGGGCTTCGGCGCATCAGGTTTCCATTCTTTCTATGCCTTTGGAAATCGTATACGTACAACCCCCACGGAATAGCGCTGCGTGCAACACATCCGACGACCCTGATTGTCTGTGTCTGTGCCGAACCGCCGCTGCAGTTTCCGTCGTGTTGTGGGTGCGTTCGTTACGTAAGAAATCGACCTCGAACTTCCCACTGAATTGGGAATTGTCGTGCCGTTCAGACAATGAAAATTAGGTCACCTGAGGAGGATGGCATCCTACCCCAGATCTTCAAATCCTGCTTGCCAATTCTACTGGACCCATTAAGTATGCTATTCCATCGTATGTGAGAAAGCGAAGTTTTTCCTGAAGACTGATCAACCTCTGTCCTACTTCCTATATCAAAAACGTGTGCCAAGACTTCGTGCGCGAACTACAGGGGTATCATCCTCATCGACACAACGGCCAAGGTTTTTGTGACCATCCTGCTAAATCACTGTTGCTGTTCGGGACGCGCAAATACGCTCCAAGCAGTGTGGTTTTCGTCGAGGAAGAGGCCGTGTGGACCAGATCTTCACGCTACGACGAATTTGACATAAATTTCAACAACCACCAAAGCGTGCTTCATTGACTTTCGGGCAGCATTCGGTTCCACTGACAAGGTCACTCTGGAGCGTACTGCGACGAGATGACCGAAAAATACATCAGATTGACAGGATCGTACTACTCGGCAACACAGGCGCGCGTCCGAGCCTACAACGAAGACTCTCCAGAGTTTCCAATCGACTCCGGTGTCCGCCAAAGATGCCCTCTACCACCAGTCCTATTTAACTTTTTTTATTACATGCTGAAGCATGAGTGCAGTGGAAAGGGCATATACCCCATAACCACGAAGGCCCGCTGCACTTAGAGCGATAACCAGCAACCAGACCCTGAGAGTTGGAGTGACGGAGACCCACATAGGGTCCCAATGGGTCAGGTGTGGTAACGGTCAGGACGATAGTGGATTACTGTCTACCACCAAAAAATGAGCGGTGCCCAACCGGGATACCACTACGCCACAGACCGGATAATACATAGCGCCCTCAACAACTTTCGAGGAGTACAAAACAACCACGATTCTTGGGTTACAGACATCGAATTCGCGGACGACATTGCCTTTATAGGAGAGGATCCCGGAACTCTGCAGCCGGTTCTCAATCGTACTATTCGTAAATCCAAGGCTGGTGGTCTGGGGATAAACACTACAAAAACGAAATTCTTTACGACTTCGTAGGGCCGAACCTAATCTATACACGTCAATGGTGAAACTCTGGAACAAGTGCACCCCTTCAAGTACCTAGGTTCTACTATCCAACCAGACGGCCAGCTTAAGGATGAAGTTAGACTTCCTGCAAACTGCGCAAGGAAAGCGCCCCTACAACTTTGCAAATTATTGTGATCTCGCAGCGAAATAAGTCTCTACACGAAGCTGCGCACACACCTAGCCGCCGTCCGCGCAGTTCTTACGTACGCGTGCGAAATCTACCCGATGAGAGTAGAGAATACGAAAAGCTGGGAAACTTCGACCACTGGTGCCTCCGCTACATAGCCGAAATCAAGGGGTAAGGTCGCGCCGTATGTCAACACCGTGTAAATACAGAAGGGCTTTCTTCATTTCCCGAACGACGTCGCCTGCAGCTGTTCGGCCATGTCCTTCAACGACCCGAAACGGAACCTACAAAGAGAATCCTATTGTCATCACCCTGCTGAGACTGGAAATGTCGCTTTGGTGGTAAACTGAAGACATCGGTTGGCGCTATTAAGGCAGAAATAGATAGCATTCAGTCCGTCTCCGTAGTAGGTGACTGGCACAACAACTGAAACGCCTGGGCAGCTACCATCAGAGACATCCAGAAAGCCAACTTATCCTTTCGCGCGAGGTAGTCGAATAAAACTAAAAGTAAGGTAAGTAATGTTAACCTATCTACCTGAGACAGTGCATGATCAGACTGCTTCTTCGTGAATGAGCCATCTTTTATTCACTCAAACAGGTGCGCCCCTGTGGGAAACTCTGATTACTGTATTGAAGAAGTTCAACCTAAAAATTTTCTGTTGATATAATCAGCAAAGCCTAATCAAGCGCCCAGTCTGCAAGGCGCACTTATTGCAGCATGACGCACTCAACGTTCATTAGTTGGAAAATATAGTGGCTCCTTCTAACTTGGATCTATTTTACAGCACCGATGTGTTCACACAACGCGAAAATTTGCGAGTCATTAAAAATTGTCACGTGCTATCCACAAACAAAGATTCTGATGGGTCCGAAACGTTTTGATTCAGAAAAGCTGAAGATGAAACAAAGAACATATCATTCTCATAAGAAATCTGCGGCGAAGCTGTTAAGCCTGTGCATCAAAGAAATCGTTCGTCTTTACAAATCATCTGCGAGAATCATACTTAAAGACAACTCTTCCAAACAGTATTGGAATAGACTGAAAATATTGTAGTCGTGCGCCTCCAGAAAATTGTACAACACGTGACGTTGAGGAGCTCAATAGGTCTTTTGCGCTGAAATAATCGCAGCCGAGATATTACACAACTGATCTGGAACCATGGGTTCTCAGTCATTTCATACGAACCACGTTTTCCAGGAGTTTAAGCCTATCCTTATTATTAGAAACCCCGGACCCGATGACTCCGGTTCTATTATTTTGAAAATTCGTGCTGTTAACTAAGTTCCGGTCCTTCTCAATATTCGTTCTATGTCTGTCAAAAGGCAACCTACCTGACTGTTGGTGTCAAGTGATCGTTTTTGCAACGACCGGTAGTACCCATCTAACTCGCGGCCACTGGTGGTCGAACGTGGGTTGAACGATTGTTAGTGAACCACCTAACCAGCAAGTTATCCGGCGGAGTCTGAAGAGTTGGATCTCCTTCTACACTTCATGAAACGTCTGCATTACAACACTTTCTTCTGAAGATTGGTAAGCCGTTGACCGCACAATGATCGACACAGACGATGTAGCATTTGCTCGTAGAATGCCTGAATAGCAATAGAGGCTTCAGTTTTGAAGCCGCATACGTATCTTATCTGTACAAGATACTTTTTTCCAAGGTAATAAGACTGTCATTTTGCATCTCCCACCTAAGGTCTCTTCGTGTGCCCATCCACATAACTTCCAAGTTTATTCATTCATGTATGTTGTGTTACTCGCTTTATTGCTCCCCTGTCATTTTTCCTGGTTTGCTTCGCAGGTGCTCCCTTGAATGTATTCCCAAGTGCAGTGAAAAATTACTGATTTTCGTGGAAAAAAACGTTTCTCTGTATGTGAACAGCCATGCAGTACTGTACCTTCTTATCACACACACCCACTACACTTTTCTCTCTCTCTCGAACCACATGTTGTAACTCAGTTATTCCATATATAGCGAGGCTGGTGGTTTCTAAAAAAAAAACCTAGTGAACGAATTGAGCGAAAATTTCATCTAATCACGTCATCCATTTTCCATCTGTTTCTTTATCGACGAACAGGGCGTATTGATTCAGACGTTACTGTTTTTTTTTCTTTATCATATCTTCATTACCACTGTCAAAGCATGCATTTGATAACTTATCACTAGAAATTTGCTTTTTCGGACAAATAAAGTGCATCCTCGACTTGAATTGCCTCAGACTAGTACTTCTAATCACACGGTGATGGTTGCGATCACTACCAACGACAACAACAAATTCTTACATCTTTCTAAATTTTGCGATCCACCGCTTGTCATGGTTATTTCTGAAGCAAATAGTCAATTAATGCTTAAAGGCTTCAATTGATTCACATCAGCTGTGAACAGTAGCAAAATGGTCAATGCCGTGAAAGAGGATGTCAGGTGTTTTCCATAGGAAGAGCGCATCAGTATTTGATACAGAATGTTACTACGCTCATTTTAGAGTGGACTGATCTCCCCGTAAGATGTTGCTTGCGACTTCAACTAAATGCCGAAATCTTACACGAGTCTGTGCAGAACCTCGGTACAATATGATCTTGAGTTTGGCTTCACGTCGATGGACCAGGTAGCCAAGAAAACTATCTGACTGCTGTCGGACTTTATTAGCGTACTTCCACCAGGACCTATTTTAGTCATGTGAAGAAACGGTAATCCAATTTCAGCTCAGATTTACAGATAGCTGGGGCATCAGGGAATGCAAGACAAGCGTTTTTGGTCTGCCGGACCTCGTTCGGTTCTCATCCTATTCCACTTTCTCAAGTCTTGATCAGCCCATTGGAGATTTAGGGTGGTACAGGGTCTTGCCATAAAGCTTCTAGTGATTGGCTTTCAAAAGGGTTTGGAAACGAGTCGTAGCAGTACTCCGCAGGAGCAGAAAGAGGAAAACAAGACTCACCTCCTTCATGTGTTTTCGTGCTGCCAATAACCCTCGGAAAAGAAGAGATTTGTAATACTTGAACATGTCACTGTCCACACCACCCATCACGTCGACCTGTTCTGTGGTCAATTTGAAGGGACTGGTTTCGAAGCCGAGGTTCTTCCCGGGAGATGCGGACAACATGAAGCCGTAATCGATGTGAATGACGTGACCTTCATTGTCTAATAGAATGTTCCCATTGTGACTGCAGGATGAAGCGGTGAAATGGATATCGAGAAAGAGAAAAAAAGGTGCCAGGTGGAATGTGTTTGTTACTAGTTCGACTAATTTAAAATGACAACTGTGACCCATCTAAAGAACATGAGGTTGCAGACTGGTTTCTTGAAAACTGTAGGCCCTACACAAGCGTTCACACCACTTCATCATCCAATACGACAGAAAGGATAAATGCTCCTGAAGAAAACAACTGTTCACAGACTGAGAAATTAAACAGTGCGGCTTACCGATCTTTGACTTGCAACAGATAACCCACAAGGCAGTACGCAGCACAACTTTCTACAAAATTGCGCTGTGATGTGAGGAACGCTTCCGAGTTTGGTGGACCATGTTCTCGTAAAAAGTAGTCCCGAAGGGAGAGTCGTGCATGCCGTTTGATCTGATGCAACGACACAGTGTCCGGTACCGGTTCGATAAGGCCACTGTCCGGAGAGGTCACAATCACAGTTAGGGGTCGAAGCCATAGTGGAGTGTGCTCTTCACGCCAAATACGCTGGAGAAGTCAGGGACCGAAACAGAAACGCGGTTATGATTAATGAAATGTCCTGATTTTGATATTGTCTTCCATTCTTTTTTCAAAGTTCAAGGGTCATTCATAATCATCGGTTATGTGCACTATTCAACGGCCGCCACCCAGGATGTCGGACCACTGTATCATGAGACAGTTCAATATTATGCATATCGACCAAGAGTTGTTCTGATAAGGGTCAGAAACTAAGTGCAGAACGCGAACAGGCAATCGGTAATGACCTAAATATGACAGTAACGGGAGGTTTACCGCGTCTGTAAACCCAGTGGGTAAGGGTATAAACGCGTGCTAAAACAGAATTGGATGGTCACGGTACAAGCTTGGTATTTCCGAACAGCATACAAACGAAAAACATGAACACACAAGTGCGAACAAATCGACGAAGAACAGTTAAAGATATGGGCAACACGGACGTGGTGGTTGGTTGTGTGGCAAATGAGTCGCACAAACTGACAGGTGTCTGAGAGTCAAGGTTCGAACCGCGTTACGGTCGACCAACACAGCAGACCATTAACAATCATATCGTTACCACGCCTTTATGATTTTTCACTCGAAATCACAGTGTCCCTGTAGCTGGTTCTCCATGGTAATGCAATGAGCAATTTTGGTTATCGGATATGTCCCTACTACTGCGTTCACGCATGAGCAGGGGGTATCAATGATCATCTACAGGTTAAAAGTTCAAACCACTTCATGTGTAATCCTTAGAATACAAAATTTTCCTTCACATTCATTTGACAGAGCTCAGTTGGTTACACACTTGTGGATCCTTTATTTCTTTTAATCTTTGTAATAGTGATACAATATTTTAGGAAGAGGTTAGTGGGCATTTGAGGAGTGGGCAGCGACGAAAGCATGATTCGAACCCGCGATAGGAGGGTTTAGAGTTTACCACGATGACCGTCTGCCACCGCCGGATGAATTGGACCAGTCAGTTCATCAGTCTCAATGGTAGGAGATCGCCTGGGGGGGGGACTTGGTAATATACAAGGATGACTCGTGTTCTTACATCACACACATGACTTATTCGAATATACAGGCCAACTCAGTTGGATGTGAAGCAGCGATCGGTATTTGTATCGACTTAGTGCAACGATCTCTCACGTCCAACATTGCAAGCTTACCTCATATTATTAGAACGAATATATATTCTGCTCTCAGTTGATTCAGAATTTGCACCGCGGGCTAACTTTGGAAACCAGCGAAAAGTTGTGATTGACGGTTCGACTACACTACACTTCGGCGTATTAGTGCCATTCGAAATTAAGCAGGCTCATCGCACGACAAACTTACCAAGATGTGAGTCACTAACTAGGATACGCAGGGACTATGAAGGAAAATCTCCAAGTAATAAAAAATATCACATCAATTATCGAAGAAAATCAGGTTTACAAATCGGAATGTCTAGAACGTTCAATCAAAGTGAAATTGTGTCTGTCGAATGCAGCGCATGAAGCGGGCGAAATCCGGCCTATTGATTGTTTATATAACTGTACCAACATCCCGAACCTATGTTCTCTGCTAGTTTGATCCGCCGGAACGTTGCGAATCAGAGTTCTGTTTTCTTGCAGAATTGATTTGACGGATCATTTAAAAGCACTGATTAAAAAATGGACTACGAGGAGTAAGATACCGAACAGCATGTCCGGTTGCCACCATTGCTTCATCCGTGATCAACTGGAGCATCGCCAAACAGAAATACGGTATATGCTTGGTTGTTCAGTTGATATATTCAAAGATCATTTTTCCAGAAAGCTATTGCAAACTTTGATGTTCATTTTGGAGTGATATATAGCATAACATAGTATACCCATCACACAACAACACTTAGGTTTAGACCTTTGTTTGATACCCGGTTAGCCCTTCGTTGATCGCCCTCGTGTCTGCGAGCGCCATATGTTATGTTGTAATTGGTCTCACTTACGTAAACACGTAAGATGGAGCTATCATGCTCTTGTAGCCACATCGCACATCAGGTTCGTCTCTCTAACATCAGTCCTATTTCGCTCGATCGGATGAATATATAGCTTCTTCGTGGTGTAACTATAAGCATCGAAAGGATGGTCAATGAGAGATAAACCGATCGACAGATTCGGGTGTCAGCCTCATCTTTTTCTTCATCCCACTCAGTGATCGCACGATTCTCCTCTGCTGATGAACATAGTTCCACTTTTTTATTACATGCTTGTGTATAAGTGCAGTGGAAGGGCTATACACTCCATAGCCACAAAGGTCCACTGCACTACTAGAGATAACCGGCAACCAGACCCTGAGACTTGGAGTGACGAAGAACCACAAAAGGTCCCAAAAGGTCAAGTGTGGTAACGAGCCGTACGACAGTGGATTACCGTCTACCATTAAAGTAACCGATGATGGTGGGGATTCAAACCTCCGACCTCAGTGGTAATCAAACGATCTAAACCACTAAACCATCGCTGGCCATTACGAATTCATCCGAAAATTTGCGAACCTCCTTCTAAGTATAGACTCTTTGTCCCGTTTGGCGATGGCTCTGCAGGTTTTGGTGGTAATTCCACAGATTATTTACAGATTTCGATCCAAATCTGTATTCACTTGTTCGCTTAGGTTCGTTATATCAATTTCCTCCACTGATAATTCTGCGGTTGTTGAAGCTGGTGACCTGAAAAGTGATTGAGATCCAGTGTGCATCGAGCAAGCAGCCATTCAGATGGCCGACATAAGGCCACCAAACCCCGTAATTGGGAGTGCATACTCAAACGTGAAGTCAGCTTTCGCAGCATGAGTGTGCGGAAAAGATTTGGTTGCTGCACGCTAGGCTGTGCTTGCGAAGAAAACCGGCAGTGGCCACTGAACGACACGCGAACCTGTAGCAGCGGTAGTTGCAATATTGGTTCGTGACGAAAATTATACTAGAACTAACAAACAAGTATACTGAAGGGATTATAAAACTGTTAAAATAAACCGGACAAGATTGGAGAGCACTGAAAGCAATTCAGAGAAAGATAGAAAGAAAGGTCGAATAGATAATCCGAAAATGGCTACTAATGAGCATTCGACACAATGAACTTATTGTTAATTCTGATGCCGTCGGTAAGATTTAGTGAACAAATGACCTGCAGAAGAGTGAGCGGTCATAAATCAACCCAACTCACTTGTAGTACACTGAGCAACTGATAGGCCAACTGTTCTTGACGCAAATCGTCGCCGACTTTGATGATCGCCGCGGTTAGCCGCCAACCAGGTAAATTGCCCCACGGCGAGTGCTCACGGATGCGTTGGCATTTCACAGCCCAAGGTTCTTTCAGGACAGCAGCACTTGGATCTTCCGGGTCCGACTGTAGAGGGACACAATCAAAAGTGACGGACCAAAATGAGTAGGAGAGAGGGGTTGTGAGTCCGGCGAAGAGATTTTTTACATGATTACATCTTAGGGTAATCTGAATAAAATGAGCGATGCGAACGGACAGATTTGAAGCAGTTTCAAAAGGACCAGAACTTGCATTGCGTTCTATACAGAGAATCAAGCGTGACCGAACTTTGTGCGTGTCTGCGACAGATAAAGTGAGAGGTTCCTAGACAGGTAGTTGGTAAGTGAGCAACAACATTGAAGAAAAAGGTGTCAGTGACAGGGTTTACCGTTGATCAGAAGTAAACAATGAGACGGGATTGTGCTCACAAGTGTACGGAAGAATCGAAGTCATCTAAGGCACAACTTGTATCACTACGTTCCGAGACGTCCTATGTGCGCGACGAAACCGAATTTTCTGGAGGTATTCGTGTTCCGATTTTTCCGCCCAAAACAACAAGAGTAAAAATCCGTATTAGATCCAATACAGAATGATCCGTCATACAGTGCTGGCGCTGAACAAATCAGTTTCATTTTCAGTTTATTCAACCACTAACCTCGCACTTCTGTGCTCTGGTTTCGGTCGTCCAGTAAACGGCGAAAAAAACAGAAGCATAATAATAAAGATCCAAAAAGTCGATGACAAGGGAAAAGTCCGAATGTAACTACGTCACTGACCGCGACACCTAGTCATATCACTTAATGTCTCCAACCATTTAGCAGGCAAATCACGTGGACCCCAACCTGGAAGTCTAACACGTCCCATGTGGCCAAGGTTTACATACCTTTTTGCCATGTCATGGACTGACCACCTCAATCTACCTTACAATCACCACTTGCCTCAGAGAACAGCGCACAAAAAGAAAGTCTGTCGGTGGGCATGCGTAACACGTGTCCCAACCACCTTAACCTGTTTACATTCAGTACTTGATTCACAGACTGACTTCTGGTTCCAAACACCTTACGCCGAACCTCAGCATTGCTGATACCGTGTTCCCACCATACCCGGACAATGTTACGGAGACATCGGTGCTCGAACACCGACAGTCTTCGCCTGTCTTAAACCCTTAACGGCCGTGTTTCTGAACCGTTTAAAAGTTCGGACCTAACCACCACATTGTACACTCTACCCTTAACAGACAATCGGATATCACGCCAACGCCACGGATAACGGAGGTTGGCAAAAGTCAAACACGCCTTCTGTATACGTGATGATACTTCATTCCATATCTGTCCAACTGGTAAGATGTAACTGCCTAGGTAACAAAATTTATCCGCTTCAGCTAGGGTTTCCACTGCCAACACAAAGTTTGGTGTTGAGTCAACTCAATCCTGCAACAGCATTCTACACTTTGAAGGTGCAAAACGCATCCCAAACACTGCTACGCCCCTGTTTAGGCTATCTAAGAAAGCTTGCAACTTATCTGGATCTTCACTCAGAAGAATAACATCGTCCGCATATTCCAAGTCAGACAACTTACTGTCTGGGCAAAGATCGACGCCGCTATTCTCACACGAGGATAGGGCTATCTCAAGAATCAATTCAACTACAAAATTGAACAGGAAGGGTGGAAGAGGGTAACCCTGACGAACATCACTTTCCGTGGTGAACTCGGGTGAAAGATCGCCAAAGCACAAACTCAGCTTTGACTGTTCGCATCCGGGAATTGGAAAATTAAAATAAACATCTCTGGCACACCCTTCAGTGAGATGCAGCGCCACCGAGCTGTGCAATCGACTGAGTCGAATGCCGCTTTCAGATCAAGAAAGACACAAATTGTGGGCCTAGGAAAGATGTGTCTGTGGTGTAAAGGTTGTCGAAGAGTGAAGATGTGGTCGATAAAACCCTGACTGGGTCTGAAACCGGCTTGATTCTCACCAGTACACATTTCACGGGCGCCGGATAATCGGTGGAGAATAAGCCCGGTGAGCAGTTTGGATGCAATACTTACCAAGCTAATTCCTCTGTGGTTCTCACTATAGGATCTGTCACATTTCTTGTAAATCGGCACAACCACCGATTCACACCATTCCCTGGGAATCTGCTCACTATTCCAGATTACCCGGAGGAGTTTTGTTAATTTCTAAACCAAAGCTTCGCCGCCATACTTGAAAAAGATGGAGACAACCCATCCGGTGCAGCGGCTTCATACCTCTTCTAGTAACCGATCTCCCGCATAATCTCCATCTTTCATGGAGAAGTGATTTCCACCTGCATTGTTTCTCTGACAGGCATGTACGGAAGGTCCACTGTTGAAATCGGCCAACTGAATTGTTCCCTAAAGTGCTCCACCCAGCGCTCCAGACGACGTCACTGAGAGTGAATCAGTGAGCCGTCGGACTTCCTAATTAACTCACTTACATTGTGTTTCTGTAGACCCGTACCTCTAATCAAACGGCAAAGTCAGCAAGTATTACCAATGGACACAGTTTTCTCCATTTCCCTAATTTGACAATCCACCACTGTTCACGGTCACTTCTCCGGCTCCTAGTCAGTTGGCGTCTCAAGGATTTGCGCACTTCATTGAATGTGGCATCTGGAGGGACGGATCTGTGAGCATCCAACAGGCAAATGATGTAGAAGATATCCATTGTTTGTGAGACCGAATTGAACCAGAGTTCTGGGTAGCATTCGAAGGGGCATATAAAACTTCCTTGACCTGTTGCCAACGTTCATTTGGGTCCTGAACATCTGGCCGCATCGATAACTGAGTAGACGGCTCCGTCTGGAAATTGTATCGCTGGTTATCGTCCAAAAGCAACTGCGTGGGACGGGTGGCATTTCCGTTGGAGCGTGCTCGGACGAGACTTAAACAGAAGCGAGCACGTACCAAGGCGTGATCTGAATCCACAGGCGTAGACCAAAATGAACGACAATCTTCAACTGGTCCTTACCAGCGGTGACCAATCACAATATGGTCAATCTGAGTCCAGTATTGTGAAGACGTAGGAGGACGCCATGTGAGTCTATTAAGCTTCTTGTGGCAGAAGTTCGTACTTGCCAGAAACAATCTGTGGTCAAAACACAGTTGAATGAGACGATTGCCGTCATCGGTACAACCGGCTGGAGTGGCAAATGGGCATCCGATATGCCTTTCGGAATCTCCCAAACGGCCAACATGGGCGTTGAAATCTCCAGCAATGACCACCACGTCCGTTGAACATGCGCTTCAAAGAAGCTGAGACGAATCCTGATATAATTCGTCCTTGGTCTCGGAGGAAATGCAGTTAGTCGGCGCATACACTGACACGACGAACAAGCATCGACGCTTCAGTTTGTTGTTGTTAACATAAACATAACCGTCCAGCCGAACTGCACACAAACGACTGCTAACTGGAATCCAGTCCAGCTGTGCACGCTCGAGGCAATCCCAACGCCAGCCTGACCACGAGCTCTAGACACGAGATCCCGCGACACACGAAAAGTGAGGCGAGAGACTGAGGTTGTATCCGGGGTGCGAAGAGCTATCACAGAAGTGGGGTCTTGTATGCGTATTTCGGAGACACAGCATACATCTATTTTAAAGGTGTCAAGAGTTTTAGCGAGGGCAGCCTGTTGCCCTGACAAGGTGTGCGGACGTTAAAGGCAGCCAAGTGAAGTGAACACTTAGGCTTAAGAAAGGCATCTGATTTATACCCAACTCCTGAACAACTGTTTTCATCACAGCTGTAATTACCCGTGGCGTTTTGCATCGACCTTAAATTAAAAGAAGGAACATTGATAAGGCCCTTTACAGGAGAGATGTTGCGGGCATCTGGGCAAATCATACTCCACGGCTGGCCACATCACAGAAAGCGTGAGGCGTTAACCCAGCACGAGAAAGTGATCGAATCACAAGGGAAGGAACTTCTTCGGGTCTGTCAAGTGAGACCTGATTACTGCACGCGTTTTGTCTTGTCTTAGCTAATGCTTTCCTATCGATCCACTTTTCGGATTCAGTCTTTAGCCCCATGCACCCAATGGAGCAAGCGGAACGTGGGCGGGGCAACATCCTTTTGGCCGGAGGCTGCCTAGCTTAGGCGGGCGATAGCTGCCCAATGAAGTGCGATGACATCTCTCAACGTCGAGAGAAACCTCAGGCACTCTCCACTCCTACGTCCATCTAGTGGGGGGTTTTAATCCGGCAAACTATTTTTCTCCGTGTTTATTTGCTGGAGTGTCCTCTCCAGGGGCATAGTGGTTGGAACCAGATGTTGCCCATCAACTGGTTCTGAGAGTGGACTTCGTCTGGTCTCTGCCCATTGAACTATTAGGCATGATTGCATCTCCGGTTTAAGGAAGCTATGCTGCATAACTCTTTGGGTCATGGAGGCACGCAACCCATCACACCACGCCAAGGTGCAGTCTTGTGGTGATGGGTGAACGAATCAGTAAAAACTGTGAAAGCACTCACTGCACAGAAGTCGTGAAACTTTCATCTGGATTGTCGGGAATCATTAACTCCGGCAAATATCCGTCAAACTGTCCGAACCGGGATCCATGCATTAATTGCTGGACTATGCAGCCTGGATCATAGCCGTAGTTTTTCACATTCACAAATCATCATCATCATCGTACAGCTTTAAACAACAGGGCATACCCCATTGACCATTGTTTTCCTCACAATAGTGCACGTAGAATTAGAAATGATGAATATGCAAGGTGGATAGGAAGTGAACCTACAGGGGTGGGAAAATGAAGGAATGCCCTAGCGGACAACACACGAAATACACAGTCTAACTGTAAAAAAAACACATTGATCAATCATTTTGATTCGACAGAAAGCGACAACTTGATCGCCACTGTTCACGGTTCGCTACTACATCCTTCAGTATCACCAGTCAGCTCGTTGAGGGGTCTTTTGGACCCAAAACACGGAAATATGAGGCATCTACTTTTCCTAAGTTCAATGTACGTTTTCACATTCTTCGTTGCCAAGTCATCTCTTGATCTCCACATGCCTTCTTCCACTCCCCGAAAGGAACGGAAAACAAGGTACGGTATGATAGACGTGTGTTTGTTATACGCAACACGTGCCCCAACCAACTGGATACGATGTGATAGAAAACTCTCTGAACTGGTAACTAATACTCGGTTTCTGACCTCATCATGGCTCGACCGGTCATTTCATCCAATCTCAGCAATACTACGCAAACGCTGATGATCGAAAACCTCAAGACGACGAATATCTTCAGCACGCAGACCTCAAGTCTTGCAACTAAACAACAAAACTGAACGCACTATGACACAGTACACATCATCTTTCAATTTCAGCAAAATATCAGGTCAGTGCCATGAGTGTTTCAGTCCAGCGTACACCACTCGAGCCTCGGATATGCGCGTGCTCACCTCTACTACTGTGCTGCCATCCGTCCTCACGCTGCCGCCGAGGTAGGTGAAGCGGTAGAGAATTGCTAACACTTTCTCACTCAGCATTAAGCTCGGAAACCGTTGAAGTCCAATCCTACAATATCAACTTACACTTTGAAAGTGCAAAGCGCATGCCGGATGGAGCTACAGATTTTGCGATTCTATCTAGTGTACGTTGCGCATGTGCCGTACGTTTGAACAGGCAGACAAGGTCGTCTGCGTAATCTAGGCCACATAGCTTTTCACTATTTCCTAGTTCGACACCCACATCCTACAGATTTCGCAAGGCATTCTTAATTATCTCGTCTATGACGGGGTTGGACCCTTACGCGGCCAGCAGTATGAGAGCACAATGACCTCAATAGATCCACGAACGTCCGTGGCATACCATTTTGTTGAAGAGCACTGAATAGCGCTGTTCGGTCAACTAAATCGAAGACGCCTTTCATCAAGTCGAGGAAAGCCAGTATTGTCGGTCGACGGTGTATGTAACGCGTCTTCAGCAACTGACGAAGAGTAAAAATCAGATATTACATGATTTTTTTTAGCCTGGATAAAACCGAATAATATTTAGAATTTTCAGCGCATGGAATTCTTATCTACGGCCCAGACAACCATTATTGCCTATGAACACAGCACGGTATTTAGGTAACTCGGTAACTAATGGTAGGGATTGTCACGTGGAAGCTACATGGCATAACAGCACACCTCACATGAAACCGCGTCCTGGAGAAGATATGTTCTCGATTACCAATATCGATGTATGCCCCAACCGCAAGCACGCGACAAACGGTGTCAATAAAATAAGTTTCTCGGGCCAGTCTTCACTCATCTGCTGAGACACGTGCGCATCAACATTTACCTATACACTTTACGTGAAACGCGTTATGTGCTTACTTGATTAGTTCGTGGTAAAAAGCAAGAGAGAATAGGGTGAGGAATTTTGATTTTAGGAAAGAGAGACAGATAGATTAGACGCTTTGTAATTAAACAAAACTACTGTTGCTGGAAAATTCTCAGTGAACTCATTTGGAGAACACAGATAGGCAAACAAGGTCATTTTCCGTGATTCATATTCATGTCATTACATCACAATATATGACGGCAAGTTAAGGGGATTGGACCAGATAGACAAACAGGAAGTGATAGAGAATAATGGTGAGAAAAAAGGAAAGAAAACAATTGCGATCCAAGCTTGAATCAAAACCGGATGTGGATTGTTTCTTATGTGTTGTTATAAATCACTGAAAACGAGCTCTTCCAACCAATCTGTGCTCTCCAAAATTACTATTCTTGAAAGATCCGGTCAGCACGGAAATTCCTTAGTTGTTTTTAGCTTGATGATCATGCTTGAGTGGTATAAGTCTCTGACGACTGTGTCTGAGGTGCCGAATCCCAATCCCACTACTGCCGACAAAAAACACCCCGTTGTCAGCCGGCACATCACCATACCTGCATCTGTTATACAGTAATAGTGCAATACTCCTGGAAGGAGGACCAGTCTGTTATGAGCTGACAATTCATCCCATCGTTAGACATTTCCAGACACCGAGTTACATCCATCAAAAAAAAATTCACTAACGAACATGTTTCAGTGACTGTCTGCGTTTTAACACCGACTGGACGTCGTTCTCTTTGAGATTTTACTCATTCGCTTTCTATACCATGTACTTTTAAACAAAACCATGGACTCAATCCCTTCGTTTGACCCCCATTCCAATGATCAATAACTGTTGAGGTTTTCATTATTGCTTTCTCGTCGGTGCTTGTTCTAGTAGTACCGCACGATATCACGTAGCGCTTACGCGGGGTAATTCGTTCAGAGCTAGTTCGGACAGACACATGGTAATTTGTGTGTGACTCACAATCATGCAACTCGGGTTCGGGTAGCACAGGATATGCACTGTTAACAAGGATGAAACAGCTGTACAGTAGTGCTTCTATGGTTTCACGATTGTGAGTTGGTTGTTACTATTACTTGGTAAATAAATTATTAGGCAAACTGAATCGCCTACTATTCATACTGATCACGCAACGGCATTTGGCTGTGTTTTCAAGTGGATTATGCGTAGCTCAACTGACCGTGTTTATAAAGTTAACTAACAGTCTACTGTAGGAAGAAACTGTTAATAACAATCCGCTTCTCAAATCTGTTATAAATTAAGAGACGACTTTGATATTATTCCCATAATCAACGAGTTAACTAACCAATGAGAATTCCAGTCACTTTTCGAGTACACGAGTATAATGACAAGTGGCTTATTTTCAACGTGATTAATGCGGGGGAGAGACAAAGAGACTGCTTATGAGGTGTAGTTCAACCCGTGAAAGAGAATCCGAAATGAACTACGGCTCAGTTCACTGTCAACCGGTGCAAAATGACGACGATAATGACAGACCCATGCGGCTCGTTGCTTTGTTATTTTCAGGTCACGGTGGGTGCGGAACACAACAGGGTTGGGACGTTATCATTTCTACTATCGAGAGTTTTCGGGAAGCAATCATCGAAGTCACACGGGAGCAGTTCGGACTTACTTTGAACGACCTGTGTGGTTCGTGTTCGGCCTGTTCCTTTAACCGATTCCGTATATCCCCAGCTGCGATATAGACGGGAGCTTTTTTCGGTGAACCAGTAATTGTCACATCACTATCAACAGTCGGGTAGACACCATTCCGTTTCGGATCGGTTTTCTCATCCTTGTGAACGGATCGACAGAATGCCTGTTCGGGGGAATAACAGATATCCTCGAGAGAATGTTCCGAGTATCCGGACATGAGGCTGAGGGCGTCAGCGCCTTGCGGCGTAACCTAAAACATGATAGGAGGAAGAAGTTTAGGTAAACAGATGTAAATTACTACGATTTTAGGCACGTACATAACATAAGGGAAGATCACACACTGCTGGTACGTGTTATATTCAGGAAAGTATGAGGTACGAGTAGGGAACTTTATCACCACCGGTCAAGTTGATGATAGACAGCACTCCGTTGTCGCCCGGCTAGCTGGTACGATAGACCTGTTGTGACCTAGAGGGATTCTCCACCCTGCGACTAAAGGCGACGATTACCGGCTACTCTTGGAAATGCAGTAGAAGTTGCATTGCACTCCTACGGAAGAATAAAAAACAGTAGAGAGACTATGGTTTAAAGCTTTACACGTTGCGCTGAGGAACACAGGAGGGGGTGAATATAAATGGAAGTGGCGGGGCATTGAATAAACTACCTCCACAGAAGCTATTTATTCGGCGCAAATTTCTCGAAACTGATGGCAGGTTGGTGACTGTTTTACGACGTTAGGGGAACGGTTTAGACAAGGTAGATATACAAATCTGTGGAGATCAATGAAAAACACGCGGTTCCATCGGTGATATTATTGATAATATTTAGTTATGATGATAGTGATCATTCTTAACACGTTGTGCAAGCACTAACCAGGTTATACGCTCCGTTCGAAAGTCTAATCGACAAGGACTGAATCCGGCACAGTGTTTCAATAGGACTGATAATGAGAGGTTGGATTACATTCAACATTGATTACGGAATTTGAGATCAAGAAGGGTCACAAAACGTGATCCGGAAACCCATACTCAGAGATGTGATTATTAACAACTTTAGGGGTTCCCCTGGTTGAGTAAGAGCGAAAAGAAACGCACGGTTGCAAGAAGACCGGGTTAGGCTGGAAGAGCCCCTTAGTAGACGATTCCTGTGCCTCTTCAATAACGGTTGGATTATGGTAGTATTCAGGAGGAATACTTTTTTACTGTAGAAAATTATCATGGAGCTTGTGCAATGGGAATCAGTGATATCTAGTTTTTTCACTAGCTTATGCTATAATGCCGTGAGATTCACCGGCGTAGCCAATTTGCAATAACCTTCTGCAACATACTAGCTCGGAAGAACTGTCTATCAGCAAAACTCATATAGAAGATAAGTAACCAGGATTTAGAATACAATGGGAGTAAATTGCCAGGGTAAGCGAAAGTATCAGGCACATGAGGAAACTACAGGAATGGGAGAGCGGTATTGGTTGCAAACCAGGTTATGTGCTCTAAGTGTGCAGAACCCCAGAGTAGGTAGACAACCTTACACACCCCGTACAATCAAGCACAATGCTCAGTTTTGCTCTACTTTCCAACCATGTCGAAGAGTAAGATCCTACTATTCTTCCAACCGCTATCCTCTCTATCTGTTATCAGGAACATTGCAAGCTGAGTATATGCATAACACGTGCCCTAAAAAGCGTAGCTCGTTCAGATAAAATATTTGAGTAATTGACTTGCCCTATGCACCTGACTTTAAACGCTCGATATGCCGGAAAATCTAGGTGAGTGCACAGGTGTTTCAAAGACGACACTTGATTTTCAGAGCAACACCCAAGGATAGTCGAACCGCTGTGCGCTCAGTGGAACTCAACTATAGATTCCATACTGAAATTACACTTTAATAAGGCTCCATGATCGGAGCCAGGACTTTCGTAAAAGTTCTTGCGTTTCATTAGCTATGCCGCAATTTTAGTGATCTACAAAGGGTGTGAACCGAATAATGCATCAAATCAAACATGAAATAAGGGGGTAAAAGAGATGGGTTCTATTCAGCTGGAGAAAAGCCGCACGCATCCAACTGCTCACCCTCTTGCTGGCGAACCATTTACCTACATATGGAGGAACTGTCGGCTTCATTTGGTACGATTCATTGAATTAACTCATTTTGTTTGAAAGAACAAATCAAACAGTTCATCTTCCTTCTAATCATCATCGGTAGCTGTATTTCTCACCACTGATATATATACATGAAGGATTTCATTTTTGGGGCTGGAGAGGGTGTGAACTTATGAATGGAGAAGGCACATGAAAGGATCGTCAATCGGCCCCGCAACGCGTAAAACTGTCTGATAGTGCGCGTGCAAACACCAAATACTGTAAACTTCCAGTAAGCGTTCACTAAACCAAATGTAAAAAAGACAAACAAACAGTAAACAGGATAACCAGGGACAGACAGTGAGAGAGAATCCGTGAACTGTTTGCTTAGTGATGTGAAACAGCAGTGCAATTCAGTCTGAGGATGGCCAAGAGGGTAGATGCGTGAAACATACACACAAATGCATCCATGCGTACAAGCAAACAGAGGCAAATATACAAGCTTTCACTGCAAATGTGAGCAAACGTGCACAGTGATTGATCGATCAATCAGTGAATCGATATATTTGTGTTGAATGACTGTTGTACAAAACTACTGCATGTTTGCAGCTCATAAGAAACAGAATAAAGAAAGAAAGGGCACAATTCATAAAACATTTTGATAATGCACGCCTGACCCCTCATTCAGACTGCATCAAATTGTATCAAGATAGACTGAATTGAACTCAGTACGGCATATATTTGAAACAAGAACCGAAAACAACAAGCAGCGTGGTTCTACTGTAGTGTTTGCCTGTCAAAAACACCCCGATTATTATTAAACTTTCGGGATTTAAAAAACAAAACACCCGAAGAGAAAAACGCAGTTTCTAATCCGTGGATCCGGAAACAACTTATTCTCAAGGTAAGAAGAGATTCTTGCCAAAGCAATACCGACAGAACTCCGCTGACAAAGGCACTGTGGTCCCAAACTTGATTTATTCGATCTTAAAATCGGACAGTATGAGGACATACCAGGTGGGAAATGGATGAGTCACGCTTAGCAATGCTAGCATTATTCTTTTGTTGTTGTATGCTTGCGTATGAACCATAACAGCCACGACTGTGCCGTCAAAAGTAGTCAACCACCGTGACCAGAAAATCCTTGGAGTGAATATATATATATATATATATATATATATATATATATATATATATATATATATATATATATATACTATGCCGGCTTGAGAACGAGCATGGTGCCAACGCAACAACAACAGAGAAAAGTTACAAAGTCGAGGAGCGGGGGATTAAGAGTCGGCATAAAGATTACAAGTAAAAGCAAATTTTCTTTAATGTTTTTACCGTACACGTTTTGCACATTTTTTGTGTTTTTCAACTTTTCATAGAGAACGGGAAGTCTACAAACGGGCCACACAGCATTTGCGCTACTGGATTCGGTTCTGAGCTACATCTCTCAACCTCTCTAACCAACGGCAGTCCACGTCTCTTGAGCCTCAACCAGAAAGGCGGGAAGCACCAACCGAAGCCAAAGCCGAAGCTAATTTCTTCATGCGCCTACGCCAAGTCATAACCTGACCGCCATGCCGCTTCTTCCAGCCTTGCCCAGCACGTGCAAAAATAATACGAAAAGGCAAACAATGGGCAGGCATACGCGAAAAGTGTCCGATCCATCGGAGGTGGTGTGGAGCAATTATCTCTGTCAAGGGGTGATTATCAGCACCAAACACACCACGACGAACCTCGCCATTGCTCACCCGATATTCCACCAGACACGAGCAATGCTTTGGAGACACGGGTGGTCGAATACAGAAAGCCGTCGGGCATCCTCAACGAGGAAGGGTTAGGTTTTGCAACCATGACGCAGAAAGATACTTCAACAATAAAACAAATAAATGCAACAGGACTACGGTTTCGAAGATATGCGCGCTTTGCAACCCAACGATTTTGGATTGCCACCGCTGCGGTTGATTCTTTTATAACCGACTTGCGCATGAGTGTCATGGAAGGGGTGGCCCTGGAGGCTCATAGCACTAATGAAGATAACCGGTAACCTCAATCTGAGATTCGGACTGGTGAACGACATTAGGCCCTAATAGGTCAGGCGGAAATAGTGAAAAAGTCAAGGGGAGATAAGGGATTTCTGTGACCATAAACAATATTCGCACGGAATTGCCTCTCAGTTCACGTGATTTATGCTAAGTAAATCCATTGGCCTTGGTTAGGCTCATTACTGGGAACAATGGTCTTCCGTCACAAACTTGGAAAAGAGAAGTCAGAAACATGGGTTTGCACGATGTATCCTGGACCATTTCGCTGCATTTGTACATGTACATTCTGCAGTATACAGCGGTAGAGTACAAGAGCGATAACTAACAGAAAATTCCGACACTGACGGATACACAGTGAGACGTTCGTTAAATCCGCTGGAAAGGAGTGACTGAAAATTGTCTTACAATTTCGCTAGGTGACACAGGTACCAAAATTGGCGGATCAGGTTAATGAGGAAACAAATGAAGACGGCTTACCATAAGCGAGGGTGAAAGACGCGGGAAATTTGACAGAGAGTTCGGGGATGTGCGATTTATGCTATCCACAGATCGTCGTATTTGGGATCGAGTTCCTGCACTTGTTGGTCTTGTAGGTAGAGGTACTGACCACGGATCGTCACATGTGAGTACTTCCAGATAGATCAAATACGGAGCCTAGAAAACGATAAGAAATGAAAATAAAAGAGGAATATTAGTAAAACGGGAGTGACAACACATTGTTTTGTTCAAATTTTCAATCATTTTACTGGGATTTCTGACAATTGGAACTAAGCCGCAAACAATGTCATTTGCTTGCAGTGATGAGGTCAGTTCTCTCGGCGGAACATTTTCGGTGAAACAAAACTATGAAATAGGACCATTTTTCGAAGCTGGTCGGTTTTTTGAGTAGCAGATTTGTGAGGATTCAGCCTGCAGTATAAACGCTTAACTCACTGCTGAAAACGATAGAAGCACTGTGTGATTACTTTATTAGGCTTATTAGGAATCATCAGATGTGGTGCATATCACTCGAGTACGGACGGGGTGTATGACTTTGAGTCACATACACACATAGTGATCGTTTCCGACGATGGAGGTCTTCTTGGTAGGAGCCCAGGTAAAATGAAGGCAATTTAAACAAATTACAGAAGAGATGTGCTACTCGACCCGTTCGATTGTCAGTGCATATATACTGGGCATTTCCTCGCTGATATGTAAGAGGTGACCTTGTACCGTGGCTGTGGATGCAATCGGCTTCGGGTACGTGTATGGAATACGTGTATCGCTGTCGATGAAAGTACGATAAGGAATTTACGCACACCGAAGTCCTGAACAGGGCAGAACAGGATTGAGGATTTTCAGAAATATGTCATTCTGTTTAATCATCATTCGTGACACAGGCTGTTGCCGCGGTCTGAGACAACTCCTACGACCTCCACCAGGAGGGTCACGATAATCGATTCCAGTTTAAAATCACGCGCACACGTGGGACAAAAGATGGTACAAATTTCAATAAAAACCGAGAATAAAAACTGAAAATAAGACGAAATCCTAAGGAACATTATTATTCGTGATGAACGCGAATGGGGGACGACCCTAAACACGATATAAAGCATGACTGCGGATATACCGGTTCAATGAAAGTCAGCGTCTAAGAACTATGCGGTTAACTGAATCAAAAGCAAATTTAAGATTGAGACAATCATAGGGGGCGCACCAAAGCCAATATGTGACTTCGACAGCTGACCGTAGGATAAACTAGAATCCGGAATGTGAGCATTACACTCAAATGGCTGATACGCAAACGGTGCCCGGATGCATCGGCAGTTGGCACGGATGAACGCGAAAAACAAAACAAAGAAAAAATGCATTCGTCCGTGTGTGATGAAAGGTAGCATCACCATCGTTTGAGAACTGGACTCAAAGGACCCACTCATGCACGCTGATGCACAATTTAATTAGATATATTTTGTCCTGATGGTATACAGCGTTTCGGAGATTCAAAGTCTCGGAAACCGAAAAGTGCTGCTTGCCGTGTGTAAAGGGCAAAAGTGAGTAACCTAACATTTGATTAGCAATTCACAATCAGGCTAGTAGCACTACACCCTGTAAATCTTGAAAACCGTAATCAGGATTAAGTGATTTCCCCGGCGCGCATATGATGAGGATAAACGACACTCAGAAAACGCACGCAGTTTTGTTACGTTACTGCCAGAGCGTCGGTTGCAAAATGTCGGCATTGTGGATCGTAATCACTGGATACGATCAGTAGGAAAATAAAATTGTGCAATCTGAAAGACATGAAATGCATGTATGACTTTTCGTCATTTGTCCCATGTGATCACTCCCGAGCAGTATTGCAATTGTTCCAAGTTGTATATGCTTAATTTCATCGTTCCATCACGTGCTAATCAGAGCTAAAAAAGCCCAATCGGAATCTGTGCAGCAAGCTCATATTTCTCCGTTTTTCCGGAAAATCGACCAGATGCGCGTGTAACCCAATTAATAAACGGAGACTGAAGACCAGAACAGCCACGTTGTACCGCGATTAATCAATCTCATGTGTAAGAACGGTAAGTGACAAAACGTGAGAGCACCAGATCGGATGCAAAATCCGGACAGATGTTAGCGAAAAAGAAGATAAATGTGGATAGCAACTGTCTTACACTTGGCAACCCAAATACAGCCGATATACAGCGGATCAAGTTAAATGAAGAATCCAAAAGTTTAGGAAACAAAACGCATCAAGTTCTTAGCTGAACAGTCCCATGAGCTCATTTAATCCACGAAACAACTGTTACGTCCCAAAATGGTGTACACATTGATCCGTAACACCATCAAAATATGTCTGAAAGCGAGCACGGTATTGTTGAACGATCACCGAGAAACCTGAGCAATGGACCGGCGAAAAGTGGTCAATCTGAAGTCAACTGAATGAAAATAAGTTGTGGACTGTGCAGCACAATCTACTGTGGCACTCTTATGCACTACTGCGTTTCAATGAACTCAATACTGAGCCAACAACATCCCGATATGCCATGATCAACCGAAATTGGAGAAGCTACTTTGGACGTTTCAGCTAATGACTGCTGAACGATTCCGCTGTGTAACTTCAAAAACTGCTAGTCGGAGCTTTGAGCCTGGCGTGATCGTATGGGATCGAATCGACGGAATAACACTCAGCGCAGACCCATTAAGTCAATCAAACACGAGTAACCAAACTTGAATTCAGCATGTCTTGGCGCCATTGTCACCTTCGAACCTGGTCTCACTGAACTACTCACTCATCTCTCCCCTTCCTTTTGGTCGACGAAATGATAAATCAGTGGATGAATGAAGCACACCAAACAACAATGGACCATGACAGGTCATTACAGCGTTGTACGTTGATCAGTCATTCGCTGGCTTAAAAGGGTATCGGGTCCAGTAACTCTTATAAGATTATCGAACATAAAAAGACGAAACACTTTACAGACATTATCATCATCCCTCTGAAGTACCGCACAAGTTATATGAAGAGGGTTTGAATTTATAAATGGAGAAAGTACATCTGAAAAAATCCGATCTGGCCACCACACATATTACATCGTGGCCACGAGTGAACACCTAAAATCCGAAACACTTTGATTTGATGCAAAGTGGAATAAAACTGCCACTGTTCACCGTCTTTTGTCATGTCTTTCCGAGTTTTAAACCTAGTTATGATCTAACCTTCCGGACTCAAATTCGGCACCTACTTTCCACAAAGTCTTCGTTCAATTTTGCATGACAATTCCCCAAGTTACGGTTCACTTACACGCAATGTTTCAATCTCCGGGTAGGAACCATGAACTAAGCGTGATGCGGTAAACGATTTTCCATCAATCTAATCCATCCAACGCACTAGAGTGTTCACTTTCGTCCACGGAAATGACGGAGACTATTCTGTCTGATCTACGATACGCGAATAGAGTACCGCTTAACAGTGAGGGAACAAATGAACTTGAAAGATAAAGGAAACATGTACTGCAAGGGACATTGCCAGTAAACACAAAGGTGTGCCGCCCTAGCAGGGAGAACCGGGAATCACGAGACTATAAGTTAAGAACCATTGAAGGCCTACATAGATCAGGCGGGGTAAGGAACCGGAAGAGACTGGACAGCCTATCAACAAAGCTGACCGGCGGTGGAGGCTCGAAGCTCTTATCGCACACTCGACAGCCGCAAGATCATATTGGTCAACCCATACCGGCTCTTCGTGCTACGTTGTCATGGTTGGTCTACCTTGTGCAAATGCAGGACCTGGCCCAAGATAACATTTATTCTGGTCAGTCCCTGCATTGAATCAATTCGAAAAGCGACCTGTCGAAGGACTGAGGATTCCACTCTTTGCACTACGTAAACGATTTATTGGTATCGTACTACTACCAAGAGCACGGCTGGTAACGTATTCTTGCAACTGAATATGAATATTCGTAAATTCCCTTTATTACAACATAGGTATGCTTTAAGAGAGGAAAAGAGTTGACAAGCAACACGAAAGTACACAGAGAATACTGGTGACAAGAAAAATAAACGAGTATCATACTAAACCCAGTGTGCAAGAGCTACTTTCGCTTTGAACCGCTAAAGCACTGAGACCAAGGGTGTCACACAAGGGCAAGAACCGATTACACAAGTTGATGGAATGAATGGATCGATGCCGGTTCTACGATGCGCAGTGAATTATTCACATACAAACACACAAACACACAGAAAAAAGGAAAATAACCAGTAGCCGACGGATCAAAGGAGACAAACGTGCAATTTTTCTACTACTAATTTTAACAATTAAAAACAAACAAAAAGCAAACGTCAACCAGGCATCTGACACGATGACATTGTCTATAAAAAGCAAGAACGATTGCATTTACGTCACTATCAAGTGAGCTACGCAAAACACGCGTGTTTGGTCTATCAACCACGTCAAGTCAAGGTCCGAAAACGGTAATACGAAGTTAAAAATATGAATATATGAACTACCGAGAGTATCTCGCCAACAACTGACACAAATTAATAGCAGAAAACCATTTATGGAAAGTTTTATAATAAGTAGTAAGTCACACCCAATTTATGCATTGCGCAAATGGTGCGTTGTTACTCCTCAGCGATTGAAATACCTGAAAAAGATCCATAACTACCAGGGATAATAAGAATTGTCAAATCAACGGGAAGAACACAGTCGTTCGGTAGTGTAACGCATACGAACGGCGAAGCGCCAGTGTGGAACTTGTTTTAAGGGGAAGAAGAAACTGGGGAAAATTAGGTGGACAGAATATGAGATCCCATCTAGACAAACCAGTCTTTGTCGACTTACGTGGCGCAAGTATATCTTTCATATTACCATATTTGGATAATGTATCATTACCAAAACGATAATTGATCTGTTTTTACTTATTTTTAAATACGAAGACAGAGACTTAACTGATTTTCACCTGTTCAACCGTAAGCATCAAGTAGGACGAATCATTCGACCTAAAAAAGGTCAGTGCTGAGTGAAGATAAACGTAGATAACGTGCCACGGTAACGGATCAATCCGGTCCGCTCCAATGAGAGAGATCAAATCCAAGGCGGCACGGGGTAGTTCAGTGACATGCAGCTATCCTCCAAACGCTTTGCTATGGTCGTGAATAGGTGTCTCGGGTTCCGAGATGGCTACTCATCCTGAACGCTTCTCGAAATTCTCCCAAGTGAACGTGCGTCTAACACAGCCTCTGCTGGGGAAGTCCTACTCACTACCCTTTCGTGGCGGTGTTCCCAATAAAGTGAGAACAAAAATGAATGTCCGGCGCTTTCTACCGAATTGGCTGATTAATAGTTAATCTAGGGGAGGTGGCTAAATCCTGATTCCAAACCAACCATGAATGGTGTATGAGGCGAACAACGGCATGCTTACCGGCATCTGTGGCGCACAGGTGCACTGGGAACCCATGATGTTTGGCACCATCCGAAGGGTGTATGAACTGAGAAGTCAGTTACTGGCTCCCAGTGGGTTACGGACCCGACGTTTCGTCCCACTGCCTTGCCTTGAATAGCTAAAGGTTCCGGTTGAGCAGCGCTAAGAAAACCACCTGCTTTGGTTTGGGCAACATGGCAGTATCGTGCACACAAACAAGTCATGGACTCAGACTATTCACCTTCTCCTCTCTGATTGTACCATGTTCTGTTTGGCACACTGTCTGGAACCAGACAGGTGTGAAATATATGTATACAGCTATCCTGTGAAAAAACCTCTGCAATTTCAAACGCATCTGAACCAAATGTATTCTACTTAGGACACGAACCGTCGGTATCCTAAAGCTATCAGTTATAGACTCGTTTGGTTAATTGATTTAAAGGAACGATATCCTGACCAAAAGAGATCAATGTGGTGGGAATCAAATAGTTGTCCGTACCTCCAGTTAGGGATACAAAAGGACTTCCTTTGACGTCTACAAATATCAGCCGCCTGGAGCGTCAAAGCGACACCGTTTCTACATAAATTGTTAAGTGTAGTTCGAAACGGTTCATATATATATATATATATATATATATATATATATATATATATATATATATATATATATATATATATATATATATATATATATATATATATATATATATATATATATATAATGCTTGCGCATGAGCGCAGTGGAAGGGGCATATGCCCCATAGCCACGAGGACCCGCTGCACCATTGGGGATAACCGGTAACCGAACCCCGAGACTTGAAGTGGCGAAGGACCACATAAGGTCCCAACAGGTCAGGTGTGGTAACGATCCGGACGACAGTGGATTACTGTCTACCACCAAAGTAACCGGTGGTAGCGGGGATTTGAACTTCGGACCTCCGAGGTGGTAAGCAAACGCTCTGAACCACCCGACCACCACTGGTCATTAAAGACCGAAAATACAATTAAGCTACTGTCACTTGAGCATTGATAACTTCGCAGCATTTCTAGATCCTCGTGGGAAACACCGCACCGGCAATTCTGAGAGTATACGCAACGAAGTAAATCCACAAAATAAATCATTAGTTAAATCACCAAAGCCCGCCGCGATAGTTAGGGACTGTGTTGTGCATTCCATGGGATGGATTATTTGGGTAGGTTATGTTCACCGAGCACGATGAATAAATGAGTAAGAATGACCTATCCATAACATGGAAGACAGATATACAAATCTTAGGCAATGGATTTTGCCTCAGTCGATGTACTAAGATTCTTGGATGCTATCAATTAGAGCCATCTACTACTCAGCGGTTGAAGACATTAAGGAATTTGGTCAATCGCAATACTGGTTCCCGATCTGCGTTTTGTTGAGAGCTAGCAATCAGTGCACCATTGAGAGTAAGTCAACCCGATCTGAACATACCATTGCACTGCCTCAAGTGTATTATTTCTATTCAGCCCGACAGCACTGATAATTAGACTGTTATCGATCTACCTGGAGGCACGACACATCCACATCGGATCATTTAAGCCCACATCATACAGTAGGTTTGTTGTCCGCAAAGCAAATCAGCATGCGTAGAAGTTCAATTCGGAGTCACGTGATACCGCAATAGCAGATGGTGCCTTAAACTTAGTGCTTTTTAAGCTGGTACTGAAATCAATTTAGCATTTCTGTAGGCACTCATCATCCTCAGTTAATTACCGGGAGGACTAGATGAATGCACCGAATTATCTACCCTAAGCGGTAGACATGTGCACAAGATTAATTCTAAACTGTCGTATTTTGAAATCGGTGAAATTTTCGGTCGGGTTATGAATTCCTAAGGAAGGTGTTTTGGTTCTGTTGCATATTCGGGCTCAGGTTGATGAACAAAAATAAGTAATACTGGGCGATAGCAAAGGACAAGTCAAAAACGCATCCCTAGAATCTAACTTTTACCGGGGAAGGAAGTAAATCGTCCTACTAGCACAACGATCCAGTCATTTGGACACGATGGTGCGACTACGGGGACCATAATTACCGTATGAACGTCGCAGACCAGGAAATGGTCACAGTTGAACTTAAACATGGTCACTGCTCTTGACTTCAGTCACAAATTTGGTGCAGAAATGGAAATTAGGCTACTTAAAAAATTGGGACAAACAAAACGGGAAAACTACGTCCATCGCACAAAAATTGATAAATGTACGGGTGGCATGGTGAGTTCGAAAATCGCATAGGCGACGAAAGCGGATCAGCTACGTCAAGAGCAGGTTAGAACCTGTCGAATTTGGCCTAGACTCTCACAACAGAGTGATGAAAGGGCTTCAGGTCACAATTTCTGAATCACTTCTAATTAATATCACATTCAGTTAGTCGTGCGCGAAATGCCATCGCGTACTGTCAGTTGCACGCACGCGCACGCGCACGCGCACGTACCACCAGTCGGACTTCAGTGGAACTATTTGGAACCGCACAGTGCAGTGCCGCATACGATAAAATCTTTGGTCCCTGAAAACTGGGTGAAAGTCAGTAGTATGTACGAGATTCCGTCCTCAAAAACAACTACCACACCAACCGCAAGAGCTCAGTGGCGAAGGAAAGGGTTCTGTCCACGGAACGACGGGATCGATGTTAACCTGATCAACAGAATAGCTATGATGCGGAAATCATGAGTAACTATAACGCAATCGTATCTGCACAACAATGAAGGCAGATACCTGATGCCCGACAAGAATTCCTATAATCATCAGTATGCTATTTATCAGGAAAATATCACGTAAACGCCAGCAGACTGCTTCATTTAACCTCTCGATACGCTGCTTGTAGTCATTGATTGCGTTTATTCACATATTATCCCGGCACTTCAGTGCTCTGATTTTGGTTGGTCGGAAGGAATGAAGAAGTTGAGATCATACATCCAAAAAATAGTGTGAGTGAAGCTACGCTACTCATCGCAACAGTTTTCTGTCAACCAGTGCCCCAAACCATCCAACAGGTGGATCTCTTACACCTCAGCCGGTGTCCTAACACGGTCTACGCGGCCCGGCTCATAGGTGAGAATTTCAGAATTTTCCGCCACACCATGGGCTGACAATCCCAATCTTTCATTCAACCGCTACATGCTTCCTAGAAAAACATATTGAAAGGGGTAAACCTGTGAATCTGCATAACACATGCTCCAAAATATGGTCTACACCATAGAGACAGACCTCTGATACGTCACATCCTACGCCCAACCTCAGAATTGTCGATCTTTATATTCAAGTGATGCAGTAAAGGCATCAATGCTGAAATACCAGTAGTCTGCGCGTGTTTTATGATCGTGACCGCTGAGTAGCTGAGAGGTAATGTAAGTGATTTGACTGTTGTAGCGCACATTTGATCTTAGTGACGGATAAGTGGATTTCACTTTGATGCCAAGCGCGGCTGATGGTTGCCGAACCCATACGGGTCATTTGGTAGTGAAGACTGCTGTGGCAAAGTAAAGAGATGGCTATCAAGTGGATCGCGCTAACTAATTAAGAACCAGAGGTAAAAGAAAGCAGCCTGCGACAAACAAAATGGATCCGACTGCAAAACAGGCGGACTGCAGCTGAAAGCCAGTAAGTAAGTGAGAGACAGAAAAAACCAGCCCAGAATGAGAACTTTAGATGAAGAAGTCGACTAGAACATCACACCAAGATTAGTGTGCAGAAGAGCAAGCTGAACGTCCATCAACATATGACCAGAGAGGAACGAAAATGCGCACGTAGCGTGCTGATCGATTGTGGAAGAGAGCGGGAGTGAGAATGGACTAATTGAACGATCGTATGCGCCTTGCCACTCTAACTTTTCGGTCTGATCGACACAGCTGTCGCACCCCGAGCGTTGCCATCTCGCTACATTAGGCAATACGTCATACAACTGTTCGACATCTTCGGATGAGATGCAACTGCCGAGGCCATAAAACTTATCCTAACACTGTTTAGAATCTACCGTTTAGTTTCCGATTTTCTTAATTAACAACTTCAGATCGAGGTGTTGTTTTCCCCGTTCGACATAATTTATTAAAAAATTAAGTCAAACTGAGACTCACAGTGAGGAAACGGAGTAAAATTAGGTCGACGAAGGGAAGATTTCGACTGCGAATATCCGAAAACCCTGATCACGTCAGTGTCACCAATTAACAGGTTTATGGATTCAGTGAATCCTTATTAGGGACATTAAACAAGTCAAGTACTGAGAGGTCTACTTAATGTAATTATTATTACCATACCATAGACTGGCAAATGACTGATTCAGAGAACAATGAAGACAGAGATTGTATATCAGAGAGTAGCTCACCTCACGTTCTAGTTAACTTAACCTGTTACGATTGAATGCTCAATGATGGGACGAAATTCGGGCACTGTTAACCTAGCCTTCTCAATCACGCCATGATTTGAAACTCAGTGGCAGACCCTACACCAAAGTGAGTTCTGTTTTTTAGCTCATTGGACTTGAACTGTAGTGATCCAATTAAGGTCAACAATATGGCACTAATGTCCGGAAAGCTCACGGAATTACCGTATCTTCAGTGCTTTCCGAATCGAGAACAGTGCGTCCAACCGGTAGGATAGAAGCCGTCTAAAAGCTGATGGAGTCAGACCGCAGCCAGCTGACCAGTTAAAACAACAAATCTCTCGATATTGGGGATATTGAGAGTCCGTAGTGTACGATCAGACAATCAAACTGGATAAAACAAAACGCTAAATTGAATTGTTCACATTCCCGATCAGCTTTCTGTGTTCAACTTCGTAGTTATACTACGTCCCTACCATGGTGCTGATCTGTTCCAAGTGAACTAAGCCTATAGACATGGTTTGAGAAATGGGTTAATTTAAGTGAGTTCTGTTTTTTAGCTCATTGGACTTGAACTGTAGTGATCCAATTAAGGTCAACAATATGGCACTAATGTCCGGAAAGCTCACGGAATTACCGTATCTTCAGTGCTTTCCGAATCGAGAACAGTGCGTCCAACCGGTAGGATAGAAGCCGTCTAAAAGCTGATGGAGTCAGACCGCAGCCAGCTGACCAGTTAAAACAACAAATCTCTCGATATTGGGGATATTGAGAGTCCGTAGTGTACGATCAGACAATCAAACTGGATAAAACAAAACGCTAAATTGAATTGTTCACATTCCCGATCAGCTTTCTGTGTTCAACTTCGTAGTTATACTACGTCCCTACCATGGTGCTGATCTGTTCCAAGTGAACTAAGCCTATAGACATGGTTTGAGAAATGGGTTAATTTAATTGTAAAACGATTAAACAGCGACTTGTGCACACAGAAATGCAAGTAAACTTTTGCGACTGGACGTTGTCTTTTTAGAAATCAATACTTTCCGTTCCTGTCAAACAAGTACTCTTATTCATTTACTATGCAGTGGTGAAAGTTATTTTTCTATCGCTGAAATTGACCAATGATTGGGAGAAAGCATAATCAATTATGACCAAAATTGATACAAATTACAGGACTCAATGAAGAGTCTACAATTAATAAAGACTAGAATGGAGGTAACTGTGCGGTTTGTGCAACCTCCCCTCCCGTCGTCATATACACACACTTAGTTAAATCTAGTGGTCCGAACACGACATGGTCACGACGCGACAGTGCGTCTGTCCGCGCAGTCGGATTCCTCGTTACTTGCAGTCATACATCCACAAATAATGTAAGACCAATAAAGTAGCCCAAGTATAGACAGAGCGAATAGATATGAGCATAGAAACCCAGACACACAAAACATTATTTTGGACCGTAGGATCGCGACTCAACAAAATACGAGTCAGACAGCATGTGTGCAAACGGGGTGCTTATGCCTGAGAGTTGAATGCCAAGGTCGTCTGCAAACGGTAGGCATGCACAATGCAAAGTGGGCAGGCGGACAGTGTTGTGCTGCAGCCAAAATCGAACCGAACTGAACAGTTGTATCGGGTCAGTTTTATGAGCCTATTTCATTTCAGCTTCGAAAATTGCGAGTTTCGCTATAAACTGCTTTCCTTTAACATCTGGATATATTCTCCAGTAAGCTTCTTACACTGACCGATGAAAAACTGCAAGATGCCCAGTAGGAAGTTCAGGGACCAATCAGATACGCATTATCCAGCCTGATTCGTCAAATGGGATGGGTGTGGTCGGATAAAAAGTTACGGTATCCGAACTGTGAAAGTAATCTGTCTGGTCGAGAGCATTAGTACCGCAGACACTTTGTTGGTTTGACTTGTACTAACGGATGCGACAGAGTGAGCAAGAGTTAAAAACGAAGGACAGAGCAGTGCCAAGCAAGCTTCACCCTCAACCGTAGGATGGTGAAGCACATTGAATCCCGAACATATCACAGACGGTAGTGAACCCGACGGCGGTACGGTATAGGCCTTCCGTGAAGAAAAGATGCGATTGCACCAGACTGTATAAGGATCAAACGGGATAAACTGTTTTTTAGATCAGGAATCCCCAGATTCATCATCAAGCAGAATAGCCTCGTGAAACGGTTCCATCGACTCATTATGACGATACACGATTATCTATCAGTATCATTCTGACTATCATGGTTCTTCCATAAATCTTCTGGATTTTTAACCTTAAAGCGACTTTATTGTCAGCAAGTTGTAATACATGGCCTCTAGTTTGTCACTATCTCCCCAGTTTTTCCCATAAAGTTCTAAAAAGAAACTTCCAACTCAATTTCACTTGCCTTTTGAGCAGTAAAGTCTCGACCCGTGAGTGATTAGGCTTCAGTCAAAGTACGAGTGAAGTTTGCATAGGAAGGGTTGTGGACATACAGCACAGATGCTTTATCTGTCATGGTCACCGAGACGATGGATATTCCAGTTTTTCCACTACCCACTTATGCATGGGCGCAACGAAAAGGATACCTCATAGTTACGAGGGCTCATTGCAATCAGAGAACTGCCCGTAGTTCAAAAACAGCTCCTGATTATCGTTACACAAGGATTAGACTGCAGCCTGATGCTAAGTAACATTACGTTCCTGGATAGCAATTCCAGATTTTGCACAGGCAATCCGATTCAGTGCACATCGTTTCGAGAACTTACCACTGAGATGAATCCGATCGCGGTGAGCTATCCATGGAATGTAGGATACACATATGGTGTCATACAATTCATGGAAATCCCACAAAAGTGCTGGCCTGGAACAGCCTGGTGGAAAACTTGAGGAAATAATTCAAAATCCTCAATTTCGTTGGTGAATAGCGGCGATTTCTCAGAGTATGAAACAGAAGCATGCGAGTCCTATCAAGGCACGTAGTACAGGTAAACGGATGTACGTTCCGGTGGGAGCATCATAATTACCTGTATATGTGCTGTGTTCATCGGACTCATTAGCCGCGGTAAGCGTATTCATCAAGTCTCACTCATATGGGCCACGCACGCACGCACACATACAAACATGCATTCATACACACATTACGCATTAGGCTATCCGGACGGGCCGGCCGAGCTGGCAAGCTCTCAACGGCGGCCCGCTTCACGTTAGCATGCGAACTGACAAATCTGCAGTCACAATCCAATTGATTGAGGTCATAATTGATATTGATATAGGATTGAACCGGTTAGCTTTGTTCTGTATTCAAAGATCAATTAGGGTGATATTTCACTCATACCGGAAAACGGCACAATTGGATGACAATGGTAGAAACAAGTTAACTAGCTGTCATTTCCACAAGGCGCAGCAGCAGTTTCCAAGTGTAAGACAAACCAGGCTAAGGCTGAGGTGAATACCGTGCCGATGACCTAGTTACGCGAAAAACGATGCTATAAAAGTCAAAAAAAAAAACAAGATCCGGGTCGAATTGCAATATTTAATATTAACCAGGTTATTGTTTTGAAGATATCGAGGAATTGTTTTCGAGAGAAACAGCACATGCATTGATATTGATCTGTTTAAAATTGGAGAAAAAGTGTGAGACTTATTTTGTATAACAAATATCGCAAATGAATAAAAAAGATAGGATTTTGTTCACAGCAATGCCAGAAATTTGTGGGTAAATAAACCACAATGAACAGTCCCATTCTTAATAAATAACCGGAACTTTCTTTGATAAAACTATAGATATTCACAGAGCATCAAAAAAAAAACTAAGCTCTGCAAAGCGTTATATGAAATTCACATTTAAGCTCCACACACAAGTTTTCACGCGTTGGGTGCGGCGGTTCTGATTGAGCGCATATAAAAGGCGCGACTGACTTTTGTCAATCTCAGCCATCCGTGAGGTCGGTAGGACATCCGACTGTCTGTTAGGAGTCGAATGTACACTGCGGTAGTCAGATCGGTTATATACAGCTCAAAATACATGGCCGTTAAGGGTAGAAGACAGGCAAAGAGTGACGGTGTTTCAGCACCGATGTCTCCGTAGCATTGCTCGAATATGATTGGAACATGGTATCAGCATTGTATCGGCGTAAGATGTTGGGAACCAGTGGTCAGTAACTAGAACAAGTGGTGAATCTAAACAGGTTAAGGTGGGTAGGTCATGTGTTACGCTTAACCACCGATAAACGTCCACGGCGTATGCTGTTCTCTGAGGCAGGTAGTGGTTAGAAGGCAGCTTGAGGTGGTCAGTCTATAATGTGGAAGAAAGGTATGAAAACCTTGGCCAGTGGAGATGGCTACTTAGGACGTGTTAGACTTCCGGATTGGGGTTTACGCGACCCGCCTACCAGATGGCTGAAGACATTAAGTGATATGACCAGGTGTCACGGCCAGTGTCGCATTTGCATTCTTGTCTCTTTCTCTATCTTCGTGATTTCAGCTTCGTACCTTCCATTCGGCTCTATTTCACTTCATTCTTCTATTTTTGCCCTTGACTCGATGATGCTAAGCGGTTGCAACCAAAACCAGGGCGCAGAAGTGAGAGTTTAATGGTTGAATGAACTGAATAGATAGCTATCCCATGCATGATTCGAAACAATCAAGAGCATGGAAAAGAAAGAGAATAAGAGCAATAAAAATAATATACAGTAGGTTCTTCCGTTTACTTCCTTTTTGTTGTATGACAATAGTATAATATTTCAGGAAAGGGGTCATGGCCAACTTGACTGCCAATTGAAGAAAATGATCGGCAGCGTCGGCACGAGGATTTGAACCCCCGGGACAGAAGGTTCTAGGGTTCATGGTGTTGACCGCTTGATCACCGCCGGTGTGTGAACATAAGAGTAGCACTAACCGCAACACACAGCTATCACAAACCGTAATTCCAGGGAAACAACCAGCTGTGGCTTCTTAGATAAATTGAAAATTGAATGAAAAAGAGCAGATACAGACGATATATTTTTCAAGGAAAGCCGCTGGTTTATGGATGGATGATACTTCGTGGCTGCCTGAGCCACACGTTTAGTTTGAACAATTATGCAATCGTGCACCGAGTGTGACCCTTCTGCTGTGTGTATGTTTCAATGAAAGGCTGACCGAGGGAGACGAAAATAATATTTAATGATAGAGGATAATGCAATTGGTAGCGACACCCCACCATTCTACTCAATGCCCATAACCAACAAGTGGATATAGAGCATCGCACTTAGGAATCTTACAACGCCAAACGAAGCCCAATTCAACGGCAAGGGTTTTCATGCCTGTCATCTATTTTACGAACAGGCCACCTTTCGTCATCTTTCAACTGTCATCCTTGGCAAACACTGCACACCAATGAAATTTACCTAAGGATATTCGCAACACATGTTCAAACCACCTTAGCTTGATGTCCTTTGGCATTTGATCCAATGATTCCCAATTCAATGAGTTCACTCTCAGCGTTAGTCATTCGGTGTTTCCATCGAATTTGAGTAAAGTTTTAAAAATGTCGGGATTTAGATAACAAAAATCTTCCTGTCTCATATTCGCAGTTGCCATCGATCTGAAGTGAAAGTGACACAATTGCTGTGGCCTTAGCTCAGGAATTCTCCCGACTCAGGGTTGAAAGATGAGGTACTTATCTGGCAGGTTGCTTCTCTGTAATTTGATAGATCTGCACTTCTATCTTTCAATCCTCTTTCTTTCCCCGGACCATCAAGTTAGGGAACACTCTTTCTCTTTCTATCTTCCCATCCACTTACAGCCTTTCCCTCTTTAAAAGCAGGATCAACAAACTGGTTCTAACGTGAATGTTTCCCCTCAGCCCACTTTTACAGTACATGTACTGATTATGGGGTTTACCCCTTATATTGTAACTCACTTTATGTGTACTAGGAAAAAAAATTATCGGACGTTCGAGAGGAGGGTCGTCAGTGACGGAGAATTTTTTACATGCGAAGTGCAAAAACCAATTGTCAGTTGACACCCGACATTACCGCGGAAAAATCTCTCACTTCCATCGAAGAATTCAAGATATTTCAGCCCACATCAGGGAACTGGATTGTTCAAATATGGTGCAATTTTCGAGGAAAGTGGAATTCCTGTTAGTCTTCCCGATGATGCCTTCGGCTCTGAAAACACCATTCGAGTTAGCATCCGACATATCACAAAACTATCAGCTGACTAGAATGCAGAATACTAACAAAAGTAGGGTTTACTTTCCATCGGAAGTCAAATAGAAATACACAAGTTCACACAGAAACAACAGCCGGAAATGAAGGAGCAGATAATCGGATTGACACAGCACATCATCGATTACGATCAGTTGTTCTCTCACTGCAAAGATCACGAACTGACGCATGCATGCACACACACACACACACACACACACACACACACACACACACACACACAATTTGCGACCCGGGTACCACGCACGATTGATGAGAATTTTGATCAACATTCCAAATTCCGTACCTAACCGCGATTGGCGTTGCGAACAATGTAAAATAAACTATTATTGGTAATGAGCAAAAACTCATCACAATTTTATGGTACTGGCTCTATGTAATAGAATAATCCGACCAAAAAGTACACAAAGTCCACCGTAACAGAGGTCACGAACAATTTTGTAAAATCAATCATACTAGCAATGTTCATCACCCATAACTGTGGTGCCAGATCTGCTTACTTATGATCGTGAATCAAATGTATCTGGGTCGAACCACTTCGTCTACTGAAAATGGAACGTACTACTTGAAAACTAGACATTTCTATGTGCAGAGATAAGAAAGAGCCTTTAACTTCGTCGATAAGACTACATTGTGGAACTACTTTCTGACAATGGCAGTCCCCGAGAAGCGTTTTTGTTCTCAAAGAGCTATATCGTCATGCCTCGAGTCAGGGAATAGTGAATCAACAACTTCCACTACCGTTTATAATCTGCACCGCAGCAAGGTAACATCGCCTTACGTCTCTACTTTTCTTTAGCTCTGCCACAGAATGTTGACCAGTAAGAACCAGTTGATAGTTTTGAGCACTTCAGGAGTTGGTAGAAATGCCCGAAGGATAGAACACAATTAAAATCAGGAACCACAGCAGCTTTTATTAAACTACGACACTAGTCACACCGCCACAGCATATAAATCTCTTCGAAAGGACAGGTATGCAGTGCCACCGCCGCAAAACCTAGTCGCAGCACGTTGATGACGCTTGGCGGCTTTTCGTATTTTACAATTGATGTCTCCGAAACATTTCAGGCGTTTGGTGACGGCATCGTGCGACCAACAATAAGGTCGGTCCTCTTGCGCTAGGTGCATATAGAAGCACTCCAGGATAATCAAATAGTACAGCCTCCGCGGGGCTGGGGTTTCACGTATGCTTCTCCATCGTCTATTGAAGTTCACTATTTGCGCATTACGTTCATTGCTGGAAGATGTGCTCCAGCGTTCAGGCAAGCTACGACTTTGCACCGATGTATGAAAAAGCAAGAGTAGGAACTGGCCTCAGTTGAGGGTTTCCCATTTCCCAATTAGAGGCCAAGAAATAAAGATTATCACTGGTTAGATACATTGAGAGATATAGTTTAGGATCATAGCCCTTAGCGAATGCAGTACAGAGTGCTAAGTATACGATGAGAACACGCGATGACAAACAAGAGAAAAGCTTATGCACTAGTAACTGAACCCCGTGAGTCCCGCACATTCTCAATCAGTAGATTTAATACATCAAAGTTCAGTTCAGTTCTTTCCATCATTAAGCTAGTACTTCTGTGTTCTCGTTTCGGATGTTGCCAGGCAGTATCGCCGAAAAGCATGAAAAATAAATCTAACTTAAAGATCAAAAAAATTAAAAAAAAGTTAGAAAATGAAAAACAACTGCGTTATCAAGCCATGGCGCCTCATATCTCCAGCCATCTCTGGTAGGTGGGTTTTTCGAAACTGAATGCAAGGCCCAGACCACCTGATGAGGTTTTCACATTTAGTTAATCACCGTGCTAACAACTGATCACCGTTATGCTTCTCGGTGAACAATACACACCGAGGAAGTCCACTTGTGGGCATGAGCAACCTACGACTCGACCACAGCAGGAAGTTTAGAATAATCCCACATCGATGCACATCAATTCACAAATCAGCTTACAAATTCAAGGACCCAAAATCTGGAAAGCTATCATATCGACCACTGCACGTGATGCGCACAGAGTATAATTTTTAAGGGTTACACGCAGCACAAGCGCTATCAGCTCTGAGGAACCGATGAAATACCATCAATTCTGGAGGCAGATTTCATGCTATGACCCAGTTCGTTGGGAAAAAACGTCTGATTGCTTGGGCAAATCAGATGTTATGATCCTCGATTCCAGGTTCAAATCGCAATCAGTCGGCGAGTAGGCTATATGTAAAAATGACAAGTAAAAACGTATAACTCACACCACATGTCGTTAACGGTTGTCGCATGTGAGTTGGAAGAACTTATTGCCAAGAATCAAAGAAAGGTCCAGTCACGGTTTGGTTTTTTCACAGAATGTTTGAGCGAGTATGACATATAAAAAGCAATGCCACCACCACCACCACTAAAGTCCTCAAGAATTAGCCGAAACGAATTACCAGTACATCACCAATATGTTGCTAATAAATACGTATGGGCCCAACAGCATCAAGAAGAATAAAGATCAATAGCAAGATGAATTCCTGAAAGGCGCAATGAGTAGGTCGTAGCTTAGAAGACCGAGATCAACGATTCGAGTAAGGAAATAAAACTAATTACCAACATTTTTTGTTATTACATGCCTGCGCAAGAGTGCCGTGGAAGGCGTATATCCCACAGCCTTCAAGACCAACTGCACTATTAGGGATAACCAGCAACCTAACGCTGAGATTTTGAGCAGCAGAGAACCAAAGAAGGTCCCAACAGGTCTGCAGTGGTAACGAACAAGACGACAGTGAATCACCGTCTACCACCAAAGTAATCGGCTGTGGAGGGATTCGAACATCCAACCTCGGTGGCAAGCAAACGTTCTAAACCACTCAACCATTACCGGTGAACTGGGTGTATAGACCGCTAGTATTTCAACATAAGTTGAAGTGATACCCGTGGCCCCGCGCATCTGTACTCGTTGACACCGGGGTACTGACGACGTAACCTCAATCTGCGACGAAACGTGACCTGAATGCAAAACTCAGTAATCAGGAGATTTTGAGGATGAATTTCAGTTTCTATCTCTATCTATCAGATACATTCAAAGTGAAAATTAAAAGTTAGGAGTTTTCGTGCCGGTACGTGTAAAGGAAAACGGGGTGGGGAGAGATAATCAACTACCAGAGTGGACAGGCTTGGTTATCACTTGCCTTGTCTTTCGAATTCAGACACACGGCAGCCGTAGGTGGAATGCGTAGCACGATGTGGTCGGCTTTGTTGACCGGAATCCATACACGGGCGGGTAAGTGAAGATTCAAATTGGCTAGTTCTGCCTGTAGGAAAGCAGCTGGAGAAAAGAATGTGAAACAACGAGACCGGTTCAGGTCAGGAAGTGTGTGGGGGGTGGGGGGTGGAAGTTGCGTGGTGATTTATTCAAACAAATAAATAAGACCTCATAACCCAGCGCGCACACAGTACTACAGTGTGGTTGGCGTTCATGAGACAATTGGAATACCATCGAGATTACCGACGTTGGACATCTGGATCAATTCAGCCAGTGAAATATCGTACAGCCGCATACATTGTGGAGCTGTATTCTACGAGATTGTTGTTTCTGGCACCCAGAAATCATTTTTGGGCTTGGGATTTTCACCATCCGACACCGTACATTACATGTAGTTTCTACTGAATCTCAACGTTAAGGCGATGGCGAGAAACATCAACGTAACCGACCGCCGACCCTTACCTGTGCAACCTTGTGCGTTCCACCAACCGAATTTTCTGTATATATATATATATATATATATATATATATATATATATATATATATATATATACTGGTCCACCCCGTGTATTATAAACACGGATTCCCAAGATGCATTGTTATTTGACTGACGAGCTTAATGTTCATTCACCATGCCTTAGCATAACCCCGTCGGAAATGACACAGACAGAAACCCGAGGCACCAATGAGTGGAAGTGCTAAATCAACACATGATGAGTAATAGGTGTCTGAATGCCGGCGCGTCACTGATCGAGACATTTGGCCATGTCCTCACGCGTGACCAACCTACAACTATGTGCGTCCGACAGACCGTCGACAAGGAAACCTGGTACAAACTAGCTCACTGACTTAAACGTTTATGTTCTTCGCAATAGGTGTGAATCTCATTCCATCTTCTAACCGCTATCTGCACACTGAGGAAGTCTCTAGCAGGGAGGGAGGGGGGGAGCGATTCAAAGCAAGACCCCAAAACGGAAACTGTTCGGTGTGTGCTAGGTTCTAAGGCTAACCTTGGAACTTCGACAATTTACATCTAACAGATGAATGGTAAAACAGTCATCCCCGTGAACTTGTGGTCCCAAATTAAAATCCCGCAACTGCCGGTCAATTTGACAGCCTATAACTGGTCGCGTAGTCGTTCCAGAAATATCAAAGTTCGGTTTTATGATAAACGAAGTAAAAAGATCATTTATTTATCTGTATATTTGAGATTCGCTTGGAAAAATGCGTGTGAATATTTGTGTACACATCACATTTCAATTGTTTGGAAATCAATCGATCAGGGAGATCACTATGTTCTGATCGAGTGAGTATTAACAAGCTGAAGCCGGCATTTACATGCGCGCAAGTACAGTACGTAAACCAGGAGATGGCCGTCTTTTTTTTCTCAACTCAACCCATCACTTTATAAGAGTTCTCAGCTCTGGTAACAAGCAAGACTACCAAAAACGAGGGCATGGGTTGAAAGAATCCTGGGTAACAACCAGTGAGGGAGGCATAGACAGTGAAAAAACAAGGGAGAGGAGAAAAAAGGTAGACAGTATTGTGCCTATTTTAGGTCAGACGGTAAAGCTAGCATCCAGATCAAACGCAGAACAGATGAGCTGATTATCGGTGATGAAATCCTCAAACTGGGCCAAGCTAATAATTGTGACTTTCGGGATAATCATTTGGGATTATATGATTACAGATAACAGAACGGATGGTAAATTTATCACAGAAATGCAGAAAATTAAAGGATATTTTGATCGTATGACGATTGGAATTTGCGGATAAATATGTTCAAACGTAAGTGGTTGATTTAGATAACAGGGAAAACTGCTGCATTCGGTTGCAGTGACGATACGACGCCACTTTGTCGACAATTTTTTTCGTGTGACCGCCAGAAATGGGTAAAGAAAGTAACCACAAAGGTTCACTATACTATCAAGAAAAACCGGTAACCGCGATCCTGTGATTTGGAGCACAGAAGCACATGGGGCCTCAGAAGGTCAGGCGAAGCAACGAATTGGGCGATAGCCGAGAGTCTTCTACGAACAATACTGACTATCGGTGATTCGGTTCGAACTTCTTACTTCTGACTGCCACCAGTGATGACAATAAGGGTTATCTGAAATCCAGGCTATGGTGACTATATGTTGACATGGTATTGTATTATCTGGTGGAATAAACCAACCGAAAGTCGTACTGAATTTTCAAAATTCAAAATAAGTCCAGTTATGTAGTGCATCAGTACTTAAGCACACAAAAGTGTGGCATAACAGGAACTGCACAAAAACAAAACAGGACAATAGTTAGCACGGAAATCAGCGAAGAACAGAACAAAGTGTATTTCCTTGTGTGCGTCATCCCTAGGTATGGAGTGACTGGATGATCAGTGGGATTTTCCTTGGCGGGATGTGATGGGACTGGCAGAGTTGATCGCCAGTTAGGTTAACAGGATTTAACTGACTCGAAGAATGTATATCATGGATAACAGCACAATCAAAGGTTGGTGTCAATGGTGTATGTTTGTGTTGATAAACATTTATTCTCCATTTACTCCTATATTTCAAGGCATTGCCGCCGATAACTCGCTTCACAGTCATCCCTGAAGCTTCGAAAATTGGTTGGCAGTAACCGTGATAGGTTGCCGATTATTTAAACCGAATTCGATAAATGAAATTCAAGACCGCTGGGCAAACACAATTAAGCATGACTGAGCTGTACTTCGTCTGTAGTTTTTCATGCATTACGTCCGCTGAGGTCGCTCTTCAGCAAACCGTATCCGAAAAGAATAAGAAGAGACTGATCATCTTTGCTCATCTCCCAACCACCGGCGAACAATATGCGCCAAGGAATCTCATCCGGAGACATGCGAAATATATGTCCCAGGTAGTGTCTTTCGCGAAGAAACACAACTTAAAAACAACGGTTGTACAACATCTACAAATTGTGAACGACTAAATACAAAGCACATCCAAGATGTATTCCTATCCCGAATCATGAGAACTCACTTCGGCGTTCTTTTGAGCTGATTGGGACCAAACGCCGAGCAAGTCGAGATAATCCATCGATAAACTCCCACTCGGGGACAAGGCGAGGAAATAGTCGAAGTTGTAAGGTGAGCACCGGGTGATAAGTTGGACGGGTGGGCTCGGCTTCGGTCAGCCGTGCCTCGTCCGCCATGGCCGAGTTGTGCGAGTGTTCGGTAGCGGAAATTACTAGATGCAAACCGCTATCTAAAGGGCTGGACGAGGTCGTCGTGGTTGTGTCAGTGGTAGTGATCCCGGACGAATCGGGTGCAACGCGCGAATCGACGGAACTGTGGGAGATCTGGTCCAGAGATCCATTTCGTGCCACGCCGAAAATTTGTGGCCTAGCCGAGCCGGGGACTTCAGGGATGCAGAGCCTTTGCAAGCTACGGGTGCCGCGTAAACGGGTCGTGAACTGTGCACAAGCTGGGGGTTCCTTGGGAGTCATCTGATTAGAGGAATCAATCAAATAATGTATTAAGGTTCGTGATTTGGTTAACACATCTTCAATTTCTTCTCCATTTTACTACTCATCATCATTTTCAGGCATCATAGTGAAGTATACTTCAACGGACGCTACCTTGCACACCAACGGCAGAAACGAAGTACGGTTATCTTAAGATTTTCAAAACGAAAAGTGATGAGGCACGAGACGCCCCACAATCCAGCAAGGTATGTGCACATACACTTTCAAACCGTTTGAGTTAATAGGAAACGACTTCAAGGTCCCCGGAGTTCACGACTCGGTGCCACACTACATCGAACTGAAACGCATGCAATTCAATTATCCGGTTTGGAGAACAGACCAGAATCAACTTCCGAGTTTCTCGCCAATGAATCACCTTGAGTCTAATCAGGAGATACCGTTCTTCTCTTCGGTATATTTGCATTAACCCACTTAGATTATTTCAGTCCAACGTAATAACTATGAACAAAATACATTCAAACAGCCGGTTACAACGCTCAGAACTTAGAAATCCGAATCGAACTAGTCGAATTAGGAAGTTATTCAGAGATGGGTCCTGTCCTTCGTCGAGTCAGATATCCGTCTGTTACGTTAAACTGAATTGGTAAATAATAGAGGAAGCGTTTCGATCAGCAAGACTTTCAAAGTGATTATGATGCCTGAGACATTTAGTTGTTTGCGCTGTGCGAACATCAGGTTGCGATTGTTTTTCTATGACTAGTGATTCAGTGTTACCGGCAGTCTTTGACGCAATCCCGTTGTTAGTGATTAATTTAGTCTCAATCTGAGTTCACCAGTGAGTCAGAATAAGAGGCGTCAGTTGCCGTTATTCCAAACAAACAGTGTTACTCGAAATTATGAGAAATCAAAAAACACCAAGCACATTCAGTTGTTTATTATGGCCCTAGGATTCGCATATGTGCGTGGCAGAAAGAGAACTTCGCCGATCGGTCGGAACGATACGTCAAAAAAGATACACACAAAATGATTCAGCACGTACGTTCATGCATTATTACATTTTCATGTGAGTGTAAATGGCCTCATTATTGGCTGGTGATTCGCAACAACTACAAGACGAATGTACACTTTCATCGACAACATAACAGACAAACAACAAGTCGATTACACCTAAGACCCAGGCATTTACATGAAAAGGGACTCCATTTGTCTCTTGCGATAAACGGAACACTTCCCTCTACTGAATCCTAAGGAAGGGGGCAAGGAAGGACAGAAAGTAATGTATTCACACACGGGAAACCCATTTGTTGACGAAAACCCGTTAGTCGCCGGATTGTGAAGCCTTTTCGACCAACCCCCTCCTCACCGGAACCGGGTAGATTAGTCTGAAAAGGGGCGAACGCATGCGGCCTCCATTCCAATGAGGGATAATTATAAGTGGAACCATACATGTCAATTTTTCTCTCTTCCTCCCCTTTATTCTCCGACTGAAAATGGCGTTTACATTTACTTGGCAGTACTGTTCACTGAGGTATAAAATCAGTAAAGGTGAACGTGAGTGGTGCGTATAGATTGGATAATAGACGAATGGAACAGAACGAGAACGAGAACCAATACCAAGAGAAATAAGGAAAAAGAATCAATCTTGACGACAGAATTAGTACGATCAATTTATCGTTGATAGGTGGAGAGAATTTAGAAGTACGGGTGGTTTGCGCTGATGGTTCGTCCGTAGGTCTTCAAAACGGTGGTCGCCATATAAAAACAGACCAGCACAAACGACTGAAGAAAGAATTAAAATCGATGAAGATCGATCTTGACAGAACTAACCATATGATCCAGTAGATTATCGGAACGGAACAGAGAGGATAGACAGGAGGTACAAAGGTCTTCTGTCATAATCACGCGCATTTTATGCATTACTGTACCATAGCCGAAAAACGGTAAGAAACGTGTCAGACAACAATGAGAATTCAAAATAAAATTACCGAAACAATAGAATTTTCAAACATTTTTTTTTTTCAAACAGAAGCAGGAATCTTTCATTGCACTGGATTACACTGTCGGCTTCTCATTCTCATTCTCGACATAAGAAATTCCCTGATACGCGTGAACAGTACGATATGACAGGCCGTGATTTGCATGGAGTGAAGCTGTCAATTGCGAGAATAAGTCAGTTGTGCAGGTGTTGACCATACCACTATGGGAATGAGTAGAATGAGGGTAACAGATGATACGCAAGACGAACCAGGTTGGTGTAGATTTTCTTCTCAGAAAACAACAATGTGTAAACTAGGACTTTATACGATAACGTCAAACTAGCCCTTCAACTTTCAGTACCGTGGCTGATACGAAATGAGATCACACCGACAACAGAAAACATTCAAAATTTGTCATTATGGTGTGAACACAGGGCATATCTCCAGTAGATCAGTGGTGAGGTCTTCGGAAGGGTGAACAAATCGTAGTACCACTGTCGAGTCTGACAGGCTCACCTTATTCACACTGGTGACCGAACCAGCTTTCATCAATCCGGACAACTGCACACTGGATGCATCATGTGAGCGCCGAGAGGAGGAACTCCCAAAGGATTGCCGCACGGACGAATGAACGCCATCCAAAACGAGGTCCGCAGTTGAATCCTCCGGGAAGATTTCGCCCTCACGAGAAAGTCCAACTGCGGAATCCTCAGAAGACCATTGATCACCTTGTGGTTTATGCAACGAGCCGTTCATACTAGTGTGACAAGGATCCGATTTCGAGATACACGGATGAAAACGATCAAACGCTAGGAGGAAATGGATGAATACGGCGTGAGTGTGGGGCAAACGCATGAAGCCGCCAGAAAAGCCAACAAAATGTGCGTGTGTACTCCACAATAGTTCTCCAATGAATTCCTTAGGTTTACCAAGAAACCTTTCAGGGGCAATCAACGTTTTAGAACGTAAAAGAAAGCCGTCTGATTGTATGAATAGCAGGGCATTAGGGTCGTTTACGGAGTGATTCGCTGTGCGGTATCAGCGTTCAAATCACTATTGCAAACCATGGAAGCACTTTACGGCTGTTTTACCACAACATTTTTTAGAGATGGATCATCAGCGGTACATATCTACCCGCGTTCCGTCTGAGACGCGAACTCTGAGGTGAACAGTTGGGAGCCCTACGCGTCAATCATCAAGCCGCGCGTGGATGTGATTCGAACCACCTGTGTGGATTTAAAACTGTTTAGCGCCCATTTGTCACTGGTTCTCCAATGGTGCAGTGCTCTCATTGACGCCTAGCCCGGATAACTTAGTGGTAACATTTGGGAGTCAAAATATTGCACTTCGAGCTAAAGTCTCTGTCGGGACTCGTTAGACGTTTGCCAGTGGAGATTAACAACAGATAGTGAGTTGTACACTATTTTCAGAGTTATTTAATGATGCGTAAAGCATTGATTCCCTATGATCATTCATATCTCCAACAACTTGACAATGGAGTCAATTTGATACTCCCAAAGCGTACTGATAGATAATTCATGGTGCTAAAACGACGGCTTTCCGCTTCGGTAAGTGTGTACGTATGCGCGGAGGAAGTATAACATCAATTTGGTCTGTGGTAGAAAGTTCCGTGGTGTGCTGCGCAAGGAGTGCGAGATTGACCAGTAGTAGTCGAATGCTATAATTCAGATTATAAAATCTAAAGTAGGAGGTTCGAACCCTGCCATCGCCGATCATACTGGTGGAAGAAGACAGTCTGCTGTCGCCCGGATCACTAATACACCTGACCTATTGGAACTTGTGTGGATTTATTTGCCCTCAAATGCCTCAGCATGGTCAAGAGTGAATGTCTTAGGCTCCGAGATGGCCACTAGCCTTGGGCGCCTCTCAAAATGCTCCCAAGTGACCACGCGTCTCAAACGGCCTTTGCCTTTTCGTGGCGAGGGTGGGGGCAAAGGCGAACACCCGTAGCTCTCCACCGGGCTGACAGACATTCATTCTAAGGGGGATGGCCAGACCTTGAAGCATACGGCACTATGCTCACCGGCATCTGTGACGAAGAGTGTACTGGGTACCCAGGACTCCTCCGAAGGGCATATGAATTGAGGAATCAGTCACCGGCCCCCAGTGGGTGACAGACCCTACGCTTCGTCCCGCTGTCTTGCAGGTTTGGCTTTGGATAGCTAAAGGTTGTGCAGCACTAAGAAAACCACCTGCTTTGGCCTGGGCAACCTGGTAGCATTGCGCCCACAAACAAAACAAATCATGGAATGCGACTCCATGTACCCCTTCGTTCCCCGTTGCACTATGCGTTGTTTGACACAGCCTGAAATCAGGCAAGTGTGAAAAAGATGTCACTCTAAGTATGAGTTTGGTTATCCCAGAATACAATGTCCTCTCAAAGTTATGGATATACTTTCCCTTACTGTACACATGCGTAAGCACAAAATTAAATCAGAAATAACCAAACAGCCAATTCTCAAAAAACGTTTACGTGAATTCGAGCGACATCCAGTAATTTTCAGTCATAAGAATGTACGTTAGAAATCACTGTGTTGATTACGGCACGCAATTCGTGTGTTACTGTATCAAAGCAGATGAGCGTTAATTTAAAAACGAAGATCGCTTCCAATTATCACCCGAGGAGAAATCGACCATCCAGTTTGCTGGTTTTGTGCGCGTGGTCCTTATCACCCGTCTGGCGAAGCTATCACAACTTGACTGGAAGGCAAAGAATGGATGACGAAAACGAGAGATAGCTAAACCTATACGGTTACTCACGCCCAATCAAAGACTATTTTTGTAGAAACGCTCGAAACCAGTAGAGCAGTCAATCAGTTATCCGTGGAACGCCTTATATTGACGTACGGAATCATGAGTCGAGAAACGAAATGCAAAATCGCTTAGCCGGTTTGGTGTTCGAATGTCACTGCCTGAGAGAGTAACAAACCCGACAGCCTTCAGTCGGACCAATCGACAATTCCAAAGCAACTAGGACGTGATCAAGCGTCTTCCATCGGGTATGCATAAAGCTGACTTAAGAAAGCAAGAATTCGGATACATTCAGATAGCTCAATAATTTGCACAAAACATGCTGTTTAACCAAAGCAACCATGTGGAAAAAATCAATCAAATTTAGCTGGTTACTCGTTAATCACCTAATCTGTCTCACGGGAATCCGTAAACGATTCGGTCGGCATCGCCTAACGGAATCATCACTTGCATGTTGATCCAAAGATAAAGTTGATTAGCTGACTGACTGGATGAAGGAAAGCATATTTTATGGCATGCCTGCGCATGATTGCAGTAGAACAGGTATACCCCATAGCCTGAAAGACCCATTCAACTATTAGGGATATCCGGAAAACTGACCAAGACATGGAGTGGAAAACCGCGTTGGGCCCCAAAACGTCGGATGTGGTAATCAGCCGGACGACAGTGGATTAATGTCTACCACTAATGAATGAATGAATGAATGAATGAATGGACGATTGATCGATCGATCGACTGACCAACTGGCCGATTACCTATGAGTGTACTCTCCCAGCCAGTAGATTCTTTCATCAAGAAACAAAAATACAATATTTTTCGTGCATGAATAACAATTGAGAGCATCTGATCGTAGGAAACAAGAAATTAGCAGGGAGAATAACGCGATGAGCACGGAAGTAAATCCACAGTTAGATGAGCAGAAATTCATCGGTCTAGCAGTATCATGACTTCATGACACGGTGAGCATGGTTACCGGGCTAACATCAAGTTACCATGACGATCGATGGGTGGATTTTACACATACTTCTTGAGAACAATAGATTTTTTAGGTATACCATGAATGATTGTCCAGCGTCCGGTCTTTATGCCACGCATCTGTGGCGTATAGAACGCATGCATTTTTTAACTGAACAAAAGTTAAATCCGAACATAAAACTCCGTTTAGTAGGCAAAATGACAGAGAAATGTGAAATGAATTTTCCATTTCGTAGGTTTCGGACGCTTATTCGTTACCATTAATTTATTTTCGCTCTAGAGAATCTAGGTTTGTTTTATTTTTTTTATCTTAATGAAAAATACACTGTCATTTGTGAAATCGCTTCATTCATTTTCCCGACTGTTCTTGACGAGTTTAAGTGGCTCCAGCAGCCATTGCGATAACCGTTTCTGGAGTCACTAAACCATTGTCAAACACCTTATTTACACCTGTTTCTTTCCTAACACTGTATCGAAAAAAGATTTCCCGGAGGCCCCGTCTGTCTTTGTTGTTGTACTAAAGCGTAGCACAGCAACCGCGTGAGCGAAATAGAACCACTCATTACACATGGGTCCTACATCCGTAATTCTTAGCTCCCCGATTACACTTCCACTGTAGCAAAATCCCCAGCACAAACAGTTGATGTTTTTCCAGAGACAAAAAACATAAACTGGTGTGTTTCTCCTGTGCGAATACGCGCGGGTGATAAGGATTGGTTCCTTATTCGTGCACAAAAATATGCATGCCAGCTGAAATTTGCACAAATGTGAGTACTAAGCAAGAGAAAAGGTTTTCCGTGCGACAATGCGAAACACTGCATACTGAAATTCCATCACACAGTTACTCATTACGGTGATTAAGGTGAGCAGAACTCGGCAGTTTTTCGACCTTATGGGATGTAAGATGTTTGAAACTATTCACGAATCAACATAATTTCTCGCTCTTGGCTAGCTGGTATTTGTAGCACCGTCTTTGCTCATGAGCCGAACAATTCCAGTATACAATGGAGAAAGTGAGCCATACATTCACAAATGAACTCGAAATTTTGACTATAAGACTCGCAGTAGCGTAAACCACACGAGACTTAGTTATGATAATCTTGCCCGGCAGTGTTGAGTATCAAACCCGAGCCTTAACCTTAGGACACTCGCTACAAACAGCATTATTTACCACTTCTGATTTTAGATCCACCTCTGGACATTTTGGTGTCTTGACAATGGTGATTATTGTCAAACTAATAGGGTCTTGTGTGGTTTGATACCCTAAGTATCAGGGTATAGCTTGTAAGTTATTTTAACGGCAGAATGGGTCCTACGATTGTGAGGTCTGGTTCTCCCACGATACTTTTAGCTTAGTATGTATCAAACAATTCGGCTGCTCAGTTTTGTTTCAATCCCACAGGGTAAATCAATTTATGGTACCGGAAACGCACTAGACGCTACTCCTCGGAAGACATCTATCAACCCGTTCACGACAGTGTGGCAGCGGTACACATCTAAAACCAGTGGACTGACACCGCTTTACGCGCTGCAAACGTGAAGCACACCATCGATAACTGATCCTCTCCGTATTATATCGCTGCTTTTTCCGATTAGCACCGAAGAGTTCGTTCTCAAAGACTGGTTTGTCGGAAATGGACCCTTGATACATCCTCATAAAAATCAAACACCTGTGCAGCGTTTTCAAGATTGTACAATGGTGAGTGAAGCGCTGGTATAGCACGAAAAATCGCTTTACTAAAATGAGCGTAGGATCAGGCTCCTATCCACACTGTCACGAATCCAGGCAACGTTGACTAATACAAGTCAAAAACCTAAAAATGGTTGAAGACCAACTGAACGGGATGAAACAAATTGGGCTTACTCGGAGCCCCATTCAACACGGTTGAACAGTTTATACGAGTCGACTCACTAGTCACATCAGATACAGCACGTTTGTGGCTGAGAAGGTATGGATTGGACGGGGGAGGCTTCGTAGACATGTGTGACGATATCGTATCCACTTGGGTTGCATGACCGGGTCCAAACGAATCCACAGAGGATTTGAATAGAAGATCGGTCGGGACTGGTCGCTCGACCACCGGGTTGCATGGGTTGGGCGCATGTGTGGTGGAACAGGATGAACTGAGTAGATGTAACAAAGCAAAATTAACACTCTGGTGTATTTACGTTTACACATTATTCATAATATAAACAAACGAGACTTTATGCAGATGAGCGTCGTGTATTACCACTGCAGACGTTAGCCTAGACTTGGTTGTCTAACATGCGTTGTCCAAGATTGAAGGTGATCAACCTTTTCACAAGTATTCAAGCAAACAATGGGCCACAATGTGTACATTCAGAATGACTGGGAACGAACAGACAAACATCTCGGTCTATGCGGTTTGTCCCATTAGTCAATTTCGACATTTTTTATTTCATGCTTGCGTAGGAGTACAGCGGAAGGGATATATCCTATGATCCTAAAGGCTCACTGCAATGTTAGGGATAACCGGCACCCAGACCCTGAGACCAGGGGGTGGCAGTGAACCACATAAGGTACCAGTAGGTGAAGTGAGGTAACGAGCCGGACGACAGTGGATCACTGTCTGCTGCCAAAGCGACCAGCGGTGGCGGGGATTCGAACCTTTAACCTCCGAGGTGGTAATTGAAAGTCCGAAACCACTTGATCACCACCGGCATATAGAATTCTGAAATTCCTCACTGAAAGGTTTCTGATACCTAGGAAATCGGATCTTATTCTGGCATGACGTTTCATGTGATCATGTGGAATAACATTACGCAATCACTAACGCACGCTGAAGATACCGAGATGAACAGCTATTTGTCCCAATCGACGGCTGATCGAGTAGTTCGCGATATCACTTGACAAATAGTATCCAGAGCATGATACAGTACCGAAATGCATACGGCAGTCCAATTTAGATAACCGCGTACCACAAAAAGGCGGTTGTTTGTAACTTTTGGAGTAGGCAGTGCCAAAGGAAAAGTAATGGTGGAGAAAAATACCGGCAACGGGGGAGCGTCGTCATGAGAATAAATCCATCTATTGGGAAGTAACTTTTGTCGGATAGCTTAACTCGTATGAGTGGACCTACCGGTCAACCGATTGGTCATGACCAGGGAATATCCTGTGATAAAAATGTAGTACTTTTCCAATTCCAAGAATGTATATTGGTGCAGTGAAAGGGCCAATTGTAACGGTAGGCCACAGATCGCCATGCTGATTTAAGTGCGGGGATCTATCGATACACTTACTGAGTTCCGGCCTACGGAGTATTCTTTTTTCTGTCTTGCAGATTAACCACAAGCAAAGCCCATCGACAAATTACTACTCTAGCATACTACACTCATGAATTCAAAGGTTTAGTGCACTATCAAGAATACACTAACCCGGTCCTCGAAATGTGGGCCGCCAAATTACGCAGTATTATTTGCTCTTGAACTTGTGGATTTACTAAGATATTTATTGGATTCGCCTGAGTTACTTGAATTTATTTTTTAAGCGCCACCAGACATTATCGTTCTCTCACCTGTCCCAAATTAGTCCGTTACGTCTATTTTTGTACTTTCCCGAATTCTTCAGGTTATGCTGGCTCTTTCGGAGAAATACTACGTAAACGGTAGTGCATGAGATTTATTAACACGTTTCACGACTGCCAATATACGCGCCTTCTGGTATTGAATTCGGCTTTCTCCCGTTAGCTATCAAAATTCCACACTCTGTGTGCCTCCATCATGCCATCAATTAGGGTTGTTCATGTTGTGCGATCACGAGCTCTGAAGTCAGGCCTCGCGTTTGGGCTTTCGGCTATGTTAGTTTCTCTCTTTCTCTCTGCATGTCTGTCTGTTTGTCCGGGAACAACAGACAACCAGTAATTTTGATCTTGAGACTTAGAATAGGGAACCCAATAAGGTCAAAAGGATTCAGGTATAGTGATAAGACGGATGGCAGTGGATTGCTGTTTACCGCCCCCAATGTGACAGGTGGTGCCGGGGTTCGAACCCCGCTCGACCATGACCGGTAGTGTTGAGGCAATTGTGCAATCAAAAGTAAACAATACAACCGACAAAAGTAAAGAAATAACAGTTATCGTATTCTTTACCAATCGGTTACCGTCTTTTGTACTTTTTGCGTCAGTACGAATAAAGTAGGCCGTGTGCTGTCAGGGAGAACTGGCGGCTAAGAGTCTGAGACATGCAATGAAGCAGAGTGCCTCAGTTTCAGTTTATACAATCACTAACCTTGCATTTCTGCGCTCTAGTTCCGCTTGCTAACTTCTGGCATCGTCCAATGAACGGCGAAAAGAATAGAAGCATAGTGATAAAGATCCGAAAAAGTGAAAGTATCAAGCAGAAATCAAGAGGACAAGGAAAGAGTCCGAATGCAACTACGTCACTGACCGCGACACCTAGTCATATCACTTAATGTCTCCAACCATTTAGTAGGCAAATCCCGTGGACCCCAACCTGGAAGTCTAACATGTCCCACGTGGCCAAGTCTACTGGTCAAGGTTTTCATACCTTTTTGCCATGTCATGGACTGACCACCTCAATCTACCTTCCAATCACCACTTGCCTCAGAGAACAGCGCACACCAAGAAAGTCTGTCGGTGGGCTTGCGTACCACATGTCCCAACCACCTTAACCTGTTTACATTCAGTACTTGATTCACAGACTGACTTCTGGTTCCAAACACCTTACGCCGAACCTCAGCATTGCTGATACCGTGTTCCCACCATACTCGGGCAATGTTACGGAGACATCGGTGCTCGAACACCGACAGTCTTCGCCTGTCTTAAACCCTTAACGGCCGTGTTTCTGAACCGTTTAAAAGAACGGACCTAACCACCACATTGTACACTCTACCCTTAACAGACAATCGGATATCACGCCAACGCCACGGATAACGGAGGTTGGCAAAAGTCAAACGCGCCTTCTGTATACGTGATGATACTTCATTCCATATCTGTCCAACTGGTAAGATGTAACTGCCTAGGTAACAAAATTTATCCGCTTCAGCTAGGGTTTCCACTGCCAACACAAAGTTTGGTGTTGAGTCAACCCATTCCTGCAGCAGCATTTTACACTTTGAAGGTGCAAAACGCATCCCAAACACTGCTACACCCCTGTTTAGGCTATCTAAGAAAGCTTGCAACTTATCTGGATCTTCACTCAGAAGAATAATATCGTCCGCATATTCCAAGTCAGACAATTTACTGTCTGGGCAAAGATCGACGCCGCTATTCTCACACGAGGATAGGGCTATCTCAAGAATCAATTCAACTACAAAACTGAACAGGAAGGGTGAAAAAGGGCAACCCTGACGAACACCACTTTCCTTGGTGAACTTGGGTGAAAGATCGCCGTAAGCATGAATTCGGCTTCGGCTGTTTGCATACTAGCGTTGGAAAAGAGAAATAAACTGAGTGCCTTAACAGGTCAGGTGTTCCACTGAATAAACAAACATTACGATGCATAATGCATCCAAGGTTATTGTCCTCCAACTTTGGAAGAGTACACAACAATGGTATGAATATTCAGTAGTAACGGGGTTTTAAGGAAGATAAAATTACAAACAAATAGGAACATCACATAAATGGAGATGGTAAATTGTCCTAGACAAGAGACAAACCAAGATACGATGGCAGTTGTTCACATAGTCCGAGATTATGACCAGGAGTGACTAGCATTTCCACACGAATGAGAAGAAATGTGTCGATGTTGGAATAAAGGACCTCAAAAGTCTTGCCTGAAGCAATGCAATTTCGCTTCCCAAGGCACTGCAATCTGAAATTTCCCCTTACTTTCTGACATCACTTTTGTAAAACTACTCACCATGACTTCTTCCATGACCACGTGAGAACGTAATCGTATATTCAGTGACGCAACAGTTCTTAGCTCTGTCTATGCGGACGGTTTATCAAACCCAGATGAATCGAGGAACATTTTGTTTTATCACAAGAAACAGTATCTTTTTCATAGATGGCGTTGACTTTGCAGACAATGACCAATTCGCCCGCTTTGTAAGATGAGCTTAATCTTAAATTGCAGGAGCCTGTTAATTACCAGACTTCTAATTCCCCAAACCTTAGAACTACCGGGACCCAACGGATGAACTATATGGAGCCCTGATGAAACTGCGAAATACACTGGGTGGGGTGCAAGAAATCCCCACTCAGTGATTGAATAAATTGAAGGAGAATACGGCTAGGTATGGCAACCAATATAACTATCCTATCTATATATTTTTTTTCAAATTCGCATGAGTAGTTGTACTTTACTCCTTACTTTATCATACGCATGATTAGTATGATTTCCGATTGAGGTTCCTGGAACTGAATCGACATTGCATCACCTAGCTACGCGCAAAAATGACGATTCACGTGACTTAAATGCAGGGTTTTGTTTTGTCTTGAACAACATCTTATGCTCGGCACCGTTACGCAGAGGCTGGGGCGATGAAAATGGACCAACTATATCAAATTACTCTTCGGATTATCGATCTGACGCCGTCGTTGTGTTTTGTGTAGACATATTCGCAGTCCCAACAATACGCTCCAATTAGAGACTAGATGAAGAAGCATTCTTAAACATCACATTTTAACTTGATCGTGTTATCTATCAGACATGAGATATGGAAGAGGACAACTCACTTTTCAGAAGGAGCACCACAGTGATGGGCAAGAAATAACTGAGACTCTTCCGGGGACGGTAGCAGTATTGTACGCAGCTGACGAGCAGTGAAATTTTGGTTTGCAAGTGTGTCTATATCACCCGGTATCAGACCACCAACAAGACTACATAATTCATTCTCATCAGCAAGACCCGCAGTTAGAATAGAGCCCACCTGGCCGCTGTTTGTTGTCTGAACTAGCGTAGCGAGGGACAAATTTCTCGCGGCTTGTGAGAATGTGGGTACAGATGAAGGTCGGTTCAGAGTCGAACTCCGGTTATTCGCGTCACGGTGTGGAGGGCAAAATGTGTCCAAAAGCCACACAAGATGAATGGCGAATTCCGTTGATTCTGTGCAACTGTATGCGAGCAACGAAAAGAAAGCACCAGATAAATCGATATTAAAGCATAATTGTACTATATGAAAACGGGGAAGCCGCCGAGTATGATCGATCAACTGGTGCGGTTAGATAAGAGGAAAATGTAAGCACCGACCAGAACGGTAACACCGTCAGCCCGTGACAATGGGCAAGATTAGGAACTTCGCCTTCGGCGTTTTGCGGTTAAAGTTTAATTCAACACCAGAAATATCTTGTAATATTTTCGAGACATTCGGTTATGTCTATCTGTATTGTCATGAAACTGTTATCCTGTAAAAGCGCTCAACAATACTCACTTGAAGGGACCAATGAGTCTTGGAAAGTCAAAGGAATCAAGCGGAACAACTGACTCGTGAACAAAAATGCTAACACAGGTGAATCACATCACATTACCAGGGTGTTTGTCGGGCTTACTTACCGATGGATAAAATAGGGAAGGATATGCTTCGCTAATTCACTGGACTTTTGGTAGAGAGAGACCAGTTGTAGGAGATAGAAGTCAACTTCTGATGCGCGGAAACCTAAGAGGCGTTTTGCTAGAAAAAAACCAAGAGGATAACAGTTGAAATGCGTAGATTTTCGCTGGTGGGTTTCAATTTGAGATAGAGTCAAACAAAACGTGAGAAAAATTTAACTTAAAATTGCTCGGTTACGTTTGGTCATTCAGTGCTCTGATGATAAGGTGCATCTGTTTTGGTTTCTAAACTTCATAAAAAATTCTCGGAGAATTTAAAGCCACGCAGAAGGAGTAAGAAGTAAGTAAGTAAGTGAGTACTCCCTAAGTAAGGAGTAAGTAAGATTTACAGAGAGTAGTACTATATAAAAGAGCAACTATACACAAAAATAATACGATTCGATGTTAAGCATCTCAAGCGCGTAAGCTTCATGAGGCTCAATGAGAGTCCATCACGAAATGCAGAACCAAGCTTGATCAGTAATTTCATATTTTTGTCCCATTGCGAAATCACAACTTAACACCATCTCAGCGAAAAATGCTCACTAAGAAATTTCATCCATGGAAATGAGTAATACATGTCTCAATAAAAATCAGGTTATAACTACTGAGAAATTTACTCCGACTGCCCAATGTTTCATGTTGAACCTGATCATTACATACCCGGTTAACTCTCCAAAGCTAAACTATGATTCAAAGATATGAGAATTTGCCTCAAAATTACCACGGTTCTGGGTCACAACAGAACTGGTAGTATTACTACAGCGTATTTCGAGCCCGAGAAGGACAAGCACATCCCACGAGAATTTGGGATGATAAACTAAGACGCGACTGTTCACATAACCTCCCCGGACCACCACTCTTTAAGCACCACATGTAGTTTAACATTTGATTTGCTGCAACGCAAAACAAAGCGATATATTTCGGCCACGGATTGACCATTTTAAAAATAGCCGAAATTTTAACACGATGACAAAGTAATTGATGGTAGTGTACCCGTTATAATTCACAAAATTGTACAGGTCCACTGTTCCCGTTTTCGTATCTTATTCCACCTCATGTGTAATGTAAGACGACTGAAGCGTTTTAAACAAGCCTATCTTTTGTTTAAGGGTTTACAAAGCAGGATAACCTGACGTGAGAAAGTACATCATTCGAACTCATTCAATTTCAATTCTCTTGCATCAATAGTGGTGATAAAAAGTAACGTTCAAGAAACTGACCCAAATAAGCCTGGATCTGTTCATCCTCTATCTCGAAGAAATATTGTATTGCCATATCCATGTTGAAGACACTGGATTCAAACAGACGAAAAAGAAGAGACTTCGATGCAAGACTGTGGCCCTGAGTATCATCTGAAAGTGATCCTACATCTGTGCTCGACGGTTTGAGAGTGGGGACAGGTGTCTTTCCATCTGCTTTAATGGCGGATTCTGAGGCAGAACTTTCCATCTTGGTAGACGGTTCCCGTGTTTCTAGTGTCTTCGGGATGGATTGAGAATTCTTGAAACGAAAAATACCTCCAGACTTTGACAGCTTGCCACACTTCTTGGAATTTCGACCTCGAATAAAAAGAGGACGATTAGGTTTGGCCGAGTATAATTGGAATAGTCACTTCTAAGCAAACTAAAAATGATAATGAAAATCTAGAAAAAACAAAAGAAAAACATGAAAAATAATAAAGCAAAAACAGAGTCAACGATGGATTTTCCGGGAACACGGTCTACATGATCAAACATGCCGTTTTTCGTGTGGAACACTGCAATTAGTTGATATATACCCTGCTACTGGAAAAATGGTTAAACTGAGGAATGTAGTATACCAACACCCGCCTTGTTGTTGGACTACGGGTACTCAGCTGAGAAGATTGTCTTCAGCTCATTAGGTTGTCTCCAGAAACTTACCCATTCAATATCAGGCGCATTAGTCACGGAGATTTGGTACTGGGACTGACGATAAGCATCAACATCTGAGAACACGATTGGAAACGCGGACATGTACTCACGCTGACGATGTCGGCCTATATGTTTGTATTTTGTACCAACTTGAAATCAGGCATGGGACCAACGTAACAACAACAATTTCAAGAATAGGAGAAAGAGAGCAAACCACAATAAAAGAAACAAATGGTTTTATGTCAATTTGTTTGTCGGAATGACTTTCTTGTGATTACCGGGCACGAGAGTTCAAAAAAACAGACTGCACAGCACTCGTGTCACTGACTTCTATTCTCAGCCAGTCCCTCAACCTCTCTAACTAATGACAATCCTCGTCCGTCGAGTCCCGAGCATCAACGTAGGAAGCACAATCCGAAGCTAATGCTGATGCTGGCTTCTTCATACCTATACCGCCGCGTCGCTTCTTCCAACGCTGCATAGCACGTGCGAACAGAGCACGGAAAACTTGGATGATGGGCGGGCATTTCCAAAACATGACCCAACCACCGGAGGCATTGTAGAGCGATTACTTCGTTAATGGGGCGGCTTTTCGTACACAATATACCAAGGCCAACTTCGTCATTACTCACTCGATGTTCCCACCAGGCGCAAGAAATGCTTACGTGACACCCGTTGTCGAACACAAAAGGATACCCAGGCATTCTCAGCGCGGAATGGTTAGGTCCCGCAACCGTTGAGTAAGACACTACGAACCGCGGTGACGTAAACCCGTCTCTTAACAGAGAGTCGGATATCATGGCAGCGCCACAGGTTTGTGAAAGCTGTTCTGGCTCTCGCTATTCGTCAACTGGTCTGCTCCCCAACACCACCTCCAGTTTTTCCAAGTTTCCAAGGTACTTAAAATTGTAAACTAACTAAAGTTGGTTGCCACAAAGAGTGAGTTCAAGCACAGGTTCCTGCCAATCTTGCAAAAGCACTTTGCATTCGGAAGGCGTAAAGTGCATACGGTGTTTGGATACCCTAGTCGCCAAGCGGTCCAAAGCGTACTGTCTGTACTGTCTGCGCATTATCACTCAGCAAGTCAATATCATCGGCGTATTTCGAAACTTTACTCCCTGGGAGGAACCACTGGGCCTCCCACTAACCCAGTAACTATCTCGAGATGGAAAATTTATAGAGCACTGTCAGCCGAAGTGGCGGAAGAGATGGACGACGCATTTTAAGGCGATGTCTGGACTTCCTTCATAAGGGGTAGTAGCCAGACGCTGTTACCTCAGCCTATGTCCCAGGAATAGCTAGTGAGGCTCGCACAGGAATGATATTCATATCCCTAACTCTGTAAACAGAAGACAGACTGGTAACAGGTAATTTGCCCTGATTGAGGCTGACCATTACGTCAAACTCCAAAAAGCACCCACCCACATTATGTTGAAACACGCGCCACATAGCTATCGAAACACAAGAAAAATAGCTCACTATCATTCCTTCCCTAAGGAGGCACCATGTAGAACGTCGCTACAATATACTTTATCTTCTCTCTTTTGCGCCTACAGATATTACGACAGTCATTTGCTGGAGATAATGGAAAACGGGCGACATGCCAATTGCCGTAAACATGCCACTTGTATCAAGCCAGAATGGTGCATGGTCTACGTATTCATACACAATCAGACAGTGAGCTTTCTATTGTGGTCACAGCGACATTGTATTTTCCTAAATTAATTACCTGGGGTATTTTCCTTCGTTTATATCAATTACCAGAAAACCAGCGACCAATGGAGTGACCAATAATGCCTTTCTGTGCGGTAGGTACCCCCCTAGAGCTGCACGTTGCAAACTATTCGTATGAGTGATCAGTAAAAGTGGCCACAGTTACAATAAACCGATTTAGTGCATCACTCGTTTTGTGTTTAACATTCTTATGGAGGTAAGGCTCAGTATGGTTCGCAGTGTGAGCTTAGGATATAAGTCAAAATCCGAATAAATACGGAAACGTTGATTATTTTCTAATATTCTTGAAAGTAAGTTATTCTATTTTCTATTATAGAACAGTACTAGTAGGATCGATAAATGGGTAGACAGTAATCCACTGTCATCTGGATTGTTACCACACCTGACCTATTGGGACCTTATGTGGTTCTTCGCCACTCCAAGTCTCAGGGTTCGGTTACTGTTTATCCCTAATAGTGCAGTGGGCCCTCGTGGCTATGGGGTATGAACCCCTTCCGCCACACTCATGCGCAAGCATGTAATAAAAAAGGAAAACTATCGTATGAGTGAAAAGCTGGTGTTGCTTGGTTAGCAGATCACGTTGATGTATGATGCTCCATCGTCCAATGATGGTGCTCTAATTGTTACCATGGGAAAACTGCATATCAGGTGATTGAGTTGTCTTCGAAAAACTCGAGAATGCTGCTTGCACGTAAACGTTTGTGACTTGTTGGTCGAGCGGTATAAACGTATATCACGTGGAAGCGCCGGCACCGCTGGTTACATAAACGGCAAGCAGCTATCGACCGTCATTCGGCTCGTTACCACGCTTGATTTATTGGGGCCCAATGTGGTTCACCACTCGAAGTCTTGAAGTCATGATTGCCAGTTATTTAAAATATTGGAGTGAGGTTTTGATGCTCCGAGGTACGCTTCATTCAGTGCAATTATTTGCAAGTACGAAAAGCGTACGCTATCACGTTGCTTTGGTGTCTCTAAAGAGGCGCTGCAGAGATATGACCTAGGCCCACTGCTTTTATTGGCTCATATAAACGACCTATCGTCAGTTCTCCGATGTTCGTGTCACATTTATGTGGACAACCTAAATACCCGGTCAAACATGGATGGGCATACATTTTCAAGAAAACTTGGACAAACTGTTGCAGTAGACACAAACAAGGCTACTCCCGCTCAACGTGGAGAAATGTATTTGTCTTTAGGAAAGCAGGATAATGGAGTCGTTTACGACCTACACGGAACGAAGAGAGGAGGAGAGGATAGCATACCACCAGAATTGTATAAGACCTGTTTGTCATCACTGATAAACGGGCTCCATGTGCTGTTTTGATCTATATGGAAAAGTGAGACATTTCCAACGGACTAGAGTGCCTCTACTCTGTAGCCCATTCCCAAGAAACGAGATAAGACAGTGTGTGAGAACTATTGGGGGATAAGCTTAATTGACGTTGTTGCAAAGATTTTCTGCTTACTGCTACCCAATTGTTTCTCAGTTGCGAGGCCCCCGCGTTCGATGGAACCAAGGGGGTTTCCGCCGTGGCAGAGGTTGTGTGGACCAAATCTTCACATTGCGTAGAGTACTGACACACCATACCAAATTCCGGCAGCCAATGTTAGCTTTCTCTGTCGATCTTCGTGGTGCCTTTGACTCGATTATTCGTGAATGCCTATGAGGTATACCAGAATCCGACGATATTCCTGCCGAACAGGGCACCGTCTGGTAGACGCAACACGTGCCCCAACCAACACAATCTACTAAGCTGGATACGATGTGATAGAACATTCTCTGAACTGGTAACCAATACTCGGTTTCTGACCTCAGCATTGCTCGACCGGTCATTTCATCCAATCTCAGCAATACTACGCAAACGCTGATGATCGAAAACCTCAAGACGACGAATATCTTCAGCACGCAGACCTCAAGTCTTGCAACTAAACAACAAAACTGAACGCACTATGACACAGTACACATCACCTTTCAATTTCAGCGTAATATCAGGTCAGTGCCATGAGTGTTTCAGTCCAGCGTACACCCCTCGAGCCTCGGATATGCGCGTGCTCACCTCTACTACTGTGCTGCCATCCGTCATCACGCTGCCGCCGAGGTAGGTGAAGCGGTAGAGAATTACTAACACTTTCTCATCCAGCATCACGCTCGGAAACCGTTGAAGTCCAATCCTACAATATCAACTTACACTTTGAAGGTGCAAACCGCATCCCGAAGAGCTACAGCTCTTACGAATCTACCTAGTGCACGTTGAGCATGTTCCGTGCATTTGAACAGGCAGACAAGGTCGTCAGCGTAATCTAGGCCACATAGCTTTTCACTATTTCCTAGTTCGACGCCCAAATTCTGAAGATTTCGCAAAGGATTCTCCATTATCTTGTCCATGATGAGGATGGACAGGAATGGCGGAATCGGACATGCTTTTCGAACACCACTGGCCGTTTTGAATGGACTAGATAGTTCACCGCAAACCCTTACACGGTGAGCAGTATGAGAGTACAATGACCTCAACAGATTCACTAACTTCTGTGGCATACCTTTTCAAGTCGAGGAAAACCACTATTATCGGTCGACAGTATGTGTGACGCGTCTCAAGTAATTGACGGGGAGTAAAAATCTGGTCGATGCATCCTAAACCCGGGCGAAATCCAGCTTGTCGTTCGCGGGAGTTCTTCTTGTTAGCCGGTGTTAGACGGAGCAGCAAAACCCAGGATTATACCTTGGTGACTACTGGCATTAGGCTGACCTCACGACGGTTACTACAGTCACTGCGTATTCCCTTCTCGATGATGGGTACAACCAATGACCCGCCCTATAATAACGGAATACTGTCCTTTTTCCAAAGTTTACGGATCAAGGTGGTAATGAATCTTATCAACGCATCACCACACATTTTGAGAAGAACTGGAGGGAGTCCGTCTGGCCCGGTCGCTTTCCCTCGCTTTAGTGATCGAATGCATGACTCTGCTTCTACGTCCGATGGGGGCTCAAGTGATACCACCCAAGGAGTCGCAGTTGTTGACACAGGAGTAACTACACTAGCGTGCTGCCAGCTAAACAGTTCCTTGAAGTATTCGGCCTAACTGTCCAGCCTTTGCTCTTTGCCATGAATGGGCTTTCCATTCCTATCACAAATCGTTTCACTGACCCGGGTTCGCCGTCCACCGGTGTCGCGGATAAGTTTGAACAATCTTTGACTGTTACCTAAAGCAGCTGCTACTTCCAATACTTCGGCTATCTTGACCCACCAATTTTCGCGATCCTTCTCAAGTCTTTTCGTAACTTGCCTTTGCAGCTTTCTCCGCGTCTTATTCATCTCCTTACGGTTCAAGATCTGACGCTTTTGCTCCATTATACTTAGCGACTCTTGCGAGATCCAGTGTTTTTGATGGACAACGGATCTACGACCACAGGCAAAACCTGCTGCAAAGTGCATCACCTGTTTGATATGAGCCCAATGCTCATCTACATTACTGTTCGTCGTAGATCCTAGCTCATGTGCTAACTTCTGCTCGTAACTGGTGCGTACTTCTGCATCACACAAACGTTGTACCGCTAATCGGGTTTGCGGTTTGCGACGATGACCATGGAGCTGGAGCGATAATCGCACTAAAACTAATGCATGGTCCGACTCTACGTACGTGGACCAGTAGGATCTACAGTTCTGAACAGAACTGCGTCACCGGTAGCTTACTACGACATGATCGATCTGGTTCAGAGTATCTGTAGATTTAGAGCACCATGTCGCTGTGCAACGCCGGCTGTGCCGAAAATTCGTGCTAAATAGGAAGAACCAACTGTCTGGACAAATCCGAAAAAGGTTATACCCGCTATCTGTGCGCTGAGTGGGTAAGGCACAACGCCCACCCAAACAAGCTTCTGACGCACAAAGTTTGATAACTTGTGCATTAAGATCACCAGTTAGCACTACAATGTAAGAGCCTTTGCTCCCGTGAACGAGTGGTGAGTTTATCGCAGAACTCATCCTATATATATATATATATATATATATATATATATATATATATATATATATATATATATATATATATATATATATATATATATATATTGCAGAACGCCGCTTCAGCCTTCGCTATTCGGTAGTCCACATCGTCTCCAATCCGTCCGTCGACAGTTATACAGCTACCCAAGTAGACAAACTTTCCAACAACTTCTAACCGATCGCTACCGAGGGTAAATGCGGGGACGGATTCCTGCCAGTATTGTAGAAGCACTTTACACTTGAAGGGCGAAAAGCGCATTCCGTACCGTAATACGGACGACTCGAGGTTGTCTAGGACGCATTGTGCCACAGTGGCATCGTCGCAAACTAATGCGATGTCATCTGCATAATCTAAGTATTAAAGTCTGCTAACAGGCAGGAGCTCAACGCCTCTATTCGTTTGATTTCACCGTGCCCCTCTTGGGATGTCATCGATTGCAAAATCGAACAAAAAGAATGAGAGTGGGCAACCTTGACACACGCCACTTCCAACTGTAAAGCAAGGTGACGATGAGCCATATGTTTGAACTCGGCCTGAAGTCTGATGGTACAGAGCTTGGATGATTTTCACATACTTACCAGGCACTCCCTGTCTGATGAGACAATCCCAGAAGACTATTCTATCAACCGAATCAAAATCTGCTCGGATGTCCAAGAATATGATTACCGTCGGTCTACGATATGTGTGGCGGAGCTCAAGTATCTGACGGGTGGTGAAAATGTGGTCGATACACCAGCGGTTGGGACCGGACTGTTCCTCACAGATTTGTTGTTTGCGCACTGGGGACAATCTCTGGAGGAGTACCGATGCTAGCAACTTTGATGCGACCGAGATCAAGCTTATCACTTGATGATTGGAACAGATGTTTCTAGCCCCTTTCTTGTATATAGGGATGATGGATACACAGCTCCAACGTTCTGGAACACAATCGCGGAGCCAAATCTCAGAGAAGAGGCTGGTGAGCGCTTTGGAGAGGTGTACACTACCATTTTTGAAGAAGGCCGGAAGGAGTTCGTCAGGGCCAGCAGCTTTATTGCATTTCATGAGGTGGAGCGCATGATCGACTTCTTCTGTGGGTGGGATAGTGCAGATAGTCCATGGAGCATGAACTGGTTCAAACGGGCCACTGAGTGAGGGTGCTGGCGCTGAATGCCGGTTAAACTGCCCTCCAAAGTGCTCTGCCCATCAGTCCATGCACCGTGAAAGCTGGTGGATTGGTTGGCCGTTTAAATTGCAGACCACTTCGCTCACTCCAGGCTTCCTGGTCCCAGTAGATTGGATGAGTTGGAAAAGTCTCTGAGCACTGCTGGTGGCAGCAGCTTGTTCCACTTCGGCCGCGCGTTCCGATCACCAATTCTCTCGGTCTCTGTGCAAGCTTCTAATAAACCTCGTCGTAGCTGGACGCGGGTATTGTGGTTTTTGTTTTTGGTAGGGATATTCCAGCGGCTGTCTAGCAATTCCAGAGAACCCGATGAGATCCAGTGCGTGACTGTATGCCGTGTGACTAATTCACAAGGTGCGGTACTCGCTACTTTTATGGCGTCTTGGATGTGTTGTCAGCGGTTTGACAAGTCTGGCTACTTCGCTGGGCAGCAAGCTCATTCTGATATCTCTCCCGGACCGACGTCCGACAAAGCTGGTCTACGTTTACCCGTTGACGGCGGACTTTTGACTTGATGGAAAACCGTACCATGAACTCGGCATACACTAGGGCATGATCTGAATCTAGATGTGTGCTCCAGTACGACCTACAAGATTTGGCTGAACCACGCCAGTGGTAGCTTACGGTTATGTGGTCTATTTGTGTCCAAGACTGATTAGCAGATGGCGTTCGCCATGTGACTGTGGGACGAAAGCTGCGCCGGAAGTTCGTACTCGGCAAGGATAGAAGATGGTCTGCGCACAGATGAAGTAGTCGGTAGCCGCTATCCGTGGGTTGATGGTTGGCGCCACTTTGACCTCCAAGCATTCGCTTGTCTGGACCTAGGTGGCCAGTCTGATCGTTCAGATCTCCAGCCAGTACCACATCTCTATGAGATGTCTTTCCAAGAAGTTCGTGAAGCTGCTGGTAGAATATATCTTTGACTGTATCCGGACTGCAATCGGTAGGGGCGTAGGCAGCGACAAGAAAAAGGACAACGATTGCCGTCGCAGCCTTTGCTAGTTTTGAACGAACCCTCTAAGCGAATCGCACATAACCTGCTGTTGACTGGGATCCGGTCGCGAAGCGCAGACTCAGCTTTAGTACTCGGAGCGATTCCTACTTCTTCGTAAGATGGAGAAGCCTCGGCGTCTCCGGATAAGCGCAGAGTAAAACCACATCCTGAGGGCGAATTCAAACGAACTACGATGGTGGGGTCCTGGATGCGGGTTTTGGACAAGCAGCAGACGTAGATAGCCAGTGTCTCGAGTGTGTGCTTAAGCTGCTTGTTGGCCTATTTGCATCAAAGTGCGTACATTGCAGGATGGAAACTTCAGTGGCACATGTGGTTTCAGTAGTCGTTCTGATGAGCTGCACACAACTGAAGGGGGAATCTCATTTGCATGTCTAGCGTCTTTATCGATGGCAACCTCAGAAATACGTGAAATAGCATTAATATGACTCATCTTGCAGCTTCAACGCTCAACTCACCATTGAAAACCATGGAAGCACTGTACAGCTGTTTCATCCTTGTTGGGAATCATGAGCAGTGCACATCCACCGAGCCCCCACGGGGACTCGAACCCGGGGTGAACGATTGTGAATCGAAAACCTTAACCATAAGGCTATCCGGGTTGGCTCTCAACGGTCTGTTGAACATCTACTCTACATGATATAGCACCCTTCCCAAACTGGCTTTGAACGGTAACAACCCACTTCCCGCACAGCGATCGACTCCTATGATGGATAACTTCTCTGTAGGGGCCTAAGTACAACGAAGGTATTCCGTTATGAACAACCTACAGAGCTCGATTACTATATGCAATTTAATAGCAGGAGATTAGAGTTGTATAACATGATTCATCATATAGTGTAGATGTTCAACAAACCGTTGAGAGCCATCCCGGATAGCCTTATGGTTAAGGTTTTCGATTCACAATCGTTCACCCCGGGTTCGAGTCCCCGTGGGGGCTCGGTGGATGTGCACTGCTCATGATTCCCAACAAGGATGAAACAGCTGTACAGTGCTTCCATGGTTTTCAATGGTGAGTTGAGCGTTCAAGCTGCATGATGAATCATATTATACAAATCTAGTCTCCTACTGCTCAATTGCAAATAGCATTAATATTGTTGTGTGCAAAAGAGTGGGCGAAAATGGGTGGCGTGGTAATAGGTATTGGTCTCATTCAACCGCCAGCATCTCGGTCATACCTTGTGTAAGTTGAGTGAGTGAATAGAGTCGAGCGCGAGAACGAGTTATCATATATATGGAGATTTCGTGTAAGCATGTGGGCTGGATACTACCCGGTTGTCCAGACCGAAGTAGAGAGTTGACTTAGGGGGCCCACTTCGAGCCTTCGACCAGAACGACCAACCTACAAGGCAGTGGGACGATATGGGAGTATCGTAGCCCTTTGGGGGCCGGTGACTGATTGTCCACCTCATACGCCCTTCGGATGAGGCTAAACATCCTGGATGCCCGGTACTTCCCTCCGCCACAGATGCCGGTGAGCATACCGTTGTACGCCTCATGCACCATCCGTGGTTGGTTTGGAATCAGGATTTAGCCATATCCCATCACGATGAGACTGCAGCTTGACGTGGTGTGATGCCTTGCGCGCCTCTATGACCCAAAGAGCTATACAGGATGGCTTCTTTAAGCCGGAGATGCAATCATACCTGACAGGTCAATGGGTAGAGGTCAGACAAAGTCCAGTCTCCTGATTCTCCAGGTTCAGGGTTCATTTGAGCTGGCAACTCAATCGGCAAAATCAGTGGAAGAATAACCGATCCAAGCAAATGGGCTTCCATTATGCCATCCCGCTGCCTTGCGGATAGGTTCTTGTTAGAACTAAAGGCTTTGGATGGGGACCCTAATTGTTATCCTGCTTTGTGGCTGGACACCCTAGCAGGACCCGTCCAACATCTCCCATGAACTGCACGAATACAAATTCCTTACTGCATCGGTCGTTGCAAAGGATAATCAGGACCACGCTGCCCATTGCATCGAGCGGGATGGATAGTGATAAGTGGGCTAGTGTTCAGAGTTCCCTCTCTTTTATTCAACCTTTGTCTTCTGTCTCCAACCACCCCTCTTTGCCCCATCTATCCACCCATAATGCTCCCACTGATAACACGGTCGATACTTGCAACGATTCACCGCTAAACAGTGTCGGGAATAATCCTCTGTCTGGTAACTCACATTTTCTCAAGCCTCCTCAGCCTCTGGATCTCGGCTCCTTCAACATGCGTACACTCATGCAGACCGGTCAGAAGGCGTGCCTAGCGCTCACAATAGATTCTCTGAAGATTGATGTCTGCTTCGTAAGTGAGGCGCGTATCCAAGATTCGAGCAGTGTGGTTCAGCTAACTGCTCCTGGTATCTCATCGAGGTATTTTCTGTACACTTCAGGAGACGAAGTAGCTAGAGCTGCAGGTCAAAGTGGTGTAGGAATAGTCTTGACTGATAAAGCTGAAGCTGCCCTTTTAGCTTGGATCCCGGTTAATGGTTGTTTATGTGCTGTCAGACTCCAAAGGGTCAGTCGGCGTTCGAATGGACAGTTGTGTTAAGCGCAATTTGTTTGTGATCTCGGCGTACGCTCCAACGGACTGCAGCTCAGACTTGCAGAAAGATGAGTTCTATGATGCACTCGCCACCCTCGTTCCCATTTGTAAATGTTCTGACATTGTAGTGCTAGCCGGTGACTTCAATGCACAAGTTGGCAAACTTAGTGTGTCAGAAGCCTGTTTAGGTGGGCGTTGTGCTTTACCTGCTGAGCGTACAGATAACGGGGATAGGCTTTTCCAGTTTTGTGCAGACAATCGATTGTTCTTGTCTAGCACTAATTTCCGACACAGCTCGCGTCACACAGCGACATGGCGTTCTAACTCTACAGGTACTTTGAGTCAAATTGATCATATTGCCGTAAGCTACCGTTGACGCAGTTCTGTTCAGAACTGTAGATATTACTGGTCCACGTACGTAGAGTCGGACCATGCATTAGTTTTAGTGCGATTATCGCTCCAGCTCCATGGTCATCGTCGCAAACCGCAAACCCGATTAGCGGTACAACGTTTGTGTGATGCAGAAGTACGCACCAGTTACGAGCAGAAGTTAGCACATGAGCTAGGATCTACGACGAACAGTAATGTAGATGAGCATTGGGCTCATATCAAACAGGTGATGCACTTTGCAGCAGGTTTTGCCTGTGGTCGTAGATCCGTTGTCCATCAAAAACACTGGATCTCGCAAGAGTCGCTAAGTATAATGGAGCAAAAGCGTCAGATCTTGAACCGTAAGGAGATGAATAAGACGCGGAGAAAGCTGCAAAGGCAAGTTACGAAAAGACTTGAGAAGGATCGCGAAAATTGGTGGGTCAAGATAGCCGAAGTATTGGAAGTAGCAGCTGCTTTAGGTAACAGTCAAAGATTGTTCAAACTTATCCGCGACACCGGTGGACGGCGAACCCGGGTCAGTGAAACGATTTGTGATAGGAATGGAAAGCCCATTCATGGCAAAGAGCAAAGGCTGGACCGTTAGGCCGAATACTTCAAGGAACTGTTTAGCTGGCAGCACGCTAGTGTAGTTACTCCTGTGTCAACAACTGCGACTCCTTGGGTGGTATCACTTGAGCCCCCATCGGACGTAGAAGCAGAGTCATGCATTCGATCACTAAAGCGAGGGAAAGCGGCAGGTCCCGACAAACTTCCCCCAGTTCTTTTCAAACTGGGTAAAGATGCTTTGGTAAAATCACTCACCGCTTTGCTTTGTGACATTTGGAACGCGGAGCGTATTCTGTTAATATGGAGCGAACAGCAGGCTGGATTCCGCCCAGGTCGAGGATGCATCGACCAAATTTTTACTCTTCGCCGACTACTTGAAACACGTCACACGCACCACTGACCGACAATAATGATTTTCTTAGACCTGAAAGGCGCCTTCGACTCAGCTGATCGGATAGCGCTTTTCAGTACTCCTCATCGAAAAGGTATGCCCCAGAAGTTCGTGAACCTACTGAGATCATTGTATTCTCATACTTCTGGCCCCGTTAGAGTTTACGGTGAACTATCCGGTCGGTTCGAAACGACCAGTGGTGTTCGACAGGGATGTCCCATGTCTCCATTCCTGTTCAACTTCGTCGTGGACGAAATAATGGAGAGTGCGCTGCAAAATCTTCAGGATGTAGGCGTCCAACTAGGAAATAGTGGAAATCTGTGTGATCTTGGTTACGCAGACGACGTTGTCTGCTTGTTCGAATCCACGGAACATGCTCAGCGTGCACTAGATAGACTCTCAAGAGCCGTAGCTTTATTTGGCATGCGCTTTGCACCTTCAAAGTGCAAGGTGATGATACAAGACTGGACGTCAACGATTCCGAGCTTGATGCTCGATGGGGAGGTGCTGTCAGTTGTCGACCACTTCATCTACCTCGGCAGCAGCGTGACGACGGATGGGAGCACTGTAGTAGAGGTGAGCACGCGTATATCCGAGGCTCGATTGGCGTACGCTAGACTGAAGCACTTGTGGCGCCGACCTAATATTTTACTGAAGTTGAAATGTCGTGTATACTGTGCCGCAGTGCTTTCAGTTTCGTTGTAGGGTTGCGAAACTTGGAGTCCGCGTGCTGAAGATATTCGTCGTCTTGAGGTTTTCGACCACCGATCATCATCATCATCATCATCATCATCATCATCATCATCGTACAGCGTTAAACAGTAGAGCAAGCCCCACTGACCACTGCCTTTCTCACCTTGTTGCACGATGAATTAGAAAGTATGAATATACAAGATGGACAGGGAGTGGACCTACGGGAGTGGGAAAAAGAAAGAATGCCTTAGTAGCCAACCACCGATGTTTACGTAGTATCGCTAAGATCGGGTGGAGTAGGCGAGTGGGCAATGCTGAGGTCAGAAATCGAGTATTGAGTACTAATTCGGAGAACGTTTTGTCACAACGTATCCAATTTAGTAGACTTCGTTGGTTGGGGCACGTGTTACATATGTCAAACACACGTCTACCGTACCGTGTCCTATTCTCCGTTCCTCCTAGGAAGTGGAAAAAACCACGTGGAGCTCAACCGATGACTTGGCAACGAGGAATGAGAAAATGTACAGCAGACTTAGGAAAAGTAGGTGCTTCACGTTTTCGTGGTTGGGGTCCAAAAGATCCGTCTACCAGTTGGCTGGAGACACTGAAGGATATGGCTGCGAACCGCGAGCAGTGGCGATCGTGTTGTCACTTTCTATCGAATCAGAATGACTGGTCGATGTGCGTTTGTACAGTTAGACTATGTATTCCGTGTGTTGGCTACTAGGGCATTCTTTCTTTTTCCCACTCCCGTAGGTCCACTCCCTGTCCATCTTGTATATTCATACTTTCCAATTCAACGTGCAACATGTTGAGAAAGGCAGTGGTCAGTGGGGCTTGCCCTACTGTTTAACGCTGTACGATGATGATGATGATGATGATGATGATGATGATGATGATGATGATGATGATGATGATGATGATGATGATTTAGCCATTTCCCCTAGACTGACCATTAGTCAGCCAGGCATTCGCTTTCGTCCTCTCTTAGTGGGAGCACCGCCACAAATAGACAGTGAGCAGGGCTTCTTCAGCAGAGGCTGTAGAAAACACACAGTCATCTGAGAGCATTTCGAGAGGTGTTAAGGACGAGTAGCCATCTCGGAGCCGGAAGCACCCACCCTCGACCATGCTGAGATGCAGTCTGCCGAAGTATACGCCGAGATCACAAACAAATTGCGCTTAACACAACTGTCCATTCGAACGCCGACTGACCCTTTGGAGTCTGACAGCACATAAACATTGCACGGCCAATCGGGTTTGCGGTTTGCGACGATGACCATGGAGCTGGAGCGATAATCGCACTAAAACTAATGCATGGTCCGACTCTACGTACGTGGACCAGTAATATCTACAGTTCTGAACAGAACTGCGTCAACGGTAGCTTACGGCAATATGATCAATTTGACTCAAAGTACCTGTAGAGTTAGAACGCCATGTCGCTGTGTGACGCGAGCTGTGTCGGAAATTAGTGCTAGACAAGAACAATCGATTGTCTGCACAAAACTGGAAAAGCCTATCCCCGTTATCTGTACGCTCAGCAGGTAAAGCACAACGCCCACCTAAACAGGCTTCTGACACACTAAGTTTGCCAACTTGTGCATTGAAGTCACCGGCTAGCACTACAATGTCAGAACATTTACAAATGGGAACGAGGGTGGCGAGTGCATCATAGAACTCATCTTTCTGCAAGTCTGAGCTGCAGTCCGTTGGAGCGTACGCCGAGATCACAAACAAATTGCGCTTAACACAACTGTCCATTCGAACGCCGACTGACTCTTTGGAGTCTGACAGCACATAAACAACCATTAACCGGGATCCAAGCTAAAAGGGCAGCTTCAGCTTTATCAGTCAAGACTATTCCTACACCACTTTGACCTGCAGCTCTAGCTACTTCGTCTCCTGAAGTGTACAGAAAATACCTCGATGAGATACCAGGAGCAGTTAGCTGAACCACACTGCTCGAATCTTGGATACGCGTCTCACTTACGAAGCAGACATCAATCTTCAGAGAATCTATTGTGAGCGCTAGGCACGCCTTCTGACCGGCCTGCATGAGTGTACGCATGTTGAAGGAGCCGAGATCCAGAGGCTGAGGAGGCTTGAGAAAATGTGAGTTAGAAGATAAATGATCGATAGATTACTCACGATACTATTCGACAGTGAGCTGCTGCGAATACCGGGCGTGTTATCAGTGGAAGCATTAGGGGTAGAGAAAGAGCAAAGAGGGGTGGTTCGGAACAGAAGACAAAGGCTGAATAAAAGAGAAAGAACGCTTTAGCCAGTCCTGAACTGAGTTGATTTCTTTGTAGGTTATTGATCTCAAAGTCAATTCAGCGAAAACAAAGGTTTTCTCGACTTTCCCTGGGCCGTCAGGTCAGCCGTTGTTTATCGATAGTCAGTATGTATCATAGGGTTTATGGGGTGTCTGAGAGAAGTAGCACCTCTGAGTTGGTTGACTGTCGTGTTCCTTGGGGCATCGTTCATCTCCTTTGCCTCTATCATTCACCCAGCTCTCACCTGTGGCTCCACGAAGTTGGAGCATGCATCAGCTGCCACATCCCGGAAAAACGGATCGACAGGCGGGCTAAACCAGGTTGAGGGTTACTGGAGTCCAAAAAACTTCGGCGAGTCGGTGTTCGGCATGTGAAGACAGATTCTTCTGAATGGGCGGACGAGATCTACTGATCCAATGGCTACAAAGGAGAACTGTCCAGCTACTTGATCCGGCATTCCAGAGGAAGTGAATGAACCGTACAGCATGCCACCGGCTCCTCTGGAAACACCCTGCTGCCTAGCAGTCTGCATTCGGGTGTGCAAGGGCTGGAGGTGCAATCTCGAACAAAAAGGCCGAACGGTGCTGGGGACACCGCCTCGTACCCTACTCCCGCGACTCTCTATGATTATTCACGGAACCTCAAGCGCTCACCATGCTACGGCGTCCCCGGTAAGCGACGCGCCTCATGTCCCGGCGGTTGAGGCGATAAGACAACAAGCTGGGATTATTCGCTGCAGGAAGAGAAAACACATAGCCTGTTGGAATGTAAAGACGTTTCTAGACGTCGGCAGTCAGTGCACCACAATGCGGCCTCTACATGACTATGACGTAGATGTTGCTTGCCTCTCGGAAGTCCGCCTGTCCCAACTCAGGTAGCCGACAAATAAAGGTCCCGGGAGTGGATACATCTTATTGGCTCTATCGTAGTGGCCCGAAAGACCACTCCGGCCTCTACGGTGTCGCGCTTGCTCTAAACAAAGCAGTTATCGATGCAATGATCTCTTAGGAACCAGTCTCATCCAGACTTGCCTTGGCACGTTTTAAAAGCTTCCCGCACGACTTGACGATGATTGCGATTTATGCTTCAACTAATTCGGCTGATGACGAAACCTAAGACAAATTCTACAATAACTTGCAAAAGGTAATCGACCAGGTTTCAAGGCGCGGCGTAATTTCATCTCAGGAGATTGAAACACTCGCACAGGTACGGCCGACGAATTCGCTTGCCATATTCTCGGGAAATTCGGTCGCGGTTAACGCTGCGATAACGGTGGCTGACTGGTTGGTTTAGCCGACGTCAAAAGAATGATTGTCTGCAGCCCTCGATTTCAGCGCCCCACGAAGCACCTACTCACAGGGAACTTCAATGACGATCACACTGTGCACCAACTCGACCACATCCTGATGAGAGCCCGTTGGGCTTTGTCTATGGAGGATTGCCGAGCGTACCGAGGTGCAATAACGGGCAATGCAAGCGGCATCGACCATGTCCGTCTACGCGCGCTTCAAAATTTATCTGTATACACGTGCTAGAGTGTCTGCACCCTCCCGGATGAACGTTGCTGCCCTAAAAAATCCAGAGAAGCGAGAGACGTTGCCACGAGCAATCAAACTCGACTAACCAACGCAACCAATGCACAAGCAAACGAAATTTCTGTGGAAGAGCAGTGGACTCGAATGAAGACGACAATCAAGGAAGTTACTTAGACAGTACTCGGGAGAACAAAAAAGTGGACAAAAGATTGGACCCCCGAGAGCACACTGCAGCTGCCAACCAAAGCACATGAAGCCCAACTGGCAGGTAGTGATGAACGCTGCAGACTGCAGAGGCCACACGCTCCGCCAAGGCTGATCGCAAAAGATACTGGATAGAAATAACTGAAAAAATGGAGACCGCGTCCGGAACTGGTGACTTTGATAAAGTATTTCGCCTTATTCGCAACGCCTCTGATAAGTTCTGTAAACAAGATTCCTTTCTTCGTGACGCGGCAGGAAACCTAATACCCGAACAGAGTAAGAAAATGGACCGATGGGTGGAATACTTTGTTCAGCTGCTCAACTGGCCTGCAGACCACCCGATGGACCAACCAACATCAACCTCTCCAGTCCAGTACGAAAGCAACTGTGACCCGCTGAACACCGCGGAAATCACGGAAATGATAAACAAACTGAAGGACAGAAAGGCTGTTGGGGAAGATGGCATCCCTTTAGAAGTGTATAAAGCATGTTCATCGTCACTGATTGACAAGCTGTGTACACTTTCTGGCTCCGTTTGGCGAGAGGTAGCATTTCCACCCGAATGGAGAATGTCCATTCTGCTGCCTATTCCAAAGAAAGGTGATGAATCGGCATGTGAGAACTACCGAGGGATTAGCTTGGTCGATGAGGCCGCAAAGATCTTTGGTGTGTTTTTACTAACCTGTTTCTCCGAGGCAAGAGACCGGCGCACTCGCCCGAACCAAGGGGGTTTCCGCCGTGGCAGATACTGTGTGGATCAAATATTCGCACTGCGCCCAACACTGGAGCATCGCTATAACTTCCAGCAGCCGACGGTAGCTTGTTTCATCGTCTTCCGGGCCGCCTTTGATTCGGTTAACCGCGAGTCTCTTTGGACCATAACCCAATCCGATGGGATGCCCGATAAGGCTCTAAGGTTGTTGAAAGGGTACTACTCGACAACTAGTGCTAGGGTTCGTATGTACGGTGAAGAGTCTCGCGAGTGCGCACTTACTGCCGGAGTTAGACAGACTGATTGGACACTGTGACAGGTATTACACAACTACCTGTAGTTCGGGGATGATATCGTCGTGCTAATAGACTCCTCCGCTACGCTGGAACTAATTCTTGATCGAATCAATTCCTTCGCGAGGTCCATCGGACTTGAAGTAGATTCAACCAAAACAAAAACTTTCACAACCCATCTAGGCCGGACAATTCAACAACTGTCGACCAATGACCAACCAGTCGAATACGTCCTTCAGTCAAATACCTAGGCTCAACTTTGCTTCCGAACGGCCAGGCAAAGGATGAAGCGGTATTATGGATACACAGCCCCAGGAGAGCCTTCCTTCAGCTAAGACAACAGTTGTGGACTCGTAGTGAAACCAGCTTAAGAACCAAAGTTCATGTTTACCGTGCTGCCATCCGGCCCGTGCTCATCTATGGCTGTGAAACCTGGCCACTACGAGATGAGGATACCAGAAGGCTGGAGGTTTTCGACCACTGGCGCATGCGGCAAATTTTCAAAGTCAAGTGGCGCGACCTGGTGTCTAACGAAGAGGTAAAGAGAGGATGCTCTGATATCGATGCGCTATGCGTCCTCCTCCAACGTCGATGACTGCAGTGGTTCGGCCATACCCTTCGGCGACCCGAGTCAGAGGTAACCAAACAAAGACTCTGCCCCACTCCCTGTCCTGTTTGGCTTTGTCGCCTTGGTGGATAGCTCAGAACGTGAACCAGCACAACAGAGAAAGACGCACAGCTTCTAGGGCTTCGGTCGGTCTACGGAGCCCGGCGATGGAAAAAGGACTGAATAAGGATCTGTACGGAGATCGCCTCCGACAGCCGCGCGTGGTCCGCAATGGTCCGTGATGTCCATGCAGCCAACTTATCCTCTCGGAGGAGATAGTCGCGTAAAAGTAAAGGTAAATTAAGTATGTACCATTATTCAGATATCTAGGGTTAACCCTGCCTCCGAATGGCCCGGCGAGGGACGAAGTACTGTCGAAGATTGACAATGCACAAAAGGCCTTTCCTTAACTCCGGCGTGTGCTATGGTCACACAGCGAATTTAGCTTTCGAACGAAGATTCGCATCTACTGTGTCGCTGTCCGACCCATGCTTACAAACAGGTGTGAAACCTGACTACTGCGAGCTGAAGACACCAGGAGGCTGGAGGTGTTCGACCACTGGTGTCTGCGTCGAATTTCTCTTACAAACTGGCAGGAAATGCTATTCGACGAAGAAGTAGGCGATTCTGCGACACTGACTGATTCTCCGTCCTTCAACGCTGCCGCCTGCAGTAGTTTGGCTATATTGTACATAGGTCAGACAAAGAACTGTCCAAACAGACACCCCGCCTTTTACCACGTACGGGATGGTGTTGTTGACGTGTTGTTCAACTGAAAACGTGATTGAGTTCCGTCGAGAAAGACACGCAGTGCCTCGGACAGCATACGGTCTACGGTCTGCGATACTGGAAGAAAAAGTGTGACGATTTGCGCTGAGCTTGCATCCAACAGTCGCGCACGGTCGGCGATGATTGGCGATATCCATGGGACCTACTTATCTTCTGGCAGGAGGTAGTCGTGTAAAAGTAAGTATGCTCGGAATCACGTGCCGGTCTTTTGGGCGACGGGTATTGACGCCCTCAAATTGCTGCACGCTTTTCATGTTCGTCCGCCACTGGTATATAATTTTTCTGCTGTATTCTTGAGTAACGCCGTAGAAGTAACTGATCTGGAGCGAATGCAACGTACTGCCGCCTTTCTCTCTGTCGGACTAGGAGGGAAAAGTTATGAAGATCTTCAGGCCTTCGGACTGTTTACAGAGGTCACCAGTCACACCAACTGCGGAGACATGGAACCGAACTCTTAGGGTTTTCCTCCCTTCGAGTACACAACGGGACGCGCTGTTTATTGCTTACGTCTCTCAAGCTGCAATCAGTGGGACCGGTTCGGGTTTACCACCTACCACATTCCTGTAGAACCCTCAGTTAGCCCAAGTGGTGAAAGAAACAAATGACCCTATATTTGAGCGACACCTTTACATCTGAACAACACAAGTTCATCAAGGTCTGTCCTCAGAACTGAGGTAATGAGGCTCATACGAAACGACATCCCACTGTCGTCGAATTTAAAGTGTTCATTGCAAACAGTGCTTCATAGACCGGCTCCTGGTGATAACTACTCTGAAAGAGAGGCGGTGCAGCTTTTCGGTGTTGCTTTGCCGGTATATGGTGCGTACGATCCTACTTATTTACTTTTACTTTAGCGCGACTATCTCCTGCGAGAGGATAAGTCGGCTCTATGGATATCACGGATCATTGCTGACCGCCATCTACACAGCGACGACTTTCTTTTGTGATAAATAGCAAAACATCTGAAAAACATGTGCGGATTAGAATGGTGAACAGCACTACGAAGAGACAGGTTTCATTTCAAACCGTCCTATTAGCTCTAGTGAAAACTCAGTTCTGCCTCAGAATCATTTCGTTTTAGTAACGAAAGACAAAGAATATATAGGTTGCTCTCACATTCGCCCACTCGTTGCACACAATGCATTAGTCCGGGTGGTGTCGGCGACCACGCCTCGAGACCCAAACAAAGCTGACAAGACTCAGCTCTCACCTATGGATCCACTCCAGCGATCGGCTGTCTTGTCACTTCGTGGTCTCAAGCCTTGGGCTTGGTATCGCACCAGTGCTGACTGCCGACGTGACTTGGCTGTCCGCCAACGCCGGGTTAACACATTCCCTCACAGGTTCTATGGTTGGTCACAAGACAGAAAGACTGGTACTAGGTGTACTAGATTCCATGTTCCCTGTTTGGTGATTGGTTAAACGTTATTCACATTATTCTGAAAATAAACACCGAGTAATCGAAAAGTAATGTTGTAATTCGTCAGAGGTGATGAAAAATCCATAACGAGAAAAACCACGTGGCAGTAAAACCCCATAAGTATGCAAAACTAACGTGGAATACCACCACTGTCCGAGTTATTGCGTCAATTTCTCAAAGAATGAGGCGAAAGTTTCGCATTAGTGCGGCTATGCCAAGCGCTTGCCCAATAATGTTCGCACTAAAGCAGCCCAAAAAGATATGAAAATCGCAATATAAATACTCGAAATAAAAACAAAAATGGGGTCCGTCCGATGAGAAGCCTGTCGAGCTCGGATTAAACAAACCGAAGTGATTACTATAGGTCATAACAAGCTAAATTTTTAGCTGCTCACAAGTGACCAAGAAGTGAAACAAGATGCGATACCCGGAGTAATCCAAAAGCTTACGTTGAACCTACCAGCAACTTCTATTTCTGTCTTTCCCGAAACACCATCTGCAACCGTAGAATCCAAATCACACAAAATGACGCCAGTCGATTTTTCCCAGCAGATATGATCGTAGCATGAGTTTCCATTCCCAACTAGGGGCAAATCTGTCACGGTAGATAAATCGCTGGCCATCTCAGCTTGTTCCGTTGATTCTTCGTCCACTCGACAAGCACTGCCCAATCGACACTCCGATAAATCAGGCATTCACAATTTATTTTTGAATAACGTAGATTCCATTTCAAAAACAGGCCACACAAGAAAATCGACCAGTTTCTTCATGGAATAACATCTGTTTACAAACATCCGGAAGACATTATTCTGCAGGAGAGGGGAATCAGACGCGACGACGGACGGCACGGCCTTGGAAACAAAGTACCCGCCGCGGTGTTCAGTCTCCGGTCTTCAGGATTATTCTTCATTCTTCATAATAGAGGCAGATGGTATCTCTCCTGTGTAGGCCTCCTCAAAACAGCTCAGTGATGTGGACTCATGTGTGCCTCCCACCACCTCTTTAGAAATACATCCAGAAGTCGCTTAAACAATGTGTCTTGAAGTCTTGAAGTACTACACGGGTTCGAGGCTTTGAGCCCAATTGTCCCGGTTCTTGAGGAAATCTTTGATCTTCTGTCGGATTCACCGAGCTGGAACGAGAGTAAAAAGAAGCGGGGTGAGGGCGAGGTTGGCAGCAAAAACAAAATACACATAACGTCATGCAGTGTCTCACTGTAGACAGTGCCTTAAGCGGAGTGGGGGTGCAACATTCACGAACATATGTGCAATAAAAGACATTTATTTCGCTTTTTGAAAAGGAATTATCCGGAGAGACCTAGGCAGAGGTCTGAATTTTTTGAAGATGGTTTTGTTCTGCAAGAGAACAATATCTTCCGGAAGTGCGTTCCACAGAGTATTAACCCTATAGCTAAAAAAGTTAATCCTTGGCAAAGTGCGTGGCCCCGGTTTGAAAACCTTTCAGCTGTGACCACGGTCAGAACAGCCCGGACAGATGGAGGAGAAGCAATCGCTTTGACCTGTTTCAAAAAGGTGGAACATCAAAAACAGATCAACTCTTACGCGTCTTACGTCAAGGGGATAGAGGTTGAGGAGTGAGAGGCGGACGGGACAAGCTAGGTGGGATAGACCCCTTGCTGCTTTAGTGGAGGCCTGCTGAACTCTTTCTAGGATCTCACGGTCTCGGACGGGACCAGAGTGCAATATCTGACTACCGTACTCCGGCAGAGGTCAGATATGCTTGCCGAAAATTATGGGGAAATCATCCCTAGATATGCGCGCGAAGGACCTTCGAATCATATTTACTACTCGAAAAGCAGACTTGCTCGCTAGTTGGTGATGATGAAAGAAGGATAAGTTACAATCTAACCGGAAACCGAGCACCTTGTGTCGGCCAACCCTTGGCAGTGTGGTTGCTCAGATAATGGAAAACGTGTGACCAGTCTCTCTGTTGAAAGACATGCCGACGCATTTGTCATAATTAACTGGGAGGTTCCAATCCTCGGACCAGCGTTTCGTTTCATAAACTGCAATTTGCAGGTCTTCGACGCTTGAACTCCAGAGGGTTACATCGTCTGCGTACAGGGCAATGTTCGCAGGAATGGTTGTCGGAAGATCGTTTATGTAGATCAAGAAAAGAAGAGGACCTAAGACCGACCCTTGGGGGACCCCAGTTGTTACTGGGGCGGGTTGAGACCAAATATTCCCGACTGTAACCACAAAGGTGCGGTCGGTAAGGAAACTACGTAGGATGGCCAACATGGAGCCTGTGATCCTGTATGTCTGCAGCTTATAATGAAGAGGGGCATGGGGGACTTTATCGACGGCCTTAGCAAAATCGATGACTACAGCGTGTGAGAGCTGGCCATCATCATAGGCCTTCGTTAGACCATCCATGACAGTAAGCATATTGGTGATGCATGATCTGCCAGGAAGAAACCCATGTTTGCACGGGGAGAGGATCTTATTTCTATGAAGATGGGAAAGGACCTCACTCTTAAGAATTCCCTCAAAAATTTTGCTGGGGATGCTAGTGAGGCTTATGGGTCTGTAACTAGAAGCAAGGTGTCTACTACCCTTCTTATAGACAGGTGCGATCACTGCTATTTTTCCAGTTACGGGGGAAAACTCCATCGTCACCACATCGCTGAAAAAGCGAGGAGTAAGGAGCAGCTAATGTATCCGCGGCTTCCTTGAGAATACTGGGGTGGATTAGGTCAGGACCCATAGATCAATATTGGTTGAGCCCTCAGAAACCTTGAGCGACTGCACCAATGGGAATGATGACGCGGTTAAGGGTAGTGGTCAGAGATAACGGGTGCATGGTAGGGTGGGATGATATGGGAATGGAGCTAAAAATTGTACGGAAGTAGGAGCTGAATGCCTCGGCTACTTGGCTAGGGGAAGTGATTGGAGATCCGGCACTATCTTTGAGAGCTAGTGGCGTCGGAGCTGTGCCCCTTAGACGGCGCATGTACTGAAAGAAAAATGCCTTATTGGTCCGTGCTCGATCAAGTACATATCGTTGGACTGCATTCTCATAGGACCTAATCTTGTCTTTGCATATGTTCCTTATGATCCTGAAGTCTTCTACATCTCAGGCAAGGCCTGTGGCTTTATATCTAGCAAAAAGGCGTGCGCGTTCGTCTAGAATGCGCCAAATGGGGCGAGGGAGGGGTCGCTTAGCGGTCTGTGGGCGACGAATTCTGGGGACAAAATGCCCATCAGCTAAGGAGATTAACTCTATGAGATTCTCTGCCATTTCATCAGCAGAGTTACCTGGGTTAGTTAAATTTAGCTGGGAGCGAAAAAATGCACAGACTTGGTCAAAGTTGGTCCTTTTGAAGGATCAACTTTGACCAAGTCCTTAGGCTCTTCCACCACTTCGGCTGGCAGTGAGTTCCGGTTCAGTTCAGTTCAGTTCAGTTCAGTTTGCACAGGACTTAGTGTGGCTAGAGCCAATCGTGTGTCCAGATAGTTGTGTTGTCGGCGCGTTCCCGTAGCTCCCAACACGGCGTGATTTTCTTTTTCTGAAAGGCAGAAATTTTGTGCAGTATCAGCCCTGGCAGAATAAGGTGGAAACAATAAGCAAATTGCATCCGACCCTAAAAGCTGCTCAACATAACTCGGGATATACTGCCACCCAACATAGGTCTACTGCTTTCTTAAAAGCCCTCACTGTTGGGATATTTATGACCTCCTCCGGGAGCATATTCCAATAGGGTACCACACTATTTGAGAAGTACTTCGCCCTAATTTTGAGCCTCGAATGCATCCTTTGTAATCTAAGGCTATGCCCTCTTGTGCCTCTCTCGAAGATCATAGAGAAAATGTCTCCTCGGGTTATTCCTGAAAGTCCCTTCATTACCTTCAAGGTTTCTATCAAGTTCCCGCGAATGCGCCGTCTTTCCATCAAGAAAAGGTCCAGGGCACGGAGACGCTCTGTGGTTTGCAAAATGTCTACGTATACCTGGATGATATTTTTGTGGCTAGTTCTTCGAAGCAAGAGCACGCCGCACACTTACGAGCACTTTTCGAACTCCCTAGCCAGCACGGCGTCACGACCAATATCGCAGAATGCGAATTAGGCATGTCTGATATCACCTTCATAAGACATTCTATCTCATCATCGGGTATCCGCCCTCTGCCAGATAAAGTTTCCGCTATTCGCGACTACCCTGAACCCCAGTCTTTCCGCCAGTTGCCTCAGTTTGCCGGCCTGGTTAATTTCTACCGCCGGTTTATTCCTCACTGTGCGGAAATGATGCAATGCACCACCGACCTGTTGCGCGGAGTTAGGCCGAAGTTCGTGTTTCCCAACACGGCACAAGTCGCCTTTGCCTTCTACAAAGATGCCGTGGCCAACACAGCACTCACTGCCCCCCCCCGACCCTTTGGCTCCTATTTCGGTAGTGACGGATGCCTCTGACACAGCGGTTGGAGCAGTACTGCAACAGTTCGCAGACGACTCTTGGCAACCCCTAGCATTCTTCTTCGAGCATCTAGATCCCGCCGAATCTAGGTACAGCACATTTGGTAGGGAGCTATTAGCCATCTACTTGGGAATCCGTCATTTTCGACATGCACTCGAAGACCGTTCGTTCACGGTGTTTACAGATCACAAGCCTTTGGTTTATGCACTAAAGTCAGCTTCGGATCGATACTCACCGTGCGAGATTTGCCACTTAGATTTTGTCTCACAGTTTACTGTGGACATACGACACGTCTCTGGGGTACTTAATCCCGTGGCAGACGCCTTATCGCGCGTATATCAACTAAGTCTGTCACCGACGCCTAACATCAACCTGGACGCAATGGCACAGGCCCAAACTATGGACCCTGACATCGGGCAACTTCGACAAAACAGTTCTTTGAGCTTGACCACAGTACCTATCCCAACGTCCCAGAATACCATCGTGTGTGATAAGTCGCACGGTCGCCCTAGGCCAGTGGTTCCTGCTGCCTACCGTTAACCTAATTTCCTGACACTCCATAATCTGGTTCATTCGGATGTGACTGCCTCGGTGAAACTGCTAGCTGAGCGTTTTGTTTGGCACAATATCAAACGAGATGTTCGTCAACGGGCTGGTACTTGGCTGCAGTGTCAACGTGTTGAGGCCCATAGGCACACTAAGGCAGCGTTGGCCAGGTTCCCAGAACCTGAAACACTTTTTCATCGTGTGCACGTCGACCTCGTAGAACCAGTTCCACTTCCTTTTGGGTAAGTTTACATACTCACATGCGTGAATCGTTTTACTCGCTGGCCGCAGGCCGTTTCTATCCCTCGTCCCACGTCGGAAGAGGCCGCGAAAGCTTTACTGACCGGTTGGGTTGGTCATTTCGGTTGCCCGGAAATAATGACAACCGATCGTAGTCCACACTTTTACGGTTTTACGGCAGCGAACTCGCTACGCTCGGTTGCCAACACTTGAAGATTCCAAACACCGAGGATCGAAGAACTGATAAGACAGCATCATCAACAATAGCTCAACACTTACTGATGACGCAACACCAAGTTGAGAAAGCAAAAGCTTTAGGGGTGGTGCACAGAATGGGAAACACGAAACTTCTTAGATTGTCTGAAGTGATAGCAACTAAGCTATGGAAACCAACGCTTGGCAAGCAGAAAGAACTGTATGTGACATTACGTTTACCATGGTGAGACAAACATTCGTAATTTTTTTGTCATGCTTTCGACTATACATCAACTGTCCCACCAACTTTTGTCTGTAGTATGCACTGTGTATAGATACAACGAAATCGTCCTGGAAATAAATCGTGCGATATTGTGATTATGACTCCTCTTGATAAATAATTATCAATGGTTAGTCACTCACTTTATTATCACTTCCTCTGGCTACTTGCGTGTCCCATATCCTTAGCTATGTATAATACATGAATCTGCCACTTAGTTCTTTTTTCGTGCAGATACTGGTGGATTCATTTGCCAATAAGTATTCACTTAGTACAAGTTTACCTGTTGCTCTCCAGCCATTGCTTTCATCATCTTTCCGGCAATCCTTTGTCCGGTGTGTTTCTCGCTTGGTGTATAACTGATCCCGTCAGGATTCATCCGTCAAATTTGACCATTAAATTCATTGACCCATTCGTTTTATTTCACTTTCAATGTTCTGTTTTCGGCAATCACCTTAGTTTCTTCAGTCCTGCTGGTTGTAGACCCGTTTCACCCTCTAAAAAGATAACCGTTTGGCAGCTACTTGCGTGCAACTTACTTTATCATCACTTCTGCAAGCTACTCGCGTATTCTACTGCCGTAGCTTCACGTATCACATTGATGTACCGTCCAGTTTCCATAGTGATGTTGATACACTATTATCTGCCTTTTTCAAATTTAACGATCCGTTTGAATTTACCTCACTCTTTCTGAGCACTTAAGAATCCCCTCATGGTCACAGTGGCAACTTTTGCCTATGTTGTTCATTTAGACGACTGATTCATTAATTCCATTCCTGAAAGTATTTATCGGGCAATCTCCTCAGATTTATCAGACCTGTGGCATTGTAGTGCTGTCGGCATCATATGACAAACCCTCCGAAGTCAAGGTTAGTAGTCGACCATTTACCCGCCACTCACTTTATCTTTAATTTTGCAAGCTCCGGCATTTGTCATTGCCGTGGATAAGAACTGCATATGGTTTTATCATCTGATCCCGTTTTCATGCCCATACGTCATGATCAACTTACTTTGGAGTAATAACTTAGTCCAACCTTACCCGTCTCACTCAGTCCATCTGAGATTTCTCTCATCGCTACTCCGATGATCTCCCGTCAGGGGTTGTTTATTTGGTATTACATTTTCCTCTCCAGCATTCAACTACTGAATATCACAACAATATCAGGCGACTTATTCCATAACGTCGTCTTTCTCCTGTTCATCGTCGGGTCTTCGGTGTCAATCCCACCCATACATCAGATTTAGCTGTGCTCCTATATATCTACTCTAGAGCAGTTCTCTAACTTACACAGGTTAAATATATATTCTTTGATTTCATTTAATTTTCCGTTCCTGTAAATCACTTTCGATCAATGAGTATATACTTTCCACCTCCCCAGCCAGATCTACCTAGTTTCGGTCATTTCGATCACCTGGTCATGAGTTCGCCTCTGTTGGGCGCTACCAACATTGCGTCCATTTAAAACATCTTCCGTTGCTCTATCATATGCACATATTTTCTCACTGATCGTGTTCAGTTTTGATTTTGCTACCACTTGTATCACTTTGTCAAGCACTGTATACCACCTCGGGCTTCACGAAGTGAACCGTCTAGGTGGAATATAAGTGAAACAACAGTGGAGAGGTACTAAATTCCATTCCAGTGGATGGGAAGAGCAGCGCTATAAAAACCGTCAAAGCGGACCGACTGCCGACCTTGAGAACTTTAGGCTTCTCTTGGGATGTTGAGCTAGACCCTATTAAATTCCATGTTTACATCAGGGCTCGACCAACAACAAAAGAACGTCTTTGACGCAACTAGCCACAATCTATGATCCTTTAGGCTGGCTTAGTTCGTTTACTTTATACATAAAACGGGTGTAGCCAGATATGTGTAGAAGGAGATGTATTTGGGACCAACCAACTGGGGCGGGTGCTCAAGCTAACTGAGAGGAAATGAAGAGGATTTTGCCAGGGACCAAATTGGTAAGATCGCCACGGATGTACGCACATTCTGCTTTGAATGCAGCCGCGGACCTTCAGTTGCACTTATTCTGGGATCCCTTTGGAGTTGGCCGAAGAGCAGTGTACTACCTTATATTCGCACCCAAAACATCCAAATAAATATGTGTACTCGTGTGTACTAAGTCATGTGTGGCACCTCCAAAGACCCCCCCTCACCAGAGTCAGACTTGAATACACCTGCCGCTGCTGTTCAAATAACAAATGATTATGAATGAAGTGGGTCTGAAGTTGCATGATGTTTACTTTCGAACTGATCCTGTTGCAATTCTTTGTGAATTGAGGAGCCATAGAGGAGGCTTCGCTAAGTTTGTTGCGGACATTGTCTTTGATATGTGCTAGCCAACGTCCAATGCAACAAACAAAACTTATCCGGAAAATAAAGCAGACAGAACTGGCACGCATTGCATCTTACTGAAGGCTTCGGAAGGTTAACGAGCTCATATTTCAGCCAAATGGCGGGAAACTGATAATCGACACTTTGAATTAAGCGTATGAATAAATTCTGTAGAAAAAAACTGGTTCGTCCACCGAGATTAGTGCGATGTTTCTCTGCGAATTTCATCTTTTCTAACAGAAGTGATAAGCAAGTAGCTGTTGGGTCTTGATGGACATTTATCCGGGATGGTATAATTCCAAATGCGGAGTGTGTGAAGAGATGCGAACGGCCTGCAGATAAGTCGTGGAACAGGGGATGGATAGGGTTCCCAGGAATCTTCGTGGGGAATTATTTTAGGGCTATAATGTGCAAATGGCAAATTAAGAAGATAATAGAGCTTAGGTGAATCAAAGAAACAAGACTGATAACGGCCAAGTCGCGGTGTGATGTGCTGAAATCTCTCTCAGCTAGACCAGAAAAGATTGCAAGAGAGTAGTAGAGTGAGACTGGGAGAACACACTGATGAGCAAAAGAGAGAATGATAGCATATGTGGTACCAGACTGCCTTGGCCTACGAATTTGAAAAGACCGTCTGCAGAGAGTTTCAATAAAATCAAGAATTTGATAAGGCTGTGTGATTGCCCGGAATGTTAGCTCTCAAGCCCAATGATCAATGGATTTTCGTCACTTCCAATCCCGGAATTACCGAAATTCAATGAGTCAGATCCACCAAGGAACGGAACTTCCGTTGTAATAATGCGGTATCTGAATACGGAACGATAAAAAATCAGAACTTTGCTTATCGCACTTGGCTGTGCACGTTCCCAGGCTGATCGTAAGAATGAAACAGAAATGAAAGTGGCTGAACGACCGAAACCAGATGTCCGAACCGTTAGTGAAGAGATAAGATGTTGAAGCGGTTATAGAAAGAACGGAGAAAGGGAAGAATCAGCCCCTCCCAATGGATTTCTAGTGGCCTCGATCGTTTTGAGAAGTTGACCGTTTACTGGACACCATTTTCGATCTATTTTCTCTACGACCTTCCCTGACGTTTGATGTCGACCTCATTGTTTTGTTTGGTTGCGTACGTTTAACTGCACTGCCTTTTCCGAGGTTTCCAAAGACCTTGTTTTCAATCACTTTCACTTTCGGTTCTTCACCGATTGTACGCGCTCGCAGTTCACTTTCTGCTCAGCTGTTGCCTTCATTCCCATCCAGTGTATTTCTCATGTCGTTACTGTTTCGGTGTCACGATTTATAGAATACTCCTTTGCATCTGTCAACTGACTTGCGTTTTCTCTATTTGCGTGATAGGAAGGATTAGGATGGTATTCCACTGTGAGACGGAATAGAAGACACGTTTATTAGCCGCGCTCGAACGTCTTTTATAAACAAACTGAATTCAGTGGGCCCCTTTCCATGTGCAATGCACTTCGACACCAGCGGCCATCGAGCTCCCCCCCCCAGAAAAGCCTTTCGTCTTTCATTCCGCCCGATGTTTACCACCCGACATTTTAGTGAGGTTCCATTCGTTGTCCACACAGATGTACACTCATTTCAACGGTCAACCTGCACAAAACTGTGGAACAATCCAGAAGCATAATAAGTTTCTCTCAGTTCTCACCAAAATTTATTCAATCAAAATGCTCACAAAGTTCAGACAACATCAATCAACGTGAATGCGGGCTGAACTCGTCACTTTACGGTGCATTCAACAGATCTATGCGATATTTTAGAAAGGAGAGCAATAGCAAAGCGAGATCCACCACATTCGCAGGCACTGCCGCTTCTGGGTTAGTGAAGTTGTAAAAGAGGGGACTTAAAAAGCCTTTAGAATCATGTTACTACTCAGGCAACTGTCACCATCGTACTCACTTAAGATGGGAGGGGAAGAAGAACAAAATGTATAAGAAAAGTCTTTTGCAAAGACCCAAGTCGAATGACTCCTAGATGTTACATCTAATGAGAGCCTCCTTAGTCCTCATAGTGAATACCAAACACGTGTTAATTGTTTGTAAGAAAGCCATTGAGAATAGGCACCACTAATGAGGCGCTCGTTCTTGTGGTGAACTGTGCGGTAACATCAAAATGTAAGACATTTTCTGGGGTGCTGTTCCCTGGGCTTCGGTCAGTGACTAACCCAATGCCACATATACACGTTGAACGATAACTTCTATCACGTTCGACACTGAAAGGAAGGGACTGAGTGATAAATCAAGGTTATTTCGGAGATAGAACTACAGAACTTGACGAAGGTCCTGTAAATCAACAGCTGCAATCAATCAGGGCTTGCAATGAAACGGCGATGTGCACAGTAGAAAGCAGTAAGAGATATCTATAATTCCCTATTTCAATACGGCCTTGTTAGGGAGTGGAAATATGTTGAAAAACAAGGAGGGATCGTGGGCTAGAGAAATATCAAGAATAAAGGACTGCGTATTTTGCTCCATGGGTAGCTTGCAGCTACCTACAGTTGCTGAGAATAAAACATTAGAATTATATTTGATGTTATGTCATGTTATTTTGGATTTGATTGAATGCATGTGAAATCGATTGCCATTATCTACTCTGTTCACACCGTTGTCTTTTCGTTACAGAAAGCTCTGTTTTGACCACACACATTATCTTCGCAGATTGAACAAAATCGATATGCTTCACGATCGCCTGTCACAGCATGAATACCAGTAATTGTTACCGGATATAACAGTTGCTGGTTTCGAGACTAAGCAAGTTTGTTGTGAAAACCATTGATGAACTTACACGGTCAAAACTCGATAGTGAAATGGCCCAGCATTCTCCAGCTGACTGTATTGTTCATTCATATCGAACCACTCAGTCAATTTACCTGCTCAAAAAACTAAAGTAAATGACAAATGGATCTAACGCAACATAACCTATCCAATCAAGTACCAAAGAGCTTTGCAATAAGCAGTTATTTCTTAGATACTGATACCAATTCAACGATGAGGTCCTCACCAATTCAAAAGGCAAACAAACTTTAGGACACCCAGATCTTCTTAAGCTTGACACACTTTACCGTTGTCACAAGGAGCCTAAATCTTCTCTAATGAAAAATCCACTTGTATTTTTACACCCAATGTTGGTCTCGCTGTGCTGAACTTTTGGACTGAAAAATGCAAGGAAGTTTCTTCTCATGAATTTTTTTGGAATTTCCCCTGATGATGAAATAATCATAGACGGGGATTCCTGTATTGGTCTCATCAAATGCTGAAAAAGAATTTTGGGGTAGTTCAGTATCATTCGTTCTTAAATAATCCCAGTCACACAGGGCTTTTTTTTCAAAGCAAATTCTATCACGGTTTCTGACGAATCCTCCACCCGCCTAAAGCATCGAACTTTGAGTGGACTAACAGAACACAATCTCTAGGTCAAACAGGTCTATCATCTGAAACTAAATCAGACAGTGAATTAGAAAGATGTCCTGCAATAATTTAGACAGTTATAGAACTTGATACCGCCCTTGGTGTGTGTCTAACTAACAGATGAGCATTGTATTTCACAACTTATAACACGTGTGATCTTTCAGAAGGTTCGTTATGATGCCCAGGTTTATAAAATCCCGGTAAAGACTGATTTATAAGCACTGAGCAAGATGAACGTGCAATAAAACGGAGACACTAAGAAGTATTCATCTTTGTCTCAAAGTCATACAAATTTACAATCATATTCTCGGTACTGTCACAAGGCAGAGTTATTGTCTGAGCAATTTCAGCTGAGCAGCTTTGGCCACTGCGAAAAGGGATACCACAAAATCAGATACGAAAATTAGGATTTCTGGATCTGGGAAAAAACGGTTACTCGACAGCCCTCACTACAGTCAGCAATCCGGTTATTCATTTTCAGGCTTGAAAGGCACCTTATCTAGAATAGCGGAAAACGACATTGGCCAGCAACGGTCTGTTGCTAGTTAATGAAGTGTACGTGATTCGGACCGTCTCTAACCCCATTATTCCAAAGATCCAGCTCGACCATTAGCACACCGTGAATAAAATCCACTAACAGGCAGTGTGACTGGCTAGTTGCAAGTCATTCATTTAGGCTCCTCGCAAAATCATTTCCTCAGAGATTTTGTCCTTCGCTCACTCGAACCTTAAGCATTTTTGATAAAATTTGCTACCGAGGCCTTTACGAAATTGTGGGGTTTCTGTAAATCCACTCCCGTCCAGTTTTGCCCTACCTGCATTTTATGGTACTACAGCATTTATTTTGTATCGCGGTCTCATTTTCATCAGTGAAAAATGAAGATGGATGACTGTAATCTCGTTTCTCGAGTGAAAACCAAAGACGCACTGTTCAGCTCTGATCACCGTTTGCTTTTATTATCGAAAATCTTAAAGGTTTTAATCTTCCCCATATTCTCTGAAGCCATATGTACCTGGATGGTTCACATTGAAAGGTGCTGCACACAACGGAAAAACATGTGTGCCGTATTTACTGTGAATAATCGGTACTGCATATGAATTTGTTTATGAATTATCGTAGGCAATAAGAACACATTATTATGCCTTATTATTACCATACAGTAAATTTGTGGGAAAAAGATAAATGTCATGAAGTGAGAAATTTTACTTTTTGACTGAAGTGTCCTTGGCTGACTTTGAAGGGTATAAGACAAACATAGAGTTATTCTAGGCATTTGGAGAAGTTGCTCTATGCTCTTTTTTCCAGAGGGCCGCTTCTACCATCCCGACAAAGACCATAATACCCACTGACCATTTACAGACAGAATAAACTATTTTAGAGTCATAAAGAAGCAGACACAAATGAAGACGAAAAGACAAATCAGAATGAATAAAGATTTTACATGGCAAAAAGCATATGCTTGATTCATAGACTTTGGGATGGGGTGATTCACAGTGACTCTGTTAGAGCTTATTTGATGAAATGCAAGCGACAGAGAGATTGAGCTTTGCGAAAGATTTCTTGACCGCTTGACAAGCTGACTGACTGATTGATTGATTGTTAGAAAGATAGATAGATAGACAGATTGACTGAGTGATTGAGTGAGTGGGCGATTGAGTAAGTTTGTTCTAAGGGTGAGTGAGTGAGTTCACTTGGTGAGTGTGTGACTGAGTTAGTGATTCATTATGTGAATGGGCTCGCTTCGCTTCGTGAGGGAGTGGGTGACTAAGTGGGTCTGCCTCAAGGGTGAGTGAGTGAGTGGGAGAGTGAATTTGGGAGTGGTTGGTGGATGAGTGTTTGGGTGAGTGTGTGAGTGAGCGAGTGAATGATAGAAATAGTGAGTGATTGGGCGTGTGATTGATTCAATGAGGGAGTGACTGGGTGAGTAATTGAGTGAGTGATTGTGTGTATGCGTGTGTGTGTGTGATTGGAAGAGTGAGCGAATGAGTGAGTTGTTTTGCTGAGTGAGTGCGTGGGTGATTGCGTGTTTGAATGAGCTTTCTTGGCGAGTGTGTGTGTGCGAGCCAGTGAGGTCGCTCAGTGAGTGAGTGGGTGGTTAAGTAGGTTGGTGAGTGTGTGATTGAGTGAGTGTTTGTGTGAGTGAGAGATTATGTGAGTTCGCTTGGTGCATTAGTGTATGATTTAGTGAGTGATGGGGAGTTCCAGTAAGTTCGCTTGGGGAGTGAGTAAATGAATAAATGCGTCCGCTGAGTGAGTGACTCATTGAGTGCCTGAGGGACTGGGTATTTGAGTGAATGGGTGGATGTGTCAGTGAATGGTTGAGTGATTGGGTGAGTCTTCCAGTGAGTGAATGAGTAAGTGAGTTCACGAGCGAGTGGGTCAGTTGGCGATATACAGTTTCAGTGAGTTCGCTCTGTGAGTGTGTGTGAGCGACTGAGTAAGTGAGTGAGCTTGCTTGGTGAGTGAGTAGCTGAGTGATTGTGTGATTGTGTTTGAGTCAGTTCTTTGTTGGGTGAGTGGAATGAGTTAGCGGGTGAGTTCGCTTGGTGAGTGAGTGGGTGAGTGAGTAAGTGATTGGGTGTGTGAGTAATTTTGCTTCCTGACTGAATGAGTTTTTCGGTAATTTCCCTTGGTGAGTGTGTGAGTGAATGAGCGCGTCTGCTGAGTGAGTGACTCGGTGTATGCTTGAGGGACTGAGTAAGTGGGTGAGTGGGTAGGTTTCTGAATGTGGCAATGAACGGCTAAGTGATTGAGTGAGTCTTCGAGTGAGTGAATGAGTGAGCGAGTTAGTTGGTGATTTACTGTTTGAGTGAGTTGGCTTGATAAGTTTGTGGGTGGGTGAGTTCTTTTGCTTGGTGGGTGCTTTGGCTTGGTGTGTGAGTGTGTGTCAGTAAGTTCGCTTGTTTGATGACTGATTGAGCGAGCGAGTAATTCAGTGTGTGAGTGGGTGGGTAGGTTAGTGAATGAATGAAAGAGTCGCCTAATGAGTGGATTTGCTTGGCGAATGAGTGACTGAGTAAGCTTGATGAAATAATTTACGAGCATAAGTGAGGGTGACAGATGGGAGCATGAGTGTGTGTGTCAGTGACAAGGTGAGTGTTTGAACAAGTTTTGATGGGTGGGTGAAGTGGTACAATTTGAGCTTTTATGCTGATTCAGGTTATCCATCAGAGACTTGGTCATTTTAATGTAATTGGAACGATAGTGAAGGCGTGAGAAAATCAGCGATCAACTCGGTGTAGTAAATCTCTTTATTAACGTGTCTTCTTTAGTTGGGTTTTCCTGGCTAGTTGTGTGCGTATGTTAGTCCGTTAGTGAACGTGCTCCTTGAGTGTGTGATAGCATGATAAACGAAACATATTCTGACCGCCATTTCTGAGATCCACAGGCCTTCGTGAACCGCGTTTAAATTTCAAACCGACAGACCACCGGTAAGTCTCAAGCGTTCCGTTCAGGATTCTCAAGATATGACTGAGGAGTGGGCGACTGGATGCCCTCATTTTATGTTGTCTCATAACGCTTTCCATCAAATCTTTTTTCAACTAGCTGCCCACAAAGCCTTTCCGTATGCTAAAAGAGTAGCTGCTGACGGGAAAAATGATTACGAAAGCAGAGGATCACCTTACAGTTGACCTGATCCCGAAGAATAATCACCGAATTCGAATTTCTAACTGAGCCTCCAAACGTACTTACCTCAGTGCAGTCAGGCCAAAAAGCAACCTTGGCACGCACACTCGATACTCTTGCATTAGTTATGTTGTGTGTCTGAGACTAGCATCCCACATTCCACCGGTGTTCCCCAGGTAAATTTGCCATTGGAACACGGCTCCGCTCTGAGTTTACCAGAAGATGTCACTGCTTCTGTCACTGGTCAGGCAGGTATTAGGATTGCTGATGAACCTGAAAGTCAGTTAGGCCGGACTACTGCAAGCTTGTACTTATGAGGCATAATTACACGATCCTATAAACATTAAGCAAGCTATTCTGACACATGCCCCCTACATGTCCTTGTCAACCAAGATGAGCGCACAACAGCTCACATTTCACACGCCTTCGCTGGTTGTTTCCATCGTTGCTGATTGACTGTTCTTTGCGTTCATCGACAAAGTGCCACTGACGTACGTCCCATTTCAATGCATTGAATTCGCGCTGGCAAGTTATGTCATGTAACTGATCGTAATCGAGTGTTATTCCGGACATACTCAAAATGCTGAATGTTACTCTTAGTCGTCGCATTATCCGTTCTCCATTATCCGAGAGTAGTGCTGTCCAATTACTGAAGCTCATGGATGGTGGGAATGGTAAATCGCTTGCTGAATTAAATTTTAGAATTCGTACACCATTGTCGTAAACCCCGTAGCTGTCTGAATTGAGTGACTGTAGTCCAGTAAACCGAAAATTACTAAAGTTTTTCTTGAAATGTTCACTGGAAAATAATGAAGGACGTCCAGGTGACCGCTATATGTTTAGTGTTGCCGCCTACGCTACCATCGTCTGTGGGTCGCATATATTCAAGTCCATAAACTTCAGTAAAGTGTATCAAGCAGATAAGACCGTATCAGTTGGAGATCTCGATGATCTGGTTTGTAGGCTAGTTGCTGATGAGCGAATTTTCGGAAGCCGGAGCAAACCTGATTCTCAAGGCACAGATTACGTCAACCGGGTGCCACATCTCTTTGAAGATCACATTTCGTCTCTCGTCGGAAATATCAGATAACTATATTCCAACATTGGCGCGACACAGTTTAGTCTTCTAGGTCGTATTGAATAACGCAGTTAGCTTTTTAACATGATCTCGTACACGCTGAGCTCACGTTGGACTTTTTTTGCAGTTCAAAGATTTTTTGTCAGAGGATAAACGTAGGCCAGTTCTGAGGGATTCCGTTCCAAAAGAGACTTCGGAAGGAATTATTTGCCAAGCTAAGATAATTCTGGATCAGAGGGAGAAGAAAATCTCTGTTTGAGCCTAATCTCGTCAACACTTGGGTGTGGTTTCAAAAAAGAGAATCACACCACTTCTCAGTCAGAAAGTCGTCTAGTTACCGCTGGAAGGTTGAATCGTGCACCTCTCCCACAACTCCGCTGGGAGCGACTTCCAAATGTTGGCGACTCTTCGGGACAGGTGGTATATCAGCGGCAAACCGATAGACTCCAACTTCATGAGTGTCAATGAGTGTCCCCGCGTACGACAACGTCCACGTAGTTGAAAGATCGCTTGTACTTCTGGTTCTAGATCACCTCGGATAATGTCACTGACGCAAGTGAGGTCATCACGTATCCTCCGATAAATTTCTGCAAACAGCCCGGTAGCTTTTAGGCTACCTTCGTAGCCTATCCATAAGGTGTAGTGATTGTTGAGAACTCACGGGATTTTTCGTCAAGTGGTATTTGTATAGGTGCATCTTCAATATCCAACTTGGAATGGAATTTTTGAGCCATGAAACTGATGCAGAATGTCTCCCGGTTCCACCGTAGGACAGCTGGTCTGCTTCAGGAATTTATTCACAGGAATGCTATAATCACTACAAACGCTCGGAGTTTTCCCATCCCTCTTCAATGGGGTCACAATTGGTGTAGCCCAGAATGACGCAGTCACTTTTGTTTGGACACCTTTTGCAACCAACTGGTCGATTACCTTCCTCACTGGTTCACGCAATTCCAAAGGTAATATCCGACTTTTAAGAAATTCTGGTGGCCCCGATACTTCTAGAACAATGGGTGCTATCTTGATGCTACCTGAAGCTCTGGAACACTCGAAAATCAATTTTTGAAGACGAGAATGATGACAGTCAGAGAAGAATGACAACGAAATGTAAAATTTCTTCATGAAATTGAGACCATATTTTGAGAACTGTGAGTCAATGGTAAGGAACAAGCACTGATATGTATTGGATTTGGAGTCCGTAAGAGATAGTTCACACATCCCTAACATACAAATCATGACCAGTAATACCCTTTCACGGAAATGTTACCAGGTTTAATATTTACAGGGTTTGGAAACGCTGAATAACAGAATTAGAAATGAACGACTCTACACCGCCGGTATCCAACATGAATGAACTCTTAATCCCAGCCAGCACAAGTGGTGTAGAAAGATTTTGAAATTTAGGGTCATTTGACCACTTCACTGGTGAACCTTTGCTGATTGGTTTTACTTGTGGTCGGGAAAAATGTCGACTGCCATATCCCATCAATAAACGGTGTTTGCTGAACTGATATCTTATCTTGTACACAGGTTTGCATCTAGTGCCGTCGTTTACGCACCGCGGTGCTTAAGCGGTTTCACTTTACGGAGAAACTGATTGAAGCCGAATATGCTTATAAATGTCTATGGCGAATATTATGCTCATCAACCTCATTATGTGCTACTGGATAGTGGTATAACAGTGGTCGGCTAAAGTGACGTGGACCGTAGCTGACGGAGAGAAGTGATGAACAGTGTGTTAGCATCAGTATACGAGTGGTCTATTTATGGTAAATGGCCGTCTAAGATATTGGTTTGTCAAACTTTAATAATCCCCTTCTCCCTGTTATTTGGACCATCTGTTTTCAACGTATTCCTCCTTTGCAGAAACAGCCAGACGAAGGACAATACAAAGACGAAGGATGATAAATGGTTGCCACAGTTCAGCGTACATATTGTACCTTTCTTTCCTCAAAATAATAGTCCATTTTTTAAAATGAGCTTTAGTTGGAAATAAGGTATGTTTCCGCCAAATGGTGTGTGCCGAATTAATGGTTAGCTCTCTCTTGCGAATCCCTGCAAAAGTGACCTAAAATGATGCGGGCTACTTGCATATGTACATATATGTACACTTTGTGTGTCAACTGATAAAGCTTTATGGGGTTGAAAGTAAGAAATTTGTGACGCCCATGACACTGTTTAAAATGTGCAACCTTGGTACTATATCAACGGCTGGCTTAGGAATTGTGTCGGGTAAAACTGTTTTAAATAAGGTTCGGTTAAATTGACCGTAGGTGAAAAGGATAAATACTAGCAAATGGTTTATGATTATCAAAATGAATACACCGAAATCGTATGATAAACTGTTGTCCAACTGGAACTAATAAAATGGTTTATACTATTTGAACAATCTCATTTTCTCCGAGAATCCCGTTGTTTCTGCTGTAATTGAGGAACCCTCAGATGCTCCAAAACAGAATAACAAAGGATGACGATTCACTGTCGCAGCTTATTGCACATAGTAATCAGCTAAATTTCGTTCGAAAAAAGTAGTGTGAATGGATTATCATGTATAACCAAAATTATCGCCGTTTAGTGGTCATCAATTGCACCGGTATAACGTGCATTGACCATTTAATTCCTTTAAACGTTGAATGAAGTTTACTCCATTTAGAGCCGCCTCAGATCTATGAAAAAAAAGCATTCGTAACGAAACTGTGGAACTAAAAATGATATGATGGCATTACATGAATAGATAGCACAAATGTATTCGACGCTCAATGAATCTATCGTTTCTTTCCCCGTGGATAGCGTGCTCATTATATTTTACTAAGAGAACTTGTCATTTTACATCACGGGAAAAGGGAAATGGATAAATGGATGACTAAGAAATGGAGTCAGCAAAATCCAAAGCCTCGTCTTATGTCTGTAAATGTTGTATGTCAATATACTGACACAGAATGCTAACCAACAGAGGCAAATGGAATAATTTCCTTACTGTCTTCATTTGTTCCTTATTTTAAGTTATAATACTGGGCACACTCGTGTACCAAACCTCAATTTGATAGCCCATCATAGTTGCGAACAATGAAAACTATTGGGCCGTGCCTCTAAGTCATACGGTAACTGGTGCACATTTGCTACCAGCAAGCAAGTGAACCAACGATAGTCTTATGACATGGAAGTTGTCATGAATATATACCAGTGTTGTTATTCAGGAATGAACCACTAATAACAATTTCTCTATGTGCAAGTAACGCCGTCCATTATTTCGCAAAAATACCATGATTTTATCGCAGCTGTCCCGTGCACGGTGAGGTTGTAAATCTCCTAGAAATAATTTAGTCCAGCCTATTACGAGGTGAATGGCTCAATTATCGTCCGTGGTAGGATAAGGTATACGTCCTACTTTGGCGTAAATGGGTCAAGATTTCGGAATCACACAGGAGTCATCAAAAAGAGGTCAAATTTGATGATTTGTAGATGGACTGACAAAGCACTACTACACTGAGACGCTAAAAATGTCGTTCCGGCGACGATGATGAAGTCAAGTCAAGTCCAGTCAGCTCCACAGTGCTTGCTTAGTTTTCGGTGGTTTGAACTTTCACATTGCATTATGAATCATGTGACTGAAATCCAGTCTGTTACTCACAAATTGACCGTTCAAATTGTTCAGTAATCATTAGGACAATTATAGATTAACTTAATAAATCTACCTTTGTTAATTCCGTGCCAACTGTTTCTCAATTGCTAGTTGTGAACTGAAAAATAACGGTCGAGAAAATCGACTGTAAATGTGTCACTTTGCCTGGTATGCAGGTTGACTGTATCTTTCCACTGTGTCACATCAATAACAGGTGACACAAACTACGATTCCTGTTGCTTAATTATTAGCCATTATTCCGACCTTTAAACTTTCCAGATGTTACCACAATGCATGTTCTCCGCCGTCAACTTGGACTAAGACAACGAAGATGTGTGTGTCATCAGTGGAACTTGGCTGAGTGCAGATGAGAAGTCTGCTGTCATCCTGATGTCATAGGGCAAAAATTTCACCGGATGATGGAAGCGCTTCAGAGGCCGGATGAAAATGCCTCCATAAGGAATGTTACCGTCATCGCCCACACGTATAGGTTCTCTTCAATCACAATAAATCGAGGCATATTATTGCTCTCAAAGGAAACTCGAACATGCGTGGGAATTACAGAGGAGGGAACTGAATAATCAGTTGCCATCGAGCGACGTGACCATTCGAATGGGTCTACCGAAACGGTTTCGTAAGTTGTTACAGCATTTCACAAGTGGCCAAAATTCGAAGGAAATGACCGGCTTAGTGGTCTACCTCGGGCAAGGAACCGGACACACGAAGACCGATGGTGGTACCATCAGAGGCACAGGGTGAGTCACGTTTCATTTTATCATAGTACTGTGCACAGCAACAGTCGGCTGATCAACAGCGGAAGAACTGGCAAACTGACCACCAGAAACTCGAATGCCACATTACGAGTTGCCAAAAAGCAGCGTTCAGTTTTCTTCAAACTAGCCTTGCAATGGATATTCCTGTGATTTCCCCACCACGCGTACTGTTCCAATCACCAAACAGAATATTTTGTCGTATCTGACCCTCACAGCCTCCACTTCTCAAGCACCACCACCCCTACCCAATGCTTCACGTCACACTGACAGGACATTAATGGAAGAGATTAGACATCTTCGCGGTGATTTGATAGCAATCATTGCAGGGGTTGCACAAGATACTGCCAAAGTACTTGCTTTCATGCCTCAGCTTTTGAAAAACAACAACAACGGTGTGGCTTACCTGTTTTCCATATCGACACTGGAAAAGCCGCGCGAAGTAGACGCAAGTACGTCTTTTGCCGGTCATCGCAATCCGTTCGTATGTCTGCCACTTATATCTAAGTCATTTCCCTAGGAATCCATTTCAAGGTCCATAAACGCGGATTCTGTGGGGAAGTTTGTACACAACGTGACGCTCCGAATATCGTGTAACAGTTTGACAAGTGAAATGGATTATTCCGGGGCTCAAGGTGAGTTACCCTTCAGACGAACTGTAATTCGTGATCTCATGGTTGGTAAGTCACAAATCTTCCCACATCTGCCTTAGACACCATACGTGATAGGAACACCGGTTTCACAGGCCCAGAATTTGTAAACACGGCTGTACGACAGTGGCCACACAACACGGCCATGAATGACAAGCGCAAGTCAGGTTTACCGGTAAGCTCATACTTCTAAAATTACTATCCACCAACTCAGAATACTGAAGACGAACACAATGACGTACGAGTTGAACAAACGGACTCGGAAGACTGATTTGTACTTTTCTGTAATATATAATTCTAAACATGACTAAAACGCCTTTCACGGTTTTTTAGTTTGTTCATCAGCGAAATGAGTTGGAGGGGAATAGACTAAAGCGGGTAGGTCATCTTTAGGACTAATAACAAGTCAGGATCTAGTTATTGTACTTTGTGTCACCCAGCCCTTTCGTATTATCGGTTTTTGGTCGGTTTGTTTGGTAACCTTTTTACACGGATCAACATTGAATTCATACGAAGAAAATTGACGACCAAAGTAAAGTGCAATGCTTAGTAAGCGTTTTATTTAAATGTATTGGTTTAGTTCACCCAAGTGATCTGAATACCCCGGTATAGATCGCTCCATTTTATTCCTTCGAAATGGATAAAATAAGGACAATTATCGGGAAATCATAAACTAGGAGATAGAAATAAACATCGTGGTACGTAATTTGGGTTAGTGAAAAAAATAAACAAAGCATGTCAAGTATTTCAAACGAATAAAACAAACCGCTCAGAAACCGATCGGTTTTCGGCTGGTTTTCAAGCTGTTTTTATTATTACGCCGATAGGTATTCGAGCAGCTTCTGAGTGGTTTCTGACCGGATTCCTGGACGGTTTCTGAACGGTTTTTGATCGGTTTGTGCCAGTCGTTTGAAATACGTGATGTGCTTTGTTTATTTATTTCACTAACCCAAATTACGTACCACGATGTTTATTTCTATCTCCTAATTTATGATTTCCCGATAATTGTCCTTACTTTACCCATTTTGAAGGAATAAAATAGAGCGATCTATACCGAGGTATTCAGAGCATTTAGGTGAATTAAACCAATACATTTAAATGAAACGCTTACTAAGCATTGCTCTTGACTTTGGTCGTCAATTTTCTTCGTATGAACTCAATGTTGATCCGTGTAAAAAGATTACTAAACAAACCAACCGAAAACCCATTGGCGTATTAGTAAAAACGGATCGGAAACCGATCGGTTTTGAAGCGGTTTTGCACACGTTTTGCCACAAAGGAATCTATGACGATACCACTTCAGCAATTGGTCGCGGTTGGGACCGGTGATGGAGCAACTTGCCAGAAGCCTGGACAGACGAAATGTCGCGCGAGGAAATCAAATATAATCTAGTTTTATTGGTTGAAATGGAGTAGTCTGCGTGATTAAGAAGGTAGAAAAAATTTCTTATCCTCTGCACGAGCGTTGTACACCTTCTTCCTCCTTCGCGGTGATTGGTTCCCGAAAAAGAGGACAAGATTAGAGTCTGACATTGGACATTGACCCTTAATGTTTCCATTTCTTACAATGGTAAACAGGCGGTCAAAGTTAGTGTCATGAACCTTTTCGTACTGGCTGAGATGGAATGGTCAACAACATAGGTGCGCGTAACATGACAAGATGAATATGAACTGTTAACGGCTAAGGATAGAGACTGAAAATCAGGAGACAAACGAGACTGAGTACTGAGACTGTCAGTCACACAAACCCTAGCACTTCGGCGGAGGGATTGAATATGACCAATTTTACCGCATTTGTGGCACGTAACCTTACGAAAGCGACAAGTCAAGGGTGAACGCTTCGCACCCCAAGACTGGAAACTATTCCATCGTTGTTGATCTTTCTGTCGCTATTTAATTCATAAAGGCCTTTCAATCGGTGATTCGACCCAGTTCTGTGAAACGGTTAAGAAGATGTACCCGAATTTGGATGCACTCAGATCTGATTTTCGGGACGTCCAACCGATCACTTGTTCGAGTTATTGCGTATACTTTTCATGAACAAGGGAAACGGCAAATAAACATGGTATTATTTTACCACCTGGCAAGCAGTACTATTCCATCAAATATTGCTGCTTCCATCAGGGGGAGAAAATGCTCTGGAAGAAAGTAGTTTGTTTCTTTATTTGTTCCTGATGGAAACTGTCTGCATACATCACAACCTCGGTTGCCAATCATCTGTCTTGGTGCGTGCCGTCGGCTCATCCTACAGTGGGTGCACCGTGGCCATTGTGATTATGGGGCCCATTTCCAATGCGCGAGGTTCAGAGGGGACGACAAGTACGAGTGCGTGAATTGTCTGGCCCGATGACCGACGCGTAGGACAACGTGACTGTTAACATGGCCCCTATGAGACCACTAAATTTTGATTACCTTGTTTCCTCCTTGAAGCCAGTTTTTGTTGCCTTCTCAGTTTTTATCCCACGTGCACAAATGTGGGTATACCAGATTCGTATAGGTGACGATCATTTGCGCGTGTATCCCTCCGCGTGAAACAAACTGGATGGGTGTGGTATATAGGAAACTCCGTACTCTGGTAAACATTTTGTGAAGATCGGCTGACTTTCGACAACTTCAAAAGATGGAAAGTAAGTAGCATTCGATTCCACTTGTTAGCCATTTCACGTAAGTTACAGTAATCATATATATGGAAAGCATTAATAGAAGAAGTGGGGCTCTCCTTTAGATTCAAACAAGAAGATAAGCTCGTTAGTTCAGTGACCCTTGGCTGCTAGATACATGGATGACAGCTCATACAGAGGAACATAACTATGGGTGCGAATCCTGGCCGTCCGAACCTATTATGCAAGGTGCTACAACAGAAGACATGAGACCACCTGTATCCATTGAACGACTGTCTGTTAGCCACAATACCGCGGGGATTATGGTCCAACATAGTATATACATACAATATAGATCGGTGACCGGTGGACGTGAAACCAAACTTACGGTATATGACCGAGGTCGGTCTGGAAACGAGCCTTTATTCAATCATAACTCATGGATACCTGCTCAATTTCTACTGGCCACTTGTGTATTACCTTATGCCAATTGTGTACCTGCAGGTAGAAAAAAAGAATGTATCGCGTTCTAGCAGTTATTATTTTCGCCCTACTTCACTGGATCAGATCAATTGCATTGTTGCGTCTACAACATGCCACAGTAAAATCCTTGTCTAATGGGATAGTATATCGTGCTCAAAGACGTTCGACGTTTGTCTCAATGTTCATGTCATCCAGTTATCCTCTTCGAAGCTCACCAACACAAGTGGCATGTTCTTCACACAAAACAGGGATTTCGGGACAATGGGAAGTAAGGACCGTCTTTCCAAAGAAAAATTAGGAAACAGTCGAATGTTCACAAAACACTTCACACATTTTTTGCCATTAACAGATACGAATAGTCCCTGCAGTTCAATTTTATAGTGCTGTATACATAAATGGCTGGAGTTTTATTGATCAGAATATTTTCAAGGAGGAAAAATTGTACAATTTTTTCTCATTTTAAGTATGACCGGTAAGTCACTTAAACATAGCAAGTACTTTGTATCTCACAATAATTTCAACGGATCACTTGGAAGTACGGATATTTCCTATCTGGGTTTGGGTAGAGCAGTAGTTACGCACTGATGGATTTCTCGCTAATCTCCTTGTGGCTCATAAGGACCTTAACTGCATGAGGATTTTGTTACCACCCATGACTGTGAAGTTATTGAATACTAGGTAAAAATTGTTTGCGCTGATCAAAGGTTGGTAATTTTCTTTCAAGTTATTGGTCGACCAGCTCGTTACATATGATTGGAGCAGCTGTCATATATAAACTGACGCGCATGCTGTGCACTTCTCTGTAGCGATGCGGCTTGTGCGGTCTAGTTGTTTGGGTGTCGGTTGTTCCGTGGGCGATGCACCCGGGGCTCGGCCAATGGTACCTGGTTTAGAAGCATTCAGCTACGGATTCCACGACCGTCTCGGGTTCTCGCTTTTGCAGTTCACGGACCAATGAGTTAGCCGGGAAACGAGTCCATCAAGCACCGTACCCGTATGCTTTTGGCACATTTCGCAATGCGACTTGTGTGCGTGGCATCTCTGGCCGGATGATGGACGACCAAGGAATGAGAGAATGCGAAACCTGCCTCAGTGAGCCGCTAATGTGTGATTATTACAGAGAGGCGTTGTCTTCCTTCAGGAGCATTCGTTATCCTACACTGAAGACGTTGGTACGTGAGCCTTCTTTCACGTGCTTAACAACGGGGCTTTGTAGTGTGACGGTTGATGGACATAGTCGGAATGACGTTTACTTTCATAACGGGTAGCGGAGTGCACCACTTGCGAAGTAGGGGACATTTGGTTCGCCGTTTCAATGACTGCCATGTAGCCTCAGTGGTTGTACTTTCTGTCCGGTAGGAATGGCTGTAATATTTTCTGTTAACTAGAAACCGGTGTCTAATTGTGTATACATCAATGCTCGACAGGTGCAGTTACCAGTGCATAGCAGGTACTAGAATTGCCGAACTGCGGGGCAATTTAGTCGTCTACGGACCCCACGGCGGGCTGTGTTATATCAGTTAGCTCACATGCGCAATAAGTGGGAATGGGAAACTCGCGGCATCTGATGGAGCAGTCATGTTTATGTTTAAAATACTAGCGAGCTAGTTACGGACTGGTGTGAGCGCCTGATAACAGAAACATAATTACGGAATATACATGGGATCGGTACATATGCATATAAAAACATGTGTTTATGGTTGTTTTCATTTGGGAATCGGCGGCTTTTATGCGTGCAATGGAAGTCCATATATATATATGTATTCTTTAAGGAATACCTTACAAGTATGCCATACTGTGACTGAAACTACATGCACATAAATGTACAACTAACATTGATATTTGACTGCGCAATACATATCAACATTTTTAACCTCCTACTGATGCAACATATGCTTTCTTCTTAGATGAAACTCATCAAAGGTATCGATTTTTTGGAGGCAAAACGACAAATTATTTGACGAATTTGAATGCGAAACGCATATTACATCATTTGTAGGAATAACTTTCACTTTTCTGCACAAAACTACCATTGGAAGATAAGGGTTCCAATTGAAAGTCCAAATGGAACATTTATCTGATAAGTTTAATTATTATTGGCAATATTGATAAGCAGCCTTAAGGAATACCCCCCAAGCAAGCTATGTCGAGACTACAACTTCGTGGACATAAATCTACAACTGACACTGTGAAGTGACTGTGCATTTCATGCTTACAATTTTAACCGCCTATATTTGAAACGTAAACTTCGTTGTTACATGAAACTCGACAGAAGCATCAATTTCTTGGATGCAATACCTCGTACATTGGTTCTGCGGTAAATCCCCACTTGGGATGCTATACGCAGAAAAGTTTTTCAGATTTTGGAAAGTGATATTGTAGTTACCGTCGGCTGTAGAATTCACCGAAATGAATAACAGTTATCGCGCATGTTTGAAAGATGCGCCAAAAGTAGCGTCTTCCCGCGCTCGGATGTTTGGTTTATACCGTGGATCAAAAGTTCATTCTTTAAAAATGGCGCTTCATTAAGGTGGGGGAACAATATCAAAGACGTGTTTGGTAGGAACTGTCCGGAACAGCAGATCACCTTCGCGCTTTTCAAGATTCGCGCCCCGGGAGTCTAGCATCCCGCATCAATTCAAATATCTCCAGGTCGGAAACTACGCCACTATCACTTGTTTCATAATGTAACGGAAAAGGCGAATTTGGGTGAATAAGCGAGATGACGATGGGCTTAAAATGGATCCGAGCCAGACCCGGTATTATTATTTGATAAACAAACACTGGGCCCACGTCAAACACAACCATCTCTGGCAGCTCACGCGCAGGAAGGACACAGGTACCAGCGCAGAGCGTATACTAAGCAAAAGTCTCTTAACATCCTGGGCACAGAGAGTCCCAGGGACAGATCGTGAATTAGGCAGAGGAAAAGGGTTCAGGGAGTTCATTCTGGATTGACTGTCCTTGCAGTTTGGACCCCAAGGCATTCAGGCCTGCAATGCAAATGGAGAGGGACACAGAATGTGAATAATACAGTGGTATTGGGTATACCAGAGTTAGGTTTAGGCCTGAGCACAATGATTACCAGTACTATATTGTGGTGCTAACGATACAACGCACGATGATAAAGACTAACAAATTTGTTTATTTGAACAATTACCGTTTTTGGTGGCGCCACTTGCTCCGCTTGTGTACCTCGTCTGCACGCCGTTGCGCTCCTCCAATACACAAATTGTCCCGCTTCAGCACTTCTAAGTTCTGCTTCGCGCGCCGCCGAGCACATTGGTTAACGTACCACGAACAGATGATCAGGGGCTATAGACTCTGTGCGGGAGCAGGTCTTGACTTAACTTAGAAGAATCCTAAACTAGTGAGCCCGAACTACAGATTCAATCCCTTAAAGGCAATCGTAAGTTCTTCAATCACGTTTATTCTTTTACACATATATTTTTCCGGCATATAAATTCCCAAGCAGCACGATCGTCACCTGAGCGTCACCTGAACGTCACCTGGGTGTCCTCCGATGGTCACCTGGGTGTCCGTTTTGAAAAAAAGGGACACTTAGGTGATGGTCAGAGGACACTCAGGTTACTGTCACGGAAGCTTACCGAAACGGACTCTTCTGATCCTGCTAAATTTGTAACACTAACTACAACACCGAAATACGTACATGCTCAATAATATACTGGTAATCTACGGAATAGCCGAAGTTCAGCGCAAGCTTATAAGCACGACCATCTTGCAATAAGTTTAACCATAATTCCGCGTACAACATTTAGCGGAATTAATCCCCGGAGTTCAAATAAAATACTCGTTTTTGAGGGTTAATTATATATTTCGCTATTGGTAAATCTTTGTGCACAGGGCTCGTCAGCGAACAATCGTCATCCAATCATGGGTCATTTTTGTGTACTTGGCAGTACCCGGAACAAAGGGAATGAGATACTTGTTGAACCGGTGCAGTATGAAGTCTTTATAATTGTCAACGTTAGAAATCGCCTCATGAGAGGGTTCAGCAATACATAATATATTAACGACGTTCAAGTCAAAACTGACCTCAGTACTTTCGATTTGGACGGCCACGTCCCGATATGGTGGATCAGTGCTAATAACCTCAGTCGGTCTGCACCTTTGAATCCAACGTTGGATCACTTCGTTTATAAGAAGTGTTGTAGCTCCGGGAAAATTGTGCTTCGTCGCTGCGTCTACGAATACAGGATAGATTAACACAGAAAGGCATACTCACCGACAGTTATTCTGCAGGCTCTTGTATTGGCAAATGATTGTCGCCCGTGGACACCGTGCCAGTTCAGTTGGTGCAAAAAGCAGCCAGAGATCAGTGTACGCATTATCTGACGTACACCATCCCCAACTGTTCGAGTTCCCGTTGCAACAAGGAAATGTAACTGCTAGTCTGAAAGTTATGAACAATTTAAGTAACCACTTGTTCGTAGAAAGTTTCATCTTCCAATTTTTTTATTCAACCTCTTGAACTTCCATGCTTTTTGCACGGGAATAGCTCACTGCATGACCCGCACCGATGCACCCGCAACACGTATACATCGGCACTGTCTAGAATTGACGCCCTCCATCGTTTTCTGCAGTTCCACAACCCGAGTGATAAGATCCTTCATCCAAGCTGTAATTAATGAACGTAACATCCGAAGTTGGACATACACACCAAAGTTTTCCCATAAGTATTGTGTTCCAAAACTCGATCAGCTGCATTTTTTACCTTTGTAACTGTTTCCGTTTTCCTAAATGTAGAAAAGATGACCATCTATTTTAAACATGCACTTGCTGTACAAAGTGCCTCCGAGGATCTCGAATAAGGGTTGGAATGAGTTGTGACTTGTGATCTGAACACGTCATTAAAATAGATAAATACGTACGTGGTGACCACTGGACACAAAAGATAGCTGACATTAGCAGTTGCTTCCAGTTGACTCCGTTTCATTAGGAAAAAGGTCTATCATACCCACCGGTGGTACTTCGAACGGGGAACTGCCAGTATGAGGACTGGCGACGATTTCGAATGTTAACCCCCTGCGTAACCTTCCTTTGGCCGATGGGAAAATGAGACGACGCTGGGCGCAACAGCAGCATTGTGTGCATCTGTGACAGCTGTGTGACCCAGAGTGAGGCTTAACCTGCTTGAGCATTGCCTTGGCTGGATTATCTGCCACAACACTCCGAAGACCAATTCTGCCATGAAGGCCGCTCCCACGAATAATGATGCCAACTCCTGTATCAGGTCTTTCAAATATTGATGCGTGTCAGTAGGTTTGGACGTTCCACAATATAGATCGACAATAAATACTCGCGATGTTGGGTCTAAGAGGCGACACAATATTGGCCACAACTGGTGCGATGCGCCAAGAAACAACCTCACACAGTCAATGTGCAACCGACTATAAACGCAGCAGCCGGCTGTGACAGGTCTACACTCCAGAGCTCGTTGCAAGATTTCACTTAGCCCAAAATGTACGTATCTGCCGGCGCTAACGTTTTTCATTTGGATTCTCCTTGGCTTCCCCAGCGAAGACCCCGGATCTAAATGCTAGTCAAGCTTTAGCCGTGTCAGAGCTCATAATAAAATCCTCAAATCGGCGGGTGATTTCAATTGCATAGCTGCCCGCCCCACAACATCTTTGGCCCAAGGAACAGCTGGAAAGCATAGATTCAATAATTCAGTTAAATTCTGTGAGGGTAGTTACCATTTTGATCGGTGTTGTAAGTTTCATTTCTCCATCCATCAGCGATGATTCAGTTGCATACACTGCTGATTACCACGAAGCGCACTTTCGTGAAAGTGGTAGCCACCAAATACTTTGACTCCCTCTCCTCCCTTGGTATGCGCGGGTTAAGCTCCTCTTTTTCTCACAACTATCCATATTTATAAATTCAGTGTGCCTTACCTAACAGCGGCAGAGGTTGTAGCACCTGCGACTAGTTGCTCCTCAACTGCCACCGATGAGACCTTCGGTTCTTCAGGATTGTTGATGTCATCTATTAAATCATGGGACTAGTTGTTCTTTGGAACGGAACAGTTGCCTGGGAATTTGTGACGAACTTCATAGAAGTTAAATTTTTATACCGTCATGCCATATGAGGGATGAGTTGAAATCGCCCCCATTAAAACTGCGAACTGCGATCTGCTTCTTGCGCCTCCATATGGTAGTTCTGGAACAGCCACGCAATTTTGGGTGGGTCTTTTCCATCTACAGATGAAGAGACAGATGAAAATAAATGAGATCTACCCTCCGAAGAACATCAGAAACCGACCAAAAGCGGTAAAATGTTTAACAGCGTAGCCTGGGAGGTGACTACAAACAACCACCGCCAAGGACTGGCCGGTATGACAGGAATGCATTAAAACAAAGGGAACATCCAAATTTATAATACACAGTAAAATGGACAATTATTGTCAAAAACCTTCTTACTATAGTTTTCCAACATGAAGTATTAGGTTGGGAATTCTGATGCACTGACGATTCCAAAGGTGTCTGTATCTAAAGCCGATGAGGACCAAGCTACTAAATATTCGGAAATGTGGCTTACTATACACTCTCGTTCGAAATCATTTGCGTTTATGACTGATTCTCCGGTTTTTATAGATGTTTTGATTGTTTTTGGGAGTACTGCACTGATTTCCTGCGACCGTCTCCTAGGCAACACTTAGGTGACGGTCGAGTGTCCCTTTGTGCTGCCTGGGCGGTAAATTCCCTACTTCTGCTACCACGTTCCTTTTATATTTTCCTAATATCGATATTAATAGTGTTTCGCCGTTGCTGAATTGATCTTTACATATCGTTTAACATTTGATATACCACTGCACTTATGGCTAGCAACCATCGCAAACCTGATCCGGAACCTCCCTTTTGACGGTCTCCCTAGCCTTCCCTGAGTCTTTTATTCATGACCCTCAACTTTGGTTTCATGTGTCAGAGGCAGAGCTTGAATCACATAGAATCACAAACGAGCTTTTCCGTTACTTGTGGACTATCGGTCGTCCTCGCCGTGACGTTGATACTCAGATACGTGACATAATATTCAGTTACTGTTCTTACGCTGCCGTGCAAGACGCTGTAGTCTCTTGTCTTTTCCGTCAGAATCGTCCAGACTGAAAAGCGCCATTCCAAGGGACAGAGTCAGGTGGCAAGAAGCCCTCTTCATTGCTGAGAGAAATGCAGCAGCTGGAAGGGCAACTTTTAGGAGAAAACTTCCTTAAAGTGTTGTGGGTACAGCGACTACCACCCAATATTCAAGCACTGCTCGAGGTTTCTAGCCACCTTAAGCTCACAGAAGAGGACGGTATTATGGAACGGTACCACCCACAAATTACTGCCGTAACAAACTCTTGCAGCCCCCAGATGACCGTTCCCACCTTGGGAACACACTCCAAGGACATTCTGATAGCTGCTTTCGAGCGGGCTTCCAAACGTTTCCCCCCACTCCTGGTTGTTCTCACTGTAGAAACCATAGAACTTATCACAACTCTGACGGACGTGAACGTCTCAGAAGCCCTCCACCTGACCACCCAGTTGACCCATCTCGACCAAAGCACTGCCGATACCACAAAACGGTTTGAGGAGAAGGCTCGGCGCTGCGAAGCCGGTTGCACCTTCCCAGGTGCCAAACAGGGAAACTAATACCCCAACGCATTCCGACGACTAGCGCGGTCAGCAGCCACAATAGCAGCCGTCTGTTGCATGCTCTGGATAAGGTTTTCAATAAACTGTTCCCAACTGGCACCAGTGCAGCAGTTAGTGTCGTTCCAAAGGAAGCAGGCGATGCAACGATTCCATCAATCTAACTACTTCGTGCTGCCAACGGCACTCCTATTGCTACGTATGACCGTAAGTCACTCATGCTCAACTTAGGGCTACGTCGCACTTTTCGCTGGATGTTTATAATAGCAGACGTCCCCTATCCCATACTTTTTACCAATTTCCTTGACCATTTCGACCTCCCGGTCGATGCACAATACCGGAGAGTTTTTGACCGACAGACTTCTCTTTCCGTAGCCGGTTCGTATTCCTCCGCGAATCACATCACGCCCCTATGCATCGAACCTCAGGCCGAACACCCGTAAGCAGACCTGATTTCAGCTTACCCGTCAAAGCTAAGGCAACCTGGCCCCCTTCCGCGGTGACCATCAACGTTGCCCACCATATTGTCACCAAATGACCCCCACATTTAGCCGACCACGTCGACTGGCACTAGACAAGCTCCGCGTAGCACATGCTGAGTTCCATCACATGCTGGAATTGGGCATAATACGCCCGTCCAGTGGCCCTTGGGCCTCACATTTTTACATGGTTCTTAAACCTAATGGCTATTGGCGCCTCTGTGGTGACTATAGGGCCCTTAACCAGGCTATTATTCCAGACAGGTATCCCGTTCCACATACCCAAGATCTTACCTCGGCCCTATCTGGTTGTTCTGTTTTCAGCCGAATCGACTTCGTTAGAGCCCACCACCAAATCCCGGTAGCAAAGACTGACATCCCTGAAACCTCTGTCACAACTCCATTCGGACTATTGGAGTTTTTGCGCATGCATTTTGGGCTCAGAAATGCAGCCCAAACCTTTCAAAGGTTAATGCATGAAGCAACACGCGGTTTGAAGGATGTCTACGTGTACTTAGAGGATATTTTGGTGGCAAATCTTTCAGAAAAGGAGCACATGGCACACCTGCGCACTCTTTTTGAGCGCCTTATCTGATCTTGCCTTGTGCATGTGTATTGACCACGGTCAAGAAATATACTATACTATACTAAGGGTGTAACTGTTGACCCTACCAAATACGAATTAGGTAGGACAGCCAACACATTTCTAGGTCACAAAATCTCAGCCTCGGGCATACAGCTCCTGCTTGAAAAGTTGGCGGCCATTCGCGACTATCCTGAGCCTCACTTTTACCGGCAATTGCGCCAATTTTCTGGCTTGGTTAACTTTTATCGCCGCTTTATCCCGCACTGAGCCGGAATATTGCAGCCTCTAACAGACCTTTTACATGGAGATGAGCGGAAATTTATTTTTCCCGACACGGCGCAGGCAGCGTTTACTTCGATCAAGGAAGCTATCGCCAAAATAGCGCTCCTCTCACACCCCGATCTTTCTGCTCGCCTGGCATTGGGAACAGACGCTTCGGACACGGCTGTTGGAGCAGTGTTGCAGCAATTCGTCAACATCACATGGGAACCAATAACTTTCTTTTCCAAACGTCTCCAGCCCGCGGAATCCCGATATGGCACTTTGAGCGGAGAACTACTGGCAATTTATTCTGGTATCGGACACTTCCTGCACACACTGGAGGGTCAAACGTTCACAGTGTTTACAGGTCACAAACCACTAGTGTACGCTTTCCGGTCAGCTTCTGATCGATATTCTCCACGCGAGATTCGCGACTCAGACTATGTTTCGCAGTTTACTACGGACATTTGACACGTCCCTTGGGCACACAATCATGTAGCAGACGCACTATCACACTTCCAAAATATCGACGACCCACAACAGATGGCCGTATACCTAGAAGAAGTCGCCGCAGCCCTAACAACAGATCCTGAGGTCGAGCAACTCAAAAACGGCAGCTCCCTGCGCCTAGTGCCAGTTGCCCTTCCAACTTCGGACCTCACTATTTTTTGCGATGTGTCACAGGGTCGACCCCGACCACCAGTTCCTGCCAGTTTTCGCTGACAAAGTTTTATCAGCCTCCAAAACGTATCGCACCCTGGTGTAACTGCCTCAGTGAAACCAGTTACCGAGCGATTCATCCGGCCTTGCTTTAAACGTGAGTTACATCTTTGGGCCCGCGCTTGTCTTCAATGCCAGCGAGTTAAAATGCATCGTCATACCAAATCTACGTTAGTCACTTTCTGTGAGCCGAACGCACGCTTCCATCATGAGCATTCGGATCTTTTGGGGCCCCTTTCGTCATCCAGCTGCTGCGTATACATCCTCACTTGCGTAGATCGTTTCACTCGCTGGCCACAGGCCATATCTGTTCCCCATCAAACCTCAGAGGGAGCGGCAAAAGCTTATCTAACTGCTTGGGTGTGTCATTTCGGTTGCCCTGCCATCGTGACCACTGACCGCGGTTTTCATTTTGACGGTGCCTTCCACGAGTTACTGAACGCATTCGGTTTCAGACACAACAAGACGACGGCTTATCATCCTCAAGCTAATGGCACTGTGGAGAGATTCCATCGCCAACCGAAAGCTGCCCTTCGTGCTCGTGATAACCCATTATGGAGTAAAGTTTGGCCGATCGTCCTCTTAGGACTGCGAAGCACCGTTATAGCCGACATGGGTGTTACGGCTTACGGTTTCACACCACGATTTCCGGGGGAGTTGGTTTCTCCAATGCCTCCCACCACGAAAACAAACCCTCAGCAACTATATGCCTACCACTCTAGCGGCCGCCAGCCATGTGTTTATTCGAGTGGACGCAGTGCGATCACCACTAGAAGCGGCTTACTCTGGCCTCTTTCGCTTTGTCCAGCAAAAGGAAAAGAAACGCGTGGTGGACGTCAAGGACAGGAAAGAGACCATCAACATAGACCGCCTCAAACCAGCTTTCATCGAGGTAGAACCCACCCAGAACAACCCTCCCAGTGTCCCCATCTACTCATAATATTCGATAAGTCGTCCCGAGCCGGCCTCTATTACTCCCACTAACGACCCCTCGTTACCTGCTGCAACAATGACTTCCACGGAAGACACAGCTGCACCCGTGAACAGAAGAAATCAACGAGGCCGCGAGCTGCGACAGCCAAATAGGTCTTCTTAGTAAGTAGTAGTTTGATATATTTAAGTTTGCTCTTCACGTTCAACTTGTACATGGTCCCAATATGCATGGACGCACGACCACCTGGTTATCACAATAACGGAAGCGGCAACCTGTATTGTGCTGGTACGTTCCCCTTAGTTGAATATCCGATCGCTCCCTGAGGTGCAGCTTCCTTGTGTTTCTTGCCTTCCAGCTCGTCCCGTCGGACAGAACCATATGTAATTCCAGTATCTCGCATGGCTCCAAAACAACGCTCACTGGATCGCGACTGAACTCATTTGACGCCGGACACTGGCTCAGTGACGAAAGCAGTAACAACCGCAGGCAAAAGGAACTTTGGGATATGCCGACAACGACAAACCTTACAACACAGTCACCACTGCCAAGTCACAAGCAAGATTTACCCCGGCCGGATGAAAATTTAGGGAGAACGCGATTTCGAGATCGATGCACAGTGACCAGTGTGAGTTATGGAGAACGGCTTGTGCCGGCCTCGTTGTTGTGTTCAACCGCGGAGAGAGGCATGGACAATGTCTCTCATCACCGAAGCTGACGTACCAATCACGAGTCGAAGCTCAACTGCGTCGGCCTTCTAGGGGGAGACCCCTGTAATTCTACCGATACAACACACGATGATAAAGACTAACAAATTTGTTTATTTGAACAATTACCGTTTTTGGTGGCGCCACTTGCTCCGCTTGTGTACCTCGTCTGCACGCCGTTGCGCTCCTCCAATACACAAGTTGTCCCGCTTCAGCACTTCTAAGTTCTGCTTCGCGCGCCGCCGAGCACATTGGCTAACGTACCACGAACAGATGATCAGGGGCTACAGACTCTGTGCGGGAGCAGGTCCTGACCCAACTTAGAAGAACCCTAAACGGTTGAGCCCGAACACCGTTGCCTTCCGGATGGTACTGGATCTACTTATCTTACTTATCCCGCAAAGATGACGCAAATCCACGGCCACAGAGTTCCCAAAACTTGCGCCCCATCTGAACGTATTTGCTGTGGTGCACCCCAGGGAGATATCAGCTGGTCGATGATAGCACCTGCAATCTTGATGGCATCAACGGAGGGCAATGCTACCACCTCACACCATTTTGTGAAGCAGTCTGTCGTCACAAGAATGTGTCGACTCTTTTGTTGGGTATCAGGTAATGGTTCGACAACATCCATCAATACAATTTGGTTATGATAATCTTCCGGCATTGCTTGTAACGGATCACAATGGCGTTTCTGTGGTGGTTTAACCCAAATAAATTCTATACAGCAGTTACAATAGTTTAACAAGTCCCGATGCTGCTGGGCCCGCTGAAATCTTCGCGACAAGGCGCAATCCATCTTGTGCTGTCCAGCGTGGCCCAACTTGGAATGCAATTTTCCTAACTTGTACTGCACCTTCGGCTGGGGCACGATCGTTCTGTGAGCATAATTCTCCGTACCGATAGTATGTCACCTCCTCCTGGATCGATAGTCGTGGCCAAGCGGACCGCAGACAAAGGTTCTCCCGGCCACAACCGGCCATCTCCGCCTTGGCGGGTTAAGGCTGACTACCCTTTACCTTTTTTTAGATTATTTCCATTTCTAGATCATCCCGTTGAATCCCTGACCGCCCCTTTTTCTGTGCTTCCTACAGGACTGTGGCCGCCTGACAGGTCGGGTAATCACCATGCTGATTGTGAGGTCAGTGTAACAGCCGGTCGTGGAAAATCCCCCTTTTTCCCTCGCGATTCAGTGTTTTTTCCCAACATCACTCATTTCCATACACTATTGACTTGTCTTTACGAACTGGTTGTTCTTCTGGACCAATTGTTGTTTGTTCGCGCCTAGAGCGCTATTTTGGCACATCCTTGCTCAGGACCTGCGTGACGCACGTGCTGTCTGCTCACACGCTGCCATTCGGTTTCTCGTTGTTGAGTATTTGTGATCGTATTATTGAGGTTTGTATATTGTTTATGTCATTGTTTATTTTAATAATCTAGTATCGTAGAACTATCACGGATAATCGCCTTCTGATTTCGGGATCCGTTGCGAATTTGGCTACGCATTGCTCAAACGTTCGTAACAATACTCAATAGGTCTATTTGGAACGAGGAAAAATCACGCAAAATGCCAAGAAAAGGATCAAAAGCAGTCGAATCCGGACAGGAAGTAATACGGCAAGTCTCTGGGGAGGTTTTGGGTACATATGATTCTTTAGTTAATGCTAGATCGCCTAGTCCTGTCAGTGCTAGCTCATGTGTTATTGAAAGCAATATTGGTCGTAAGGATGTCGATATATAAGCTGAGAATACTAGAACTAGAGCAACAGTTACTTTCGGCTAGACTACAGGCGCATGAAACAGAGAAGTGTACACAGAAACAGCGAGAGCATGAGACCAGTGACTTCGACACTTCCGATAGGTTAGGGTGCAATAAGGTAGGGAACCCCACGCCGGTCGCCGAATACAAACCACCATCGATCGATCTGCCTAGAGTGGAGTTAACGGTTTTCGACGGGCGAGCTGAGCAATACTGCAAGTTTGTCAAACAGTTCGAGACGTTCGTTGAAAACAAGGTAAACGACCCTGGGCAAAGGCTTCTCTACCTTACTCACTACTGCCGAGGCCGAGCGCGAGAAGCTATCGACGAGTGCACCATGCTCGATCCAGAACAAGGCTACACAAGGGCAAGAAAGATTCTGAGGGACTTGTTTGGCCAACCTTTCAAAGTAGCCCGTAACCTAATAGAGGGCGTGATGGCAGAGGCAAAGAGAACCAAGGGCGACGTCTACACCATGGCCGACCTGGTGATCAAGATGCAGAACTGCTCAATAGCCCTCGACCATTTAGGTTACAGGGCTGACCTAGACGCCATGCACACTTTGGAAGGCATAGTCCGTCATCTCTCTCCCGAACTACAGGGTCGGTGGGCGGAAGAAGCTGAACGGATAAGCCGAGGCGACAGAGAAGCCAACTTCGAAGACCTGACTGAATACTTAGACAGGCAAACGAAGATAGCTGACAGCAGATTCGGCCGACTCATCCGGGACAGCAACCGAGCAAACAAGCCCGGTACTAGCCAAGTCCAAACCCCTGTACGGGAATATCCAAAGTACCAGCCTTGGACCAACACACACGTCATTTCACGAGATGCTACGGTGAAACCAAATTGCAGATCCTGTGGTACTAGCCATGGCCTACCAGAATGCCCCAAGTTCGGCAACGCCACAATAGACGAACGGTGGGGAATGGCGAGGATGGCAGGAGCATGTTTCATCTGTCTCAACACCACGCACCGGGCAGCAGCCTGTAGAACAAGGAATCGATGTGGTTACGAGGGCTGCATGGGCAGACACCATCGGCTGCTGCATCAGGCGAGAGTAACCATATCCGAGGCGAGTGCCAAGCCCAGCGTGATTTGTTCAACTTCACAATCTGCCAGTAAACCGGTACGTTTAGGCGTAGTGGCCGTGGGAGTAGTGACTCCGACTGGGATAGTCAAGGCGTTGGCTTTCGTTGATAGTGGATCCGACACCACTTTAGTGAAAGAGCGGTTTGCCGACAAACACCAACTGGCTAAGGGTGCGACGTCGTTAGCAGTGAGCACGGTAGGTGGAACACAGGTAATGACTGCCGGTAGATTAAGGCTGCAACTCATCTCTCTAGACACTAACGAGGAAATTGAACCAACGGAGGCATTCACGTTAGCGGATCTCCCCATGCGAGCACCAAGGTCGGTGGACGCAATCTTGACTCGGTGGCCCCACCTGCAGGATATAACCGTCGTAGACTGGGAAGATGATGAGGTGGATCTCCTCATCGGATGCGACGTTCCAGAGGCGCATTGGGTGCTTGACCAAAGAGTGGGCGACCGCCAGGCACCTTATGCCGTACGCACGGCTCTGGGATGGATTTTATACGGTCCAGTAGGGGTACGCGGTTCCGTGAATTACTTATCCGCCGAAACGGACCGCATAGAGTATCATCTGCAACGGCTGTATGAAAAGGAGTTTCATGACATTGGAGACGAAAGACCGACGTTGTCTCAAGAGGATCACTTCGCTCTACAAACGGTGCGGCAAGGCTCTAGAGGCCTCAAAAAACAGTTCGAGGTTCCCCTCCCATGGCGCACACCGGTCGACCCGTGGGCTGACAACAGAAATTATGTTCTCCAACGATTACTACGACTAAAAGAACGCTTCATTCGAGACCAGAATCTGTGGGAACGATACGCGGATTTGATGAAGCGAAACGAGGCCCTCGGTTACGTTGAAAAGGTGCCTGTTAACACCGACAGCAAAAGGGGTATCTGGTATCTGCCTCACCATCCGGTTATCAACCCCAAGAAACCGAATAAACTGCGGGTGGTTTTCGACTGTGCGGCCAAGTTCCAGGGCAAGTCGTTAAACGATCGCCTAACACAGGGGGCCTGACTGGACCACACCACTGATCGATGTTCTGTGCCGTTTCAGACTGGGTAAAGTGGCTTTGTCTGCTGACATTAGGGAAATGTTCCATCAGGTGAAGATTCCGGTAGGAGAACGAGATGCTTTGCGTTTCCTGTGGTGGGAAGGGAGCGACCGGGACAACGCAGTGGTGAATTATAGGATGACCGACCACCCCTTCGGAGCCATATCGTCACCATTTTGTGCAAACTACGCCCTCCGAGAATCAGCGAACAAACATGGCGATCTAGTACATCGGACGGTGGTAGAAAGCGTCAGCAGGAACTTCTACGTCGACGACTACCTTGGGTCATTCGATGATGTGGAATCAGCTCTAGAGCAGTTCAGGTGTCTGACGAGATTGCTGGAAGAGGGCGGCTTCCATCTAACTAAATGGATGTCTAACGCTTCAGAAGTGCTGAAGGTCATCCCGTATCACGAAAAGGCCGAAAGGGTAAGAGATTTGGACGGCTCTCCACTTCCTATCGAGCGCACTTTAGGGATACAATGGGACGCGGAAACGGACGATTTTGTTTTCGAACTGAACGTTCCCGAGCTGCCAATAACCCGTCGTGGCATACTATCTGCCGTCTCAAGTTTGTTCGACCCGCTCGGTTTCGTCTCACCATGGCTGCTACCCGGAAAGATCTTGCTGCAGCGGCTGTGCCGTAAGAAAGTTGATTGGGACCAGGCACTGGACCAAGGGGACCGGCTGGACTGGGAAGAATTTCTGAACACCTTGAAGAAATTAGGGGACATAAGAATCCCAAGATGTTTGACCCCTGGCCATAAGACACGGACTGGAGAACTACATGCCTTTTCCGATGCATCCGAAGTCGGTTATGGAGCTGTGGTGTACGGACGATGGTGCGCAGGAGATGGACAATATACCACGAGGATCCTGTTCGCCAAAGCCCGCGTTGCCCCACTGAAGTCGGTCTCAATCCCACGCCTTGAACTCAGCGCAGCCGTGTTGGCAGTCAGGGTGGTGCAAGCTGTGAAGAGATGTTTCGATCTCTACATTTGGTCGGTGAGCTTCTGGACGGATTCAACGATAGTACTTTACTACATTAACAACGTACGGAGCCGGTTTAGTACTTTCGTTGCTAACCGGCTCACGATTATCCACGATGAATCAGCCACGCACCAGTGGAGTCATGTCAGGTCTGGCGATAATCCGGCCGACCTGTGCTCCCGAGGTGCGAACAACTTCAGGCAACTGGACACGTGGACGAGAGGGCCAAACTTCCTGCAATTGCCCAAACAGGACTGGCCCGTGTTCGAACTAAAACCCCCTACGGAATTGGAACTGGAGATCAAAGGCGTAGTGATAGCAACCAACGTCGTCGAAGCGTCGTCCATTCTATCGCGACTGGTCAGGTTTTCTTCCTGGATGAAGACGCTTCGTTCGCTAGTTTGGTTAACCAGGTTCAAGAGAAATTTACTAGTCATGAAAGGGCTACGGCCCTCAGGTCGGATACCGGTCGGCCCGATAGGTCCCGATGAGCTACAAGCGGCAGAGTATGATATTTTCAGAATGATACAACGCGAGGCTTTCGCCCAAGAACTCAAGAGGGCGGAAGAAGTGGGGCCGACCAATGAAGACATGCCATCTCCAAGAGGCGAGCTGAAGCGTTTAAACCCCAAACTCATCAACGGACTGCTGCGGGTGGATGGTAGGCTGACCAACGCCCACCTGAACTTCGACACAAAGTATCCTATACTGCTGCCTGCGAGACAACCTGTAGTAGGGCTAATGATTCAACACGTCCACGCCATGGAGGGACATGCCGGGGAAAGTCACGTGACGAGCGTCATCCGAAAGCGCCTTTGGTTGTTGAGAGGACGAGAGACTGTAAAACGCGTAATCCGACGGTGTGTGCAATGCAGGAGACGCACTGCCACAGCAGGCAAACAACTCATGGCCCCACTACCAGAATGCAGGGTGACTACGGGCTGGTGGCCGTTCAGTGACACCGGGTTGGATTATTTCGGGCCCTTGTGGAGCAAGTGCGGGAAAAGATTAGAAAAGCGATACGGATGTATCATGACGTGCATGAAATCACGCGCGGTACACCTAGAAGTCGCACATTCGATGACGACCGATTCGTTTCTACGGGCCTTGCAAAGATTTGTCAACCGAAGAAGCGTACCGGCCGATATATACTCAGATAATGGATCGAACTTTGTGGGCGCTCAACGGGAATTGCAGCGTTGGCACAAGAACATAAACAGGGACGAACTGCAGAATCGAACCGTGGCCTACGGCATACGATGGCATTTCAACCCCCTACAGGCCAGTCACCGAGGCGGCATATGGAAACGCATGATCCGGTCCGCCAGACGGATATTGCTGTCAATCATGGAGCAGCAGCCGCCCGACGACGAGACGCTGAACACCGTCATGACTGAGGTGGAGCGAATCCTGAACAACCGCCCCCTGGTTCCAGTATTGAACGGCGACCCTACCCACCTGGCGCTCACCCCGAACGACTTATTGACGTTAAGGTCGAACGAGGGTTTCCAAGGGCCGGTAAACCTTCGTGGGAGCTACCTCCACGGGTGGAAGCAAGCGAACTATCTGGCCAAGGTCTTCTGGAGGCGGTGGCTACGGGAGTACCTACCGGCTTTGCAGACTCGACAAAAGCGGCTGGCCAAAACAAGACCATTCAAACTTGGGGACGTGGTTATGATCGCCGACAAACGCGCACATTTCAGCGCTTGGTCTTTGGGAGTAGTTACGGAAACCATCAAAAGCACTGACGAAATGATAAGAACGGTGAAGGTGAAGACAGCTAACAGAGTGCTCATTCGTGACATACGCAGTATTAACCTACTCGAGAGCGAAGACGGAGGAGCTGATAACCCTGAGGCCTAGTAAACCCTTTTCACGCCAGTAATCGAGGTGGATAAAGAAACACCATATATACCACACAATCTCCGTCAAACACGTTAAGGTGCTCGCGGTCCTTTCGTTGACATTACAGAAGGTTCTTCCCGATATGTGGTGATGAGTGCGATTCCATTATACATCCCGATACATACACGCATGCACGACGCACTCTACATCCCGTAAACCCATCATACATGTGACAGTATTCTTTGTTTGCCTTTTGTTGACGCTACCGAATACCCCTTGCATATGTGGAAGTAGCGGAGCTCAGGTCACACATACATGCTACATTTACTCGTTTTCTTGCCACGCGGTCTTTTGTTGACATTGCAGAAAGTCCTCCTTTGATGTGTAGTCATACCTGTGATTTCATTGTAACCCCGGCACACACACACACGCACACACACACACTCAAGCACGTACATCCAGGACCGGACGGCCCCTTACGAGGACAACGTCTATGTGACCATTCACGCCCGCCATCGGTCATTTGGACTTGTGGAAGATGTAGACTAGCCTCACGTCTATGTATCCAGTGGATTAGGTGCGACCAGTAGTAGAACGTTGACGACGAGCATTAGACGCGCGCACTGACAGCAGGGCCTAGGCAGGTAGGAAGAACCAGTACCTTTATACCGAACCTTTGACTTTGCTAAGGATCCAGGAGGATTTTGGTGGGCGGTGTAACAGCCGGTCGTGGAAAATCCCCCTTTTTCCCTCGCGATTCAGTGTTTTTTCCCAACATCACTCATTTCCATACACTATTGACTTGTCTTTACGAACTGGTTGTTCTTCTGGACCAATTGTTGTTTGTTCGCGCCTAGAGCGCTATTTTGGCACATCCTTGCTCAGGACCTGCGTGACGCACGTGCTGTCTGCTCACACGCTGCCATTCGGTTTCTCGTTGTTGAGTATTTGTGATCGTATTATTGAGGTTTGTATATTGTTTATGTCATTGTTTATTTTAATAATCTAGTATCGTAGAACTATCACGGATAATCGCCTTCTGATTTCGGGATCCGTTGCGAATTTGGCTACGCATTGCTCAAACGTTCGTAACAGTCAGGTCAAGGCGTCGGCATTCATGCGCCTTCGCTCAGGTCGGTGTTTGTATTCGAAATCGAACTCTTGCAACCGTTCTTGCCAAGGGGCTTCTTGTCCTTCAGGTTTTCTGAAATTTTGCAACCACTTCAGAGATTAATGGTCTGTTCTAAATCTAAATCTTATTTAAATCGTCTCCTAGCAAGTGGTGTTTGAAGTGACGTACGTACGTTAGCAGTGCAAGCTCCTCTTTTCTGGTTGTGCCATAGTTCCTCTCCCCTTTGCCTGGACGAAAACTGGCATAGGCGATCACACGTTTTTCGTTATTGCGACCCGGTTGAGAAGGGACTTCTTTGATCTTTGTCTAGCTGGCGTACGCGTCCAGGATAAAGATAATCGCTATCTGGGTGAGGTCTGGGTATGCGAGCCTCGGTTGGACATTTTCGGAGCCTTTTGAGGGCCATCTGACACTCCGAGGTCCACAGAAATTTCCTGTCCTTTTCGGTAAGCCGGTGCAACAGGAGAGCCATTCGGGCATAGTATTTCACAAAAAGACGGTGATAATAAGTCAATCTAATGAACCGCCTGGCGTCTGCTACGCCAGTCGGAACCGGCCAGATTTTAGTAGCTTGAATCTTTTCCCGATCACTTTGAATCCCATGGTGACTGATAATGTGACCTAATTACTTAACTTCCCTCTTTAGCGGTTCGCGTTTCCCAGGTTTCAGCTTCAACCCAGTATTCTCCACTGCTATAATATCCTCTTTCAGGTTGGCTAGATTTTCAGACGGTGCGCGTCGTTGCACGATAACATGGGCCAAAAAACCGGATATTTTGCGGGAACCAAGTCCCCTAAAACCGTACTCATTCGGCTTCGCAATGTCGCGGGGGCATGGACCAGCCCGAAGAACATAGCCTGGAATCGTTCACCCCAAAATAGGATACAGAGGGCAGTTTTCTCCTTGTCATCAGCATGCACTTCCACCTGTTTTTACCCGAGTGACAAATCGAGTGTGCTGAAATATCCTGCACCTCCGAGTGCCTCCAGATTATCGACAATCCAAGGAAGTGGAAAACTGTCTTTCGTAGTCACTTGATTCAGACTGCGATAACCGGCACAGAGCCTTAGTGAGCCGGACTTCTTCCTTACCAAACCTATTGCTGAGGCCCAAGGAGACTGTGAGGGCTAGTGGACTACCTTGCTCAACATTCCTCGGGTGATATTGGTCAATTCTTTCCGGTACTGAACGGGAACTCGGCGCGGGTGCTGCCTCATTGCAGTCGCCCCCTGTGTGTCGATGCGGTGTTGTGCGACCCCAGCTGGCCTTAAGGGAACACCTTCCCGAGCAAATGCATTTCTGTGAGTTGTTATAATCTCTATCAGCGAGGCGCCATCTACGGCTTTCAACTAACAATCCTCCTGGTTAAACCGTGTCGCTATTTGTCATGGTAATTCCACCGGCTGTGTCTCCTGAATCCGATCTCTGCTTTTTGGTGTGTCTGCCATCAAGAAGTTCACATTTGAGCCCGCTAACCTTGCTTGCAATACTGACTGTTCTCGTCGTGCCTGTCGGGCTGTCAGTTGCGACTTGGAGTTCAGTGTGTGATCGTCCCGCTCTACGCCGCCGAATGGGATATTCTGATCTCCAAAGATCAACATGCCAAGAACCAAGTCAAGGGAACACTTATTTTTGTGGAGGAAGTCATGTCCAAGGATCAAGTCCTATGGTGTGTCGAGGGGCACGGCAACTGGGTGCCACTTAAAGAGTTAGCTGAAAAGAGTCACATGTTTTGACAGGAACTACATTTACTGCCGGAACTCTCGATGCCACATGTCTACCCTTGCTTTGAGTGCAGATCCTTAGTTGGGTTGAGCTGCAAGCAACCCTGTGTCAAGTAACTCCCAGTATGGATGATCCTTTATCACAAAATTGATTGGAAGTAGTTTTACTCGCGCCTTTTTGGAAACACAGGTCATGGGGATAAGATCATTCAGCCGCGTTGACTCACCTTCAAGGGTGTCTCATGTTGACCGGGAGCCCCACTGGTCTCGGTTGTGTCTCGCCGGACGTCGACCATTGAAACTCCGGTCGTACCACGCCCCATTCCGTGGTTGACAACGGAACTTAGCGACTTCCCGAACAGCTTATGACAAGGATTCCGGCTGCTCGTTGCTGCATTGGGACCGAGCTTCATCACTTTGAATTCCCACGACACAATGTCCAAGAACCCGGGCAATTTGAAACTCCGGGGACTGAGGCGGGAGTCCGGTCTATATCAAGGAAAGTAGATGGTTCGCACAGCGGGTTAGGCTTGCATTGCGCAGTTGCCTTTACGTTCAAAACTCGCTTTGCCCCGTGGCAACATCTGGCTAGACTGCAAACAGCTCTTCCAACGTTCTCCACATGACCGAGGTGGGTGCCTTTCGTCGACCCATCCCTGGAGGACCAAAATTTGAAAGTCACCAGAACGTCAATCCAAGATGAATCCCCTCTGTTCCCTCTGGGGTACTGGCGACTAAAATGCGATCTTTTTGATTTCCAATAAAGAAATTCCCAGTAGAAATTAAAGAGACCCGGCGGCTTCCTCGGCAGTACCGCAGAGACGGTAGTTAGTAAAAACGGCGGTCGATTTTGAATCTCTGGCGGCCCTTCCGTTAGTTTGTCCGTCTTCGCTTCATCTGATTTGTGTGAATCTTTACTATTCCCTATCCACTCCACCCTTCGGCAGAATAATTACACCCCACCTTCGACCGGCTCGACCACCTGACCTTGAGTTTAAATTTCCCGAAAGGTACCACAACAATGGGCTTGGATGCTTGTTTTTAGACTCAATGGCGAGCATATAATTGAACAATCCTTCTAAAACTCTGCTTTAGCTTTCGACCATACTGCTCGATTTTGCGTTGCAGCATGCTCCTGAGTTATCCGAAATAAAATATCATTGACCTATTCATTTGGCATATTGGGCAAAAGTTCCTTTACATCCTGGGCACAGACAGTCCCAAGGATAGATCATGAATTAGGCAGAGAAAAAGGGTTCAGGGAGTTCACACTGGATTGGCGATCCTTGCAATTTGGACCCCACATCACTCAGGTCTGGATGGCGAGCGACGAGGGGACAGAATGCGAATAAAACAGTGATACTGGGTATAACAGAATAAGGTTTCGGCCTCAAAACAGTGATTGCCACTACAATAAACGCTTTTGAACCGTTGCGGCTTTTGGGCCTTTGGCTTCTAGACTTTGACGGCAAAGAACAGTATGAGTGGCTTCTCAAGAACAACTGGGTTCACGCCTTGAAGTCATTCATAAAAGGGTTTTGCAGACCGGAAGGTGCAATTTGCAATCAGTAATAACTGTCGTTGTAAATCAACACAATCAATTCCGGTAACCAATGAATCACGCAACTGAGTTTGTAACTGGTCAACAAAATCGCACCAAGAAGCAAGAGTTTGCAGTTGCAAAATGAAATCACGGATAGGCTGCTAGTCCCCACGAACAAACGAATGAAAGTTTGTTCGTTCCGAAACTTTGCAATAAGCTGGCTGCAAATTTCGAAAAAGCAAATGCCTGAGGACTTAATACGGCTGAGAAATGGGTGAACTAGGAGAAGCCAAATTTTTCACAGGAAAATGCCCATCCCTTCCAGCGACAGATAAGAAATAAGCGGATTTTTCTTGGTATCCGCATTTCTTTGCAACAAACACCAGATTTCGAAAAGTTCCGGATAATGTTCAATTTCATATGGGATTCCAAGAATATTCGGAGGTTCTTTGACACAGGAATCCATGGAAGGTTTTTTGACCGCGACTCCAGATGTGATAAGTTATAACCAAACTAGAATAGTCTTACTGTCCTCAAAGAACGCAATACAGCTCCTGCCCGAACCACGCGCAATTGGAGATCAAAGGTGCTGACTGGATGGGCGCACACTCGAACTTGTGCTCTGCGCAATCGTAATGCACACAAACATGCGGATGCAATAAAACAATATGAAGTACTGTCATTACCAACCACCATAAGCGACCAGGTTATATCCTAAAAGGACGAGCTGAAATTGGTGGACATTTGGTGACAGTGCGATGTTGGACTCTGTGCGGTCCTTGGAAGAGGGATGTTTGTGGTTGAGTGACCGCAGGAAAGTCGTTCAAGTGAGAAGAAAACGGAGAGCTTAGTGTCATGTGACTTGTCCCGGGAGAGTTGATGGAGGTACCTGTGCCGGATGTTTTATTGAGCGTGTTGTTATCCAACAGAACACAGTGTCTCACATCAACCATGAAAGAAAAGGCAGAAAGGAAATCAACTCCGAGAACAGGATAATCAACGTCACCAATCGTGATAAGCCGAGAGAATCATTGGCGTAAACCCAGGCAATGTTTCAGTAGCTTTTGACCTTATGTCTCTGTTTGGGTTCTGTTGGCTGCTTTCGAAGTGTGTGTAGAAGGTCGCAGATTGATTTCTCCAGAGGGAGTGGGTTGACACTGACCGGAGCACCTGCATCAACCCGAAACCGCATTCCACTAGGCCGATTAAAAATGTAGCAACCGCTACCCGTTTCGGAGCCAGTGATGGCGTTCGCCATTAGTGAATGGCTGTCTCTTATTCCTTAGCTTTTGCTGTGAAGGCACACGGTGACTGGCAGCAACAAGCTTCCGCCACAAAACATCGGTGGTTCTAACAGTATGATAGCCGAGACGAAGTGGCAGAGTGGTTGCGACAGTATTTTGGGCGAAACACGGAACGGCGGTGTGTTACGTACTGGAGAATAGCACTTATCTGGGAGGTGGGGTTGGCAATTTGTCCTTGGAGATCGACGACACCATCAGGAACCGATGTTTGCAACCTCGCAGCAGCCGGCATATTTGTGGGGTTGGCCTTCAGGAATCCACCTGCGGTGACTGCCAGGTCCTCAATTGAAATGTCTGTGTTGAAGGAGGTAAAAATTTCTTTGGCTGACGGAGGAAGTAGTTCCAATAATAGATTTCTTCTGTTATGTGACCCCTGCAAATGCTTCATGTATCGTGGAAGCCGAGAAGGCTTGCGACCGCCGAGGGAAAGATTTGTGAACAAAGTTTCGGTGCAATGATGATAGGACAATCCGATATGATGGGTCATTTCCTGCTTCATTGTGTCGTAGGGATTGTTTTGTTGGACTTTCATAAATAAGATCACACACTTCCCCCGCAACTTCTGTAAGAGGGCCTTGGATAGCGTATTATTGTACTGTATACTGACAATGCTCAAGACTGATGCAAAACATCGCCTATATTTGCTCAAAACCAAGGGGGAACCGGAACACAAAATGGAGGTAGTTTCACAGTGACCGAAGCTTCGGGGGTGTTGTGGTTGATTTCGGTACCACTAGAATCCATATTGTATTAGAATAATGCCCATAATGCAGTGGTTTTACCTGTAAATGATGAGTGGGAAGCACAATGACCGGAAGCAGGAATGCGAGCTCACCATTTTGTGGCGAATAGGCTGCCGTGGTATGGCCGCAGACTCGTTTATCCAAAGAGTGTATAATCATACCGTTTAACGGAAGGACCGTACTTGCTTGTGCGTGCTTCAGTAGAGTCATCTGGCTGCGGATCGATAGGCATACGAGGCGCACTAGAGTAAGAGGTATAGCCGGGCTGAGAAAAAATTCAAATCGGAAACCGTTTGGACTGAGGCGTAAAAATCTGTACAAGCTCTATAACACCTTTGCTCTCTTGTAGGCCGGTTGATCATTTACTTATTTTGCAACTGTTAAGACGGCCAGTCGAAGGTCACTAACTTCTCAGGTGATAGATGTCAAGCGGGCTGAAAGTCAAAGAGCTTTCACGGGAAGTGTTACGACCTCTGACGTGTCGTACGGGATTGCACATGGGAGAAAAGTTCACCAAATTCACTTAGTTCATCGGCAGCTAATATTCCACCTTCGTCTTCGCTGTTGGTTGGACTGTTTCAGTTTCTCGTCTCTCTGCGAACTGTGCGAGCACTTGGTTTCCGGTTGTAAGGAACAAATACTGAAAATCCTTCAAATTGTTCTACGTGTTTTGTGAATGTGATTATATTTAACATTACCTTGAGAAGCTCGCTCGTTCATCCATAAGAGACATGTGAATTTGGCCTTGAACCGTTTCTGACTGTTGTGCTTGAGCCACGGGGCTTTGAACCTTTGGGTTTTACTGTGAAGTCTATTTGGACGCATATATCAGGTTTGTGTATATTTGTACCCTTTGTAAATTTCAATTTAGTACCGCAAAAACTACGAATCAGTCTTGTTCTGGTTTTGGGATTCGTTCGAATTGGCTACTCGTTGCTCAGTTTGGGAGAATTGACTTACACCGGTTGCCCAACAACAATAATTTATTGATTTTACCCTTACTATCAGCTTGAGGACGAGCACAGCCGAACACGATTTGCAAGGTACTGATTTATGTTTCAGCATTTGGATACCACATCTTTTATTGTGATTGAGCCTTTCCTGATGGATCCGACCTGCTGGATTTCGTTTACTCTGGGTTTGGAAGCGGCGAAATTCCGTTGTTCAGTGCACTTGAAAGCTAACATTTGCGGCAGCAATACATCTAGCATTAGTGGGAGGATACCAGCCTTCTAAGAACTCTCAAGGAAGAGTAAATTCGGTTGTCAGTGTTCCAGGGGTAAATACAAAATCCAGTCTTAAACCTGGGAAGCTAAGAGTGAAAGGCAACGTCTTCCAGTCATTTCTCGCAAATCGAGCAAAGCGTAGACAATTCAAACGAATTTTTAAAACCAGAACAAGATTGATTCTTAGCCTCTCCTGTAAAAAATTGAAATCCACAAAATACACAATAATATGCAAAACTGAAGTATGCTGTTGAATATGCTCCACAGTAAAGCTGAAAGGTTCAAGGCCCCTTGGCTCAAGCACGTGTAGAACGAAACAGAAATCCCAATCGGAATTACAATCCATAATGTGGCACTGGTCAGACTTTCAACGATGGTTCGGGATATTCATCCACAGGAGCTGATGATAATTCTGTAACCGGACAGCCGGAACCGTTAGCCAGACACGCACGCATGTAGGTGTCTTCAAAGAATCAAAAATTCAAGCTGGTTGAAGACTACTTTCGTCACACCAGCCCTTCGCGCCACACAGCTTCCTACCCAATTAAGCACCACTCCGGTGCCTGGCCGATGCGCCTCTATTGGGTACTTCTACCTCTGCTCCTACCTCTGGCACACTTTCGTTGGCCTGGGACCAAGTAGGTGTACCGGGGCTGAATACCTGTGTTAGTCGAACAAAATGTGCCGTAAAAACCGTTCTTGTTTGTGCTTGTCGCGGTAACCAGTGCCACTTGCAAAGTGCTGGAAGGGCGTTTTTTGTGCTTTGTGTGCGGCCGGCGGGGCAAGCCGTCTGCTTTTCCATGAGATTTGCCAGGACGATGGAGAAAGATGAATGAGTGTTCCCTTAGTTATTCCCGCCATCTCACAACTTGCCCCCTTCTGTAGTTGAGATTTGTCGACCCTAACAAAGGGCAGTGGTCAGTTAGGGTGAAGAATTGACGGTCCAAATGGAAATCTTGATAGTTAAGCACGAAGTAAACTAACGTCAAAATCTTCCGGATGGTGCAATGACTCTGTTCTCGTTTATTTAAAGTTCTGCTCCCAAATAAAGTTGGGCTTTTGATGCCATGCCTTTCCTTTTGTGACAAACCGCATCAGTGCCCTTTTCTGAAGCATCAATGTCCAAGGCAGATTCGTCGGAGGACCCCGAAGTGTTGGGGAGGGCCAGAATAAGTGTCTTAGATAACCGACTGCGCATTTTCCCCAAAGATGCTTGCTACTTCTGAGTCCTTTGAGAAGTTTGGTTGTGCTACAGGAGACAGTTAAATGACGCCGCTATTGTTGCGAACTTTGGAATGAACCCGCAATGGTTAGAAGCCAGTCAGAGGAAACAGCATACTTCTTCAACATTTGAAGGGGTAGACCACGTTTCATTATTTTCCTTCTTCGGCGGACCAGCATGGATTTCCGAAGCCGACGCTGTGTCCCGGACAGGTCACATTGCATTGTAGCAGGTGACATTTAGAAGGTTTGAGTTTTAGGCCTAAGTGCCTCAACTTTTCGAACACCCGGGCCAAAGTTTGTATGCGTTCACCTGGTGCCCTTCTTTCGACAGCTACATCATCCAAATACACGGGACAGTACTGAGGAATCAGGCCACCTAATACGATGTGCATCGGGCTTTGGAAAGTTTTCGGGGCGCTTGGTAATCCGAAAGACATCGTTTGGAACTCGTACAGCCCGTCTGGCAGTCCAACCGCTGTCCTTTGTCTATCCCGTTCTTCAACTCCCACCTGCAAATAGCTGGAGGCTAGATCTAATGCGCTCAGCCATATCGAACTCTTGAGGAACTCTAGAAACTCATCGATGTTTGGCAGCTGAAAGGAGCTACTTCTCGTCACTTGTTTTAACTTTCGATAATCCAAGCACAACCTAAAAGACCCGTCTTTTCTCTTCAGTAGAACTACTGGCGCGACCCATGAGGAGTTTGGGGGTAGGATTACATTACTTTACAACATTTCCTGAATCAACTTCTTCACCGAGACATCGTAACGGGGTGGAATTTTCCGCGCGTGCATTTGAATGGGAGATGCATTACCAGTGTCAATAGCATTTTAGACTACTCCTGTGCGACCTACGTGAGTGCTATCTCACGCAAGGACATCCCAGTACTTATGCATCACTGTGGCTATTTTATCACTCATGTTCAGGGGCTTCTGACGGTTTCAGCAAGATAATAACAGTTTCTTTACCTTTTTTCCAGATGCGGTGGTTGCCAAGACTGGGGATTTACGGTTGCTAGTCTTTGTGGATGAAGCGGAACACTGCTCCGTAAGCAAGACACTGTTGTGTAGACCGATCACGAACTGAAAGGTTTCCAGTAGATCCGTACCTACAATGACATCAACAGCCAATCCTCGGACTACCAGAAACTCCTGAGACTTCCTCCCGCCTTCCAGCTGTACGGTAACAGTCACCACAATTAGCGCTACTAGAGGCTTCTCATTAACGCTGCATAACGCCACTTTAAAATCGCGATGTTACAATTTGCCTCTTTGCAGCTTCCCTAGGCAGTGTTCATTGGTTAGGCTAACTGCGGCGCAGGTATTGGCCAAGCCGTGTACGTGCTAGCCGTCCAACATCATGGGTACCATAGAATACAGTTTGCTACTTGCAGTGGTAATCAGATTAGGAATATGGTCACCTTCCGTAGGACAGTTTTGCGCACTTGAATTCGCTCTTGTCCATTCCCCTCGAGACTGTACGGAACGATGCCACCGAGTGCCGTATCCATCACGAATTTTTCTCGGAGGGCCATGCAGATTCGTAGAAGGATTGTAGCTGCCACAATGGTAGCAAGGTCGTTGTGTGTAGCCCGGGAATAGTAGTTGGGCCACACGGCAACTTTTAAGTTCATTGTGTGCGTGTAACGCCTCCAAATTTATTGCAACCTTTAGAGCATCTTCCAGTTCTCATGGTGTTCAAAGCACGATTTCCCCTAGAATCAAGGGTGAGGTGATTTACTCCTGCAGCTGTTTTTAGATGACCTCGTCGAGCTCAACAGCCGGCAAGCGCGGAAAGGTTTTTCCGATTATTCGGTGCAGAGCTGTCGCAAACTTCTGTATTGTTTCACCTGGCTGCTGTCCCCATTCTTGGTACTCCCGTTTTCTATCGCCAGTGAGCTCAGGGGGCGCAGTATTTTTCGGGGCTAGTCAAAGGTTGCCCCCGATAGTGTACCTCCCACTATCTAAGCATCGGCAACATGATCAGAAGATGCTCCCCCAAGAGATTAGGCAAAATATCCGCCTGCTTTTTGACAGAGAAGTGTTTCAGGTATCTCCTAACTTGGCCCTTCACTGGCGACGGAAGTCTTCGACACGAAGTTTGTTTGGAACGGGAATGGGGGAGCTTTTTGAGGCGGCTCAGCTTTACAGCAAGCTCAGCTATCTCTCAGCCTGCGTGACGGATTGTGCTGGCTCCGTGGGCACGACAGACACCGCTGTAGGATTCGTTAGCACTTGTGATGATATGTCGCCGGTAATCAATGGATCTGGGTTTTGCGGTGACATTGGCCCGATTTTATTGACAGACTGACGGTCCGAAGGTTTGGCCGCTAGTAGTTGAATGTAACAGAAGTCCGTATGGAAATTACAATCTATGATGAGTGGCACTGGTCGGACCTTCAATGGCTGTTCGGAATATTTGTCCACGGGAGAGGTTGACAATTCGGTAATCGGACAGCCGGGACCGCTAGCCAGAAACACACTCATTTAGGTGTCTTCAAAGAATCACTGATTCAAAAATGATGGGGAATACTATGATTGTACTGGCTTCCCGCGCCACATACGACACCCAGGAACGACTAGAAGCCAATTTCAAAGGTCGCAAACAAATAAACAAAAGTGCAAAGTGTGGTGTATGGACGAGCTTTTCATAGTAATGTCAAGCATAGTCACACTCACAGGGCACAGAACATCCGGAAGCTTTTTTAATATTTGTCTGTCGCACAGCCGACCGAAATCCTTCCACGAAACTACTTGTCTGGGGGTCCAGAATGGGTTCATGATTCTCACCCTACCTACCTGTGACTTTTCGTCAGTGTCTGCGGTTATCAACTTCCTGCATTGGCCGAGCGTGGAACAGGTTTCCGTTGTAGTCTTCACTGGCAAAATCCATAAGGACTCAATTCCAAATCCCGCTGCACAGCTTCAGCTTGGCATATTCATCAGGATACCATCGCTCGCAATGTGACGCATGATCAAAATAAAGGCGTTCCAGGGTAAAACACTATGCTGCACGAGCTTATTCCACGTATCTTAAGCAGTAAACTGTTGCAGTAACTGGGTAAACTAAGTTTGTTTACTAACTTACGTACAGGAGTTGGACGTAGGTGCAAAGTTCAAGTGACAATGAGGTATCGCGTAAAATGGGAAGGTCAATAAACGGTGGAATTACGTAAAACAGAAAACACGAAATTCCCCGAAAGAACTGAAAATTAGTTTCGTATTATAAGTCAGCGTCGAAAACGATTGCACAGCAGAAAGTCTTTGAACGCAATCGAACACGGAAGTTGATCGAATATTGACACCTATCAAATTATTTCCGTTTTTGTGTACAAAAGGTGTGACAAACAATACTCTATCGATTGTGATGAAATGTTCTTCTTCAAAGGCCCGAATAATTTCACGATGCGATTTCAGCTAATAAGCCTCACTTGAACCGTCCAGGGGAAATCTTCGTGATTTTTTTCCTCTCACCTCCGTGCATGTTGTACAGAAAACTGGAACTCAGTACATTTCGCAACTGTTCGAGAAACATGGATCGAGTTAGATAGTTATAGGGTATGGAATGGAATGAAACGATGGATAGCTCATCTCGAGGCGGTCTGCAAACTGTTTCGCCCCATGTATGTAGTTTCGAGCCCGAATCATCAACATTTTCGTGGCTGCTTCCCGCTACAAGTGGACAGGCTCTCTGATATTTCAAACACGCTCTTCGTTTCCTCCGTTTTCTGTAAAGTAACACGATTGTAGGGCCTGTCCAAAAAGCAAAGCTCAGTTCGATGGTGGTACCGTCCTCTTTCAGCATTGTTGCTACCTTGCAAACCGATAGCAATGCAGTCATTTTGAGTTCAAATAGAGATACTGACTTCAGCTCAGCAAAATTTGTTTTGGCAATCGGTACTTTGCTTTGCCACCGGCCATGCTGTTCCATCCAGGTACCGTACAGTGTCACTAGGTCGGCCAATTTCAAGCTGCTTCGCGTGACCCGCTGGTGCTCATATTTCATCGGGCTTCCCGAAGAGGCCTGCTTTTGAGATATGTCAGACGCTTTAGGACAACTTACCGATTTCTTGATAAATGGTTTGACGGTGGTCGCTTGGGTAGAGCATTTTGTGCTGCCCACTGTGGCGTTTTGTCTCCGAATTCGCCACTGAAAGCACCGACTGATCTCCTTTTGAGTGAAATTCACTTTCCTAAGATAAGCCTTTGGATTCACTATCAAAAAGTTGGTTGTGTTCTAAATAGGCACTTCTCTCAGCAGCAGTCAAGCAATTTATCGGTGCAGATTGTTGAAGTTCGTTCGTCAGGCTCCGAGAAGTGTCCAGCCAAGTATTGTTTGCGTATCGAATGGTTCTTTTCGATTGCTTATGCTCTGTTTAAACACCCGATTAGCCTCTGTTACATTGCATCCAATCAGTATGTCGACGTGGGGGCTAGACACTTCTTTGAACACTGTGTCCTTGAGACGGGGTTATCTCTTTACGATAGACCCAATAGAGTCAACCGGTCTCATTAGCGAGCTGTCTAGTGCAAAGGCCCCCGGAATGTCTAAGGTCCCCCCCCCATCAGCCAAAGATAGTAACTGCAGGGTCAGCCTCATTGAACTTTTAACATGACCCTCTGTAATCGTGCTGATAGTGAGCGAGGTAGGCTGGCCGACTAGTTCACGGCTTTCTATCAGCTCGCGAGTAATTAGCTAGTGTCCAAAAGAGCACTGACCCCCCTCGATCCTTTAGGAGTCACAATGCCGGCAGGTACGATGCGTAATCTCGCACGTTTGAAATCATCCTGTCCTGTTGAACAGACAATTCTAGGTTCATCCGGCTGCGTGGGCCTATTGTTTAGAAGGCCATGTGGTAACGAGTGATATTACCCATGCATCCATCCTGGTCACATTTCACTCCAAAGCGGAATCCAGAGGCTCTATGAGAGTTGTTTAAACACACAAATCATGAGCCAATCTTTATTACTGCGCACCACCGGTCGGGTACACTCATCCCATGAAAGGTCGGACAATCTGGTAACCGATACAGGGAGTTGCATAGCTTGCATTCTGCTGACCTCTCTGGTTCTCGAATTATCATGCGCATGTTAGCCAAAGACTGGATTCGGTTACAGTCCTTTCCTTAAATTTTAGCAGATGTTGGTTCCGTTCGCTTCAGCCTGCAACTTTCGCGTACGATTTGTCCAAATCGGCTGTTTGCGATACGGGGTTGACGACATATGAACTCCGTCAAGTCCTTGAACGTAGATCCCCGCTCAAGCATAATTATTTTTTCAGGTTCCTCTGCCCATCGGCTTCGTAAATCAATAGCTAGACATCGGACAATGTATCCTTGTGTGTTCAACGCATTCAGATCGGGCTAATATTCTAAATGTTACAGGGCTATACTGCAATTCTGCATTTTCATCAGAAATTTTGACGATGATTCCGCGTTGCCCTCGGTCAACTCTCCCACTGATGAAAAGCCAATAATTAAACTTCCAGCCAACTTGAATGGTTGTCCAAAACAAATACTTGATCATTCTGCATGCCCTGATATACCTCATTGGTGTATCAAGCATCGCGCAGCTTTCGGCAGCCTGTTTGCCTCTCCCTAAGGACAGTAACACGCCATATACCATGAACTTAGCACAGGATTGGCAACTTTGCACCCAAGAACATTTTCGATTTGCTTTATGAATATACAGTATTTCACGGGGTGCCCATCGGGAGGGGCTAGCTCCGCTCTAGGCAGGTCGAATGCAAAGTCCTCTTTAGTTTCAGTCGATCTTAAGAGTTTACCTTCGTCGATTACATCGCCATTTCGATGCTGATGTCGTGAACTACGTGGATTTCCTGCTGCCTCACTGAGATCAGCTCCCTGGTTAAAAGCTCCGCTCTTTCTCGAGCTTACCGCAGCTGAATCTTTTACTCTATCATTACCAGTCTACAGACATTACCATCTTAAAAAGCATCGCTACTAGAAATATACTACCCGATACTGTCAGAACTAGTACAGCTGGCATTATCTGGCGCACCAATACCACCCAAACCATCCCTTGAGACTTGGCGAGTCAATTTCCGTTGCTTCATGCAGTCCTTGTTTCTCCGTCTGAGCTTTTCCCGTGAGTTTTGATTTCATCCTTCCACTTGAGTTGGGTAAGTCCTAATGATTGCAAGTGGAGCTAGGCGTGGCCAATTCACGCGGATCCCAAAACCAGAACAAGATTGGTTCGTAGTGTCCATGATGCTAAAGTGAGAGCCACAAAAATTACAAATATATACTAACCCTAAGTATGCAGCCAAAATGACCCAACAGTAAAACCCAATGACTCAGGGTATCGTGGTCCAAGCACAACGGTCAGAAACGGCTCAAGGCCAAATTCAAATCTGCACACAAATAAACGAACGTGCGAAAGTGTGATGTATGGATGAGCCTTTCAAATTAATGAAAATATGGTCGCATTCTCAAAGCCAGTATAACATTTTGAAGAATTTTCAACATCCTTTACATCGATGGGATTGGTATGAGTGGTCGTCTGTTTCTACACATAGGGTGCAAAACCAACAACAAAAGCATATGATCCCGGATCGGATGTTCCGTTTGCGAGGGGCCAGGGAGGCAGAGTCAATGGAGAAAGCGACTGTAAGGTAACCACACGGCCGTTTTGTCCCGGTACATCTTTCTTGGAAGTGACCACGACAGTTCCAGGGCAACGGACCAAATCGTAGGGTGAAATGCGCACGGGTGGAATACTGGAGGGAGGAAACGAAAAGACAAGCCGTCTGGGTCTGCCTCAGCTGTGGGTCCATAGGTGGCGGAGGAAAATAAAATCTGCGGAGTGAAAACGAGTGAGGGTTTTAGGGAGTACGAGATAAGGGGGAAGTAGATTGTGCAGTAAAAGCAGGAACTTAATGGGGTTGAGTGCCGTTTACACAGTACGGTAAAGGTCACGGCGAATCGAGCATCTACAATTCTTCCACCGAGATGAGGCTGACAGTAGCTGGTGAGTGGAGGAGTTGGCCAGACTTAGAAGTCAAAACCCTTCTGGTATTGTAAGCATTTATTCCTTGTTATAGTAAAATGTGGCCAGGCGAACGCAGCCCGAAGCAAAACAAGAATAGTCCAAATATCCTACGACAATAGATTAGTAAAAAATAAACGTTAAAACCACACAGCCATCGGTTATACGGCAAAAACCACTACCGAAAGGGAACTAAAGTTGAATAGATTTCAATAAAAGAGCGATCACCGCTAACAGTTTCTGAGAACAAGTCAAACTCCATGATAGTTAAGTAAAAAGTGTGAAACAAACAGGAGTGTTCATAGGTTGCTGAATGAAAAGTGCTGGTTAACGCGCCGCTTCCAACGGAGAATTCTTATTGCTGAGGAATGGACTTGCACGAAAACCATACGGTAAGAATTTTCCATATGCGAGTGACACTGCCCGATGCGCGCGTACCTAGTATATATATATACGTATATTAGTTAAGTGAAGTGCACGATTGACTTGAAGACACCAAGTGGATACTGCCGTACAGTACGTTTGTGGATGTGATCCACAGAATTTGTCACACACTTGTATTGTTGAGACTATGCTCTTCATCTTATTGACCCTCGAACAAGTACAGCACACATCAACCATTACACTTGAAAATTTGTTTATTTTCTGCTCATGTGCCGTGGCAGAATTTGACTTGAAATCGGGCTACCGTGACGGCGGCACCTGACAGTGACGTTCGTTGAACTCTGGTCTTTGTTGCCAAATGTTGTGGCCGTACAGCTGGGGTTTGCACACAGTTTATATGCAATTAGTTTTTCAATTCGGTACCGTAGAATCAGCGAATCAATCTTGTTCTGACTTTTGGATTCGTTTGGATTGGCTACGCGTTACTCACGATCGGAATAACCATCACGGTACTCAACTTGGAATCTTCACGAGGGAATCAATCAGAAACGCCAAGAAAAGGACAAAAGCGAGCCGAAGTTGGGCAGGAGATAACTCAGCATATCCCTGGGGTATTTTTGAGTGATATTGATTCTTTGGACATTGTTGGGTCCACTAATAGTGTCAGTGCAACATCATGTATTTCAGCCAAACTTAAAGACTTTGAGCGACATGATATTTATAGATAGAGAATAGTAAAATGAGGCTGGGCACGCGCTTTGCTTGTCTCAACGATTCACATCGAGCAGCGGCGTGTCGAATAAAAACAAGTCGTAGTCAGGATGGATGCCACCGGAAAACCAGTACTTTCTTCATAAACCCAAGCAACTGAATGCCGAAGAAATTCTGAAGCCAAGTGTAGTCTGCTCAATGTCTCGCCCTGTCATTAAGCACAGTCTCCCGGGAGTAAAAGCAGTCGGCGTAGAAACCCCAGTTGGGATAATAAGAGCCTTGGCCATTTTTTAGACAATGGCTCGGATACCGCTCTGGTGAGAAAGGAACTTGCTTCTTGTCTCCGGACAACCGGCGCGCATCTCTCTTTTGATGTCTTAAAATTATCCGGAGATAATACCGGCGAACTATCTGGCTCACACTTCCGGCCGAAAATCTGATACCCGCCCATCATCCCGTTGCTCTCTCATTGATCCTGTTCCCCAGGATCCCTCGTAGTTTCCTAGACTACCCCATCTCTATGACTATGTGATCTCGACCAACATCACCTGTGCAAATCCCGCCGGTGCGGGACGCTGTCAGGCCTACCGCTTTGGCCGGTGCACACCGGGCGTGCACGATGTCTGCAACGACGTGCGGGTGCAGCCAGAATGGTAGATCGCACCTCCTACCTCCATAAGTGGTTTTAAGGTTGTGTGCCCAGCGCGCGGCCAGCCCCACTCACTAGCACCGGTTGCGGATTAAAAACAAAAAGGACCACCAATCCTACGCCCGGAATGCTACAACTATACTGCCGTCTCCTCCAGCCAACATGTACTCTCCATCGTGCTCGCTTCCAAATTCGCCATCATCACTTACCGCCTTTTACGCCCGGCAAAACTTGCTTTCTTTGGTGCATAATTATCACACAATTAAAAACCCATCAACATTCTTAGCTCGTTGTTCCCGATCCACTTCCCCGCGGTTTCATGATAAACTATTTACCAGCTCTTATTCGTGAACTTAACCATTCTCCAAAATAAATCTCACCCCTTTCTGCCACTTTTACCGATATGCTCGAAAACTAGCGCATTCATTGTTGCCATTCACTTCCGTACCACAATCATCAAACGCTATATGAGGCTGCGAAACACATCTCTAGAGATCCCCGTTATTCAATGATTCTTTGATTGTTTGCCTTTTCTGTCAGTTCCGCTGTTCTCCCACTTAGGGCTTTTGCGTTGCAATATCCTCATCTTGCAAGGTATCATGTCCCACAAATGCACATCCGATAAGCCCTTGTACGGCAGAGTCCTGTTACGTCGCCAGCGAGTGGTTCACCTTCTGTAATGAACATAAATCGGTAGTTTACTACCAGTCATAATTTTTGCCAACTGTGTATTTCCTACTGTTGTAGTCGAGCACCACACATCAATTTCTCGCCAGTTCCCAGTTTCATGTTGATGCATTATATCCCCTTCTTCTGAAAGCAACCAATCCGCCTGAAGTCTACATCATTCTATCCAGCCACTTCCCTCGCCATCACACTGGCAACCACAGTCCAGCGTGTCGTTTGCTTGCTATACAACTGGCTCGACCGATATACGGTCACCGAACTCCCCAACTGTAATTCTCGACTGATTTTTCTTGTTCTCTATGCGTAATGCCACTTTTATTTTATCGTCTAATTTCACATCGTGACTCCTCTCATACATTGCAAAGCTCTATTGCTCGATTAAGTCTCCTTCGGGAACGTTTCTTTTTCACGGTAACCATGTATCCGTCAATCCAGTATGGTTCTCCGGCAGGGCAGTCTTCCTTCCGTAGGATTTGTGTGAATCTTTACTATTCCCTACCCACTTCACCCTTCGGCAGAATAATTACACCCTAACTTCGGACGGCTCGACCACCTAACCTTGAGTTTAAACTTCCCGAACGGTACCATAAAAATGGACTTGGATGCTTTCTCTTAGATTCAATGGTGTGCATGTAATTGTACAATCCTCCTGAAACTCTGCTTCAGCTTTCAACCGTACTGTTTAATTTTGCATCGCAGCATGCTTTGGAGTTATCCAAAATAAACCATTATTATCATTATATGGGATCAGAGGAGATCAATCTTCATTGGCGGTGAGCACAGTGAGTGGCACCCGGATCATCCAATCGATCAAACTGCACCTGCAGCTCGTTTCCTCGGTCAACAACAATAGACCAGAAAGCCTAGGGGCATTCACCGTAAAAGATCTGCCGATGAGAGCACCTCAGTCAGTGCAATCGACTCTGAGTCAGTGGCCGCATCTCGACGGGGTCACAGTTGAAGAGTGGCAGAATGACGAGATAGATCTGCTGATCGGTTGTGATGTACCGGAGTCACACTGGGTCCTGGATCAGGGAATAGGAAGCCGCAAAGCACCGTATGCAGTACGCACAATATTTGGTTGAACTTTATATGATAGTACAAACGGAAAATAGGACAGACAGACCCAAATCGACTGCACTTCGGTGGAAACGTCGAACATTGGATAGGCATTCGAACAGCTGCATAATGCCGAATTTTCCGACGTGACCATTGATAGAGGTGTCCCATCGCGAGAAGACAGGTCGGCTCTGAAAGTGGTAGCCGAGACCGCCAAGTATGTAATGGATCGCTTTGAAGTTCTTGTCCCGTACAGACCTAACATGAATCCAGTGCCGAATAGCCGATAAACGGCCCTGAAAAGGTTATGCTTCCTCTAAAACGGGCTAATCCGAGAACCATAGTTAAGGATAGAATATATGAGAGCCATGTAAAAAACATAGACCCGTGTAAATAGGAAGAGCAGACACAGCAGTAATGAGCGCAAATTTGAGGCGGTACCTGCCCCATCACCCGGTCGTGAACCTGGAGGAACCGGGGAAGGTCAGGGTGGTCTTCGATTGTGCCGCGAAATGTCAGGGTGTGTCACTCAACCACCATAAACTGCAGAGCTCAGACCGGATGACACAAACACTCAAGGTTTTATGCCGTTTTTGGCCAGGAAAATTGGCCGTCCCTGCGGACACACTGGAAGTGTTTCTACTGGTGTAAATGCTCGTTAAATATAAGGACGCCTTCTGTCTTCTCTGTTGGCCTGAAAACGACGTACACCGCACACCGGACGAGTACAGGCTAACGGTTCGTCCCTTTGGAACGGTATCATCACCATACTCTTTCTGCGCTAACTTTGCCCTCCAGGAAACCCTCAAGCTTTTCGGCAGCACCAGCAATCTGTGAGGAAAAGTAGTGGACCACTCCTGAGTGGACGATTTCCTATGTTCCTTTGACGACATACTACAATCCTATATATGACCGAACTGACCGCCACTCTGAGGGCAGGAGGGTTCAACCCCACAAAATGGGCCTCAAACAGCCCTGAGATTTCCAATGTTATTACGAAGTCCGAGAACATTGAGTGCGCGAGAGAGCTCTTTGGATCCCATTTACAAGTTGAGCGCACGCTTGGAGTTCGAAGGAAGCTCGAAGGTGACGAATTCATGTTTACTCTGGACCCACCCCAAAGACCAGCCACACGGAGAGGAATCCCATCGTCGGTTCAAAGCCTCCATGATCCTTTGGATTTTGTTTCACCATGGTTGCCACCGGGAACGTGCTTGCCGCAATCGTTGTGCCAAAGAGGGACGGGTTGGGATGAACCTCTCCTGGACGACGACGACAGGCGATGGCGTGGCTGGTTACACAGCCTAGATCAACTTGGCGAGACCAAGATACCAAAATGCTTGATAGGAATCACGTGTGCACGCGATGCCCAACTCCGCTTGTTTTCGGATGTATCAGAAGTGGGCTACAGGGCGGTGGCTTGCGACTGCTGGGTTGACGATAATGTTGGGCGGCACAGCCGGATAGTATTCGCAGGGGCGAGAGTAGCTCTGCTGAGGACGGTTTCCATTCCCAGGCTAGGATTGATTGTAGCAGTACTTGTTCTGTAAGCCGCGACGCTGATTAGAAGGTGTCTTGATCAGATAAACTGGGAATCAAACTTTTGGACGTACTCGGCCATAGCACCCCGTTACATAGACAACGCTGACATTAGTTTTAACACATTCGTGGCCAGCAGGCTCACTGTGATTCATGAGTCGACCAAGGCCAAGCAGTGGCACTATGTACGATCCGTCAGGAACCCGGCCGACGTCTGCTCGCGAGGCCTAAGAGCCCTAGAAAGGCTGCGGATGTGGACAGCGGGACTGGACTTCCTAACTACGTCTAAAGAGGTGTGACCAACACTGCTAACACCCAAGCCTGAGGATGGCGATATCGAAATGAAACGACTGATACCGGCCACAAACCCCACTGGAAGCGTGAGCCTACTAGAAAAGCCGCGTCATTTCTCCGACCGGATAAAAATGTTAGGAACCGCGGCCTGGTCGATAGGATACAAAATGTGGTCAAAGATTTTGAAGCCCACACAATAACAGAACACGTTGAATATGGGAACGATACTACCGGGCGAGTTGAATCAGGCTGAACTCGATGTACTACGCTTGCTACAACTAGACGCCCCCCCCCTTTCGGGACTTGCATTGTTGTGACTATGCTCTTCGTCTTATTGACCCTCGAGCAAGTACAGCACACATCAACCATTACACTTGAAAATTTGTTTATTTTCTGCTCATGTGCCGTGGCAGAATTTGACTTGAAATCGGGCTGCCGTGACGGCGGCACCTGACAGTGACGTTCGTTGAACTCTGGTCTTTGTTGCCAAATGTTGTGGCCGTACAGTTGAGGTTTGCACACAGTTTATATGCATTTAGTTTTTTAATTCGGTACCGTAGAATCAGCGAATCAATCTTGTTCTGACTTTGGGATTCGTTTGGATTGGCTAGGAATTACTCACTGTCGAAATATTCGTTATGACCGATAGTAACTAGGCCTTAGTCCGAGGTGTTTTGATGATGGTGAGCAACTTATTCCAGAACTTGGAATTGACAAAAGACAAATGCTGGTACCACTTAGCTCAATCAGCTATGGTAGAGGGGAAGGCAAGAGACTTGTGACGAAGTGATTAGACATTGTCACAGAAGCTTAGTGGTTTGGACCGGATATCGAACAAGTCATGCGGAAAGACCGAGTTAAGCCTCAAGAGGCTGAGCCAGAGTAGGTCCAGATCGGAATGTTGGCATCATTCTCTGGCTTCAACATATGGAACAACGAAATAACTGTTCATTGATGCTCGTTCTTATGCTTTCTCAGGCAACCTTGCCTGACCTTGACATGCTGGAAAGGGTTATTGGGCAATATCCGAGCAAAGGTGTAATGTGGGACTTGTAGATGCCAACGACACTGGTATAGAGACAGAAAGGTCGGAAAGGGGGACCTTGCTCTTTTAAGCCTTGACTACCTGGGTAGCGGCGAGCTCAGAGAAGTCGTAAGAGTTGGAATAATCAAGACCCGACTTACGGACGGTAGGTCGACATGCGGCTTGACAACCACCAAGAATTAAGGATCCAGAGGGCAAGTGGAATTTGAAGATCAAGACACCGCACTCATCGGTGGATAAGTCGGTCATCCAGGGGTATCACCAACGGCCAAGTGCAAAGGAGTCCGAGGAAAGGTTGTTGGCTGCAGAGTTAGCCACCAAACTTGGAATGGTAGACTATCTATAGTTTATCCCCAAATAGGGACAGCAAGCCATGGAGTACTGCATTCAGTGCGTCTTTGGTGTATATTACGATTTGGTACTGGCAGGTTAGCCGGCCATGCCACTTACCTTACTGTTGCCGGATCACCGTGTGTGGCCAACATCACTCTATCTGCACCTGTGACACCGGACGCCAATAAAAGCTTCCTCAGAGCTCTGGCAAAATTTCCATTACTCACCAAGCCGGTGAGCTACTTACCTGCGGTGGACTTTAATGTCGGGCTTCGCATCAGTACGACGGTTCCCCCGGGTTTCCCAACCCACTTCCGCTACCTCCTGACAAAATCGCTATTGCCAGTAGCGAATTTGAAAACTTGCCTGACCTCGGGATCATTCCTCCCTCTGACAGTCCACGCACACCTCTACTACTCATAGCACCCAAGAATTCTACAAAAGACTGGCACCCATTTTGCGATTATCTTCGCAGGAATTGGATGACCACTCCGGATCATTATCCCGTCCGACACGTTCACCACATCAATTCCAGTATGATTGGACGCACACTCGTCAGCAAACTGATTTTGTACCGGCGAGTCATCCATCTCTCGTCGCCGAAGATGTCCCCGAAACGGTGGCCACTACACCCTTTTGGTTGTTCATGTTCTTAAGCAGGCCTTCGTGCTGCGTGAAGCGTCGAAAACGCTCTGGAGCTTCTCTGATGGCGTTGCTTGCGGTTTACCCCTCGTCCATCCATTCAGCGCCGACGTTCTCGTAACAAGTTCAACTGCTGCAGAACACGAGTCACACCTTCGACTGATCTTTCAGGGAATCTCCGAGCAAGGCTTTACTATCAACGCCTCTAAGGCTGCAATAGGTGAGTCATCACTACACTTTCTCGGTCACATCAGCAAGGCCAGTGGAATTTGTCCAGCCAACGATAACGTCAAGGAGGTTGCCGAATTTAAACTTCTAACGAGCTTTGAATGGCTTTGACGTTTCAGTGGCCTTGTAAATCACCACCGCGGTTTCATTCCGAATTGCTCCACGACAATCCAACCACTCACTGACCTGCTGTGAAGGGAGAAACGCCAGCTTATCCGGACAGATCGAACGAAAGTCTGTTTCGGCAGGCTCAAACATGCTATTGACTCCGCCACTTTTACTTCGTCACCCAGGTCCCACTGCTCTGGTCAGTAGTGCAGTCGACGCTTCGGATGCTACTGTCCGATGCTTATTACAGCAGACAGTGAACGGTGTATGAGAAACTCTCGATTTCCACCCTGGTCGCTCGCTTCCAGCGGAGGCCAAATTCGATGTCTTTGGTCGCAAATTACCCGCCACTCACGCTGCAGTGCGGCACTTCCGTCACCCCTTTAAAGGGCGGGGGTTCGTCATTTTCACCGACCAAACCCATCGCTGTCTGCATTTTACAACGCGTCGGACCGGCGCCCAACACTAGAGATCTGAAAGACTGATTTTTTCGCCAAGTTTTCACGAAAATCCGAAGTACCTCGGGTTCAGTGAAAGTAGCTGCTGACGCTCTTTCTTGCATACACGAGGTCACTTCTCCTGTCGGCTCACACATCGATTTGAGGGGTTTGGCTCGCGCTCAGGCGGAACCTGCCTTTCAGAAGTTGGTCAGGGACACTAGCCATCGTCAAGCGGCACCATCCTTTGCGACTCCAAGTTAGACAACTCTAGGCCCATTGTTCCAACCACACCTTGGAATTGCATTTTTGATGTGCTTCATGATTTTTCGCACCCTGTCACCAAGGCCACGTGCAAACTTGCCGGGGCTCAATCTGTCTAGCCCAAAATGGACCGTATTGTTCGTCAACGGGCGCGCAGCTGCATGGAAGTCCAAGGAGCCAGGGTTAACCATCCATCGCCGGCCCCGTCGGCTCATTCGTTACACCAGATGCTCGCTTTACTCACTTTGATATCGATACTATTGGCCCACCATCACGGGGAACGAGCTATCTTCTCAGATGAGTCGATTGCTTCAATCGTTGGCCTGAGGCTATACCCATGTCGGAGGTTAGTTAGACTGCCGTTCCTGCTTTCATGAGAAGCTAAATATCCCTTTTTGGGCGTCCTAAGACCGCCACTATTGATCGAGGGGCTCAATTCGAATCCGCGCCTTTCTCCAACTTCCTGCGAAATGCCGGTATGCAGCGCATTCGTACAATAGCATATCGTCCCTTAGCAAAGGGATTGGTTGACGGCTTTCACCGAACTCTCAAAGCATCCCTGAGTGCTCAAAGTAACCCACAATGAACGGATACCGTGCCGCCCGAACGATTAGTTATTCGAAGCACCTCAAGAAGTGATGTTCCGTTGGCGCCTGCATCGGTGATAGACGGAGCTACATGGTGTCTGCCCGAAGAATTCGTCTATCACAAAGTCAACGAGCCCATCATGAGCCTTGAGTACTACACTTGCAAAACAAGACGAGCATTCAAATTAGACCGCCCTTTAGACTGGATTTTATCTGAAAGTAGATGGAGTTGTGCAAACAAGTGTTTCTCCGTAAGCCTAGTCGTCCACTGCTGATCCAAGCATTTTCCGGCCCTCACAAGTTTCATCGTAGACCAGATAAAACACTCGTCATCGAATTACATGGCAGCCTTGAGGCAGACATTTTCGACCAAATGAAACCGGCATTCAAAGATCCTGTTGTCCCGACCGTGCCAACTACTGCTGAGCACCAGTCCACGGCAGACAGCGGTCTCCTCATACCACGGAGATAGTAAAGGGGTTTAGATAAATCAGGGTCACAGGTGGACAATGATTTTCAAAGGTCGGACCAGAGTAATGCTGCTGTAAGAAAAGGCTCGTGATAAACTCTTCGGACTGCTGTCGGCACTGTGCGCCGTGCATGTTCACACAACTATAGCACAACCTTACTTTGGTGGCATACAGACTTTGTCGCTTTTTACGAAAAGGACGACGCTTGCTTGGAGAAAGTTCCACTCCTAGCAACTCAAAAAGGTGAGGGGCAGAGAATTAAGGCATGAGGACAGAGACTCTGCTGGCTTGAGCTTTTACTTTCGAAAGAAGAAGAATTCAAGATATTATTGGGACTTTTAAGGTAACGAAAAGTTCTTCTGGTCTCAGGCCGGATAGTGTTTTGCAGGTGGCTTTAGATTACAAAACAAGGGGACAGGAGAAGAAGCCAACGAAAGTTCGGGCTAGAGGGATACCCATATTGCACTCCCTTTGCAACACTGCAGTAAACAATCAAAACAACCTGCCGGGTGGGATGATAGGCCTGCAGACCGTCCAGGCCATAAAGGGACTCTAGGTCGTAGGTGGAATGAGACCATTGTTGACAGTCATCTTTCAGTATCTCCATCAAGAATAATACTATGGTCCGTCTGCGGAGTACTGTAAATTCTGTATTCTTTTGTCGCCTATTGACTCAGTGAGTGGTGGCTGTGCATGATGTCACTCGCGGTTGACGTATGATGAGGTTTTTTGTATTCTTCTTATTTTTGGCGGGGTATCGGCGGAATACAATGTGCAGCGGTGGATGCATAGTTTGTGTGCACAACATCGAGTGAATTCTGGAAGCCGGATTGTCATCTGCCACTGTTGTCCTTCTGGAGTATGTTTTAAAAGACTTTTTCCCTCATTGCATACTGTCTCAGTGAACGCTCGCGGTGCATAATGTCTCTCGCAGTTGATGTACAATGAGGTTTTCCGTTTCCCTCTCATTTTTAGCAGGGATTCGACGAAATACACTCGGCAGTGGTGGGCGCATAACTGGTGTGCATACCATCAAAGGAATTCTGGACGCTCGGTTGACTGTGGCCATTACCTGTCCTGTGCAAACTGAACTGAACTGAACTGAACCTGTCCTCCATCAGCAGACAAGAGTTTGCTACCTAAAGACTGGCTTGTATCGTTCATCACTCTAGTTTATGAAGGTGGGGACGGAGACAAAAGTATCAGTTACAGACCGAATGACGTGAAGTCAGCAGAGCTTGAAACTCTCGAGGAAATACTGCGAGATAGAATAGTGAGACATTTAGGGAGGGCTAAACTGGCGACTGCCAGCCAGCATGGGTGCTGGCACGGGCTTTTCTGTCTCTCCAGCCTAATAGGTTTCTTGGATGAGGTCCCCAGTTGTGTATATCGAGGAGAAAAGGGGAAAGTCTTCTACCTGGATTTCCAAAAGGCACTTTATAATATTGGTTTATTTCGGAGACGCCGGGAGCATGCCAGGTGCATGATCAAATTTTTACAAACCATGGAATGGACAGACAAAATTCTTAAAAATGTAGAAATTTGCTTGACAAAAGTAGGACAGGTGGGCCCAGAAGGATTAAAGCTGAATAAAGATATGATAAACGTCTGCAGATCAAAGAAAAATTTGGGGGGTCTAAGTGAACCTACGAGAGGGTTCAAATAGATGCTCGGTGAGCTTGAAAGTCAGGGCCGAAGGGGAGTCTGACTGGTCCGGGTGGGGCCAGCTGGAAGCCGACAGGTAAACATGAGAGGGGCTAGAAGTCAGTGTGGATAACTGCATTGGCGAAAGACTGTGGGGAAAAGAGTGAGACTCACTGCAATGGATTAGATAGCAGAGAAGCGTTGGCACTCTGCAGTAGATGATCTGCGGACAGGGCACAAAACTCACTGAAAAAAAGCGGAGCGAGCAATACAAGACGTAAAGGGCGGATCAGATGACAAAAATAATTTGGAAATATTGGAAACGGTGGATGTAGGGCACAAACGTAGACGGAGTGGACGCATATTATGAAGGTCAGCGGGGTGATAGCTTGAGAAATAGCCGGGGAGGAACTGCATGATGCATAGCGAATGCATGTATATATATTGTGTATATATATATATATATATGCACATACAAGTGGAGCAGGAGCAATAATAATGGGGCCCTAGAAAAAATCAGTTATGGGAAGAGGCAGGTAAGGTTAGATCGGTCGGTTGTAGAATTACCTTGGAAGTGCCCAGATGAATTTTCTTCATGACAGGTGGTCGCGGAGGACCAACGGAAGGAAAGAAAGAGGAGAAAGAGTTTTGAGGCATGGAAATGGTGACAGCTGTGGAGATCTATTCATAGAAGAGGGAAAATGAAGGAAAGTATCGAAGAGAACAGGTGGGAATCGATCTAATGATCTGATTAAAGTAGGCGAGACATGGGGTGACGGTTGAGAACGGGAGGAGCGTTAATAAATGGACTTACATTATTGGGCGAGGAGATAATTGCAATGGAAAAGGCTGGGCCGTGCAGAGTGAATAAAGACACAAAGTGGAGAAAGGTACCTGGGAGATGAAACGGTCAGTGGTGCAAAGATGCTGCCGCTGTGAAGGAGAACATTGTGGGAGAGAAATAAGCTAAAGGAGTACCAGAGGAATCAGGCAATGGCAGATCAAAAGGATTATAACTGTGAGTTAAAACTTTGACGGAGCAATGATTTTACATTAGGTGGAAAGTGAAAAAGCGGAGCAGCCTGAAAGACATACTGAAAAGGCCTGTGGCGAGCAATATACGAAACAGGAGATGGGGGAACGGACCGAGGAGACAAGTCAGACGTAACCAGTCAGATCGTCTAACTACAAGTGAAACACGAAGAGGACTGAGAAGAAAGAAGCACCAGGACAGGTTAACCGGTAGTCGGACACAAGGCACGAGAAGTGGATGCGCGTTGGAGTTGGGGCAAAAGGAACTGGAGAACTGCGTGTTTGCAGGCAATTGCACAAGCCGATGGAGCTCGAGGATGCTAATTGGGGCACTGCCCTATGGAAAAATCCAGGGGGAATCGCGGAGTCAAGCAAGGAAAATGTAGTGATGGCGATTAGATAATAAAGGTGGCTGTGAGAGGTGCGAAGTTTGGAACGGAGAGTTCTAATATGGTAATTAGTCATGGGGCGGGTGGGACTGGTGAATAAGTGCAATAAGAATAGGAAGGGAGCTCGAAGAAGGATTTGACGGAACGGTAGGCAGTGAGGCGTTAGAATGAGATCAACGGGCTTAATGAAGATAGGGTGATACCAAGTGAGTAGAGGCCACGAACCGGCAATGAGGACGTAGGTGGAAAAAAGAATTATTGGCCGTCGTCGGCAGAGGAACGTGGGCAGGACGATGGTGACGTTCAATGAGAGATGAGGCGGTGAGAGTAGATAGGATCAAAGACAGAATTGCTTTATGCTTACCGCAGAGGAATGACAAGTGCGGAAGTGATAAGAGTGATGACAGGAGTGATAGGGGGGTGTACCGTGGCGGAACAAGAATCTTTGGAGCGTGCGATCCGAAACCGGTGCCAGTGAGTAGGACAGTAACGGCTATTCCGATTGTGAGTAATGCGTAGCCAATCCAAACGGATCCCAAAGTCAGAACAAGATTGATTCGCTGATTCTACGGTACCGAATTAAAAAACTAATTGCATATAAACTGTGTGCAAACCCCAGCTGTACGGCCACAACATTTGGCAACAAAGACCAGAGTTCAACGAACGTCACTGTCAGGTGCCGCCGTCACGGTAGCCCGATTTCAAGTCAAATTCTGCCACGGCACATGAGCAGAAAATAAACAAATTTTCAAGTGTAATGGTTGATGTGTGCTGTACTTGTTCGAGGGTCAATAAGATGAAGAGCATAGTCACAACAATGCAAGTGTGACAACGGCTGGGACAGATTTCCGCACGTGTGCGTTACACCGCCCACCAAATCCTCCCACGAAACGGTCAACATCGAAGAAGTGGATAGGAGCACTGGTTCGCCCACCCAGACCCTCAAACCAGTGCATACGTCGGTCGCCATGGGCTTCATCTTTTGTTGGCCGGTCGCAGACACGCTTGCAGGTTTTCTTGAGGTTATGCCCCACACATCGATGTCTTAGAGTTCAATGTTAAAATGACACGACATCATCGGTGTACAAAGAAAGGCTTCGGTCTGATCGGGATGCGTAGACCGATAAGGAATGTAGTGGACAAAAGGCCTCCCGACTAAGAGTAAAATACATGTTAAAATAAAGAATGAGAATTCTCGATTAAGAATCGAGATGGCTACTAGGTACTTGAAACATCAGGGGGCTCAACGTACGGTGTATTCACTGTAAAAGCATGTTTGGCTCAAAAATTATATCAATTTGAACACAGGTTGGATAATAATACAGATTGCAGGCCCCGGAAACAGAGATGTTTCTACAAACAGTCAACAAGAGCTTGTTCCAAAGTTTCCCCTGTTCCACAAACAATGTCGTGTCGTGTGCTACATTGGGATTTCGACAACTGACTCCATTGTGAATCGTAAACACCGCATTAGGTTAGACGCCAATGTACTTCAAAGACTGTGTGAGAGGTTGGGACCTACAGAAGAGTGCATGAGGGATGAGTAAACAAGTTCAGCTCCAGTTGGCATCTGTAGACTTGTTCTGAGCCTGGTCTGTTGCGTCGACGTCGCACTGGCCACTGTCAGTATCCCGCTGGCTCTCGTAGGGTTTAGCCCTCGGATGCTGCTGTAAAACAGTCTGCTTCTTTTAGTGTCATCGTCTATACTAGCCAGCTCACGGGTCCCGAAAGGGGGGGGGGCGTCTAGTTGTAGCAAGCGTAGTACATCGAGTTCAGCCTGATTCAACTCGCCCGGTAGTATCGTTCCCATATTCAACGTGTTCTGTTATTGTGTGGGCTTCAAAATCTTTGACCACATTTTGTATCCTATCGACCAGGCCGCGGTTCCTAACATTTTTATCCGGTCGGAGAAATGACGCGGCTTTTCTAGTAGGCTCACGCTTCCAGTGGGGTTTGTGGCCGGTATCAGTCGTTTCATTTCGATATCGCCATCCTCAGGCTTGGGTGTTAGCAGTGTTGGTCACACCTCTTTAGACGTAGTTAGGAAGTCCAGTCCCGCTGTCCACATCCGCAGCCTTTCTAGGGCTCTTAGGCCTCGCGAGCAGACGTCGGCCGGGTTCCTGACGGATCGTACATAGTGCCACTGCTTGGCCTTGGTCGACTCATGAATCACAGTGAGCCTGCTGGCCACGAATGTGTTAAAACTAATGTCAGCGTTGTCTATGTAACGGGGTGCTATGGCCGAGTACGTCCAAAAGTTTGATTCCCAGTTTATCTGATCAAGACACCTTCTAATCAGCGTCGCGGCTTACAGAACAAGTACTGCTACAATCAATCCTAGCCTGGGAATGGAAACCGTCCTCAGCAGAGCTACTCTCGCCCCTGCGAATACTATCCGGCTGTGCCGCCCAACATTATCGTCAACCCAGCAGTCGCAAGCCACCGCCCTGTAGCCCACTTCTGATACATCCGAAAACAAGCGGAGTTGGGCATCGCGTGCACACGTGATTCCTATCAAGCATTTTGGTATCTTGGTCTCGCCAAGTTGATCTAGGCTGTGTAACCAGCCACGCCATCGCCTGTCGTCGTCGTCCAGGAGAGGTTCATCCCAACCCGTCCCTCTTTGGCACAACGATTGCGGCAAGCACGTTCCCGGTGGCAACCATGGTGAAACAAAATCCAAAGGATCATGGAGGCTTTGAACCGACGATGGGATTCCTCTCCGTGTGGCTGGTCTTTGGGGTGGGTCCAGAGTAAACATGAATTCGTCACCTTCGAGCTTCCTTCGAACTCCAAGCGTGCGCTCAACTTGTAAATGGGATCCAAAGAGCTCTCTCGCGCACTCAATGTTCTCGGACTTCGTAATAACATTGGAAATCTCAGGGCTGTTTGAGGCCCATTTTGTGGGGTTGAACCCTCCTGCCCTCAGAGTGGCGGTCAGTTCGGTCATATATAGGATTGTAGTATGTCGTCAAAGGAACATAGGAAATCGTCCACTCAGGAGTGGTCCACTACTTTTCCTCACAGATTGCTGGTGCTGCCGAAAAGCTTGAGGGTTTCCTGGAGGGCAAAGTTAGCGCAGAAAGAGTATGGTGATGATACCGTTCCAAAGGGACGAACCGTTAGCCTGTACTCGTCCGGTGTGCGGTGTACGTCGTTTTCAGGCCAACAGAGAAGACAGAAGGCGTCCTTATATTTAACGAGCATTTACACCAGTAGAAACACTTCCAGTGTGTCCGCAGGGACGGCCAATTTTCCTGGCCAAAAACGGCATAAAACCTTGAGTGTTTGTGTCATCCGGTCTGAGCTCTGCAGTTTATGGTGGTTGAGTGACACACCCTGACATTTCGCGGCACAATCGAAGACCACCCTGACCTTCCCCGGTTCCTCCAGGTTCACGACCGGGTGATGGGGCAGGTACCGCCTCAAATTTGCGCTCATTACTGCTGTGTCTGCTCTTCCTATTTACACGGGTCTATGTTTTTTACATGGCTCTCATATATTCTATCCTTAACTATGGTTCTCGGATTAGCCCGTTTTAGAGGAAGCATAACCTTTTCAGGGCCGTTTATCGGCTATTCGGCACTGGATTCATGTTAGGTCTGTACGGGACAAGAACTTCAAAGCGATCCATTACATACTTGGCGGTCTCGGCTACCACTTTCAGAGCCGACCTGTCTTCTCGCGATGGGACACCTCTATCAATGGTCACGTCGGAAAATTCGGCATTATGCAGCTGTTCGAATGCCTATCCAATGTTCGACGTTTCCACTGAAGTGCAGTCGATTTGGGTCTGTCTGTCCTATTTTCCGTTTGTACTATCATATAAAGTTCAACCAAATATTGTGCGTACTGCATACGGTGCTTTGCGGCTTCCTATTCCCTGATCCAGGACCCAGTGTGACTCCGGTACATCACAACCGATCAGCAGATCTATCTCGTCATTCTGCCACTCTTCAACTGTGACCCCGTCGAGATGCGGCCACTGACTCAGAGTCGATTGCACTGACTGAGGTGCTCTCATCGGCAGATCTTTTACGGTGAATGCTCCTAGGCTTTCTGGTCTATTGTTGTTGACCGAGGAAACGAGCTGCAGGTGCAGTTTGATCGATTGGATGATCCGGGTGCCACTCACTGTGCTCACCGCCAATGAAGATTGATCTCCTCTGATCCCATATAATGATAATAATGGTTTATTTTGGATAACTCCAAAGCATGCTGCGATGCAAAATTAAACAGTACGGTTGAAAGCTGAAGCAGAGTTTCAGGAGGATTGTACAATTACATGCACACCATTGAATCTAAGAGAAAGCATCCAAGTCCATTTTTATGGTACCGTTCGGGAAGTTTAAACTCAAGGTTAGGTGGTCGAGCCGTCCGAAGTTAGGGTGTAATTATTCTGCCGAAGGGTGAAGTGGGTAGGGAATAGTAAAGATTCACACAAATCCTACGGAAGGAAGACTGCCCTGCCGGAGAACCATACTGGATTGACGGATACATGGTTACCGTGAAAAAGAAACGTTCCCGAAGGAGACTTAATCGAGCAATAGAGCTTTGCAATGTATGAGAGGAGTCACGATGTGAAATTAGACGATAAAATAAAAGTGGCATTACGCATAGAGAACAAGAAAAATCAGTCGAGAATTACAGTTGGGGAGTTCGGTGACCGTATATCGGTCGAGCCAGTTGTATAGCAAGCAAACGACACGCTGGACTGTGGTTGCCAGTGTGATGGCGAGGGAAGTGGCTGGATAGAATGATGTAGACTTCAGGCGGATTGGTTGCTTTCAGAAGAAGGGGATATAATGCATCAACATGAAACTGGGAACTGGCGAGAAATTGATGTGTGGTGCTCGACTACAACAGTAGGAAATACACAGTTGGCAAAAATTATGACTGGTAGTAAACTACCGATTTATGTTCATTACAGAAGGTGAACCACTCGCTGGCGACGTAACAGGACTCTGCCGTACAAGGGCTTATCGGATGTGCATTTGTGGGACATGATACCTTGCAAGATGAGGATATTGCAACGCAAAAGCCCTAAGTGGGAGAACAGCGGAACTGACAGAAAAGGCAAACAATCAAAGAATCATTGAATAACGGGGATCTCTAGAGATGTGTTTCGCAGCCTCATATAGCGTTTGATGATTGTGGTACGGAAGTGAATGGCAACAATGAATGCGCTAGTTTTCGAGCATATCGGTAAAAGTGGCAGAAAGGGGTGAGATTTATTTTGGAGAATGGTTAAGTTCACGAATAAGAGCTGGTAAATAGTTTATCATGAAACCGCGGGGAAGTGGATCGGGAACAACGAGCTAAGAATGTTGATGGGTTTTTAATTGTGTGATAATTATGCACCAAAGAAAGCAAGTTTTGCCGGGCGTAAAAGGCGGTAAGTGATGATGGCGAATTTGGAAGCGAGCACGATGGAGAGTACATGTTGGCTGGAGGAGACGGCAGTATAGTTGTAGCATTCCGGGCGTAGGATTGGTGGTCCTTTTTGTTTTTAATCCGCAACCGGTGCTAGTGAGTGGGGCTGGCCGCGCGCTGGGCACACAACCTTAAAACCACTTATGGAGGTAGGAGGTGCGATCTACCATTCTGGCTGCACCCGCACGTCGTTGCAGACATCGTGCACGCCCGGTGTGCACCGGCCAAAGCGGTAGGCCTGACAGCGTCCCGCACCGGCGGGATTTGCACAGGTGATGTTGGTCGAGATCACATAGTCATAGAGATGGGGTAGTCTAGGAAACTACGAGGGATCCTGGGGAACAGGATCAATGAGAGAGCAGCGGGATGATGGGCGGGTATCAGATTTTCGGCCGGAAGTGTGAGCCAGATAGTTCGCCGGTATTATCTCCGGATAATTTTAAGACATCAAAAGAGAGATGCGCGCCGGTTGTCCGGAGACAAGAAGCAAGTTCCTTTCTCACCAGAGCGGTATCCGAGCCATTGTCTAAAAAATGGCCAAGGCTCTTATTATCCCAACTGGGGTTTCTACGCCGACTGCTTTTACTCCCGGGAGACTGTGCTTAATGACAGGGCGAGACATTGAGCAGACTACACTTGGCTTCAGAATTTCTTCGGCATTCAGTTGCTTGGGTTTATGAAGAAAGTACTGGTTTTCCGGTGGCATCCATCCTGACTACGACTTGTTTTTATTCGACACGCCGCTGCTCGATGTGAATCGTTGAGACAAGCAAAGCACGCGCCCAGCCTCCTAGCCACTTCTCATCGTTCGTCGACGTCTACGTCACGGAAGCTAGGACATTCCGCTAGGCGATGAAGTGCCCCACAAACACTACATACCGGCAACGTCTCAACTTCGCTGTATAGTACATGTATGTTTGCCCATTGTTGACCTCTACTTGGTTCCCTGGTCCTGCGTGGTGTCGTCACAGTCCTGGGTAGCTTGCTCGTCTCGCTCACAAATTGACCGAAAAAAACTTTTTCTACCCGGGCTTGAATGTCTATAAACTTTCTCAGGTCGTCAGACGTGGTTTCTCATTCACATCTACTGATCCCGTCTGCCTCTTCGGCCGCGGGTGGACTGCGCACTATGGTCTCCAGTGTGCGAAGTGGGTTCAGGTCCGATCGATAATCTAGGTAATTCAGAACTATGCCGTATTTCTGCATTTCCCCACCGTAATGACTAGAGAATCTGACTCAACTTTGGAACGTCTGGCCTCCGATAGTACACGGTCAATCAACTTCCGAGCAACCTTACATGGTTGCCCAAAAGGGCCTTTTACGATTCCACGTGCTCGGGTGTAGCCTCATCTGGATCCAGCATCGAGCACCCGTCGATCGCTTCCCTGGCTCTTCCACAACAGTAATGCAGCAGGTACAAGAACCTCAGCCCTGGATCTGATACTCTCTTTTCTACAAAGTCCTTGTATTGTTTATTTAATTTGCGGTACTCTTCCGCGCTTCCATCAAATGGGGACGATTCCTTTTTTCGTAAGTCAATTGCGCACGTTCCGCTGGCACAGCTCTGCTTCAATCGTTTCATGGAATTGCTGGGCTGGATGGTCGCGTGCCCCGTGGTTTCCAAGATCACCTCTCGCCCTCGTCTTCGAAGTTGTTCTTTCCCAGCTGATTGAACCTTGAATCTTGAAGTACTGCATGGGTTCGAGGCTTTGAACCCAGTTGTCCCTGTTTTCGAGGAAATATTTGATCTTCTGTCAGATTCACCGAGCCGAAACGAGAGTAAAAAGAAGCGGGGTGAGGGCGAGGTTGGCAGCAAAAACAAAATACACATAACGTCATGCAGTGTCTCACTGTAGACAGTGCCTTAAGCGGAGTGGGGGTGCAACATTCACGAACATATGTGCAATAAAAGACATTTATTTCGCTTTTTGAAAGGGAATTATCCGGAGAGACCTAGGCAGAGGTCTGAATTTTTTGAAGATGGTTTTGTTCTGCAAGAGAACAATATCTTCCGGAAGTGCGTTCCACAGAGTATTAACCCTATAGCTAAAAAAGTTAATCCTTGGCAAAGTGCGTGGCCCCGGTTTGAAAACCTTTCAGCTGTGACCACGGTCAGAACAGCCCGGACAGATGGAGGAGAAGCAATCGCTTTGACCTGTTTCAAAAAGGTGGAACATCAAAAACAGATCAACTCTTACGCGTCTTACGTCAAGGGGATAGAGGTTGAGGAGTGAGAGGCGGACGGGACAAGCTAGGTGGGATAGACCCCTTGCTGCTTTAGTGGAGGCCTGCTGAACTCTTTCTAGGATCTCACGGTCTCGGACGGGACCAGAGTGCAATATCTGACTACCGTACTCCGGCAGAGGTCAGATATGCTTGCCGAAAATTATGGGGAAATCATCCCTAGATATGCGCGCGAAGGACCTTCGAATCATATTTACTACTCGAAAAGCAGACTTGCTCGCTAGTTGGTGATGATGAAAGAAGGATAAGTTACAATCTAACCGGAAACCGAGCACCTTGTGTCGGCCAACCCTTGGCAGTGTGGTTGCTCAGATAATGGAAAACGTGTGACCAGTCTCTCTGTTGAAAGACATGCCGACGCATTTGTCATAATTAACTGGGAGGTTCCAATCCTCGGACCAGCGTTTCGTTTCATAAACTGCAATTTGCAGGTCTTCGACGCTTGAACTCCAGAGGGTTACATCGTCTGCGTACAGGGCAATGTTCGCAGGAATGGTTGTCGGAAGATCGTTTATGTAGATCAAGAAAAGAAGAGGACCTAAGACCGACCCTTGGGGGACCCCAGTTGTTACTGGGGCGGGTTGAGACCAAATATTCCCGACTGTAACCACAAAGGTGCGGTCGGTAAGGAAACTACGTAGGATGGCCAACATGGAGCCTGTGATCCTGTATGTCTGCAGCTTATAAAGAAGAGGGGCATGGGGGAATTTATCGACGGCCTTAGCAAAATCGATGACTACAGCGTGTGAGAGCTGGCCATCATCATAGGCCTTCGTTAGACCATCCATGACAGTAAGCATATTGGTGATGCATGATCTGCCAGGAAGAAACCCATGTTTGCACGGGGAGAGGATCTTATTTCTATGAAGATGGGAAAGGACCTCACTCTTAAGAATTCCCTCAAAAATTTTGCTGGGGATGCTAGTGAGGCTTATGGGTCTGTAACTAGAAGCAAGGTGTCTACTACCCTTCTTATAGACGGGTGCGATCACTGCTTTTTCCAGCTACGGGGGAAAACCCCATCGTCACCACATCGCTGAAAAAGCGAGGCGTAAGGAGCAGCTAATGTATCCGCGGCTTCCTTGAGAATACTGGGGTGGATTAGGTCAGGACCCATAGAGCAATATTGGTTGAGCCCTCAGAAACCTTGAGCGACTGCACCAATGGGAATAGTGGCGCGGTTAAGAGTAGTGGTCAGAGATAACGGGTGCATGGTAGGGTGGGATGATATGAGAATGGAGCTTAAAAATTCTACGGAAGTAGGAGCTGAATGCTTCGGCTACTTGGCTAGGGGAAGTGACTGGAGATCCGGCATTATCTTTGAGAGCTAATGGCGTCGGAGCTGTACCCCTAAGACGGTGCATGTACTGAAAGAAAAATGCCTTATTGGTCCGTGCTCGATCAAGTACAGATAGTTTGACTGTAGTCTGATAGGATTTAATCTTTTCTTTGCATATGTTCCGTATGATCCTGAAGTCTTCTGCATCACGAGCAAGGCCTGTGGCTTTATATCTAGCAAAAAGGCGTGCGCGTTCGTCTAGAATGCGCCCAATGCGGCGAGAGAGGCGTCGCCTAGCGGTCTCAGGACGACGAATTCTGGGGGCAAGTAGCCTTTCAGATAAGGAGATTAAGTCTCCGAGATTCTCTGCCATTTCATCAGCAGAGTTACCTGGGTTAGTTAAATTTAGCTGGGAGCGAATCAATGCACAGAATTGGTCCTTTTGAAAGATCTCAAAATTTTGGTTTCTGAAGGAAGAGGAGGCCATTTCACGATACAACCGGGTCCAATGAGAATGTGACCACTTCTGCGGAGGGGCGGCAAGTAATGCACCACATCTATTTGGAACCGATCACTGATGATGACCAGGTCTAGTGGGGGCGGGGCGTGTCCTGTGCGATATCTGATCTGATCTCTTAATAATATTAATGATGGTTTATTTTGGAGACCCCCGAGGCATGCCAGGTGCATGATCAACTGTTTACAGGTGATGGAATAAACAGACAATACCCTTAAAAATGTGGAAATTTGCATGACAGGAGTTGAAAAAAAGGGCTAAGAATAGCGAGTAACGTGGGATGAAGGTAGGCTAATGTATGCACACCAAAGAAAATGTACTGGGTTTAAATGGACCCATGGACGGATTCAAATGGATGCCCGGTGAGTTTGAAAAGTCAAGGTCAGGTGGAGGACCCGGCTGGTCAGTATAGGGACATCTGAAGATTGACTGATATACATGAGAAAGGCTAGAAATCAGCACAAGATACTGTAATAGCGGGAGGCGATGAGGACAAAGTGAGATTCACTGCAGGGATTAGGTAGCAATGAAGCATTGGTACTCTGCAATAGATGGTTGGCGAACAGGGCACAAAACTCATTGTAAAGCAGGGAGCGAGCAAAGTTGGACTTAAAAGGTGAATCAGGCAAAAAAACTAGTTCATAGGAATTGGACACAGTAGGTGTGGGTTATGGAAGTAGAAGGAATGGATGCACATCATGGCGGTCAGCGGGATGATAGCAAGAGAGATAGCCAGTGAGGAACTACAGGATACAGACCGATTGCATATGTACATATGTGCTGTTGTTTATATATATATATGCACATATATATAAGAGAAGCCGGATCAATAACAATGGAGTCCCAGAAAGAAATTATCAGTTATCAGGAGGGGCAGGTTAGGTTAGGCCAAATGTTTGTAGAATTAACTTTGGAATATCGTGGTGAATTATCTTCATGACAGGTGAACTTAATGGATCAACAGAGAGAGTGGAGAATGCGGAAGCACAGAAAAGGCGACGACTGGGAAGCAGTTCAAAAAAAGGGAGATGAAGGAAAGGATCGAAGAGAACAGGTAAGAATGGATTGAATAACCTGATTTATGCAGGTGAGATATGTGGCGTCAGTCAAGAATGGGAGAAGCATTATTAGATGGCCTTACATTATTCGGCAGGAAGATGGTGGCTGTGGAGATGGCTAAGCAGCGCAGAGCGATTGTGCATACAAAGTGGAGAAAGTTACCTGGGAGGTGAAACTGTCCGTGTTGCAAGATGCAGCAGCTGTGACGGCAAACGGAGTGGGAGGGGAATGAGCAAAAGGGGTACCAGAGGGTAATGGCAGATCAAACGGACTGAAGCCGTGAATGAGAACCATGACGAAACACCTGCACCCATCAGTTCTTCAGTATGAGATCTAGGAGGGGTTTACCAAGGGTGATATCAGAGGCATCATTTCTTTGCCAATTGGTACTAGGTGAGTTGAAGTCACCAGTCACTAACAGATGGGCGAAGTCTGTGGGGCTCTTCTGGGAGCCCAATAAGTCTGAGACCTAGGCTATCAGTTGGACTGTATGTGGGAGGGCTATAGACAATACCAGGCAGTAAGGTGTCTGTCGTAGAGAGGGTAAACACAGCCCACAAACAACCAATACATGAAGAGGTAGGGGTTGCCAGTATAATTGGAGGAGAGATAGAATTATCTTAGTATATGATGGCCCAGCCCGCACGACATCTGCTGGGGTCCTGCCTTACTGTGAAGTATCCCGGAATAGATATTTCGGCATTAGGCATGTAAGGGGTGAGCCAGGTTTCTGTGAGTGCTATGATCTGAGGCTCCTTATCCACTGCAAGCTGCCGAAGCTCCGGGATCTTATTCAACACACTCAGGCAATTGCTGTAAAAACACTTGAGCACATGCTCAGGAGTTGTTGCAGGATAGCCAGAGACAATTGATTTTGGGTTTGAGGAGTGGGAAAGAGGGGGATTTGGGGGCAGGAAGGGGGTCCTGGGGGAGTCGGGGGCTGAAGATATTGGGGGGCTAGAGAGTAAGCTGACTGCTGGGGGGACCGGTAAGTTTTGACGTCTAGTAACCTGGAGGGTGTCATATCAGGCGGACGGCTTACATTCATCGGTCTCCGAAAAGGGCGGGCTGCTTTTTGTGGTTTGCCTTTCTGCGCTCTGCGTGATGCCCTGTTCTAAGTTTTCTTGTTGGTGATCTTGTATTGCCAGACCGCACCAGATATATTTCCTGGTGCGTGAACCTCCTCACTGCAGCCTTCAGCAGAAACAAGTTGCAGGTTTATGTCTGGGCTTAAGGGTGGGTGAGTCTCTTCCGTTGATTTAGTCTTATTAGCTATGTTGGGGTCTGGGATACCTTTCGTAGGCGTCAGATGTTTAGTGGCACTAGGCCTACTACTGGGAGTACTTTCGGCGACGGGAAATGGTGTCAGTAGGGAAGCGAGGGATGGTGGACATGCAGCTCGGTCCTCAAGGCGAGTTACCTGGACAACTGGCAGAACTCTGAGCTTAGAATCGGCTTTTTGTGGAATTGCTGGCTTGGCCTTCTCACTGCGGAGCCTTAGATGAAGTGGCTTGTCAATGGACACTCCCTTGAGCCCTTTAATTTCCTCCTTGGGCTTTGCGGCCGAGGAAACAATTCCTTTGGCTGCCTCTGTGAAGCCCATTTCAAAGAGAATGCCGTGCACCCGGTTGGCGCGTTTGGTTACCAACCAAGTGGATCTACGTTTAGGTGGGAAAGGGAGCCTGGTGCATTTAAACACCTGGGCGTAGGTGTCATGAGGGTGATCCGAGTTGGGGAAGCGACCACAAGGGACGACACGCTCGGAGCAATTCTCGATGTCATGTAAAATCTTGGTAGCATCAAGAATTTCGGCTCAGAAACTCTACAAGCCTGACCGGCTGCCTGGGGCATCGGGAGGGATTTGATAATCAACCTCTTTAGGCTGGTCAACTCATCCTTAAGGGTGCGGACAGTGGTCTTTGGCTCAGCTATCTCTGCGGCCTGACTTCGGACTGCACGTTTTAGTGCATCCGTAGCCAGCTCATTATGAATGACCGTCTCGTCCGGATTGAGGAATGAGACATTGGCCAGAGAGGGGGAATCACATTGCCTCAAGGGGAAAGTTGCCTCGTCCGAGCAAGTGGTTATGTCAGTGGTGGGTGGTATTGGCACTATTCAGGATTCAGTCAGTGAAGATAAAGATCAACTTAAATGGGGGGGACGTGCAGCTACACTCACCAAAAGAGACGACGGCACCGCTGGTGTGCAGCAGACTGAGCTTCTTCCCCGGCCTGAATACGCGTGTTTTCTAATTTTACCATTCTCAGTCTACAAATATCATGACGCTCGGAGTCTTTAAGTTTGGCTGAAATACATAAAGTTGCAATGAAAGGACTAGTGGACCCAACAATATCCAGAGAATCAGTATCACTCAAAAATAACCCAGAGACATGCTGAGTTACCTCCTGCCCAACTTCGGCTCGCTTTAGTCCTCTTCTTGGCGTTTCTGAATGATTCCCTCGTGAAGATTCCAAGTTGAGTACCGTGATGGTTATTCCGATCGTGAGTAACGCGTAGCCAATCCAAACGAATCCAAAAGTCAGAACAAGATTGATTCGCTGATTCTACGGTACCGAATTAGAAAACTGCATATAAACTGTGTGCAAACCTCAACTGTACGGCCACAACATTTGGCAACAAAGACCAGAGTTCAACGAACGTCACTGTCAGGTGCCGCCGTCACGGCAGCCCGATTTCAAGTCAAATTCTGCCACGGCACATGAGCAGAAAATAAACAAATTTTCAAGTGTAATGGTTGATGTGTGCTGTACTTGCTCGAGGGTCAATAAGACGAAGAGCATAGTCTCAACAATACAAGTGTGTGACAAGTTCTGGGGATCACTTCCACGCGTGTTCCTTTCGGGGACTGACCATGCTCTGGACACGGAACTTGTAAGGTACTTCGAAGCTCACACTTGAGGTATGATTCAACAGCCTGACTGCACTCGCACATCGTTGCAGACGGCCTACACGCCCGATATTCGCCGGCCAAGCAGTAGATCTGAAGGCGTTCCGCGCCGTTTGGAGAGGCACTAAGGTTCGTTGGTGCTTATGCATGTGTGGAGTGGTTCATCTATGAAAGTATGAGATCCGCGATCAGGCGGCCAGGTTGCGAGGGATTTCAGAGGGAGGAGACAGCGGTTGGTAAAGGACCATACAGCAGCGTTATCCAGGCTCGTATGTCAAAGTTGACGATGAAATGCAAAAAATAGAAAAAGGGGAAGAGGATAACAGATAAAAAAGGCAGTCAGTGTGTGCCCCTGCTGTAGATGAGGGTTGATGGAGGCATATAGAAACCAATACGGTACGAAGCATAAATGGGGCTGAGGATGCGAGAGCTGGGCAAAGGAAGCTGTTTGAAAATAATGGCATTTCATTTCCGTTTACCCATTACGGGAATGGCCACAACCAGCCAAATGTTGAGAATTCAGTCAGATGGACGAAACCGTCTTTCGTTGACTGTGTCCTCTACGGGACTAGTCAGGGTCTGCGAAGGAGCTGGCCTTTGAATTCAAGGTCACTCTTGTATGCTTTATCCTCAGTTATGCAGATTTTAGACAACTGAAGAGCGTCAGCAACGTTGGGATATGGAACGAGTGCCGATAGAAGTTAGGGCTTGGTTTGTGAAGCCCGAGGGATGATTGGCAACTTGATCCAGAACTTGGAGTAGACAAGGAGAAAAAAACGTTACCATATGGCCTTTTTAGCCATATCATAGGGGACAATGAAAGGCCTGTGCCGAAGTGAGCCAGGGGTTTCACAGGAGAGGCTTGCGGGGTCAAAAGGAAGGGATCGGTAATTGAGCAGGTTATACAAGGAGACTAGGCTTAGTCCTAAGCTGCGGAGCCAGAGTGGGTCAGGGCCCAGATACTGGCACAGTTCCCTATAGTTTAAAGACGTGGACCAACCGGAAAGATGTTGTGTGGTAAAACGCCTTTGTATGCTTTCCATCGCAACTTTGTCAAATTTTGTCGTGTTAGAAAATATTTTTGGGCACTATTCAAGCAGAGGCCGGATGTGGGATTTGTAGATGCAGATGATACTGTCCCGGGGGCGAAAAGAACGGAAGGGGAGGTTCACACTTATTCTGGCCTGAGCTGCTTGGATAGCGGCATGCTCGGAGAAGTTGAGAGCGCTGGAATAGTTGAGGCCCAAGTCGCGGACGGTAGGTCCACTGGCTATTAGGACCCACCAATAGTTAAGGATCCGGGGGGCAATTGGAATTTGCAGGTAAGAACCTCGCCTTTATTGGTGGAAAATTTCATCACCCAGGAGGGACACCAGCGGCCAAGTGCATGGAGGTCCGCGGAAATGTTGCAAAGAGTGTGGGTAGCATCATCCTGATTGACAGGGTGGACGTTTTTTATATCATAGGCAAACAGGAATGGCGCGCCCCGGATTACTGAATCAAGCGTGTCAATAATGTACATTAGAGATAGAAGTGGGCCCAGTACGCTGCCGCTGTATAACTCTAATTGTAACATGTTTTGGGTTAGAAGTATGTTCGTTGGTGAGGACCACTTGAGAAAGATGAGCAGGACAAGATTGCAGCCAAGAAAGCGGTGGGTCGATCAAGCCAACTGAACGGAATATAGAGATGAGAGGGTGTGTGGAACACGGTCAAAAGCCTTCGAAAGGCCTAGACAGACAATTACTAATGCCTGCCCGCTGTCAACGGCCTTGGTGACTAGGTTGAGGAAGTCAAACTGGTACGTGGAGCATGATCGCGATTTGAGAAACCGGTGTAGCTTATCGCTAGGACCGTTTGAAGCAAGAAGATTGGTAGTGATGCCGTCTTTCATGATCGTTTTCATTATTCTGGAAACGAAAGTGGTGTGATTAAAGGGGAGGTTATTGGTGAGTTCTCGGGAGGGTCCTTTTTTGTGTCATGGAATGATGACTGAACGCTTCCAGTTCGACGATACCAAACCGGATTTGAGTGACTAAGTAAAAAGGTTTAGTAATACAAGTGGGAGGTCTGAGCCACCGGTAATTATTGCAGCTGAGGGTAACCCTTTGGCCCATGATACGCAGATGCTTGATAGCTTGAAATGAGCCTCGAAATAAATTCTACTTCAAATGTTGGGGTAGACAAAGAAGTAGTAGTGACAGTTTCAATGCTTTGTTGGGATGCGTAAGAGCTTTGACTTGTTTATCGTGGAGCTGGTCCTGGACAATACCTGTAAGACGCTTTAGTCTCATGTTAAAGGAGAAGTGGGGGTTTTTGAGGTGAAGACTTTGCATCCAAATGTACCTTTGTTGGAGGAAGGCAAGTTTGGATTTATTTGGGGAGGAATCGTGGTCTTTGGGCTAAGCTTCAGCAGGCCGTTTTCCATGTTAAGTTAAACGTGATCAGCCGCCTGTTGGGGGTTAGCAGTTAGAAATGACTGCTCATTTCCTGGCTACGGATGAGAATGGACAGAGGTTTCCAATTTAAACCGAGGGAATTGTTGACCGGGGTCAGACAGCCCAAAGGATAGGGATGTAAAGAAAGATTACCTGCTACTATCTCATGGTAGCTACCCGGAGGTTTATGCAGAAGGGAAACCGAAAAGTTGGAAACGTTAGGAGTGAATATAAGATCTAGGACGTTGGCTTTTCTAGTGGGGGTTTTACCGCGCAGCACACAACCCCCAAGTCGAGTACGGGAGGAAGAGCCTATTATGTTGGGAGGTCCTGTTAATCTCTTCCGGGATACTTTAGGCCAGCTCAAATCACCAGCTATGGTTTTTGCTGCCGAAGGTAGCAGTGAAAGATAACTGAGTGCATCAATTAAGGGAGGTAAGTCTGCAGTAGTAGTAGAGAAGAGCGGGTGATAGACACACGATGCGCATAACAGTAGTTCAGAACCGAAGAGTGAGCCATAGAGAGTCCGGAATTGAGTCGAGTGTGGCATGTCTAATGGGGGTTCCTGAAAGAGCGTGCTGTACTTACACCAGGCACCTATCTCCGCGTCTGTCAATCTTTTTGGCTCTAAGAGCCTTGTACCCCTCAAGCGGAATTCCGCCCGTGGGAGTGTGTTCCGTGAGCCAGGTTCCAGCAATAAGGATGATATCAGGACTTGACGTTGAAGTAATGTTTTAGAAGATGAAGGCTATTAAGGACGGACCGAAAGTTATAGAAGATCAAGGATAACTCGTTCGTATGGATATGAGTATCTGGCCTAGGTAAGGCAGGAGTGTTATTAGACGGAGAAAGTGCACGGGGAGGGACGTAAGTTGGAGCTATCACCAGAGAAGAAAAGTGAGCTCTAGACACCTCAGTGACTGCGGCAGAGGATTCAGCCGCGGAAGACCCGGAAATAAATAATTTCGGGATATTACGAGGTGGACGAGGAGACCTTTGGCTAGGTAGCCTTGCTACTGGTCCTGACTTGTTTGGATCGTTCGATGCTCGCGTGTGATGACAGAACATGGGATTATGTAATATACTGGCTTTCCCACGTGACAACCTTGTTAGTGGTTGGTGTTGTGTGGTAAGATCAGGCCCCCGAATGTGGGAGCTAGGAGAGTGTGGGGTGGCTTCGCCGCCTGTCAATATGGCTTGCTCGGGTGGGGAAGGATAGGAATCGGCCCTTGGTAGAGACAGTATATGAAGTTTATTTTGGGAGGAGGTGGTGGGAATACGCAATGTTGCGTAGTTGACCTGCGGAGTTCGGTGTGCTATCGGAGGTGTAAACGACTGGCAAGGCGCGGGTATTGGAAGGTGGTTTATGAAGGCTAGGAGAAAGGAGAGATTGTGGGATTGTATGCCAGAGGGCGGTGGAATTTTACACGGAGCGGGTTTGTGGATGTATGCTGCGGGTGAGAGAACTGTATTGGGATGGACATTGGTGGGGCAGTAAGAAAATTTTGCTATGGTAGCGGAACTGAAGGGATGAGCATTGGAGGCATGGAGACCCTAGGAAATAAGAAGTCAGGCAGATGCAGCTCTGAATAATGGCTTTTGGAGTGCGTTGCTGGTATCGTCCATACAAAAGCTCGTAGAGCTGGGATTTCGCTGCGAGAAAATACAGTTTGAGAGACCATCTGCTTCGGGAACAGAAGTTATAGGCCCTGGCAGTAGTGATATCCTACTAGGACATCTATTTGCTCCTCATTTTTACATGACCACCACGGTGTGGCCTGAAGATATAAGGCAGTTGCTGCCTGGCGAACTAGACGTCCAGGCCTTTGGTAGGAGTGGAGGGCGGGTTGCCGACTTACGGATTTGCATCCATTGGTTTCCGTTGTTACCGACACTGTGCATTGGGGGCTGAGTACAAATGGTTACCAACTTTCGTCCTACTGGTGATAATTCCAATCGCAACGACGAGGCTGCTTCCTTAGGAACGCTACTTCTCTGCAGTTTGTTTGCGAGGGTATGCCCTGAGGACTGGTGGGCCTGATTCGTACGAGAATGGCCCGGTAGTGGTATCGTGCGGTCCAGCGGATAGGTTTTAATCGCGGCTAGAGAGTGGGGGAAAGAAGGACTATGTATTGGTTTGTGTGTCTCGTTGAGGAAGTGATACAATGTTGTTAGGTTAGAGAGGCCAAGCTACTTGGGGAGTTGTTTTTAATGCACAGGGCCAAGCTATCTGGCAGGACTCCGTGGATTTGAGCCCCAGGCATCTATGGCGTTGTTAGCGAGTCTGGGGCGCTTGGAGGCTGGTGGATTTGGAGAAGGTCCAGCATCAAGGTCTATATCTAACAATTGTTGGCTGGCAGACGTCAGCTGCATGGAGTGGTTCGGGGGGGTGCGGGGGATGGGTGTCTTTTTGGCGGATTCCTGCCCTGGATGTCTGATAGGGTTCGACCTTCCTAGCACTCCTCATTGTAGTGGCGCTTTGTCAGATGCTATTCGAATGTTTATGTGTGGCTAGTTAATAGCAATAAGGCTTTGTTTATGAATAAACTCCTTGTCTGTCAGTGAGTCCGAAAACTGGATTAGCTGGAACATTGGTGTCTTTGTTTGTCTTGTATTTTGCTGCTGGGGAGTATCACCCGTTCCTTGTTAGCGACCTTTGGCAAGTTAATGCTGACTATGTTGAGTGGGGCCCTATCAGGAATGGTGAATACAATGGCGTGATTAGAAATCTGTTTCCGTTTCGAAACCCCTGAAAATGTACCGTCAATCAATTACACATGGTAAACAAGTTGCAGTCCGTGAGTACCATGGAGGGCTAGAAAAGCTGAGTCAGTGTGGTCAGAATTCTGGTGGCTCTATCAAGACATTCAGTTCGCGATTCGAGTGAGCTAACCTGTTGGAAGAGGCTGCCAATCTTGCTATGTGCGTCATCACGGATGTTCCTTAATGAGACAGAGTTCGGGGTAGTGACTGGGAGAAGTACGGCTACAAGTGGCAAAATCCTACTGGCCAGCCTGCCTCTTTTGGGGCTGCGGATTGTGGCGGAAGGCTTCAGATGTGCCGAACGTTTGAGCTACGCGTAGCCAAATTCACAACGGATTCCGAAATCAAACGACGATGATCCGTGGTATTCTACGGTACCAGATTATTACATGAACAATGAAATCAAAAAATACAAACCTCAACAATACGATCACAAGGACTCAACAACGAGAAATCGAATAGCAGCGTGTGAGCAAACAGCACGTGCGTCACGCAGGTCCTGAACAATGATGTGCCAAAGTAGCGCTCTGGGCGCGAACAAACAATAATTGGTCCATAGAAATAACCAGTTCGTAAAGACAGGTCAATAGTGTAGGCATATGAGTGATGTTAGGAAATACACTGAATCGCGAGGGTTAAAGGGGGATTTTCCACGACCGGTTGTCACATCGGATAACCAACTAGTTTTGTTGGTTTTTTGGCGACAGCAAAAAGCCTAGGAACGAAAAGAAGATGAAGTCCTACAGAAAGTCATCTGTGACGATAACAAACCGGGTTGTCTAGGTGCTTTCAGTGTGTGGAAAAAGGAGGATTAGGGTTAACCCCAACCATTTAATTCAATTTTTGTGGTGGGACGATCCCGTGGTGTGCGCAACAAGGTCCTTGGGTTCGGTAAATGTTTGCTGGCAGCCTCCAAAATACCCTTTTGTTGTGCCAGAGCCAGTCGTTATCGAACGAAAACCTTCGATAGTGAGTTTAGCAGGGAACAGCTCTCCTCCTCAAATTGTGATGCACGTTGCAGGCTGGTCAGATATTTAACTAATGTGAAAATGCGCGTAGAAATAGGGTTTACCTGACACTTTCGGCCTTTCTTCAGATGTAACTTCAGGTTTACTAACTGTCTGAATGGCCCACACGGCTTCATTTGGGATACCGTGGTTGGATAGAGTAATTTACCTATCATTGTTGGTTGTGATGTGGGAGCACACGGCAGACTGCATGCACCTCTTGCAGTGGCACCTCGCTCTCCCTCACGTAACACGTCTTTGGAAACCACAGCGCTGCTTTCACCTGTAACTCCTAAGGCCGTCAAGCCAGAACATAATCTAAAATTGCCACTGAATAACCTCATCAGGCAAATCCAACTTAGGGCAACCAAACCGATGCTCCCGTAGTGTGGCCTCACCACAAATAGCACACATCCGTGAGTTAAGTTCTTTCTTTTTCGAATGGTTTCTCCTTTGTTTCGTCGTATCAACCACTTTCAATGAAAAATACGCAGCGAGGTCCTAAAATGCACTTATTTGTTAACAGTTAAAATTATTGGAGCTGCAACATAACATAATGGACTATCGTACTGGAGATGCCACACGATATCAGGGCATTCCATAAGAACACATCGAGGCTTTACGGATTTTACAAAACTACTTCTTCATCATCCACAGCTACGTGAAGTTTACTTCACCGGCAAAATATACCTCCTTAAGTTATAGGTACAATTGTAGCACAATGCTGTGGTTGTTACTATTCAGGCTATCATTTAATAGTTAGCAAATGATAATCTGATATATCAGTAACACTTTAGAGCCAAAGCAGTTTATCAGCAACAAAAGATGAAAGATTGAGGCGTGTATGTTAGCAAACGAAGCACGGCCAAAATGGCTGCCGCCGGGTGAATCCCAGTCAGTTAAAACAACTGTTGCTGTATTGGTACCACAATTAACCGACTCATATATCCATGGAAATAGGGCATTTATAACCTACGCGTTGAACTAGAATGAACCACATCATTCCTTTCTTGAAACTTCAGTCTTTTCGATGGCCATAAGTCACTGGCGTGTTACCAGAAGTTGGAGATGGGTAGAGTCCCGCTACGATTTTAGCCAGGGACGAGACGATAACTAAAAGAGGTGATTCGGCCAACGTTCGCTAAGTATTTTATAGATGACTCGTGAAGGGCGATTTGTAGTAGGTATATATCCAGGTTTCGTAGTGAAGGCTTTTGCTGATTTTTCGCGGTAATAAATTGAGGGCTCAGAGTGGTGTGTTACAGTTATTGCCAAGGCCAAGTTGCTGCTTCAATGTGAATAACTGTTACTACTATTTACGTCACAAAATCAAGCCTAAACAATGGAAAAAGGGAAGAAACGAGACGGTGTGATTTATACTTCCATTAAACATTGACACGTTAACTTCACAATTGATTCGGTTAACCGGAAGCAAAGGTGGAGTCGATTCAACTTACGGCGAGAGTACGGAAGTGGATTGTACAAAGCCTAAGGGAGACAGTTTTCCGAGTGAGAGAAGAAGGCCCCTTGTTGGACATTGGGAGACTGCATAGTGGCCTTCCCCAAGGGTCGGTCCCGGGACCCCTGTTGTTCCTAATGTACACTAACGATCTGGTAGACAGGTTGGAAAACCTGTGCTTCGCGCTGGCGGACGTCTTCAAGGTGGTAGGAGCACCAGATGTTACGAAAGCTTGAGCAATGCGTAGCCAAATTCGCAACGGATCCCGAAATCAGAAGACGATTATCCGTGATATTCTACGATACTAGATTATTAAAATAAACAATGACATAAACAATATACAAACCTCAATAATACGATCACAAGGGCTCAACAACGAGAAACCAAATAGCAGCGTGTGAGCAGACAGCACGTGCGTCACGCAGGTCCTGAACAAGGATGTGCCAAAATAGCGCTCTTGGCGCGAACAAACAACAATTGGTCCAGAAAAACAACCAGTTCGTAATGACAAGTCAGTAGTGTATGGAAATGAGTGATGTTGGGAAAAACACTGAATCGCGAGGGAAAAAGGGGGATTTTTCACGACAGGCTGTTACACCGCGGCACCATGGCCGACCTGGTGATCAAGATGCAGAACTGCTCAATAGCCCTCGACCATTTAGGTTACAGGGCTGACCTAGACGCCATGCACACTTTGGAAGGCATAGTCCGTCACCTCTCTCCCGAACTACAGGGTCGGTGGGCGGAAGAAGCTGAACGGATAAGCCGAGGCGACAGAGAAGCCAACTTCGAAGACCTGACTGAATACTTAGACAGGCAAACGAAGATAGCTGACAGCAGATTCGGCCGACTCATCCGGGATAGCAACCGAGCAAACAAGCCCAGTACTAGCTAAGTCCAAACCTTTGTACGGGAACATCCAAAGTACCAGCCTTGGACCAATACACACGTCATTTCACGAGATGCTACGGCGAAACCAAATTGCAGATCCTGTGGCACTAGCCATGGCCTACCAGAATGCCCCAAGTTCGGCAACGCCACAATAGACGAACGGTGGGGAATGGCGAGGATAGCAGGAGCACGTTTTATCTGTCTCTACACCACGCACCGGGCAGGACAAGGAATCGATGTGGTTACGAGGGCTGCACGGGCAGACACCATCGGCTGCTGCATCAGGCGAGAGTAACCATATCCGAGGCGATTGCCAAGCCCAGCGTGATTTGTTCAACTTCACAGTCGGCCAGTAAACCGGTACGTTTAGGCGTAGTGGCCGTGGGGGTAGTGACTCCGACTGGGATAGTCAAGGCGTTGGCTTTCGTTGATAGTGGATCCGACACCACTTTAGTGAAAGAGCGGTTTGCCGACAAACACCAACTGGCTAAGGGTGCGACGTCGTTAGCAGTGAGCACGGTAGGTGGAACACAGGTAATGACTGCCGGTAGATTAAGGCTGCAACTCATCTCTCTAGACACTAACGAGGAAATTGAACCAACGGAGGCATTCACGTTAGCGGATCTCCCCATGCGAGCACCAAGGTCGGTGAACGCAATCTTGACTCGATGGCCCCACCTGCAGGATGTAACCGTTGTAGACTGGGAAGATGATGAGGTGGATCTCCTCATCGGATGCGACGTTCCAGAGGCGCATTGGGTGCTTGACCAAAGAGTGGGCGACCGCCAGGCACCTTACGCCGTACGCATGGCTCTGGGATGGATGTTATACGGTCCAGTAGGGGTACGCGGTTCCGTGAACTACTTATCCGCCGAAACGGACCGCATAGAGTATCATCTGCAACGGCTGTATGAAAAGGAGTTTCATGACATTGGAGACGAAAGACCGACGTTGTCTCAAGAGGATCACTTCGCTCTACAAACGGTGCGGCAAGGCTCTAGAGGCCTCAAAAAACAGTTCGAGGTTCCCCTCCCATGGCGCACACCGGTCGACCCGTGGGCTGACAACAGAAATTATGTTCTCCAACGATTACTACGACTAAAAGAACGCTTCATTCGAGACCAGAATCTGTGGGAACGATACGCGGATTTGATGAAGCGAAACGAGGCCCTCGGTTACGTTGAAAAGGTGCCTGTTAACACCGACAGCAAAAGGGGTATCTGGTATCTGCCTCACAATCCGGTTATCAACCCCAAGAAACCGAATAAACTGCGCGTGGTTTTCGACTGTGCGGCCAAGTTTCAGGGCAAGTCGTTAAACGATCGCCTACTACAGGGGGCCTGACTGGACCACACCACTGATCGATGTTTTGTGCCGTTTCAGAGTGGGTAAAGTGGCTTTGTATGCTGACATTAGGGAAATGTTCCATCAGGTGAAGATTCCGGTAGGAGAACGAGATGCTTTGCGTTTCCTGTGGTGGGAAGGGAGCGACCGGGACAACGCAGTGGTGAATTATAGGATGACCGTCCACCCCTTCGGAGCCATATCGCCACCATTTTATGCGAACTACGCCCTCCGAGAATCAGCGAACAAACATGGCGATCTGGTACATCGGACGGTGGTAGAAAGCGTCAGCAGGAACTTCTACGTCGACGACTACCTTGGGTCATTCGATGATGTGGAATCAGCTCTAGAGCAGTTCAGGTGTCTGACGAGATTGCTGGAAGAGGGCGGCTTCCATCTAACTAAATGGATGTCGAACGCTTCAGAAGTGCTGAAGGTCATCCCGTATCACGAAAAGGCCGAAAGGGTAAGAGATTTGGACGGCTCTCCACTTCCTATCGAGCGCACTTTAGGGATACAATGGGACGCGGAAACGGACGATTTTGTTTTCGAACTGAACGTTCCCGAGCTGCCAATAACCCGTCGTGGCATACTACCTGCCGTCTCAAATTTGTTCGACCCGCTCGGTTTCGTCTCACCATGGCTGCTACCCGGAAAGATCTTGCTGCAGCGGCTGTGCCGTAAGAAAGTTGATTGGGACCAGTCACTGGACCGAGGGGACCGGCTGGACTGGGAAGAATTTCTGAACACCTTGAAGAAATTAGGGGACATAAGAATCCCACGATGTTTGACTCCTGGCCATAAGACACGGACTGGAGAACTACATGCCTTTTCCGATGCATCCGAAGTCGGTTATGGAGCTGTGGTGTACGGACAATGGTGCGCAGGAGATGGACAATATACCACGAGGATCCTGTTCGCCAAAGCCCGCGTTGCTCCACTGAAGTCGGTCTCAATCCCACGCCTTGAACTCAGCGCAGCCGTGTTGGCAGTCAGGGTGGTGCAAGCTGTGAAGAGATGTTTCGATCTCTACATTTGGTTGGTGAGCTTCTGGACGGATTCAACGATAGTACTTTACTACATTAACGACGTACGGAGCCGGTTTAGTACTTTCGTTGCTAACCGGCTCACGATTATCCACGATGAATCGGCCACGCACCAGTGGAGTCATGTCAGGTCTGGCGATAATCCGGCCGACCTGTGCTCCCGAGGTGCGAACAACTTCAGGCAACTGGACACGTGGACGAGAGGGCCAAACTTCCTGCAATTGCCCAAACAGGACTGGCCCGTGTTCGAACTAAAACCCCCTACGGAATTGGAACTGGAGATCAAAGGCGTAGTGATAGCAACCAACGTCGTCGAAGCGTCGTCCATTTTATCGCGACTGGTCAGGTTTTCTTCCTGGATGAAGTCGCTTCGTTCGCTAGTTTGGTTAACCAGGTTCAAGATAAGTTTACTAGTCACGAAAGGGCTACGGCCCTTAGGTCGGATACGAGTCGGCCCGCTAGGTCCCGATGAGCTACAAGCGGCAGAGTACGATATTTTCAGAATGATACAACGCGAGGCTTTCGCCCGAGAACTCAAGAGGGCGGAAGAAGTGGGGCCGACCAATGAAGACATGCCATCTCCAAGAGGCGAGCTGAAGCGTTTAAACCCCAAACTCATCGACGGACTGCTGCGGGTGGATGGTAGGCTGACCAACGCCCACCTGAACTTCGACACAAAGTATCCTATACTGCTGCCTGCGAGACAACCTGTAGTAGAGCTAATGATTCAACACGTCCACGCCGTGGAGGGACATGCCGGGGAAAGTCACGTGACGAGCGTCATCCGGAAGCGTCTTTGGTTGTTGAGAGGACGAGAGACTGTAAAACGCGTAATCCGACGGTGTGTGCAATGCAGGAGACGCAATGCCACAGCAGGCAAACAACTCATGGCCCCACTACCAGAATGCAGGGTGACTACGGGCTGGTGGCCGTTCAGTGACACCGGGTTGGACTATTTCGGGCCCTTGTGGATCAAGTGCGGGAAAAGATTAGAAAAGCGATACGGATGTATCATGAAGTGCATGAAATCACGCGCGGTACACCTAGAAGTCGCACATTCGATGACGACCGATTCGTTTCTACGGGCCTTGCAAAGATTTATCAACCGAAGAGGCGTACCGGCCGATATATACTCAGATAATGGATCGAACTTTGTGGGCGCTCAACGGGAATTGCAGCGTTGGCACAAGAACATAAACAGGGACGAACTGCAGAATCGAACCGTGGCCTACGGCATACGATGGCATTTCAACCCCCCACAGGCCAGTCACCGAGGCGGCATATGGGAACGCATGATCCGGTCCGCCAGACGGATATTGCTGTCAGTTATGGATCAGCAGCCGCCCGACGACGAGACGCTGAACACCGTCATGACTGAGGTGGAGCGAATCCTGAACAACCGCCCCCTGGTTCCAGTATTGAACGGCGACCCCACCCACCTGGCGCTCACCCCGAACGACTTATTGACGCTAAGGTCGAACGAGGGTTTCCAAGGGCCGGTAAACCTTCGTGGGAGCTACCTCCACGGGTGGAAGCAAGCGAACTATCTGGCCAAGGTCTTCTGGAGGCGATGGCTACGGGAGTACCTACCGGCTTTGCAGACTCGACAGAAGCGGCTGGCCAAAACAAGACCATTCAAAGTTGGGGACGTGGTTATGATCGCCGACAAACGCGCACATTTCAGCGCTTGGTCTTTGGGAGTAGTTACGGAAACCACCAAAAGCACTGACGAAATGATAAGAACGGTGAAGATGAAGACAGCTAACGGAGTGCTCATTCGTGACATACGCAGTATTAACCTACTCGAGAGCGAAGACGGAGGAGCTGATAACCCTGAGGCCTAGTAAACCCTTTTCACACCGGTAATCGAGGTGGATAAAGAAACACCATATATACCACACAATCTCCGTCAAACACGTTAAGGTGCTCGCGGTCCTTTCGTTGACATTACAGAAGGTTCTTCCCGATATGTGGTGATGAGTGCGATTCCATTATACATCCCGATACATACACGCATGCACGACGCACTCTACATCCCGTAAACCCATCATACATGTGACAGTATTCTTTGTTTGTCTTTTGTTGACGCTACCGAATACCCCTTGCATATGTGGAAGTAGCGGAGCTCAGGTCACACACACACATGCTACATTTACTCGTTTTCTTGCCACGCGGTCTTTTGTTGACATTGCAGAAAGTCCTCCTTTGATGTGTAGTCATACCTGTGATTTCATTGTAACCCCGGAACACACACACACACGCACACACACACACTCAAGCACGTACATCCAGGACCGGACGGCCCCTTACGAGGACAACGTCTATGTGACCATTCACGCCCGCCATCGGTCATTTGGTCTTGTGGAAGATGTAGACTAGCCTCACGTCTATGTATCCAATGGATTAGGTGCGACCAGTAGTAGAACGTTGACGACGAGCATTAGACGCGCGCACTGACAGCAGGGCCTAGGCAGGTAGGAAGAACCAGTACCTTTATACCGAACCTTTGACTCTGATAAGGATCCAGGAGGATTTTGGTGGGCGGTGTAACAGCCGGTCGTGGAAAATCCCCCTTTTTCCCTCGCGATTCAGTGTTTTTCCCAACATCACTCATTTCCATACACTACTGACTTGTCATTACGAACTGGTTGTTTTTCTGGACCAATTGTTGTTTGTTCGCGCCAAGAGCGCTATTTTGGCACATCCTTGTTCAGGACCTGCGTGACGCACGTGCTGTCTGCTCACACGCTGCTATTTGGTTTCTCGTTGTTGAGCCCTTGTGATCGTATTATTGAGGTTTGTATATTGTTTATGTCATTGTTTATTTTAATAATCTAGTATCGTAGAATATCACGGATAATCGTCTTCTGATTTCGGGATCCGTGGCGAATTTGGCTACGCATTGCTCAAACGTTCGTAACACGCGGTCAAACGTGATCTAGACAGGGCTTACCATTGGCCAGTAGCTTGGGATCTTACCCTTAGTCTGAGAAAATGCCTACATCTCATCAAGGATGAAGGACAACGGCCCACATGATAAACGGGGCCACCAGACCATCGGAAGGCGCTAGATCGGACCATAGAAGCCCGGGACCTGGAGGTGATGATAGGAGCCGACCTTAAGCCAAGTCGCCAGAGCCAGAAAGTAATGCCGGAAGCAAGTGGAGCTCTGCACCAGTTAAGAAGTGTAGTCAGCTCTAGGAAACCGAGGGGCTTTTGTGAGATCTCTTCTAGAAAACTGTGTAAAAGCTTGGGTGAGTGAAGTGAAGGCTCTCGAGCAGTTAAGATGGCGACTCACGCGGTGGTTCGGAGGATACATACATTTTGCTATAAACAGAGGTTGAAGCAACTTGGGTTATTTTCTCTAGAAAGAAGAAGAGGACGAGGTGACCTCATAGTGGCCTCCAAAATACTAGGAAGATTTACAGAAGCCTTATTTGAGCGGCGGGGCAATGGCTGCCTAATGGGGCATGCACAGACAATTAAGAGAGAGAACTTTGACTCGCATCAGAGGTGAGTCTTCTCCACTAAGGGGCACTAAAGACTGGAATAGGTTGTCAGGGGATGTGATAAGCGCCAGAGCAGGGTCTGAGTCCAAAAGGAGTTTAGGCAAGTTGTGGATGACTGTGTTGGGAGAAATATGACCAGGAGTCTACTACCTTTTTTGTAGACAAACGACTGATTCTTTTCACTTCAACCATTATCTAGTACGTACCACCCCTTACTATACTATCCTTATTACCGGGGAGATTGACCGTGAGGTGTATGTGACTAACGGCTGTGATCCGAAAAGTCGTCGAAGAGAAACGGGGTTGCAGATTTAACCTGAACCCTCACTGATTATAGCCAAGTATTTAAGAAGAGTTGCCTCTTTCAATTGTTGAGACACCGGGGATCCAAGGAGCTCACCAATGCAAGAACCTGGACATTCAGGCTCCCCGCCGTCAAGTCCTGGAACCGAATTGAATTGAATTGCATTGTGCAAACTAAACTCAACCGAACCCGGGGATTTGATAGAAACCTTCAAGGTAATGAAAGGACTGTCAGGAATAAGCCGAGAAGACCTTTTCTCTCTGATCCCTGAGAGAGGTACAAGGGGGCATAGCCTCAGATTAAAAAGGAAGCATTCGAGGCTCCAAATTAGGGCGAAGTACTTCTCGAATAGAGTGGTACCCTATTGGAATAAGCTCCCGGAAGAGGTCATAAATACCACAACCGTGAAGGCTTTTAAGAAAGCAGTAGACCTATGTTGGGTGGCAGTATACCCCGAGTTATGTTAAGCAGCTTTTAGGGTCAGATGCAATCTACTTATTGTTTCCACCTTACTCTGCCAAGGCTGATACTGCACAAAATTTCTGCCTTTCAGAAAAAGAAAATCAAGCCGTGTTGGGAGCTACGGAAACGCGTCGATAACACAACTATCTGGACACACGATTGGCTCTAGCCACACCAAGTCCTGTGCAGACTGAACTGAACTGAACTGAACTAAAGTGTGCTGGGAGATTGAAAGTACTGCGCTACGGCTCTGGGCCGGTGGTTAGATGCTCGAGCAATGGTATTTTGTCTGTTTAAGCCTACTTATGTTTGCTATTCTTAGCCAAGTGATATGCGTCGTTCTTGCATGCAGCATAATCGGGAACTTTACTGCTATCTAGTAACTAAAATATCATGGAAAGGGAGGTAAGTGAGTGTCCTTCTACAGCTGTCTTCTGCTTAACGTCTTGAGGTAATCAGACCAACTATAGCCGGCTGTAAACCATTAGGGATAGTCGTGTAGCGTACTACTCTGTCTATATGGTACACTCAATGAATGTCAACAATATCTAAGACGACACTAGGAAACTAAGATGGGCGGAGGAGCGTGCGGTGATAAAAAGGCCAAAAGGGTATGCACATTTAGAATTTAAATGAAAAAAGGTGTGACTCAAACTCACAGTTGTTCAGTGTTTTTGTGAACAGGAAATTAGCGCCGAAGAGCCAATATCCGCCAATGTCTTCAGTTCAGTTCGGTCTGACAGCCATCCGTTGAACGGAACAGGATGGTACTGAGCGAAGTGCCAAGAGACGCCGTTGAAGCTTCTAAAATGTTTTGTTTCACACAGTTAGTTCCGACCGATATAATTCCAAGACACTCCAAACCAGAAGATGAGACCGTGCCAGAATGAAAGATTTATTTACAGCCTTTTGGTATTGCTCGGTGATGACGACCAAAAGGTGTTTGTGCTTTACATTAAAACGTCGGTACAACAAAGGAGTGTCGCACCAAGGGACGTTGAAAATCATGGAAAAAGTCGGAAGTGAACAGGTACCTACAATCGTCCATGGATCAAATATAAATTTTGGTTTGCGTTCCCAAGTCTCGCTGGCCTAATTAGTTTCATCATGGAGTGGTCTAAGACGAAGACCCAAGTAGTACGTTGTCCCAACCTTTGGGGCAAACCTGGGGCATGCCCCAGGGCTGGGGCTAGCCCCAAGGGGTAGCGGTAGCGCTGTCCCAAGTTTTTCAGTAGTAAACTTGGGGCACTCCAAGGTTGGCCGCAAATCTGCCCCATGCGTGCTCCATGGGACGAACTTGGGACTTGCTACTTGGAGAGTATCTTTTCAGGGATTTCATCAAAGTGCTTCTTCACATTTGTTTTTTTGAACTTGACGTAGTTAATCTAATATGTCTACAGTGGTATGACTCGACGTGTCACTGACCAGGATACGTTCCTTCCTTCGGGATTCAGTCTCCCAGTATCAGTGACGCGTCAGATAGTTTGTTCGGACTGCTGTGCTTCACACGTAGTTTGAGGGTCTTTATGGTCAAAACTGCTGGGAGTTTACTTCGAAATTCAGTGAATCTGGCTCAGCTGTTCTAAAGAGGCAGTTAATCTGTACACCACATAACGTTTTTATCGTTATTGCCTTGATTTCCCCGAAAATTTACCGCTGTTATTCCATTTGTCAGTTTGTTTTCATACTCAACTAGCAGTTCTACTTGTTTTAGTTACAAACGCCTTCTGACAATCGGGACTATGGGCGTCACAACATACAACAAAGACACACTACGTGTTACGAACCAGGTCAGTTAAATCTTTATCAGTAATCTATGTTGATCTAGCGATAGCTATTTCATAACAACTATCATTTTGTACTTGCCTGTTGTTTTCCCACACGTCATTTGTAGTGGCCTTACAGTGAAGTTTACAGTGTCCGTCCGGACCCAAACATCAAATCAAGTCAGCCTCAGCTGCAGCGTCTTATTCTCACTGTGGTCGATAACAACAGAAAGCGCCATGAACTAACGTTTGCCTCCGAGTATCGCGTTGAAGTACTAACCGATTTACTGGTAAGCACATAGTTTCGCTTTAGATTAGTTACAGTTCCTGTGTATGCTTGTGGATCATTCAAATTTAGATTTACTTAATCTGAGGCCTTGGATGCTGATACTGCGAGTTTTATTCTTTGCGACACACGTGCTTAGTATACTCCCAAAAATATGCTGTCAAAACTCTAAAGCAGTACAATAGTAACTGTCAAAGTAAGAAGCAAAATAAAAACAACTCCCAACACCACATTGTTATGGATAGTCAGGAAATAAAAAAGTAAACATTGCCAATGTCGAGTCACACTAACAAGCCATTAACGTTACTGCCATAGATCGGTGTCAAATATAGCCTGGTCCACACAGTTTTCCAGTCTTGCGCCGTTGAAGTTATTGATTCACATGTGCGCCAAAATTACCACCAATATTTCTTCACATAAGTACTCTCCCGGAAACATGTTGAGGATTTTTATGATAGAATTTTATTGTTTAATAACACAGCGTAGTCGAAATCGTTCGTGGGTTGTCGACGTTTCGGTCACCACGGGTAACCTTTTTCAAGACTGGTTTTACAACCAAAAAAGGTTAGCCGTGGTGACCGAACCGTCGACAACCCACGAACGATTTCGACTACGCTGTGTTATTAAACAATAAAATTCCACCATAACATTTCACAAGGCGCATCGATTTTTCGATACACTCCGAACCGATCTCGGTTCTGACACATTAATTGAGGATTTTTGCTTGTGAAATGGAGATGAATTAGTGTATGGATAAATCCTATAAGTGTTGAAACTTAAGAGACTTTCAAAGGTGTGATTTTCAGATTCTCTAGGACGTCGAGACTATTCGATCGTCTGTCAAAATGTCCGATCTCCCAAAGCTATTTCATGATTCCAGCGCCGTTTAGCTCAGAAATAGTAGAGGAGAAATCCGTTCATTCTTCATCTCTAATACAGTTTCAAACCAGTTCGGGATCAGCACCCATGGCTATCACCCTCATCTGTTTTCGGACCCTGCTTTTCGTTGATTAATTCATCATACCCATTAGTTGTCTTGCATGCTTGGTGGTAGATGGCTCTGCCGTCACCCGGCTCACTACCACGCCTGATCTGTTGAGACCTTATGTGGTTCGCCGCTGTAAGTCTCAGGATCATGGTTTCCGGTTTCCTTCACATTATGAATCATGACGATACACAATCACACGCACTCACTCACAAAACAACTACGAACTCATCGTCCTCACTAACATTGGCGGGCTGAACCATAACATTGATTCTCTACGTCAATTCTTCCAACCTTCTCCTGCCCTCTTTTGACCGAAACACAGATCTCTCCCTCTCCAGACACCACCCACCTCCAACTTCCCAACTCCTCTTTTCCACCCAAGGCTGGTGTGTGTACCTTTATCCACCAGTCAACCACCACGTCCAGACAACACAATCTTGACTTTTCCAGTCGTGCGTTTCAGTTGCTGTGGCTAAAGCTCTGAATTCCTTATTTTAATCATTACCCTTGTGTTACTTACCCTTCGCCCAACAGTAATGACTCATCGGTCTTTGATTTATTGTCTTCCAACATTGAGCACTTTTTTGTATCCGATCCCAACTACCATATCACCGCCTTAGGAAATTTTAATGTTCAAAATCGAGGTTGGTCGATTCACTCATCGGACTCTTCAGCTCTGGGGCGCGAAGCCAAAAATTTCGCCATGGTCAGCAACCTGTGCCAACTCGTTGACCTCCTAGACGTATCCCCGATCGAGCTGGCGATCGTGCCCATACCCATGATCCTACTCTTATTTCTGTTCTTTTTCTCTTCTGAGGCATCTCTGGTCTCCCTCCACTTGGTTCACTCGACCACTGTATTATTTCTTGTTGCATCAGTTTTACTCTCCCCTATTCGCCACCCCCCTCGAGACACACACTTTAACGCTACATTTCAGCGAACTGGGACGGCTTTCGTGATTTCCCAGCTTCCTTTCGTAGGAGCGATTACTGCTTTACTTCGGACATCTTCGCTTCCGTCTGTAACTTCACTGACATTCTTCTTCAAGGCAAGCAACATTTTTGTGGTAAACTAGCATCACGTCACAACTTTCCAAATGAAGAGTGACAGACCTAAGAATAAGCCTTATTCAACAAACAACTGAGGTATGAAATTTGGAAGGTGAAAGAGGAGCGTCAGGATGATAAAACAATCAGATAATTGTACAACGTTCTCCCCAGCTGTTTAATTGTGAACCGCAACAGTTCGAATATAGTTATGCTTCTGGATTGCGTAAACTGGATGGGCGCGTTCTTTGCTGTTTCTAAATAGGAGTTGTAATGTCTGGGGTTTGTGTATTCTCAGTATGAGCAGGGTCACTGTCTTCCTGAGATGGATGTGTGGATGAATTAGTCACAATGTTATGAGTGCATATTAGTTTGTGGGTATCCGAAAGGACGTGGGTGTCTGTAAGTAAGTTGTTTTCGGGAGGTGCAGATTGGCGTTGACCAGGAGGTGCTAAATGATGCAGTAAAACAGTTCCCTATTTTCCGTCCTGGAAACAAAGATGTGCATATTGTGGATTGTAATCGATCAGTTCCATCAGAGGATCATACTTCGATGATCTCGCATCCCGGCGCAGGAGTACGGGTCTCGGTGTAGTAAGCCAAGTTGTTAGTGACATCCCGGAAGTCAACTTCTGATGAGAAAAAAGCCGTTCGTGAGGCGTGGTGTTAGTTGCAGTACACAACAATGACCGGATAGAATGTAGAGCATCCAGCAGCACAAATCTCCACTGGGGTACAGCAAGACCATTTGATTTTAACGAGAGAGTCATGGCTTTCCAGATTGTTCCGTTCATTCTTTCAACTTGTGCATTTCCTTGTGGATTGTATAGTGTACTTCTACTAGTTGCAGTCTTTTTCTCGGTAAGGAATGCTCGAAGTTCTGCAGACATGAACGAAGCGCCGCGATCAGAGTGAATGTAGAGTAGCATGCCGAACAATGGTAATAGCTGGCAGAAACAGTCGATCACGGTGGATGCAAACATGTCCGTACAAACAAAGGCAAATGGCAATCGGGAGTACTTATCGACAGTAGTTAACAAATACTTCCTCTGTGATGAAGAAGGTAAAGGTCCCTTGAAGTCGACATTGAGCCTTTCAAACGGGCGAGTAGCCTCGATAAGAATACTGCGTGGTCTGAGAAATCTGGGCTTCAATTCAGATCAGACATTACAGCGAGATGTCATAGATTTCACCTCATCTTTAAAGAATGGTAGACTACTGGAACGGATGAAATGCAACATCCTGGTAACACCAGGGTGACACAAGGGATCGTATGGCTTCTGAAGATCTGGTGCCTGTGCATATGATGTAGAGCAAACGCGTGATAGTGCGTTGGTGGCTACGTTGTCTTCCCTTTGTCTGTATGTGACGTCGAAACCGTAGCAAGAAAGTTCGACACGCCATCGCTCGATTTTGTCATTTTTTTACTTGTATGGTTATGATTAAACATAAAGGACACTGATCTCTGATCTGTGATTATAGTAAATCGAGACCCAATAAGATAGTGACGCCATTTTCTCACTGATTCAACAGTGGCATGGGCTTCTTTCTCAATCGCTGAGTGGTGTCGCTCACTGGGTAATAAGGTGCGAGAAAGGAAGGCAACTGGTCGTACATTGTGTTTCAGAGTAGCCGCGATTGCTATGTCAGAAGCATCCGCCTCCACAACAAGAGAAATGGATTAATCAACAGTTACAATGACAGACCTCTCGATTTCTTTCTTCATTTCTTTTAGCGAGTCACAGACGGCTGGAGAGGGAGGAAAACAACGATTGTCGACTAGCGGGCGGATTTTGTCTGAAAAATGTGAGATCCACGAAGAGTAGTAAGCAAACAATCCCACGATACTTTGCTGAGACCTAAGATCGATGGGTACTAGTAGGTGGCGTAATAGCAGAAGTCTGCCAGGATCAGGTCGAACGGTTTTGTCTGAAACTTCAAACCCCAGTAGCCATATCACTCGAGGACGAATGGTGCTTATACTCTCATTGAAAGTTAGGTTATACTCGCGAGCAGTCTCATACAGTCTCCTCAAGTTAAAGTCGTTCATCCTCCGTGACTCCATCTACGGTTATGTTATCAAGGTGTGCATGTTCCTTTTAGGTCCTCGTCACGAATTATCTTGTCAGTAACCCGCTGGAAACAGGCTACACCGTTTGTGACACCAAAGGGTTTACGGCAGAATTGATAAGGGTTACCAAAAGCTTCAAATGCGATGAACTTCTCGCTTTCTTTGCTTGGTATCTGATGATATGCACTTTTTAGACCCAATGTGCTGTGTATCGAGTAGCGGGCAATACTGTCGATGATGTCATCTATTCGCGGGAAGGGATAAGCTACTAGGTGGGTATATCGGTTGGCCGCGTGGCTGTAATCCCATCCGTGGTTACTAAAACTTGTGCCCCCCGAGGGGATACAGATGGTCCAACGATGCCATCGTCCAGAAGCTCATTAATTTCAGCTCGAATGAATTTTTCGTCGGCGACCGAGTGACGGCGTGATTTGGTTATGACTGGTTTTAAGTTGGAAGCATTTCCGCTGAATAGGGATGGTGAATCCATACAAGCTGCTAGTCATCATCATCATCGTACAACGTTAAACAGCAGGGCAAGCCCCAACTGACCACTGCCTTTCTCCATGTTGCACGTTGTATTGGAAAGTATGAATATACAAGATGGAGAAGGAGTGGACCTACAGGGGTGGGAATAGGAAAGAACACTAATAGCCAACAAACGGAAAACACAGTCTAACTGTACAAACACACATCGGCCAATCATTCTGATTCGACAGGAAGTGACAAAACGATCGCCACTGTTCACGGTTCGCAGCCATATCCTTCAGTGTCTCCAGCCAACTGGTTGACGGATCTTTTGGACCCCAAGCACGAAGATGTGAGGCACCTACTTTTCCCAAGTTCGCTGCACATTTTCTCATTTTTCGTTGCCACGTCATCTGTTGACCTCCACATGGTCTCTTCCACTCCCTAGGAGGAACGGAGAATAGGACACGGTATGGTTGACGTTTGTTGGCTATACGTAACACGTGCCCCACGTGCCCCCCCCACGTGCTGTATACGCTATGACAAACCGTTCTCCGAATTACTACCCAATACTCGCTTTCTGACCTCAGCACTGCTCACTCGGCTATTCCACCCAATCTTAGCGGTACTAGGCAAACATCGGTGGTCAAAAACCTCAAAACGACGAATATCTTCAGCACACAGACCCCAAGTCTCGACCATACAACAAAACTGAACGCACTGTGGCACAGTATACACGACTCTTCAACTTCAGTGAAATATCAGGCCGGTGTCACAAATGCTTCAGTCCTGCGCACGCCGCTCGTGCCTTGGATATCCGCGTGCTCACTTCCACTACCATTCTCCCATCCGCCGTCACGCTGCTTCCGAGGTAACTGAAGCGATTGACAATTGCCAGCACCTTCTCATCGAGCATCAAGCTCGGAATCGTTGACGTCCCGTCTTGTAACATCACTTTACACTTTGAAGGTGCAAAGCGCATGCCGAATGGAGCTACAGCTCTTGCGAGTCTATCTGGTGAACGTTGCGCATGTTCCGTGGATTCGAACAAGCAGACAACATCGTCCGCGTAATCTAGGTCATATAGCTTCTCACTATTTCCTAGTTGGACGCCTACATCCTGAAGATTTTGCAGCGCACTTTCCATTATTTCGTCCATGACGAAGTTGAACAGGAATGGAGACAAAGGGCATCCCTGTCGAACACCACTGGTCGTTTCGAACCGACTGGATAGTTCACCGTAAACTCTAACGGGGCCAGAAGTATGAGAATACAATGATCTCTGTGGGTTCACGAACTTTTGGGGCATACCTTTTCGATGAAGAGCACTGGAAAGCGCTGTTCGATCAACTGAATCGAAGGCATCTTTCAAGTCTAAGAAAACCATTATTGTCGGTCGGCGGTGCGTGTGACTTGTTTCAAGTAGTCGGTGAAGAGTAGAAATCTGATCGACCTGGGCGGAATCCAGCTTGCTGTTCGCGAGTGTTCCTCTCGCGAGCCGGTGTAAGACGGTGCATCAAAATCGAGGCTACTACTTTGGTGACTGTCGGAATTAAGCTAATCTCACGATGATTACTACAGTCATTGCGTATTCCCTTCTTGAAGATGGGAACAACCAACCACTCGCTCCATATTAGCGGAATACACTTCTCGTTCCGAATTTCACGGACCAAAGCGGTAAGTGATTTTATCAAAGCATATCCACCCAGTTTGAAAAGAACTGGGGGAAGTTCGTCGAGACCGGTCGCTTTCTCATGCTTTAGTAATCGAATGCTCCACTCCACTTCCACTTCCGATGGGGGCTCAAGTGATACCACTCAAGGAGTCGCAGTTGTTGACACAGGAGTAACTACACTAGCGTGCGGCCAGCTAAACTGTTCCTTGAAATATTCGGCTCAACGGTCGAACCTTTGCTCTTTGCCATGAATGGGTTCTCCATTTCTATCGCAAATCGTTTCACTGACCTAGGTGCGCCGTCCACCGGTAAACCACGTAGAGAAAGTGGAGGCTTCGTTCCGGAGAACGGGATTTCAATTGATTGATGCATTTTGAGAAAATCGTGTCCCAGAAGAACATCAGAGCAAAGATTTGTGAGTAAAGATAGTTTGGTGTTTGTGCGCTGAAGCTGTTTATGTTGTAATGTAACGAAACAATGGCCATATGTGAAACTCGTTAGATGTGTACTAGCCATAAAGATTTTGTTACGAGATTGTATCACCTGCCAATTGAATTGCTTGACAACAAACGCAGCGATATAACTTTCAGGACTTCCCGCATCGATCAGGACCTTCAGCGGAATGTTGTTGATGAGAATGTCGGCTACAGCATGAGAGCCAAAGAACTTTTTTCCCGCTGTAAAGCCGAACGCTTACTCCCATCTGTCACCTGGTAGCCGAACATTTTGGTCCGTTTCCAAAGCAGTCCCGCAATTTCGGCCCTTCCGGTTTCCCTCTCATCTGTAATTCTTCTGGTGATCTTGTTTGTGAACCACACGAGGAAGCTGAGATTTTTCGCTCCCCAGTTTGCCCCCAACTTCACTTCATCCTCTTATCCTACCATTTCGGTTCCTTCTTTACCCTCTGTCCTCCATTTTCTACCTCATATTAACACTAGGAAGATCCACCAAGCGCTGCATTCTCTGGACGTATGCAAACCATCCGGTCCGGACGGCATACCGCCCATCGTCCTTAGAATGGCCCCCTGAATTAGGCCCTCTCTTACGTCGTCTTTTTTCTCCTCTCTGTTTCTCTTTCCAAATTTCTTCTCCGATCTCCTGGGAACACGCCGCGATTTTACCTGCTCCCAAGCATGATGATCTTTCTGACCCGAATAGCTATCGCCCCACTTCTCTGATACCTGCTATTTCGGAAGTATTCGAAGATATCATCTCCGACCAACTGCGTATGTTCCTCAGGACTACTGAGTGATCGCCAATATGAATTCCGATCTCGCCGTTCCACCGGTGACATTTTAGCTCTCGTCTCATACTCCTGGTTGGCTGTACTCGACAACTACGAAGAAACACATGGTCTCGCTCGACATTTCTAAGACATTTGACCGAGTTTGGCACGAAGGTCTTCTGGTGGAATTGCCCTCATTCATGTTCATTCATGTTCACTCGTATTGTGGACATTGTTTCCTCAGTAAGCGAACCATTTCCGTCCGAGTTGATAGGGTTCTGTCCCAGCTATTTCCTTTTTTATAACATGCTTGCGCATGAATGCAGTGGAATGGGAATATACCCCAAAGCCACGGAGGTCCACTGCACTATTAGAGATAACCGGCAACCAGACCCTGAGACTTGGAGTAGCGAAGAATCACATAAGGTCCCAATAGGTCAGGTGTCGTAACGACCCGGACGACAATGGGCTACTGTCCACCACCAAAGTAAACGATGATGGCGAGGATTCGAACCTCGTATCTCCGAGGTGGTAAGCAAACACTAGACCACTCGACCACCACCGGTCCTGGTGTGTTCGCTGGATCTTAAGTTCGTTCGCATAGATGAGACAGGGCGATTCGAAAATTGCTGGTCGGTCATTGATATAGGCCAGGAAGAGAAGCGGGCCCAGAACCGATCCTTGTGTAACACCACTGGTAACCACTTGCCATGCTGACATGGACTATGCTACTCGTACTGAAAAGGTGATTCCTTCAGAAAAGTCCTCGATAAAGGGATCTAATGCACTGAGACCCTTGAGTTTACCTAATAGACGGTCGTGCGGAACTTTGTCAAAAGCTTTGCTAAAATCCACGAAGGTTAACTCCTGTAGTATTCAAGAATCAGTGCCTTCCCTGGGGGTTGCGAGTGTACAATCCCGTAAACGCTGGCGTTCCCTGAAGTTCAGTACTTGCGCTCACTCTTTTATTTGGTAATAATTTATCCACTACTTTCAACCCAATCCATTCATTTGCCAGTAACGGCACCATCTTTCTTCCTTTTCTTACCGCACTCCCCGCCATGCCAAATCCAACATCAGTCGTGACGGCAGTGCAATCAGTGTATTTTTAGACTCCTATCTCGAACACATCCCCTGGGACTCCTACAATCATGTTGCATTTAATGCTTCCAAAACTCATTTTCTCTCAGTTTTTTTAAAACACCATTCATTCTTCTCTCACTTATTCTTTGATTCAACTATACTGCATTCCACAGAATCTGCCTCTGTTGCTGGCTTATCTATGACTTCTCAATGTTGGTCCGCTTTCATGCCTCAGCTCGCCTCTCATACTGCGTGCAAAGTTGATTTTCTGTTTCGCGCCAGACGCTTCTTCACACCAGCTCATCTTCTGCTGTATAAAACTCAAGTCCGCCCCGCATTTGAATACTGCGGTTACTTGTGGGATGTAGCTCCGTTTATCTTTTTTCTCTTCTTAATCGAGTCCAGCAAAGGTCCATCCTGCTGTTCGACGACCCTTTTATAACCTCCAACCTGCAGTCACTAGCCCATCGTCGGGCTGATGCTTCGTTGTCTCTCTTCTATCGGTACTATTTTGGATTTTGTTCTTCTGAGCTTGCTTTGCAGTTCCTCTTCCAAAAACCTTTTCCCGATCATCACGTGCTTGAGCAGCTAGTCATTCTCATCAAGTCTCTGCCACTGGATGTCTTAGTTCTATCTTTGATTCCTCCCCGGACCGTTAAACTCTGGAACACTGTCTTCTCACCCACTTAAAACTTTTCTTTCTTCAAAGGCAGGGTCAATAAACTGGTGACTGTCCCCCACAACCCACTTCTGCAGTGTCTTTTGATTATAGGGTTTACCCCTTATGCTGTAATTCACTTTACGTGTAATAAAAATATATGGGGAAACATAAGAAAAATGCTTATCAGCAATTCCTGTGGGATTGTGCGACTGATGCCAGGGAAGGCAAACCGTTTGCAATAATTATTGTAACCCCCCCAGGAATTGCTAACTTATTTGTGATAAGCATTTTCCTCATTTTTCTACTATGTATCGCACGTACCGTATCATATATAAACTTTCGATGTAACCATTTTCGTGCCTCTCGTTTTGTATCACCTTACCATGTTTCTTTTAATAGTGTTCATCTCTGTTTCTCGTTGCAGCGTTTTCGTGACCGCTTTGGCGATCGATTGAAGCAATTTCCAGTAAGTGATCACTATCTATTAATCTTGTAATTTTACCGCGACGTGTTTTTCATTTTCTGGATGTCCATCAAGGATTAGGTTTCATCACATCGAGGCGGTGTTTCATTTTATGTGAGATATTTTTAGTCGCTAGGACTAGTTTACAGTTAGAATATGGATAAGTTTATCGTCAATACTGGTTCGACCCAGGAAAATTATGAACCATTCTTCTATTCTACCTTTCCGTCTCGTATGGGCATTCACCTTGAACCTTTAGTTTAGCAGTATATACATTTATATTTCACACCTGTCTGGTTTCAAACTGTATGCCAAGCAAAACAGTACAACCGTGGAGGAAGGGGTGGATAGTCCGAGTCAGCAGTAGCAACCATAATGCCCGCAGATTGAAATAAGCCTCTGCACGAAACTGCACGTTTACTGGGCTGCCATTCGCCTCTTTCTCGTAGCCTTGTGAAACCTAGCCACAGTGGTGATTCATATGTGCGTTTAGAAGACGGTCCAATAAATTCCGGATTTTTTTTAGTCCCAGGAAGGATAGCTTTCTATCATATTCGACTGTGAGTGGTAAAAAAAATGTACCTTCACCTTCCCGGAACTTCAGTTTTTTCTTACTATGAGTCATACTTTCTCGTTATCGATTACGTACACCTCCTCGCATCCACTTAAAACTAGAAGGAAAAAAATTTATGAGAAGGCACTGAAGACTTCATAGTGAGTGACACTTCATGACTGTCCACCGCCATAATCGTTACTATCTACCGTCAATTTTTGGGTTGCGTAATCACTGCCACGAAGGTTTCTTCATGAAAGTGCTTTGATAACGGTAAGCTGCTTTTAATTTATTCAGATGCCAGTGTGAAGTGAAAGTCTTGGTAATGGCGGTAGTAAAACAAATAAAGCTGCCGCAATTTCTTTAAAATATGTACAAAGTGCTATCAGTCCAGTTGTCTCAGTTGACCTTTCTAAATTCGCACTGGCTTGTTAATAATCTTGAGATCAGAATCTCCGCGGTTCCCACCGTCCCTTATTTATTTGCCGATTCCTCCACCTGCTCGATTTCCTAGAGTGTTCCTGCCGACAAACTTGGGTGGTCTGAACGGGTTATCGGTGTGCTTCTTTCAGCTACTCCTATCTCGATAGATCAGATTGATTCATCTACCGGCAACATTTTGAAAAGCTATCTATATCGTGATCTGGAATGCATTGATCGAGTGAGTCCTTAAACTTTTTGGCAGATATTTTATATCCCATTTTGCTTCTCACAGTGTTCGCTGATCGTTATCAAATCTTTCAGTGTTCCCAGCCATATGTTTGTAGAGGTTTTGTTGACTCCAACTATGGGGATAGACTCAGCTGTGGATGCAAGCAGTTACCGACGGCTCAAGTAAATACTGGCTTTGTTCGCGGCTGCTAACGACACCAGTTTCTGTAGGCTTCACAACTGACCGACATCTTTGATAGTGCACAACATCACTGTACGCCGCTTGCTCCCTGACACTAGCGAGATTTGACCTGTCCGAGCGACTAATTTTGGTGAGCTGTCTTTCTTCAGTCGTTGTTGTCTGCGGAGTGTCTCGTAACTTTGGTGGCAACATCGAATAAGCGTCACGAGTGTTTTCGAAATAAAATACCCCGCTTACTGAGTAAGAATGTTATTATAATTCCACTGGCTTTGTTGGTTAGGGTTTGTGCTGTCTATGCCATCCCATCGATTTGTACATGTGTTAATTTTAGTGTTAGCAGGGAAAAGCATTATAGAGGCCAGCCTATGACATGGTGCTCGTTGGTCAAAACAACGTTGAGGGTTACCTCCGTCGATCTGTCACATGTGCATGTAGAAGGACCTCGAGACCCACGGCAGGCTCGGTAGAAAACCTTGTCAGAGCCTAGAGTTTGTTTCAGCCACTTAAGGACCCTCCATTTCCTTTAAGTTTGTTCTCTTGTTCATGTTTTCTATGACAATACGCCCCTATACTTTTTTTATTACCTAATTGGTGAATGTATTATGCATGGATGAAGAGAGAACACCCGATTAGTGCTTTAAGTTCGTTGACATCCCTTCTGAGAAAGATTACAGTATACGAAATTTGGAGTCGTTATGTTGTTCTAGCAACCGCTTTGTCAATAAATTTCCTTTTTATTTTTCACATCAGGTGTCCGATCTTCCCGGTGGGGTCGCCATAGTCCGGAACGGATTTAGCCGAATTGTAAGTTACGCCGATTGATCATATCTTCGATGTTGGAAACAGTACCAGAGCCAGTTAACTTTTTATTGCTCTGACAACATTTAATCAGCATGTTAGTACTTGTCTACAAATCCGTTGCAATTCCAATTGAACACAATCCATATCGTGCAAAATACGAACTGTCGCGATGCTGTTACAACAAGGCCACTGTTTGTTGAGGTCACCTAGCCGTGATACCTTCAGACGGGCTCTGCTCCACGTGCCCTACTATTTTAGAATTAGTCTACACGTGTGTCCGTAGAAGCGATCATTTCAGTCAGCTTATTCAGTTCATGCTCGTTTTATGTCTGTATTGTTTCCGTCAACGCCATGGGGCTAGCGTTTTTCTGTTGTCACCTGATTGGTCTGCAAAATAACTAGGCTGATACGGAATGTCGAGGATATTCGTCTTGACAACACTCGTTTTCGTGTATCAGTGATTGACTAGAACCATAAAATGCCCCAACTGTGCCGGTTAATTCTCAGTCCAGCTGGAGTTTACAAAAAATATATATTTTATTCAAACAGCGTTGTGTACACATTTTTTGTCATAACACTAGCGGGACTAAGACAAAAGAGTTAAGAGCCCAAGATGACAATCGTAGCAAGTTACGTTGCTTACAACATGTGTCGCCTGCATTATGCGTGAAGGCAGGAAGAGTAGCCAGTCCGTGATATGATAATGAATTATATGGGAAGATTGATCATTGTACTCGGTCTCATGAAGCATATTTGGCTTCCTGGTTAAGCTTACTCTTCCAAAAATTCCAGTTGCAACTTTATTGGTTATCAAACGGGTAAAGAGCAGACTCGAGGAGTAGACTGGGTTTCGCGCCGGTCTCGGCTACGTCGAGCAAATCTTCACCCTCCAACAGCTGCTAGAGTACCGTCATACCTTCCAGGGACCAGCGATCATCGTGTCCCTAGACATTCGTGCGGCTTTCAACTCTGTCTACAGGACTACACTGTGTTGAAAGATAGAGTGCCTGAGAAGTGCGTCCGTTCTCACGTAGTTGTACCGTCATACCTTAGGCCTAGTCAAGGTCTTCTGCCAGCTTTCGTCAACCCTTCCGTTTCCAGTGGAGTGCGTCAAGGTTGTCCCATATCATCACTTTTCTTCAACTTTGCCGTGGAGCATGTTTTCCGGAATATCTTGTCTGTTATTCTAGAGCGTGGAGTTCAGTCCTTCCAGGGAACAGAGTTTTCGACTAAGAATACACCGATGATACTGCCTTGTTGTTTGATAGTGCACAGGAAATGCAGCACGTTTTGAACTGCCCGGCGGTTAAGGTGTCCAGATGTGGTATTCACTGCGCCTCCCAAGTGCAAAGTGGTTTTGCAAGACTGGCAGGAGTCTGCTTTTGCACTCACTTTGTGGGGGGATTAGTTTGAGTTAGTCGATAATTTCTGAAGCTTGGTTGCGAGAGATTGAAAAGACCGATTCTTAAAGAGCGAAAGCTAGAGCAGCTTTCGCCAACCTACGACACCTGTGGCGCAGCCGTAAATACCGGCTGTCCCTCGAGGGACCGTTGTATAACGCAGCGGTTCGTAATGTTTTGCTTTACGGTTATGGGACAGCGCCACTTCGCGTCGAGGATTCTCGGCTAATTTCCGTGTTTGACCATCGATGTCTTCAAAGCATTGCTCGCGTCTGATGAGAACATCGAGTGAGCAATGACGAGATTCGGTATCGTGCGTTAGGCACGAATCGTCGTCGTTTAACTGAAGTAGTCGTTCTACACCGCTCCCGATGGCTCGGACATTTTTCGCTAGTGCCTCTCCGCCGTATATATATATATATATATATATATATATATATATATATATATATATATATGACAAGATTCGAACTAGGGACGTCAGGGTCTAAATCCGAGAATGATAAGTGTTTGACCGCCGCCGGTCGATTTCAGTCTTGGAGAATACTTCATCCATCAGTTTAGTTCACTGAATGGCGTTAGCGCTTGTATAAATATATCCTGATTTGGTGCGGGTAGCTTTTCGAAGTTCATTGATCGAGTGCTCCCTCAACTGACCGATTTTGTAGACGTTTTTCACACTTTTCTGCCTACGAATAATACAATCTGGCCGCATTATTCACATTCCTGTCTGACTATACTCTAAGATTGGATGTGCATGGTCTAGTCTTTCTTTTTACCCGTATTCATCATTGATAGATTTGATGTCAGTTTCCTTTTGTCCACAGCATGTGTTCACTGTTCAACATGTGGACACTTTCATCGCCTCCGCATTCGATTACGCTCAGACGTTTTTGGGACTGACGCTGAAGCGATCCAAAGTACTTCTTACACGTGACTACTGTCGAGAATTCCGATTGGGTAACGCCAGGTTTGTTCACGAATTTCTGTTTCTCATAAATGTAACAGCATGCAACCCTTTTGTCATTTTCCGAGGAATTACAATTGTAATCACGAATGCATCCGTAAGTGTCAAAACAAGATAGGCCTTGAATTAAGTCTTTACCAGACATGTTAGTCAGATACAGCCTGGGATGGAACGGGAGAAATCATTAAAATGTTTACAGTGTAAGTGAAAACAGACAACGCTGAAACTTTTGAAAGTTTGTGAATTCTGTCAGTATGTTGGGTTTTTTTCTTTCTCACATTCTGTTCCAGTTTTTGAATCCTGGGTCTTCGCATCTAAGTGACAAAAAAGGTAGCGATCAATGATGTTGATGGACTTATATGACGATGATAATGATAATAATAGTAAGAAAGTAAACCAGAAATAACCTTTTTCATTGGTCTCTTTCTGTAAAGAAACCTAATATACCATATTAATGATGTGAACCATATCTATTAGCCTAATAAACTCAATCTTACATGTGTGATATTGAATGCCAACTAATTGATGGGAGGTTTCGTGACCTATCGGGACCTTATGTGGTTTACTACTACCCCAAGTCTCAGGGTGTGGTCGCCGATTATCTCTAGTAGTGCAATGGGCCCTTATGGTTATGGGGCATACCCTTTGAATTACACTCATGCGTAAGCATGTGATATTAAAAAGTGCTTCGTATGTTATACACCGACAATGTGAAACTCGTAATAAGGGTCAATATATGTAAGATATCTATGGATATTAGTGGTGTATAATCCCGAACGTCAATGGATCCCACAGGTGTCGACAACTCGATCTTACGCAGTCCCAATATGACGATGGTCAATCAGAAACCGTCAAGACAGATCGAATAGGTTTAGGAACGGCCAAACGGCAGCAGATTGTAGATTACACTAGATTGGGGCAACGGTGTTCAATAAACAGTTATATCAATCAGAACCGGTGCTGAATGTAAATACTAACAATTTCAAGCAGGACGTACAATCAATTGTGATAAAACGACAGTCTTGATCAAACACGAACAGCAGGGATAGTCATAAGGTGGATAACTGTAAGAAAATATATCCAAACGAGAAAACGGGCATGACCTACAGAGGTCGGCAGACAGTATATGGTTCTGTGGCGTTTAAAAGTTAAACTGCGTGCTTACGCTCAATGGAGGTCAGAAGGGTAGGCGGAGTAAAGACCACTGGAGTGCGTGCGTGCGTGCACGTGACAGTACACGGTTGTCTAATCAACCGGAGTGACCGGATTGGCGGGAGGACAGAATGTTAGGTTGGAGCTGAAAAGGTCTGTGGTTCGAACCCCAGATGAGTCGACCAATTTAAACAAAAATCGTATCATATAAATGGACACAGGACATTTAAGCGATGGTTGGAAAGAAAAATGCTACGCGAACGGCGACGGAAAAAGTGCGGAGAAATGGTCAGTACTATGCAGCGAGCAAAACAAAAATGTCAGTACACAAAAGGGGTTTGAGCTAAGAATAAGGTTACTCGATGACCAAAAAGAATCAACAGGTGATCTTCATAAGTTTTTAATCATTCAGCTTGACATTTAGACCATAAGCGTTTCATTGTCAGCCCAAGCGATACCTGCTATTTGATGATCTCATCTTGACCAGTGGTGAAATATTATCCATCTAATCGCGGAACTCAGCGATCGAAATCATACCGAGGTTAGTCACCTCTTCTGGCGAACCCTGTCGTGTAACACGACAAGGCGCTATGATCATATTCGATGGTGGGTCAAATTCGCCGCTTCACAGTGCTGTTCACAGGTTTATCTGGTGTTTTAGGGCGGAGAACGCTAGCCAAGCAGAAAAACCGGTCACACCATAGGGCGCTGATTGTCCACGGTCGTTTATTTGGTGAGTTTACCTAGTTCGTTGTTAACCGAGGAAATTGCAGCTGTCCCCCTGTCCGCCACTTAGGGACGTGCTCAGTAGCATACAGCTCTGCTCTTCGGGAAATTTCAAATGTTATGGGAAAGAGACGGAATTCTTGAATTGACAACATGGGACGGTATGCTGTCTAAGATTCCAATAGACCAGAGGGTGCACTTTGGCCTATTTTCTACGGAAAGGCTTCATATGACATGTCCGGTTGAAATCGGCTGCTGCGATTAAACCTTAGTTCGTTCTCCTTCCGCGGATTAATGAAAATTATGCGGGACGTAGTTACTCTATTTGGAAGTCATTGCCTGTCGCCCATTCCATACCTAAACACTGGCATAGTGAAAGGAGCAAAATTGGCTGTCACAGTTAGAGGAACCATAAACCATAAACTGACAGTAATTTCGGCGACACAGAAGCTGTCTTCAGTCTGAAACTTTTCACCGTGTTATTTACTTTTACTCACTGCCGGATTTTTACTTGTAAGATCGAGTATGGATTGATCTCTTATGCAGAATTTGTTACTGTTGGAGCCTATAAAGTTTGTTGAATTCGTTGTGGTGTGTTGCGCAATACTTCGAGTTGTATGTTTAGTATTCAAACCTCTATCTTCCGCGCAGTATTCCCAGTGCAACTATAGATCACCCGGAATTGTTCGAACTTGGATGTCGTCTAACTTTCAGTTGTCCAAGCCAGACAGAGCAGAGCTAGATGTTACTGGGCCCGTCCCCGGGTTGTAGATAGAGGGACGGCCGCTCCAGCGGTTAACCGTGAAAATAAGCGATCATGGACGTTGCACGGCAGTGCTCGAGGATGTGATGGGATTTTTGCTTGACTGGCGTTCTCCGCTCTAAAACGCCACAAATTCGCCGACGGCACTGTGACGTGACGAGTGTGGCCCACCATTAAATGAGGCCATAGTTCTTTGTGTTTCACCTACCCGACGAGGTTTCTCAGAATGAATCATACAATTGGTCGCCGGCTCATCTGGACCCACGCTGCTACTTTGCAGGTTGTGCAAAGGTTAGAGGTGCATCCTCGAATCAAAGAACTTACTCTGAACTACGAGACCGAGTAGCACAACGGCTCACAACGTAAACAACCACGAATGATATCAATAATACAAAGATTAACCAATATACTTTGTTTTACCTCCTATTCCCAGTTTAGTAGGGTTTGTTATTACGTGGGAACCATGCTTGATTTCAAGCCGGTATAAAAGTAACTGTCAGGATTGAACAAAACGGTTCCTTGTTCCACCACCAGCAGCAATAGTGATTCTTTCTAACAATAAAAGTTGTTCTTGGCGGTTCATTCATCTCGAAGCAGGTGGAGCGCACTGGTTTTCGATGTTGCATGCCTTCCTTCTCCGTCGGATGGTTCTGTTCCATTTCGTCTGTGTAAATTACTTTTTGTAATTTGTATTTTTGACGACATCTTCGCTTGTCTTACTCGTGAGTAGCGTGTATATCCCTCATGAACCTCGAATACTTGTGATCCAATTCCCTGTTTTTACTGTACTGACACAGTTCAGATTTACCCCTTTCCGACGTATGGTGCGTGAACATTTTACGTTATGTTTCCGACTCGATTGTTCTATGATTCTACATTCCCCTTGTAAGAAAAATTTGCAGAACGTTACACTTACGCTTCTTGACCCACTGTCTGTACCGCAACCGTGCTGCGCTACAGTTTCGCATGACTCCTTGCTGAGTGGACCGTTTATGACCGCGCTGTCCCGATTCTTCGGATAACTTTCTGTACTGTTGCCCTTGGTTGCTCACCTGGCTGTAAGTCATTGCATTTATGTATTGTTATGTATTGCATTGTTTAGAACCACGAAATTACGATAAACACGGTTACACATTTGGAATTTGTTCTGCTGCCCGTAGCCGTGTACAGCCCATATCGTGCGTAAAGCTAGTGAGACCACGTTTTCTGTCATATTGAAAGTTCAAGTAATCGGGATAGTTTCTACAGTTAGCCAGTAACCAATATTGTCTGGAATGAAGTCATTTACGTCCAGTATACAGTCATTTAATGATGAATTGCCTGGTTTGCGGAAAAACTGTTGGGAGGCTCAGTCAGCAAATCGCAGGGAGGCTCATCCAGCAGACCGCATGGAGGCTCATTCAGCAAACCGCTGGGAGGCTCATTCAGCAAACCGCATGGAGGCTCATCCAGCAAACCGCATGGAGGCTTATTCAGTTAACCGCATGGAGGCTCATTCAGCAAACCGCATGGAGGCTCATTCAGCAAACCGCAATGAGGCTCATTCAGCAAACCGCATGGAGGCTCATCCAGCAAACCGCATGGAGGCTCATTCAGTAAACCGCATGGAGGCTCATTCAGCAAACCGCATGGAGGCTCATTCAGCAAACCGCTGGGAGGCTCATTCAGCAAACCGCATGGAGGCTTATTCAGTTAACCGCATGGAGGCTCATCCAGCAAACCGCAATGAGGCTCATTCACCAAACCGCATGGAGGCTCATTCAGTAAACCGCATGGAGGCTCATTCAGTAAACCGCAATGAGGCTCATTCAGCAAACCGCACGGAGGCTTATTCAGTAAACCGCAATGAGGCTCATTCAGCAAACCGCATGGAGGCTCATTCAGCAAACCGCTGGGAGGCTCATTCAGTAAACCGCATGGAGGCTCATTCAGTAAACCGCAATGAGGCTCATTCAGCAAACCGCACGGAGGCTTATTCAGTAAACCGCAATGAGGCTCATTCAGCAAACCGCATGGAGGCTCATTCAGCAAACCGCTGGGAGGCTCATTCAGCAAACCGCATGGAGGCTTATTCAGTTAACCGCATGGAGGCTCATCCAGCAAACCGCAATGAGGCTCATTCACCAAACCGCATGGAGGCTCATTCAGTAAACCGCATGGAGGCTCATTCAGTAAACCGCAATGAGGCTCATTCAGCAAACCGCACGGAGGCTCATTCAGTAAACCGCAATGAGGCTCATTCAGCGAACCGCATGGAGGCTCATTCAGCAAACCGCTGGGAGGCTCATTCAGTAAACCGCATGGAGGCTCATTCAGTAAACCGCAATGAGGCTCATTCAGCAAACCGCACGGAGGCTTATTCAGTTAACCGCATGGAGGCTCATCCAGCAAACCGCAGAGAGGCTCAGTCAGCAAATGGTTCAACCTCCAGAGTAGAGCTACAACGTGAACTGCGACTGGCCAGGTTGAAGATTAAGCAATTGGAGCTGGAGGCCGAGGCTGCCAAACGCATAAACGAAGTCAAGGATGAAATGGTCAAAGAATTGTCCGACGATAACTGCAGTTTTGGATCGGAGCCTATACTGCCACCTACGCCACCTCGCAGTGAAAGGCTGAAAATTGTTCACGATTACGTCATGTCCTTACCAGGGTCGAAAACAAGGCAGGAAGACCAAATTACACTGAACGGACCGGGAATACGTCTTCTGCCCGCTAAATCCAGGGAATTCGACCACGTCAGCGAGACCGCCAGGCTGTTGCAAGCTTGTATTAGCCTGCCTGCTCGCCGATCAATCAAATTCGATGGAAATCCCATGGATTTCATTGGTTTCATGAGAAATTTCCATTCCACAGTCGCTAGGTACAATAACGACCCCGCCTACCTCCTCGATTACTTGATTTCGGCCTGTGAGGGGGAGCCAGCTGAAGCCATTCGGTGGTGCACGGTCCTTGAGCCGCAGGAAGGCTACGACGAAGCCATACGCATACTAGAACGCCGGTTTGGCAGGCCTCATGTGATCGCCAGAAAATGTATCGATGAGCTAAGTGACGGCTCTGTGCTGAAGCAAACTGATACCAAGGCGCTGGTAAAATTGGCGGATCAGATGAAGGTGTGTTCGGCCACGATGAAGAGACTCGGCTACCAGGCTGATCTGAATGCCTGCCGGACGCTGAGCGCTATTGTGCAACGACTGCCCACCAGTGTTCAGTCTAGATGGTTCGACCGGGCATCCTTCATTCTCAGATCGGGACGGGAGCCCACTTTCGATGAACTAACGAGTTTTGTCAGCGATCAGGGTGATGCTGCCTTGGTTAGCCTTGTTTACGTATCGCGACCGGCCATTTCTGCGTCTAGACAACCAGATTCTCGAAAGCCCGCTAGCAGTCTATACTCCACCGAGCGAGTAGCCACAATCATGTCAACCGAGACTAAGCCATCTAGCACCAGTCCTAAGCCGACCCCCAACAAAGTTTGCCCTATATGTGAAAATCCCCACTACGTGGACCAGTGTAGCGAATTTCGAGACTTAAAGGTAATAGACAGGTATAATGCCGTGAAGAAGCTGAAATTATGTTTTTCATGCTTAAAGCCTAATCATGTAACTAAAGACTGCCGTTCGCGAAAGACGTGTGGCCTGAAGGGCTGTGTAGGCCAACACCACCCGATGCTACATCGACCAAAACCCCCAGAATCTAATCGTGACCAAAACCTGCCAACAGACAACACTGCTTCGGTTGGTCACGTATTAGCAGACGAAAGTACCGCCGGCCGTCGAATTTCCCTTGCTATATTGCCAGCCCGCCTCCGAGGTCCTTTAGGGGAGGTCACAGTGAATGGATTGCTGGACAATGGATCGGACACAACTTTCGTAGACCAGTCGCTCCTGACAAAATTGGGTCTCAATGGGAAGCCCGAGCTTCTGACGGTTAAGACCATCGATAGTAATTGTGTAACCAAAGCGCGCACTGTATCCTTTACATTAACTTCGCTAGACGGTCAGGAAGTCATCCAAGTCCGCCGAGCGTGGGCAGTAGAAAACTTGCCTAAACTGAGACCACTCAACCTAAAGCAAGATTTAGAAGTTTGGAGTCATCTGCAAGAAGTCCTGATGCCAGCCATTGATGACTCCGACATCCGTATTCTCATTGGTGCCGACGTTCCAAAGGCACATTGGGTGCTAGAACAACGAACGGGCAGTCCAGATGATCCTTATGGCGTGAGAGGACCTCTAGGATGGGTGATATTAGGACCGACTTCGTGCCAACGTCCTTGTAAGGCGACGGCCAATGTTAGTCATGTCACGGCCACTGAATTGGATATGAGCTCGGAGCGTATGTTCAACTCTGAGTTCGTGGAAGAGTCTTTCATCAAACGGAGTATGCCAGAAGATGATAAAACAGCTTTACGTCATATGATCGCCTCAATGATTTGGGTCAACGGCCACTATGAAATAGCCCTGCCATGGAAGCCCGGTGGACCATGCTTGCCGGATAATAAGGATGTTGCACCGAAGAGACTGCTGTTTCTGAAGAAGCGATTCGAAAGGGACCATGACCTTAAAGAAAAATGCGCAGCCATGGTCAACGAGTACATTACGAAAGGCTACGCTGAGATTGTATCCGGCTCAGAACAGAACTTGACTGGCCCGCATGTATTGTATCTGGCACACCATGGAGTGTACAAGCACGGAGATCAAACGAAGGTTAGAGCTGTATTCGATTGTGCTGCAGAATGCAACAAAACGTCCCTGAATAAGCAACTGCTGACGGGTCCAGACCTCGTCAACAGTCTATATGGAGTTCTTCCGAAGTTCCGGGAGTATCGGTACACCCTGGTTGCAGATACTGAAGCCATGTTTCACCAAGTAAGGGTATCGTGGAAAGCGCCACCATTGGAAGCGACGGCCGAACAAGAGAAGTCATTGTACGCACTGCTAACGGCATTCACCGACGAGATCTACGACAACTGTGCTTGCTGGAAGGTGACGCTTCAATTACGAATATGGCTGGTGAGGTTCCCTGACCCCGGGGGCAGTGTAAATTACTTTTTGTAATTTGTATTTTTGACGACATCTTCGCTTGTCTTACTCGTGAGTAGCGTGTATATCCCTCATGAACCTCGAATACTTGTGATCCAATTCCCTGTTTTTACTGTACTGACACAGTTCAGATTTACCCCTTTCCGACGTATGGTGCGTGAACATTTTACGTTATGTTTCCGACTCGATTGTTCTATGATTCTACATTCCCCTTGTAAGAAAAATTTGCAGAACGTTACACTTACGCTTCTTGACCCACTGTCTGTACCGCAACCGTGCTGCGCTACAGTTTCGCATGACTCCTTGCTGAGTGGACCGTTTATGACCGCGCTGTCCCGATTCTTCGGATAACTTTCTGTACTGTTGCCCTTGGTTGCTCACCTGGCTGTAAGTCATTGCATTTATGTATTGTTATGTATTGCATTGTTTAGAACCACGAAATTACGATAAACACGGTTACACATTTGGAATTTGTTCTGCTGCCCGTAGCCGTGTACAGCCCATATCGTGCGTAAAGCTAGTGAGACCACGTTTTCTGTCATATTGAAAGTTCAAGTAATCGGGATAGTTTCTACAGTCTGCTTTCTTTATTTCTCCTGATCATTTTTCTATTTTACTCTTTTCCAACAGCGAAGAAGAACTAACTTCACAGGCTGAATTCGTGGTACAGAAGATCTCTTCTCATGCCGAAAAGAAAGAGAATGTGCATATTTCCCGTCTTTTGTGCATCACGGACAGTCTACTACTTGAACGTGATCCGCTCAGTTATCGAGCTGTGTGTGCCTACCCATTACACGAAGTACGTTAGCTCATTCCAGTTAGTTGCTTATTTTTCTCGTTGTATATTAGTGCGCGATATGAACGGAAACTTGTTAATCCCGGACCCTGAGACTTGAAATGACGAAGCACATAACACCTTGTTGGGTCTGACGTAGTGTTGGCTAATCAGGGTAACAACGAAATCAGTCAGCAGGTACGGGTTTCACCTACCCACATTTTCATACCTTCCTCGACACTGATTATCCACATATTTTTCCTGGTTTGCTGAATTCCTTCAATCAGTTTGTCATCAGGTTCACAGATATGCACTCACAGTTGCAGACCGTTAGCTAAACTACACATGCCTCTGTGCTCTGGTGGTGGACTAATCCGCTGTCGACTGACTTATTATCACGCCTGACCTGTTTGGATCTCTATCACTCCAATTTTCAGGGTCATGGCCATCGGTTCTCCCTGGAAGTGCAGTGAGCCTTTGAAGCTATGGGGAGTATGTCCATTGTGAACCAGGGGTCAGTCACTTGAACAGGCACTGGAACATAACAGGTTCAGGTGGCTGGGACGTGTTACACATGCCTGTCCGATAGACTTCCTCGGCGTATGCTGTGCTCCGAGGTAGGTAGTGGTTAGAAGGTAGATTGAGTTGCTGATTCCACGACATGGCATAGAGGCATGAAAACCTTGATCGATGGACTTGGTCAAGTAGGAAACATAAGACTTTAGGTTTGGGGTCCACGAGACCCGTCTACCGGACAGTTAGAGACAAGTGACATGATTAGGGTGTGCCAGAGAAGTTTATTTCTCTTTTCCAATGCGTGCGTGCGAACAGCCGAAGCTGAGTTCGTGCTTACGGCGATCTTTCACCCGAGTCCACCACAGAAAGTGGTGTTCTTCAGGGTTGCCCTCTTTCACCCTTCCTCTTCAATTGTGATTGGATTGATTCTTGAGACAGCCCTATCCTCATGTGAGAATAGCGGCGTCAATCTTTGTTCAGGCACTAAACTGTCTGACTTGGGATACGCGGACGATATGGTTCTTCTGAGTGAAGACCCAGGTGAGTTGCAGGCTCTCTTAGATAGCCTTAACAACAGTGTAGCGATGTTTGGGATGTGTTTTGCACCTTCAAAATGTAAAATGCTGTTGCAGGACTGGGTTGGCTCAAAACCAAACCTGGTCTTCACTGGGGAAGCTATAACTGAAGTGGATAAATTTTTTTTTACCTTGGAAGTTAAATTCCACCAGGCTGACAGATAACGGATAAAGTGTCATGGCGTATACAGAAGGCGCGTTTGGCTTTTGCCAACCTCAGTCATTTGTGGCGCCAGCGTGACATGCGATTGTTCGTTGAGGGTGGAGTGTACAATTTGGCGGTTGGGTCTATTCTTCTGTATGGTTCAGAAACATGGCCGCTGAGGGTAGAAGATATACGAAGACTGTCGATTTTTGAGCATCACTGTCTCCGTAGCATTGCCCGAGTATGATGGAAGCACCGTATCAGCAGTGTTGAGGTTCGGCGTAAGGTGTTGGGAACCAGAGGTCAGTCCGTGGATCAAGTACTGAATATAAACTGGTTAAGGTGGTTGGGACATGTGTTAAGCATGCTCACCGATAAACCTCCTTGGTGTGCGCTGTTCTCTGAGGCAAGTGGTGATTGGAAGGTTAGTCGAAGTGGTCAGTCCATGACATGGCAAGAAGTTGTGAAAACCTTGATCAGTAGACGACCGAGTAGGACGTGTTAGACTTACAGGTGGGGTCCACGTGATCCGCCCACGAAATGGTTGGAGACATTGTGAAGTTGCTTGTGTGATATGGCTAGGTGTCGCGGCCAGTGGTGTAGTTGCGTTCGGATTATTTCCTTGTCTTCTTGGTTTCCGCCTGATGCTTTGATTTTTTGGATCTTTATCACTATATTTCTATTCTTTCTGCCCTTTAATGGACGATGCTGAAAGGTGGCAACCGAAACCGGAGCACAGAAGTGCCACGTTAATGGTTGAATAAACTGGGACTAAAACTGTTAGATGTTGCGGCCAGTAGTGTGGTCGCACTCTTTGTCTTCGTGATTTCCGCCTAATACTTAGTTTTCGGCTTTTTTCCACTTTATGCTTTTAGTCATTATACTCGCAACTAGACGATACATTGAGATAATAACCAAAATCATAATACAGAAGGGCGAGGTGGATAGTTGAAAGAAATGGATTGAACTGGTACATGCCCATTTCGCTGCATTCATGCGCAAGGATTGAATAAACTCACCAATATGTGCTGTTATCCAAAGCGAGATATTTCAGAGGAATTTCTGTCCATTAACAAACTTTCCCGCGAATTTGGTAAAAGTTACACCAGACCATAAATTACTCACTGCTCTCTCAAAACGAAGCGAGACATACCGCTTCGACTAGACCCGGTCAGGGCTGCCCTGATCTCGAGCAGAGCTGCGCGCTGTTGGGCGCATCCCCAGGTCGCGGATAGGGACACGGTCACCAAACCCGTGATTAGTCGTAAATAAAGCGGGCCTAGGCTCACTGAATAAGCGGGCGCGGATGAACAGCGGCAGTGCCTGAGGTCGTCGTGAGTTTTCGTTTGGCTGGCGTTTTCCTTTCTAAAATACCCCATATACGTCTGTTGCATCACGACGAGACTGCACCTTGCTTGGTGTGATGGCTTGCGTGCCTCCATCGCCCAAACAGCTATGCAGGATGTCTTCCTTAAGCTGGAGATGCAATCATGCCTGACGGGTCAATAGGTAGAAGCCAGACAAAGTCCAGTCTCTGAATCAGTTGGTATGCAACATCTGGTTCTAACCACTATGCCCCTGGAGAGGACACTGCTGTGAATATACACGGAGAAAAACAGTTTACCGTTCTAAAAGCCTCCACTAGATGGACGTAGGAGTGGAGTACCTGGGGTCTCTGTTGACGGTGGGAGAAGTTATCGCATTTCATTGAACAGTTATCGCCTACCTAAGCTAGGCAGCACCCGGCCCCAAAGGATGCTTCCCCGTGCACGTTCCGCTTGCTTCATTGGGTGCATGGGATTGAGGACTGAATCTGAAAAGCGGGTCGATAAGAAAGTACCAGGGATACAAGATAGAATGCTTGCAACGATCAGGTCTCACGTGACAGATCAGAAAAAGTTCCTTCACGGGTGCTTCGATGACGTTTCCATGCTGAAATAACGCCCCATTGCCTTGTGGGTGAGACTTTTGAGTCAAAGGCTCCGGTTAGGGTTCCCAAAGAAAAACCCTTTCTGCGGTGAGGTATGCCGCGAAGTATGATGTGTCCAGAAATCTTTAGCGGTCCATCCGGAAACACTCCTTATCTCTCTGCTTTACATCCTTTATGTTTCCATTCTGAATGGATACGAGTAGCCACAATGGATCGTGACTGTGAACTTGTAGTTCTCGGAAGGGTGGGCAAATTAAAGACAGGGAAAGAAAGAGAATCGATTCTCCAACCTAAGCATTCTCTTCACTTTGCGACTTTCAATGTCCGCACACCTTACCAAACGGGGTGGCAGGCTGCCGTAGTTAGGCCTTTTGAAACCTTTAACATAGATGTGTGTTGTATCTCCGAAACACGCATACAAGGCCTCACTTCAGTATTAACACTTCGCTCCCCAGATAAAAACTCGGCTTCTCGTTTCAATCCTCGTGTGTCGTGCGATCCGGTGCTTAGTGCACGTGGTCAGTCTGTCGTTGGCATCGCTCTGAGCATGAAAGCTGAGCGTGTACTGCTGGACTGGATCCCAGTCAGTAGTCATTTGCGTGCAGTTCACTTGAATGGTTCTGTGCCTGTCGTTTTTGTGTATGCCCCAACTGACTGTTGCTTTCCTGAAGCTGAGGACGAACTCTACAATGATTTATCTCAACTGATCCAAGCGCACAGTCTATGGACATCATGGTTGTTGCTGGTGATTTCCCTGCTCAAGTTGGAATCCTAGACAAGATGGAGAGGAACATGGGAGGCCGATATTGCATTGCAACCGATCGAACCGATAACGTTGACCGACTCATTCAATTATGTTCCGACCATGGACTATTTTTTCATAACATGCTTGCCCATGATTGCAGTGGAGTGGGAATATACCCCATAGCTACGGAGGCCCACCGCACTATTAGAGATAACCTGTAACCGAACCCTGAGACTTGGAGTGTCGGGGAATCACATAAGGTCCCAATAGGTCAGGTGTCGTAACGATCCGGACGACAATGGATTACTGTCTACCACCAAAGTAGCTGGTGTTGGCGGGTTATTCGAACCTCGGACCTCCGAGGTGGTAAGCGAACACTCTAAACCACTCGACCCCAACCGGCTTAGTGAGCACATATTTCTCACACAAAAATGGCACCGACTAACCTGGCTTCCTCGTGCGCCTCCACAGCGTTGGGCCCAGATCAACCATGGTGCTATCGGTTACCGCTGGAGCAGCTCAGTTCATGATTGTCGATCATTTTGGTCCACGTCTATAGACACTGGTAACATTTTTGTCCGCGTGCTCTTTAGGCTACGTCTCATCGGTTGCCGAACCAGCGCCAAAACCAACCGTCCTCGGCAGCTGCTACTGGACGATAAACATCGATCTGCCTTTCAAGCGGAATTATCCACCGGGATATCGATGGAGTCAAATGCCCAGGATCCAGAACAGCGATGGCCAGAGATCATACATGCTCTACGTCGGCGGCTGATGCACCGTCCAAGCGGTGCTGAAGTTCGGCGGCGAGTCTTGGGTGCACGACCCAAATCACTAGATGAAACACTGGAGCTCATCAGGGTAAGATGATTGGTACGTGTTGCACGTGTCCCCAAACAGGATTCCTCGATGCACCGTGTTCGCTGAGGCGGATAATGGTTTGAAGATGAGAAAGGGTGGTCAGTCCATGACGTGGAGGAAAGGCATGAAGAACCTAACTTGGGGATTTGGCCATGTGGGCATGTTGGACTTCGTGGGTTGGGTCCAAGAGACCCTTCCATTCAGTAGTTTTATACGTTAGAGGAAATGGCTAGGTGTCGTGATCAGTGGCGCTCTTGTGTTCAAAATTTTTTTCTCTCGACTTGATACCGATATTTGTAGTTCTTTTACTGCTCTTTCAATATTCCTGTCTTTCCCATTGTCTCCGTTTGATGCTGACTTCAGGAAATAGCAACCAAAATCACTGCTTGCAGTGCATGGTAATGGTTGTCTAGACTGAAGTGAACTGAACGTAGGTCCTTTGAATGCACTTTGACGTGGCGCCTGCTGCCCGCCACCAAATAAGACCGTAGCTCCTACTGCCTTGCAGGTTGCGCTTATATGTTCAAAAGCTAGAGGTGCACCCTCAAACAGAAACAGCCGGACTGGGCTGTCGAATATCACAAAGGTCCCGAACGGTGTTAGGGACTCCGCTCCATATCACTATTCCCAAGATTTCCCATGGATTATTTAGAATTTACGCGCTCTCATGCTACGGCGTCCGCGGTAAGTGTCGCGCTTCCTGTCCCAGCAGCCGAGGTGACAAGACAGCGAGCTAGACCCCCTTCCTATAGAAAACAGACACATATAGCCTGCTGGAATGAGGGCGCTACTAGATGTAGGTAGCCTGAGTGTTAGAATGCGAGCACTATATGATTACCATGTAGACATTACCTGCCTTTCCGAAGTCCGACTGCCCTACTCCGGCACTCGGTGTGTGAAGGTTCCAGGAATGAATACGGTTTATTGGCTCCATCACAGTAGACCTAGAGACAACTCCGGACACCGTAATGTCACATTCGCCCTGAGCAGAATGACCAGCTGCGCCCTGATTTCTTGGAAACCAGTTTTTCGAGGTTGGCCATTTTACGGTTCAAGGGCTCTCCTCAGAGCCTGTCGGTGATTGCTATCTATGCACCGACAAATGTGAATGAACACAGCAAAAGGTGACTTCTACGAAAAATTACAAGATCTAATCAATCTTGTTTCAAGCAGTGATATACTCTTCATCGCCGGTGGAGAACGCACGAAGAAGCCCCTCGGATGAGTCCATTCGTCATGTCTCAAGAAAGTTCGGACTTGGTCACTGTCGTGAGAATGGAAATCGCCTTGTGAATCTGGCTAGTGCTAACAAGTTAGTTATCTGCAACACTCGCTTCCAACACCCCAGAAGACGTTTGCTGACCTGGTTCTCAAACGATGGTCGCACAGTGCATCAAGTATTCGGGTGCAGTCCCGTTGGGCTTCATCAGTAGAGGACAGCCGAGTGTACGGCGGCGCAGTATCAGGAAATACGAATGGTACGGACCATGCCCTTGTACGTGCGCACTTCGAAATCTATCTGTCTGCACGCCTCAAATTCTCACCACCGAACTGAGTCGATGTCGCAGCCCTGGATATACCAGAAAAATGCAACGCTCTCTCGAGTGCTATCGCAGCCCGGCTGGCTACTGTAACTAGCATGCAAACGGATGGGTCCTCCGCGGAAGAACTGTGGTAGGTGATCAAGTCAGTGGTCAAAAAGGCTGCTTGGTAGGAGCTACGGGGAACTGAAAAACGTCTGGAAGACTGGATATCAGCGATCACCTTGCAACCTTGACCTATTGGGGCCTTATGTGGTTCTCCACTCCAAGTCTCAGGGTCTGGTTGCCGGTTATACCTGATAGTGCAGTGGGCCTTCGTGGCTATGGGGTATATGCCCCTTCCACTGCACTCATGCACAATCATGTAATAAAAAATCTATCAGCCGAAGTCCAAGAAGCCCGGGTAATGGGAAGCACCCAACGCCGAAGACTACAGCAAGAGTCACCGCGCTCGACTAGAGCCGGTCGTAAGAGGTACTGGATAGAAGTAGCGGAGAAGATGGAGACCGCTTCCGGTACTGATGACTTCGGCAGATTATTTCGATTCATTTGGAGTACTTCAAATGGTCGATACAAGCCTGAATTCATCTTGCGTGATGCAGCAGGCCAGATTATCCCCAAACAGAGAAAAAAAATCGAACGTTGAGTAGAGTATTTCGACCAGCTTCTCAATCGACCTTCCAATCACACCGCGGACCTTCCACTCTCCCGAACTGTAGAGATGTACGACGTCAACCGCGAGCCACCAAGTATGACGGAAATCGCCAGGGTCGTCAACCAGTTGTAAAACAGGGAAGGTGCTGGAGAGGATAGCATACCACCAGAAGTGTGTAAGACCTGTATGTCATCACTGATAGACAGGCTCCGCGCTCCTCCGTTCTATATGGAAAGGGGAAGCATTTCCAGGGGACGGGGGTGCCTCTATTCTGTTACCCATTCCCAACTAAGAAGAAAAGACAGTGTGAGAGCTACCTAAGGGTCAGCTTAAGTGACGTCGCCGCAAAGATTTTCTGCTTACTTCTACTCAATCGCTTCCCATTTGCGAGACTTCCGCACTCGACCGAACCAAGGGGTTCCCGTCACGGCAGAGGTTGTGTGGACCAAATATCCACATTGCGTCGAGGAGTGGAACACCACTACATGTTCCAGGAGCCAACAGCAGCTTGCTTCATTGATTTCTGGGGCTGCCTTTGACTCGGTTATTCGTGAATGCCTTTGCGGTGTATCAGAAACTGACGGTATTCTTGTCAAGCTCTCAGCGATCTTGAGCGCTTACTATGCCTCTACTAGCGCACGTGTCCGAGTGTGTGGTGAAGAATATTCTGCGTTCGTAACTAATTCCGGAGTTAGATCGGGATGCCCTCTCTCACCGGTGTTGTTCAACTATACAATCGACTGAAAAATGAACAGAGGATTGGCTGATTACCCCAGTGATGCATACCCCGGATCTGGAGTTTGCAAATGACGTCGTGCTAAAAGATTCTTCCGCAGCACTCCAGCCAATCCTGGACCGACTCGATAACTTCTCGAATGCTGTTGATCTGGAAGTCAATTCAGCGAAAACAAGGGCTTTTTTGACTTGCCCCCACCCTTCAACTCAGAAGCTCTCCGTCAACGGCCAGGCGATTGAGTATATATCATCGTTCAAACATATGGGATCGACTCTGCTTACGAATGGCCCTGCGAAGGACGAAGTACTGTCAAGGATTGACAATGCACAGACAGCATTTCTTCAACTCCGGCGTGTGCTATGGTCACGGAGCGAAATTAGCCTTCGAACGAAGATTCGCGTCTTCTGTGCTGCTATTCGACCCGTGCTTACATACAGGTGTGAAACCTGGCCACTACGAGCTGAGGATACTAGGACGCTGGAGGTGTTTGACCACTGGTGTCTGCGCTGAATTTCTCATACGAACTGGCAGGAAATGCTATCCGATGAAGAAGTAGGAGATTCCTCGACGCTGATCGATTCTCCGTCCTTCAACGCTGCTGCCTGCAGTGGTTTAATCACATAATCCGGCGAGCCGACAGAAAACTGTCCAAACAAACACTGCCCTGCGGCATGAACGAGATGGCACTATCGTCTTGGTGATCAACTGGAAACGTAGTTGAGCACCGTTGAGAAAGACATGGAGTGCTTTGGACAACATACGATCCACGGCCTGCGATACTAGGAGAGAAACTGGGCGAAAATTTGCGCTGAGCACGCATCCAATCGCCGCGTATGGTCGGCGATGCTCCGCGATATCCATGGGGCCGACTTATCCTCCGGCAGGGGATAGTCGTGTAAAAGTAAAAAGTATCTTCACAAGACCATCCTGTTATTTTTTTATAAAGGAGTATTCCACTTTGCTCATGTGCATTTATTAGATGGTCAGCCACAAGACCCCCAGGTAGATCACACATGGAAGTCAAGTATTCGGCAGCTGGGCTGCCTACCATCAGGACCAGTTGAAAAATATTTGCACGCATGAGGTTTTTCCTAGCCACAAAATTTTCGCATTTATTATCTCGCATCCACTGGCGTCTAGTTTTGAATTGCTCAACGACAATACAGTCTAATCTGACCCACACACTCTGATGTGTTTCGGTCTGCAAACAGCGGGCTACTCAGAGATTTACCGATCATCCATTTTTGAAGAAAAAAAGAAAAATTCACTTTCCTATCCGCTATCCGGCCTGAGCTCACTAGTCCCCACCTCAAATTTGTATACATTTATTCAGGTCCATGTGATCGTGCGTGATCGCATACAGCCCCAATGTTTCTCCATCGAATATGTTCGTGGCCAAATGAAGACCTATTTCTCCACCGATCGGTATGTTGCAAACAAAAATTTCGTTCTTTATCCTCTGTTTATTTTTTCTTATGTCGCACCTGCGTAATCACTGCTGTGAAGCACACTACAGCGAGAACGATAATTCAGATAACCAATAACCTCGTCTATGCGCTCTGGAAAAGCCATGTTGAAAGTGGCACAATTAAGAGTACAAAGAAGTCACCACCTAAAAAAGTACTGACTAACCGATTGTGGTTTACCAGTTTTTATTATGACTATGATTATGATTACTATAGTTATTATTAATTATTGTTATTATTATAATGCTATCATCTCCTCCTGGTCGCTGAGTTTCGTGTTTAGGTCGCAAACGATTCATCATCAGCCGATGTGACATCATCGGCGCGCAGACAAAGTTCCCAGTACCTCTGTATAAATGGAAGTTCTGCTCCTAGATTTGACCTTAACTTATCAGATGACCCTGCGCTTGGTAGTATAGTATGCAATGATCAGTGCCCTTCCGCGAGAAGTTGCTTGTGTGATATGGCTAGGTGTCGCGGCCAGTGGTGTAGTTGCGTTCGGATTATTTCCTTGTCTTCTTGGTTTCCGCCTGATGCTTTGATTTTTTGGATCTTTATCACTATATTTCTATTCTTTCTGCCCTTTAATGGACGATGCTGAAAGGTGGCAACCGAAACCGGAGCACAGAAGTGCCACGTTAATGGTTGAATAAACTGGGACTAAAACTGTTAGATGTTGCGGCCAGTAGTGTGGTCGCACTCTTTGTCTTCGTGATTTCCGCCTAATACTTAGTTTTCGGCTTTTTTCCACTTTATGCTTTTAGTCATTATACTCGCAACTAGACGATACATTGAGATAATAACCAAAATCATAATACAGAAGGGCGAGGTGGATAGTTGAAAGAAATGGATTGAACTGGTACATGCCCATTTCGCTGCATTCATGCGCAAGGATTGAATAAACTCACCAATATGTGCTGTTATCCAAAGCGAGATATTTCAGAGGAATTTCTGTCCATTAACAAACTTTCCCGCGAATTTGGTAAAAGTTACACCAGACCATAAATTACTCACTGCTCTCTCAAAACGAAGCGAGACATACCGCTTCGACTAGACCCGGTCAGGGCTGCCCTGATCTCGAGCAGAGCTGCGCGCTGTTGGGCGCATCCCCAGGTCGCGGATAGGGACACGGTCACCAAACCCGTGATTAGTCGTAAATAAAGCGGGCCTAGGCTCACTGAATAAGCGGGCGCGGATGAACAGCGGCAGTGCCTGAGGTCGTCGTGAGTTTTCGTTTGGCTGGCGTTTTCCTTTCTAAAATACCCCATATACGTCTGTTGCATCACGACGAGACTGCACCTTGCTTGGTGTGATGGCTTGCGTGCCTCCATCGCCCAAACAGCTATGCAGGATGTCTTCCTTAAGCTGGAGATGCAATCATGCCTGACGGGTCAATAGGTAGAAGCCAGACAAAGTCCAGTCTCTGAATCAGTTGGTATGCAACATCTGGTTCTAACCACTATGCCCCTGGAGAGGACACTGCTGTGAATATACACGGAGAAAAACAGTTTACCGTTCTAAAAGCCTCCACTAGATGGACGTAGGAGTGGAGTACCTGGGGTCTCTGTTGACGGTGGGAGAAGTTATCGCATTTCATTGAACAGTTATCGCCTACCTAAGCTAGGCAGCACCCGGCCCCAAAGGATGCTTCCCCGTGCACGTTCCGCTTGCTTCATTGGGTGCATGGGATTGAGGACTGAATCTGAAAAGCGGGTCGATAAGAAAGTACCAGGGATACAAGATAGAATGCTTGCAACGATCAGGTCTCACGTGACAAATCAGAAAAAGTTCCTTCACGGGTGCTTCGATCACGTTCCCATTCTGAGTTAACGCTTTCGGTTGACAGCCTGTAAGTTACAATCTCTGGCAAGATTTCTAAACTTTTGCATGATTTGGGAAACGTTTGCCAGAACATAGCGTGCACAAATTTCGTTTTTAGTTCGCATGTATAGGGATCGAAGGGAGTCATAATCGGCGCACCGGGAAACGAATTTGTGGACAGTTGGCAATAAAAAAAGTGCATGGAAGTTTTAAGTTTGATTGGTGTTCTTCGACTAATTCCGGAAAGTTTGTAAGGGTATGATGCCACTGTCCCCAGGAGTCAGCGTCATTATGGAATTTTGGTCTGCGCCGAAGCGATCGGGGGACGGGTGTCGGTCCTCTGTTTTAGTCGATGAAATTGTAACATGAGCGGGTAACAGAGCTCAGGAGACAACGCCTGACTGATAGGCTTTAATCGACCAAAAACGAGCTAAAACAGTAATCCACTGTAGTCTGAATCGTTACCGCACCTGACCTAGGACCTTCTGTGATTCTTCGCCGCTCCAAGTCTCAGAGTCTGGTTGCCGGTTATCCGCAATAGTGCAGCGGGCCTTCGTGGCTATGGAGTAAATGTCCCTTCCACTATACTCATGCGCACGCATGTATTAAAGAAACAAGGCAAGCACAATGTTAGACTATGCGAAGAAAATAGGAACGCATTATGAAGCAGAAGCACAGTGAAAATGTATAACAAGGACCAAGCTCAGCAAGTGTTTCATCTGAAACCCACATCCATATTAATGGGACACAAGGCACCCTTGTCAAACTGGATAGGACAATAGGGGGCGATAGCTGACCGTAGGCCCTTACTCGACCTGAGGTGTGACGATACAAATCTCTGAGGACTGATACATACTTCTCAGGTACTGCTTTTTCAGCAAACAGTTCCACAGTGCAGTCCTATCGATGGAGTCGAGGTCCGCGCGAATGTCCAGGAACACGATGGCTGTCGGTCTTCGGAAAGTGTGACGGTGCTCCAGCATTTGCCGGAGGCTGAGGACTCAATCGATACATCCATGACCGGCGCGAAGCCCAGCTTGCTCCTCGCGAGTGTGCTCTTTACGCGTTTGGTACAACCTGTGAAGTATGACAGACGCAAGCAGCTCCGACGCTATTAGGATAAGGTTTACACCCTTATGGTTGGCGCAGTCAGTGCGCAAGCCTTTCTTAAGCATAAGAACAACAATCGATATCCCCCACAAGGGCGAGACCTGCTCAGGATTCCAAACTTTTGAGAACAAAACGCGGATTTCTCTAACGAGCTGCACCCCACCATTTTTGAATAGGACTGGAAGAATGCCATCGAAATTCGGTGGTTTGTGACGTCAAAGCTTGGATTTCCTTTCGGATCTCCGCCTCGGTAGGTGGATCTGTCGAAACGCACCGCTGGACGTGTGCCGAAAAAGCTATAGGAGAGGTCGACACCGACGGCCAGCTAAATTGTGTCTGAAAGTGCTCTGCCCAGTGATCGAGACGCCGCTGCTGATTGTGATTTGGTGAACCGTCAGCCTCACAGATTGTTCCACTCACACCTAATAACTTCTTACGGTAACTCGAATGAAACAGAACAGCTTGCGACAATTCCCCATAGCGGCAGCACATTCCATCTCTGATGCACGTTGCGACCACCGGATTTCACGGTCCCTACGAAGACTGGCGGTAAGTGCGTCTCGTTTCGAGACGTGTTGCGTTATACTTGCTTCCAGCCGGAATCGATTGGCGTGCATCGAGAAGGCGCAGAGATTCAGCAGAAACCCAGGGTTTTTTGGTACGACGAGACAGACCACAACTTACTAGACCCGCAGAATGCAAAGCATTCTTGGTAAGCGATCAGTGCTGGTTTGTTATCATGGCTACATCTAACTTTTCAGCTAGCGCGTTTTGGAAGACGGATAAGCGAGGTTGATCGGAGAGCTTATCGCAATCCTACTGTCCTTTCACCATGCGTTTTGGGCGCCCGCCGAAGCACCAAGGGGCGCTCCAGTGCGAGCGACAATCTTGTATGCAACCCCGTCATTTATGGCTTATAGCGATATGGTCGATCTGGGTCCACTGTTGAATCGAAGAGGGCGGACGCCACGTGGCGTACTGGCGATTAGAACGTCTGAATTTCGTACTGGTAAACAACAGGCCATGTTCTGAGTGAGGGGCCGACAACCGTTCCCCGTTTTCTGAGCGACAGGAATCTAACCTAAAGGGCTTCCTAGATATGCCTCATTCGATGAGAACTGACCAACTCTAGCATTCGATTTCCCACTGGGATGCAGTCTAGCAGCGCCGCTTCAGCTCTTTCATTGAGAGCAATGCGAACGCCAGCAAGACCAGAAGCCGCTGCCTCAGCGTCCCCAGGAAAGGCGTAAGTGAAACTTCACGGAAGGATAAAATGGGGACTTAAATCGAATAGTGGGACTGGAGTCTTCCGTGCGAGTCTCTTGAATGCAACATTCATCGATGGCGAGGGACTCAAGCGTACGAACCAAATTCGTTTGTTGTTCTATGAGCATCAGAGTTCGCACGTTGAACATGGCTAAATGAATAGGCATCGGGGACAAAGCAGAGCGTCGACCGGTGGTAGCGGGTTCAGTGAGACTCGGAAGCTAGTCGAAGAAGGACAGGATAGAACACAGCCAGGATTTCCATCACTGGCACTACAGCAGGCACGGTCGACCAAAGAATCCGTAGGATGTTAGAAATGGAACAGAAAGTGGTAAGGCAGTGGAAATGAGAGAACATGTTGTGCACGGTGTAGGAGAGTGTTTGTTCGTGCACGTGAAAGAGCAGTTAATCAAAGTGGTTGAGTCTATCACGGTTGTTTGCATTGCGGGCTATTGTACTTCTCGGTCGCCCAGTCCAGAGTCGGCATTTTTGCTCGAAGTTGCACCTCTGGCTTTTACGCAACCAAGCGCGTTCTGCAAGGCAACAGTGTTGGTCCATATGAACAAGTGGCTGGTTGCTCAGTTCACTCAACCTTCGGATGCGGCCAGACATCCTAGGTGTCCAGCACACCCCTCCGCCACAGATGTCGGTGAACATAGCGTTGCATGCCTCATACGCCACCCGTGGTTGGCTTGGAATTAAGGTTTTACCATCTCCCCTAGACTGACTTTCAGCCGTCCAACCCGGTGGAGAGCACCGGACATTCGCTTTCGCCCTTTCACTTTAGTGGAACACCTACCCCACGGGAAAGCAGTGAGTAGGACCTCCTCAGCAGAGGCTATGACAGACGCATGGTCATTTGGGAGCATTTCGAAAGGTGTTCAGGACGAGTAGCCATCTCGGAATCTGAGACTCACACCCCCGACCTTACTGAGACATTACTGTGAAAGCTCAGTATTTAGTCCGCATGCACGTGCTTCTGATATGCCGACATCCCCACGGTTGTCGTCGTCTTTCTTTCCTCTCTTGGCTTCAGATCCGGTTCTTTTTCATAATAAACGCTCGTTTTCTATTCGTGTGATGGTAAGCGAAGCAGCGACAAGCAGTGCATTGACCACGTCGCAATCAGTTGCATGCACCGAAGTGATTCACTGTAGGAAGTCATTCCAGCATGGTGATATTGTAACGGGGAATGCTGGGGCGAGGGAACGGCGTGAATATCAAGGGGAATGAACGAACCAAACGAGGGTCACAGACAGAAGAACAGGCGGCGAATATGTCGGAGGCGTCCTGAAGCAGACAAAAGGAGGTATACAGACGACCAGAGAGGAAGCAGCGGGATATCCGACAACCAGCAAGACAGCCCAGGTGGGGGGCTGCCGATCGAGCCGTCAACTGAGACAATCGGACCAACCGAAGGAAAATGACGCCCAAGGGAAGCAAGCCATCGGCCACGAGCAACTGGCCAGAACGCAGCCGAAGCGCTCAAGCAGCGGCAATGGCAATGTTGGTGCCGCACTTTCTGGAAGATGGCCTATATAAACGATTGTGTGTTTCATGACTTGACTTGTTTGGCCGGTGAAATACAAGTATCCTGTCGTGTGTTGTCGTCCTTGTTACGATATTACTTGTTGGGAAAGTGGACAAACATCCGGTTCTCGTATGCTTATTCAAAATATGTCCCAAGGGGAATTGTCTTTTGGGATGGAACATGAGACAAACTAATGCGCATTAATTTGAGACCGATGAGGGTAATGGTCATAGAACTGACTAGACTTGGGATGCAAAGGCTGACCGGTTTTGCAATATTTGGGAAAACCGTCATTCAGCTACCAAACTGGCACAGTTTGCACTAGCCTCAGTGTCGGCAAGTTCTGTCAGGTGCACGACACGGACTCATCCTACTACTGGCAACGTTTTATAACAGTTCACCCAACAAGACATGTTGTTTCTTAACTAGGGTTATAGATTTGTTGTTTTTCAGCTTGGAGGGGACATTGGAGATCTCGAATATCGGTTTGCTCAGTCAGTATTGATAAAACAACTCAGCTTCATTCTATCAGTTCTCGCAATGCACTTTTTCAGTAGCTCATTTGATCACTTCTGTCAGCCAGTCGGCAAAAATTACGGTCCTGATTTTTTTCTCACTCATCAGTGATGCTCTGATCGCCTCATTGTTGGACGGTGTGCGAGCGAGCGGTAATCAGGATGTTTGTGTGCGAAGCATGCCGATTAACCGCGGGCTTCGGTTCGGTCCTGTTACCGTCCCACCAACGGAAGAAATCGAGTCAGTACACTTGCGATTCCTCCGTCAACAACCAGGTAGGTTGTCGGGTTTCAGACTTCGAGAACCACTGTGCTTAGTTTCTTTATTGCGCCTGTCGTATTTGTATTCAGTATTATTGCACCAACTTCAGGTATGCTATCACCCCACATGGATTTGCTTTGAATTTCACGATAATTTTCTTGTTATTAGTCACGAACTTTCAAGCTGTGTGAAGTCGCCGTGACATTTTTGTCAGTTATCGGTGGCGCGGATGAGTTCAAAATTGTCCCTCGTTTTGGTCCACGACTGTGGACACTGGTAACGTTCTTGTCCGCGCGCGTTTCAGCCTGAGTCTCATCGGTTGCCGAACCAGCGCTGAAACCAACCGTCCTTCGAAGCTGCTACTGGACGATAAACATCGATCTGCTTTTCAAGCGGAATTATCCACCGGGATATCGATGGAGTCAAGTGCCCAGGATCCAGATGAACGGTGTACAGATATCAAGCAGGCCCTGTTTTAGGCTGCTAATGCTGCTTAAAGTCCAAGAACCGGACACGCACAGAAAAGATAGATATCTGCATCCTCATTTGCAACGCTAGATGCGCGCAAATTGAATGTTCCAGATTCCAGATATAATGAGGCATGGATACGCCTGGGATGCCAGCTGATTCATAGCCTGAGAAACGACCGTGAGTGGTGGTGGATTGCAAAGTGTAGGGAGATCGAGTGTCGCTGGCGGCGCCACTTCGACCTAATTCCCAAGGCTTTTCATAAACATTTCCTCTACACGCTGCTTATGGGCAAGTGCCCTTCGGGATATCCATGAAGCCTGCTCATTCTCTCAGGAGATAATCGCATAAAAGTGAATGTAGGAAGATGAAGAAAACTTCTGCGATTAGCAAACCCGCAGCCTTTCTCAGCTTATGAGAAATACCGGCCCACGAAAGCCGTGCGTTTGCAGGCTAATCAGAACGGTGAGCAGCAAACTGATTCAGACCCAAGAGCGTCTTTTCAATCATTGTGCGGAGCATTATTTTCAAAGACGGTACCTCGTTATTGTCACAAGTTGAAGAAATCCTTCAAATTGTGCAGGCGAAGGATCAAGTTCCAAAGAGCAAGTGCAAGATGCTGCTGCAGAATTTGTTCAGGCCAACACCAAATCTTTCAGTGTCTGGGGAGACTATAGACCAAGTAGATGATTTCTATATTGTGGGTAGCTGCATCTCACGCAAAGGCTGGATATCGGATGAGGTGTCTTCGTATGTACAGAGGTCTCGATAGGCACTTGTCAACCTGAGTCATCTGTGGGTTGGACATGACATCCGCTTATCTATGAAGGATGGAGTGTACGCAGCAGCAGTCAGATCAGTGCTTCTGTATAGTTCGAAGAGATGGCGACTGCGAGTGTAAGATATGCGAAGATTGTCGGTATTCGAGCACGGATGTGTTTGTAGGATTGGTCGAACTGGATGGGGGGGGGGGGGGGGGGGCGTCTAAGCGGTTCTGAAGTTCGGCGGCGAGTCTTGGGTACACGACCCAAATCACTAGATGAAGCACTCGAGCTCATCAGGGTAAACTGATTGGTACGTGTTGCACGTGTCCCCAAACAGGATTCCTCGATGCACCGTGTTCGCTGAGGCGGATAATGGTTTGAAGATGAGAAAGGGTGGTCAGTCCATGACGTGGAGGAAAGGCATGAAGAACCTAACTTGGGGATTTGGCCATGTGGGCATGTTGGACTTCGTGGGTTGGGTCCAAGAGACCCTTCCATTCAGTGGTTTTATACGTTAGAGGAAATGGCTAGGTGTCGTGATCAGTAGCTTTCTTGTACGCGCAACAATTATTTATCGAATTGACGCTACTGTTTCAGTTCTCTTACGATTTTCATCCTGTTTCTTCATTATTTTCTTTTGAGGTTTCCCCTATGAGATAGCAACCAAAACCACCGTACACAGTCGATGGTTGCCTTAACTAAACTGAACTGGTCGTCTGCCCTAAGTGTGCGATATTTTTCGGACCTCGGGTTATCACGTGGTATAAACTACCCGGGATTTAATTAGTTCACTTGCTCTTCGGATATTTTCTGAGAAGCCATCAGTTTCGATATGCAGTGATGAGCTAAATAGTAACACTGGTCTTTCGACCGATCTGAAGCCTACAGCATTTACTCATCGAAGATGGTCACTTGCTGCATTAGAAAAGGGATTCATATTGTATCGTTTTGTGTATCGACTTGTTCTGTATTCTCTAGGGTAAAACCTAGACGGCTCACAAAAACGGTAATCATGATATATTTCTTGAGACATCCATTCCAGTGATGTCGCACAGCTGATCGGGTCGGTTAAGGAGTGCTATCCACGGCTCTCTGAGTGCATCAAACTCAAAAAAGCAAGTGTTCCCATTCTGTCGTATCGGAAGTTTTTCTGGCAAAAGTAATTTACTGCAGGGTAGGATTTCAAATTATACCTCGTATGAGGATGTACATCTTATAACTATGAACACATTTATTTGTTTGCTATGTGTCTTTGAATTAGCAAAAACATGAACACTTTCGAGGTTCAGTTTCCCTGAAACGGTTCTGGTTTGATTGCGATAGAGACTTTATTTAAAAAAAAAAATATTCGCTGCTCTCCACATTGGACTTTGGAGGCGAAAATAATGCATATGGTAAAACACATGATAACTGATGTTATCGTAATTGGGTTGTTACACTCCTTCTGAAAATCGGAAATAATTCACAGAGGACAGAGAGAAGTCAGCATGTTATTACCCGGATAACAATATACACACGGAACACCATGACAAAATTTGGTGTGCAAAGAAATATCCGTTTTTTTACACTTGCGGTTCTTCTTTCATTTTTTTTCAACTACATGGATCGTTACCACACCTGACCTGTTTGGGCCTTATGTGGTTCTCCATTCTAAGTCTCAGGGTCTGGTTGCCGGTTATACGCGATAGCGCAGTGAGCCTTCGTGGCCATTGGGTATATACCCCTTCCACTGCACTCATGCACAAGCTTGTAATAAAAAAATATCAGTACAGTAGATGGGAGGGGAGACATCAAAGCCCACTACACTATCATAGATAATCGACCTCCTGAGTGGCAGAGAACCATATAAGGTCCCAACAGGTCGGGTGTGGTAACGAGTCGGACGTCAGTAAATTCGTGTCAACCAATAAAATGACCGGATTCGAACCTCTGACCCTCGAGGTTGTAATCAAACGCTCTGAATCACTCGACTACCACCGGTTCACATTCTTTCATGTTTGTGGGTCGATGGCGTTTACAAAATGGCCAATTTAATCAATGGATCGTGCTGTGCTCGTCACCGATAGAAAACACAACCCGGAATGCCTCTATAAAGCGTGGGGCAAAGATAACGCAACGCTTGTGCCAGGTTGCAACCGAGTGCAAAAGAGGATTTAATAATACCAAGAATCACGATTCCATCCCAGTTTCGACAATACATGTAGATAATGTAGAAGCAAGGTACCAGAACAGGTAATTTAAAATTTTTGCTCGGGATGAGGTATGAACAGTTTCGTAATCGGTTTTCCAAAATATTGAATCGAGAACGGCTGATACTTGTGGTTTTTTTCTATCTGGTCTTTCAGTGTTTAGGTCAAAAATTCCGACTTATCACCTCAGGAAAACTGGTTGATTATTTGATTGATTTTGTCGTATAAAAGTCATAAAATGGCAGTGATCGATTTGTGTGTCTGTGTGTTTGCCAATAACGGTGATGGTGTTGAACTGAATACAGTTTCGCGCAAAGTGCGATGTGAAAAGTGGCGCTTTTGGTCCATACCCTATGCAATGTTTGTTAGGAAAGCATAAATTAGCTCCGATTCTCCACTCATTTCCACTTATTCAAAACAAAAAAGACCGCTGATTTTTATTCATTACCAGTTTTTCGTTCATTACTCGCATCCCGTAGTGAATAACTTGATATTGAGGTAAATTCCGTTTTCGTATTCATTTCAATACACAGAGGGCATTTCCTTCTGGGAGGTACTTCAACGATTCAATGCCAACGTCTCCTACAGTGGTTTGATTCATTCTGTCACGCAAGATGTAAGTCTGTTTTCTGTTTTGCGTACTCGTTTAATTAGAGTAACCAATCCAAGGTGTACAGGGAGATACGGAAACCTTGGTCAGTGTCCTTGATAGTATGGAAGGTGTTGGACTAGCTTCTCCGTTGGGATCTACGAAGTCAACTTGAAACAATATTCTTTATGCTTACTTTTTTATTTGTTATACAATAAAGTACAACAACTCAGAAGCGCGTTCGCGGCCAATTGACTCATTTTAACTTTCCTTTTTTAAGTTTTAATCAAAGTTGTTCCAAAAATAGCTTTGTCTCAGTGTGTAAGAATAGCACAGATTACCAGGTAAGGTTACTTTTTCGCTAGCTCAACTTCGAAAAATGCATCACTGAGATTAATGTTTCCACCAAGTCTGTCTTTGTCGGAAATTCACATGAGATCATTTATTACTACATTAAGTAACCAATAAAACATCACACATACATTCAATCAGGTTTCGTTTAGGAACCGAGGTAGAATAAAGCCCACACTCACTAGCTTAGAACTACATACCTTCGTTAGTTGCTTATTCACCTTACTTTCTGGCTCGTCGTAATCGTTTCATTCACAGGGTGTTTTCGCGGAAAACAAAGAGAAACTGATCAAAGAAGCCCTGTCCGCCATTCTCACACAACCCCCGCCTGGATCGGATGCTTCACTACGTGACTCATTACCTGGCGTTGGATCTCGTACTGTGGATAGACAATCCGCCGTGCTACAAGTGGATCCTAATCTGCATTTGATCCTTCTCGAGGCTCAGTTCCACGCTTTGCGTCGCCTGGTCGCATCCAAAGCTGGTTTCAACGCGTTCACCCAACTACCCGGGTATGTCAGGGTTGCAATCCGACACTATTATACCGTTCCCTTTCTGCAGACTTCTCTATTGTGGGCGTACTGTTCTTTATTTTTTAGCTTCAGTTCTTCTCCCTAAGGCTCATCACAACAAACTAACCCTCAGTGCAGGTGGACCTTGCAGCAACGTATCAGCACTGTTGGGTTAGGTATTAGGAAAACTGTTCGAATTCGTCCAGCGTTAGTTTTCTTAGTTCTACTTTTGAAACCTTATAATTTGTTTTTTATAATCAGAAAATTTCTAATCTCTCGTTCATGGTTTGTAGTCGATCAAACTAGCTCACAACCAGATGCAACTCATGTAAGACGAAGGATTGTAGTTTATCTGAAAGGTGAATCGATTTCTCCGTTTGCAAAACAGCTTACTCGTTCCCACAGTGAAATCGTTCCAACGAATCTCGGATATTTTGATGCCTTTTTTCCTTCTCAAATATGACAGTGATCGAAGGCTTAAAATGACCACATGAAACTCACACATACCTTCGTTCAGGATGCAGATTTAGCGTCCGAAGTCCGTTTCGTGAGATAGAATCGCATTGGAGGCGCTCTGCTTACCTGTTAAACAAGTTTTTTTGGTTTGTATCATAACAAAACTACGTTGTGTATACATCGTCAAACAACCCTTTCTTGCTCCATTTACCGTGGAAACGTGTTAGTCTCAAGGATTGTTTCTTATCTCTTCAACCCCGAGGTACTTTTCACGGAGTGTATCAGTACGCTTGACTAGGTAATTTATGTGATTCTGTGTCTTTGGGTGCACCTGGCGTAGTACATGTTTGTTCATGATCTAATGAGCCACTTGCCGAACAACTTGACAAAAAAATCCGAATAAACATTTTCTCACCTTAGAAGATGAATCGGTCTGAAAGTCCCTTTTCTTGTGAGTGTTTGCATTTTCACTGGCTACCATGACTTGAGCAAACCAACGGGTGACCAACCTACACGTAGTCAGTTCAGTTCAGTTCCGTTCAATTCTTCCAACCATTAATCTCGCACTTCTGTGTTCTGGCTTCGGTTGTCACTTTACATCTTCGTCTTGTGTCTTGATGTGCTAACCCAGAAATCTTACGTGAGACCTGCCGCTGGTGGTCGATTGGTTTAAAGCGTTTTATTGCTACCTCCGAGATCGGAGGTTCGATTCCCACCACCGCCGGTCAGGCTGGTGGTTGACAGTAATCTTCTGACGTCCGGCTCGTTACCATACCCGACCTATCGGGACTTTAGATGGTTTCCCGGCACTACATGCCTCAGAGTCTGGTCACCGGCTATCCCTGATAGTGCGGTGGGCCTTTGAATCTTTCGGGTATATCCCTTCCACTGCGCTTGTGCGCAAGTATCTAGCAAAGAAAATTACGAGACTGAATATTCATAATCTGTCCAATTACCACGTACTGTCCGCTATTTCCTAATCCCTCTTATGCCTCCGTTGAGGTTGCACTTGACTCTGAATTAGTAATCAAAACCAAAACGTTCCGGTTTTGTGAGTGTCAATCGACAGTTTTATGAATAGTAATCCTCAGTGGTTTGTCGTCATGCCAATAGAACACGCAATAAATCCGACCGTTTGAGAGACTCGGCAAACTGGGGCGACCCGATCAACAGTGCTTTTACAAGATCCCAGCCTCATTTTATATATATATATATATATATATATATATATATATATATATATATATATATATATATATATATATATATATATATATATATATATATATATATAATATATATATTCATTCACTTGCTCCGATCGGACAATATTTCTTTTGGCCGCTCATCTCAATTACGTATCTACTTGCCCAATCCCCTCACTTACCATCGTATATTGGGATTTGTTTTGTATGACTACGCATCACCGAAACGGGAGCTTGTTTTTCAATCTATGTTCTGCAAATATTTTATATAGTTTTCCATGTATAGAGTTGTCTCTTTTAGCTGAGCTTTGTTAGATTTAGAAGCAGTTTATTCACCAAGTTAACTAAGCAAATTGATCAGTTACTGTGAACTCGTGAACGCAGAGATTGCTGTCATCATCGGTTCAATTGTGGTTTCCTTCTCTTCCACGGATTCGGGTCATTTTTTTGCAGTCCGCAAATGGTGGTTGGAAGAGTTCAGTTTGTCCTGATCTACTTTCTTGATTGCCACCTTGTTGAAGCTCCAGTTCCGATCCGCTGCGCGACGTTTTTTCTGTGGCAACACGAAATCCGTCGCTGCGGACAGAATTATGTCCTAAGTACCCAGAAGTTCCCTGGTGTTAAAAAAAATCCGGGTTTATATAGGTAGCGGTTGGAGCACAGATAGATCGAGCTGCGTGCTGTAGCTGAATGCTACGACCAGCGGCGTACTTGCATTCGTCTGAGTGATTTTCACTGATGACTTTCTTAGCTGTGCTCACTGATCTGTGGCTCGGTTTCTTACATGACCAACCGTCTGAGATTGCAAGGGGAAAACCAAAATAGGGAAACTGAAGTACGGGTGTTTCTCTTGCAAGAACTAAACGAATTTCAGTGAACAGTTATTGTTATTTCAATTCCAAATTTGTCATTGCTGATGCTCATCAAGAAAGAGAAAAGACGAGCGAGAGAAAACTGCGTTCATGCTTTTTAAAGGTCAAAACTTACAAGTACTGGTGTCATGAATGCTTGTGATTAAGCATTTACAACCAAATGGCTCAACTGGACGAAGAAGTTGAGACCAAAAGTGAGTGGTTGTCCACACTGCGTCGAATTTCGTCCGTAGTTTGCCGTATATTCCTTGTTCCATCTGTTTCATTCGATTAGTATGCGAGTCACTCTGGGCCGAATCGTGGTGGACGCTTTGCGACGAAGAGATGATGCAGTTACACACGCAGTCCTGGACGCAATCAACACCCTGATGCAACCGATGCATGCCCAACCAGATATTCGACAAGAGCAGCTAAACAAATCCTCAATTATGTCCAGTGAAACGTTCATGTCTCGGCTGGTGGACATATTCACACTGCACGCGGTGAGTATGTGGAATTCTCGATGACGGTTTCATATTGTTGTATCTTTTTTATTCCATTTTCCTTACTGAGTGCTAATTGCATGGCAGTAGCACGATATTTGAGGGGAGCTAACGTGAGCGATTTCTGGCCAACGAATGCGTAAATTGATCGATAATCGTGACTTTCGAATCAATAGCATGATGCATTTTAGTTTATAGGAATATTTGCTTGGCTACCTCCGAAGACACTCATTGGAGCGAGTATTTAAGTTTCAGCAGGAACCCGATTATGGGGTACTGGGTCTCGTTGTGTTGCTACTGTGACCCAGTTGACACTTCATCAACGGAAATATCACCTCAAAATGTTCCGGTCTGACTTAAGGCTGTTTCCAACCGAATATGTGCATGCTCGTAAACCGCCCAATGAACTTCTGATTATGGCTATGGTTCTCTCAGCACATTCAAGTCACTTTCGTTAGCTCTTGACACATGACCTTATCATGTACATATACGTGCAAAAATGTTAAATCGATTGTCCGCCTATTGTCATATCTGATCATCTCACTTAATCGCGCCTAGTACGTTTAACACCATCGTACAATCTAGTTGCTTAGTCCGAAAAGAATGTTACTACCCTGAAACGGTACAAAAGAATTCCACTCACTTCATTTATAGTTTTTAAGTTGATATTGTACTAAGTGAAGGTAGAAACGCAGCTGTAATACTCCTGAGATCTTTCCATCAAGTCAGCGATTTATATTAGTCGATGCGGTAATCGTTTATGGCCCTTAACCCAACGCGCCTGGGGAAACGCGAAACGAGAAAATGATATTCTCGATTGGTGTGCTTCTCAGCTTCGTCGGTATCGAGGAGACTTTGTCGGTATCTGTGGAGCAGGTTTTGGTCAGCAGACTATTTCTCACTGGTGCATCTTTTCGTAGACTATGATTAATCAACTTTTGCTCATCAACTGATCCTGCAAGAACAAATTTTGTTCGATTTGTGTTCATTGGGTTTCGCGTACTGTGATGTCCCTAAAACGGAACCACATCACACTTTTTATTACTTGCTTGCGCATGGGTGCAATGGAAGGGGTATACGTGATATCCACAAAGGCCCGTCGCACTGTCAGGGATAACCGGCATACAGCTCCTGATCCTTGAAGTGGATAGCCACATAAGGTCCCGATAGGGATCTGGACCTCACAATATAAGTCGATTCACCAACGCAAAGTTTATTTTATTGGCCGGTACCAAGTGTCGGCTTTTGTGACTCAAGCAGCGCAAGATCCTAATAGTATCGATCCTATTCAGTTTATCATAACGTGGTAGTTCCACTTATCTTCCTCAGTATTCGTTCACGTCGGTTGGCTCAACTTCTGTAACTCACTATTGCTGTCAGAGCTTATCTGTTTTCGATTGGACAGAATACCACCGTTCGGGCGTTGTGTTCTATCCACCCATCCATTTATTTATCTATGAATAATGTCTCCTCTGCGCGATTACCTACCCCAACGCTGTGTCACACAAAATCTCATTAGTATTTAAGATATATATATATATATATATATATATATATATATATATATATATATATATATATATATATAAAGTGCGAGGTTTTGCCTGAAGAAACTCTGTAAATGAGACCACCGGAAGTTTCTGGTCAATTCGTGCCAAAAGAACATGGGTATCGTCAGTTGTACATTGTTTTGCTTTTTCTCTTCCCTTTTGCTCGTCACAGCTTCGCGGGACTGGTGCAATCGTGTTATGTGCTCTGCTGGATTTCTTCACATTCGCCATTTGTCTTCCTTATTCCGAAACCTCCGATGGGGCTGCGTTCGATTGTCTCCTTCGTCTAATAGCAAAGCGTGGCCGAGCCCTGTTCCGACTGTTCCACGTGAGTTGCACCCCACGTCTGTCCGTGCTTGAGTAATAACAGTTATCTGGTTGCTGGCGTTTGACAAGGAAGCACGTTGTCTTGTTACAGGCTTGGCCTTACGTGGTTCATCATCTTAAGCTGCGGTCTGGTTTGTCTCTCAAAGTCATAATTTCTTCCCCCTTACATAATGCTCACGCTTCGGTTTTGAATTAGAAAAAAAGTTAACTCTCGTTCGTCGGATGACCCTGGTCTTGGTATACATAATTCGTTCCCTGCCACGAAAAGGATTTTGTATACAAAATGCTAACTTTCGCTATGTTTTTTCAGAGTCGCTTGTGAAAGACCTATTCCAAAATCAAACAGTCTGTTTACTCGACTCAAGAACGGTGTAGGTTGAGTTGACCGACAGCGAACAAACCTTTCACAAACGTGCAGTGGTGCGGTGAGATAGGCAGAGAGTGGGAGGAACAGGAACATGAACCGTCAGTTGTCAGTCTAATACTGTGACTCACATTTCAATCACATCCTCTCTGTCGATTTGGATTGAATGGATCGTGACGAATTTTGAAATGATCCAAAAGTTGAACAATACCTCGGCGGGATTAGAAATAATTCATGGGCACTGTTCTTGTTGTAGTACCACTTTGATAGCGGGCATATAATGCTTTCCACTGGGTATATATTTGAACTTTTCTACTACACTGTTGTGCATGGTTGGACGTGAAATGGCCCAAAGCTTTGAAAGTTCACTGCACAAATAGGGATAACGGGATACCTGACTCAAGATCAATGATGTGGACCCACAGAGAGCCCCAATAGGTCAGGTGTTTCAACGAGCCGGATGGCAGTGAATTACTGTCTACCAGCAAAGTGACGAGCGCCACCGGGATTTGAATCTCTAACCTCAAATGTGGTAGGTGAACTCTCTAAACTGCTCGACCCCTGCTGATCACGTAATGGTTCTGTCAGACAACTGGAGCCTGTCAGCCGGCTAAAAGACCGCAGTTTGTTCGTTAAGGTTAAGCTGATATTCGACGAATACTGAATAGGTTTTATGAGTTTGAGCACAGCTCAAAGTTATGTATACTTATACTTACCAGATTGCATTATTTGCAGTGAATTACACGGGTTTTTATTGCACCACCATCTTCCAGAATGGTGGTGAATGACGTCATCAGCGACGTTTCACTCGCATGTTCCATCACTCAGTGATTCCTTTTTGTGCTCCAGTTTTTTGTGTGGAAAGAGAACGCTATTTGTTCAGTTTTTAAATCTGTGCTTGTATAAAAGACCTAACAATAGGTTCGCGATCCTGAACAATGTTTGTGCGTATTTTGCTTCCTACTTTTTGCGACCGCCGTGTAGCATCCCAGTCTGGCCATCGTCCGTGGTGCCGGCATGATCATGCGTGCACTGATAGAGGAAGGCGGCGAGCAAGTCTCTCGCGAGATGCGCTGTTTAGCATTGACCGAGGGTGCCCTGTTTCACCATTTATCGATTGCCTGTTTCACTCAGGGCAAGGATACACGCAGCTTGGCCATCAGGTTTGTGCATAAATTTGTGCGCTTTTCGATATGCCCTCATGATCGGGTTGGGTGTTGTAAAGGTTTAACTCAATCAAATCAGTAATTTGGCCCTAGCACGATTATTATCAGTTTTTTGAATCAATTTTATTAAAACTGTAGTGATTCTGTCGTTGAGAGATAGCAATGAAAGCCACCGCACCCAGTACATAGTGGTTGTTTGAACTGAACTAAAAGCGATACCTAACTTTTGATACACATTTTCTTTGACTGTCATTTGAAATTTTCGCACAACTGACTGATGGTCCGTCTTGTTTACGTATCGTTTGTTGCGCGGTTGACAAAGCTAGCCAGATCTCATTAATTATTTGCTCCAAGTTTAGTGGATGAGGCTAATTTGGTTACTACAAGAACTCGCAATACTTATGGAAAGATCCAACAGCCTTGACCTTGAGACTTCGAGCGGTGGATCACATCTGGCTTCCATGAAGCAGGCATGACATTAAGCTGTGTATTACCCAGTGTCCCACACCACTCAACCAACATCGGCCTCGGTAGCTGCACTATCCTTCCACTCACCACCATACGGCATCCATTGCGACCTAACACGGTTCGCCACTTCAGCCGCAACATTTTCCGTCTAATAAGAAATACTGGTCCACGAAACCAGGTGTTATCGAATTGATCAAAGAGGCGAACGACTCACTGATTCAGGCTCAGGAACATCGTCTAATTCGCTGGACGGAGCGTTTCGAGAAGCAGTTTCACTGGCCTTCATCGATGACAGGATTTCTAACTAGCGCGATGATCACAGCTCTCGTCGGAGATACCAGTTTTCTGTCAGGAGCGGAGATTCTCCGTGAGATTAGCCATCTTGAACGACATAAGGCTGCTGGACCACATGTGTTGCCTCCCTCCACTTTCAAGGATGGTGCCTCAGCATTGTCACTGAAGTTCACTAGATCCCTCAGTTTGTATGGGCGGAGGAAAAAGCTGGTGTAAATCGGTGGTCGTACTGATTTACCGGAAAAACGACAGATCGTGTGAAAACCACAGGCGGATAAGTCTAGTTAGCATCGCATCCACAGTGTTCGTTTGTGTTATTCTCCACCGCCTATCTAACGCTCACGAATAGTGTTTGCGTGAGAATCAAGCTGGATTCAGACCTGGTCGAGGTTGTATTAATCACATCTTTACTCTTCGACAAATTTGAGAACATAGACATACCTTCCATAGGCCTACTGTCCTCGGTTTTCTTGATCTTGAAGCAGTCTTTGACTCAGTCAACCGCACAGTTCTGTGGCGCTGCCTCTTGTTGAAGAGTGTTGGAGAGAAATTCATTTTGATCGTAAAACCTCTGTACGAGAACAGCCGAAGTCGAGTTCGGGCTTACGGTGATCTTTCACCTGAGTTCACAGCGAGAAGCGGTGTTCGTCAGGGTTGGTCCCGTCTCTCCTTTTCTCCTTACCATTGTGATTGATATGGTCCTAGTGACCACATTTTTGTCAGGTGAGGACGGTGGCACTGAACTCTTCCCGAGTGGAAAGGTATCAGACCTTGAGTTTGCGGACGACATGGTTCTTCTGGGCGGAGATCCAGGCAAGTGGAGCAGCCTGAACAACTGCGTAGCAATGTTGGGTGTGCGTGTTACACCTTCAAAGTGCAAGATGCTGCTGCAGAATTTGTTCAGGCCAACACCAAATCTTTCAGTGTCTGGGGAGACTATAGACCAAGTAGATGATTTCTATATTGTGGGTAGCTGCATCTCACGCAGAGGCTGGATATCGGATGAGGTGTCTTCGTATGTACAGAGGTCTCGATAGGCACTTGTCAACCTGAGTCATCTGTGGTTTGGACATGACATCCGCTTATCAATGAAGGATGGAGTGTACGCTGCAGCAGTCAGATCAGTGCTTCTGTATGGTTCGAAGAGATGGCGACTGCGAGTGTAAGATATGCGAAGATTGTCGGTATTCGAGCACGGATGTGTTTGTAGGATTGGTCGAACTGGATGGGGGGGGGGGGGGGGGGGGCGTCTAAGCGGTTCTGAAGTTCGGCGGCGAGTCTTGGGTACACGACCCAAATCACTAGATGAAGCACTCGAGCTCATCAGGGTAAACTGATTGGGACGTGTTGTACGTGTCCCCAAACAGGATTCCTCGATGCACCGTGTTCGCTGAGGCGGATAATGGTTTGAAGATGAGAAAGGGTGGTCAGTCCATGACGTGGAGGAAAGGCATGAAGAACCTAACTTGGGGATTTGGCCATGTGGGCATGTTGGACTTCGTGAGTGGATGGTTGTTTGTTAGTAAACAACCCCGTTGGTAACATTAAAGAGAGTACGTCGGAATTCCTGGTTTCCACAGGCCCCAGAAACCGCACACTTTTCATTTTCTACGTGATTGCGTAAGCTCTTTCGAGTCTAAGGTACTGTGGATGCCATACCGAGATATTTTTCGAATAAGTGATCAGTTTTAGGGAACCGATATGAATCTAAGTAAGTGGAGCGACTAATGGTTTGGCTGTAATCGCTCACCATTCTTTTCTTATGTTTCCTTGGTGGTAACCGGTACTTGCATCCTCCGAGATGAGATAAAAGGTTATGTTGTCTTTCAAAGCTGGTCGATTTCGACTTGGATAAAACTTCTGTCTGAAGTTGCATGCCATCTGAATTTACTTGCTATTGATCTGCAGTTGGGAGCCAAGTTTGCAAACACTGATGGCGCCATAACACGAGTGGCAGCCAGCTTACATAGCACGAAGGACGGCTCGTCTCCTTGGAAAAGAATTCCAACCTTTTTTGCAGTTTTGAGAAACTGCTCAGTAGCACATCAGGTATTGATTTAGTCGAAAAGAAAGATTGACATTGTGTTATGGAATATTTCTCTACACGATAGATACGGAACGATGACCCGTGTTATTGGATAAATTGGTAGAAGCCACGGTTATTTTGCTTCTTGTGTGGATAATTTCACAACCTTATTTATGGACTGTGTTAGACGTTACGTGGCTTTGGGAGCTGCTGGTATCGACAAGGGCTTGTAAAACAGTCTCATTTACTTGAATACTACTAACACCCCGCAAGCATGTATGTGCAGCAACGATTGTCATGAAAGAAAGGAAAGGATTCAACACAGAAACAACATGTTTGTGTACGGTATTAGATCCACAAATTTTTTGAAAGTGAAATTTTTCCATAAAGCTTGCAAATGGCCTCTTTTGCCGGGCATTTGACGCGAGGCTTTTTTCCATTACCATAGAAATAACAGTTTTTAGATAAAGCAGCCGATACAGTTGGTTCCTCGTAACAGAAAGATTCTGTCGGCTCGATCGAGTTGGGTTTCTTTAGTGATGCCCGATAGCGAACAGACGATGGGGAGACCTCCCACATGACAGACTGCTTCCAAGGCTCTTGTCGTCTCAAAGACTGTTCTCAGAGCGAACGATGAACGTCCCAATAATCTTTAACGAATCTGATTACATGGCAGACCAGCAATAAGTACATTCCTAATGGAGTTTTCTCGATCTGGTCCACTATCAGAATTTGAAAATTACAATTCTTAACCGATAGTTTCAGCAACCGTAGAAACTAGTCAACATTCTGTCCAACTTACTCCTTGAAGGTCAATATTAAATAGCGCGCAAATACCTCTTTCTTTGAACACACAGAGAGACTAGAGGGTACTAATAACTGACTCGAAACGGTGCAGTAGCTGGAATGGAAAGAAGAAAAATGATTGTGGAAAACATGTGAACAGGGAGTTCATAACACTGAGACCCTCGGAAATTGGGATATTCACCAGCTTTTTTACCTTTTCGTCCAACTTACCAAGATGGTGACCAATTTCCGATGGTTGAGCATCTACCAAACCAAATGGTACTCAACCTCCTACGTAACAGTTATGTTCAGGTTTTCAATGTTTCTCACTCGCAGATCTTGAATCCATAACACTGCATTACGTCACATACGCTTTTTGTTCCTCGCAAAGCTACCACCTCGTCTCTGAATATGAACAGAGTTCGTTTAACACGCTTGCATCATTTTATTCTTTCATAGTTTCCCCTTAGGGCACGGATAAACGTGGACTCGTCAGACGTGATCGCTAAAAAAAGATCGCAGTATTTTGCTCCCTGAGTGGTGCACCATTGATTTCCCCCCGCATTGTTATCGTTGTCTATCTCCTCTCACTCAGATTCGACGGGAGACCATCCACTTGCTGGACAACTGTTGCTTAACCCGTAGTCTGCAGTCACTTACTCGTCGCAGAAAAGTTTCTTCGGTACCCGTTTTTTATCGCTACTATTTTTGACTTTCCATGCTCTTTCGTCTGTTCCCCTCGCGATCTTCCACCGCTGGCGACGAACACAGATCGTCAGCCACTCATATTAAGTCTCTGCCCTCAGGTTTCGGATTTCAACCTTTCGATCTTGTTTTCTTTCTCAAACTTAGATACTGTAGAACACATTCCTTTTTTCTGTCTGCCCATTCACCGTTCTGTTTTCAGATACAAGATCAATAGACTGATTTCGGCGTAAATATCCCTCATAACCTCAGTCTAAAGTATGTCGTCAGATAATGTAGTTTCCCCCTGAATTTTAACCCACTTTGTGCCTGACAAAAAAGAAAAATAGAACATTGTTGTCATTGTCTCCATAAATAAAGCCCATATTTTCTCCTAGATACCTTTTTGGGGGAAAGCCAGAGGCGACTTCTACCTCTATATCATTCGGTTTTCCCCATAGATCAATTTCGTCCTCCACGCCTTTTGCCTCTACTTTTACGACTTTTTGTTTGCCATATACCCCATCTGTCCGTTTTTCTTTCCAATTTCAGACAACTTAGTCGTCAGTTGATTACTTTATGGACCGAGGACAATGCGGACGCACAGGATCTGCTTAAACGCATGTTTGTACGTTTCCCGTTGTTTCTCGCCCTCTCCTGTTCGCACTGTTCTCTTTTACTAGCTTTGATTACCCAGCACTTTGGTTTGTGTCGGGGTTATTTTAAACTGATATATAAGGGTCTGTTGTTCATAGGTAGGTTTCTTTCGTTAATCCAGTGATCGAATTGTTCATATGTTGGGGGTCATACAACGGCTAGCATGCTTAGCCATAATGTGGCTTTGCACAGATGCAAAGTAGATCCTCATGATCCGGTTCATTAGGTGCCATTTAAAAGGAAGTGACAGACAGAAATGTATTTTCTATTTCCTCCCGTTGGGCGATGTAGGCAATTGTCGAACATCGTTACCCAGAAAGTTTTCAACGCCTTTCAGAAGACGTCCATTCCGTTTCCCGCATCTTGCAGTTATGATTGTTATATGTCATACGTTATCTTGACCGGAACAGTATGGCCTGATAAAAATGATAAATTTTAACGAGATTATTTTAGTTGATTCGAGGCACCTTGGTTGTTGTCAGAGCTACTGACATTGAAATTTGACGTATGTAATGAATCGCGAGACACGTAGGAGGCCTGTTCATCAATTGAGTTAACAAATTTCGACAATAATGATTGACTCACGGTGGGAAAACAATCTTTTGTTTTGTTTTCTCCAGAGATATTTACCGCTCACTCAAGTCATCCTTGATGTCATCTTAATGTCCGTTTGTTTGTCAAAATTGGAGTATGCACCACAGCTGGTAGGCAATTTTAATCCAGTTCTTTCACCGGGTCGGCAGAAATACGTTTGCGCAGCAGTTATTGATAACGAAAGTAAATCACGAAGTTGGATTCTGAGTTGTACTGATCGGGATGCGTTGCACATATTCTCGGACTGCATTGCTCACCGCGGTGATCAGTGGTCGGTCACTGTGCTCACATCGATTGAGTTTTACTGAGCGATAGAACCCAAAACTGGTTGCTCTCAATGCTTTCAGTCATTCTGTAGTTAGAGCATTGTTTTGCTCATCATCATCATCATCATCATCATCATCATCATCATCATCATCATCATCATCATCATCATCATCATCATCATCATCATCATCATCATCATCATCATCATCATCATCATCGTGACCAAAAACAACAATCCTTATCCAAATAACGCTTTTCTTCCGTAGCCCTTGGGTTTGCTAGCCTATCTTGAGTCGGATTGTGAACCTCCTGTTCAATTTGTGAATCACCTACCAGATCGGGACAATTTGAAACTCGCACAAGTAAGTCGTCTTCCTTCCTGCTTGGCACTGAGAACTATGGGTAGACTGGGCATTGATTTAATCGCTCATTTTCTGTCGGTAGGATCATATGGACCGTGTAGAGCAACGCAAACATACCGTGCTGTATCAGGTTGAAGCCAAAATTGATACTCTGCTCACACACTGGCGACTTCGTGTGGGACTTCCTCCCCGGAAGGTACGTTGTTTCTTGTAACATTTAGTTGCGCTTCGTTTTTCTAATCTCATTCTAAATGCCCTTTTTTCATTTGTTATCCAAATGCCAAGATTCGTTGGTCTCTGTGGGACTCGCACCGGCGCATTGACGCCATCCATGCTTCAGTACCGCGTATGCCCTACTATCTGAGCTAAGAAATCACACCGGACATTTCACATATGTTTATATTTAATCTATATCAGAATACTGATGACAAGACATACCAGGTACCAACATACTGATTTTGTTTCTCGTATTACTCATCCCTGACGTCGCTTCTCTGATTTGAATTTTCCATAATGTACATTTTCAACACATTGGGAGGGCACGAAAAGTCGCCATTGGAACTTAACATTCTAGAAAGAACGAAGGATCTCTCGAGTGACAGCGAAGCTGCCGTGCTAGAATATACATTTTCACGTTCAGTGTCTAGCTCACCATTGGAAATCGTGAAAACACTGTACAGCTGTTTCATCGTTGCTAAAAGTTGCTAGCAGTGCACGTTCACCGAGTCCCAACATAGTCTGAAACTCTGTCAGGTGTTGAGGACGTGCTCGGATGTGCGTCTCACACATTGTGTCAGGCAACGAAGGATTACCTTGAACGGCTCACTTTACATCCCCATTAGTTCATATAACAAGCATCCGTTACTGACATTGAATGTTGTGGGATCATCATCCACATAGCAGTTAACTCGCCTGATAGGCAGTCAGCAAAGGCTTAAGCGGAAAGAAAGCATTATATTCAACGTACAAAGGTCGATTACTTCGGTATCATAGTAAAACCCACAAAACATCGTTATCATGCCCATATCTTTAACACTCAACCACGTGCTCATGATTTTTTTAAGACCAACTGCTCCGCTTATCTCCGGTACAAATGGCTCATGATATTTGTGAGTAAAACGCTATCCAAAATGCGTGCTTTACAAGTGAACATTTTCATGCTCAGAATGTTTTGTTGTTGTTTCGTTTCGATTCATGTACAATTTCTCTTTTGATCCAAATATTCGGTTTTCCTACCCTCCCTGTTGCGCTCATTCACACGCTTGTGTAAAACGAAACAATGCTATTCTTCGGTTACCGGTTCTCCGGGTGTTTCGGCTTCTCATCTGTTTGTACAGCCTAATGTGACTCGTGAGCTGGAAGAACGCCCGGTTGTGCTTCGATTACCGCGTCATCAGCTCCAATCACTTCGTGACAAAGATGAGAAGCGTGCTGTCGTTAATTGGCGATATTTCTTCTACCAGTTTGATCAAGATCATGCCAAACCGGATCTGGTCTGGAATTTGCGAGTATGTATTTATGTGATGTGCTTGCCCTTCATTCACACAAGCGATGTTTATCGTTGTTTGTTTCTGTTTTTTTCACCGAGGCACGGACAAGACCAATAGTAGTCGCGTGGTATGCATGTAGCACCACTTGGCGCGAGGTTTGATCTCTGTCATGGCCGGTGATTGGTAGAAATCTACTATCACCATGCCTGTTGCCATACCTGGCCTATTTGTGCCCTCGTCCGGTTCTGTGCTCTTAAGCCTCGGTTATTCCCGGTGGTGCAGCAGATCGTTGTGACCACGGGGCATACCCATCACGCGCGAGCGTGGATTAAGAAAAATGCAGTACGGGATGGGATTTTACAATACTTTACCTTCACTAGATCTGGTAATCAGTTGGACTGATTCCGCTCAGCTTCAGCGTTGACCGAATGTAACGAGTGGGCACTACAGTGAGTAGTTATCAGGGTTCAATTTTCCATTGCCGTTTTGCTCGGCACTTAGTGCTTCTGATGCTCTCAACTGCGTTAAGTTTTATTCCCATCGACCTCCAACCCGCACCCATGTGTACTGCCGTTAATTCTTATCTGTCGACATAATCTGACCGGTAACGCCATGCCAAAGCAGAGAGCGACAAAACGTTAATACATAAAAATCTGGCAAATAAGGGATGTTTTCGAAGGCGAGTGTGCCAGTTACCCTCAGTTGATCATATCCCTTACCATCACTAATCCCTTCCGAATCTGGAACTCGAATGCAAACGCCGAACACGATGCTACCTGACGAAGCCTGTCGGTCATAATTGTCAAACCCTTCTACTTTCCTTCGGCCGGTTCGCAGATTTGAATCGCCTGAAACGTTTCATCCACAAAATCCAAAAACTTCTCGTCAATGTACTTTAGTCTTGGTCACCTATCGTGAATGATAGGATGACTCTGTTTTTCCGTTTGTTTTTCGGAACACTCTCATTTCATGACTGATCAAAGTCCTCATTTTGTGGAATCCCTGATATCTTATATTCAGTAGCATTGAGATCAATTCAGTTACGCTTTATAGGCATCAGACTGTCGAATCTAGCGCGTTCTGTAGTCGAAGTTCGTCACTGTATTCTACTAATAAGATGCTGTCAAAACAGTCAGATTTCAATGCAATGATTTCCAATGTAGGATCAAAAATTCTGCCTTTCTGTGGTGTTTGAGGATCGAATTCCTCGGAGCCTTGACCAGTGTTCCGTTATCTTGAAGCTACTGATTGTATTCATAATTTACTTCACGTATCAAAAGCCCCGTAAATGCTGTTCCGAACGAGTGAATTATCTGTCATTCATCCAGTAATGATATTGTTCTTCGAATTGCCTAACGAGACTGGTCTAGCAAAATATGTTTTCCTGTTCACTTTCATCATCTGCGTTTGTTGCGGCTTGATAGTGAATTTCGCTGCGTAGGAAAAATCAGTTCCGTCGAGCAGATGGAAATAACCGTTTCCCGAATATTACTTCAAATGCCGTCCGTAGTCATATTGAGTTCTTTCGAAGTTGTCCAATGGATTTAGATACGATTTCAGTAAAACCATCACATCGGTTCACATAGCTCAGGTAACCGAACCCGCGATCATCTCGTATTTTAGTGAGTGAAAAGACAGAAACACTTTTTAAACGATAGTCAAAGATAAGAAATTAAGTCCGTTGACTTCCGGCTATGTGACAACCGTATTATTCATCACTACTTTCACCGACACCATTGTCTGAAGCAGATATCTGTCATTTTATCCCTCCCGTTTTCTAGACCAGAAACGAGTTGCGGGAGGCGATGGAGAAAGAACTACAACAATTTCATCGTGAACGCGATTATTTTTCTCAGAGTATGCTCGAGAATGCGGACCATGGTCTGAACTCAGCACTGCGTGATCGGGAAGAGATAGTGGCACCTCACGTGAGTTCCTCAGTGCCGTCACAGAGCGCTCCGAGTACACCTATTGAGCCTCGCACGGAATTCCCATCGGTAAATGGATCTAACTCTCCGCCTGCTCGTTTAGCGGCAATCTCGGAACCCCCTGCAGCTCCTGGCAGCCCTACACGGACCCAAGCAGATCGCTTGATTACCCAGGTAACATCGATCTCACCCGAAGTGTGGTCTCTCGATTTTCTGGATTCCATTGCGTTTTTTTATCGTTATGATTGATTCTCTGCTTATCTGAACCGCTCGTCGTATTCCATCGAAACAGGGAAAAGACAAATGAATGCTATACACCACATTCATTCTAGGACTAAACATGGCCTCATTTGAAGATGGAAACTACAATATAGGTGGCCTTTCAAGCGGGTTTTTTGTCTCGAAGGAACACAGAGCAATAACTTGCTACCATTCCTTCTAGACTGATACAATGCCTGTGTAAAACCACAAGAGATCGCCGCATTAACAAGGAGTGCCGTAAATCCTAATCCTGAGGCTTAAAGTGGAGATCCACGTAAAAACGCATTAGGTGAAACTTGGTGGGGATTTGGGTGACAGCAAAGCTGTTTAGCACTGAAGTTGATCAATGATGATGGGGTTCCGAACTTCCTATTTCGATAACCAGTTAATACCCTTTTCCAGAGTATCCCTTGGTTACCGCACCCTAACAAACATAATCATATCCCCTGAAAGGTGGATTTTTTGTGCCTAACTGAAGTGTATCAAATCGAAAGTGGACTCTTTAAAATCTTCGGCAGCGTCCTAGTCATCAGTTCAAGTCAAGTATTTGCTTTATGCACCTAGATGAGTGAATATTCAGCAGTACATAGCTATATTTAAAACAGTTACACTCACAAATACACCTTTTACAACAACAGAATAATACAACGATGATGGGCGATTTAGAACTACGACACGAAATGTCGTCTAAGATTGGCATCGATGTTTGCACGGTCACGTAAGAAGCGAGCACGACAAGGAACAACGGACGACCGGTGAGAAGTACGTGCATAACTCATTTTGTAATTATTTGGGCGGAAGAGGAAGCACATACTCAGGTCATTGTGAAACGGATAATTCGGGTCATTTAAAATTCTTTCGGATAATCTTTTGGATATTTTGTGATGGTGAAGTTGTGAGAGGTATACCATTTGGATGGAAAAAGTGCTTGAGGGACTTTTTTGTTGTGATGAATTCCTTAGTTTGTAGTCCAGTGAAGTAATATGCATGCAAGGACAGGGTGTTGAATGAGGTAAAGGAGTAAAGATATTGATTTCAGGTGCAAAACGTTGTATATCAGTCTCCTCATTTTTGTAAGAACACAGGCAAGATGTTCAGTCCGAAAAAATGATGGGTGATCGTAACCTCAGAGTATTCCATACAGTTGACGACGAATGAGGCTGTTTCCTAAGTGAACGTCTAGACAGGATTCCAGAAAGTTCACATGCTTAGAGTCCTTAAGAAGAGAGGAAATAACATCTAGACACTCTCAGGGATTTGAGGTTAGGCTATGAGCTTTGAACCGGTTTTCAAGTTTTAAAAGACTGGACTGGGGGTCAAGCGTAACTGATGCACCTAGATGATGTAACCCAACCTCAACACCGCTTGCGTACTACATAATAAAAGAACGGTCGCTGACAGGTATGAAGGACGTTTGGGCTGAGAATAGAAAAGGTTAAAGAATTGCGCCCTGTGTAGCACGCCTTGTGAACTCTTGTTGATTAAAAAAACAACCGAATAATAGTTCAATAAGTAAGAGTTAAATTCTGTTACTTGAGAGGATATCGAGAAGTTTCCGTCTATCGTCACTAATCTAGGAAGTAAATGAGCACCGCTTTCGACTTCTTGTCTATTGGTGACATTGCATCGAGTCAAAGAAACAATAGCGTCGAAGGTAGAGCAGGAGTAGCGTTAGGCAAACTGGTTCGTGTCTCGGCTCGCGGCGTTCGACTTTTCGATGTGAAAAATGCAAGTGGATTTTCCGTTACCTGTTGTCAAATCATTGGCTAACCCTTGAGGTAATAGATTTTCGAACAGCTTTAATACGATGGAGGTACAGGCAATATGATGGAATTTTACTTTTTTTCTGATGCAAAAGTGTGACGGAAGCATGATCTCAAACAGCCGGGAATTTTTTACAATTTAGACGTTGCTTAAATAATTGCGCCTTTGCCTGTGTGGGTGTATGTGTACACCGTGTATGTACAACTGAGAGAAGATTACCAGTACCGCAGCAACTTTTTATAAACATCTTATATGGATATATTGTGGAAAATGGAGCTGATAGAGCGGGGAAGAGATACTGCGTTAGGATATTTGTATAACAAAGGATGTACTCGTTTGTTGTAATCATTGTTTAGAACTTCGACGCTTAAGTTTTGGTAAGATTACTGTGCGGGGATACCACTCAACTGTTTGTTGGACATTATCAAACTGCAACAATTTTTTACCCAAATCACATACGGGAATTCACTTAGTTTCGCATCGAGGTTTTCCACATTGTACCCAAGTTGAACAAACTTGACTGAGCGTGCTTCAACGAAGTATTTCGTAGGCGTATTGAGCATTGGTCTTGTTTTTCACAAGCTTCCTCCAATTCTCGTCATCAAATATCGAAAACCGGTTCAGTAGGTAGTCCATCGTATAAAATTTGTCACCCGCGTGTGACAGCTGCACCACGGCGGTCGTTCGACGTAGTTAAGTCGTCGTTATTGTTAGAGTTTTTCACAATTCTGCTGCAGAATGGCAATAATTTATGCAACCAGTGATATGAGGCGCATTTCTAGATTCTTTCTGTTTATTTGCATTTTCTCACCGTGTGTCCTTTTTCAGGCTAGTCTGGTCTCGTGGAACCATAGTGAATTCAAAGTGGAACATCCAAGTCTAGCCAGTGAACCTCGCGTGGGGAATTATTACTTGCGTTTGTTGTTAGAAGAAGACAAGCGAGTACAAGGCGAAGATGCCACCATACCGACTGATACAGCGGGAGCCGCGAATCATGCGGTTGGTCTTTCACGAATCCGAGACAGGTGAGCGTTTCCTTGTTCTACTACTTGGTAAGAGACACGAACCGGAGCACACATGACGACTGTTCAAGGTGGCAGAGGAAACACAAATGACTGTGACAAGCTTTCTGTCCTAGCTGTGATTTGGATAATCTCTCATTAGAGAGACTATGTATTGCACTGGAAGTTAACGCGAAGAATGTTTCATTCGTCTGGCCTGAAAAACTTCCAACCATCTGCAAAAGGAATTCGAGGAACCGTCAAATTTCCCCCACATAAGCCAATTTACACTCATAGCCAATGGCGAGTGATTGTCAAGTTGTGCCTTTTGCGAATTTCATTGTTTCGGACATTCACAATCCCATTGTCTCTCTCTTTGACTATTTTTCTCCACGCGAGGGATATGATTATGGTTTTCAACAAGAAGGGTTACAATTTTAAAAGTCTACCGATTACGGATTTGAATTAGATGCACTGTTTATCGCATCGAACCAATACTGTCTACAAACTTGTGACCGCTGAGTTCGAATTTCGATTCGGAAACATTTCATCATCATCTCAGTAGTGTGCAGATCTTTGCCGACTCCATTTCGACTGGTGTTAAAACTTCGGCGATATAAATGTCAAGCTCAGCTTCAAGGAGCGCGTGTAATCTGTCCACCGGGTCATAAAAACCACCAGCACTCAGGACTTTTTAATTGCATAGTCTTCTGATCGACAGTGAAAAAGTAATCACGAGTCAGCACTACCAGACATTGGCACTGTGGTGTTTCCTAGAATTTTCTTCCTGAGTGAATTTTGCTGACGTTTTTCTGTTGGAATTCCATAGCCTTGGAGTTTGGGTTTGTACTTCAACACTCAGTTATTGCCAAGTGACTCGGTTCTGATTTTTCGTGAATATACGCGCCCCATTGCCACTATTCTTTATTTTTTCCGGTTTCAATCAGCAAACAGTTCTTCAACGATCTGTTCCGACGTTACTTGCAATATATCGCCTCGGGACCGGCTTTAGGCTCAAACAAACAATCGAACAGCACCACACGTGGTACACGTGATAGTCAGTTGCGGGCACACCGGCTTGCTATGCGTTGTCTCTGTTTACACGCGATGGCTGTGGTCTATGGCCGATGTCATCAAGAAATCGGACCGATATCCGATATTCCACTCCTCGTATATCTGCTTGATCGGACCACTTCGGCTCCGGAACGGGACTGTTTATTACTCCTTCTGAACAAGCTTATGCTGAATAAAGTTAGTTTGTCCCGTTTTCAGTTTTTTTTTTCATTCAACATGGTCATCCCCTCACCCATCACAATTGATCTTGTCATTCTGCTTTTCATGTTTTTTTCCAACGAGGTTGTGTATTAGTCGAACCGGGCTCGGATTTTCATCATTCACCGTATCCTTAGATTTATACGGGTTGTCCATGTCCAGCCTGTGGTAACATAGTCGAGCTGTCTGAGACGTCCGCTTTGAGGAACCGATTCTAGGATAGCGTGAATTCCAGTTCGATCTTTACCGCATTTTTTTCTTCTCGTTTTGGCTTTAGACAGCTCTGTGGTTGCCCGTCACATTACCGCGCCCCAACTTATGTGCTTTATGCGGTTTTCACTTCCAGGGTAATGGTTGCTGGTTGTCTCATAATGCAGCACACTATTGTGTTTACGGATGTACTCCTTCCAGTTCAGTTCTTTCAACCACTAACTTCGCACTTCTGTGCTCTGGTTCTGGTTTCTGCTTCGCACCATCTTCGGTCTGAGTGGTATACAGCGTTTGTTTATTACCTCCGAGGTCAGAGGTTCGAATCCCGCCATCGCTGGTCACTTTGGCGGCAGACAATAATCCGCTGTCGTTTGGTTTGGCACCAAAACCGACCTATTGGAACCTTATGTGGCCCTCCATCACTATGTTTCAGGATCTGATTGTCGGTTATCCTTAGTAGTGCAGTGGGTCTCTGAGGCCGTGGGATATGCCTCTTCAGCTGCACTTATGCGCAAGAATGTAGTAAAAACGAGAAAAAGTGGGGTGGAATTCTTGAATAAAAAGAAATAACGCAAATGCAACTACGCCATTGGCTGTGGCACTCAGCCATCTCAACTAATGTTTCCAACCATCGGGCGGGCGGGTTCCGTGGACCTAAGCTCAAGGGCCTAACACTTCTTACTCGGCCAAGTCCACCTATTAGTGATTTCAAACATTTTTTCCGTGTCAAGGACTGACCATCTCAGTCCACCCTCCAACCCATAACTGCCTTGAGGAACATATACACGGTGTAGGTCTATTCGTGAGCACTCTTTGTTCATGCCCCAACCATCTTAGCTTGTTCAGATTTAGCCCTTCCATTGACTGACCAAGTGCTGAATCTAACCAGGTTAAGGTGGTTGGAATATGGGTTACACAAGCCCACCGAAAGTCCTCCTCGGTGTACACTGATCTTGGAGGCAAGTGATGGTTCGCTGGCCGGCCGAGAAGTCCCTTTCATTGCACTCATACGTACCCATTGACGAAAAAACAATATGTAAATTTGATTTTCTGCTCATGTGTTACAAATTCATCGCAAAGAATGATAAATAGGAATTTCTCAGCGAACGGCATTGAAGACACGCTGTTTTGAGAACATTTCGCTCAGCGAAAAGGTTTGTCGCCTGCCCGCAGGGAAGCCGAGGTCTCGAAAAGTCACCATTTAAAATCAAACTACTTCATGACTGACTGTCAATTCGCTATCACATTGATGTAACAATTTGAGCAGGGGCAGCTTCGAGCACGATTATCTGTTAACGCGAGTAGGTTCGCTGTAAAAACAGTACAACAGCGTTAGGATAGTTTTTCTACAATGTTTACACCACATGTGATGCAGTTTGTGGTGTGCAAAATCATCTCTACATTTCGCACCGCACTACGCATTCATAGATTCGTCCAACACGTAACGTTCGTGACCGATTGTGTATGACCCGAATATTGTACAGGAACTGTCCTCAATCAGAGATTTTTGTAGCGTCGATACAGCAGTAAATACAGCTTTTTGTTTGTGTGTCAAGTAGATCTAAAACTTTGTCTGTTTTCATAACTTTTCAACTTCAGAATTGCAGTAACCCAATCTAGAGCACGTGGAAAACTAAGTTCTGTCATACCAAATTCGCAGTGCAGATTAGTATTCACCATTTTGTATTTTATTATCCCGCTTCGGTACCCCAGTATAATGTAGACGCTCTGGTGGAGGCCGATGGAGTCCGTGTCTTGGTTGATTTGGCCTGTTTGGCTCATCTTCACACCACACGAGCGGCTGTACCACTCCAGTCAAATGTGATCAAAGCTAGCGCCTCGCAAGATGCAAACGAGGGTGGCGCGAACACCCAACGCGAATGGTGGTGGTATGCTGCCGATCCGAGCACCGCGTCCGAGGCATCGACTGTATCCGGGACAAAAATCATCAACAAAATCCACGGTCCGGTCAGTTTCAACGAGGTGAGTCTTCGAACGTGCTGACTTTGACGATATTTAAACGGCCGTCGCTGTTGGTTAGATTGCTCTATTTACTTTTTTGAAATATACCATCAATCATTCACTATCTTCCGAATGCAGTTTATCATTTAGCGTTTGACGGTTCAGGTCGCTGTTTCTCGTGGATATATTTCTTCTGTGCTTTGGAGTAGATCAAAAAATACTATAACCATTGGTCTATTAGACATTTATTTAATCGTATGTTTTTGTGTTGTCTGAACGACTGTGTGAGAAAGCTCACTTTTTAGATTCACATGGATCTTGACTTGCAAGGACTAACATGCAATTCACAAAACTGAGAACAGAAATACAATTAGAACGCGCAAGCCGACTCTGGATCCCACATTTTCACGACATAAGTGGCCTCACAAATTGTGACACAGCACAGGGCGCGAAATTTGATAGCTCACCCGACCAGTAAGGTATAAATCTTACACACCAGTGGAGAAGTCAAAATTTGCAGGCTGTTTGAATGAGCTTTTTGGTGAATTGTAAAACACACGATGACCGGTAATGACATACGTTGGAAGGACGCGGTTATTTATCAATGCAGTCTTAATGCCGTCTTAATCTCTAATGCAGTGTATGTATGTTGCAAAATCATGAGGTCAGTAGTCACTTACGGGTAAAACTGTTCAACTACGGTAACTGGTAATCTGCTTATAATAGGTAATGACAAATTTGTGGTAATTTCAACAATGGACTATGTCTCAGTCTCGGGAACCCACTGCACTGTCACGGTGGACCGAAAACCATGAATCTGAAATTTGGATGGGAAGATCCACGTAAGGTCCCAACTGGCTGGTGTGATGACGAGTGGGGTGATAACGCATTGTTGTCTACCACTGACTGGTAGGGGCGTGAATTGAACCTTGTGCGTCGGAGGTGATAGTAGTTCATACCATTCGAAAGCGGAATGTCGGCGGTTAGATTCCGGCTCGCTGCGTGAACTGTTGGATGCGGGAGTACAAGTCGATCTTCGTTATCTATGAGATTCAGGCTCTTGTAGCCAATGACAAATTCTGCGAATATATATCAATATCCGTTTGGTTTCGTTTATCCGTGCTCTGCTTGTCTCACTGAGAAGTGACCGACGAGGCTAGTCCAATAATTAAAATCAAAACAGTTGATGTGTATCAACAGGGTAGTGTTTTCGTATCTTTTGATACTTACATCCGGTATTCGCACCCCGATCGGCCGCATCGCGGTAACTCAGCTGGTAGATTAACTTCTCGGTAAGCGTACGGTTATCGATTCGATTTCGGTTCGTGGCGTTGGACTGTTAGGTGCGAAAAGTAAAGGTGGATCTCAAATTATCTACAAGACTAAACTCCTCGTGCTAATAAATTTTGCGAATAGATGCGATTTGTTGGATAATGAAGCAGCAACCTTTCATGTGGTCAAGCTCAGTGAAGCGCGTGGAGTATCTCAAAAGACGTGAAAGAACCCGAAAATATTAACTCCTGCCTCTGGTAATGAGGTTGCATCAACCGGTGGTGGTCAAGTGTTCTAGAGCGTTTGCTTACCACATCAGAAGTCCCAGGTTCGAATCCCCGCCACCATCGATTACTTTGGTGGTGGACAGTAATCCACCGTCGACCGGATCATTACCACACCTGACCCAATGGGGCCTTATGTGGTTCTTTGCCACTCCAATTCTCAGGTTTCATTTACCGGGTACGCTCTAATAGTGTAGTGGGCCTCCGTAGCTATAGGGTATATTCCCATTCCACTGCAAACATGCGCAAGCATGTAACTAAAAAAATCACGGACGCATTGGAACCGCCTGGTTTATTGACTTTGTAGCTTTCGGTTTTTAGATAGCTGTCCTGTGATTTCCAACGTCATTTAATGACCCACCTACAAGGACCTTACCCAGCCGTTCGGAATGCAAAGCGCTCGTTCAGGGTCACTCATTTCGGACAGACCAAAGGTGAGCAGCCAGACGAAACCAATCCGGCGTTGTTGGGATCCTTGTGGTTTTTTCGCCTGGCGGCGAACTCTACATAAAAGCCACAGAAGACCATAGCGATTGTCCCCGCCACTCAATACAGTCATTACCTCTTGCCTCTTACTCAGCTATCCTGAGTTGGATATGATCTACTAGAACACATTTGGCATCCTCAACTGGCAGATCGCCATCCGAAGGACGCATGAACTGATTATTCGGTTATCGGCTCCTGACACACAAACTTCCTGCTGCCCGACAGGTGGCACTTAGTTGTGCTCGGGCTAAGATTGTTACCTCGAACAAAAGCCGAGTGACGCTGGGGCCACTACTTCGTACCTAATTCCCAAAATTCTTCATTTCTCGTTCCTCTACACACACCGCTCACGGGGCCTTATGTGATTCTCTGCCACTCTAGCTCTCAGGGTCTGGTGCCGGTAATCCTTAATAGTGCAATGGGCTTTTGTGTCTATGGTGTATGGGGCCCTTCCACTGCACTCACGCAAAGCATGTGATAACTAACAAATAAATAAAGCTGCCATTCGGGACATCCATGTAACCGGCTCATCCTTTCGCAAGAGCTCGCCGCGTAAATGTATGTAAGTAGTACCCTACCCGACGTGCTATTTGGCTGTACTGTTACGCTAAAGGCCTCACTATCATTTTAGTTTTTGCACACCAGTTTTCACGAACTGCCAACTTCTCTTTTCAGCTCCGCAAACTCATCATCTCAGAACAGATTACCGGCAGCACACCAGTGTACGCGCAAGGTCTGGACGCCGCACCACGTTGTCGTCCGGATGGATTTCTTGCGGACGACGGAGACGACGAAGAAATGAATCAGCCGGCGTCTGACAGCAGCACCTCAGTCTTAGATAGTGGTACCGTTACAAGCACATCAAATGGAACAACGGATACTACCGGTGGAGTACAGAAACCAAGCAATCGAGCCATGTGTGGTTGGATCCCGGCTCGGCGTGTGGTACAGCTTCGATGGACGATTCCAGAATTGTTAAATCCTGGTGGATTTGGCTCCATTGTATCCAGTTCGTCGACCTCTAGAGCATGCAATCCAGCTTCCCGATCAAAATCAACAGTGGTATCAAACAACGGCGAATCGATCACGGGTACTGAGGGTGTAGGCAGTTTGGTAGATCAGCTGGGTTATAGTCAAGGTGCCCTTCTGGATTACACAACACTAGCCATTCGATGTGTGGAAGTGCTTCGAAAGCTGTGTGATAGTTGTTCTTCACGTGACGCCCATGGCGGAGTGGTTCGACCTCTTCCCAAACCAAGACGTGTAATCAGCGACTCATCACTGCTTAATCATGTTGTCCAGGTAAGTGATAGTCCGTTACCGAATTCGATCCGATTTCCCTCTTTTCTTACCCCAATTGTTGAAACGTTTTAGTGACTTGTCTCCTAGCCAGTGTTTAAAGATGTCTCCGATAAAGAATTTACAATCTACAGTCGAAGATTTTTTGCTGTTTTTGTTAGTTTTCAATGGTTTCAGGGGTGTGTTCACAAGTCAAGCTATACCTGTATTAACTCAATTGATTCCGTCCTCACATGTTGTCTGTGAGTTTCAAAGTTCAGCGTGTCAATGCTTGCATTATTTACACCTGTGTACCTTTCTTACATTTTTTGAATTCAGTTTAATCGCTTACTCTGACATATACGTTGAATCATGTGTATTTTCATTTTGTGCGTATTAGCCATATCTGATTCAGTCTCCTAGGTTACTAAGGAAGTTAATACCAGCGTATATATATATATATATATATATATATATATATATATATATATATATATATATATATATATATATATATATATATATATTACACTGGATTGAGAACAAGCATGGTGCTACAGCAACAACAACAGAAAAAAAATTACAAATTCGGAGGATTAAGAGTCAGCACAAAGATTTTAACAAATAGAAGCAATTTTTTTTAAATTATTTTCACCCTACACATTCTGTAGACTTTTCCGCTTTTTAAATTGTTTGTGTGGAACCGGAAGTCAACAGACAGGACGTACGGCGTCTGCTGCGCTGGTTTCCATTCCGAGCAGTGTCTCTCAGCGTCTCTAACCAACGGTAATCCTCGTCTCTTGGGCCTCATCCAGGAAAGTGGGGAGTACCAATTGAAGTCATAACTTAAGCTGACTTCTTCACGCCCTTGGGCCAAGTCATGGCCTAACGGCCACCTTGATTCATCCAACCTTGCCCAGCACGTGCAAAAACACTATGAAAGAATAAACGATGGACACACACGCACGACGTGCCTGACCCATCGGAGGCGGTATACAGTTATTATCACAGTCAGGGGGTGACTATCAGGACTGAACACACGACGACGAACCTCATCATTGCCCACTCGATTTTCCAACCAGACACGAGCAATGCTTCGGAGACATCGGTGGCTGACTACAGAAAGCTGCCGAGTATCTTTAACGCGGACGGGCCAGGTCTACCAACCGTAAAGAACACTACGAACTATAGCGCTGTACACCTTTTTCTCGAGGGAAAGCCGCATGTCATGCAGCGCCACAGATTGCGCAGGTTCGCGAAAGCCTTTCTGGCTCTCGCAAATCCTGATGTGATCTCTCTAACACCACCACTAGCTGTGATCAAGCTCCCGAGGTACTTAAAGTTATTGGCTACCTCTAACCGGTCACCACAAAGGATGAATTCAGGCACAGGCTCCTGCCAGTCTTGAGGAAGTACCTTGTATTTTGGAGGCGCAAAACACATACCACATCGGGACACCTCAATCGCCAAGCGGTCCAATGCGGACAAAACGTTCTGTAGTTGAAAATAAACGGGGGGTATAGGGCGGCCTTGTCATACTACACTGGAGACGGCAAAGGGGTGGTATACTGTGATGAGAATCTTACTAGGATAAGTCTGTTGTAGATACAATTAATTTACGTATTCCTTGCCATCTGACCTTCTGGAGCCCTTATATAAATAGCTAAACATATTCTGGAAGTCCGGGTTATCGGTTCTCCCGCAATTTGTTATGGGATCTTGTGTCTCTGAGATTTATTTATCCCATTCTGTATAGAAATGGAATAGTTGGACATCCTTGGACAAGCTTGTATGGATCAGTACCACGTACAATAATAATGGTACTGCCATGTGTTCTCCATTTGAATGGCTCTAGCTGACTCGGGGCTCGAAGGTGTCGTTTCTTTCTCCCTTTGTTTTTATTTGTTTGTCTCTTACACGGTTTGCCGGGTGCCCCACTTCCCATGACTTAACAGCTAAACAGCCTCACTGAGTGTATCATGATCAAAATGAAGTTCTCTCCCATAGATTTGACATTTGTGTTTTTGTTGGCACGTTACGTTACGCTCAGTGTGAAACCGGTTTCAGTTTGCATTTTCTCATTTCCTACACAGCTCCTGCTCACTTTCGATCCCCCACTGGTCGAGCGTGTCGTGTCCCTGTTGCATGTGCTTTTGGACCAGAATCCTTGTCTGCCTCGACTCTACTTGACCGGGGTTTTCTTCTTCATTCTCATGTACACAGGAAGCAATGTGCTACCGATTGCTCGGTTTCTCAAAGATGTGCATCTTCTACAAGCATTCCGAATGGATGACGTAAGACTTGTGTATTGTACTTTGTCTGCCCATCTGTCGTTGTCCCCATCTAGATGACTCGTTAGCTGGGATTTTTACCAACGTTTCAGTTATAGTCAACAGAGCCTGGGGACGATTGCCCTGTTGACTGGTGGAATAGTTTAATGCTCAGAATCTTCTGCTTATTCAATGCGTCTTTTACTTCAATCAGCTAATTTCTGTGTGAGGTTGAGTCGATTTCTTGAATGCTCCCGATTGCAAATGTCCATTTGTGGTGATCAGCGGCTTGATCGGAACATGGTAACTGTTCATTTTCGGTATGACATTTTCAAGCTGTTTGTCTAGTTTTTACTCCCGGTTCGTTATAAGGCGATCAATTCAGTTTATTCAACCATTAACCTCGCACTTCTGGTTTCGGTTTGCTACCTCCCAGCATGGTCTAGTAAAGGGCGAAAAGAAAAGGAGCATAGTGATAAAGATCCTAAGAAGTCAAGGTATCAAGCGGAAATCAAGACGACAAAGTAAGAGTACGAATGCAACTACGCCACTGACCGCGACACCCAGCCATATCACAATGTCTCCAACCATTTCGTGGGCGGATCACGTGGATCCTAACCTGGAAGTCTAACATGTCCAACTCGGCCAAGTCCACCTCGACCAATTTCCAATCAATACCTGCAATAGAGAACAGCGTAAGCCGTGGAAGCCTATCGGTGAGCGTGCGTAGCACATATCCCAACCACCCTAACCAGTTTATATTCAGTACTTGATCCACGGACTGATCTCTGGTTCCCAACACCTTACGCTGAACCTCAACACTGCTGATACGGTGTTTCCATCATACTCGGGCAATGCTACGGAGACAGTGATGCTCAAAAATCGACAGTCTTCGTATATCTTCTACCCTCAGCGGCCATGTTTCTGAACCGTTCAGAAGAACAGACCTAACCACCACATTGTACACTCTATCCTTAACAGGCCATCGGATGTCACACCGACGTTACGATTGGCTCGGATTTTCTTTAGCCAAACGCGTCTTATGTATACGCCATGACACTTCATCCGTTATCTGCCCACCTGGTGAGATGTATCTGCGCAGGTAACAAAATTTACTTATGTCAGCTAGAGTTTCACCCGCCAACACAAAGTTTAGTGTTGAGTTAACTCAATCCTGCTACAGCATTTTACACTTTGAAGGTGCAAAACGCATCCAAAACATTGCTACACCTGGGTCTTCACTCAGGAGAACAATATCGTCCGCATATTCCAAGTCAGACAGTTTAGTGCCTGAACAAAGATTGACACCGTTATTCTCACACGAGGAAAGAGCTGTCTCAAGAATCGATTCAATCACAAAGTTGAAGAGAAAGGGTAAAAGAGGGCAACCCTGACGAACACCACTTTCTGTGGTGAACTCGGGTGAAAGATCGCCGTAAGCACGAACTCAGCTTCGGCTGTTCGCACGCACGCATTGAAAAAGAGAAATAAACTTCTGGCACACCCTTCACTGAGAGGCAACGGCAGAGAATTGCGCGGTCGACTAAGTCGAATGCCGCTTTCAGATCAAGAAACAAAGAGATTGTAGGCCTACGGAGGATGTGTCTGTGATCTGAAGTTTGCCGACGAGTAAAGATGTGGTCGATACAACCCCGACCGGGTCTGAAATCGGCTTGATTCTCACGAGTACACATTTTTCGCGCGCTAGATAATCGGTGAAGAATAAGCCCAGTGAGCAGTTTAGATGCGATACTTGCCGAGCTTACTCCTCTGTTGATTTCACAAACAGATCTACCATTTTTCTTGTATATAGGCACAGTCACCAATTCACATCATTCCTCGGGAATTTGCTCGCTTTCGCAAATAATACGGAGGGGGTTCCGGCAATTCCGAAACCAAATCTCCGCTACCATTCCTGAAAAAATAAAGACAACCTGTCCGGTCCAGCGGCTTTGTACCGTTTCAAGTAATCCATTTACCACATAACCTATTTCTGACAGAGGACTGTTATCTACCTGCATCGTTTCTCTGGGTGGTATGTTTAAAAGGTCCGCCGTTGAAATGGGCCAACTGCATTGTCCCCTAAAGTGCTCCGCCCAACGCGTCCCTGAGAAGGAATCAGTGAGCCGTCAGATTCTTTATTTAATTCACTTACACCAAGCTTCCGTGGACCAGTACCTCTAATCAAACGGAAAAGGTCGCGAGCATTGCCAACAGACGCCGCTATCTTCATTTCCCTACATTTCAAAATCCACCACTGTTCACGATCACTTCCCAGGCTCGCAGTCAGTTGGCGTCTCAGGGGTTGGCGCACTTCATTGAATGTGGCATCCGGATGGGCGGATCTGTGAGCATTCAACAGAGCCACTGATGACGAGAATATACATCGGTTTTGAGACCTACTTGAACCCGGGTCCTGGGTGGCATTCGGAGTGGCATTCAAGGCTTCCTTGATCTGTTGCCAGCGTTTATTTGGGCCCTTAACATCTGACTGCATCAATACCTGCACAGACAACTCCGTCTAGAAACTGTGTCGCTGGTTATTGCTCAGAAGAAACTGCGAGGGACGCGTGGCATGTACTCTGATGCGACCACGGGCAGAACGCAAACTGGAGCGAGCATGTACCAAGGTGTGATCTGAGTCCACAAGCGTTAGCCAAAATGAACGACAATTTTCAGTTGATCCGCGCCATCGGTGACTGATCACAATATGGTCAATCCGAGTGTAATATTGTGAAGACGAAGGAGGATGGCATGTGAATCTATGCCGCTTCTTATAGCAGAAGTTCATACTTGCCAGAAACAACCCATGATCAGAGCACAGCTGAATGGGACGATCGCCGTTATCGGTACGATTGACTGGGATAGCAAACAGGTCTCCAATGTGCCTTTAGGAACCTCCCGAATGTCCATCTTGAGTTTTGAAATCTCCAGCAATGACCACCAAGTCTGTTGAATGTGCGATTCGAACCAGCTGAGACAAATCCTGGTAGATCTCATGCTTGATCTCAGAAGAACTGCAGTTAGTGGGCGCATGTACAGACACAAAGAATGAGCATCGACACTTCAGTTTGTTGCTGTCGACACGCACAGAACAGCCCGACCGAGCTGCACCCAAACGACTACTGACTGGAATCCAGTCTGGCAGTGCACGCTCAGCTTTCATGCTCAAAGCAATCCCATCGCCAGCCTGACGACGAGCTCTAGACACTAATCATTCGACCTGCGAAGAGTGAAGCGAGAAACTGAGGTTCTATTTGGAGTGCACAAAGTTATCGCAGATGTGGTATCTTGTTTCAGAGACACAGCATCTATTTTGACAGTGTCTGGTGTTTCAGCGAGGGCAGTCTGACGTAGTGTCCGGACGTTGAAAGCATCAAAGTGAAGTGAACATTTGGGCTTGAAAAGTTCGTTTGATTTGTACCCCTCTCTCAAACTATTGCTTTCATCACAGCTGAAATTACCCACGGCGTTTTGCATCGACCTTAAATTGAAAGATGAAACATTGATAAGGCCCTTTACAGGAGAGATGTTGGAGGTTCCTGGGTAAATCATACTTCGCGGCTGCCCACACCTTGGAAAGGGTTTTTTTGGGGGAACCCTGACCGGAGTCTTTGGTTCAAAAGTTTCACCTACAAGGCAATGGGGCGGTAACTCAGCATGGGAACGTGATCGAAGCACCCGTGAAGGGACTTCTTTTGGTCTGTCACGTGAAACCTGATTGTTGCACGCATTCTATCTTGTCGTCGCTGGTACTTTCTTATCGACCCGCTTTTCGGATTCAGTCCTTAGTCCCATGCACCCAATGAAGCAAGCGGAACGTGCACGGGACAGCATCCTTTGGACCGGGGGCTGCCCGGCTTAGGTGGGGGATAGCTGTCCAGATGAAGTGCGATGACTTCTCCCACCGTGGACGGAGACCCCAGGTACTCCACTCCTACGTCCATCTAGTGGAGGCTTTTAGAACGGTAAACTGTTTTTCTCCGTGTATATTCACAGCAGTGTCCTCTCCAGGGGCATAGTGGTTAGAACCAGATGTTGCATACCAACTGATTCAGAGACTGGACTTTGTTTGGCCCGTACCCATTGACCCGTCAGGCATGATTGCATCTCCAGCTTAAGGAAGACATCCTGCATAGCTGTTTGGGCGATGGAGGCACGCAAGCCATCACACCAAGCAAGGTGCAGTCTCATCGTGATGGTATAAAGTGATCAAACGAGTGATACTCAATTCGCATGAGTATAAGGTTTGGGACCCACCACCTCTAACGAACTTACATGTATCTCTTTTCCCCGAGTGCAGTGGTCAGGCTTTATGCTTTTTGTTTTTCACTTTTTCTTTCTTTTCGTTTATTAGATGCTTGCGCAGTAGTGCAGTGGAAGGACTATATACCGCATAGCCACGAAGGCCCGCTGCACTATTGGGCATAACCGGCAACCAGACCCTGAGAGTTGGATTGGCCTCAATAGGTTAGGTGTGGTAACGATCGTCTGGCACAGAGTAATGAAAAACTGATCGCTTGCCTCTGATTCAACGACCAAACATTCCCATCAATATAAGTGACGGTCATTCCTAGCTTATTTGTCTTTCACCATCGTCTGTTCATCCACAGTAGTTGATACCCACATCAATTGCAAGAATACAATTGACTTACACAACAGAATTGATGAATTTATCCGAGCAAGACTTAAGAGCTTTCACGATTCTTCACATCGGGTAGTTAATTCCATCATTCGGTGCAGGTTTTTAAACGTTAGCTATGCACTCGCGACCATTAATTTGATCCGTCTCTGGTTGACTGCGACGAGGAGCGGATACTGCATGCTGTGAAGTCGTTGTGACGGGATATTTCGGATCTCCTTTGGTGTGCAATTTCTGTTTGACCCTAACAAGCATTTGTGAAAGTCTCCAGTAAGGACTAGAATCAGCCCGATGGTCTCTCACTTACTGGTCCACTCACTCAACCGTCACTTCACGACCTTATGAGCATCAGCCACTGCAGAAAATTCCAGTTCTTTAAGCTTGTTCGATCTTTTTGTTTTGTCTCAGTACATAGTTTGGTCTCGGAGAATAGTTTTGAAGAAGATGAGCAAGACGAGCCCGCAAAATCCACAGTCGTGTTTCAGGTAGACTGTTTCTCAGTTCATTTGGTGCCACAGCAAACATTCGTCTTTTTCACTCTGATACAACATGCACACGCGTCACTACTGTCCGGAACCTTTGTCACGTGTGCACGGTGACCAAATACGCATAATCCAACTGCATCGAAGACCCGTTCCCCTCTGGATTGTATCTACACAGGTCGATCGACGGCAGTCGCATGGTTCGTATTGTATCTCTCTTTCTTTCTTTTCTCTCTCTCTCTCTCTCTCTCTCTCTCTCTCTCTCTCTCTCGTCTAACTCAGTGCGGTTGGACAATATGTGGTGAATTAGTTTGTTAGTGTTGCGTTTTGTTATTCAGTTGACCTGAATCTGTATTGATCCACTTCTAGCAACACGGCGAGGATTCATTGGTGTGCTCTCATTCCACTTTTTGCCAATGAATTACTCGCGTTCAACCTCACAGAATTGTATTTCACTTTTCCTTTTGTTTTGAAGTTCTTGCTCCCCTTGTCACGTGTACGTCACCGCGAAATTCATTTCCCACCTCCGTTTAACACATTTAGTACTGTGGATGGTGAGCGCAAGAAATTTAGCTAAGGTAAAGAGTAACGTGCACTTTTTTACTACACACTTGCTTATGAGTGCAGTGAAAGGGTGTGTGGCTCATAGTCACGAAGGCCCGCTGCACTGTTAAGGATAACCGGAAACCGGACTCTGAGCTTTGAAGTAAATAACCACATAAGATCCCAGCGGGTAAATTGACCAATCAGAGATGTGAAAAATACAATGGAAAAGCGACAATGGAGGGAAACATGAGAATAGGTAGCGGTGGGGAGAAAAAAAAAATTAATGCAAGTGTAATAACATCGAAATTAACCAGTTTTGTAGAAAAATAATAATTTGGTTGAAGTCTATTAGCCCAAATGTATGAGACAAGTACTTTCTAAACAGAAAGTCACCCGAAAATCTCCCTTTTAAAACATTTACTCGAGTTTTTGAAGCCGTGAATTAAACTGCACTCGTTCGGTTTCTCTCCTTGGACGATTAGACCACCGTCGAGGGAGTAGCTCCTTGTCCATTTCTTCATTCGTTACTGACTTGTTTGTTATTCTGAAAGTGTCCATGAGTATAAAGATCAATGATACGGATTTATCCTCTGCATCCGAGGCTGTCATTTTATGGCGGTCACGAAAAAGGTTCGGGTATCGTATCCATATTCCATCAAGCACGGCTACTTCAAACAGTTTTGTTTTTTCTGGACCCAAGTCGCAGCCTCAACGTTACTGGGTTTGTTTGGACAAAAGTCTGTGGCATACACTGGAGTTCGCCCATGAAACCCCATTCGAAGCGCTGGATTTGGTTTATCTCTTGGACTCAATTGACCATGAACCGTTCTCAATTTGCGGCTTATCGAAATTTCCGTTCGGGCGCCGCATTGCTTGGTTTCGTGTAATATATGAACAAGAACTAGTTGTGAACTGGCACACTGTCAACTTCACAGATCGTTCCGTTCATATCTAACTGTTTCCTCAGTTCAGTTCAGACAACCATTAACCATGCACTGGGTGCGGTGGCTTTGGTTGCTATCTCCTAGCTGCAACCTCAAAAGGATATAGTGAAGGAGAAAAGAATATAAAAGGAGTAAGGGGAGAATTACATTAATGGGGTTAAGTCGATGAAGAAAGTTTATGAATGCCAGAGCACCACTGATCGCAGCATCTAGCCATATCCTCCAACGTGTCTAACCAATTAATCTCAAACATTGTGACCGTTCCCCTATCCGCAACCTGAGGACGTGTCTCGTAGCACACAGCTCTACTCTTCCGAGGTTCCTTTCGAAAAATTCATTACTTCTGGAATGGGACCGCAAGGTCTGACATCCGTGACGATGACTGCTTGACCACCGACGACCTTTATAACCTTTCTGCAAAGCTTTGTTTGTTTCCGCGTCATGAGAACAGAATATATCCGATCAAAGATGTGATTGCTAGTGACCATGATGTAAACGCCGGCAGTAACTTGCAGAAGCTTCCTCGACAAGTGATCTTTTAGGTTTTCCCTCAGACATCGTCAGTTTTTCTCTAACTGCCACACCAATGTCGATTTGTGTGTGCATATGCTCACTGTGACGGAAAGCACTGTTCCACTTGTGGGAAGCTATTGTGCAACAACTTTTTCATAGTCAAGTTCCGATGAGCTACCGTTTTTGTTTTACTGCGGTTTTTGCCGTAGTGGCAGAGTAGCAATCGGTGTCAGAACCATTAATGTATCTGAAAGATCCTGGTGTCGCTCTTATTATTTATTGTGTTATTAAACTAAGTTGGCATAAAAAGCTTCCGAAACTCAGCGCTAGTGAACACAAAGTGCGTGGCCAACTGTGAAGAGGAACTATGGTAAATATGTCGCTGGTTGTGGTCTTTGGTGTGCATGATGAATTTATGATTTCTTCCAACAGTAGGCCGCAATTCGGTTTCAAACACGTCTATGGTTTTCTGATGTGTTACATTTTATTCTTTTCACCAGTCGTTACAACAGACTGACTGGTCATACGGTACCATGCACTTTGAGGAATGTTATACGCAATACTTCGGTATCCCAGAACCACCGTTGACACATATCGTCGAAAATGTTCTGATGGTATGTATGCCAGCTAATTTATCCTTTTATTAAGTTCAGGAACATGGCCGTCATGGATAAAAGCGAAGATTGTCAGCATTTCGGCGTTGATATCTTCGTACTATTGCTCGATATGATGGGGAAATCGTACCAGGAATGTCTGAGCTAAACGTAGGATGTTGGAAACCGGAGATTGGTCACTAAAACAAGTGCTCAGTAAGCAGCCTCCTCAGTATATGCTATTCTCCAAAGCAGGTATTTGCTGGAATGTAGGTCGACGTGGCTAGCCCATGACGTAACAAAACAGCATGAAAGCCTTACCCAGTTGAAGTGACCGAGTAGAATTTGTTGGACCTCATGGTTGGGGTTCACGAGACCCAATCCAATGGCTTAACGCCGTCATACTTGCATTTGAGCTCTTTCTTCGTCTTCATGATTTCGGCGTATAAGTTTTTTTCTACTCTTTTTCACCGAATGCTTCTATTGATTATACCTTCGAGTTGACGTGTTGCGATGTCGTAATCAAAACCAGAGCGCAGAAGTGCGAGGTTGATGATTGAAAGAACTAAACTGGACCGAATATCAGCATATTCCACCTCTTGTGAGGAACCGCATGTTTTTGACGGTGGCTACAATTTTGCTCGCACTACTTTTACTGGAGCATCATTAGTCAATGGTCAGGTTTTGAAAAATCAGAATTGGTGAATGAAAAATTTATTTTTTGTGCATGAAGATTCTTTCATCTTTTCAGTACTAGTAGGGAGAACATCGAATCGATAGATGAACGTACCTGAAATGGAATGTTTTTGATCAGATAACTCGTTTTGTCCCTCCAGTTGGAAGTTACATTTGTATGCTCCTGCATCGTATTCTATTTTTCCCCATGGATTCGATTTTTCAGGCTCATCTCCTGTCCAGTGCGGACCTCACATCGAGATCTGTTCTCGGCAATATGCTACCTGATGCCATGGTTGCGTATTTGGAGAATCACCCACCGGAAAAGTTTGCCGAAATATTTCTCGGCAACTTTGATTCTCCCGAAGCAATTTGGAACGCAGAGATGCGGTGAGTGCTCGAGTTTTTTGTGTTTATAGGTTTTTTCTCTCCATTTTTCATGACAGATTACTATTCTGGTGTCCATCATTTTCCCTCTTTTGGCGTTTGCGTAGACAGACGTCCGCATTTCAGTCAAAATAGGTTTGAACTTGGAAACTCATCAAATCAAGGGGATGAAAAAAGAACGATTACTTATCAAAATTGCCAATAAATTCGGCCGATTCTCGCACTCGTTTTGTGAGGATTTGGGCCAGATGAAGAACAGGAGAGTTTCTGTATATGGTTATGCGAGAGGGTATGGATTCGAAAGAGGAATAAGTAGAAGCGAGCGGGGTACAGTTGGATAGGTCACTGAATAAAGGGTGAGTGCTGTCTGCAGGGATTTTGTGAACGAACTTTTCACATGCCGTCAGGTGTAATTGGCACAACTTAACAGATTATTCATTTTAGGGTACGAAAGATACCCGGCTGATAATAGATAGACCTCGACGAAGAATTGTGAAATCTTTCTTCAATAGATCAGCAAAAATAACGGGAACAGGAAGAACACTGATAAACGGAAACAAGAACTGCACTCTGTTCAGCATTTAATATCTACGCTTTCGGATTTGGTAAGATAACCGGCGTAGTTTCTTCATACAGTTTGCAATATCAGATGGCCTCTTCAAATTCGCATCGATGGTGTTTCCTAAGTATGTTTTATCTTAGAACTGTCTATTCCATTGCATAACTGTCCAATTGACAAATGTTTTTGCATAACCGAATACGAATCAGAAACTAACATTTCACAAAGTACCATGAATGCCACTAGCACTTCGATCTCTATTTTCACAGTAGTTCTTGATTGTTAGAGTCTTCACAAAAACCTCAAGTCATCTCACTACTTACTGTTTTCCATCACGTTAGGACATAATCAACAATACAATATCCACGAATCTACTTCAAGTAGACTCAAACTCGAAGTAACTGATTACAGAATACCATAGGCCATAAAAATTGATCTATTAAGATATCGACTGGTAAAAAAATTTGTTTGTTTGCGTCTTTCTCCGGCTCATCACTTGAATTCCTAAGCCTATGTTCGCCGATTCTCCGTGTTGAGGAAGTGGACTCACTTGTCCATGCAATAGGCTCCTCTCACCGGTTAAGCCTTGCTATGAAATGAGAAAGGTTGTTCAGGTTGATGCTCAACCCTTCACCTCACTTCATTCGTAAACACCAGTAACTGTCGTTTTAATACGACAGTGCTTCACAGTTGATAGTTGGGTCGAGAATGTTGTTCTTCCTCATATATATACTCACTGTCTTCGCACTTTGTTTGATCTTTCCATGTATCAGACGCTTCATGATAGAGAGGATCGCTTCACATTTGGCGGATTTCACACCCCGTCTCCATGGCAATACTCGTGCCGTGTATCAGTTCATCGGAATACCTTTGATTGTCTATCCGCAGCTGGAAAACGAACTTTTCTGTCACAACTATTACCTGAGACATTTGTGTGATACAGTTCGATTCCCTGATTGGCCAATCCGCGATCCGGTAAGTTGACCTCAGTGGACCTGTGTTCTTAGCCAGGTGATTATTTGATTTATCAGTTGGAAGTCTGTTAGACTTAATAAGTGGATGTTTAAATAACTCACAGATGTGTCGCGACCGACAGATGCTCAGTGATTGTCATATTGAAATAGGTTGATGGCCGGTTTCACCAGTTATACGGAACCTCAGTGAATACCTTCGCTTTTGTTTTAGCCTATTAAAAATCCAACCAGTTAGTGTCATCCTTTCTCGCATCTTTGTTTGGCTTTGGCTGCTTCGGATTTTTTCTGCGAAAAGGTGATCCGCAAAGATCGATAGACCCAACTCGTTTGAGTCAACACATACTCCATCATCAATATATAGGGACGGTTACTGTATATCTCCAAGTCTCTTGTAAAAGTGCTCCTGTATTACAGGTTTTATTCTTTACTGACCAACGACGCTTTTATATTCACGCTGGTAAGACTGAACATCTGTGGATAGTAGTTATTGATCGCCGTTTTTCTTCCTGACTCGCGATAGAGTCCATGAAACAGTGTATGATCACTATGTGTACGATCATTATCAGCTGTCACTGAAAATTTTGTGCCGTTGGGTAACGTGCAATTCAGTAACCATGGTGAATGGGGTAGGTTCATTAGATATGACAATGCCACAATTGTGGTTGATGGATAATGTTGAAGTGGAAGAGGGGAGAGAAATTGGGTAAGTTGAGTAACCGGAGTTGGGGTCATCGAATTGAACGACACTCTAGACATGTTCAACAATTCAGAAAGACAAAAGATCTATTATTCAGGCTGTTCAGAAGTCATAATGACGTTGAGGCAATTGATATCTTTTTAGGTAGAAATTATTTGTTGATTGACCACCGCCTAGATCTGATATACAATTGGGTTCATCGCTGCTCTGCATGCATGCATACATACATGGTAGCCGGGCACAGTTTTAAAGTGGGGATCTTCAAGTTTCTACAAGAACCTGACACATGCAGCTAACTCGTGTTATGGGGCATACTGCCCAAAAACTGATTGGCAGAGGTCATCGGCGATGTGATGATTCTTAGCTTCGAATAAACTAACAGGTTTTCCCTCTTTCATTTCCTAGATTGCCTTGTTGCGTGACGTATTACGTGCGTGGCGGGCAGAAAACGAGAAAAAGCCTGTAGACATGTCGTTCAACGATGCTGTCAAACAGTTGGGGTTGGATCCGTCGCAGCTGAACCCGTAAGTCAGTTTTGATACTTTCTATCGTACTTTGTGATCCGTCATTGGGCTATTCATTTTTGTTATCAGCATCAGTTGATTTAAGACTTGCCAATTCATGCTGCCTAATCATGACTTATGCTTTATTTCCATACACTCTTATTTCAGTTCGAATGAAGAGGCTCTCATTCGACGAGCCTACTATCAGATGTCTATGAAGTATCATCCGGACAAGAATCCCGAGGGTCGAGTACGTTTTTCACTTGTTCTCTTCTTTTTCTGCAGAAGATCCAACTTTAGAATAGTAATGCTGACGAGTCAGTTGAACTAACTCTGTTGAGAAAGGAACAGGACATTTCGGTCTTGTTGCTTTACTACACTCAGAAAATGGTGCCATCACTGTCCTGGGACTAATACAGCACATGTCGAAACATGCAGGCCTCCACAAAAAACTCGAAGAAGGGAACAACTACTTCTACCGGTGATTTCAGATTAAACTAGCCATAGGCAGACCACGTCTGTTCTGTAGTTTTTTCGCTACACACGAAATGAATTACAGTAAAAGGAGTAAACCCCATAGTTCGAAAACATACTGTAAGAGAAGTTTGTTGGGAACTTCACGTCAAAACCAGTTTGTTGATTCCGTTTTTTAGTGGAGAAAAGTGGTAGGTGGGTGGAAAGACAGAGAGCGGAAGGTTGTTCCATAGTCTAACCGTGAGGGGGAAAAACGAAGACTGAATGGCTGAGGTGCAAGATCGAGCGACAAAAATCTGGAGATGACTAGCTGGTTGTGCTCGGGATAGAAAAATAATACGAATAGGAACAGTCGAGGCAAGCTGGAAGAGACAAAATCCGAAATAATGACGATAGATTGGGAACAATTAAGCAACTGCCTGTCGATGGGCAAGCGGCTGCAAATTAGATGTTAAAACTAGGTCATCTACCAGACGAATGGCTTTACGTTGGACCCGGTCGAGAAAAGATGAAGAAGAACATGAAGGCTCACCCAAACGTGACATCAATATTCAAGTGTGGGACGAATTTGAACTTTGTACAATGAAAGGAGGTGGGATGGTTTGAAGAAGCGTCTGGCACGGGATGTAAAACCAGTCTTGCGCGCAGCACGAAGAGCGAGCAAACACGCATGAAGACCGGGATAGAGAGGAGACGATCGAAAGACCCAGGGAAGACATCGACTTTGAAGGACGAAGGGGAAGCGAATCAAAATCCAATTGAGGAAAACAGTCATAGCGTTTCAGAGAAAAGAGGTCTTGGAAGCTCTGAAGAGATTAGATTTCGAGAACCCTAAGGGGAGATCTGTCCAAGGTTCAAGTTGGGCGATAATACAGGAGCACAACAGTTGCAGTCGACGCTGGTGGGGACATGGAATACGAAAGGGAGTTATGAGGGTTGGCATCGTCAGCAGAAGTGTGGGTGAGGTTAGAAGTGGTGGATAAGGGATAATTGACAAAAAGCAGAAAGCGGGTGGGTGGAAGCACAGAACCTTTATGGACACCAGCATTCACGGGGAAAGTCTATGATTGAATCCCATTGACTCGAACGGGGATGGCTCGGCCACTGAGAAAACTCAACATTCGCAAGATAAAGGTAGGAGAAAACCAAAAGTGGCCAATTTAGTCTGTAAACCATGGTGCCAGACACGATCAAAAACCTCGATATATCTAGTGGGACCATGTGTGTTTCTCCGTGGTTATCGAGTGCCGCTGACCAAGAGTGCGAGACCGTAGCTAGTAGATCACCCGTGGAACGACGAGGTTAGAACCCATATTGACTAAGCTTAGCATTCTTTCACGTTCGAGGAACAGTTTCAATTGGTCGGAAATTATAGTCCTCATATTTAAAATTTAAGGGAGTAAGGTGGCAGTTGTTCGGGTTGGAGGAGTCGCCGTGGTTAGGAATAAAAAAAATACAGCTTCTTTCTATCGGGTGCGGAATTTACTAGTTTGAAGAGAAAAATAGAAAAGGTTGTCCGAATAATCCCACAGAGCACGTGGAGAACAACTCAAGGTGGCGAACAAGCTCGTTTTCAGTGATTCGTAATCATGGCGTTCCATCGCATTTTATATGAACAATGTTAGGTGATCAGAACAGAAATCAAAATAAGGCGATGAGTCAAAATCAAATGGGGGAGAGGGGATCAAATATCACATGCGTGACTTAGATCCGTCTTTGGACCGTGAGTGGGTGTCTGTGGTATCATTAGTCGGATCAACGGATCTGTGGTTAGTTTGTGAGTAAGAGGTGGGCCAAGGAAACCTTAGCGCTTGCACGAACTGTTTTTTGGGCGCACAACGGGGGATTGTAGAAACGAATGCATACCACTTCCGCTGTGGCTAGAACACGGTACTTCACCAGTTTTGATTGCCCACTTCGAACTTTGTAGGTTGGCCGGAATGCTTTGGTCACATTCACTGAGTGGTTAGACTGAACAAGGTGTGAACACACAGCGCTCGTAATTACTTTGATTGCTCCGGTGTTCAACCAAGCTGGGTGATGTTCACGGACGCGTTCGGATAAGTGTCTGGTCGTACGGCCAATGTACGTTGTCCCACAGGAAAAAGTAAAGGAGAACACACAAAATGAGGCCGTAGAATCTGACGGCTTATTTTTTAATCGTAAATATACACACAGCTTTGATGTAAATGCAATATGGAGCTTTGCCGCGTAAAATGTTTTGTCGACAGCTCCTGATAATCTGTGATGTATAATATCCGCTTGGATATCACCTTTGAACGTCACGCGGATGTATACTGACTTTTTGGGACAACTGTAGTCTTCGCTCTTTCTTCCACTTGTTTCATTGTCTTATCAATGAAGCGATCCGGATATCCGTTTTTCAGGAACACTGCGCAATGAACGGAGTTCTTTGTCTAGTGTGTCCTCAGTACAGATTTTGCGCGCTCCATTAATCAGGCAACGGATTAAGTTGCGCTTAAATTTGAGTGGCACGATACTTTCGCAGTGAATGTACTACCCATTCCATGTTGCTTTCCTGTGCACTGATCATTGAGCTAAGCCATCCACTCGCCGACTAAGCACACATCTAGGAAGGCTATTTCATTGTTTGCCCTTTTTTCATCGTAAACTGAATATAAGGATGGGCTGTATTGAACGTGTTTAACACAAAGTTTCTGTCCATGGTGTCGCCTGCCGCGCACATTATATCATCCACAAAGTGTTTATAAAGCACGCATTGTCTGCTGGTTAATTGCAGTTGATCATTGTCAATTTTCGCCATGAAAACATCGGCAAATAGTGGTCCCAAGGGTGACCCCATCGCTACTCCGTCTTTTTGACGATAGATTTCGTCATTGAATTTAAACTGCACGTTAAACGTGAAAACAAAGAGGAACTGTTTCAGTTCGTCCACCGGTCGTTTCTGATTATGATAAGGATGATAAAAGGGCGACTAGTAAGTGATTGGGTGCAAAAGAAAAGAAAAGTTGGATAACGTTGAATTGGGGTTGAACTGGGATGCAAATCTTCGACTTTCTCATGGGGTTCACAGACTAAGATAACCCGATCCGAAACTAAAACAATATCAGCGTAGGTAGTACGAAATTCGAATCGTGAATAATAGAACTCCCCATACAATATTATCGTTTGGTTGAACATTGGGAACCATGCAAACATTGTTGGTAGTCATCAGCTAGAATGCGCACCGACCGACCCGCCAATGGGAGTTGAACCCGGGGTGAACGATTGTGAGTCGAACACCTAGCCACGATGTATTGAGCATCAACACTGCATGCGATGTAACGTCCTCTCGTTACTGACCCTGAACGTCATGATCACTTATTCCGAGCAAAGATGAAACAACTGTGCAGTGCAGGTTTCATGGTTTTCAATGGTGAGTTGAGCCGTGATTTTGCAAGCTGAATTGTACTGTGCAAAACAGCAACGTTTGCGTGCACCGGCCTCTGTTCTCGTCCCCCCACCGGTTGGTCCGGGTGAATTTTTTTTTTGCTTATCGGCCACACTGTTGCCGGACCTATTACTGTTATGGTTCCAGCCTTCGCTTGTGCAACAGGCTCAGATGGGAAACGGAATGCGGTGGGGTTGTCAGGACCTGCTCCATACATTTCCACACGTGCTGACAGACATATGCTTACAATACTTTCGTGTTAACCAGACTCCGATCCTAAACGTCCTAACCAGTCAGAAGCTGATATGGGACCTAGCCCAATGCTTATCTGACAATAGCCGGGCAGGTTTGCGTCTGGGAAATGGCTGTTATAATATCAGTTGCTCATCCTGGTTTTAATGCCGAAACAATGAGTTTGCCATTTACTTGTTTTACCCTATGGTCACAGAGGACAATAAATACTGAGACTGCTCTTTTGAGATCTTCTTTGGTTCACTAATTCGCGCTGCGAGGAGGAAGGAAAGGTGTTTACGTTATCGAGTTGTAACCTTTTCATCGCATGGAACAAAACACGAAGATAAGTTGATCGGTTTGCAGTCGAATGAAACCGCTTCGTTCCCTTCAGACGTATATACCTATACTCCTGGCCGTTGGTTATCATCCAAACTGGTTTTCTAAATAGTGGATCCAAAAATTTGATGTGTTCTCGTAGATTTCCACCGGTGGTAACTTATTCTTAGGAGCAACATTCTTTCAATGGTTACATCTGTATTTAGAAGATGAACGCTTTACATATTGAAATTCGACAACATCTTGGTTCTCCACCTTTCGTGCACTGGTTAACCCACACGTTTTTCATATTCAATACTATGAGATTAATATTAGTTCCCGGTTCTTTTGGATCGGCCGCTTCCTAATTTAGAGGCTGTTGCTGATACCCTGTTCATGGGTGGTGGTTTTATACAATGCAATCAATCTCATCCTGTTCAAACTATGAGTATAAAGCCTAAATTATCGTTCAGCTTATTCTTCTGAGTTGTCTCAAATATGAAACTGGAGAGCCTGTTGTCTCGCTGCTTAAAACGTTCATTGTAATTCTGGATTTGCAGTCGATTTGATTTGATGGCCGTACTTCCCAGGTTCGATTTCTTATTCCCCATCTCTGTACTGCGAAAGTGTCAACAATTCAATTTTGTCATTCGTTGTACCCGTGAGGGTGATTACTGTAGCAGCACATTTTTGCAGATGCTAGCTGTGGTTTTTGGTCGTTTATTTTTTACGTCGATGCGTTAACTTCAGCACGCAGTCACAATTTCTCTTGATTTTGATCAGTGATCCGTTTTGTCTTTTTCAAAGTATTTCAAAGACGAATGGCTCTCAGACTGAGTGGGTTGTACCTACTGGTAAACGCATGCGCGACACACACACGCAAAGAGAAAAACGTATACAGTGGATAGATGAGCTTTGTTACCTCTTCTTATTGAGGTTGTTCGAATCCTAGTTTGACGTTTTTCCGAACACCGTTGCCCACAGATCGTCCTCCGTTTATTACATGTTCTGTCATGTCCTGTATGTAGTAGAAACCGACTTTAGTTATTTGAACCTGTGATGCACACGACAATCAACAACCCTGATTGCGATTGTAAGTGGAACAATGCTGACTAGTCGATCGCGTGTGAGAAAAACGCGAAAAGCCTAACCGGTGAACCTGATCATGTGAGGTGTGTTAGACTTCCTGGTTGGGTCCAAGAGATCCGCGCGACGAAATACATTGGAAGATATAGTCATGTGTCGTGATCACTGATGCTCTCGTATTCGCATACATTCTTCGTCAACGTGATGCTGACTTTTTTACAGTTCACAAGACGTGCCTGGTTGGTAGGTTGCTTGTTCCGACATCGACGAAACAAACCAAAAATCACAAACATGTTCATTTGCAAAGTGGCTGTCCTCTCCACTTGAAGACAGTTACCATCCGACGGAGCAGTAATCATGTGATTCGCCTGTCATCGGTCACCCTATTGAGTTTAGTCTCTTGGGCATAGGCCGTTGGTAACCCACAACTGACCACAGTTCCGTCTTCAGAAAGCAACTACTTACCAAGTAGTATATACACCCACCGCACTTGTAGTTCTCTTCTTACGTTTTTCGTGCTCTGAGTTTTTTTCATTCCCGATAGCACTGAACCATGGCAGCCAGTTCATAGCTGTTCGAACTTACCTGAATGGACACTACCACGGTTGGCCTTGTAGGGTCTGATGCAGTTTTCCACTCCGAATACCGTGGTCATTGTTGCGAGTTCTTCCTTACATAACAGTGTACTTTCATTGTTGTGTATGCTCCTTCCGCTGTATCGCTGGCAACTGCGATTTGAATATATGGAAAAAGGCATGAAATGAGAAAGCTCAAAGGATGAAGGTGAAGTATGAAGACGCGAAAAACTTGCACACGGACCGTCAGTAAAGTTGAAGTTCATGAATAACTATAATAGATTCTGACGCACCGTGGATAGCGCTTATTTCCTTCTGCACTATGCATTCCATTCAGTTTGCTGGTTGATAGTATCCCAACTGCTTACCGATCAGTTATTTCACCCGTTAACTTCATGCCTGAAAATTGACCATATTTCCATGTATAGTACCTGTTGTTTCGAGAGAGCGTTTGGAAAAACCTTTTTTCCATTTTGCTCATTCAACCTTCCTGTGTGTAGCCAACGAGTAAAACTGTGTCGGCTGGGACTGACCTGTTTCTTTTTGCACAACGGTGATCATACCTGCATAGCGTTTTAGGTATGTGGTCGACCGTATTGCGTATAATAGCTACCAGAACCATTGGTTGAGGTCAACAGTGTATCGGATTTGACCAACTGACTTACAGTGGTATAGTCCAGTTTGATTGTTTACATGTTGGTTCGTTCTATTCCTACGAACAGTGTGATGCGTTTTGATTGAGTGTTCAGTACATGCCTATTGGCCACTGTCAGGATTCACAAGGCACAGTGTGTGTAAACATTTCCTTTGTGCTGTCTGAGTACTAATAGACTTACCGGTCCCCGTCCGAAGTCTTAGAAACATTAGTCGCAATCGGTTCCTTCCGCTTATACGGTAAAAGAACGCAATGTCTGGTGGTTTGAATTTGTTTTCCACCTAGCCTTTCACACATGTTTATACCGTTTTACAATAGGGAGCCTGCCTCCCAGTTCAACGTTTGTATCATCCAAGTTCAATGTTCCCTAAAGTTTGATGAGGGACAGCAGACAGCTGCTTTCCCTAGACTCAGTCGATAAATGCTCATTCGCCCTCGTCAGGCACGATTTTCCCCAAGTTGCTTATGCGTGTTGTATGGAGTAGCAATTCACCAGGGACTCTGTCATAATCGAATACGTCGTCCTGGAGGCTGGTGTCATCAGCCTTCATCCATGTGCTTGAATCCACTATCTTTATGAACAGTTGTATTCTAATTTCTTTAGTCAAAGCTAATGTCTTATGTCTTACCGCCATTGACGTATTCATCGGTGATATGTGCAAGGTATCGAACGAGGTTGACCATTCAATCATGTGGTCTGATTCATATTTGTCCGTCGACGAAGAACGTGCGCACGGTGTTGTAGACACATGGGCTTCCCTTCTCCAATCGGTTTCCTACCTGATTGTCTCTCCGCACCCTTTCCGATTTTCGACCAAAGTGTAAGGTCTGTTGAAATCGTGAACGAATTGCCGTATGCATTCTGAATACAACTTACTTCTTAATGATCTCGTTTGTTGTCATGAATTATTCCGAGTTTTAGGCCCATCATCGAACTAATGTGACTGTTGCACACCAATGTTTTGCATGATAGCCAATTCAAAGAGAAGTTATTTCCACTGAATTTCCTTATTGTTTCGCGTGCAAGCACCGTGATGTCCGCAAAAAGGCTGGTTCCTTATTAGTGAACCGGATATCCAAGTGTCATACCATTCATTCATCTTGGGGCTGTCATTTATTGGCTGGACAATGTTTAGTTTTCGTTTTTGCTGACCGATTGCTTCGGTATGGGTGTACTCAAACTTATTCCTTATTCCACCAACTGATGGACCGTTGTTGAAGCTTCCCAGTCATTTCACTGGTTAGTGAGGCGTCAACATTGTGCACCGCACATCGTTTTGTAGATCATCTATTTTACTATTCGATGCTGCAGTTCCGCCTTTGCTAGCCATTGATGGTGATTTCGTTCAGTCGCTGAGGGAGGCTTCTGCACATGTTAGAGGCAAGTCGATTCACGGTCATGCACGAAACATAGTGACCACAGAGCCACACTCCGAATCCGTAAACACACAATACGTAGACACACGTTTGTGGTAGCTAGTCAAATCACTACTTCTGGGAGAAATAGCGAGACCAGTGAACACCGGATGCGTTTACTGGCGAACTCCAAAGCGTGGCGAGTTGTGCAAGGTGCTTTATCATTCATTATACTCTTTTCCGCACGGAGCTATAATAACCTGAAAAATTAGTCTAGTGGTACAGACCAAAAGCAAACGAACGGGATGGTACAAGTAATATATAGTGGTGATCACTAGTATCCAACCGATACTTCACGCAATGTCGCGACAGCAAAGTTCGCAACAAGCAGAATTTTTCGTTAAACATACTGATGTTAAATAAAATGATTAATCAGACTAACTTTCCTGTATTCTCAGACGCTGGCATCTCTGACATCGTCTTAGCAGTTATCTTAGTGTTTGATACAACCTTTGCTTTCCCTTTGAGACTCTTCACATTCACCCCGATCGTTTCTCATCCCCTCATCTCAAACAATTTTGTTGCTGTAATTATTAGGCTTTTAAACGCAGGGTAACACAAAAGTCAAGAGCTTGATGAAATCGATCAAGAGGGAGCTATCCAGGCTGAATTACATATATGCCCCCAAACTCTTGGAAAATAACGCCATAAAGAGACACGGAGGCTATTAAATCATTGATGTGAAGGCTCATCCGTGCGCAAGTCTGCCGTGAAAATCGAAGCTCCCATTCTGTGATTCATCAGGGAATTTGGGTCTCCCATTTCCATATTTAACGAAGATGACTCTTCAAGCGTGTGTCTTTTTGTATTTCCATTCCTGACTTTTGCAAAGAACTGATTATAAATTCTAGGAAATCCTCTGGACCGGATGGCCTTAGTCCTTTAGCCATCAAAGAGTGCGCGTCTACTCTCTCTCCGAACTGTTCAATCAGTACCTGAAAGGGGAAAATTCGCTTCAAAAGATTTTGAAAAGTCAGTTCTGCTACACGTGAAGCCATCCCTAAATGTTCCGGTTCCCCACCAGTTTACCTATCGATCTTCGTGATCCACTCTGATACATTACATTTTCTCGCCACTCGGTAAAAGGAAGGAAGCAGTTAGGACCTGCTTCCTTGATTATAGTGACGCTTTTATTGTGTCTACAGGAGCCAAGTGCCCTCTTTTCTCTCCAATTCAGACTTCGAGCCTCCCCTTGTTTCTCTGTTGGGCGATTATTTCTGTGACCGTCAACAATTCACCCGACAATGGCACCAACTCTTCTTTTGTTACTTTTACTCTTGGTCTCCCTCAAGGTGCCCTATTATCATCGTTTCTATTTTCAGCCTCCGCATTTCCATCCCTACCCACGACAATAGCCTTCTTATTAAATGCACTGATGACGTTCTTTCTGGCTCATCATATTTCTGTAACTCTTTTTCGACCATTCGGAATGGCATCGGACAACTTTCTAAATAGTCTGCTGTACACAGCTTGGCTATTAATCCCCTCAAATGTGGTGACATTCTGTTCTTTATACGAGGCGATAAGTACTCCGATTCCGCTGACTCTTGCACCCTAGTTTCAATTAATGGGATACAACTACATCACCAAGATTCAGTAAAGTACGTCGGTCGTGAACCTTGCCTGGTCACGGCACGTAAGTCACATTTTTGCAAAGATCAGACGTGTATCCTTTAATGTACCGTGTCCGGAATGCCACTCTATACCGATACACCTTTTTAAACGCTTTGTCTTTCCACGTGTTCTACCCCACTGGCTCTGTGCCTCTCGTCATTTTTCCGGGTCTGTTATCAAAGGACTTCAAACCAATCTCTACATCTCTTAAGTTTTTTGTTCTCTTGTAGTGGCATACCCAATGCAGTAAGACTTGCCACAAGCTTATCACGAAAATATTCGCTGGTTCTGACCACCCTATTCACGAGCACCTAATCAATTGTTTCCTCTCCTGCATGTCCCACCTATACACACCTTCATGCACGCACTCGAGCTTACGGCTGTCCATCATTCCATACCTGGCGAGAGTTTTGAACAACCCCGAAACTGTAATATTACATCTTAAAGAGCGATTGAACTAGTAACTCGTTAGTAGTCAGTACTTTTGCAATGATTGCGTTGTTTTCCCACCACTTGAGGAGTGTTATTTCGTTATGTGAAAACTGAATATCCGCTTTGGGGATGCGTAAAAGATCTTGTCTTGCCTTGGTTAGAAAATTGAACATATCCAATTTCTCAGTTATCACTTCTTAGGGGCAATACAGTTTTGTCAAAATTTAGCTGCTAATTCTCGCCTCAACTGATCACTTTTCACAACAGGTTTTGACTTTTACTTCTACTGTATCTGTGCTTCTCATTTTGAGCCCGGTTGTACAGATTAGGGAAAACGTGCGTTTGGATCGAATTTTCCATAACGGTGGTTGAAATACTGACTTATTATTTTTTTAATTTTATTATAATATAGTATTTCACAAAGGGAGCCGCCGCCGATTAGAAGCTTTGGAGAAGATAGCCGTTTTTAAAACAGCACTCAATGCTTTTGCATATAAGTGTTGTCCGTAGTTCAGGTTCATGCTTTTATTAGACTTGCTATCGCTGGATTTGGTGTTTAGGTTGCAAACGTTTCATCACCCCTCCCAAGATATTCTTCATCTCCGATGACGTCACCTTAACTGATGATGATATGTTTGCAACTTAAATGCCGAGCTCGACAACCAGAAGATTAAATAACCATACTCAGTACTTCTGGGAAACACGATCTGTTTTCATCTCGCGTATTTTATGCTCACCATTATTCTTTTCGTATTTATCAGGAGAAGTTTGTGGCAGCCACCACTGCTTATCAGTTCTTGTGCAATCGTAGCAAGTTGGGAAGTGGACCCAATCGTCTGCATATTCAACTCATGCTGCGGGCACAGAGCATAATCTACAATCGATACCGACCTGGTGCGTGTGGTTTTTGTTCTCTTTCACTTTGTGTTGCGCTTTTTCCCGTTGACCGTTTTTGTAAAGAATTGTTTTTCTATTCAAGCATAATCCCTTTCTTCAGTCTAGGTATATGATATAACAGGTGGGAGTAGGAAATCTGTCTTGTCGTTGAAAATCCACTCAACCTTAATGTCTTCATCTGTCACCTAACTTTAACTTATGGCTCCAAGAAGCTGGTTCTCAAATCAGCGACCATTTTTCGGTGAGCCACTCAATAAGTGGACCAAATCAGTCGGGGACTAGTTGAAACTTTCATTTCTAGGCGAGACATTACACCTCGAGTACACGGTCTCGACTTGACTGAAATGGTCAGAGGCGACAAAAAGTCGTAAAGGTGATGTTTAGACAAAAAAACTGGAATAATTGGACCCACTCCTAATGATTCGAAGTCTCACCGTACTTCATAGAGCTCTACTGTCTTGCAGGTTGGATTGCAAACGCTAGAGGTCAGACCTGAAACAGAAATATCGGTTAAGGTCCCAGCAATCCTCCCCCTACGGTGAAACGATTGATGGAAAAGTGGAACAGTGATCATATGTTCCATATGCCAGTGGTGACAGCTGGTGGAATGCTTCCAGGAATAATATTGAATGAGAGGACATAATAGCGTGTCGCTTCACCAAACAAAGGGTGGCAGATTTGGTGTTCAGTTCCGGTTTCCCACAATGGGAACGGCTGGAATCGAGTTGCTCTATTTTGATGGGCAAATACGTCGATGGACTGAACCAACAAAATGTGATCGGTGCCATTCTTTGTTATTTGTGTCTAGACTGAGTATTTTTATGAAATAAGAAGTAACTTCCAATTATGAAACATCCGCGCTGCTTATTCGCATATCTTCCGTTTTCAAGAATTACTTAACTAATCTTTGTACACCCAATTCCAAACCAGGTCGAATGTGCGAACAATATCTCACTTGTGTCGAACAATTTGTTTCATCATCTCAGTATTCATTATTCGCTTCACGTTCAACGTGATTTTACTTTATCTGTTCCACTACACAGTCTTGGCATCTCAAAAGTACGCTGGCTATCCGATGCTAGTTACCACTATCCGACGAGAAGTGGAGGACGAGGAATTGTTCGCGCGTGTCGCAACTAGCGAGGATTTCTCGGTCCCACGTCCAAAGAATGCCGATAACGAGGATGAGAAAAACACAAAAAATGAAAATGCCACAAACGCCGTGCTTCTGGTTGCTGCCGCCGAACTCGCGTACGAGACTGTGGCAACAAGTGCTCTGAATGCCGAGGAACTGCGTCGCGAAGGCGGAATTCAAGCGTTGCACGTGCGTTTTTTCTACCCTTTGTTTTCGGGATTGATTTGCTAGTCCACCGTTTAATTGCTCTGTTCCATTCACATGATGGCTTCGAGGAGATTGTTATCACCAGTTAGCTATTAGCTGTATTGACCTCCATGAATGGGCATTCAGAAACACGTACTTATCTGTTCCCGATTTCACTGTAGTTTAGCTGGAGGAGCTTGCCAATTAGACTTTCTTTTAGACAGCCCTTATCTACTTAGATATCATTGAGGCATCAAAGGCTGCTCCCTCCAGTTAGAATTCGATTTTTCTCTCAGATGAGTCATTTTTCACCCCGATCGTGCCAATTACATTTTTAAACTTCAGAATGATTGTCCGCGCTGTAAGCTGTTTTAAGCTGATTGAGGAGTAATTCAGTTTCCTTTAGTACCCATTTTACAGCGTTGTTATGGTGGCGTATTGGTAGAAGACTGATTTCGTTTAGCGCCGATTTTCATTCTCACATATAACTGACGGGCCATGCAGACGAAGTTTTGCTCATGGACAATTTCAGTCATTCCGATCCCTCAGTCTATCGTCACGCTTACATGTAATGTCTTGGGAACCGTTTTTAGTCGCTTGTCCACATCAGTTGCCATTTATCTGCTCTATTTAGCCGTTTTTGCCCTAATGTCGAGTGTCGGGTGGTGTTCGAATAACCATATCCTCCGTGTCTTCAATAACTGGTCTTCTGAACCGTATAGATTGGCCTAATTACTACAGCCTACACTCTATCCTTAATGCGCGAAGGCGTGCCTTGAAAGTTGAGATAATAGCGCTTTCTGTTTGTGCGATGAGACATTACCTAAAATTTGACTTTATTAGTGAGAAACAACTGTTTGGCCAGTTCCCTTGTCGTTTGTTCTTTTGGTAGTCACAGTGCCATTTTGAATAAATCCTCGGCTATTTGTCTTTTCCATCTAATGATTGCTGGCATACTAATCTGGTGAATCACCATAGCTGCAATTTGAATTCATTGGATTGTGCGATTTGCACCTTTTCTATTCCCCACCGTATATTTGCCCAAATCATCTGTCATAGTCTCTTCATGCCTTTCTAGGAAGCATTCGAACGTTGCACGGTTCTTCTGTCACCGTCAAGCAGTCGTCCTACAGACGCGTGCGTTCGTGTATGTGGTCACATTGTCTCTGTGTTGGCCGCAGCCTCTCAGTTCATTCAGTGTCGTCAGAACATCCAAGAACTACCGCAGCTTGCATGGCATGTGCTTCGACTTCTCTACTATCGAGTGAGCTTTCAAAATCCACGCAATTATTTGCGAAATATATGCACACGCGCGCTCGATTTCCAGTTTTCACGATTCTCGTCGACCAACCCCATCTGTTGCTTAGTAAATCGGGAAAAATTATTCATTGTGAACATTGGTTTCATCGAGGCGTTTTAGACCGATCCGTCAAAAGTGCGCTTTGTAATGATATTTTCTATTTTCTGACTTTCACTCATTTCAAGCAAGTCGTTATTGTGGTGCAGTCTCTTTCTTTACTCTTCATTTGTCTGGTGATTCGGTGTCTAGCGCTCGTCGTCAGGCCGGCGATGGGATTGCTTTAAGCATGAAAGCTGAGCGTGCACTGCTAGACTCGATTCCAGTCAGTAGTCGTTTGGATGCAGCTCGGTCGGGCTGTTCTGTGCGTGTCGACAACAACAAACTGAAGTGTCGATGCTTATTCTATGTGTCTGTACATGCGCCCACTAACTGCAGTTCTTCTGAGACCAAGCATGAGATCTACCAGGATTTGTCTCAGCTGGTTCGAATCGCACATTCAACAGACTTGGTGGTCATTGCTGGAGATTTCAAAACTCAAGATGGCCATTCGGGAGGTTCCTAAAGGCACATTGGAGACCTGTTTGCTATCCCAGTCAATCGTACCGATAACGGCGATCGTCCCATTCAGCTGTGCTCTGATCATGGGTTGTTTCTGGCAAGTATGAACTTCTGCTATAAGAAGCGGCATAGACTCACATGCCGTCCTCCTTCGTCTTCACAATATTACACTCAGATTGACCATATTGTGCTGGTCACCGATGGCGCGGATCAACTGAAAATTGTCGTTCATTTGGATTAACGCTTGTGGACTCAGATCACACCTTGGTACATGCTCGCTCCAGTTTGCGTTCTGCCCGTGGTCGCATCAGAGTACATGCCACGCGTCCCTCGCAGTTTCTTCTGAGCAATAACCAGCGACACGGTTTCTAGACGGAGTTGTCTGTGCAGGTATTGATGCAGTTAGATGGTAAGGGCCCAAATAAACGCTGGCAACAGATCAAGGAAGCCTTGAATGCCACTCCGAATGCCACCCAGGACCCGGGTTCAAGTAGGTCTCAAAACCGATGTATATTCTCGTCATCAGTGGCTCTGTTGAATGCTCACAGATCCGCCCATCCGGATGCCACATTCAATGAAGTGCGCCAACCCCTGAGACGCCAAGTGACTGCGAGCCTGGGAAGTGACCGTGAACAGTGGTGGATTGTGAAATGTAGGGAAATAAAAATAGCTGCGTCTGTTAGCAATGCTCGCGACCTTTTTCCGTTTGATTAGAGGTACTGGTTCACGGAAGCTTGGTGTAAATGAATTAATTAAAGAATCTGATGGCCCATTGATTCCTTCTCAGGGACGCGTTGGGCGGAGCACTTTAGGGGACAATGCAGTTGGCCCATTTCAACGGCGGACCTTTTAAACATACCATCCAGAGAAATGGTGCAAGTAGACATCACTCCTCCATCAGAAATAGAGGTTTTGTGGGAAATAGGTTACTTAAAACGGTACAAAGCCTCTGGGACGGATGAGTTCTCCCTGTCTTTTTCAAGAATGGTGGCAAAACATTAGTTTCGAAACCTCTCCAGGCAATTTAGGATCATGAACAGATTCCCAAGGAATGACGCGAATTGATGATTGTGCCTATATACAAGAAAAATGGTAGATCCTCTTGTGAAAACAAAAGAGGAATTAGGTTGGTGAGTATCGCATCCAAACTGTTCACTGGGCTCATTCTGTCCTTTACTCGATGATGGTGTGAGGTAGCAACAGAAACCAGAGCTCTTAAGTGCGCGGTTAGTGATTGTATAAACTGAATTGAATTGTATTTGTGAGAGTGGTATCGCTAGAACTCTGCTTTTAATTCTTCCCCTTTGATCACGTAACCCATATGTTCTGCGGACCGGCGGTGGTCGCGTGGTAGGAGCATTTATAACCTTGAAGGTAAGAGCTCCGAGTACTGCTACCGCCGGAGAGAAATAAATTTTCGCGGGAATTTTTACCGCGTCCGACCTTCCAGGATCCTTATTTCAAATCTGAGAGTCAAATTTACCGTGAAATGGGCTCTTAATACTATTGTGCGTTCCTCCTCTATTGAGCTCATGCACTAACAAGTAACTGTTACTTTTCCGGGTGCCTTATGGAATCTCTGCGAGAACATAATACTCCATGGTCTCAGACTGTGTTTGAGTTTCGATGTCTGCTTCAGTCAGGTTCACTGAATCGTTACCAACTTTAATTTACTGGAGCCTCATGTGGTTTACTATCATCTCGAATCTGAAAGCCAGGGTTCTCGCCTCTCCCTAATCACATCATGGATCATCAAGCTCACGATTTTTATCTCTTCCACTGCAGTCATGCATTTGAATAAATTGACGAACGGAGTTATGTGGTTTTATCCGTCCTTCTGTTGTCACCAAATGAAGATTGCGAAGTGGAACGGTATTTGTCGTTTCCGATCTTCAAGGATGAAAAAATAAGTGTCTGTGCTGTGCCGAGATTTTTTGTCTTCTAACTACCATTCATTCACCTAACGAAAATTGTTTTCCAACACTCCGTGTGACCTGGGCGCGTTTTGAAAAGGTTTTATCCATAGATTGATATTTTATATTGGTTGGGTTTGATTACAGGTGTTGTCTTAAACAGTTATAAACCTTGACTTTGAGGCGGTAGATTTTTTAGCCAGCTGGCAACTGTCGATCGTCAAGACCGCCCAGCACTGATATATTTTGTACTCGAGTTAGCGTACTATTACCAGCGCTAAAGATCACTTGATCACGATAATCCATACATCAGAAATCTCTCGCATGCAGGAAATGAAAGCGGTATTAATATGACGGGAAATTTCAAGGCAGCTTTAACTGTCGTGCGTCATTCATATCTCAGTCGCCTAGCGGATTCACCAATGGATCCGATGAGCGTTTTGTTACCACTTTAGTGGTCCGAGGTTCGAACCTTCGCCATCGCTGGCTATCTTGATGGTTGACAGTAATCCACTGTAGTTCGGCTCGTTACCGCACCTGACCTATTGTGACCTTATGAACCTTTCAGTCATTCCAACTCTCAGAGTCTGGTTTTCGGTTATCTGAGTGCAACGGGCCTTTGTGGCTATTGGGTATGCTCTATTCCCCCTAAACTGGTACGCAAGCATGTAATAAAAAGCCTACTTTTTAATCTTTCTTTTCCAGAACTTACCCCAACTTTGTTGTCTGTCTGCCTCGTGTCTTGCCTCATTTTGTACCGACTATTGGCTGTGCGTGACCTGTTATGAAAACGGTGGTTTATATCTGCTCTTGCGACACGTGTTTGCGTACGATTTTACTCTGGAAGAAGGCGGAGTGGAGACCACCGAAGCGACAAATGATCAGGTAAATCAGATCTGGAAAAATGTTCCATTCCTATCCTAACTGATGATGATTCCGTGTTTATCACTTATTTTCCAAAGCAATAAATTCCCCCTCTTTTGATAATCATACCAAAACCCCAGTATAATTACCGAAAATATTCCTCACTATGATTTCGAAGCCATCCTGGACAGATGGATGTGATAGCAATTTGAGTGTTTACTGATTTGTCTTCCCAATCAGTGCTTGGTTTGAAGGTCGAAATCATTCTGTTGATTCGTATCTCCCCATCAGTTAGCCTCTGTTCTAATTACAACCTTTCGGATACGAACGCCTTTCTTCGCTAAACCGTTGCTCACTGTTGAGCTGGTCTTCTGGTTTCCGGACGCTTGTAACGAATACAGTCCAACTTTTTGTGGTCACTCAACTGTGCATTCATTATTCTGACAGTTCTAGCCTTTCCCTTCCCCAACCAAGGAAGATCAAGAACGTATGCAGTCGTCTTTTCTTCATAATGCGCGAAGTCCCGTGGGAGATTTTCGCGCAATTAAGGAGAGGCAGACGACAGTCTGTTCTTGATACTTACTGTACTCTGAAAGTACACTACAGCGAGAGAATACACTGGTAGCTAACATCAGCATCTGGCTCGGCTGAATCTAATTTGACGCAAATAGTCAAATTTATGCAGGGGGATGAATTATGTGTCGTTCCTACACCGATTATTAGCTTATATCTCACAACTATTTGGGAGACTAGTGTGTGGGATTGATGATATTTTGTTTGGCTGACTGTCCTCTGGATTCCACTTTTCACGCGCACACCTCATGTCATCCGACCAACCCTGCACTCAGAAGCACGAGACTCGAGTTTCGATCGTGTTAGAGCTCATCAGTGGTGCATATCCTCAGCCACAACCAGGGTTTAAACCCGGACCTTCTCATCTTGATGTGTGTGTTACCACTGCGTCATCCCGCTCAAGTCCGGGCCGATCCGAATCACCGACTTAAGTTCGTTCAGATGTCGTCCTCTATGGCAGACCGATAGCATCGCAATCACTCACAACTTCCCTTGACTAATCCGCTGTTCATCTTCCTTCCGTGACCTAGTCTTAATTCCACGGATGCTTCGCGCATCTGTTCACCTATAAGTATGAATAACGTAGTCATTTTACGTTCCAACTAATTTATTGCAGAAATTAATGACCCATTTCAATTGGGATTATATTATTTCTTTCTCTTATATTCTGTTCTCTAATCGTTGTCAGGTTGTGGCAAATCGACTGGCTTTACTGAGTCTATGGGCCATCGGTCGAATGTTGAATGGATTCCATTCCACACATGAAGTGACCGAGGACTCCATGCTCGTGCGTGAAGGTCCGGAGATAAGCGATTCCTTATCACGATTGACTTCACCGCATTTCACTCGTAAAATTGCCGAGCTAAGTTGCTATGACCCAAGCCCGGTCGGTCGAATGACCACCAATAATCAGTCAGAGGAACAACGTGATCCACCAGTGATTCACGAATTCCCTGCGGACTCTGCACGAGGCAAATATCTCCGCTCATTGGCCAAACTGTTGACTACGAATTCGGTCAATCCGTATCTGATTTGGGACAATCGTTGTCGTGCCGAATTGGAAGTGATGCTCGATGCGACGATTACTCGCATGATCAAAACGGCAAGTTTCCCCTTCATCGTGCTCTGATGTGATTCAGTATATGCTCTAACAAAAGATAAATTTACAATCCGATTTAAGAGATCCAAATCAGCAATGTATCGCTCCGTTCTGCGTTTCCCCATTCGAGGTCGATAGCTTCTAGTTGGTAATGAAACAGCGTAGCAGGAGCACAACAATGGTTACCTGTTGTATGAATAAAAAACTATCTACTGTCAGCAATGGAACTTGATCGAGGGAGAAAAAAGGGGCTAAATCTGAGGGGGTTTCAGTGAATCACGTTTAAAAACTTACTAGTTCTGTCGCCAATGCGTTCGTTGTTCGTAAACATTGGTGGTACGACCGGTTCATTATGCGAAGTCTGTGTTCTCAAAGCCTGTTAGAGATCGCTTTAGGACCATCATGTGAACGAGGTTTAAATGACTGAGTTTCCTTATTTGGCCGTCAGGAATTGGCATTGGCTCTGAATCGCTCTTTCAGATTCTACATTATATGGCCTCCAGCCACCATTGTGAATAGCAAATTGTGTCATCATGAAATCTTGTTGGACATGTGAGAAATATATCTCTTATGTTGGGTCCAGATAGCTTGGAAGTAACTTGGGTGAATAAAGTCAGAGAGAAGATCGGTAAAACCTCAAAAAGGAAGTCATCAGTTCAGCTTGAACATGTCGTAACGGGCCGCCAAATGGATTGGTCTTCAAACATGTTGACCCAAGTCCAGCGCATCACCGGTCGTGCGTGGTCAATATATATATATATATTACACTGGCTTCAAATCAAGATTTGTTCCAACGCAACAGCAAAAAATAAAGGACGGAAAACGGAAGGTATGATATGTGATTTTTTGCCTTTCATTGTGCACTTTTTGATGTTTTTGTCATTTTCTTTGTCTGAGTGGCATTTCTGTGTTTATGTTACATGAGGTTTCCACAGATGGCATTCACGCCACTGACTTCTGTTCTGAGCCGTGTCCCTGTACGTCTCCGGCCAACAACAATCCTTATTGCTTAGACCTTAACCGAGGAGGCGGGAAACACCAACCGAAATCAATGTTGATGCTAGCTGCTTCACATCTCTACGCTATACCATGGCCTAACCGCGGCGTCGCTTGTTTTAGCCTTACCCAGCACGTGCAAACAGAGCACGGAAAGGTAGGCGATGGACAAGGGTTCGCAAAACATTACCGAGTAACCGTATGTGGTGTAGTGTGATCACCTATCCGTGCTCAATACTAGGTTGCGCATGTCGTCGTCACTCACTTGATGTTCTCACCAAACGCGAGCAATGCTCCGGAGACATCGGTTGTCGGACAAAGAAAGCCGTCGAACATCCCCAAACGCGGATTGGCCAGGTCTCGCAACCGTAGAGTATAACACTGCGAACCGCAGCTATGTACACCAATTCCTCAATAGCAAATTCCCGCAAGCTGTTCTGTCTCACCCAAGCCACCGGCAAGAAGCCACTAGATGTGCGTGAAATGATCTGTGATGCTGACTGTTCGATAATTCAGTCAGCAGCGGCTTCTTGAACTCTAGACGGAGCACTTTCAGACACACTTTAGCTGGCCCCCGGTGTCAGTCTCCAATAGCTCTCCCGACACACGGCCCATTGTCTCTTTCGACAGATCTGCTTGCCGAGGCGGAGGTCCGCTGGGAAATCTAAGTCTTAGGAAGTCACAAAGCGCCCGACTCCGACGGCCTTCCCCCAGCCATTTTTAACGATGATGGAGTACGGCTTGTTAGAAAACTTTGTGTTGTACTCAAAGGTCTGGAACTCAGAGTAGGTCTCTTCCTTGTGGGGAGAATCGATTGTTGACCCTATCTTTAAAAAAGGCTCACGTAGGGACTTCACTAACCGTAGCATCGAAGCTTCGTCCCCCTGTCATACTTTGCAGATTGTAGGAAACCCGTGAAAAACAGACTCGTGTGAAGAAGACTTGGTTTCATGCCAGTCATGGATTTATCGATCAAATCTTCATCCCACGACAAATGTTGGAGTACCGTGACACTTTCCGAAGACCAACAGTCATTGTTTTACTGGACATTCGCGCGGCCTCCGATTCTGTTTGCTGAGAAATAGAGTAGCCGATAAGTATATGTCAATTCTCAAAGAATCCCATCGTCACACTTCATGTCGGGTTGCACAATAGTTGTGGAAGCGGTGATTTGATTATTACGGTTGCTACACAGATTTCTGGAACAAATTCCCAGTTCCCTTTCACCCTTTGATTACCTGTCAGATTTACTCTGTACTGTGTGGTAGTGAGCTGGACGAATGTGGTGCTGTTCACCCCTAAAGTTTTGACCATCGGTGATGGGACTCGAACTTGATACACAGGATTTTGTGACGAGAATTTTGCGGATCAACTACCGACCGCATTTCGTGAGACAGCACAAACGTTTTTACGAATTAATAAAGCGCATTAAAAATGGGTTACGAAGATGATAGCGGTGTTATAATAATAATTCTGTAATCGCACTCTTGTGTGAAGGGGTCTCACTGTCAACTCTGATCGGCGCTGTGCTCCGACATTGTGAGCGCATCTTTATTATAGAAACTTTTTTTTTCATTTAATCCTATCTTGATTGACGATAATGCTTATGCTGTGCTTTCCTCCTCTGTCTTTTTTTTTTACCAACGTGCACCCAACCGCTTAACAGGGCGAATGTGATCTGAACGCCGCGTCTCGCTTTGTCCATAGCACGTACGCACAAGAGCTGTTAATCGGTGAGGTTTTTGTTCGATTGTACAATCGACATCCCTCGTACCAGTTGGAGGTATGTTTCGGTTGGATTCCCATTATTCGAATTTTTCTTCGTCTCGTATTCGCTCATACCGCTTCCCCGGCGTGTATATGGTCCCCAAATCCCCGTCTGTTATGAATACTTCACACAGAAGCGGCCTCTGCTGGAAAGCAGTTGCGCTCGGATTAGTTTAGATTTGTTTTGTACATGACACCTTCGCACATATAGTCAGGAAGTAATCATACCCTCATTCACTTCCGACTAATGATGAACCGCGTGATTGCCGATCGTAGGGGTTACTTCTGAGGCCCAAACTGAACAAGAATCGTTTTATAGCTGAAGGAAAATATGGAAATAGCGTAATCGAACGCAGGATCGGCAGTAAAGCGCTACTTATTGTCAATGCGGAAGCAGTGATAGAATAGAGTCGCGAATTTTCAGTGGACTGGAGTGTATTGCACGCAATACAATAATATTCATCAGCATAGAATAGAAAGCGTTTTGGATCCTTTGTTCTTCCCGTTATTGTTGAATCAAATTAAATAACCAAGACGTGCCCGTACAGACGTCCCTTGATCGGCGGTCGTCGAGTGGCGTAAGCGTCTCCATCACCTCGGAGTTACGGGGTTCGAACCGTGGCCAACTATGGTCTTAACCCACTATCCGTCCGGTCCGTTACTACAACAGACCTATTAAAGCGGCATCTTTGATTCTAGTCCAAGTCCCACAGTCATGATTACCGGTTATCCTTGACATTGCACCGAACCGTTGAGTCCATGGGGTCTTTTCCTTTCACCGTTCACATGCGCAGACAATGTGAGTGAAAACGTGGTACATGTGGTCATGATAGGTGATTACCTCATGTGACAGCTCTTACTCTTGATTCTCACCAACCGTAAAACAAGCCCATCATTTTTTCGGAACTGCTTTTCTATCAGATATTCTCCTGAATGTTTCAGATTTGTGTAAGTGTTGGGAGATTTCTTTTACATGAAATGATCCATCATGCGTTATCAGTGCTGTACTCACCATTAAAAACCCTAGAAGCACGGTACAAATATTTATGCTGTTTTCCTCTAGGCTAGCGGTATTCTTTTTTTTTCTTCTTGTTCTATGTCATAGCGAGCGCTGTGGAACGTTATTTTCTGAAACACGTGCAGACATTTTTCCCAGTTTCTCGTATATTTTTTGTTTGTACTCATTTTCTTCACTAACACTACAGAACCCGGAGGGTTTTGCTACGGACCTGCTCAAATTCATCGAGCGAGAATTGCCCAATCTCACTCCAGGAGAGGCAACGAAAGTCGATTTCTTGGAGGCGTCGGCTAGTCCCGAAACCACGGAAGTCCAGTCTCGTTCATCGTCGTCACTTGATTTCGAAGACATAGATTGGGCTGCGGAAGCGATGAGCATCAGTGATCAGAGTGCGAATCAAATGAGTTCGGCGCTGGAAGCTTTGACTAATGTGATTCATCACAGTGCGGGTTAGTTACTATTATGAGGACTCCCGTTCTTTTTGTGCTTTTATCACTTGTTGAAACCGAATTAACTTGCCTTATTTTTAGGCGTTGAACTGCAATGTATCGGGCACTTCAAACTTTTGTTTGCCGTTATGGAACAACACGGTTACACGGATCTTCAAACTCGTGCGCTTGAAGTGAGTAATTTATCCGTGACGTGGCATACTTTCACTGTCAACGAATATTTGCCCACTTTGTATAGTATAACATAATAAGAATAACCTTTCCAAGCGGGGTGGTTGTGTAGATCGTTGACTTCGGTTTGGTTATAGTCCTCTTAGTTTGTGGACTGATGGCTTTATGACCGAAAACGTGACTGGATAATGCCCTGAAAACGATTTGGTAATTACAGTTACGCTAGGCTATTATCTTACTACACGCCCACCAGGCACAATGAAGGAGGGGGATATTGACACTTCATCCCGTCCGTTTTATTCCAGGGTACTCCTCTGAGCTTTGCACAACGAATTGCAGCCTGCCACGCTGTAGTGGTTCATAAGGGGTACAGATTTTCTGCAACCTCTGGGTGTCGTACTTCGCAGCTTGGTGGAAAGTGGCATTTTCGTAACCGTTGAACCTTGACCCTGTCTACTCCGTCTATTCTGTCGGATCTAGGTTCACGTGTATTGTATCTTGGATATAAAAAAAGGTTTCAGGTATAGTGTATCTGGTTTGATTAAGCTGTCCAGAGGCTTGTTGGGGTGTTAAAACGACCCGGTTCATCAGCGTCTTCAAACCGCAGTCAAGAGCTGAGTGTGCAGTGGAGACCAAGAGCCAGTTATTCCCTATAGGAGTTCGTATGGTTCTCCGCTCCAGGTTTCGGGGTCAGACTACCGGTTCTCCCTAATGGTGTGATGGGCCCTGGAGGCTGTGGAACACGCTCCTTCCGCTGCACTCATACGCAATCATTCAATGAAGAAGGGCTCCATTCAGAAGCCTTACACCGAACCAATACCCCAAGTACTTCGTACGAATCAGTCGGAAGAGATTTGGTAGTCTTCAGCTATCATTCAAATCTAAATCGTGAACTTTTGCGATTGAAGTAGTCCAGTCTTACCTTACTATTTTTATACCACGCTGTTCAAAGTCGAAATATCTTTTTTCGATTCGTTTCCTTGTTCGTGCGAGTTCCGATTTTCAAACTTAAATGAGTATAATGGGGGAGATATTTCTCATAGCCATCGTGTTTCGTACTATTGACAGAACCGATGGCACTGACCCTGAAACCTATGTTTACCAACCACAACGGGCTCGATGAGCCGGCTCGCTCCGCATCTCAACTGTGAATATATTTTTTTCATTGATTTTCATACAGAGCCTCTTTTCGCTCCCTGGTTTGCATCATCGAAATAAGCGTCGTGTCATTCAGACCAAGATTTGACGTAAGAATACAGAAACACCGAATTCAGTGCTTCTAGACGTCGTGCTTGACTGCGTTCTTTGCTAGTGTAGGGGTCTAAAGGGATAGGGCTCTAATTGAGGCTACTATTGTGGTTACTGTGTGACATACTTAACCAACACTCGGGGCCTCTGAATTTCCCTACTAGAATACAGATAAGATAAACGTAAACGTGCACTTTGCTCGATTCCTTTTTTGTTTCCCTAATACTATCACATTTATCTATTCCAGGTTATTCAGTCAGTTTCTCGTTGCAATGAGTGCCTAGTGGACATGGCCGCATCTCAGTTGTTACATTCCATGGTTATGCTTTTTCCGAGTCTACCTAGATGTGAGTTTGCACTGAACCAGACACCTGTTTTTGCCCGTACAATTACTCCATGCATGTTGGAAAATGCCTGACATTTTGGTTTCTAGTGTGAATTGGGATTCTCTCGACCAACGACAGTATAAAATACGTTTTTTCTCTATATCACGGGCACTATTTCACTTGCTCTGTTCAACGGCTTGTCCCTCTCCCCTTTTTCTCTCTCCATTGCGTGATGTTGATATCATACCTGACTTCAGGTCTGTGTACATTTATCACGAGTAGATGATTGGCTGCATCGATCTGTGCAAACGGAGAAGTCCTTATCTTGGTTCCCAAGGTGAAATCGGCGACTAAACCAGACTATTCTTTTTTTAAGTCAAGAAAGTTGTTGTTAATTTGCTAATTTGGTATTTAGTAATTGTCATGTCTAGCAGACGGTGCTGATCTGTGCCAAATTAAGCGAATATTTATGTTGTTTCACTTGATAATTCCATAAGTGCAGGTTGTATGTTCGTGCGAGTTGATTTTATCGTGATATACACTTTTCTTCATCTGTTTCAGGCCATCAGCTACTTGTGGAAACCTTTGACCATCTGGTCTTATCTACTTCATTACTTAAAGAGCTAGTCTATTGTGGTGGCTTGATCTATTTGCTCGAGATCTTAGTTCGATCTCCAGTTCGGCGAGTGCGTGAGGCCACAGTCAGTTTGCTCTCACATTGCCTAGTCGACAAACAGGTTGGCAGGCGAATTCAAGCTTTATTGAGCCAATATTTGCCACCCATTTTCCCGGAAACAATGCGTGATACTCCGGAAGCATTCCTCAGTTTGTTCGATTGTGAGTTTCTTTTCTCCATTTGCCGTGCTGAAATTCATTTTAGTGGTTCTAGATTAGCGCGTTTAGCTCATGTTCAGTGGTCTTTTTCAGTACAAACACGCACACAATACTGATAACTTAAGATCAAGTGATCTGGTAAACTTGGGGGTCTTGGGGCCTGCCATGTTAAACCGCACTGAGCCTCAACAGACTAGATGTGGTGAGGTGGTGAGTCAATGGATCAGCAACTAAATTGACCAGAAATGCTGCAGTCTCGATCCTCGTACTCAGTCTGTTCACGATTATTAGTTTAAGTTTTTTGACTGTCATCGGATCTAGCGAGAACGCATGGGTAAAACTACTCTGAGTGTTCATTTGTTTTTCTTTGGCTCACTGTCAAGTCCATTTGACCTATTGTCTGAGTCAGTATCTCACTGTGACCATTCACGTTCCAACATTCCGAATATTTGCTGATTTCTCTCTAACGGTTCGGTACAAGCTTCCACACATAGATAGGTTCCGATAACTGACATTTGATTCCGAACACCCTACGCATAACCTCGACATTGCTGATATAGTGGCTCCACCATATCAGATGGTTATGTCGCGGTCGAGCTCTTTTTACATCTTCGTAGTTTCGGCTTTCTCCATGTATTCAGCCTTTTTTCACCTAATGCTTCGATTTATTTTGCCCGTGACTGGACGATGCTGTGACGAAGCTGCCATGGAGTTCACGGATGATGTCTGAAACAACTGAACTGGTTTATAGGTTCATAGACCAAGAAAAAAGGTATAATGCGCTTACGGTTACAAACTGTCAGTTTAGTTCAGTCCCGACAACCAACAACAATAGGAAAGGACAGGAATATGAAAGGAGCAATAAAAGAACTGCAGATATTATTATCAAGTCAATGTAAAAAGTTTGTGGGAGGGTTTCTTGGACCCTACCCAGGAATTCTAACACGCCCTATATGGCCAAACGCACTCGTTAGATTTTTCATACCGTCCTTCCATGTCATGGACTGACCACCCTTACTCATTTTCCAACCGTTGTCCGCCTCAGAGAACATGCAACGCTGAGGAATCCTTTCAGAAGACATGCGCAACACACGACCTGACCATCTTAGCCTGGTGACCTTTAGTGTTTCAACTTATAGTTTGGTTACTGTACCTAGGACTCGCCGCCGAACTTCAGCAATGCTTGTACGGCGTTCCCACCAAATTCGATCAATGCTCCGAGGACATCGTTGTTCGAATACTGACAATCTTCGCATATCCTCCGCTCACAGTGGCCATGTTTCTGAAACATGCAGAAGCACTGATCTGACTGCTGCAACGTACACTCGGCCCTTAATAGACAAACGTTCACGCCAAAGATTGGCAAATTAAAACGCGCCTTCTGTACACACGAAGACACCTCATCCGATATCCGACCAGTTCGTAAAATGCAGCTGCCCAGATAACAGAATTTATCCACGAGGCCTGTTTCCCAAGATTCTGAATTATTTGGTATTGAACCAGTCCAATCCTGCAACAGTATCTAACATTTTGGAGGCGCAAAAAGGTGTATCGAATACAGCTACGCAATCTTTTTATATTTCACTACATGCTTGCTCATGAGTGCAGTGGAAGAGATATATTCCTCATAGCCATTAGGGCCTACAGCACTGTCAGGGACAACCAGCAACCAGACCCTGGGAGTTGGAGTGGCGGGGTACCACATAAAGTCCCAGTAGGTCAGGTGTGGTAACGATCCGGATGACAGTGGAGTACTGTCTGTCTACTACCAAAGTAACCGTTGGTAGTGGGGTTTCGAACCTGGTAAGCAAACGCCCTGAGCCATTCGACTACCACCGGTCAGGCTGTCCAGAAATACATACAGCTTATTTGGATCTTCACTTGGAAGAACCGTCATCCGCATATTCAAAGTTTGGTACCTTTCCACCCGGGAAAAGTTCAATACCGCTACCTCCAAATGACAAAAGTGCGGCCTCTAGGACCATATCAATCACGAAGTTAAAGAGAAAAGAAGAGAGGGGGGAATCCTGACGTACACCACTTATAGTGACAGACTCGAGTGAATGATTACCACAAGCCCAAACTCGGCTTCGTCTGTTCATATTAAGGAACTTCATGATGGAAATGAATTTCTCTTGCACACCCTTCAATAGGAGGCCGCGCGAATGAGCTGTGGTCGATGGAGTTGAACATCATTTAATCATCAAGAAAAACGGAGATAATGGGTCTATGGAAGGTGTGCCTATATTCTAAAATTTGTCGAAGACTGATGGCGTGAGTAATACAACCTCGACTAGGTCTAAATCCAACTTGGTTCTCGCGTAAGCACTATTCGTGAGCATTAGGTAATCGGTGGCGAATAGTACTAGCGAGCAGTTTGGAGGCGATGCTAACCAAACTTATTATCCTATGGTTTTCACAAGAAGACCTCAAGTACTCCAATCCTACGTTTATCTAGTGGAGGTTTTTAGACCGGTAAACTGTTTTTCTCCGTGTATATTCGCATCAGTGTCCTCTCCAGGGACATAGTGTTTAGAACCAGATGTTGCCCACCAGCTGGTTCTGAGACTGGACTTTGTTTGGCCTCTACCCATTGACCCGTCAGGTATGATTGCATCTCCAGCTTAAGAAAGGCATCCTGCATAGCTATTTGGGTGATGGAGGCACGCAAGCCATTAAGCGACGCTAACGTGCAGTCACGTTGTGATAAAGACTCAGCTAAGCTATTAATCCCTTTGCTTGTGCACCTCTATGTGTTAACAGCTGATGCAAGGTGTCGAAAAGAATAATATTGTTTTACCAACCTTTTCCGTACCTCAACGGGTGCATTTCACCGTTTTTGTTTATGCGTGAGTAAAGCGAAAGGCGCATAAACAAAACTACAGGAGCCCACTTCACTATCATTTGGAAACCCGCAAGCACAACGCTTGAGGTTGTATGTAAGATATCTTCAACGTTCGTCTTTTCACTCAACGTTTTATTCGCCCCAGTATTTTTACCGTTCGATTCTTGGTGCTCATCGACTAGACGATTGAAGAACTTAAGTCGGATGTATTTACACACCGCTTATCCTACTGTTGGTCCGATTACAGTGTAACTGATGACAAAGCCTAAACTCTACGCATGAGCGTCACCCTCCCCCCTTGTGTCAAAACAATCACTATTGAGTAAGCGTGACGTTCCTGTGTACAGGGTTTCGTCGCATTGAATAAGAACCCGAAAGCATCAGTCCTTGTGTCTGTGCAAATAGACTTGTTTTATTGAAGAATGAAATTCCCCTGATTGGTCCTGAGTTCATCAATAGCGTGATGGTCATTAGTATGCTTAAACGTGCTTGAATCTACGTAATTTCATCATAGTTACCACAAATTACAACTGTGCTTCGCTGGTACTAGCCTAAATTTTATGGCGTGACCTCATTGCATTCCGTTTCACATCGCGCATTAATCCTAGCGGGTTCAGTACTGAGCGATACGATGTCTGATCATGATTTTATATGCACTCTATTGAACTGCTTGACGATTAGCACATAGATTCTGATTCCTGCTGTGATATTTCCTCTGTGTTCCAGCGGATCAAGAGAATCCGGAACTTATTTGGAATGGAGACTTCCGTCAGAAACTCGCGAATGTTCTGATGGAACATACTCAGATGTGAGTCGGTTTCACCGATTTATTGTGGCTGATTTCCTTTGTGATAGGTGCTCTGTTGCTATTAATTGATACCGGTCCTGAAAACTGTTAGTCTGTATATTAGTGGTCGTACTACAGCATTTTTTCTACAAGATAACCTTGCTTCAATACGGTCATCATTTCCTTCTTGATAATTGCTTGGTTAGTCTGCCACAGTTTTCCTTTTTTAGCTTACGAGTTACTTCGATGGAAGAGTATACGGACAAACTAGAGAGACTCACAGCATCCATGGAGACCCGGTGCTGTGCTTCTGAGATTTGTGGTTGAAAATCGAATAGGACTTAAACGGATCAGATGTACTGACGTCTACCACCATGGTTGACCGGTGTTGGCTAGGTTTGCATCTCGAATCACAGACAGTTGTCTGGGTGCTCCTGAAATTATCCAATATAAATCTGTCCATAAATGTTTTACAATTACTGTAATGGCGTATGCCATATACTACCTGGAACTAGTATCCGTGGTTGAAGACAGTTATGAACAATGGGGCGACAGCGAACGTGACGACGTCACGCGGAATGTGAGCTGAAGAGAAGTCATGCACACTCCGACCCAACGAGTGTTGGATAATTTTGGATTGTATATTACTGATACAAATAGGAGGTTCAGTTGTAGTCTAATCATTTGAGCATGTGTTTGAATAAAAGACCTGCCATCTAGCACGCCTTCTAGATTTCTACACTACCACTTGGTCTGGAGCAGTCGAAGGGGAGAGGAATGGTTGGCAGAACGAAGTACTGTGTACCATGGGTCATGATTGTCCAGTCAAAAATTTGGCGTTGTTTTGAGGGCTTGCTGATTGCGTCCTCTTGGATCCTACGAATAGGCTTGTGCACGAGGGCACTTTCATAGAATTTTATCCCAAGATAGAGCCAGTCTTTATGTCTATTTTTCAAATTTTACCTAAAACCAGTTTTATTCTATTTCTTTTTATCATCTTCTGTATGGGCATCCAACATGTGGTCAGTTTCTATGCGAATCAGTTGAAGAATCCACGTATCCGGTGGTCCCTCCCGGACTCCTTTACTGTGTCGTATGCGGATGTCCTAATCAAGAGTGCTTCCGAGCGGTTGAGGAACAATCCGGACAGTACTGAAGAACAGCAAGTGCTTGCTTCCGTCGGTCCGGTTGTTGTCGCCGGTGTCTATCTCCATCTGTATGTGGCCAGTCCCGGTTGGGTATTACGCCGACCAGAGGTCTTTTTGGACAGTGTGCTGGATAGCTGGATTGAGGTAATGCGGCCAATGTCCCTGTTTGTTACCGTGATCATCCTCCTTAAAAACCTCATTGTTTAACAAATTTGGTTTTCCCTTTGGTTATAAATGACGATGAGTTCTTGAGAATGGGTTGTTTAGATATTCGTTTCAATTGACAACGATTTGGACGAGATGAAGACGGAAACCATATTTGTTTTGCATAGCTTGCTCTTTTCGGTACACCATGATGCCGCTTAATCACCTCAATAACCTCTGTAATTAGCCTCTGCGAATCAGCCTAATGGGACTCTTCTCCGTCATGTGACAAAAAACTGTAGGCCACTGAAATAGTCCGCTTAGTTTTTACGTTGAGAAAATTAAGCTGAAGCAATGGGGTGCACGATAAATGGTTATCCAAAATGGACTTAACTGCATGTCAAATAAATGTCATATATATGGTTATCTCTGCACAGTTTTGAGGTAACAGAAAGCCAATTAGTGATATGCTCCAATTTTTTTGATCATCTGTCTCATTCCACTGTCTAACAGACAGCCGGAAAGCTTCCCGGATCTGCATTGCTTTTGCGATTACTCACCCGAGCTTGCGCAGCTGTGCTTAAAGATCGTCCGGGTCTTTTGGATGCACTGCCGCGCAAAGGTCACCTTCATCGTGTTGTTGATTTACTTGGTGAAATCACGGACCCTGAAGGAGCCAAGGCTGCTGTCCTCCTGCTCCATCGGATGTCCTCCAGCAAGGTCAGTGAATATCGTAAAGCTCCCTTTTTTCGTAATCGGTATTGACACCAAAAAAAAAACAATTGTGCGGTTCGACGATAATCCATCTGAACAAAATCTGATCGTCCGTTTAGTTTGATTGAACTCATTGGTGCTTGCAGTATTGCTATTGTGCGTGTCCCGCGATTGCTCTTTACCTCCATAGTTCACCCAGGTTGTCGTGGTAGTCACAGGGTCAAAACTTTCTATTCAGACATGCCCAGCCGTAATATTTTTCTTACTATATCATATGTAACCTGACATGCTTGACGATCGTTATTGACATGAGTGAAGTAAATTCTTGAACCTTTCTATTCTAGAAAATCGAAGTGGTTAATCCATACCTTAGCAAATAAATTCTGTCAGTCCCGATTGGTTAGCTCATCTTTGCATGGGTTCAGAGGACTCGCCATGAGGTTTTATTCAAAGCACTCAGCACACTGCTCGCCGCTGCAAATAATAGATGAATCTGCTATTTTATCAGTGACTCATCATGAAATTAAGCATTTACTATCTTATAGAGATTTGTTATCGCTTTGATATGATCGACAAATTTCAAGCAAGCTTGTCGTATACCAAGCTGGAAACAGGTGCACAGATTTATTATACCTAAATGACTTTCTATGAGACCAGTACCAGCCCACTAGCGGGCCAGATAAGTCCGAATATATGAGAACTCTGATGTGACCAACATCGGTATACCTGCTTATTGCCTACAAATAATGTGATATGCGTCGGCCGTGATCAACGGCCTAACGATGTTCTAAATCTGTTATTATCAGTATTATTATTATTATTATTATTACCATTATTACTTTCACACTTACATGTGAATATCCTAAGCATGCCCTTCCAGGTACTGTTCTTCTTATGAGGCTTTGCTGAAAGATAGCAACCAGAATTATTGTGCCGCAATACCGGATGTTAACTTTAACGTAAAAATAAAACTCAGCTTTGATAATCAACTGACGAACGGCTAATCGTCTCTTTCCTTTCCTTTCCCTCTAAAACTGGAGTCTGTGCTTTCTAACGGTACAGTTTTTTTGAAGATGTCATGAAGTACTGCGCACTGATTCAGCCGATTGCGACATGTTTCCGAGCACCATGGTGTAACACATACAGGCAAATAACCGCTATGCTCTTTGTACTTCGAAGCATTTTTCTATGTGGCACTGTTATCATTCCAACTCTTTAATTCATTCGCCTCGTCGTTGATGCTGCATGTTTTGAAACGTTTCGCATCCTGTCTCATGCTTTACCCTTCAGCTTTGTGTTCAAGCGATGGCCGAGCGAGACACAATCGGAGGCCTGTTGCGTGTGGTCAGTTGTTGTATCGGTGAAGAATTGGGCCTTGTCGGGGAGACTCTTTTCTGTATATTTGACACTTCAGACAGTGATCCGCTAATCGCCCAGGTAAGTGGTGTTCGTGTTTCTAATCCATTCACCATTCCGCACATGTTGTCCTACTGTGAATTTTTTGTTATATTTACTTACTAATCTTGTTTTCTTGCAAAGTGTTGCGTTGGTAACCACCTTATCGTGTGAAATCATATTCAATTATGCCATGATGTTAGATTCTCGGAGAATAATGTGAACCATACGTACGTTTGACGAATATGCCGAATGACCATAGTTTAGGGGGCATGTGATCAAACACGACATGGTTTGGATTACTTTAATCGACAGAGTGGCGCCTTTTTACCGAGATATGGATTGTCCCTTGTTGGCCAGTTTACACTTTGACTCAGTCACCCCAAGATAGAAGCTTAAGAGACATCCGATTAAACGCTCACTGCAATGGCGCTCACTAAATCCGTCTTCACCTCTTGAGTTTTGGTTTCAGTTTTGACCACTGATAGCTGTAGTCAGTTGTTGACTTTATCTAATATCATCTGAAACAATTCGTACACAAGCATGGTCACCAAGGACCAGAATATTTTAGCCTTTCTAATTGGTTCCTCTTCTTTCCCGGGAAAACGATGACTATTTCCGATCCCGGGGATCCGTTAGTCTTTCTGTCTGAATTTCGACGATCTTTATGAAATTTCCAAATACCTTTTGTTCTGATCGATTGGCTTTTCAGGTGTAGTCTCATTCGAATCTTATAAAGCGTACATGGACGAATAGTCCGTTTTAAGAACTGCACGGAGGTTCTTCTAAAGTTATTTTGTCAGCTAACAGAGCTAACCTTCGGAACGAGGACACATGGTCCCAAGTATGGATTTCGAAAATGAGTGGTATGATGTTGTATCTGAACGACCGAACTCTTCGTCCATGCACTCAAATACAGTGATGATTGGACAGCAGAGTACCGGGTACACATACCTGAGGAGCGGCAACAATCATGAAATCGGTCGTACGCTTCCGGGAGAGTTTTTCCTTTCTCTTTTCAAAAGCAGAATCAACAAACTGGTTTCGATGTGGATGTTCCTTATAGACATATCTTACAGTATGTTTCCGAACTATGGGATTTATCCGCTTTACTGTAATTGCGCATCGTGTGTAATAAAAAAGATACAACACTATTCTGCTCATTTCGAGAAGGTCCACTTTCCCTTCTGAAAATTAGTACTTGAATAGTTATTAGGTTTTCCTTTTATTTTTCCTGACTTGTATCATCAAGCACGTTTCTGTCTTCACTACTGGGCAGTGTTGTTAAGTGTGGCTTCGGCATATAGACCTGCACATTTGTCTGTCACTTAAAAGTCAAAATAAGACTAATGGTTTTTTCATAGTTCATCAGAAAATGCTGTTAGAAATATGCGCTATCCAGTCAAATGAGAAATCAGTAATACAGTCACAAACTGCCTTTACGAATGATTCTTTATAGGACGGTCGATACCTCATTATTTTTGTTCCCGCGGCTTGGTCTGTAGCTAAACTCCTGGCGTAATTTGTGCTTCTTTCTGTGTCTACTCATGAGTAGCCTACTTTTCCAAACCAAAATGTTTGAATCCGTCACGTACACCATACCCCCTTCATCGTTTCAACCTACTCAGGCTTTAAGGCACAACTTAATCAGCTACGTTCTCGAGCTGTTGCGAAACGGTCTGCCTAGTTCTGTCAAGGAACCCGGCCAAACGTGTGCCTATTTGGTGAAGGCATTGAAGGCCATGCAGCGCAGTCCAGTTTACGGAGCCAAGGTGAGAATGATCGTTTTCCATTCAGTGATGTTGGTATGTTAGCAATGGTTCATTCATTTGACAGTTTACAACGATCAAACAAATGGTTTATATGATGCTTTCAGTTATGGCAGTCATTTGCCGAATCTGATATTCGTTGTTTCAAGTAATCATGTGTTCTTTTCACGATCGCTGAATGGTTGTCATCTTTGTTCATGCATTTAGTGAATGGTGTATGAGTTCGCAAGTTTTACTACCGAATGACCGTCGTATTGTTCGTTCAATAACCCTTTCTTTTCCCTCAAGATTATTCAGCGTGTGAAACTCCCTGAATATCGTGCGTGCTTTTCGCCTAAACCATGGTTTGCATTATTATCAAGTACTGTGCATATTTATGTTTGACTGTAATCCATCACTTACGACCTTTTTTTCTGTGCATCACTATTTGGTCTTCTCACGGCGAGGTTAGAATCAGATAAGATGGAGAACACACGTATTCCGATCAGTTCCCTCCCCTATCAACATGTAGTCATAATCCGCCGATTGTTAACCACAACTGTGGAAGGTCATCAAAATGCCTTAGTACTTCCAACAGACATCGTTCCCGATGTTTTGTTTTTCACGTCTAGTCAATGCTAATTCCCGATAGGATCGAGGAAAAATGCGCTATCTTCACGGTACGCCATAAAAATGTCTTTGAGTTGCATGTTGAAGTTCGGCAGGAGATCGTTGAAGCCCGTCTATTTAGGGATCAAGCAAGGTGCCAGCGCAACAACAATTACAAAATGAGGAAAGGAGAGTACAGTACACTAAAGCAGACAGTTGGTGAGAGAAAGAGAGAGAAATAAAAATGCCAATTTTTTTTCGCCGTTTTGATGTTTTTTGTCACTTTGTTTGTCGGAACGGCATTCCTATGATTACGGGGCACGAGAATCCGACAGACAGACTGCACAGCATTCGTGCCACTGACTTCTTTTCTGAACCGTGTCCGTCAACGTCGACAACGACAATCCCCATCACTTGGGCCCCAACCAGGGAGGTGGGGTCAGGCCTCACAGACATTAGTGTGCTCATCTTTCACAAATACTCCTGGTGTTATTTTGAGCACCGATTATTTATCACTTTCTTTGTGTTTAGTAATTGCAGGCGTTGGTACTCTGGAGTTCGTCTAAATTGTACTTTGCTGCGCACTTTGAGAGCATGTTTTTTGATCTCATCTGAAACATGCATTATGTGAATGCAGTCCAGGCGATTGGTGTAACACAAATACAAATGCTTATCATTACTGAGTTTCGGACGCCTGGAGCACTTGTCAGCTGAGTAAAGCCGCTACGTTCATTGCGGTGACGTGGTCCAAATAATCGACCTCTTAGTGTGATCTGTGTCAGTTTACTTGGCGTTGAAATGGTTTCGAAATCGCTTTCGAACCACGGTCGAACACTTGCAGTTTGTATCTGACATTTTTATGTAATTTAACATTCGTGAATTTTCCCAGACTTGTCCTGACTGGGCGACCGTAGCATGTAATGCAGCGAGTGACTGCATGATTGCCCCTAAGTGGGATATTTGCTTTGCCTGTTAATTCTTCGGATTTACCCACTCATCCATTCATTTATATTTACACTGCTTGTTTGAAAGTTATCATCCCAAACAGTTCGCAGTTGTCCCAACTGCATCATATTGAACTGAGTAATTTTGTCCTCATATGTTATGCATATTCTCGATATTATTGTTCCTCTTAGTATGGTTTTTTTTCCCGATTGCATTGTGAACCTCTGTTACTTAGCTGGTGATTTTTTCCAACCCAGTTTATCCAGGTTTATCATTCTTCTTACGGTTTATTCACGATCGTCAGTACAGGTGTATTCCTCATATACGAGAGTGAGAGTTAATCCCGGTGTCTCATTTTCTTTGTTCGTTCAGCTATGCAAAACTCCTGTTATTTTGTTTTGGAATTATTGTTTTCCTCATCGGAAGTTCGCACTCATGAATTAAAACTACTGATATCTCGATTCTGTTATCCGGTTCACTTCGTCACATCGTAGATCGCCCTTCTGCCGGAGAAGGGAGCGTGATTCTGCATCCGAGATTTGGGTTTTAATTAAGTTCAGAACTGACGACTTGACCACCGAACTAAAGTCGGTGCGTCACGCCTTCTTATTTATGATGACAACCTGCACCCTACAACATGATAAACATACTGTAATACTGGTCGTTATATGCAAACCCTGGGATATTGCGACTGAAGTTATTGCACTACTGTGAGAAGTGAGATAGACGTGTAAATGAGATCCGTAGTTGCATTTCTTGTCCGAACTAATTCTGTTTAGTTCTGTCAAACAATATTACCACACCGAACTAATTCGGGTTCGGTCGTTACCTCTCATTCTAATACAGTCGAAAGTGTTATGGACAGAAGCATGCAGAACGAGTGAACACCAAAGGATAACTTTAAAGTATTGATTTCGAATCTTGTCATCGCAGGTCACTTCGCATTTGGCAGCCTTCCGACGATCGTGGCCTTTCTTTTCATTTTTTATATAGTAAATAAAATAGTAAATTTATAATTATCTATATTTTTGGAATTTGAATCATCATCACGTATGCACACAAACAGTTAGAATACTAGTACGCCATCTTTACCAGCCTTGAAATAACTGTGCGCGTCTCAGAGTACAGATGCTTTCAAAGAATTTTATCGAGCGGTGCGTGAACGCTTATCCAAACCGGGATTTACCCGTTTAAATCGAGTGTTTGATCCAGTGTCTTTTGGAAAGCCGCGAATAATCTTTATGTATCTTCTATCACCCGTAGCTGGACTGTGGCGCTGTTGGTCAGTATTTATCCAACTAACATACTTTGACGGATGGTATTTTCAAACGCTTGATTCAAAATGATTATCAAATGGGATTCGCTTTTTGGAATAATGCAGACTTTCTGTGTAATCAAGTACTCCCCACGTAAGGCTGAAGTTTTGTCGCTTAACAACAAGACAGTAATTTGTGTTTTCAAAGTATGTACTGTAACTCCATCAGAATGTCACTGAGTATTTATGGTTTCTGTTCGCCACCAAATACCCTACCCTGGTGCTTTGTGAATAATATTCGTCTGAACTTGCGCACTAAGCAATTACTTAATTCGAGATATAAAACGTCTGTATCATGTTCTTTTCTCAAATCTAACTGTCTGTTGTGACATCCTCACTCGTTTCTCTCATAAATTAATTCCTTCCAGGTGACCGAACAGCTTGAAGCTCAACCGAATTGGGCTGAGTATCGTGATCAGAGTCATGCCCTTTTCCTGTCTAATGTCCCACATTCGGCCACAGCCTATTTGACTGCCGGCCCTTCAGCTGGCAGTTTGCATTCCGGCTACTTGATGGCCTCCAGCGCGCACGAGCATATTGGTCCACCACCACCACCTGTGGCGCCTCCATCAATGCCTCCTGGTCGGTAAAACTTTTGACCAATTTCCACCTACTTTGTTCTCATCTACTGCCGATTCATTCCGGTTCTTGTGGTGCATCAGAAGATTACACACACAAACATAGAAAATGAAAGCGGTACAGAGTAACGAACTCCTACGTGATTGTTACTTGTTTTCCTTCTGTCGCTACCCTCGAACATGCAATCGGTGGTCCCGCAGTTGACGGGCAATCTAGCTCACACTGTCGACTTGCACTCTTTTACCCTTCATGAGTTGCAAGCACTGAGTCGGTGATTTTATCTGTTCCAATACTCAGTTGAGGTCGTGTTCTTTTTGTAAGTCTTCTGTCTGTTCGGACATTCTGTGGTATTTTCTATCCCTCTGGTGGGAGGGAAGGAAAACAATGGGCTAGAACGCAGTACTTTCTGTGAATGTTTGCTGTGTCTCCCTCTGTATGCTCAGTTTCGATTTCTGCGCTGCTACTTGTCTTTCATCATTCAGTTTCCCTTGCGCGCAACAACGTCTTTGTTCTCGGGCTATACCCTGTCATCTTTACTCATCGTTGCACTGATTTTTTGTCTACTCATTTTTCAAAGCCACCGTCCACTTACACGTTTTCTTTGATCCTCGTCCACCGCTGGCTGCATTACTCGCACGTCTGATACAGACGGATTGTGACAGCGACTGTGACCAGATCCTTTGTGTGTTGTTCGCGATGAGTATAAGGGGATATGCGGAATCGTTCTGTGCCTTGTCGATTCACTCGATCCTATTCCGCATAGACCTAAACTCTTAGGGATTTTCATCAGTTCATGACACAATTGCTCGTCTCGTTAGAAGATCGTTTTGTTGTTTCCAGAATGCAGTATCCACCAACGTATACATTCATATGTATATCTCTATCTATCCTTATATATATGTATAAGTTCATTATATATATATATATATATATATATATATATATATATATATATATATATATATATATAATGCACATTTCATCTATATTGCTTTACCGATCCAACTCATGGACACAGTTCGGCATTCGTACTTTCCTCTCTCTCTCTCTCACACACACACTCACTCTTCACTTGCAATTATTCCATCTTTCTGCCGTACCATCTGGTTAACTATGCTGAAAATTGTGGTATTCGCACCGAGTGGAATTTTTGATTTGTAATTTTTCACCCTTTCGACCAAGATATCCCTTTCTGTCCGTGTATGTGCACGCGCAGTCGTTCGGACGCGTGTTCCTTACCGTGACTAACCGGTATCCAACAAACCACTAACTAATACTGTCATGTTTACTTCTTTCCATCGGACACTGGATTACTATTCGAGGCGCTCTAATATCTTGGCTGAAAGAGCGCCTTCGACGCGTGCGTGCTGCTGTTTGTGGGTACAGATAGATTCATGGTTTATGTGCTCTTATACGGATTGATCAGGATGGTTATAATCTATCCAGGTTTCATGATGTTTCGACTGGCTTTCACTTGACCACATTCCTCAGTGGGTCGAATGCAGTTTGACGAAGAGCGGGTACTATCTCATAGGGACTGTTGTAACAGTACTGAAGTGCTCATAAGTCGGATTTATTTTAAGATGGAGTTGACAGATAGTTATCTAGGTCTCTGAGACAATCACGATTTAGCGGTGGAACCCATGCATTCAGAAGCAGTCAAACCGGTGGTGGTCGTGCGGTTTAAAGCGTTTTCCGTCCACCTCAGAAGTCCGGACGTTGCCACCGCCGGTCACTTTAGTGGCAGACTAATCGACTGTTGTCTGGCTCTTTACCATGCCTGATCCATGTGGACTTTGCGGTTGTCCACCTAATTCTCAGAATCAGGTCGCCGGATATTATATTAACATATTACACTGAGTATGGTACAGATACCACTAACACAGAAACGTGTAACAGAAAGCGGATAGTTAGGGAAAAATTTGGCTGTCCCATCAAATGCATTTTTTGTTGTTGAGATTTTTGAAAGTTTCTTAAGTGTGCCACACAGCATTCGCGCCACTGACTTCAGTTCTGAGCCATTTTCCTTAAAGTCTCAGATCAACAACAATCCTCATCTCTTAGGCCCCATCCGGGGTGTTGGGACGCACCAGATGAGGCCAGTATTGATGTCAACCTTTTCACACCTCTACTCCAGGTCATTATCTGACCACCGCCATTGTGGACTAGTGGTTCAGTGTACACTTGTCAGCTCGGAGGCCAGAGATTAGAATCCCGCCACCACCGGATACTTTGGAGGTATGCGGTAATCCACCGTCGTTCAGCTCGTTACCACAACTGACTTACTGAAAACGTGGTTCTCCACTCAAAAGGTTTTAGGGTAGGGTCAGGTTGCCGGTTGTCCCTGATAGTGCGATGAGCCTTCGACCTTATGGAGTATATACCCCTTCCACTGTACTCATGCGCAAGCATGTAATGATTAGAACATCGCTTTTTTAGCCATATCCTGGAAGTGCAAGCCACCGAAAGTGATGTACAGCGATCGCTTTTACCTAGGGGTGGCATTCCCCATCCAACACGACGATGTAACTCGTCGAGCCAGTTTGGGCTGTGTTATTCGTGATATGGTCGCCTCCCCAACACCACCTCCAGCCGTTATGTAGGTCCCGAGGTACTATCCACTAATTCCGACTACTCACCACAAGGGATGGGAGCAAACACAGGAACCAACCAGTCTTGTAAGAGTATTTTACACTTGGATGGGGTGAAGTCGTGCCATACACGTACACCCCAATCGCCAAGTGACTTGACGTGTTGCATCGCTTGTGCGTTATTGACCAGGAAAGTGATATTATCGGCTTATTCTACGTCAAAACTGTTCCCTGGAAGAACTGAAATCCATCATCTAAAAGACCAGACGGGGTTTTCCAGAGAACTTTATCCATAACAAATTTGAAAGGAAATGGGGATATAGGGCAACTTTGTCAAACTCCGCTGAAGACGGAAAAAGGTTTGTGAAAGCTATCCGTAGGCTCTAACCTGACCTGAGGTATGACGATCCAACTAGTCGAGGACCGATATATATATATATATATATATATATATATATATATATATATATATATATACTCACCGATAATCCGGTGCAATGTACAGAGATGTGGTGCCATGAAAAAACATGAATATGGAGATCTCATGTTAGTCATCACGACGAGACTGCACCTTGACGTGGTGTGATGGCTTGCGTACCTCTATGATCCAAAGAGCTGTGAAGGATGGCTTCCCTAAACCGGAGATACAATCATGCCTGAAAGGTCAATGGATAGAGGCCAGACAAAGTCCAGTCTCCTGGTTCTCCAAGTTGGGGGTCGATCTGAGCTGGCAACTCAGTCGGTAAAATTAGTGGAAGAATAATTGTTCCCAGCAAGTGGGCTTCCACTCAGCCACCCCGCTGCCTTGTGGGCAGGTTCTCGTTAGAACTAAAGGCTATGGTTGAGAACCCTAGTCGTTCTGCTTTGTGGCTGGACACCCTAGCAGTACCCGTCCAACATCTCCCATGAACTGCACTAACAGAAAGAATTCCATACTGCATCGGTCGTCGCGCGGGATAATCAGGACCGCGCCGCCCCTTGCATCGAGCGTGGTGGGTAGTTAACAGTGGGCTAGTGCTCAGAGTTCCCTCTCTTCTATTCAACCCTTGTCTCCTGTCCCCTACCACCTCTCTTTCACCCTCCCCCCACCCTTATCACCTCTAATTCTCCCGCTGACAACACAGTCGATATTCGCAACGGTCCATTGTCAAGTACTGTCATAAATAATCCATAGTCCCGTAACTCACATTTTCTCAAGCCTCGTCAGCCTGTGAACCTCGTCTCCTTCAACGTGCGTACTCTCATGCACACCGGTCAGCAGGCGTGCCTAGCCCTCACATTAGATTCTCTGAAGATTGATGTCTGCTGCTTAAGTGAAACGCGTATCCAGGATTCGAGCAGTGTAATTCAACTAACTGCTCCTGGTATCTCATCGAGGTATTTCCTGCGCACTTCAGGAGACGAAGTAGCTCGAGTTACGGGTCAACATGGCGTAGGAATAGTCTTGAGTGACAAGGCCGAGGCCGCCCTTTTAAACTGCATCCCGATCAATAGTCGTTTACATGCAGTTAGACTCCAGGGGTCACTTGGCGTTCGAAAGGATAGTTATGTTAAGCGCAATTTGTTTGTGATGTCGGCGTACTCCCCAACAGACTGCAGCTCTGACATGCAGAGGGAAGAGTTCTACGATGATATCGCCACCCTCGTTCGCAGGAGCAAAGTTTCTGACATCGTAATGGTAGCAGGTGGTTTTAACGCACAAGTTCGCAAACTTAGTACGTCGGAAGCTTGTTTAGGCGGGCGTTGTGCTTTACCTGCTGAGCGTACAGATAACGAGGATAGGCTTCTCCAGTTTCGTGCAGACAATCGGCTATTCCTGTCTAGTATGAATTTCCGACACAGCTTGCGTCGCACAGCGATGTGGCCCTCTAACTCTGCAGGTACTTGGAGTCAGATTGATCTTATCGCAGTAAGTTCCCGGTGGCGCAGTTTTGTTCAGAACTGTAGATCTTACTAGTCCACGTACGTAGAGTCGGACCATGCCTTAGTTTTAATGCGATTATCTCTCCAGCTCCATGGTCATCGACGCAAACCGCAAACTCGGTTAGCCGTGCGTCGTTTATCTGATCCAGAAGTCCGCACTCGTTACGAACAGAAGCTAGCACCTGAACTAGGATCCATGGCGAACATTAATGTAGATGCGCATTGGTCCAAATCCAGCAGGCAATACACGTGGCAGCAGGTTTCGCCTGTGGTCCTAGACCCGTTGCCCATCAAAGACGCTGGATTTCGCATGACTCGCTGAGTATATTGGAGCAAAAGCGTCAGCTCTCAAACAGTAAGGAGATGAATAAGATACGTAGAAAACTACGAAGACAAGCTACGAAAAGCCTTAAGAATAATCTCGAAAATTGGTGGGTCAAGGTGGCCGAAGAAATGGAACTAGCAGCTGCTCCAGGTAGCAGTCAAAGATTGTTCAAACTTATTCACGACACCGGTTCACGGTGAACCTTGGTCAGTGAAACAATATGCGGTAGAAATGGAGAACCTATTCATAACAAAGAGCAAAGGCTGGACCGTTGCGCCGAATATTTCGAGGAGCAATTTAGCTGACCGCGTTCCAGTGTAGTTACTCCGACCTCAACAATTGCGAATCTTTGCGGACTGTCACTTGAACCTCCATTGGAAATAGAAGTAGAGTTGTACATTCGACTACTGAAGCGAGGGAAAGCGGTCGGTCCTGACGAACTCCCTCCAGTCCAGGCATTCGCTTTCATCCTCTCACTTTAGTGGGAACACCGCCACAAGAAGGCAGTGAGTAGGGCTTCCTCAGCAAATGCTATAAAAAACGCACAGTCACCTGAGAGCATTTGGAGAGGTGTTCAGGACGAGTGGCCATCTCGGATCCTGAAGCACCCACCCACGACCATACTGAGGCATTTGGGATTAGCTTGATTTCGATAGTCACCAAGATATTAGCTTGGATTTTGCTGCGTCGTCTCACACCGGCCTGCGAGAGGAACGCCAACGAACAACAGGTCGGATTCCGCCCAGGTCGAGGATTCATTGACCAGATTATTGGTCTTCGCCAATTATTGGAGGTGAGTCACGCACGCCGTCGACCAACAATCATGGCTTTCCTGGACTTGAAGGGTGCGTTCGATTCAGTTGACCGGACGGCGTTATTCAATGTTCTTCACCGGAAAGGTATGCCTCAGAAGTTCATGAATCTACTGAGGTCATTGTACTATCATAATTCTGGTCGCTGACGGTGAACTATCCAGCCGGTTCGAAACGACGAGCGGTGTTTGACAGGAATGTCCCATTTCTCCATTCCTGTTCAACTTCGTCATGGACGAGATAATGGAGAATGCTTTGGGAGATCTCCAGAATGTGGGTATCGAATTAGGAAATAGTGAGAAGCTGTGTGACTTAGATTACGCAGACGACCTTGTCTGCATGTTCGAATGCACGAAATATGCACAACGTGCACTAGGTAGACTTGCGAGAGCTGTAACTCCATTTGGCATGCGCTTTGCATCTTCAAAGTGTAAAGTGATTTTGCAAGAATAGAAGTCAACGATTCTGAGCTTGACGCTCGATGGGGAGGAGCTAACAATTGTTGACCGCTTTAGTTACCTCGGAAGCAGCGTGACGACGGATGGGAGTATGGTAGTAGAGGTGAGTACGCGTATATCCAAGGCTCGAGGGGCGTACGCTGGACTGAAGCACTTGTGGCGGCGACCTGATATTTCACTGACGTTGAAAGGCCGTGTGTATTTTGCTGCGGCTCGCCCATTTCTGTTTCATGGTTGTGAGACAAGGAGTCTGCGTGTGGAAGATGCTTGCCGCTCTAAGGTTTTCGACCATTGATGCTCACATAGTATGGATAATATTGAATGGAATCACCGGGTGAACAATGCTGAGGTCAAAAATAGGGTTTTGGGTACCTGTTCAAAGAATTTTTCATTACATCGTATCCAGATTAGTAGCTTTTGCTGGTTGGGACACATGTTGTGTTGGAAAACACACGTCTACCATACCGTGCCTTGTTTACCGTTCCGCGATCCCTGCTCGAGCTTGTGTTGAGTTTATACGTCAAGGTGACGCGTTTGCCGTTGTGCTTGCTGTCATCCGGGGTCGAACGGTATTCGGCTTGACAACGCAGAAAATCGGCAGAAATTCAGGATCTCATGGTGCGGCCTATGGGACCTCAACTCGACACTCACAAAGGATACAGATCATTTTTCAGCAGCGGTCAGTGCTCATCAGCATTCACGGGCGAAGTTTCAGCTGGCACGTTTTTACAGTCAGGTGGACGGACTGATTTATTCAGATTTTCATTGTCTAGTTAGCATAACATCATGAGTTTGGGGTGCTTATAAAAGCATATTGAAAACTTGACGCACACTAGATAGTGTTCGGAGTCCACGCAGGTAATTCCGTACGACCACCAGTCTTGGATGCAACCCACCATCAATAACCTATTGCGACATGATCGATCCGAGTTCATGGCTGATTCGAAGAGAGGGGGCTCTAGGTAACATGCCGCTCGATTGAAACATCTGAAGTTCATACTCTCGAGGTTCAGGTGACGGGTGGGAAACAGGGTTAAGAGACTATCCCCGTTGTCCCAACGACAGGAATTCAGCCCAAAAGGACCACTCAGGTGCACCTCATCCGATAACAACCGACATACTCTATCAGTCATGTCCTCTGCTAAATTCACAGTATCAGCCGGGGTTGCTTTACGTGGGAGGTCATACAGTTTCAGATAGACATTGTCTTTGACTGCATCTGGGCCACAATCTGTGGGTACGTAAGCTGACTCAACAAACATTGCGTTCCATTGCTAACCGTACATGAATCTCTAAGTCTTACTGTGTACAGTTGACTGTTGACTGCGATCCAGTCTCACAGTGAAGCTTTTACCCTAGCAAACAGAGTTACACCAACGCTTGCTTGGCCAGATGCTGCAGCCTCAGGGGCCCCAGAAAGATGCAGGTAAAACCATGTGAAAGGGTTGGTTGGGTGCTTCAGTCAGATTAAAAAGCTGGAGTTCTGAAAGCAAGTGTCTTGGATATGACAAATGTCGATGACCAGGGTCTCGAGCATACGGGCCAAACCTGCCTGTTACCCTATACGCACCAGTATTCACATGTTTGGAGTAACTAGCATCGAGGACGATCAGCATCGACTAGAATTAAGTCTGGACCTCTACCCGAGATACTGCAGTCAGTGCAAGCAACTTAGACTGCCGTTGAACAAGAACTACATGAAAGGACGGGGTGGTACAGCGAGGAGTGGAAAAAAATTTGGGCTGCGTGCGGTGTCTGAGTGTTCTCAAAAATAGGTAAAACAGCCACGGGAAGACCAATAATAGAGTCCACACAGATCTTCAGCGGTGTTACTGGCTGCTGTACTACTCGGTCGCCAAGTCCACAGTAGGTCTTTCCGTTCAAAGATACACCCCTAGCCTTTGCATAACCGAGTGTGATCTGCGGAGCAGCAGTATTGTTCCAGACAAGCCGGTGGCCAGTAATGATCCAAGCGATTCCTTGGAATTAAATTGCTGGGTGTACATGACGAATATGGCTAGATTTATTGGCGAGTCACATTCGCCACGTCACAATGCTGTCCTCCAATATTTAGGACATTTTAAAAGATAGCGCGTACTAGGCGAGCCACCACACCCCCAGGACTGACGCTTCTCGTCCACGACCGTTTATTCGATGAGCCTGAACTCATCTTATTCATGATAAACCACCATAATGGTGGCCGTTCCCCTATCCGCGACCCGGGGACATGTCCGGTAGCATACAGCTCTGCTCTTTATCCTTGGCATCAGACCACTAATATGGCACCAATTAGGATTGAGTCATTCCGAATTAGTTAAGAACTTACCGTATCGGTAGTGAGGCTTGAACATGCCTTATCTGGATTATGGCCCTTATCAATCGACCCATCTTAAAACATTGTGCCCCTTTATCCAATTATTAATGATGGAAAGAGTACACATTGCGAGATGCGAGCACTTTGTTCACTCTTGTCAGCTATTGCAAGGCATCTACTTTTAAACAAGTCTATAAGTTGACCTGACCCGGGCATTCAAAGTACGATTACACAACCGGAATGCGAAACAGCCAGCGTTCAATGAAGCTGTGTTGATCAAGACAGAAAATCTCCCTCTTTGTCCATCGGAAAATCATCTCTAACAATCTGTCTTTCCTGGCATTAGCCACAAAACCCCACACGAATTTCTGTATTCTTTGTGATAAACATTTTTTCTCATTTTTCCACCGTGTATCTCATGTGCCGCATAAACTGATATGTTTCACGTACGTGGTCGACAAGAGTGAAGGAAATGTTTGCATCTCACAATGTGTCTTCTTTCCACAATCATTATCGACCTATTTGAGTCTGCTGCCCTACTCAACTGCCCTTTTCTTCGAGTCATAATATCCAGCACCTGAATCGAGCTTGTTTTTCATCTTATTCTGTAAGGCAACTTTCGACTCCACTTCGATATAAATATTGCTCTCGTAAGAAAACCATAATCCCCACAGACTAGCGATTAGTTGCGGGCTTACGTTAAATATACTCTTTCAGAGTTTCGTGGTGCCTGAGGCAGATGACCGTGGGTAGGAAACAAAGTGGAGGAGAGGAAAAATACTTTGGTACCGGTTTCGTTGGTGGAAAGAATGTGGGAACGGAACGATGAACAGCTGATTAATACGTCATATATATATATATATATATATATATATATATATATATATATATATATATATATATACTAGTTGTACCCGGCCACGCGTTGTTGTGACTCAGTCTAGTTAAATGGAAAAGAATGTTAGAAGAAAGCGTGCGTTTCTAATACGTTTAATTTCATAATAATTGTGGGTGTACAATATCTTTTGTTGTTTCATCGTCTGTGAAGATATGAAGATTGCCTGGTTTGCCGACTCTAGACGACGCAACATGTAATTTCCCGTGTGAGAAGGAATCTGTGTCCAGATCTAAACCACGCAATTCCGAAGACTGTCCTTGAGCTTTCTTGATGGTGACTTCAAATGCCAATCGAATTAGGAACTTCAGTCTCTTAAACTGAAATACCTTATCTGTTGGAATCAGGAATGCGAGGAATGAGGAAATCTTCACCTCTGAAACGTCCTATCAAGATTGTTGTTTCTACGACGCTGCTCATGAATTATTTTACTGTTAGCCGCGTGCCGTTTCAAAGCTCCGGGTGGTTTATATTTCTCAATATGATAACCGGCTTGCCAATTTTCAATTGCATTACGTCTGTTGCCATCCCTGACAGATCAAGTGAATGCAAAACTTCTGTTGGGTAGTTAACCACTTCATCTGCTTCCACAACAGTCTTCATATAAATATGCACATCTATGTTAATAAAAAATGTGAATGTCCGTTTGTTCCTAATCTAAAATCTTCGAAAGTTCTTCACCGACTGCTTTGGAATTTCGACACAATGTTGCATTCGAATACGCGCGTTTTTATGTACCTACTGCGTGTCCGGACATTTGGCCGACGGATATTTGGTCGAATGAACATTTGGTCGCCAGACATTTAGATGGTTGGATTACGCTATATTCAGTTGTCTATCAAACGTCACACTCTCAGAAAGTATCAGAAACCCAGTCCCAGACATTTTTCATTGGTTTTCAACCTGGAAATGCAGTACCTTCAAAATGCCGCAGTCTGTATGATGTTCCCATTATTGCCCAAACCAACCCGTCTCTCAAAAGTTGCACTCGATTGGTGGTGGATCCTGTTTTGCTTGCCGCATGTAGTCGTTAAGGTGAGTCATTTTGTTCACATACTGAGGTAGTCAAATGGATCAGGTGTCTATCACCTCAAAAAGGACAAAGGCTTGAATCCCAGGTTCACCGGGCCCTGTCGTGGTAGACCGCACCACCTTTTCAGCTGACCTTAGTTCCAAGTCTTCGGCTTTAGGACTTCCGGTGTGGAGCTGTTGTGAGGTCATAACGGTCAAAATAATTTGACTGTGATGCATTTGCCTAACAGCATAGCGCAAGCCTTTTCACTTACCGATTCGTGATCAATGTATGCCTTCATAACTCTGGATTACCAGGCATTGACTCTAAATCCTGAGAACGGCTAAGGGGACGGGCTACGCCCAACCCACTTTCTGAGTGTGACATTTGACAGACTTAATTGAATGTAGCGTAATTCAGTCATCCAAATGTCTGGCGAACAAATGTCCGGCGACCAAGTTTCGAGCGACCGAACGTCCGGCGTCGAAAAGTCCGGGAGCCTACCTGGTGCATCCACTGTACGTCTCGTAGTCGACTATTGTCAGCAATGCTCCGACAACAACGTTCCCCGATCCAGCTTCCTCACCTGGCTTTGACATGAGGCAGGTGCGTGCGTGTGGGCCCGTGCGCACGTGCATCCTGTTCGGAGCTGTAGCCGAGTCATGGCAAGATTTCATACGCACACACACGCATTCACACATGACATTCCTCCTTTGATGTTTTGGCCTCAGACGCCGTCGTACACGCACGCATGATCATCGATCGGTTCCGTGAGCATATGTCGGACGCACGCTCACAATCACAGTCACCCGCTGGCTTACGCACACACGCACGCTCATTTGTCCTCCTGTTTGTTCTCTCGACATGAACTCTACGGGTGATACACACACACACACACAGCTCCAAGATCTGACACAAGTCCGTAGACCTTGACATGTCGCGTTTTTACTTAGTTATCCCTTTGTTCTGCGTCCCGGTCTTGGCCCGCTAAAATAAGATCGAAATCGACATTTATCAGAGGTGAAGTCCGAGGCTGATAGATGCCTCACTTTACAGTAGGAGATTTCGGAACAACATGAGACCCATTTTACTTAAGTTGGCACAATATTGTTGTTCATTTATCGAAGATAGTGTGCGTGGCCGTTTGTGGAGGTATGTATTTGCAACCGGTGTGATCACACGTCCGGAATTAAGGACACCATTCTGGGCCACCAGTACTTTCACTCTGCTCGAAATTTGATATCAGAATACACACAAATTATCCGCAGTAGATGAGGGGTTTGTTTTCCAGAATGAAGTGATGCGTTTTGCTATGAGACTGTTACTACCCGATCGATGCTGTTCTTTTTATTGGACTGTTTTTTATTATAATGATAAGGACGCATCCTATAAACTAGGGAGCCCGGCTGCAATGTAAAGACAGGTCCTTGGCCAAGACTCCAAAATGTGATTCAGATAAGCACATGCAGCCCAGAATGTTTCAGCTTGATCCGGCTGCTAGTAAAGGGCCAACTGTAAGGGTAGTGGTTGATTCGGGACCAACATGCAGCCTCCTGGCAGACCAACGCCGTCACAATGAGTTATGCGATGCTCAAGAAGAGCCCGTTCAGTATCGAAGTCAAAACTTGAGGCAATGTAACCACGAGCGGTGGGACAGCGGATCGATAGCGTGGATAGACACAGTGATATATCAGTCCCGTCAAGTGGTGCTTAACCTCAACATCAGCCAATTAGAAGGCTTGGTCGTCCACACCAGTCGGACCAACACGTTTTTTGTGCAACCATTGGGCACAAGGTCCAACGCCCCATATAATCACTGTTCTTCACAAATAAAACGAGATTATTCATGATCAAAGTGGCGTCCTCTCCAGCTACACTTGGATAGCAAAAAACGCTAACTGTGACCGAAGTTTATCGATCATAGAAGGGAGTTCGAATCTCGTACCATATGCACAGGTTGAACCGAAATTGCAGTGACTTTTAATATCCTACTTCGTGATCGTGATCGGTAAATTGAATCACTCTCTAAACACTCTGAAGCAGATTGACACGTGTCGTTTACAATACATCCGCTTAGTAGTTTAGACACTGCTTTCGGCCACATCGGTTCCTATGAGTCGCAAGAATGTTCTCAACTAACAAATTAAATCAGTACCACTGAAGGATACAGCTGATATCAATATCAAGGTCACACAAGTTCCTCGATTAGAAGATTCCGAACTGAAACTTACTGAATTTGATTTGAGCATACTGGAACCTTTTCTCCGTGGTCGCCACTGTGTGATTTTTCCGGTGGGCTTTAAAGGCACGGAGCCTAGTTCTTCACTAATATGAGTGCAGTCTTTCAACCACTTTAAAACTCACGTTCTCTACGTAATTGATTGACACCACTACCGTTTGTCGCTCAGCCTAAATCTCCTTTTAACACTGTTCTGTCTGAATGCTTCCGTTCAGTAGCTTCAACGTCATCTATGCCCTAATCTAATGAAATGTGTTACTGTTCATCGACCACAGTCCTCTCTAAATGCTCCCTAAGAATCCCATCAATATGTTTTCAAGCATCAAAGATGTACCTGAGGTATTTTTTTCCGTTCTTGATTACCACATTGAAAAGTTCTCAATGACTCGGCAAAATTCGCCCCATGCTTTTCCGTGATACTGTTATGCATTTGAACTTATTCCTCGTTCACTCCTCTTTCAAACGCTTCAGAAATTCAGTTACGCTCTTAATTGGATGTGTACTGTGGCCTAAAGTTGACTGATGCGACGGGATCGTTTGGAAACACAATGGGGTGCGTGCATTCATATTTATCTATGCCCATCGTCATGTAAAGCGGTGATTGTTTGATCATGAGCCATGGTGATAGCCTAGATCTGTCGTGATTTATGTTGTTACATGATGGGAAAAAAATATCACCATATCTTTCGAAAAGTAGGCTCGACGCATCACTATAGAAATTTCATGAGTGCCCGCATGGGCATTGTGCAGGATGAGGGTTCAGCAATGGCCACCTCCAGCAACCGAAAACACGGTGTAGATCTGGATCATTCTCTCCTACCAGCGAGACTGGGGATATATTCATTATCTGCCATTGAAACCAACGTAGTGCCACTGGCAGATTAGACTAACCCCTAAAGGGTCTGTATTTAAGCTGAAGGGGGTGCATCGCGAATTCCATGGTACCGTGGCGCAAACTATTGATCAGATTTGCTGGACGTTGTGAATCACGTACATTTCGTCACGTCCCTTTTAGGTAAATCGAGAAGTGCATTGAAGTGAGCTAGGTGAAAGATTAACACAGTAGACAAATGATTCGAACATGTAAGTTTCGGATAGTGAATTACAAATAGATGATAAAAGAAAATAGATCGGTCAATAAGTTATTCATTGAAGTTTAAAAATAGACTTTAAAATGAGTAGTATGTGTGGGACAGAAACAGAGTGATAGAATGATACTATGAAAAGCTTCTGTCGTTGAGGGTAGTGAAGAAGCTGTGACCAAGACCAAGTGGTAATTATTCGTGATTAGTAAAGGGGTTTCACAAATAACCTCATGTAGACGGCGGGCTAGCATCTACACCTAATATATTTGGGAATTTTTTTCTCGTTACACATTTGGATGCACCATTACAGTCCCGACTACAAATGTTAGTGGCTTCCCATATTTTATAGAATGAAAAGTAAAATGGAGTATGATATACAACGACATTCGGTGGATACTCAACTGACGATAGTCAAGCTGACCTGGCCAGTTTTTCTTACCTCAGAGGATGTTCAATACAATGGATGTCTTTGAACACACAGGCCCAGAGTATTTGATTGCAATATATGTCTTCCAGACAACGAACATGCACTCGCGTCATGGATACCAGTCTAGCGTAATCCAGGGTATTTTCACGGAACAGAATTCGGTTGTATAAACATGGTAACGTTGAGGAAGAAATCAGAGAAAATCCAGTTTGCATCCTTGGCGTCAACCTGCCTGGACCACTGACCTTATCATATTTCATCTGCATTAGTGCCCCATATATTTAGAAGGAGTATGTCACTTTTTCATCTAAGGTTGGTGTGGAACCTAGAGCCATTACTGACATTAAATATCAGTCAAGTCCGCCAATTTGTTTCGCTGTCATCTGGTTCTCCCGTGCACCCTATCTGGTTTTTTTCTTCACATTGTGATGTTTGTCTCATTCTGCCTACTAAGAAGATTTTAAGTAACGAGTTGAGAAATTCGACCTCCCTAGGGCGTCTCCGCATCGGTCTATCCGCATTTTCTGTCTGCTCATGTAACCGCAGTCCCTTGATTATTTTCGTTTGGTATTATTATCTTGAATTGCTTTTACATTGTTTAGTTATTCCTAGACACAGGTTAGCATTCTACAGAACTCCAACCTATTTGCCGACCCCTAAAGCATGTATCTGGAGTTGGTGGCATACCTAGAAATCAGTTTACTCTTGATAATTCAACCATACCTTTCATGAGCTACTTTCTCCTGATAGATACTGACTGACGAACCACACCTACCTTATCCCGACCTCAGCTACTGTGTCGTTGAATCATCCACACGATTTCGCTATAAAAACTTGTTTTCTTGGACCAGAACTTGAAAGTCTTTTCCAGGGCCACAGCTTGCCCGTTTCCCTACCAAGCCTGAAGCAGTTAATACAAAACGAAACTGAACTCCGAGTTGACCTTGTATGTCGCTCATTATATCTACTCGTATTCGCTAAATGGAAGCCATCAAGTAGTTGCTGACTATATACTCCTGGGTTTATAAAACATGTACTTGACTATACTCGACTAACATTCCACAAGGTTCGATCTCATTCTTGGACGAATTAATCTGCACTAAAATTTTGTTATCACTTAACTGGCCCACAAGCTCACACATGTATACAAACAAAGCGTAGCAGTCAGATTTTTCTTAGTTTTCATTTTTATTGTTTCACACATTGTATTTTCCTCCTTCTTTGATGTGGGTGAATGTATAAAGTTCTCCAACTGAAATGTAGGCGTTCACTTATGAAAGTCAAAAAATACGATCCAGTACAGCATAACAGACTCAGTCAAAATGGACTCATGTAATCAGCAAACACCGCGTTTGCTTCCCTTTCTTATCCGTTAAAGACATATCAACAAAACCCATTCATTGTACCGTTATTGATTGGTTTGATTTGTAATTAGTTTCACATATAAGCTATGAACTATCAGGCTGGGTGTAATGGAGTAATCAGCGTCACATATCGTCGGTAATCCACTGCTGAATGATGCAGCATAAATTGGCCCGCTTGTAAATCATGAGAAAAGTATTTCCGTTCGGGTCACCCATGCACGATAGGTCCTGACCAAGTCATTCTAAATTCCAAGACCTGCACTTAAGGTATAAAAAAGGTTTTTTTGCATTGTACTCCAATCCGCTCCCCTATCCTCAAATGTGGGCAGTTCGCAAGACTGAATGTGACCATATACGAATGCACAAGCAGATAGCAATAAAAAAGATTTTTATTGTTGTTATTGCTGCTGTTGCAGTGATTCTGTAGGAACTTCGGACTGTCAGTGGGATCCCACTGATAGCACTTGGACACTCTACATTTTACGGAATATTTGGGCTAACAAAGGGACAGCGACAGTGACATTTTCCGTTCATGGAGAATGCAGACACTTTCCCTCACGCGTCCGTAATCTGACACGCAGACTGTTTTCTTGTAGGGGATTCTAGGATAAGCACGTGGATCTGATCATGTGCATGTACATGCGACACGTTTCTGATAAACATTACGATCGGCTTTGTCACACGATCGCTAATCGTCGCTACGCCCACAGGTAAGACAGATACCTGGGTTGTAAAGCCTATTGCCGAGTGCTACCATACACCTTTGGTTTCAGGTAACAGCTTTGGTGTTTGCTTGAACAGATTTTTCAAGTTCTTAGACAGTGAACTAAGGTGAATGTAACAGCAGATACAGAGCTGTTGTTATCTACGCACTGTTGTCTACTTGCTACGGATTTTCTCGGTAAAATGACGATTTGCGTCTGAACATTTTTACGCTGCTCTATTCTGTTTTACATATTCGTAAAATGTAACTATAGTATTCCTACAACTGTTCCTGCTATTTATCAGCCAATGGCGATCTTTTGGTGCTCACAGTCTAAGATTTCGGTGATCAAGTCCATCGCACACAACACACACCACAACAAAAATGCACACTGCATCTGCGCTTGTGAATGCGGATAATTAGCCCAATATCCATGTGCGAGTCAAGTGAATAGTAATTAGTCCACTAACGGGTATTATTTCACAAATGAGGGTAGACTATAAAACAGAATCATCAGGCAGTAATATATGTTCGCTTTGTCGTTGCTTACTGCGGAAAAGAAAAAAAATTCAACAGTTTGTCCGATCATTCTCACCGAGTCCATTTTGAGAACTCCGCGTGGCCGAACAAGCTCGTTTTCAGTCATATTCACGTCACTATATCACAGTGTATTATGACAAGTTTAGGGATTGGATTAGTTAGACAAATGGGAAGTGATAGAGATTAATGGTGAGAAAAAAGGAAGGAAAACAATTGCTATCCAGGCCTGAATCAAAACCGGATGTGTATAGTTACTCTCGCACTATTTCAGTTTTCTTCCATTTTATGGCATGCTTAAGGGTGAGAGGAGGTGGGGGGGGGGAGGGGAGCTAGCACGGACTAGGAGCACGGACAAGTTGTTATTCAACACACCGAGGTAGGTTGTGTAGGTGGATACCGAGAGCCTCAGAAGTGGTCAGAAAGCGACATTTTCCTGGTCATGATTGTCGAACCCGGGAATCATACAGGGCACGAAAAATATTGTATACGTTTATTGTGTGATCGGTCCAATCCCTTAACTTGTCGTGACATATTGTGGTAAAGTGGCATGAAAATGAAACACTGAAAATGAGCTCCTGCATCAACCAGTGTTCTCAAAATATACAACACCATCGTAAAGTCAAACAACAGCACATAATTCCACTGTGAGAAGAATGACAGCCGAATGGAATAAGTCACAAACAAATGGGAAGACAAGCAGTAACTGAAACAAACGGTTACGAAGGAAGATGTTTTCTCTAAACACCGAAGTAATTGTACTGTTTTCACACACACAAACACACACACACACAACAGAGGAATAAACGTATAAAATGAAAGTGAGACAGAATACGTTGATAAAGTTACGGGAAGAAAAGAGAAACAAAAGGCTTTTCACTTTCAAAGAAAATCTGTCTGGAAGAATAAAGTAGAAACAGTTCAGATAGAGCTAGAAACTATTGCTCGACTGAAGAAACTATCAAAATCATTCGGATCAACGTCAGACAAATTCGCAAATGCTTGGCGATCGCTTAGCTTCTAAATAAATACCTGAAGATCCGAGAATGAACGATATGACAAAATTGAGCTAACTGGTTTTATCGGAGACAAAATAGTTCAACACATTTGCGCCTCCATCGGTCAGTGTCTCAGAGAACTGGTCTCGTGAACCAAAGTTAAGCAGTCCAACTTTCCTTGGAGGGATCTATTTCAGTTTGGTACTAGGTGATGTAAGCTATTGCATGATGAACCTGTGCCATTGTGCAACTACCGGTCGAATTCCGAGGTGGGCAACACATCGTTACTACCAAACTATCCACACAACTGAACGAGTGGGGCCATATATAGGTGGTCTACTAACATTTCAGGGTTCATTGCCAAGTTGACAACGCTTTCTTATGACACAGGGTCGTGGTTGTTGGTTATCCTTGATGGTAATAGTGCATTGAACCTTCGTGATTATGGGTATCCCTCCCTCAACGCGTCTCACTCAACCATAAGTATGCAATAGTATGTCGGCAATGTCTTCTTGCCTGATGCCGTCCACAAATTCCGTGTATATAATCTACTCCAGAAATTCAATGAGGCAAGCTCTAAATGACAAACTATATCATAGCTGTGAAAACAGAACAATTTCGTCCGTGGAAGACTCCTTTGGGGAAGATCAGCTTCAAAGTGTGCGTGAGCGGGTGAGTCAGCGACTGAGTGAGTGAGTGGGTGAGTGAGTGAGTGAATGAGTGAGTTCGCTTGGTTAGTGAGTGAGTGAGTAAGTGAATGACAAATTTAGCACAAGCGAATCTGCAGAGGACAGAACACGCTTTCTGAGAGCTTTCTATATGAACCGAAAAAGAAGTTGACACCCGGCCACTCACAGAGCAAACAGCTCACTTGATAGACATTCCCCATGGGAACTAACTAAGCCGAAACCATTATGAATCAACTACAGAGTTTTATTACTTGATGAATGCGAGTAACTGTCGTCATAGTGAATGATTGATAGTTCATATCACAACGATTCGTCGAGTGATTGATTATATGCTATCACTGTCCTATTAATAGCTAAATCTCGTGTACAATCAGTCATTTGATAGCAAAAATTGTTCTGATCGTGTTAGCAAACCAGGACAAATTTTCATCTTTCTAACCGAATTTGAAACTAGTATATTCAGTAGTCGTCTAACGGTCATCGTGGCCAAAGTTGGGTCTTGTAAACCCAAGTTCGAACCCGGTCACTGTCGCCGGTCGATTCCCCAACTGACAGACTTGACTGACCACAACATTCCTCCTGGACTATTGCACCATTTCTGTATAGTAGTGACCAACGGAGACCAAACGCTCATTGTCAAATGTAGACAGTGACGTCCCGGGTTCGATTCTCACCCCCGCAGGTCACTTCTTTCGGTGTCCTGCAATCTGATATGGCCTCCCTACAAAAACACTGTGTACAGTCTCATAATAAACAAGAGAAATATAACATTATTATTGTTATTACCAGCAGTTAGTATATTTGTGTGAAATAGAGTCAAAGTTAGTTTACCTAGGAGATAAGTCAAATTGATTTCAGAAATAACCCACATGCGATATAAATATAAAACTCATCATTGCAGAGGTTGATCATTGGAGTTTATCGCTGACTGTTTTCTACTTGCCGGATTCCGTCACTCATGTACGCCTCATCATACGATGTTCACGCGGAGTGAGCCACAGAGGCAGCCTACCAGAACGCTTTGACACTTAAAGTAGAGACCTTAGAATCTTGCATTCTGGGCTGGAGTTCAAGTTGTGAGTCAAAGAACAACTAATGCAGAAGCCTAGTGAATAGTCAGATAAGGTAAATAATGATGTCGTCGGAAATTTCCCAACAAACACCTTTGGAGAACACGTAACTTGTTCGCCATCGCAATTATTTCACAAGAAAGCGGTGACATAAGCTAATTATCACCGGTTACGTAATCCGGTCACCCGCACGCGTTTCCGCCCCCTCATCCTTATCTCACCATAGTAGCTTAGTGACATTTTTTCCAAATCTTTTATTAATTCATTTCCATATAAATATGATTGTACTGGCTTGAGAATGAATTCACAAAAATCATTTTTGCCTACAACTCATGCCCTGATAACTATTCACCATTAACCCATGCATCGTCGACGTGAATTACCTTCAACGTTTCACGGATTTACATCATCCAATTCGAATCCGAGGAGCTGTTGGAAAGATTCTTAAATTCACCGGCTCTCGACGTCACTTATCTTAAAATATAAGAAATACCTGTCTAGCCGAGAATTCCCTATAAGATCATCGGACTGATGAAAACTGTATGCAGCATCCGACTGAATTCGGTTAAAAGGTCAGTGTTTCACGTCCCAAAAACCATAGTCTTCCAAGTAACAGGATTCTTAATCAACTTTTCACTAATGCCTACAACAAGACGAAAGTATCGATTTCTAAAGGTATTACAAATCTATTTCACTTTAAAAAAAGCAAAACACAAACTAGTTGATGGTACACTCACACTTAGATCGCTGCTTCACTGTTACATTTTTCGATTTTGAGATGCATGTTAGTTACATCATGGGCAAAATAATGTTGTAATCAATTCAGTTCATCCGAACAGGTCACGGGAAGCAGGGAACCAACATCGGAGAAGCCGCAAATAGGACCACTAACTTAAGAGTTATTTAAGGAGAAATGAGAGCAATACACATGCTAAACCATTCGAGTCTGTTTGTTTGAATGTTCATATGAAGACGAGTAGAAACCGGATGATGAGAGCACCTTGAGGATGAGGGACGGGGTGATGCCTATCACTGGACTAACGCTAGGTCAGTCACCATCTGATTTCTGGTTACACACACTCAGAATGAACACCTGAATGGCCTCTGTTTTGGCGATGTTCACTGTTCTGTCCAAATTAATATTCATATGGAACACATTAATTGAGTGAATACAGTGAACCAACTCATTTGAATATTTGTTTATCGAGAATTTTGCTTGTGCTTGGGATGATTTTCTCACCGTCGTGTGATTTGTTCATCGATGCATAATATTAATTGTCTTTTTTATGGTTATCGTGAGGGTAATGGAAGCAAAGGCTTGAGGGTTAGACTCAGTGATACGGATAACAATATTGCTCTCATTTTTATGTATCACGTAAATAATAAAACACTTCGGGAATGGATTTGTGGTCAGTTTGAGGCTTCTGTTCCTCACCATGGCCAGCCGAAAGGCATGTGATGTGGCCTTTGAAACTGGCCGTGCTCTATCTTTGGAAAATCAAATTACGTCATTTACTATGGACTTTCACGTCGATACTCTTTATCATCCTAATTTAAAGGTCGCCAAAGTTGTCGTGCCCGCGCATGTTTGTGAATTTTTTACATGTTTTGTTCATACTGAACATTTTGTGAATAGTGTAAATAAAATTCGGAATAAGTTCATTTGAGTTATCAAAAACGAGACGCGAGACCAAAAAGCACCGTGCAGCCTGACAAGTTGATCTTCAACTCATATTCCCGTGATCTTAACGAGCAATAGGCGCTCTTCGTTGGGAAAATCAAACAAGTGGCAGCAATCATACTGAAGAAGGAGTATAAAATGGCAGAAATTATTATGTAATAAGTATCCTAGTTGAACAAAGATATACCCGGTGGAATTATAAACTTGGATGATTTCAATTCGTATAAAGCCAATCGTTCCATTGGTGTCCTCAGTTATGGAGGATGTGTTACCGCTTACGTTAGTGACAATTAGAGCAAGTAAGCAAATATGGGTTTCACGTACTCAATCGAAAAGACTAGCTGTCACATTGTAGACTGTGACCAACCTTTTCTGAGTGGATCCTGCTAGATACTCACCGGAAGTATTAACTCAGTACCTAGCACATCACTTACCGATTTAAGCATATTTTCTGATCTGTCTACCTCGGTAATTGCACAATTGAGTGAGTCACTTTGCATATCCGCCTTCGACTTTAGTGGACATGACGTTAGTTTTCTCACCACCATAGGTCTGATAAATTTGGCAAGTTTAACTACAAGACTCAAAGCACAACAAGACTTGTCATTTCAAACAGACCGTAATTGTTCAGCGTTCAAAAACGTGCACTCCCAAGTGAGTCTGATCATTGTATTTTGAAAATACTTTCGACAGCGTACAGTAAGACCAATCAAAACACCACTTTAGGAAAACAATTCAGAACAATGAATCGAAGGGGTTGTTCACCCGACCACCTGGTCAAGTAAAGGGGCCGTGGTTACCTCAATCGACCTTTCCGTGTTTTCAAACCCCAGTCGTTCTGTCTTCTGTGAACATGTCACTGATTACACTAATTCTTGCTTTACTCATTGTTGTCAATTTGAAACCGCTCACTTTTAAACCAATCGATATTCTTCACCAGTATTTAAACAGCTGCGAGGAATCAAAGATCCGGCTCACAAACACGAACAGAGATCGCTAGTCAAGAACCACTCATTTGATCAAATCTGAAGTTAAACGCTCGAATAATTTGTACATAGATACCACCTCAGGAAACGTCAGTTGTTGTGGTATGTGAAAAAGCTATAAAAAAAAACAGTGTGGCAGTAACTGAAGAAACAAAAACCAGAAGTTGATGTTAAAAAAATCCAACTTTGATTTCTGCTCCGTATCGAAAGGCTTTTCAATTTCATACTAGTACTCTTTTACTTTCTTTTTATATATTATACAGCAAAGTACCACTGCTCAGGAAGGGGATCGCTGCCACTGAAAGGCTGCCAAGTGGGGAACTGACCGGCCGTGAGGGGGAATCTTACCCGGGTGGTTATTGTCCGTAGCCCACGATGGTAACCGCTTGACTACCGCCAGTCTTCATAAACTCACTTCAGCCACCAGTTATCGAATCTGCTATGGTCTTCCAACAGCTATGCAAAGTGATGATAACTAAAGCTCAGGGCTATCACCTATTGTACTCAAGGTGAGTGCTGATGCCTCTTCGGTTCCACTGGCGAATATCTTCAGTAATTGTCTAGCAAGCGGAGAAAATCCCCGAAATTTGGAGAATGAACAAGATAAAACCTGTCCCCAAAAAGAATCCGGGAAATGCAGCCCTGTCGCTTGCAGTTCTGTAGTCCTCAAATTGTTTGAGAGGCCTTTGTTGCCGTGGATTAACTTAAGCTCTGCTGGAGACAATATAAACCAGTTGGCTTATCGGTCTTCGCGCTCAGCAATGGACACCGTACCTTAAGTAGTCCACTCGATAATTACAGCGTTAGACAGAAAATATAATACTGTCAGAATGGTGTTTATATTACAAAAAAGCACTTGGTTGCCCTGGTCCATCGGTACTACTCAGTATGCTGTCCATAAGTAGTGTCGATCCAAAAGTCTGCAGGCTGATTTCAGACTACTTCATTGTTTGAAGACATTCCACTTATTTCAGTGGCCAAAAGTCCCCTTGTCTTCCAGTTGACTGCGGTGTATTTCGAGATGGAATTTTTTCCTGTTTTTTCTTTTATTTGTGCGTAAAACAGCTTCCAAGCCTGTGGACAATCGTTGGCTGCAAATACCCCGACAATGTAGTTTTAAGATGTGAATTATCGACACTAGAAGGAACTTCACAAATTCAGATCAAACGAAATGAAGTTTATGACTGGTCCTCATCCCGCTCCCTTGCAATGAATGCTTCTAACTGCCGGGATGTATTGTTTTCCCTCCTGTCTGATGAATCACATAGAGCCTTCACTAACAGGTATCCTCTCCCATACCAGTATTTCCGACGGTTAAATATCTTGGTGTTACACTATCCCATAACCTTTCATGGTTCGAGCACGTTCAACGGACTTTTGGTGAAATTAGGAATCTGTCATTTTTCTCTCTTCGTCTAGCTTTGCTTTTGGTCCCAAATCAGTTACTTTTTAGATTTGTGGTTGCTTGCCTTCTCCCACTCTCATCATCATCATCATCATCATCATCATCATCATCATCATCATCATCATCATCATCATCATCATCATCATCATCATCATCGTACAGAGTTAAACAGTAGAGCAAGCCCTACTGATCACTGCCTTTCTAACCATGTTGCACGTTGAATTAGAAAGTATGAATATACAAGATGGACAGGGAGTGGGCCTGCAGGGGTGGGAAAAAGAAAGAATGCCCTAGTAGCCAACACACGGAATACACAGTCTAACTGTACAGCAGCATATTGATCAATCATTCTGATTCGACAGAAAGTGACAACATGATCACCACTGTTCATAATTCACAGCCATATTCTTCAGTGTCTCCAGCCGACTGGTTGAGGGGTTTTTTGGACCCCAACCACGAAGGCTTGAAGCACCTACTTTTCCTAGGTTATGTGTGAGTCATATTTGGTGTTGAACCTGTTCTGGGTGACAGAGAGAGAGAGTGCACGGATGGGATTTTGCTTGTGTACATTGACAGTTTTCTAGATCGAATAACCCATATTTCGGCGCGCAAAAGTAGGCATAATCAGTTCACACACAAAAATCCGTGGAAAGTTGTCGACATAGTGCAAATTCCGCAGTAAACTGAGATAGGTTTCGGAAGGTAATGCCATTGAAACTATGCGTAATTTCTGGTTCCCAATATGATTGAACTCATCTCATCAACTTTGATAGAAGAGCTACTGGAAGTCACCCATATAATTCTATTCCCCAGAGTTCGACAAAGTTTGATATCGACGACTCTACAAACAAAACGATAATAACTCATGAAAACAATTGGAAATAAGTTATTGCTTCTGGGTCTCTTAAATGACAGATTTCACAAGTTTTCATGCATATTTTAATCTGTCTCAGGGGTTATTGGTCGTTGAATTAGGGAAAAATACACAGTTGAACGAGAATGCCATCAATCAGGCTATTCGTTCATGTGTGGACTTGGATATGCCTGAATAACTGACCTAGTCTCAACCTGTCAATAAACTTAGTTTCTTTCACGAAGTAGCTTCGGTTCCAAGTTCAATTTCTGGTCTCATAGCTTAGATCTAAAATACCTCAATATGTTTTTAGGGATGGCCATAAATCTGAGCTTCTGGTGGACCTGAAGAAAATAACCAGCGACTAGGGAAGTTTAGGAGTGAGATGTTCTCAAGACATCAGTTTGAAAGTTTCTCTGTAAAACAGTGCTTCATCTGGTTGATAGAAAACTGGCATTTGTACCCTACCGATGTACAATGAACAACTACTTGTCGGGCATTGTATTATGTGACCACTATTGCTTTGATCGCAATAATACTGTTTCGCAGTGTGTCATGGAAAGGCTTTTACTTGGTACGTCACCATTAGTCGGATTCTTGCACAACCCTTCATAAACCAGGAAGAGCTCAACATCAGGTGTGACTTTGGTGTTTTGCATCTTGACAACACACAGCCTAACAACTTATGAATAAGGATCTACAGAAAGGTCGATGGTACACTTCGGGAAAGAGAATCTCCTCAGTGGGGTTGTAGATATCTATAGCCAAATAAGAATGACAGAACCAGTATCCCGTGAAAACCCTAATGACAAGAAATGATCATCAATATTATCATTTAATGGGTGGTATTTTTGTACGCGAAGTCGTTCACATGGTAACAAACCACCCAAAGAAGATTGCACACGAGAAGCAATTTTACACAGACTGAAACAAAGGTGAGGTTCACAGCATTTAGTGCTCATAATCAGCGATAATTACATTGTCCATAATCCTACAGCGAGACAGTCGGTAAGAATCTATGAATGGATGAACGGTCGATTTTCCTTCCCACAGTTGGTGCCAGAAATGGCGTTAAAAGGGCAGAATTGGGGACCAAAAGTTGAAATTTTCATATTGTAAAATCGCCACCATCAATTATTCTACCCACCGTACAACTAATGATTAGTAGAACTTTTCGCACAATAAATTAGCATAACAGGTAAGAGAATATTAGAGCAAGTTATAATGTACCCATCTACTTGAGAAATTTTCGAAGTTTCGGAATGACATCTCAGATCACCTCAAAACAGAATGTTTGCCAAAGTGAATCCCCGATCGCCTTCGTGAGCTCATGCCGACAACTTTCAATGTTATAATCAACTCAACATTTATCTGATCAGCCGAGCCAAAATTCATGGTTCATATTTTTATACTGAAATGAATCGTGATTAGAATGGATGTTGATCATCTAGTTGGAAAGATTTTCAGTATAAGTATCAATTTTATTTTTTACTTGTGGGGCGTTATTTGATCTCTTTTGATTTAGGCAAATTATTGGTTTTTCGAACTGATCAAAATATCCAGGTTTACTGACCCAAGAGGGATTCGAACTTACGCATGGACACGTTAAATGCATTAGTACCGTGTGAGCTCTATCTGCTGAGCAAAGAGGACGAACCAATGTGTCGGGGAGTCGGAGATCTCCTTGAAAACACGTCATCTGCTTCTTCCGATCCACGGACAGAGTGCTTCTGTGAACACTATTTAATGACAAGGTGCGCATATCCCACGTAGCAGTGCAGCCGTGATGCGTGTATTCATGAGCCAATCAGTCTATCACACGTCACTGTTCATACCGACCACTGACAGACAACTTACTGCCTACATTTCACACTAACCCGCCAACCAATCAGGCTTCTGATATACTGTGATTCGACTTTACTAATCACATGTGCGCACCACACTGGGTAATCAATAACGACGCCTTATGTGTCCATGCATTCCTCGCCTCATCCAATTTAAAGTGTTCATTTTTGGCTACAGTCAGATACAACTTTCACAATTGTTCGTGGTTACTTCACCATTGGGGTTGAATGACCGGGGAATCACTGGCCGGGGACAATCCAGAGGTTCGTACACCGACACAACACACTGGGCTTTGAAGTTCTCTTGAGTGAATCATATTGCGGATAGTACAATTATACATTAGTTCAATGTGATGACTACTGTATCCTAATGCTCACAGGACAGGTAAAATGTGAAAATCACCTACAATAAGTTTGAAGTTTTTTGGTGTGGCCTTATGATTGATCTGATAGAAATCACGCGGTACCAAGCCGCGGGTGGCGTCCATGAATGGCTTCAAATCCCGACGGGGTTAACGAATTTTGACACTTGAATCAATTTGAAATTCTTCATGAATGCCAAGCTGTATTACACAATTCATTCATTTCGAAAATAAAGAGCATGAGCATGCGAAACTTCCACCGCGTCTGTACCACCATATTCTGTGGTGACGGGGTGAAATTTCAGGTTACCGCAGCAGCACGAGGATTCGAACTAGGAATAAAAGGGTCTAAAGTTCATGGTGTTGACTGTTTGACCACCGCCGATCTCTCAGAGCCCCGAAGCATCCATCTGGTCTCATAGATACCATCTCGTTTGTCAATTTCACCGGTTAGGTAATGATTTTTTGCATGCAGTCAATTTTTCCAACACACCATACAATTAAACCATCAACACCATTCATGTCCGTGCTGTAATTAACCAAATGGACCTCGGTGTTTTCAAAAATGGCTTTTTCAGGCTACTAATTTGTGTACATCAAACGTCCAATTTCCGTTGGACGGTATTGTTTACAAACAAGTAGGCTGGAAGGGAATCGGTAACAGACTAGGTCCTATTCTCGCAAAAATTCTTGTCCTTTTCATGGAGTACTACGCAACTCTAGTCATTAGTGAGGTAGTGTGATACATAAGCTCTATTGGTAACGTGTTTGAAGCTTGTTATGATCGGACCTACTGATCGCTAAGCCACGAATTGTTAAATAGTTTGTTCGAAAACCACGAAATATCTCCTGTGTTGGACGAGAAAGGCCAGCTTCCTTTCCTAGAAGTCATTTGCGAAAGATGACTTTTGCTGGGCAGAGGTGTCCTCCAAAATTTAGTTTGATCTGGATGATATCATTATTCAAAATGCTTCTCTTCAAACTTCCATGAAAAAGAATAAGTGAGATCTCTGTTCGAGGAATCTGGTAAGGTCAGACTCAAAAACCAAGTTATCACCTGAAAAACGGTTAGAACAAGCTCTAGAAATTGATGTTCAAAGGAAGTGGACGTTCAGCTAAACAAACCATAAAGCCTTATAAAGAACTCCTTTTTTCTTTGTCTTTTAGAAGAGACAAATTTCCCGTCACCATCGAAAAAATACCTGTCATTCACCGTCAAAAGAACGTTTATTACAGCAGGATCGATTTTCCCAAAAGGAGTCCATACGCATCTCCGATGAGAGCAAAAATGACCCCGTGAAACATTTAGCCAACTCAAGTATCACTTACAAATTCACATGACTATGGATGCAGATAGTCAGGCAGAAACAAAAAGGAATTCGGTATGCGAGTCGACAGATTTATTGTAAAATGGCCAAACAAATGCCCTCCCCCCTTCGAGAGTGCCGAAGACTTGCAACAAAAACGCGTAAACGGGACGGCTCACAGGGCAAAACCACCTGACCCGTTCTCCACAGTTTATCGCTCCAGTTAGGACAAATATTTACACATGATCGAGGCAGTGGCAACCAGAAAGTTCACCCTTGATCCTACCCCACCCCTAAACAACTAAAGGCTGAACTATCTCTAGCTTGCAAACTTTTGTGAGACTCCGTGTATCGGAGCCGAAATCGATTCGAATTATATGGGGAAAAACGGTGCCTCATGTGATGTTCAGTAAATATTTGATATTCGCTCAAACAGAGCTGTCGGGAATGATGGTAATCAGTCTTATTATCGGTTACTACTGGTAAAATTTCCCAATAATGGTTTCAAAAAAGCTTACCCACAGAAACCGAAATGTCAACTGATAATCATCATTTCCGACAACACTGTTACCGAACATCAAACATTTATATGTGTAACACGTTAATCACCCTCTCCCAAATCGCCTCACCCCTCTGATCCCCACTTCCCGGGCCTTTGGACGCAGCCCCATCATAATCCCATTCACTGACTTATCAAGTTAATTGTTCCCTTCTTCTTTGCATAGACATTCGACCAACTTCCTTTCACGGCCTCACACGTATCTGTCCCTCGCTTCGTGTGACCTGCTCCTACGAACTGGAGGGTTTATCTGACTAACTGATGCCAAACATCTTGGACCCTAACAGCACACAGCGAAACAACAGGGATGTAGTGGAAATATTTGTGTACAAGAAATCTTACACGTTCATGCTGTCATTTTCAAAATCATCCATGGGAATCACTGTTACGATTGACATAATTTTATCCGTAGTTGATGTGGTTCTTACATGTATACTGCATATATATTATATACATTTATTCACCGACAACCCGCAACAAAGTACAGAGGAATGATACCATACAAAATCATGAAACAAAAAAATAAAACTTGAATATTCACATCAGAAATCCCTCCGAAGTTCCAACACAGTCTGTCACAACAGAAGCACCACAGGGCACGACTTCGAGCTTACACTTTGATAGACATGGTCCTGCATCATGGCTTGGCTTCCACGTTGATACTTCCATCCCAAGTAAGCATGTCGGCTGAATACTACCCGGTTTCCCATACCAAATTAGCGAAGTGACTAAATACATACTTATCAATTAATTATCTTCAAGGTATATGATGATGGCAGTGTGCTCAACATCCGTGTTGTTTACACTACAGATTCCGTTTATATTTCATTACTCCCTGACAACGAATTCAAATGGATCCGGTTAGCAGGATTTGTCATAAGATGTGCCTTTTCATTTGCCCGTTAGCTAACCGAGCTTTTCTCAGTCCACGACCTCAGGGGAATCATACGACGAGCACGCATTATCCTTAAAATCCCCAAGGTCATCATACCAATCCGATTATGCCAGTTTCTACCAGCTACATAGGCACAATACAACGAGACCAACTCATTTACACAAGGACTTCTGTGATGTTAGTTTTACGGATACATCTACTCCCTAATTCCCTTGCCAATCTGGCCGGACCATGGAAATATCAGGAGAGGGAGGTAAATCGTTCTGGGTTCCCCTGAAGACAAATTAGTCCTTTTCTTCTAATTTTCTGTTATTCTTAGCAATGTTAATATACAGCATGCATGTTCAGTTCAGAATTAAGAACCATGAGAAAGCTATTCAATTGATTTTTTTGCCAATTGTTGATATTATCGTGTCATGTAGACCTTTAGCGAGAACACAGCTGTGATTAAGCCTCATCCATGTCTTGTTAACGGGTAGTGAATATTCAAAACTCGTAACAGATTGGTGCGACATGATGTAGTCTAGACGTGAAACAACAGTAACTTTCGCCTACTCATTATATGGTTAAATTGGGTGATTCAGATGCACAGGAAAATTCGTTGAAAGCTTTAGGGCTTTCAATTCGCCGAATGATAATGACGATCCATAATTTTGCATCTCTGTTCACACTGGGAACCACTGAATGTTGTTAACATCGAACGAGAACAGAAACGGAACCAAAAACATGACACGGGAAGCAAAGTAAGATAACCGCGATGCTCTTAGTAGAGCCCACGAGCCGAGTGTTCGAAATACGTCTCGTCTCGGTCGTCGTCGTGTACTTTGGTCCTGAACTGCAGTTAATCAGACATACTTCTGCCAGTTCCCAGGTGGGACTCAGTTCATATGCTGAGGATTCTTGGATAGAATGAAACGCCTACACTGTGTCACCATGGTTTTCAATGGCAATTTATGATTTGGTATCGCACAGCGAATAATCGCTAAATGATTTAAATGCCATTTCATGGAAATTGAGGTTGAAGTTTTTGAAGAAGACACAATCCGTCCTTTCACAGTCATGCCACCAGTATTTGGTTCAAATACACAATCAGAGGCTTTATCAAAGAAGTATTTAGATGCACTGAAAAACTTAAAAAGGAATCCAGAAATCTTCCCATCCAGACCGGATGGGGATAGCGGCATCGCTATTACGAACCAGAATGATTATCTGGAGAAAATGAGTGTCCCATTTCTAGGTAGAACCAAAGTTACGTGTAATGCAAGGGGAAAAATATAAAATCCTGGCCACTGAGAAATAGATTTCAAACACGGTATAATTGGTTGTTCAATTTTTGACAGAATTTCATCAAATGGAACGACCCAGACTGCATGAACTATGAAAAATACATAACAAAAGACTGCCCCTTGAGACCCATTTCGGACATGAGCAAAACATCCTGTCAAGCAGTGGCTGATCGAAATAATCAAGTCTGGAGAGGATTGAGAAAAGGAATCGTATGAATTTCTAAACATGATCGAACTCCTAATTACTTCAAATAAGCATATCTTATCAGTAGACATCAATGTTGTGTTCCCAGCGAATGCTCTGGATTAAGGAATTGGAGCAGTGATTGAACACATCTTCCTTGATGACACAGGAAAGGCTATCTCTCATGTTGCATGATCTGTGAAGGTAGCTAGACGCAATTACTGTCGGATAGAAAAGAAAGCCCTAGCTAAAGTCATCGTTGTGAAAAATTATTAAAATTCCCCGTGGTCATCACTTTACTCTCCTTGAGGACCACCAACCACTAATCCCGGGTCAAAGAAAGACATTACCGTGTGTTTCGCTGACCGGTTTCAGCGCTGGGCGACACCACTTCGTAGGTACGATTTAAAAACTAGATATCCGTTGTCAATTATGGCTTGTCAAACAGACTCACGACCACACCTTATCGACTCCAGAACCAATGAATCAGAGAACGTGGTTGTCATTTCCATATCGGTGGAGTCGGAGGTCATTCATTTGGTTCTGGACACAATTTGCACAGCTGTCATCAAACGAACATGGTTACCACACACTTACTGGGGCTATTTCTGAGCGCAGGAGATTCAACGGTAACACTGACAGTCGCGAACAACTGATTGGACTAGTGTGGATATCACAAAACCGTACTTTTCAACATATTTGAGGTCACAATATTTCAATGCTTCAGAAACTCCACGTGGTTCGTGTATCAGTTGAGTCCACTTTTTACAAATGTGAGCAGCCGGACGGAGACGACAAAAAAATGAGGATCCGAAGAGCAGATTCGACCCCTTTGTTTGCCTAGGCAAAGGTTTTTGTGCTGTACAGACCAATCACGTTTTACTTCTATTTTTTAAATCGATAGATGGGTAGATGGATTATATACTTGCGATTATTCTGCTTCCAGATTGTTATACTTCTGTAATAATTTGTTACTTCCTGCAATGATTTATTATTTAGTATCAGTGCTTTGATCAACATTAGGAACCAGGAAAGCACCGCTCGGTCGCTGCATCCTTGTGTATTATCTGAGTTCCTCCCAAGACTGGAACCCGGACAAATTGAGGCCCACTGTTACAACAAATTATCAAATACCACCAAATCCAATGATTTGAAAACCTTATATGGAGCTCGAAAATTTAATCAACGCAAGCATTCTCTGGAAACAATCAGCGATGCATCTTGTTATCGGAACAAATCGTCATTCTACGCGAGCTGCAATACGGAATCCTGGAACAAATCCACAACGGTAATCCAGGAATCAATCGCATGGAGGATGTGGCTCGTAGCTGTATATACTAACCCAATATGGATGCTCGACTAGAACAAATGGTTCGCTCCTGTACCATGTACTCTCTAACTTCGGAGATGCCGTTAAAGAAAAATTTCAAGGCGTGGCCGGTACCGGAAAACCCTTAGAGTGCAAATCGATTATGCATGGCCAATCACCTAGAATAAAATGGACAGGTCGAACGTTTCGTTGACACTTTCAGACGAGTCCCAAAGAAGTCAAAAGGAGTGGGGACAACGCAATAAATCCTCGGAACATTTTGGTTAAATTGTCGTGCAACCCCGAACCCGAATTCCCCACACGGTGTCTCCCCTGCTGATGCGTTCATGCAGAGAACACTTCGTACTCCTATCGAGCCAACCCCGCTAACGTAAATCAGATGACCACAACACAGCAGCACGGTGTACCTACAAGGATGAACAAAATGAACGGAGAACAAACTGCGAAATAGGATGTCCAAACAGATTTATTTTGCCTTGTCTGATCGGCTAGTCTTGCAACAGATCTACAAGCGTGATAGACTGATCTTTAATTCAGTTCTTTAGAACTGCTTTGCAAATATTCGTTCAGCTGAAAAGTAAAGTGTCATTCGATGTGCCGGCTTATTGGTTATTGACTGATCGACCGGGATCTAGAAATTCTAATTGATTAGTAACTTGGCTTCGGGGAAGTTCTTTTGACTCCCAGACAGTCATATCTTCAATTGCAAATGTCCTATTGATAGAAGCATTTGGATGATCTCAGCAAATTCCATTTTCAACATACATTCGAAGCTCAATTTCAGTTCAACGGTCAATTGTATGGTCAAAACGATGGAATAGCTATTGATTCGCCATTAGACCCCTTATATGCAGATGATTTTTTGGCAAAACCAGAAAATGGAGTGTTTTCTACATACTTTGGACAATGCATCCAATGCAAACACTATGTTGACAATACCTTTTGTATCACTGAAAAATCCTAAAGCCCTTCAGCATTAGTGGGGTGATTTATTTTGATAAGTGAGGACGACAGCTTCTTGTGAAAGATGAAGTCTGTGCAGGGATAGGTGTCTTTTGATAACTCATTGTCACGGTGTAACAATGAGTCACTGAAACGTAGCACTCAAAGAAGGAAAACGTGAGCATATCAGTATGCAAACTACCACAGTTTTGCTCCAATGCTTTGTAAGCACAGCCTAACTCAATGCACTAGTGAACGATTAAAAAGGTTTTACGCAGTCCATACCTTGGATAACAAGCTAACCCCACTGAATGTAATATTCTTGGAAAATGGATACCCTGAAGACCGCATCAATTTTTGCATTCGACTCAACAAGAGGAAGAAAAGACCCTACTGCAGAAAATAATTCATTTTACTTTATATCGCCTCCCCAGAGACGATATGTCCTCGGGGACTATGAGCAACAGCCTCAGATACCTAGTGAAAAGCATATTTCTCAACGAAAATTCCGCCTCTTCCACCCTTCCAAGCTAGTTCTCTCAATTCAGGTGAAGGACAGGAGATGATGCCCTTCTCTCCATCAGCTCCCGCGGCTAAGTTGTGTCACATTTTTTCACCAGGTGCCTGGTCGATTGGATGAAAGAACACCACCCAACTTAGTTCGGACGAGGTCCGATAAAACAGGGTGCAATCGCGGTTGCTTCCTCCCTAGCTGAAATGAATCACATGGTGTACGTAGGAGGTTCGTTTCATCCAATATATTCAATCACCGGAATCCGGTCTTAATATGTCAAGGCTAGATTATCACTCACAACAGAGATGACAACCATCCGATTAAATATTCCCTCCTCACAGTTTGCATAAAAAGCTCGAAAGATCCCCTATCCTACCATGGTCACGTGTTCGAAATGATTCCACATGACGTGCTGATCAGCACTCACAGTATGAGGATAATGATCATTATTGACGCGGTCAGTGTTTTCAACATTCGAAACCCCTCTTTCCACTCCCAAATTCCCCCGTTTTCAAGACGTTTTCTCGAGTAACACAAGCAGCCAATATCCCTATCTCCCTATATTGTTCCGTGATTTATATAATGTGCTGTTACTGGCCAGCACAAGAGGCGCTGAGATGAAGATTGCTCGTCAAATTGTTGTTCTTCCAACAGACTTATCGAGATTAGTTTCGAAATTCCTGACAAAGTTGCTAAGATGATTCCACGTGGTTGTAATGCGTCCGGTCAAAGTCTATGCATCCCAGAAAAATGAACAGCTGTCTTCTACATACTTCCCTAAACTGGAATATATTTCCCCTCGATCTCGGTTGACGAACCAATACATCGGTCATTAATCACGAGGCACGCCTAGTCCGGTCTAAATGATCTAGTCCATCTGGTCGGTGGTATTAGGTCACAATGAGAGAAGAAGCCACTTGGTTGAAAATTTGATCATAGTCCACCATTCCCCTGAAAACTACCTAACAAAAGATGACTTTATGCAGCACTTTACACACACACAAACAATCCGATTGAAATAGTGAGATGGTCGAGTGACTGGAATACTTTATTTGATTGCGACAATGTTAATTTATTCTTTAAAATGAGGGACAGATTTCACGGTCACTAATACGCATCGTAATACGGGAATGTTGCGGCGTTTACTCAGTCATTTAATTTTGTGAGGCGCCATGGAGGTCCGCTCGTGATTCATTCCTCCTCGTCCACACGCACGAATCCGATACCTGTCCGTCTAGACTGTCCCACTGTGCCAATCACGTGCGATTCAATTCATGCAAGTCTGTAATATTTTCCCAGCTTAAAGAGTCTTCCAATGTCGTCAGACTGTAGCACAAGTCCCTTAAACCAAGAAAACCACCGGGGTATTTATTGACAGCTTTCGTTCTTTTGAATTATAGTGTAACAAGGACGACAAGACTTGGTAGGATACTTGCATTCCAACGGTCAAACAAGTCAAGTCATGAAACACATACAATCATTTATATAGGCCATTTTTCTAAAATGTGCAGTACCAACATTGCTCTTGTAGCTGCTTGAGAGCTTCAGCTACGTTCTGGCCAGTTGCCCGTGGCCGATGGCTTGCTTCTCTTGGACGTCATTTCTATTCGGTTGGTCCGATTGTCTCAGTTGACAGCTCGATCGGCTGGGCTATCTTGCTGGTTGCTGGAGATCCCACTGCTTCCCGTCTGCTGGTCTGTATGCCTCCCTTTATCTGATTCGAGAATTCTCCGACGTATTCGTCATCTGTTCTTTTGTCTGTGGCCCTCGGTTGGTTCGTCTGTTCACATTAATATTCACGTCGTTCCCTTACCCCAGCATTCCCCGTTACTAAACATGTTCTGTTGATTATGCTTGTCGTACTGGAATTCGGAACACACGTTTTCCATCAGTACGTGCCTTCATTCTGCTTATCAAGTGCTTCATACAACACAGGAGAACTCTGAATCCCTACCCTAATAATCGAAAACGTGGAGTAGATATCCAAATTAGTAGTGGATGATAACAAAGTGTTACACATACCTAGAACAAAGTATCCTCAGTAATTGTTATGACAAACGAAATTTTTCAACTGAACTATTTTCCAGTTTTCGCCTCACCACCTCAGAGACCAGAATAATCTGTTTTCCGTACAATTGTCATCACTGATTTCTGCATTCTGAAGAATTTCATGATCCGTTTAAATGAACTCTATCTCAATCTAATAGCTGATCTGTCACTTAGGGTCCTAGTTTCGGACTGATAAACAATGTGCAGTGTTCCACACAGGTCGCAGTATGTTATGAAACTTGACGATAACAGTAGTGGCCGTCATCCGGAGTCGGTGTATGTAGTCTTTGGAACATTAGCTTAGTTGGATGTGGCCTAGTAATGGACAGAAAGCAGACCGCAATCATCCTCTTCTTGTTCTTGTTCTTTTGCAAACCTTCGAAAAAGTGAGTGGAAACACCAAATGGACAAAATCACGGGGAACAAATTTCTGATTCCAAAAAGCGAACTGGCAGTCTGAGTATTATAGGCACACAAATTTTAATTCACTGATTTTCCGGGTGTAAATAATTAATTCCCTTTAGCTTTTCCAGATATTCGTATTGCGAGATTTCGATGCGAACCGATCCACACTAACGGAACTAGGTGTACTACCAATGTGATTGGAACTGCATATCGACAAACTCCGACAGGTGTTCGTTGTCGTCAGGTAACAGATGGTCATTGCCCAACAGAATGGGTTTTAGTTGGTTGTACTACCACTAGAACACTCTCAATCCAGTTCCGAGAATAAAGGTAAATCATACAGCTGAAATTTCTAAACAAAAGATGTCGTGAGCCAATTCTGAAATTGTAGTTGGAAAAGCAATACATATTCTGAATTGGCAAAACTAGATCAACCTCCCCAGAGACTGTCTACGGACTGAATTAGTTGAGGATTACACGAAAAACAATCGAACAAGTGTGGGAACCGAATCAGTAGTCTACTAAAAAGCTGTCCAAATTGTCGCCAAACATGGATGTTAAAAAAAAATATTGAAAATAAAAATGTCCCTTGAAGAACCAAAGAGAACAAGAACAAAACAACATGGAATCTGAAATGAGCGCTCTAAGTGGAAATAGGGTGATTGAACGTTGTGCCGTTCAAGTCAAGCTGGACATTGCATCCTATCCGAGCGAATTCATCATATCTTTGAAGTACACGAATTTCCGAAGGAAAACCGATTTGATAAAATCATTATGGAAAGGAAAAAGGAGAATATTTGGAAAGCTAAATAAACATTGTCAAAACATTTCGAGCTGGGTGGAAAGTAGAATTATGGAAGCAAACGTGCCAAATGTGTTTGCATGTTGTCACAAGCTGCAACATTCGAACACTGCTTAGAAGTACGATCGAATGGGATGATTTTGTCCATCGTGAGGAGTATAATCATCTGGATTCTATCTTTCTACAAAAATGTGCACCTCACTCTTGAGTTAATGACGACAATACCACATTGGATGATTTCACTGCGAATCGAGTTGATCGCCCGGTTCCACTTCGTAAACGTGATGGAAACGGCACCACTCTTAGAAATGAACGATGACGTAAACAATCCCGTAATCATTCACCTATTCCATCACTCGTATCGTTGCCTCTGTTCTTGAGCGGACATTCAAGGCCCTAGTTGTCACAAGCCCATCATTCTTGCTGATATTTGCGTTCCACCTTGTTCTCTCTCTCTCTCTCTGAACACAGTGAATCCCCCGATCCTGCTTCAAAATATTCTAAACTACAATAAGTTTTCTCTGCATGTCGTCCAGGTCGAGTTCAAAAGATTTGGCGTGAGATTCTCCACATGACCTAACTTGATCAACACTGTCACATTTCAGGCTAGAGTGGACGCTTAACTGAATCTCTAACTTGGTAACAATACTAACTTGTTTCGCACTGACTCTTGTCGCCCACTAAGCTGTTCCGATCATTTGGTTGTGAGGAATTCGCCAGTGCTTTATTCTGAGACTTAACACAAACACTTCACTCACAGTCGGGATCAAAAGTTATGGAGGTGACAATATCACCCAATAATACTAATGCTACTTGGAGACTCTGTTGATGATTCTAACGTTAACATATTTTTCCACTACCGTTTCTACTTAATTTATGACTATTCTGCCGCGTCAAGGAAATTTTGCACAGCCGATCCGACCGTTATTCCTTCCCTAATTTGAAGCGATTACATCTCATGAAAGTTAGTGCCTTCAAGGTCAGAAACCGCAGTATCTCGGGAGCTCCATTCAAACAAATCAAAAATGATCTCCCTAAACTCAAAGTACTGTACATTTGGTCACTAACTGTTAGTATACATTGCAGGGAAATTGGGAAGATCATTATGCACTTAAGGGGTGCCAGTTCACATAAGCGATTCTCTGTGGCATTCGGTAAAATACTCAATCTGTTATTCAACCCTTGTTCACACTAAATAGACACTCATATCTCTGAAATGAACTCTCACTGGAACCCTGGCATGGATACCACCTTGTCAACATGAATAACAATGGGATTCATCATCAAACAATGTGCACCAAGCATCTTCGTCTATTACACTCACGATAACCGTAAAAAAGACAATTAATATTATGCATCGATGAACAAATCACACGAATGACGGGTCGTGTCTAAATAATGGTAGATCATGGCTAAAGAATGATGGGTCGTGGTTAAGGGATTGTAGATTGCAGCTAAAGAACGATGGACTTCTGCTAAAAGATTATCTGAAAAGATGTAGTTCATTTCAAAATGGTATTTACACTCATCTACTGATCATGTTGCCTGTCCGTTTAACTGTGAATCTGTTGGTTGGGTCAACGTATTATACCAAGGATATGATCATAGATCACGGGGAGAGTGAACAATTGTTCCAAAGAACGAGTTATTGAGGGTCAGCGAATGTCGTAGGTTACTTGGAATCAACTACTATCGTAGGTTCTTCGAATTATGCAGAGTTCGCCAAAATGAACCACAGAGGCCTCTCATTCCTGAACTGTGTTGCCATTCATGTGTGATATATAAAATGAAGTAAAAATCACCTCGTCAACACAAATAACAGTGAGATTCATCATCAAACAGTGTGCACCAAGCATCTGTGTCTATTACACTCATGATGACCGTATAAAGGACAATTAATATTATGCATCGATGAACAAATCACACGACGGTGAGAAAATCATCACAAACACAAGAAAATCCCGCGATAAACAAAAATTTAAATGAGTTGGTTCACTGTATTCACTCAATTAATAAGTTCCATATGAATATTAATTTGGACAGAACAGTGTACATCGCCAAAACAGAGGCCATTCAAGTGTTCATTCCGAGTATGTGTACCCAAAAACCAGATGCTGGCTGACCTAGCGTTAGTCCAGTGATAGGGGTCACCCCTTACCTAATCCTCAAGGTGCTCTGATCATCCGGTTTCTACCAGTCTTCATGTGAACATTCAAACAAACAGACTCGAATGGTTTAGCATGTGTATTGCTCCCATTTCTCCTTAAATAACTCTTAAGTTAGTGGTCCTACGGCGGCTTCCCCCATGTTGATTCCTTGCTTCCCATAACCTGTTCGGATGAACTGAATTGATTACAACATTATTTTGCCCATGATGTAACTAACATGTATCTCATCATTACAAGAGGTCACATTCAAGCAGCGATCTGAATGTGAGTGTACCATCAACAAGTTTGTGTGTTCCACCTACGATAGTAAAATAGACTTGCAATACATTTGGTAATCGACACTTCCGGCTTATCGTTGACGCCAGTGAAAAGCTGATTTAGAATTCAGTTTTTGTTTGAACAAGAAACAATGACCACTTAATTGGATCCAACTGGAAATAATGGGCTGTTTTCATCAGTCCGAATATAAGTACGAATTCCTCGTCCTGACTTATACTCTTTTCATTTCATCACGGAGGACACGGAGTGTCGGGACAATGAAGAACCATTATCGAAATTACAGGTGTTTTACTCAAGTTTTCATAGGGCATCAGGACTATTTGTTCTCGAATTATCAATTTGGACTTTGAGAATGCAAGATTTTGTGATCCACAAGTCAAATGTCAATAAGTTCTGACCAGATCTCAACAAATAGTCTCAACACAACATCACAAGAAGAGCCGTTTATGCATCAATAAACTTGGGCAGCACCAAATCCTCATCTGCACTGCGATAATTTCCATTGGTCAACATTATTCATATGAATTGGTAAAAAAAGCACAAGGTTTTTTCCTCTCAAATCAATTCAAATTTTCACCCAGGTAATTTTCATGTTGCATCCGTTCGCCCTTTCTTAATACTACACAGAAATAGCAAAATACTCCAAGAAATGTCTTGGTTGTCTGTGAGGGAAATGACCGATCGCGGCGACCAGATTCGAACTCAGAACTGTGGGAACAAAGTAATAGGGCGTACTGAAATCACTCCAGCCTCCAGATAAACAAACCGAAGTAGGAAGAACTGCAAGGATGCGAACTTACACGCTAGTTGTATTCCAGAAATGATTTGCATAAATATGTTAAATCAAAGAACTGGTAATTGTTAGATTACATTTAGGCCAATCACAGTAAACCTGTGCGCTGCAGATGTCTTCGGTAATCATGACTGGTTGAAGCTGGTCAGCGTACGCAGTCACGAACCTGCACCTGGCTGTGTCATGTGTAATGTCTGCTAATCCATCACTTTAACGTTAACCATGATGACCGTTTAATACTTCCGAATTTACTTCTTTCCATATCATCCAGAAAAACGAAACATTCTGTCCAGTTGTCGTAAATATTCAGGGCATTTATTGTCCATGAGTGCGAAATGTGAACAGGGCAGTTCTAGTACATAATCTATCACTCAACTACTCTTAGTGATATAAATCACCGACTATTCACTTCAGTGACATTTTCTGCCTGTTTATCGGCCATTAATACGTGGAACAATTGGAAGATCGCAGCGACCGATTTAGTAGTCTAGCATAATGCACGTATTTCTTAGTTAGCCAGCCATATACGTCTAAAGTATGTGGTTGTAAAAAGCTTGCACTCATCACAACGTGGTCTTGGTTACACTTTGTTCTAGGGATGAAAATGCGGAAGACTGTGTGAGTTACATGATTTATGCTTTCCCGAATCAGTCTCGGTTGAGCTTCTCTATTGGAAATCAAATGCTCACAAGCAAATAAAACAAACCCTGGAGCACGTGACTACTCATTGGCCGTTTGTCATTCGAAATATCCATGCACACATTGCGATTTAAGTCCCCTGGATGGGCGGATCAATGTCAGCGGTAAGCAAGCAATGGTGCAGTCGGTAGGATCTTAGTGAAGACGACTGGCAGCATGCTCATGTGACGCGATCCGCTGTTCCCGTGGATGATTTCATCTCCGTTTGAGATGAGCAGACCACGACCACCACCATCACCATCACCATCACCGCTGCCACCACCACCACCAGCACTAACGCTAGGACTACCACGTTAAGATTGGCAGTATAACACTCAAGAACAATGATCTCTAGATGGGGGAATTGGACTTGTTCTATATGGTACAGTGAGAAGAACACAGACAACTGCATAAGCCATAGTTCGTAATTGTATCCACGAGTTCTCACCCTTTCATAAGACAATAACTAACACGGCGATCTACAGCTTGATAGCACGGCACGTCGGATGATACTGTAGTTAAACGAATGAACAAAATTATAGTAAAAAATAGAAAATTCTCGAAAACTGGATGCCTAACAAAACTTATTTTGCCTTGTCGGAAGGATGAGTTCCTCAGTATGCCTACTTGCGTGAATGATTGACCTTCATTTGAATTCTTTTGGACTGCTTAGAAGCATTAGTTCACATGAAAAGTTAAGCCTCATGTGTCGACCCATCGGACACTGGGTGATCGACAGGTCTTAGCACGCCCAAAGAGAGCAGTAAGTTGGCCTCTGGGAGGATTTTGTAGTTCCCTAACACTACAATCCTCTTACTGGAATCCTCGAAGTTTTTCTCTCGGTAACCTACTGGCATCCGCCGTCATGTGGATCGCGAATCCGTTGGCTCGAGCCTTAACTTGGATTCTGGACAGGTGCTGACTTAGTGCCTGCTAACGGCATTTGGCTATCTATCGGCCATGAATTAGCACTTACTCTCCCACCCACCAAGATGGCAAATGTGAATTTCAGGCATTTTAGTACCAGTGACTCGTTTTACGGCTATGCTGTTTTGCTCAATCTCCGGTAAAATTGAGGACATTGCACTTCAATTATTCGCAAGCATTCTGAACCGAAGGCGGAGAGAGTAAATTTTGGTTCATGTATGGAAACTGCTTGTTTGTCATGAATAACCGTGTTCAAGTTCACCCACCCAGCTCTGGTAAGAAGAACCTACTGCTTTCGAACCATCTCAGTTTATGAGCTCAGAACATCGTTTATATCCGATAGTCACTGTCGGCAGCCATTCCACCACAAAGCAGTTAGCTCAAGCAAGTGACAGGTATCATCTCTTCTCATTGGTTGGTCACACGATCAACCACCGTTTGATGGGAATCCTTTCTCGTCGTATCGGTTCACGTCATCGGCCTGCTGTCCTGTCTGTCGAAATTCCGTCAAATAGAACCATGACCTAGATTCTGGACGGGGGCTTGTGAGGGTAGCGGCAAACTGCTCGTCTGCAGACTCCTTGGTCCGGTGAGCAGACAACACTCTATTGCCCGTCCGGAATCGAGGGCCAGTTTGGAGTCGGTGAAAAGAGAGCATCTCTTCGGTTGTCCAGAATCAGAGACCTGAGCGGAGCCATCCATGTAGATCAGCGGACCAATCAGAAACGAACAACTGTCTGAAACGACCGTAGCCGAATTAACCAATTCGAATGCAACCAAATGAACCAGACCAGGAAGCCGTTTATGAGTACAAAGTGAAACAACAAGTTTTCTTGTAATTATTCGGTTGTGATCACCGCAAATCTTGTATAAGCCATTTGTTTCTTACATATAAACGGAGATAGTCCGTAGGCAGCAGAGTCTTCTCACTGGAGATATTGGAGGCAACAGAACAGCATTGACGTGATGTGTGCTAGCCACACCACTGATCTGCAACATTGACTCTAAACATCCTCTATTCCTAACAGGCTATGGCCTGCCTTCTGCTAACGTGACTCGACCGTTCATTGACGACTTGTCTGTCCATTCCCTCACATACCCTACGAAGGCGATGAAACCATTCGGATAACCAGAAAACTCCTGAACTCTGCCACCAGACGGACCTACCACGCGCTTATGGCTTCAAGTGTGAATTCTCAGTTGCGTGCATAGACAGAACGGAGAGGTAATTTTGTCATTCAAAATCCAAAGATATCCCGTGTGAGTGACCACGTCCCCGGTAAGAGGAGAAAGCAAATCAGATATTTGTCTTACATAAACTGATCATAAAACGACAATATGGAAGGAATCTTCATTGTTCTTTTACTGTTTTTATCCATCACACGTACAGAAACAGGTGCGCACTTTATCATACATGGGCCGAACGGTGTACCGTGCCATTTGAACACAGCTTTTGTCGGAAAAATGTTTTATGCTTGAGGTCCCACTGTCTAATTAAGTTGTCAGCGTTCCCTATTTATGCATAATCCATAAGCCAATCATAGACAAAAAAGCAGATGAATAAACAGAACTCTAGCAGTCTAGTTTAGGCACACCAGATAGGTCGTAATTGCTTTAATCTATGTGGTATTTGCATGATACTTTGAGTGATAAAAGTCGTGCTATGCAGTGTTTGAGTAGGAGTTAACTCAAGTTCCAAATGGTGGATTAGGGCTCTTTCATGGTGTGCAAACTGATGCAAAAGCTAATAGTAATGAGTGTGTAGCGATTCCAAGACATCCTGATTTGTAACCATCTATTGATACATCTTGGGAACCAAATGTTTCAATCACGAAACAGAAATAGCCGAGATGAATTGGTGTGTTTATCATGTGTAATGAATTGTTTGAAAGCGCAAGTCGTTGAACTTGCTAAAATTTCATCATCCGTGGCACCTTTGTCTAATTTATCCAGCGAAAACGGAATACAATCATATGGATACCTCTTTCGGTAAGCGTATAGCCTACAAAGTCAGAGCTTGTCAAAGTGGACGAAAGCGGATTTGCATTTTGATTATAGGGAAAGCATGTGCTGCTCGATGATTGGTGGATAGACACAAATGGCCTAGGGAACAATGTAACCTTGCAGATAAGGAGTACGTTGAAGAATAGGAATTAGAAATTGCACTTATCGTATGTAGGTCAACAAGATAAAATTCTCGGGATGACCTGCACACGTCATATAGGAAAGAGAGAAGGAGAGAGACCGTAACCGTCCCAACGAAACATCGAGCGTCAAAGAGAATTAGTTATGAATGACCACAATTTGGGTCACGGAAAACATCGAATGGGCAAACGAACAATTCGTTTGCTCGTGACATACGGTCTGAACTGAGCCGGTTATATTCTCAAAGAAGGAATTTGTGAATCAGATGGTAATATATTAGACATGTTGACAGGGGACCGGAGAACATTAATACAGGGGAGAAACGGTGTACGGGATCGGCGGGTTAATGGGAATCCTTTATTTTGGTTTCTATACTATTTATATGTATGCAGTGGAGAACCTAAAATAGTAGAAAACGATCTATCGTAAAATAGCAACAACCATTCAGAATTAAGTTGCAGAAAAAGCTGCGGCAACTGAACGATGTGGGTATCGAACCGATTGGGTCAGCCAGTCAGAAACCACAGACCAAGGAAGAGTCGGTGAATATATCTGAAGCATCCCGCAACAGACAAAAAGAAGCACGCGGACTCGTAAATGCAACTCAGTGGGATTTAAGGCAATCGACAAGATAGCCCATATGAGTGGCCACGGATTAGGCTGTCAGTCGGATCGATCAGACCAACCGAATCGAAATGACGGTAAAAAGAATGAACATAATGGTGGCCGGCACCTAACCAAAACGGAACGGAAACACCCAGGCAGAAAGCGGATCCAATTTTGTATATCACAGTCTGGAAAAACAACAGTATTAACAGTTGTACCTGTTTTTACCGACTCGACTTGATGCATTGGTCAAATACAGAATTGCCTCATCCGTTCTGCCTTATTTGTTACTTTATGAAGATATCTCATCTGGTTTAACATTGGACTACGGCGATTGTGATCCACTTACCCATTTATTTCTATACTTGAAAGCAGTTCCAGGTTTGCAACATTCCAATTTAACTATTGAGGCAAAAATAATTAGACTTTTAAGTAATATAATCCACCATCAGCTTTATCGAACACGCTAAATGGGCGTGTTTGCTGCGAAGATGTAACACTTCTGGCAAATTAAGAGAAAAGTACAGTCAGTGAAGTTTAGTTCTTGGAACTTTATTGCACTGGATTTAGTTACTGTCTTGTGCACCGCCTAACCACTGAACCTTGGAGAACGGGATTAATCAGCCAACACAACACACATTACGAAAGTGTTTGGATGTAATAGTGTTGCTGCTCACGGGACGAGATCACTTAGCAAGTTATCTTCAATCCACCGACAAGTTGATCTCGAAGTTCTCGATCAAGAAAAATGACACGACCTAAACAACCAAGCCTCGACCTGTTTTCCAACAGCTACCTGCCTTTGAGGGACACGTGCACTGCATACTACCACCGCAATTTCCTAGACTGGGCACATGCCCTAGAGATCGACTTGTCAACGCTAACTATATACCAAACAGCATTGTCAGTAAGGTGATCTCATCAAATTTGAGTCACTTAAATAGTTTCCATTTTGTCGAGGTTCGCACTGGTCAACAAAACTGATCTGTTGTGGGAAAGAATGAAATATCGGGTTCATTTGGGCGGTAATCTCCGTCTGCTCAGATCTGATAGGGACTTGTTCATAGAAATGTTCCTCGTTCTGAGCTCAGGTGAATGGAATCCATGTAGCTCTATTTGAAGTTGTGTTCACTCATGCGGATATTCGTAGAGAAAGCTCTGTTTGGCTCTTCCTATCAGTAACCTCGCAATTCTGTGTATTGGATTTGGTTACTGTCTAGCATGGTTGTCGAGCTGAGAGCATAATGACGAGACACACGGTTCTCTACTCTATTTTTCAGGGTCATTGTTTCCGGTGTCCGTGATGGATTAGTGGACCTTTGAGTCCACGGTGTACAACTCATTCACTGCCCTCATGCACGAGCATGTAATCATGAAACATCTGCACTTTTGGATCAAACTCGCTTCTGTTTACACAGGTTTTGGTTTCCATCATGGGTTGGACCCACGTGAGAAAGTCATGACGAACCACCAGTCTCACTCAAAATATGGATCAACATTTTTTGCACTTCTATCCAAAGAGAACCTGTCAATCTGCAATCAGGTTCCCACTGTTGGAGTTTTGTGAATCGACCGCACTGGGTAGTTATTTCTAATTCGGTGTGCAAGCGCTAAGAAATGCAATTGCAATTCTTGAACTTTGAAAAGATTCATGTGGTCGGAAGAATACAGACACAAGTTGAAGAGTTTACAATTTCCCTTCATTTCTGTATATTTTCGTATGGCGACGGAAGCAATTCAGTTAATTTACTGGATAGTCTTAGTTCAGTATCATCCCTTTCGTTTTGTCGGAATCCATACTAATTGGGAGTGAACAGATTTTTCTGAAAAGGCTTTGTGAATTCTGAAACAAATGAAGACTGAAATCTTTGTGTCTCAATCAGTGGATACGATCAAATCTACTGGAGTTATTAGTTGATTTCGCTTGGTTGGTAACCAGTACTGAACACGACGGTGACTGAGTAGTGGGAGGTCAGCCATCAGCTGAACAATTCAGATGGAAGAAAATACTCAAAAACTTCAGTGGCAAATCGGAGTGTATTTTCAATCCTTCCGGGAACGACTGAACTTGACAAACCACATAGTTCATGAGAGGCAGATTGTTGGTTGATTGTTAAAAGTGTTTACCTTTCGTTTATACGAGCCAGAGAGGTTGGTGACAGTGAGAAACTGTGAAATAAATCCCGACTAAGCTGTGATGCTTTGTATTATGTATTATAATAAAATGAACTTATATCCTTCTAAAATGACTATTTAGATTTCAGCTGTGAATTTTAGGTTGATAGATTCGATCCATGGTGAATTGAACCATAATTTATGAAACATCAATCTTGATGAAGCTTCCTTCGGTGATGGAATTCGGTTACCACACATGGATATCTTGCCCGCAGGCAGTCGGATTACAATTTCACTGTTTCGGATGCTTAGGGCTTAAAATAAATTGAGTGGGTGGACAATGTGAATCATTTGTGCACTGTCCGAGGTAATCGATATGGCCTCGTGATTCAACCCAACTAGCAGGAGACCGGGAGGCGAGAAAGTGTGCATCGTGTTCATATAGGGTTTCAGATCGAACCGGGGTCCAACAGTATTTCCATTTAGGTCATTCATATTGTGTGAGGTCATTTTCGCGTGGTCAACCTGGTAAAAATTTGCAATTTTCGAACAACAATAACTGCCTTTGGTCAAATCAGATCAGGTGTTCAGTGGAAAGCCATTCTTTTTCGAATTGATAACTTACTTTGAATTCGGAGATTTGAAAGTGGAAAATTGAGTCTAAGGGTTCGTATTATGTTTTTAGCCATGGTAACGTAAACAAACTTCTCTGTCTCTCGCTCTACTCAGCTATCCTATTCAAGTTTCCAAGCAAACATATGCGTGCAAATGTTTTGAGAACTTTAGTTCTCTGTATTGGTTAAACGACAAGAACACGACCCATCGTAGGTTCGACGTTGGTAAGTGGCTGGAAGTTGGAACATTCGAACTTGAGACACCAAGATCTAAAGTTCACGCGGAAGACCACCACAGATCAGGAGACGATGAACTCGACATGATACCAACAAAATACCTTTCCATTTTATGGTGTGTGCAATTGAGATTGTTGGGTATCTGTGGTTATCAAAACACTGGTCTGGCATGTAGGTGAAGATTAAGCGAATGTGCACACAAGTATGTGTAAAATATAGAAAAGCTGGACGTGAAAATCAGGGGGAGTTCTGTGCGGAAGATTTCAGTGAAAGCTTCTGTTTCCTATGATAATAAAAGTATTGTTGATTACATTATACAGGTTACAGTATTTGCAATGCTTTGGTCTAAGATGTGATGAAACGTTTACCATACAGCCCTCTTTTTGAAGTTTAAATGTGGCAATTCGCGTCTTGATGGCGGTAATCAGATCATCCGTATACATGCTTTCTCAACACACGAAGTGTGATATGCACGTTTCCGTAGCAAATATTTTGGATTTAGCCCTACTGATAACGAGTCAGCGAAGCTTTGTGATACTTCTGGCTTTATCCTATTTGTGATAAACCGAACATATTTGGCAGGTTGACCAGCACTTGCTTCGCTGAAATACTGAGCGGGTTGGACTCGAATGAAACTATTATGTTAGTTTTTAAATATCACTTCTGCGCCATTACCTACATTGCCGTTATCATATATTTGGAAACTTATTTTGTGCAAATGAAGATGTCAAATGTACTTTTCCGTTTGGATATCGTTTATTTACTCAGGTCATTCCTCACGGCGATATTTTGGTGAAATATCAGAACTGGATATTTGTTTGAAATTATTGTCATGTACTCTGACCACTGGTTGCCAATATCAAGGCCACAGATATTTTTGATACAAATTGTTTTCGACGACATAGTGGAACACAACTCAACGATGTGTTTGTGCAGAGTTCCATCCGAAAGAACCTAAAGAATATTTTTCATTGATCTGTCTGTCTGCATAAATGCTACCCAAAACCAGAAATGAAGAAAACCCTTAATTTTGTCTTTGCGATAAATCATAGTACTCCGTAAGTGACGACGTTTGAGGCATCTCATGATCAATCAAATACACCGTGGTGCAGATGGCTGAATTGCTCGAATTGATAAACGGCCTCAAGTATATGCTGGGCTCATGTCACACACTTGGCTGGATTGGGGAGAAATGAGTCACGGTTGAGTGGAAATTTTCAGGACACTCTCTGGTTTGTGTCTAGCATGAATCTGGCTCTTGCGATTCAACATCTCCACACACGTGACGATTTTGCATAAACTATAATTTTTTGATGTAAACCGATTGATCAGACTCACGTGTCAGTTTGTGCGTTTTCATTCTGGATATGATTGCTTGGCTAGTGAAATGGGGAACCTTCAGATCCAAGAGACAAAGCCTTCACTTTCAGCGAGGTCAGCATGAAATAATATCACTTGTGAAGGTACTTTTCGCGAATCTCGGGAATCTCTGGCGTTCAGAGTTCTGGTTGCCCTTGATGATAGAACTTCTTTGGTGGGTTTTGCCGAAAAAGAAGAAACATGCTTCGGATGACTAACCAATTGTTTTCTGTTGCCAAAAAGTTTCTTTGATACTGAAAGAATATCAGTAACAGCAGCCGTAGTATTAGTATTAGTGGTAATCGTAGTACTAGTAATCGTATTACAGTTAGTAGTAGTGGTAGTAGTAATAGAATAGTGGAGGTAGTGTTTCACGACCTCTCCCGTAAACCGAGCTTTACACTTGAATCTCAAACATGATTTCCGGCAAAATATTTACTACAAAGTGCTTCTCACCTTATCACTACCGTTGTGAAGAATAACTTGAAAATATGACTGCAGATGACTAACTATGTGTATCACAGTTTAAAGAATTATTATGAACCCCCAACTAGTGACTGGCCTTTTTGATTAGTCACACAAACGTTTCTCGGGTTCACTCGTTCATTGAACTCCTAATGAAATAATTAGACTGGTTTCTGTAAGATAAGTGCTGTTCGGTCTTGTTCGGAGTGATCTACTTTGTCGCTGTGGAGGGCTGGGAATATTTTTGCACAAATTTTTTGTGGAGTTTTGATCGGTCCTTTCGTCCACTGAATCTACTCAGACGATTTTCTTGCTTTGCTGCGTGAACTCCGTTTAAATGCCCGTGAGTAGTTTGCACAAATTACTCTCGCACACACACACACACACACACACACACACATATATATATATATATATATATATATATATATATACACTATAAATACCGTCGATATTCTCCTCGTCCATCTCTGCATTCCCATCAACGAACCCAGTCAGATTCTTGATTGCTTCACCAAGGAGTAGTTTCCTGACCCAATCACATTGTCTTCAATCGAATGCCCATATTTGTAATCGAAGAAGGCGTGTCAATAGAATTATTCATGTAATTCAGTTTCTTTAAACACCTCACCTCTATTTAATTTGTTCATTTAGATGATCAGTGTGTGAATCGTTGTGGATGAAGTATGGGAGCTGGTTGACATATATCACGAAACACAATAGGGTCATCACGCGAAGAAAAGAGATTCAAGTCTTCGGAGCAAACTACGTCACATCGAATTGCACGTCGTGACAATACAGTGATACCAAACACAAAATAAACATCACCATAAACAGAAAACATATTGTGACCAACCAATAATGAGATGGTTTCTACGAAAGATGACTTCTCCTCTGGTGCGTCGATCAGATCACATTATGCGTCACCTGTTCGACGCGTTTACGATGCACCGGACAACGTGACTGAAGAAAATCACGAATGTCATAGAGCGAAGAGTTCCGTGTCAATAAGAAACAAATCTGAGTGTGCTTACTGTTTGACAATAATATAGCAGAAACTGTAGACAGTCGAAGACTAATTTGAATGACATTTTGCAAGTCAATCGGTTTTCTCTCTGATCATCTCTATCTAAAATATCAGAAGATCATGCATGAGAAAAGAACGTTTCAACATCGATAACACTATCAGGAGAGTGATTTATTCATTTTGTGACTGAGCTTCTATCTGAGACACCTATTTTGGGAATCGCATTGTATTAGGAGATAAGAGTATGATTGATTCTTAGTAATTCTAAAAAATCTTGATCTCGCAAGAAGAGAGATGACAACAAATGCACACTCATTAGTTCACATTGCCAGAGGATGAAAACATGATGACCTTAATGTCTAGTTCAGAGAAGAAAACCATCAAACTGTGCTGCCAATATCACCGATGATCAAATAGCTACTCACTCACTCACCCAATCACCCACTCATTCACTCACTCACTCACTCACTCACTCACTCACTCACTCACTCACTCGTTCTCTCTCTCACACACTCACCCACTGACTGACTGTCTGACTGACCGACTGACTGACTGACTGACTCACTCACTCATTCGCCCACTCACTCATTCACTCACCAAGCGAACTCCCTCACTCACTCGCATACAGGACTGCGTATTTCGAAATCACTGGAAGCAAACTAATGCCACATAGTGTGCATTGAAAATACTTATGTTGCATTCGACTAAAAGCATTGTACAATCAAGTCTGAAGCAGTCCGTTCGCGATATGATTTCGAAAACCACAGATTTATGGGATCAAGCGATTCCTTTTTGAAATCATTTCATTGCATCTCACCCGGTGCCCACTACCGCATAACAAGTACATATAATTCTATTTTGTAGGAAATGCACAGACATCGAATTGTAGTTCATCTTTGGTCACCAGAACAGGGAAACGCTGACATCGAGATATTTTTGTTGGCAAAAGGTGGACTGACATCTGTTGATCGCTATCGTTTCCGCAAACCTTAACAATAGGGAACTCAAGTTGTTGTGTAGTGTCCGAAATGACTTGTTGCAGTTGGTCTTGGGCCTTGCTGAGACTCGTCAAGATATTGATGATACCGGTGATTTATACGTCATTTGGTTTGGACTAACACCGTGTTGATTGTATTTTCAATCCAAAATGGAACGTGTTCAGTCACACCGTTAAATAACCATCTCTCCGTTCTCCCGATGGTGGATGCTCGGGAACCACATTCGAATTCGTGGATTACATTGGATTCTGAGTTTTGTGGGAGGCATATTTCCATCGGTGGTATTGATATCCCAAGCGCTCTCAAACGGATAACGTGAGTATGGGCAAAGTACAAACCACTTTTGAGGAAGTAAGTCAACTCACGATTACCGCCGTTGAACCGTTTGTCTTGAGAATGCTTTTCGTACACTATCGGAGAATAAATTTTAGAACATGCTGCCATTTTTGGCAAGAAATATACAACTTCGAAGGGCTGTTTCAGTGAGTCATTATCAGCGTTTTGGAGATACCGAACAAGTTATGGTTAGCCAAATTATAAGCAAACTTTTCCCACAACTTGACACGCCAGTTAACAGCAGTTTAACTACTTCTCTTGCGAGAATCAAGAAACAGTCAGCAACGAGATCTATTCAATGTTTGTCTAGAATGCCCTTACGTTGTTCAAGACCCTCATCAACACACGGAAAAGGCTGACTCGTTGACTGCATGCGATTATTTTTTCGTCACATGGGCAGATATGTTACACTCACTCTTGAACACTATCGGTTAAGTTACCCATGCAATTTCACTTGTACGGGCCCACACACGGGGAATGCCTGGAGAAAGATGTCGAAAATAGTTTGTCTTACTTTACCAGATTTTTATAGAATGGCTTCACTGAGCTAGTCGAGTAAGATGATGTTTTCGGATTAGCAGCATCTTGAAAACTTCTTTCGCACTGATTCAGCTCTTATTCAGGTAATTCAGTCTATAGCCATATGATTGAAATGTTTCTGCTCGCATTCCAGTGTGCTATAGCTTCGTTTACAGTATTTGACCAGTTGGATAAAACCTGACTTTCAGTGTCAGATCGTCTAGATGCACAAAGGTCACTTTGTGATTGGTTAGGAATTTTTCTGTCAATAGATTCATTAATTCCTTTGTTTACAAATGCGTTTGCAACAATCAAATTTGACAAAATGCATAACCACTTTTCTTGTCTTGTCAGTTCTTGTTGTATGTGGTCTGGTTATAAAGTATTTCATTACACACAGTTGGTCAGGTGGATTCAATTCTCACAAGTTCTTGTAGTATGTACCAATAAAATCCAAACGCAACAAAAATAAATACAAAGTCAGGAATCCAAGGATGATTCCGAACTTCCTTAGTCTCGTTATGGTGCACATAATCGCAGGCCTATGGGAGAAACCGAAATTTCTCTGTTGTGAATAGATATCAGTATAAAGCGTGATCCAAGTTCAGAATGATTCCCAAAATAGTTAGAAAAATTCATTGGGAGTATAAAAGTGGCTCGCGGTCGATTCTTCATGTGACTCATTTGTGATATTACAAGCTATCTGAGGAAACGTAATTGTTATTTTCATGCATTTCTTGAATAGTAATGTGCGTCACTTACTATGAAAGCTCTACATAGTATGTTCACGATGTAAAAAGAAATAGTGCACATCAAATGTGTTGTTTGACTTGTTGGAAAACATCAGCAGCACTCATGCCTCAATTCAAAACAGGCTGTTGAACCTTAGCTAACTTACTGAACGTTAAGCTCAATGAGGCAGTCTTTAGACTAGTCGAGCCACATCTCCGTGATTTACCTTACACGAATAATATTCAAACAGTGTTGGCTGCATGGTTTTTGAGGTTCGATTACCACCTCGGAAGTAAGAGATTCGAATCCCGTCACCGACGATAGCTATGGTGGTAGATAATAATCCACTATCACCCTGCTCGTACCCACGTCTGATATATCAAGCCGTCATGTGGCTCTCAAAACTAGGTTCCGCAGTAGAAGGAAAGGACGATTATTCATAAATGTGCAGGGGACCTTCAAGACGAGGGATAATACATCCTCCAGTGGTCATGAGTATTTAAAAACCATCAGTTACGATATTATATACTATTATTACCAGTTGATATATATATATATATATGCAACTGAATTACTTTCAGAAAGATTCCAAACGCGACAACCCCTAAACACATGAGGCTGGACGTGGCATTTTAAAGAACAGTTTATCAGTCTACACAGTATAGTTTTCGACAATTGTGCACACTTGAAATAAAAGTGAAAATTTTACCATGAATCTTCCTCAGTTATGCAAAATAAAATGCGTCGGATCAGCGGTAGTCAAATCATCTTCGTCATCACAGAATTCAGACCCTCTTCTCCCAAGGTCCAAATCCTGCCTCTACCGATCTCTTCTTCCATTAAAGCAACGTCCGAGTGGTCATGAACTCCTTCTTGAAATATTTTGTCACAATTGAACAATGAAAAGTTATTAAACACGAAAGGTGGAGGTATAATATACTTCTAACTAATTATTACAACGTTCCTCGATTTTATATCTGAACGGACCCTCTGTTCATCATGAAGAACACATGATTCCCACTATTTTATTGGTCATCTACCAGTTGCAATAACCCACACCAACGGAATCACGTGAAACGATTATCAGCCAATGGTTTTAAATATTTGTGTTGGTTGTAGCTCAGGTTCTTGGTTGACATGATGTTCTGATCGTCGAGCTTGGCGTTTAGATAGCAAACGTCTCATCATCAGTCGAGGTGTCATCGTCAGTGCATGTGCGCTGTTGGCAATGATCTCACATATTTATAAGTTTGTCATTAGTCCTGACTTTGAGCTTTGTAGACGACGTTGTGCCCAAGGCTCGACGTTTGTTTATCTGCTTCGCCTCTAAAACCTCGACCTTTGATATTCGACGGTTGATGTCCCGTTTGATGAGCTTGAACTCTTTAGCTTTGTGCTCTTATTTTCATTTCTAGTATTTTAATTCTCGCCTATTCAGTTTCGAGGATGTATGAACGTGAAAATTCAGATTCAGTAATACGGGTTGAATGATTTTGGTCCACTCAGTTCGCTTCGGACTTTCTTGATTAGTTCCACTGTCTGTTCCTCATCCGACGGTACACGTGATCCAATCCAATATGTCTATTGATTGAGTGGTTTGAAGAGTGCAAGGCTTTCAATAACCCCCTTTCGTGCATCGTGGTTGCCTGATCCAGAATTTTAGCCTCATGCAGATTGAACTTGTGTCCTTCTTCAACCTCATGGACGGATATGAGAGAGAATGGGTCATGTCTCTTTGTGGCCAGTTTATGCTCGTGCATTCGAGTGGCAACTTTTCTCCCGGTTTGACTGATTTAGCATTTGTCGCAGTCCATACACTTGACTTTGTATATAACGTTTCTTCTTTCTTTGGTTTTGAGTTTTTCTTTTGGTATTCATGTGAGTTTTCTCATGGTTTTGGTTGGTCTGTGGGCAAGTGTTATGTCTTGAAGTTGAAGCAGTCTCGTAGTTGTTTCAGAGACATTTTTGATGTATGGTAGTGTGGTCCTTCCGCTTCGTTGTGTTCGTTGATTTATTTTCCTATTCATTCCATACACGGTTCTTCCCATGAAGTTTCTTGGATATCCGTTTCGCTGGAACACTCTGAAAAAGTAGTTTTCTTCTTGCGTTCTCAGTTCTGTTGTGCTGCAGTGGGTTTTGCCTCTCGTGAACAGGGTCCGATTGCATGACCTTTTGTGGTGATTTGAGTGATTGCTGTGAGAGCATAATATTCGATCCGTGTGTCTTTGTTTCTGATACACGGAAGTCTCTAGTGCACGGTGACATCAAATGAAATCATCGCTTTGTCTTCTTCTATGGTTACGCTATGTATTCGTTCCAAAAACTGCTGCGCTTTAGTTACGGAGTGATTTGATCCGCATATCAGTGGTTTCAAACGTCTCCATAGTTCTTTAGCCAGGTTATATGTTGAAGATCCAAGTAGGAGGACGATGGGTCTGTGCGGAATACCTTCGTTCTGTACGTTGGGTAATCCGTAGAATTGTGCGGCCTTCGAGGCTTCAATTTTCATCCTCCAACATTCCTGATTAGTATTTCTTTGTGGATCCTGTAACTTTCTCAGAGATGTATTGATTTCTCCTCCCAGTTTTTCGGTTGGGTCAGCGTCCAGTAGACGGTAGGTTATGGAGTCGTTCAGTAGTTGTTCTGCCTTCTCAATGTGTTCGGCCTTGTCCAGGATGACCGTCATGCGTTCTTTGTCAGCCGGTAGGATGATGATGCTTTTACCCCTCTTCGGGGATTGTAGTGCTGTGTGTTCCGTGTCTGAGAGAGCATTGAATGGTCTGTTGTGGAGCATGTTAGGGACTTTGATTTGCCTTAGCAAACCTGATGACTTGAGTGTATGTTCCAGTTCGGCAAGGTATTCCTTCGTTGTGGCGTTTCCCAGGTTGAAGTTGAGTCCTTTTTCTGCCGCCTTTTCCAAATGAAGGATATTGTTGGCACTGTCTCAGAAAAAAATGACTACCGAACGCCATCGAAATTCCCAAAATCTCTCGTTTTTAAACAAGTGCTTCTGTGGACAAGCTCGATGTTATTTTCTTTGTCGCCCAAAACAGAGTGAAATGCCCAGTGAGGCCTAAGAAGAAAAGCATCCTGATGAAAATAGGGCATCAGAATGTTTGGCTTTTTGTCGCCAGGATATCATTTGCCGCATATCACACGAATTGGTAAGAACAGAATAATTTCAAGGGTTCTTGAAAAATTGTTGATTGTGAGATGAATAATGCCACGTATTGATACTACACCAGAAGAACATTGTTTGACAGATCTCCACAACATTTCCGTTGAAGACGTTTTCCTTACCGGGGCAACCACTTCAAATTCCAGACGTTTGATCTGGTTCTGTGATATCTTCTGGACTAATGTGTTTGTGTGAATAATGATTTCTATTCATAAGTGAAGCAGAGACTTGTTAGAAATGTCATCTGCATTCTTTTCACGGTTCATATTTGATTTTCTGTTTTCTTGCCTGAGAAATCTCCTATTCTTGAGACTGCTCCTAGATATGAATAATCAAATTTACTTATTATCTCAGGATGTTGTTCACTTCGTAATGATCTTGGAAACGAATAGGAAGATGTTCTTTATAATCTGATATAAAAGCTCACAACGAGGACAAACCATCTTATCTCTATCCTTCTATCCCAATGACCTCCACACTGTTTAGTTCCATTATTGTATTGGCCCAGAAAATGACTTTGCAAAGCAACACATTTCATTGTTTTGATTCAGATATTTTTCCACGAGTTATCTCCAATCAGCATATTACTATAGCCAAAAAGAGTTAGCTTCTGCATCTTTGATCCATACTCACAGCACGGTTTTACCAATTGTTGGACACAATTTGTTAGCCAGTAATCAGTAACATTGCAACCCAAACGTATATTATTTTGTTTATCTAAGATCAACTAAATGATGGTTATTTTAGGAAAATAACTTCCCTCTTACTTGAAAAGCGTGAAGTAACACGTAGCATATCCACGTCACATTTGCGATAATTTCGGGCATTCAGTTGGCATTTATTCAATCGTTCAAACAATCAATCACGTGAACCGAAAATCACTTGGAGTACACACAGCAGGGGAGAATTCTGTCCGATTCACAGTTTTCGCTCCTCAGTGTTGTTCGAATTCCACTTTTTCCAAGGAAAGACATACAAATCGCCTGATTGCAGAGGGCTGTGCCGTTTGGACTGAAAGAAAGTGGGAGTTGAGGGTTACTGTGAAATAATGCAAATCGTATATGCTCGGATATGTTCAATCGTAATTGATTCTAATGGCTAGAAGCTGAAACAGAGCAGTTGGAAACAAATTGCCTAACTCATTACTCAAGGAAATAGTGGAATCACATTTAGTTATTGTGTTATTGTATCACTCGAGAAAGTAGTGACCACCATTATTGGAATGTAGGACATAGAATCGTTAGTTAAAGCTCGTAAATCGACAAATATGAAACAGAAATGTGGAAGAGTGGACATAAATTATTGATAGCTAGTAAGTGGTTCGTTTCTGTTGTCTAGTGAAATGTTCATGGGGATTTTCCAGCGAATTGCGTGACTAAACAGTTCGGTTGACCCGAAACTCGGCCACAGTAATCAGATAGACGAATTCGTTGATACGAAGTGGGCCCACCAAAGGAGTTTTGTAAACTAATCACGGTCACAAACCACTCAGTCAAAGACTTTCATCAAATCACTCTAATGTCTTCTGTGAAATTATCAGTGAATGTGAATGAAATTGTAAAATCATGGTCTGTTTTCCATGTGATTTCACCACTTTCCAAGCTCCGTAATTGAGCAGGTTAAAAGTAAGATTTACAAGCTTTGCAGTTCACCTTTACCGAAAGCAAATTTTTTCTGAACTTCCAAGAAATTCTTAACCATGTTTCCCAAACGAACAAACGAACTAATGTTCCTGTAATGAACACAGATTGATCGCTCTACAGTCACACCTGGTTATTCAGTTCAGAACTGTGGAATTAACACAGGAAATTTAGCATCATTTCATCTGTTGAACGAGAATGGGGACGCACAAGACACTACCTTTCCCACGTTTCGATGTTGAATGTGACTGTTTTGTTAGTAGTGACAAATTGAAAACATAGCTTTCCCGGCACAAATTTGAACAAAGAAGTCAATAGCATTAGATTACACGATGTATTCCCGACCATTTCGCTGCATCTTCACTAGTGCATACCGCAGTCAAGGTGATTTGTTCCGAACAAATCAGATTACAGAGATAAAATGGAGTCCTTACTAGGAGACGAAACGAAATTCATACCGGACTCAAAGACTGACGACTCCAGCGAACTAGAAAAGAAAATATGGACAGAGTTGGACAACCTTGTAAAAGCCAAACTGATCCCAGAATCCAAGGCCAAGAGTCTAAGGTGCAGGGAAGCCAAACACCACAAAAATACGGCTTACGAAAAGTACACAAAGAAGGCATGTCACTACGACCAATATTGTCTATGACCAACTCTCCGCAACGCAAACTAGCGAAATGGCTCGCGGAACTACTGAAACCGGTAAGGGAATTGGTCAGAAAGAACAACGTGAAAGGTAGTTTTGATCTATTGAGCGAAGTGAATATCCACAATAAGTACTAATTCACAATGGATGTTAATTCACTCTTTACAAATATCCCACTTCACGAGACCGCTGATATCATTTGTCAAATTATCGATGATAACAACTTAACAATCGGATTACCAAACAGTGAGCTGTCATGGCTATTACTACTGTGCACCTCGAATGTAAAATTCCATTTCCTTGGACGGGGGTACCGGCAGATTGATGGAGTTGCCATGGGTAGTCCTCTAGGACCCGTTCTGGCAGATATATTTATTTGTATATAATATGATTCATCATGCAGCTTGGACGCTCAACTCACCATTGAAAACTATGGAAGCACTGTACAGCTGTTTCACCACTGCCTCTCCACGCCAAGTCAAATTGCATTTACCAGTTTAAATGTGGGTGCTCAGCCACCTACATCGGCAGAACGGAGAGACAACTGCGTAAAAGAATGGTTGAACATGCAGCTTGAACGCTCAACTCACCATTGAAAACCATGGAAGCACTGTACAGCTGTTTCATCCTTGTTGGGAATCATCAGCAGTGCACATCCACCGAGCCCCCACGGGGACTCGAACCCGGGGTGAACGATTGTGAATCGAACACCTTAACCGCAAGGCTATCCGGGCTGGCTCTCAACGGTTTGTTGAACATCTACACTACATGATATAGTACTCTTCCGTCACTGGCTTTTGAACGGTAACAACCCGCTTCCCACACAGCGATCGACTCCTATGATGGATGAATTCTCTGTAGAGGCCTAAGTACAACGAAGGCATTCCGTTATGAACAACCTACAGAGCTTGGCTACTATTTGCAAGTGAGTAGTATGAGATTAGATTTGCACCTCGAACAAAAAATGAAATCAATCATAGCTCAGGCCACTCTTTATCGGCGCTACGTAAACGATATATTTGTCATTGCTAACACGAAGGACGAGTGCGAAATAATGTTCGACCACTTCAACAACATACACCCGAACATTCAACTGACCAAAAACGAGGAAGACAACATCAAAATCGTATTCCTAGATATTGAAATTACCCGCCGAATCGATGGATCAATCCGAAGATCAGTCCATCGCAAAACTACGTGGTCAGGACAGTATCTACACTTCACCAGCTTTGCCCCCATAAGGTACAAAGTCAGCCTCGTCCGCACCATATTCCACAGGGCACACAAAATATGTACAACTGACAAGCTGGAAGAAGAGTGCCGTACCTTGTTCAGAACTTTCGAGGCCAACAGATATCCGAAATCATTTGTATCCAAGCACTCGCAGACATCACCGGGCAAAATGAAAGTTACCACAGTCCCAAAACTGACAGCCTACCTACAGTTACCTTACAAAGGTGATGACATTAATACCCTAATCAGCAGACGTCTCAGCTGTGCTGTTAATCGTACGTATTAGGCCGCAAAGATCATCATTCTTTATACAACCTCCCGGATGAAACTACCATCGATAAAAGAACCACTGCCTCTCCACGCCAAGTCAAATTGCATTTACCAGTTTAAATGTGGGTGCTCAGCCACCTACATCGGCAGAACGGAGAGACAACTGCGTAAAAGAATGGTTGAACATATTCCGGTTTGGTTACAAAGAACAATGAGAGGACAGATACAATCAGTGACGTCATGGAACGCACGCAGAACACTAAGGTCATCCATTACGAAACACCTGTGGGAAACAAACCACTGTGTTAATCTAAGCACGGCGTTCACCGTCACTTATGTCACAAACAATCAACGATTACTGAGATACGCGGAGGCACTAGCAATTAACCAACGTCACCCTCAACTATGCACACAGTGAGAATGGATAATTACGTTAGCCTTGCCTTGGTAACGCGTTTTCATTTGCTATCATTAGTTGTGTGTGTGTGTGTGCACTTTTGCCTTTGATCTCTTGAGAACTTTCAATTTACCATTTACAAATGATCACCTTGACTGCATTATGCACTAGTGAAGATGCAGCGAAATGGTCCGGGATACAGTAGTGACTAAGACGGGACTCTGTCCAGTCCCTACAGTGTGAAACAAGAAGAAATACAACGGACAGTAATGATGAAAAAGCCCTTCCGTTGCTCACGCTTTGCGTGCTGCTTCACGAAGAAAGAAGTTAATGCGTGGGAACTTCATCATATTGTTGATATATGGGTGAATTCCTAGGAATAATTTTGAAACTATCGAAATTAGATTGGTTAATTTAATTTGTAGACTTATAAGGGTTCGGGAAGTAGGTAGGGTTGCCCTCATTGTCCGTGGTTTGGAAAAGCCGAGCGAATGGGGCACATTTGAGACGGATCAGTTGCGTCCCGTTACAACTAAAGGGTCACGACCGGTGACAGACTGAGTTTGACCATCTATCCATCTTTTCTGGCACCATACTGGGAGTGATTTAACAAATCGATGGATTTCACAGTCTGATTGCTACTTCCTCTGCCGAACCCAAATGGAGTTGGTGAATGACATTTGAGGAATTCAGAGGTACTCTGCTCATCATATTGAAGGCTTCATCACACACCTAGTGTCCTTTGTCCGTAAGATGCGTTACAATTACACTACTTACAGTTCGTCTAGTTCTTTCCCTCAACCAGACCACCTCAATTTTCTTGACTACGAGAGCCAGCCAACGTATCGACTCGCCTACGCACTCAGATCAACTTGAGTAAACAAATAAATGAGTTGACGTAGAGAAGGAATAGGGGACAGTCTGTCTTTAAGAAACATGGAAGCGAGGACCTAGTTCGGCCGTATACGTATACACACACAAACACACACACACACACACACACACACACAAGCACATACACAGCGTTCATTAATCAGTTTTGCGTTCAGATGGTAAACACTACACCTTATTCTGCCTTCCTAGCCCGTATATGTGTAACGGTATTAAACTTTGGTAGAAATTAACGAAGTGAGCTAGTTTATTATCGTTTCATTTATTTTCCTCCTTCGTGCATTAGAAATATTGTTAAGTGTGGAAAATTGTGGAAAATTGTACCAACACTGAAGACAACTTCTTGGTGCATGTTTCAAATTGTCGAATATAGTTTGAAAATATGGGCACTATTTGACCGTATATATAATCGAGTCTTTCATTTTTCATGGAATCAAACAAATAGACCACTTGGATGACACCAGACAAAACTCTGAATCCTCCTCATGGACATGTCTGCTGGACAATAGTTTTTCTTCCCTCAAGTCGATCAATGATTCGAAGAACCCGAGTTCAGAAATGAATTTAATTTGTGAGTCCTCAGCACACATGAGTAACAAATCGGAGCAAGAAAGAGGAACTGAAAAGATGACGATGATGCCCCAGATAACCAAGACTGACGATTCTCATCAAACCAAAACCTCTGTCCCTACGATAACTATTACGAATGTGGCCGATGACTTTGAGACACCTCCTTTGATAACCTCCAATTGGGTGCGTCTGTGTTCTAAGAACGTCTAAAACATTTTCATTTCCGATAAAGATATTGAAAAGAGCACAGGAATTATAGAAAGATTGTTGTTTGCAAGCAGAAAAGTTCATTTGGATAGGAGAAATTTGGGTGCAATATAACTGTTCATGAGGCGAGTCATAAGCACGTGATTTGCCGTCCATCTTACAGGGCGAGGAAACCCGATAACAAAGTACCACACAGCTTTTGAAATCTGGAAACCGAATGACCATTTTCACTACACTTTTGCTCTTACTGATTCGATAATCTGACAAATGAACTGGAAATTCACTCACAGTTAAGGTAGGAAGAAGTAAGCTGGTCGAGTTCTTTCGGAGATAGATCGTGATTATCACGCTTGTAACTTTAGTTTGACGTCGGAAATAGAAGTCAAACATGAGGGTAAGAAATCCATAAATGCCCGCGAGCCCATGGAATGCCACCTTTGCTCTGTTGATGTAAACTCGACTGGTTATGGACCGTCTGTGGTCTGCGGGCAAAGTTCGACTATCACCAATCTATGGTTGCGCCAACTTGCAAACCTTTACGAATGATTCGGCACGTAATCGAACACGATGTTTTATGAGAAAGCTTTTTGAAAGAATGGAATGTGAAAACAAATCGTGGCTTTATCGAGCTATGAAAATATGCTGGACGTGCCAACAGAGAGTATTCATTGGCACGATGATCCTGAATCTCAGCTGAGGGGGAATTCGCCTGAATTTTGCCCATTTAATTGGCTCTATTGCCCACTTGGTAAAGCATATACCACTTATAGGGAATGTCGTCAGTTTGATTCCGGCTCATGACGTTGAACTTTTGGATCTGAAACACAGATAACCTCACCTAAGCATTTCTAACAACTGTTCAGCATACTGTCTCCTAATCGATGTTGCTACCTTGCCACGGTGATTGGGTTTGCGTGCCATGATAACCCTAAGGACTAAGCCGACCGGAACGCAGAGCACTCCTTCAGGGTTATCCATATCAGACAGACCGAGAGTGAGTAGTCAGACAAAGTCAACGCAGTGTTGTTAGGGTGCGTGGTGAACATTTCGCCTGACAGCAAACTCTCCACGTAAAGATCACAGAAATCCGTAGACAGCAGTGCGTCGTGCGCGAATGTGGCTCGCCACCGAATAAGGACATTTCCTTTAGCCTCTTGCTCAACTCTCCAGAGAGATGTAAGATTCTCTGGGACGCATTGGATATCCTCAACTGGCAGACTGCTATCCGAAAAGCTTACTAACTGCTTGTTAGGTAGCCGGCTTTAAATACACAATCTTTCTGCTGTGCTCGACAGATAACATCTAGCTATGCACGGATCAGAGTTGCTACCTCGAACAAAAAGCCGAGTGATGCTCGGGACACCACTTCGTACTTAATTACCGAAGTTCTTCATGAACAGTTCTTCTTCACACAGACACACACATACACCGCTCATGGGCAGGTACCATTCGGGACATGCATGAAACCGGCTCATGATTTTGCAGGAGCAAACCACATAAATACAAAGCAGTTATTCTGTCTTGAAATCCGCACGAATTCACCCATATCACCACTACCTATCAGTGTGGTTCGTTTGGACCAACTTTTGTCATGTGCACTTCTAATGTGAGTGGAAAGGGAAGTAGATCGATACATATAAAGTATTCGAGAATATTTTGCAGAGCATAGATGAGGGACAATATCAGTTAAGACGTCTATGATGAGTCTGTGATCAAATCAACGTTCGCATCTAACCATCTGCTTGAGTTTCGACATTCTAAGTTCAAACTAGTTTACTCGTATAAATGTTTGAAAATACTGTCACGAATAATTAACCGTATTACTACTATTTTCCACAGCGCTTGAAATATTTGTTGGAAGATTACTCATAACTAAAGGGTGATCTACGTTTAAATACTAATTCTGAAGCATAGTGTCACATTTTAAAGGTTCATTTATTCCAGAATCTTGACGTCTGATAGAATAGAGGCAATGACATTTTCGGTGAATTAACAAAAACACTAATCAGTTCAATTCGGACCAGAACACCGTCAATGTATGCGTCAGCGTGAGGTTTAGCCATTTTTTCACGTTCTTAGACACACAAATAAGCCGACACATCTCGTCATGCAGTCGGTTTCATTGAGGTCAACGTTTTACAGATATCTGGCGTTCTTAAAACAGTCTGCGGGAAAAATACGGGTGAGAATATGACCTTGGTAGATAGAAGGGCCATCAGCTATCCAAAAGTGTAGGTTTTAAAAAGCCGTGGGGACAACGTCATTGAGAATGCCGTTTACAAACGATTATCGCCCTTCTATTTTTTAGTGCAAATCGTTAGAATTTTGTTGTGATTATATTCTCATTTTATGACTAGTAATTGCAGTTGAAAAATTCTCCTGTCTCTCATTGGCGACTCACAGACAAAAGGAATATTTGATAAAACTGATTCTTCAGTTCTGAGTTCAAAATGACCTTAAGTTGACACATTTCATATGCTCGGTTTCTCGACACGTGACAGCTGAAATGAACGCGGTTACACAAGTTGATTACTGTGGTGTGACGTAATGAGAAAACGAAATTTAGTTTACGCAAATAAACTGTTCTTTGTTTTTTGCCGATTCCTTGGATTTTCAGACCACTACCAAGAAAATGAGAACAATAGTTGTGTGGTGGATTCATTGAGTTTTTCAAGTGCGGATGGTACGATGTGTTATGTCAACTTGAGGGTATCCATGAAACACCCACCATGAGATTTTGAAGATTTATGAGTTCGAAACCAAATGTGGAATTGAGAGATATACGCAACTGGGTAATGTGTAACAAGGAGTGTGAAGCAGTGCCACCGATCTATCACGGAGCCGTTATACTGACCGAGACATCGGTACTATTCTATGATAACAAGTAGCTTCTATTCTTCCCTCAAATACTATTCTCTTGTGCACCGTGACTAACGAACAGAACTAAATTCAACTCATTTCGCTCAAAAATGGGACTGCGTGAACTAATTTAGAAATTTATTAATGTTGAAAACCAGAAAGCCGCGATTTTCTATGCTGTTGTCTGACGAGCTTTGTATGGAAATATTGGAATTACTCAATGGTTAGAAAAGTTTAGGAAAGCATCCTAAATATCAATTTCTACTTGACACTCAATATCTAACTAACAGGAGTGTGAGGTCCACGCAAATCGAATTCACCTATACGCGATTCTATTCACCTGTTCGCTTCGCATCAACAGTTAAACATTTGGACTCGGTCTTTTATCGGTTATACACGAAGAACAATGTCCGAAATAAAACAGAATGATTTCTTCATAGATGCTCATATTTCATGGGACTTCAACCTGCAAAAACAACCTTTCTTATTACTTAAACAAGCAAACAAGTTTTTCCCTCAAACGTTTCCACTGTGTTTCCAAAATCTGTATTTCCAAATATAAAATGCAACCAGTGAAACGACTTAGTTTATCTGAATGACCGTATCTTAGAAGTGACTTCTAACGAGATTGACTACTCACATTTAATTCTGAAACCAAATAAAGAGACGAAATCACGTTTCTATCTCTTGAAGGCAATGATGAATGTACATTATCTGATTTTTTTTGGGGTTATAGAATTTTTTTATTTTTTATTACAAATCAAAGATGGATGGATTTGTTCATTAGGAATAATAAAATCATCTGCATATATCTTGTTTGAAAAAACAAACCAGGTCAAATTGTCCCCAAAATCAAACAGACTACAAATACAGAACAGGAGAGGAAGTATGAGAACAGTTTAGTTCAACGAAAACACAGGTCGATATTTTGTTCTTCAGTGTCAACACCTACATTTCATCGCTTTTTCACGCTCAGAGGATCAACACGAAACCGAGATGGTAGAATATCCGTCTGTATTTTTCGCATCCAAATGTTCCAAGTTGAGAGCGGAAATAAAACTCACGATCACCCTCTAAGATGTACACACTCCACCAACTGAGCTCCCGCGTACGAACTACCGGATTTGAATAGCGAAAGTGAATATCAAACGGTGCGCAAACTACTATTCCAATGATTCACAACAACTATTCTGGTTTCAATCACTCGACTAGTCCCGTAGGCCACTCCCAATTAACACGAACAGCACACGGCTGAACATGATCCAATGGACACTGACATATAATCGTAAAATGTATGAGCGGTACAAGGAGCCTGTTTATTATAAATAACGGAACAAGTAATGACCGAATTACCCGAATCGGAATCAGAAGACACATCAAATGGCACTGCTATGTGCTGGTGTCTTAGCATATAAAATAGAGCATTTATATGGGTATGAATTATGTGAAGAAACACATATGCACACACTTATCGATCCATGAACAATGTGATTGGTCGGAAAAATCTTGCCAAACCATGTCACGAGATGTGGGAGCAGATCACGTACGCCAGACATGCGTACACCGATAATCAGTACTCATGGCTGCACAAAAGTGAGCCATACGCGCACGGTGTATTTGTCTGTGTGCGGAAATGCATGGATGCTGAATGGAATGCATGCCGAATAATTGATTACTGATTGGTCCAAATGGGGTATTCTCGAATTGTATACGAGCAGTACCGAATTACCACAAAAATCCACTTGTATCGTTCGTGGTAGCACAAGAGGTAGAGCAACGGCGCGGTAAGTAGAAGGTCGCTGGTTCGATTCCGGCTCTACTTAGGAGGCAAAAAGAACGGGTAAAATTCCCGGCATCCAAAAACATCCCATCTCCCCATGTCAATAATAAATTCTACGAATTTATAATGAGTTTGATTGCAGAGTGGCTTGACTATGGCAAGCACATTTTCATTCTCATTACGATCCCTTTAAATTATGGAGTTAGTTTTACGGAATCATACGTCTTCCTCAAAAACAAACATGTTATTGTATCGTTGAAACTGTTCATACATTTCTCCTCTTTCCATTGATTTGTTCCCGAATAATCGAGGCACATGATGAGGGAAACTTTGTTTAGTAAAATAAATCACTGCGTCCTTCATGAGGTTCCTATTGGTAGTCTCGTGATTTTTGTGGCTGTCTCTCCGTGAGCAAAACAGAAACATCACACACATACAAAACTATCAATTCAATATACTTGATTATTACTAAGCAAAGACTGGATTCTAGCATAGTATGCATTATTATCTGTGAAGTGTGTCCAAGTCCACTTGGATTTGAGCACATATTGTTGTTCTGAATTCTTACAGAAATTGAATCCAACTGGCAGTATTCTTGTCCTATGGGACAAATGACCATATTCGAAACCCGTTCCAAGTCAAGTAACACGATAACACCAAATCGTCATTGTTCAGAAAAGTGGGTGATGAATGATTCTACGCAAAACCACTAGCATACGCTGCAATTTTGAGGTGAGTTGCAAATTACGACCATGAGACTTGGATTTGCAAACTTCGTGAGACCCCACGATATCAGGCTCATTACCGGTTCTGAAGAAATTATTATTTATTTCATATACTTCGTACAACCAGAAAATGGTGTGTTCCGTATATTTTTGCATTCAAACAAGATAAATGCTGTTCCTGCGAAACTCAAACATTATTATGAAATGACTTAAAACGGCACCCATTTTACTCAACTCTTTCTCCAATACAAGTAGTCTATATTATTCCCTTTGTTCACACCGTATACTCTCATCATCACGACCACCCTGTTCCTCACGAAGAAGAACGCTATACACGTCTATCATCTATAGATATTTCGTTGACCAAGCTCCCGGATGGAGTACTTCAGAGTAGAATCCGTTATAGAGCAACTTATAGTTCTCTAGGTTTCTAATCTTAGCCTAGATATGTGGACTAGTCAGAACCTTCTTCAGGAGGGCGCAGAAAATCCCCTTGAAAGATCGGGTGCAAAATTAACAGGTTTGGAAAGAAATCACCAAGGATTGATTGGAAAATTTGATCAAACAACCCTTGAAGTCGATCCGTGTATGCCTTAAAACTGTTACGACTTAAAATGGGCAGAGTCTTGCTATATTATCATTCGGTGCTGACAGCATACCTAATTAAATAAGTTGAAATGTTGAACGAGTCCTCTCCGAGGTTTTACTTCATGCACGCGCACAAATTGTTAAGCTTCTACAATAACTCAAATAACGTAGCTGATTTCCCTTTATCAAATGTTGTCTATCAGTTCACCCGCAGCTGCGATGACTGAACAGATCGCTGTTTGACTGGAAGGTTGTCATAGCACACACCCAAAAGGTCGTCAAAAATGACGACGCTCTGAGCGTGACAAAAAGAGAAGTGGCATTTAAGATAATATCAAGCCAAAGGGAAATGACATATTTTGTTCCTGAATGACTGGCTCAGTTGTCTCCAATGTGTTCTTTCGTAGGAATGAACAATACTCCTGGACACACAATAGCGAAACTGAACGAAAAGCATACTGCATACGAAAGAGATCGGATTATTACCTCACGCTGCTTCAGATGCAACCATAAATACAACAATTTCCAAGTCACAGTAGGCTGCTTGTATCATTTTTCTCGCCTGAGTTGACCATATCGGAGCAGCCGGTGCCCAAAATTCTCCATGAAATGCAATCTGGTAATACAGTGTTGATGTTGGGCGACGTGTAGTGATCCAATTTATTTAACTTAACTTAGTGGTTGACCTTTGCAACCGGTGGTATTCAAAAGGTAGTCCTGGCCAGCTTTAGACCTTGTGGTGGCGAGTTCAAATCTTACCACCACTGTCAGTCACTTCTCCCTTAGGCAGCCTCTGATTGGCCACGACTCCGGACCTGAAATATTGTACATTTTCTTCAGCTAATTATCCCTGACCGAATAGAACAGACAGTTACCAAGAGGGTTTCATGGTTTTTAACACTGAGCCGAATGTCAATAGTGCGAGATAAATCGTTTCATGAAGAAAACCGAGAAATTCTCTTTCAGAACGAAATATCACTAGGTATGGTCCATGATTTATGTCAAGGTACAGTATGTAAGTCTTTATGTCACGCAGCCAAAGAATAAATATATTTTTTTACAGCTTCAAAAACGCACATCGAATAGGCCAAACAATTTACACAGCAAAGGTTAAGAATCAAAGCAAATATTTTCATTGAATTGAGTGACCTACGATTTACTGAGGAAAAAATAACGCCTGTTGATTTCACCAATCATCTTGTTACTATTTAGGTTGTTTTCACTTACTGTTCTTACAGATCGATGGCTCCTAAGATAAGTGGCTATTTGCTTTTCAACTAATCAAACCAATCGATATCGAGTAGTGTTTCCAAGTCAAGTAAAAATCAGTTATCATGTTATCGCAGCTGATCATTAATGGACCCACTTATTTTAGGCCCATTGTGAACAACTCCACTTCCAGACAGTCATCTTGGTGTACTTAGGTCTGATAATCGATATCAGAAAGGAAATTTGTGAAAAATGAGAGCCGAATAAAGAGGTTGTTTATTATTTATAAATAAGAGCCTAGTCATTTTACCCAACGGAAGGGCGAAAAGAAACTGCTGGCTAAAATTATCGAGTCTAAATTGGATCGTAAAATGAAAAATGTTACTTTACTGAGTGATCAACAAGGCAGTCTGAGTGGTTTGTTTACGATATATGGAAAAGCTGCTTGTACAATCATTTCATCGTCAGCTACAGTGTAAACGAATCAATTCTCTACTGGATAGGATGAATGTGTGACACCTCTCGCTGAACTAGTACCCTGCAGTTTATATAAGATGCTTGGTGACCCTAGCCATATCTTTGCACGAAAGCCTATTGGTCCAACCGTTGATCATGCCCGACTCTTCTGGTTTGTTGGTCTGGTTACAAATTCGACTGGTTGATTCGACTCCAGTCGGTTCAAACAGTTACAGGCTATTGGTTGGCCCATCGATCGGCTTCACTGTTTCCAATCCTGTCTTTTATTCTGTACAGGTGACGTCATGTTGTCTACTAAAGAAACTAGGCTGACCGTCTAAGATACCCTCACAGAATGTGGTCCACAAATTTAAGTGGGCAAGCTACCCAGTCGCAATGACTCACAAAATTTGTTTGCTGCACATTAATGTTACGTGACAAATGCTTCACTCCACCAGTGGAATCAAACACTGACAACGTGTCATTCACGAAGAGATAAAACCATATCATTTGGGATTCGAATGGAACGAAGGGGAATTTAAAGTCGTTCAATTTCCTGACAAACTTTAGTGATTTTGCATACACCACTTTCTTGTTAAGCCAAAAATTCCTCCAGTCCGAGTTAGGCATTGTATATTTATTTTGTATTCCCGAGTTTGTGCTAAATTATGGGGGGTTTTGACTTGACGATAATTACAAGCACCGGACGATTGTGGAGTAGGTCAACAATAAATCCATTGTGAGTAAATATTTGCTCAGATACGTGATGGCTGCTCACCGATAAATGAACAAACAACATAGATAACGTAACGCAGAAATTCCCTCCATTGAAAGGATACTGAGCGAACGATAGGGAAGACAGAGAAGATCAGCTCAATAGAATTTTTTCTGAAAACTATAATCACTCAAATAAGGGGCACTGCTGTTATTCGAAAATGAATGTGATAAATTGAAAAGATGTGTTTCTGAATGCTTAGAGCTTTTCTAGTATGACAATGTGAAATTTATAATTTATAGTTCCAAAGAATTTTCCATCAGTGGTGGGTACAGAGAATACATGACGGTTCTACGTTTGTGAGTCATTTCTTTGTGAAATGGTTGAGTACAAGAAATATGTAATCCATCGGCCTTAGTAAACAGTATCTAGAAAAGAAGAGAGAAGTCAGTTGCCTGGGCGTGTATATTTTGTATTGTGACAGTTCTCTGCATCAGTATACGAACGTCCTGCAACCAAAGTCAGTGTTTATGCAGCCCATCGAAAACATGGAAAACTGGACCAAAATTTGTGAACAGCAAGTCATACGACGGGAGAGAGCGAGACTGGGAGGAGGGTGGACAGAACACTCAGGTCATTACATGTCCAACATGCGAATGAGCAGGAACATTCAGTAATTCTGGAAAACTCAGTTGAGCTGATAAATCACATAACAAATATAAATTTACTGAGATTTATCTAGGCTCTAGCCATTCTTAGTTATAAACCAGAACTGCAAACTGAAAAGATTTATTGAATTTGGAAATGGTCGGTGAGCCCGCTATTAGGATACGTTATAGTTACTGTAATTGTTTCTAGGCGTGCAGGGCTGGACTTCAAGAGTTGTTTGATCAAATTTTCCAATCAACCCTTGGTGATTTCTTTCCAAAAATAATAATTTTGAACCTGATATTTCGTGGGGATTTTCTGCGCCCTCCTGAAGAAGGTTCTAACTAGTCCACATATCTAGGCCAAGATAAGAAAGCTAGAGAACTATAAGTTGCTCTATAACGGATTCTACTCTGAAGTACTCCATCCGGGAGCTTGGTCAACGAAATATCTATAGATGATAGACGTGTATAGCGTTCTTCTTCGTGAGGAACAGGGTGGTCGTGATGATGAGAGTATACGGTGTGAACAAAGGGAATAATATAGACTACTTGTATTGGAGAAAGAGTTGAGTAAAATGGGTGCCGTTTTAAGTCATTTCATAATAATGTTTGAGTTTCGCAGGAACAGCGTTTATCTTGTTTGAATGCAAAAATATACGGAACACACCATTTTCTGGTTGTACGAAGTATATGAAATAAATAATAATTTCTTCAGAACCGGTAATGAGCCTGATATCGTGGGGTCTCACGAAGTTTGCAAATCCAAATCTCACGGTCGTAATTTGCAACTCACCTCAAAATTGCAGCGTATGCTAGTGGTTTTGCGTAGAATCATTCATCACCCACTTTTCTGAACAATGACGATTTGGTGGTATCGTGTTACTTGACTTGGAACGGGTTTCGAATATGGTCATTTGTCCCATAGGACAAGAATACTGCCAGTTGGATTCAATTTCTGTAAGAATTCAGAACAACAATATGTGCTCAAATCCAAGTGGACTTGGACACACTTCACAGATAATAATGCATACTATGCTAGAATCCAGTCTTTGCTTAGTAATAATCAAGTATATTGAATTGATAGTTTTGTATGTGTGTGATGTTTCTGTTTTGCTCACGGAGAGACAGCCACAAAAATCACGAGACTACCAATAGGAACCTCATGAAGGACGCAGTGATTTATTTTACTAAACAAAGTTTCCCTCATCATGTGCCTCGATTATTCGGGAACAAATCAATGGAAAGAGGAGAAATGTATGAACAGTTTCAACAATACAATAACATGTTTGTTTTTGAGGAAGACGTATGATTCCGTAAAACCAACTCCATAATTTAAAGGGATTGAAATGAGAATGAAAATGTGCTCGCCATAGTCAAGCCACTCTGCAATCAAACTCATTATAAATTCGTAGAATTTATTATTGACATGGGGAGATGGGATGTTTTTGGATGCCGGGAATTTTACCCGTACTTCTGGCCTCCTAAGGAGAGCTAGAATCGAACCGGCGATCTTCTACTTACCGCGCCGTTGCTCTACCTCTTGTGCTACCACGAACGATACAAGTGGATTTTTGTGGTAATTCGGTACTGCTCGTATACAATTCGAGAATACCCCATTTGGACCAATCAGTAATCAATTATTCGGCATGCATTCCATTCAGCATCCATGCATTTCCGCACACAGACAAATACACCGTACGCCTATGGCTCATTTTTGTGCAGCCATGAGTACTGATTGTCGGTGTACGAATGTCTCGCGTACATGATCTGCTCCCACATCTCGTGACATGGTTTGGCAAGATTTTTCCGACCAATCACATTGTTCATGGATCGATAAGTGTGTGCATATGTGTTTCTTCACGTAATTCATATCCATATAAATGCTCTATTTTATATGCTAAGACACCAGCACATAGCAGTGCCATTTGATGTGTCTTCTGATTCCGATTCGGGTAATTCAGTCATTACTTTTTCCGTTATTTATAATAAACAGGCTCCTTGTACCGCTCATACATTTTACGATTATATGTCAGTGTCCATTGGATCATGTTCAGCCGTGCGTTGTTCGTGTTAATTGGGAGTGGCCCACGGGACTAGTCGAGTGATTGAAACCAGAATAGTTGTTGTGAATCATTGGAATAGTAGTTTGCGCACCGTTTGATATTCACTTTCGCTATTCAAATCCGGTAGTTCGTACGCGGGAGCTCAGTTGGTGGAGTGTGTACATCTTAGAGGGTGATCGTGAGTTTTATTTCCGCTCTCAACTTGGAACATTTGGATGCGAAAAATACAGACGGATATTCTACCATCTCGGTTTCGTGTTGATCCTCTGAGCGTGAAAAAGCGATGAAATGTAGGTGTTGACACTGAAGAACAAAATATCGACCTGTGTTTTCGTTGAACTAAACTGTTCTCATACTTCCTCTCCTGTTCTGTATTTGTAGTCTGTTTGATTTTGGGGACAATTTCACTTGATTTGTTTTTTCAAACAAGATATATGCAGATGTTTTTATTATTCCTAGTGAACAAATCCATCCATCTTTGATTTGTATTGAAAAATAAAAGAAATTCAATAACCCACAAAAAATTCAGATATTGTACATTCATCAATGCCTTCAAGAGATAGAAACCTGATTTTGTCTCTTTATTTAGTTTCGAAATTAAGTGTGAGTTGTCAATCTCAATAGAAGTCACTTCTAAGAAACGGTCATTCAGATAAACTAAGTTGTTTCACTTGTTGCATTTTATATTTGGAAATACAGATTTTGGAAACACAGTGGAAACGTTTGAGAAAAAAACTTGTTTGCTTATTTAAGTAATAAGAAAGGTTGTCTTTGCAGGATGAAGTCCCATGAAATATGAGCATCTATGAAGAAATCATTCTGTTTTATTTCGGACATTGTTTTTCGTGTAAAATCGATAAAAGACCGAGTCCAAATGTTTAACTGTTGATGCGAAGCGAACAGGTGAATAGAATCGCGTATAGGTGAATTCGATTTGCGTGGACCTCACACTCCTGTTAGTTAGATATTGATTGTCAAGTAGAAATTGATATTTAGGATGCTTTCCTAAACTTTTCTAACCATTGAGTAATTCCAATTTTTCCATACAAAGCTCGTCATACAACAGCATAGAAAATCACGGCTTTTTTGGTTTTCAACAATAATAAATGTTTAAATTACTTCATGCAGTCCCATTTTTGAGCGAAATGAGTTGAATTTAGTTCTGTTCGTCAGTCACGGTGCTTAAGATCATAGTATTTGAGGGAAGAATAGAAGCTACTTGTTATCATTGAATAGTACCGATGTCTCGGTCAGTATAACGGCCCCGTAATAAGTCGGTGGCACTGCCTCACACTCCTTGTTACACATTACCCAGTTGCGTATACCTCTCGTTTCCATATTTGGTTTCGAACTCATAAATCTTCAAAATCTCATGGTGGGTGTTTCATGGATACCCTCAAGTTGACATCACAAATCGTACCATCCATACTCGAAAAACTCCAATGAATCCACCACACAACTATTGTTCTCATTTTCTTGGTAGAGGTCTGAAAATCCAAGGAATAGGCAAAAAAACAAAGAACAGTTTATTTGCGTAAACTAAATTTCGTTTTCTCATTACGTCACACCACAGTAATCAACTTGTGTAACCGCGTTCATTTCAGCTGTCACGTGTCGAGAAACCAAGCATATGAAATGTGTCAACTTAAGGTCATTTTGAACTCAGAACTGAAGAATCAGTTTTATCAAATATTCCTTTTGTCTGTGAGTCTCCAGTGAGCAACAGGAGAATTTTTCAACTGCAATGACTAGTCTTAAAATAAGAATATAATCACAACAAAACTCTAACGATTTGCACTAAAAAATAGAAGGGCGATAATCGTTTGTAAACGGCATTCTCAATGACGTTGTCCCCACGGCTTTTTAAAACCTACACTTTTGGATAGCTGATGGCCCTTCTATCTACCAAGGTCATATTCTCACCCGTATTTTTCCCGCAGACTGTTTTAAGAACGCCAGATATCTGTAAAACGTTGACCTCAATGAAACCGACTGCATGACGAGATGTGTCGGCTTATTTGTGTGTCTAAGAACGTGAAAAAATGGCTAAACCTCACGCTGACGCATACATTGACGGTGTTCTGGTCCGAATTGAACTGATTAGTGTTTTTGTTAATTCACCGAAAATGTCATTGCCTCTATTCTATCAGACGTCAAGATTCTGGAATAAATGAACCTTTAAAATGTGACACTATGCTTCAGAATTAGTATTTAAACGTAGATCACCCTTTAGTTATGAGTAATCTTCCAACAAATATTTCAAGCGCTGTGGAAAATAGTAGTAATACGGTTAATTATTCGTGACAGTATTTTCAAACATTTATACGAGTAAACTAGTTTGAACTTAGAATGTCGAAACTCAAGCAGATGGTTAGATGCGAACGTTGATTTGATCACAGACTCATCATAGACGTCTTAACTGATATTGTCCCTCATCTATGCTCTGCAAAATATTCTCGAATACTTTATATGTATCGATCTACTTCCCTTTCCACTCACATTAGAAGTGCACATGACAAAAGTTGGTCTAAACGCACCACACTGATAGGTAGTGGTGATATGGGTGAATTCGTGCGGATTTCAAGACAGAATAACTGCTTTGTATTTATGTGGTTTGCTCCTGCAAAATCATGAGCCGGTTTCATGCATGTCCCGAATGGCACCTGCCCATGAGCGATGTGTGTGTGTGTGAAGAAGAACTGTTCATGAAGAACTTCGGTAATTAAGTACGAAGTGGTGTCCCGAGCATCACTCGGCTTTTTGTTCGAGGTAGCAACTCTGATCCGTGCATAGCTAGATGTTATCTGTCGAGCACAGCAGAAAGATTGTGTATTGAAAGCCGGCTACCTAACAAGCAGTTAGTAAGCTTTTCGGATAGCAGTCTGCCAGTTGAGGATATCCAATGCGTCCCAGAGAATCTTACATCTCTCTGGAGAGTTGAGCAAGAGGCTAAAGGAAATGTCCTTATTCAGTGGCGAGCCACATTCGCGCACGACGCACTGTGACCTTTACGTGGAGAGTTTGCTGTCAGGCGAAATGTTCACCACGCACCCTAACAACATTGCGTTGACTTTGTCTGACTACTCACACTCGGTCTGTCTGATATGGATAACCCTGAAGGAGTGCTCTGCGTTCCGGTCGGCTTAGTCCTTAGGGTTATCATGGCACGCAAACCCAATCACCGTGGCAAGGTAGCAACATCGATTAGGAGACAGTATGCTGAACAGTTGTTAGAAATGCTTAGGTGAGGTTATCTGTGTTTCAGATCCAAAAGTTCAACGTCATGAGCCGGAATCAAACTGACGACATTCCTTATAAGTGGTACATGCTTTACCAAGTGGGCAATAGAGCCAATTAAATGGGCAAAATTCAGGTGAATTCCCCCTCAGCTGAGATTCAGGATCATCGTGCCAATGAATACATTTTGTTAGCACGTCCAGCATATTTTCATAGCTTGATAAAGCCAAGATTTGTTTTCACATTCCATTCTTTCTAAAAGCTTTCTCATAAAACATCGTGTTCGATTACGTGCCGAATCATTCGTAAAGGTTTGCAAGTTGGCGCAACCACAGATTTTTGATAGTCGAACTTTGCCCGCAGACCACAGACGGTCCATAACCAGTCGAGTTTACATCAACAGAGCAAAGGTGGCATTCCATGGGTTCGCGGGCATTTGTGGATTTCTTACCCTCATGTTTGACTTCTATTTCCGACGTCAAACTAAAGTTACAAGATTGATAATCACGATCTGTCTCCGAACAAACTCGACCAGTTTACTTCTTTCTACCTTAACTGTGAGTGAATTTCCAGTTCATTTGTCAGATTATCGAATCAGTAAGAGCAAAAGTGTAGTGAAAATGGTCATGCGCTTTTCAGATTTCAAAAGCAGTGTGGTACTTTGTTATCGGGTTTCCTCGCCCTGTAAGATGGACAGCAAATCACGTGCTTATGACTCGCCTCATGAACAGTTATATTGCTTCCAAATTTCTCCTATCCGAATGAACTTTCCTACTTGCAAACAACAATCTTTCTATAATTCCTGTGCTCTTTTCAATATCTTTATCGGAAATGAAAATGTTTTCAGACGTTCTTAGAACACAGACGCACCCAATGGGAGGCCATCAAAGGAGGTGTCTCAAAGTCATCGGCCACATTCGTAATAGTTATCGTAGGGACAGAGGTTTTGGTTTGATGAGAATCATCAGTTTTTCAGTTCCTCTTTCCTGCTCCGATTTGTTACTCATGTGTGCTGAGGACTCACAAATTAAATTCATTTCTGAACTCAGGTTCTTCGAATCATTGATCCACTTGAGGGAAGGGGTTATCTAAGAAAAACTATTGTCCAGCAGACATGTCCACGAGGAGGATTCAGAGTTTTGTCTGGTGTCATCCAAGTGGTCTATTTGTTTGATTCCATGAAAAATGAAAGACTCGATTCTATATACGGTCAAATAGTGCTCATATTTTCAAACTATATTCGACAATTTGAAACATGCACCAAGAAGTTTTCTTCAATGTTGGTACAGTTTTCATGATCTGTTCTTCCACACTCAACAATATTTTTAGTGCACGGAAGAGGAAAATAAATGAAACAATAATAAACTAGCTCACTTCGTTAATTTCTACCAAAGTTTAATACCGTTACACATATACAAGTTAGGAAGGCAGAATAAGGTGTAGTGTTTACCATCTGAACGCAAAACTGAATAACGAACGCTGTGTGTGTGTGTGTGCTTGTGTTTGTGTGTGTGTGTGTATGTGTGTGTGTGTGAGTGTATACGTATACGGCCGAACTGGGTCCTCGCTTCCATGTTTGAGAACAAAACAGCGTGGTGAACAAGTTCGTTTTCAATTATTCGTACTCATACCAATACATAATATTAAATATGACTCAAACCAACAAAAAGGATGATCATCCAAATTTGTCTGTGCACGGGTGTGTGTGTGTGTATGCATGCGAAATTGATCACAGCGAAGAAGGTTCGAGTGGTTGTTCGAGTGGTTCCGTGTTTCCTAAGACAGACTGTCCCCTATTCCTTCCCTACGTCAATTCATTTATTTGTTTATTCAAGTTGATCTAAGTGCGTAGGCGAGTCGATATGGTGGCTGGCTCTAGTAATCAAAATAACTGAGGTGGTCTGGTTGAGATAAAGTACTAGACGAACTGTAAGTAGTGCAATTGTAGCGCATCTTACAGACAAAAGACACCGGGTATGTTATGAAGCCTTCAATATGATGAGCAGAGTACCTCTGAATTCCTCAAATGTCATTCACCAACTCCATTTGGGTTCAGCAGAGGAAGTAACGATCAGACTGTGAAATCTGTCGATTTGTTAAATCACTCCCAGTATGGTGCCAGAAAAGATGGATAGATGGTCAAACTCAGTCTGTTACCGGTCGTGACCCTTTAGTTGTAACGGGATGCAACTGATCCGTCTCAAGTGTGCCCCATTCGCTCGGCTTTTCCAAACCACGGAAAATGAGGGTAACCCAACCTATTTCCCGAACCCTTATAAGTCTACAAATTAAATTATTCAATCTAATTTTGATAGTGTCAACATTATTCCTAGGAATTCACTCATATATCAACAATATGATGAAGTTCCCACGTATTAACTTCCTTATTTGTGAAGTAGCACGCAAAGCGTGAGCAACGGAAGGGCTTTTTCATCATTACTGTCCGTTGTATTTCTTCTTGTTTCACACTGTAGGGACTGGACAGAGAGTCTCATCTTTGTCACTACTAACAAAACAGTCACATTCGACATCAAAACGTGTGAAAGGTAGTGTCTTGTGCGTCTCCATTCTCGTTCGTCAGATGAAATGATGCTAAATTTCCTGTGTTAATTTCACAGTTCTGAACTGAATAACGAGGTGTGACTGTAGAGCGATCAATCTGTGTTCATTACAGGAACATTAGTTCGTTTGTTCGTTTGGGAAACATGGTTAAGAATTTCTTGGAAGTTCAGAAAAATGTTGCTCTTTGTAAGGGTGAAACCGAAAAGCTTGTATGTCTTATTTTTAACCTGCTCGTTTATGGAGCTTGGAAATTGGTGAGATCACATGGAAAACAGCCCATAATTTTACAATTTCGTTCACATTCACTGACAATTTCACAGAAGACATTGAAGTGATTTGATGAAAATCTTTGACTGAGTGGTTTGTGACCGTGAATCGTTTGCAAAACTTCTATGGTGGGCCCACTTCGTATCAACGAAGTCGTCTGTCTGATTACAGTGAACAAGCTGAACGTTCGGTCCTCCTCCTCGTCCTTGGCTGAGTTTCGGGTCAACCGAACTGTTTAGTCACGCATTTCGCTGGAAAAATCCCCATGAACAATTCAATAGACAAGTGAAACGAACCACTTACTAGCTATCAATAAGTTATGTGCACTCTTCCACATTTCTGTTTCATATTTGTCGATTTACGAGCCTTAACTAACGATTCTATGTTCTACATTCCAATAATGGTGGTCACTACTTTCTCGAGTGATACAATAACAGTATACCTAAATGTGATTCCACTATTTCCTCGAGTAATGAGCTAAGCAATTTGTTTCCAACTGCTCTATTTCAGCTTCTAGCCATTAGAATCAATTGCGATTGAACATATCCGAGCATATACGATTTGCATTATTTCACATTAACCCTCATCTCCCAGTTTCTTTCAGTCCAAACGGCACAGTCCTCCCCAATTAGGCGATTTGTATGACTCTCCCTGGAAAAAGTGGAATTCGAACAACACTGTGGAGCGAAAACTGTGAATCGGACAGAATTCTCCCCTGCTGTGTGTACTCCAAGTGATTTTCGGTTCACGTGATTGATTGTTTGAACGATTGAATAAATGCCAACTGAATGCTCAAAATTATCGCAAATGTGACGTGGATATGCTACGTGTTGCTTCACGCTTTTCAGGTAAGAGGGAAGTCATTTACCTAAAATAACCATCATTTAAGTGATCTTAGATAAACAAAATAATATACGTTGGGGTTGCAATGTTACTAATTACTGGCTAACAAATTGTGTCCAACAATTGGTAAAACCGTGCTGAGAGTATGGATCAAAGATGCAGAAGCTAACTCGTTTTGGCCATAGTAATATGCTGATTGGAGATAACACGTAGAAAAATATCCGAATCAAAACAACAAATTGTGTTGCCTTGCAAAATCATTTTCTGGGTCAATACATTAATGGAACTAAAGAGTCTAGAGATCATTGGGATAGAAGGATAGAGATAAGATGGTTTGTCCTCGTTGTGAGCTTTTGCGTCAGATTATGAAGAAAATCTTCCTATTTGTTTCCAAGATCATTACGAAGTGAACAACATTTCTGAGATAATAAGTAAATTTGATTATTCATATCTAAGAGCTGTCTCAATAATAAGAGATTTCTCAGGCAAGAAGACAGAAAATCAATTATGAACCGTAAAAAGAATGCAGATGACACTTCCATCAAGTCCCCGGTGCACTTAAGAAGTGGAACTCATTATTCGCACAAGCAAATTAGTCCAGAAGATATCACAGAACCAGATCAAACGTCTGGAATTCGAAGTGGTTGCCCCAGTAAGGAAAACGTCTTCAACGGAAATGTTGTGGAGATCCGTCAAACAATGTTCTTCTGGTGTAGTATCGACACGTGGCAATATTCATCCCACAATCAAACGTTTTTAAGAAACTTCGAAATTATTTTGTTTTTAACCTTTTGTGTGATCTGCGGCAAATGATATCCTGGCGACAAAAAGCCAAACATTCTGATGCCCTATTTCCATCAGGATGCTTTTCTTCAATAGTCATTCTTCTCTGAGGCAATGCCAACAATATCCTTCATTTGGAAAAGGCGGCAGAAAAAGGACTCAACTTCAACCTGGGAAACGCCACAACGAAGGAATACCTTGCCGAACTGGAACATACACTCAAGTCATCAGGTTTGCTAAGGCAAATCAAAGTCCCTAACATGCTCCACAACAGACCATTCAATGATCTCTCAGACACGGAACACACAGCACTACAAGCCCTGAAGAGGGATAAAAGCATCATCATCCTACCGACTGACAAAGGAAGCATGACGGTCATCCTGGAGAAGGCCGAACACATTGAGAAGGCAGAACAACTACTGAACGACTCCATAACCTACCGTCTACTGGACGCTGATCCAACCGAAAAACTGGAAAAGGAAATCAATACAATCTCGAGAAAGTTACAGGATCCAAAAAGAAATACTAAACAGGAATGTTGGAGGATGAGAGTTGAAGCCTCGAAGGCCGCACAATTCTACGGATTACCCAACGTACAGAACGAAGGTATTCCGCACAGACCCATCGTCCTCCTACTTGGATCTTCAACATATAACCTGGCTAAAGAAATATGAAGACGTTTGAAACCACTGATATGCGGATCAAATCACTCCGTAACTAACGCGCAGCAGTTTTTGGAACGAATAAATAGCGTAACTATGGAAGAAGACGAAGCGATGATTTCATTTGATGTCACCGCACACTGGAGACTTCCGTGTATCAGAAACAAAGACACACGGATCGAATATTATGCTCTCACAGCAATCACCCAAATCACCATAAAAGGTCATGCATTCGGACCCTATTCACGAGAGGCAAAACCCACTGCAGCACATTAGAACTGAGAACGCAAGAAGAAAACTACTTTTTCAGAGTGTTCCAGCGAAACGGATATCCAAGAAACTTCATGGGAAGAACCGTGTATGGAATGAATAGGAAAATAAATCAACGAACACAACCAAACGGAAGGACCACAGTACCATACATCAAAAATGTCTCTGAAACAACTGCAAGACTGCTTCAACCTCAAGACATAACACTTGCCCACAGACCAACCAAAACCATGAGAAAACTCACATAAATACCAAAAGAAAAACTCAAAACCAAAGAAAGAAGAAACGTTATATACAAAGTCAAGTGTACGGACAGCGACAAATGCTAAATCAGTCAAACCGGGAGAAAAGTTGCCACTCGAATGCACGAGCATAAACTGGCCACAAAGAGACATGACCCATTCTCTCTCATATCCGTCCATGAGGTTGAAGAAGGACACAAGTTCAATCTGAATGAGGCTAAAATTCTGGATCAGGCAACCATGAGGCACGAAAGGGAGTTTTTGAAAGCCTGGCACTCTTCAAACAACTCAATCATATACTGTGTAGAATGATAAACTGTCCAGTATCACTGGAGTGCCATGTCGAGCCTCATGTGTTTAGTGTTTATCACGTTTGAAACCCTTCTGAGAATAATTCAGTTGCATATATATATATATATATCAACTGCTAATAATAATATATAATATCGTGGCTGATGGTTTTTGAATGCTCATGACCACTGGAGGAGGTATTTTATTCATGTAAGGTAAATCACGGAGATGTGGCTCGACTAATCTAAAGATTGCCTCATTGAGTTTAACGTTCAGTAAGTTAGCTAAGGTTCAACAGCCTGTTTTGAATTGAGACATGGGTGCTGCTGATGTTTTCCAACAAGTCAAACAACACATGACGTACATCATTCCTTTTTACATTGTGAACATACTGTGTAGGACTTTCATATTAAGTGACAAACCTTACTATTCAAAACGTGCATGAAAATAACAATTACGTTTCCTCAGCTAGGTTGTAATATCACAAATGAATCACATGAAGAATCGACCGCGAGCCATTTTTATATTCCCAATGGATTTTTCTACCTATTTTGAGAGTCATTCTGAAATCGGATCACGCTTTATACTGATATCTGTTCACAATAAAGAAATATCGATTTCTTCCATAGGCCTTCGATTATGTGCACCATAACGAGACTAAGGAAATTCGGAATCATCCTTGGATTCCTGACTTTGTATTTATTTTTGTTGCGTTTGGATTTTATTGGTACATATTACAGGAATTTGTGAGAATTGAATCCACCCGACCAACTGTGCGTAATGGAGTACTTCATAAACAGACCACATGCAACAAGAACTGACAAGACAAGAAAAATGGTTATGCATTTTGTCAGATTTGATTGTTGCAAACTCATTTGTAACACAAAGGAATTAATGCAACTATTGACAGAAAAATTCCTAACCAATCACAAAGTGACCTTTGTGCCTCTAGACGAGCTGACAGTGAAAGTCAGGTTTTATCCAACTGGTCAAATACTGTAAAAGAAGCTATAGCACACTGGAATGCGAGCAGAAACATTTCAATCATATGGCTATAGACTGAATTACCTGAATGAAAGCTGAATCAGTGCGAAAGAAGTTTCCAAGATGCTGCTAATCCGAAAACATCATCTTACTCGACTGGCTCGGTAAAACCATTCTATAAAAATCTGGTAAAGTAAGACAAACTATTTTCGACATCTTTCTCCAGGCATTCCGTGTGTGTGGGCCCGTACAAGTGAAATTGCATGGGTAAATTAACCGATAGTGTTCAAGAGTGAGTGTAATATATCTGTCAACGTGACGAAAAAATAATCGCATGCAATCAACGAGTCAGCCTTTTCCGTGTGTTGATGAGGGTCTTGAACAACCTAAAGGCATTCTAGACAAACATTGAATAGATCTCGTTTCTGACTGTTTCTTGATTCTCGCAAGAGAAGTAGATAAACTGCTGTTAACTGGCGTGTCAATTTGTGGAAAAAGTTATTAGAGTGTTTGCTTATAATTTGGCTAACCATAACTTGTTCGGTATCTCCAAAACGCTGATAATGACTCACTGAAACAGCCCTTCGAAGTTGTATATTTCTTGCCAAAAATGGCAGCATGTTCTAAAATTTATTCTTCGATAGTGTGCGAAAAGCATTCTCAAGACAAACGGTTCAACGGCGGTAATCGTGAGTTGACTTACTTCCTCAAAAGTGGTTTGTACTTTGCCCATACTCACGTTATCCGTTTGAGAACGACTCGGATATCAATACCATCGATGGAAATATGCCTCCTACAAAACTCAGAATTCAATGTAATCCACGAATTCGAATGTGGTTCCCGAGCATCCACTATCGGGAGAACGGAGGGATGGTTAATTAACGATGTGACTGAATACATTTCAATTTGGATTGAAAATAGAATCAACACGGTGTCAGTCCAAACCAAATGACGTATAAATCACCGGTATCTTCAATATCTTGACGAGCCTCAGCAAGATCCAACACCAACTGCAACAAGTCATTTTGGACACTACACAACAACTTGAGTTCCCTATTGTTAAGGTTTGCGGAAACGATAGCGATCAACAGATGTCAGTCCACCTTTTGCCAACAAAAATATCTCGATGTCAGCGTTTCCCTGTTCTGGTGACCAAAGATGAACTACAATTCGATGTCTGTGCATTTCCTACAAAATAGAATTATATGTACTTGTTATGCGGTAGTGGGCACTGGGTGAGATGCAGTGAAATGATTTCAAAAAAGAATCGCTTGATCCCATAAATCTGTGGTTTTCGAAATCATATCGCGAGAGAACTGCTTCAGACTTGATTGTACAATGCTGTTGGTGAAGTGCAAGGAAAATGTTTTCAATGCACACTAAGTGGCATTAGTTTGCTTTCTGTGATTTCGAAAATTGCAGTCTTGTATGCGAGTGATTGAGTGAGTTCGCTTGGTGAGTGAGTGAGTGAGTGAGTAAGTGAGTCAGTGAGTGAGTGAGTGAGTGAGTCAGTCAGTCAGTCAGTCAGACAGTCAGTCAGTGGGTGAGTGTGTGTGAGAGGGAACGAGTGAGTGAGTGAGTGATTGATTGAATGAGTGAGTGAGTGGGTGAGTGGGTGAGTGGGTGAGTGAGTGAGTAGCTATTTGATCATCGGTGATATCGGCAGCACAGTTCGATGGTTTTCTTCTCTGAACTTGACATTAAGGTCATCATGTTTCCGTCCTCTGGCAGTGTGAAATAATAAGTGTGCATTTGTTGTCATCTCAGTTCGTGACGACATGCTTGCGTACCAACGGCGAAACTCAATGAATAAAAGCGAGTGAAAGCCATTTGTGTTGCGCCTAACTGTACGCTTTTCTGTGTTCGGATAGAAAGCCTCACGGAGAAGGCTCAAGCGAGCAAAATGGTATATCAGAAAAATCAACCGAGTGAATTCTTATTATTTTCTGTATTCGTAATCTATACGGTTTATCGCGTGCCAACATGACCTGACAAATCCAATAGGGTTTTACCATACAATCTGAGTTGATATGGAGTTATTTCACCCCTTTTTGCGAGATCATAATTTTGTGGAATTACTAAGAATCAATCATACTTTTATCTCCTAACAAAATGCGATTCCCAAAATAGGTGTCTCAGATAGAATGTCAGTCACAAAACGAATAAATCACTTTCTTGATAGTGTTATCGATGTTGAAACGTTCTTTTCTCATGCATGATCTTCTGGTACTTTAGATAGAGATGATCAGAGAGAAAACCGATTGACTTGCAAAATGTCATTCAAATTAGTCTTCGACTGTCTACAGTTTCTGCTATATTATTGTCAAACAGTAAGCACACTCAGAATTGTTTCTTATTGACACGGAACTCTTCGCTCTATGACATTCGTGATTTTCTTCAGTCACGTTGTCCGGTGCATCGTAAACGCGTCGAACAGGTGACGCATCATGTGATCTGATCGACGCACCAGAGGAGAAGTCATCTTTCGTAGAAACCATCTTATTATTGGTTGGTCACAATAAGTTTTTTGTTTATGGTGATGTTTATTTTGTGTTTGGTATCACTTTATTGTCACGACATGCAATTCGATGTGACGTAGTTTGCTCCGAAGACTTGAATCACTTTTCTTCGCGTGATGACCCTATTGCGTTTCGTGATATATGTCAACCAGCTCTCACACATCATCCACAAAGATTCACACACTGATCATCTAAATGAACAAATTAAATAGAGGTGAGGTGTTCAAAGGAACTGAATTACGGAGTTCACGCAGCAAAGCAAGAAAATCGTCTGAGTAGATTCAGTAGACGAGATGACCGATCAAAACTCCACAGCAAAGTTGTGCAAAAATATTCTCAGCCCTCCACAGCGAAAAAGTAGATCACTCCGAACAAGACCGAACAGCACTTATCTTACAGAAACCAGTCTAATTACTTCAATAGAAGTTCAATGAACGAGTGAACCCGAGAAACGTTTGTGTGACTAATCAAAAATGCCAGTCACTAGTTGGGGGTTCATAATAATTCTATAAACTGTGATACACATAGTTCATCATCTGCAGTCATATTTTCAAGTTATTATTCACAACGGTAGTGATAAGGTGAGAAGCACTTTGTAGTAAATATTTTGCCGGAAATCATGTTTGAGATTCAAGTGTAAAGCTCGGTTTACGGGAGAGGTCGTGAAACACTAGCTCCACTATTCTATTACTACTACCACTACTACTAACTGTAATACGATTACTAGTACTACGATTACTACTAATACTAATACTACCACAGCTGCTACTACTACTACCACTACCACTACTACTACTAGTACTACTGCTACTACTAATATTCCTTCAGTATCAAAGAAACTTTTTGGTAACAGAAAACAATTGGTTAGTCGTCCGAAGCATGTTTCTTCTTTTTCGGCAAAACCCACCAAAGACGTTTTAGCATCAAGGGCAACCAGAACTCTGAACGCCAGAGATTCCCGAGATTCGCGAAAAGTACCTTCACAAGTGATATTATTTCATGCTGACCTCGCTGAAAGTGAAGGCTTTGTCTCTTGGATCTGAAGGTTCCCCATTTCACTAGCCAAGCAATCATATCCAGAATGAAAACACACAAAATGACACGTGAGTCTGATCGATCGGTTTACATCAAAAAATTATAATTTATGCAAAATCATCACGTGTGTGGAGATGTTGAATCGCGAGAGCCAGATTCATGCTAGACACAAACCAGAGTGTCCTGAAAATTACCACTCAACCGTGACTTATTTCTCCCCAATCCAGCTAAGTGTGTGACATGGATAATAATATATCACTCCAACTTCAAGGTCAGTCTCATCTATAGAGAAGCTTTTCTGCTAAATGTTCAAAAGAGATTACATGAACAGGTGGCAACCGGAGACAATGTTGATAGAAATATGACTGTTTCTAAAGCCCGAGAAAGTTGTATCAAATGACGATCAAAACAGGCTGCTTCCTTGTGACATAACACGATATTGTCACTTATGAGACTAGCATATACTTGAGGCCGTCTATCAATTCGAGCAATTTAGCCGTCTGCACCACGGTGTATTTGATTGATCATGAGATGCCTCAAACGTCGTCACTTACGAAGTACTATGATTGATCGCAAAGACAAAGTTAAGGGTTTTTCTTCATTTCTGGTTTTGGGTAGCATTTATGCAGACAGACAGATAAATGAAAAATATTCTTTAGGTTCTTTCGGATGGAACTGTGCACGAACACATCGTTGAGTTGTGTTCCACTATGTCGTCGAAAACAATTTGTATCAAAAATATCTGTGGCCATGGTATTGGCAACCAGTGGTCAGGGTACATGACAATAATTTCAAACAGATATCCAGTTCTGATATTTCACCAAAATATCGCCGTGAGGAATGATCTGAGTAAATAAACGATACCCGAACGGAAAAGTACATTTGACATCTTCATTTACACAAAATAAGTTTTCAAATATATGAGAACGGCAATGTAGGTAATGGCACAGAAGTGATATGTAAAAGCTAACATGATAGTTTTATTTGAGTCCAACCCACTCAGTACTTCAGCGAAGCAAGTTCTGGTCAACCTGTAAACCCCAATCGTTTTATTCATCAAATAACTAGAGTTTTCGATGTATCACAAATAGGATAAAGCCAGAAGTATCACAAAGCTTCGCTGACTCGTCATCAGTAGGGCTAAATCCAAAATATTTGCTATGGAAACGTGCATATCACACCTGGTGTTGAGAAAGCATGTATACGGATGATCTGATTACCACCATCAAGACGCGAATTGCCACATTTAAACTTCAAACAGAGGGCTGTATGGTAAACGTTTCATCACATCTTAGGCCAAAGCATTGCAAATACTGTAACCTGTATTATGTAATCAACAATACTTTTATTATCATAGGAAACAGATGCCTTCACTGAAATCTTCCTCACAGAACTTCCCCTGATTTTCACGTCCAGCGTTTCTATATTTTACACAAACTTGTGTGCACATTCGCCTCATCTTCACCTACATGCCAGACCAGTGTTTTGACAACCACAGATACCCAACAGTCTCAATAGCACACACCATAAAATGGAAAGGTATTTTGTTGGTATCATGTCGAGTTCATCGTCTCCTGATCTGTGGTGGTCTTCCGCGTGAACTTTAGATCTTGATGTCTCAAGTTCGAATGTTCCAACTTCCAGCCACTTACCAACGTCGAACCTACGATGGGTCGTGTTCTTGTCGTTTAACCAATACAGAGAACTAAAGTTCTCAAAACATTTGCACGCATATGTTTGCTTGGAAACTTGAATAAGATGCCTGAATAGAAGTAGAGACAGAGAAGTTTGTTTACGTTACCATGGCTAAAAACATAATACGAACTCTTAGACTCAATTTTTCACTTTCAAATCTCCGAATGCAAAGTAAGCTATCAATTCGAAAAAGAATTATTTTCCACTGAACACCTGATCTGATTTGACCAAAGACAGTTATTGTTGTTCGAGAATTGCAAATTTTTATCAGGTTGACCACGCGAAAATGACCTCACACAATATGAATGACCTAAATGGAAATACTGTTCGATCCCGGTTCGATCTGAAACCCTATATGAACATGATGCACACTTTATCGCCTCCCGGTGTCCTGCGAGTTGGGTTGAATCACGAGGCCATATCGATTACCTCGGACAGTGCACAAATGATTCACATTGTCCACCCACTCAATTTATTTTACGCCCTAAGCATCCGAAATAGTGAACTTGTAATCCGACTGTCTGCGGGCAAGATATCTATGTGTGTTAACCGAATTCCACCACCGAAGGAAGCTTCATCAAGATTGATGTTTCATAAATTATGGTTCAACTCACCATGGATCAAATCTATCAACCTAAAATTCACAGCTGAAATCTAAATAGTCATTTTAGAAGGATATAAGTTCATTTTATTGTAATACATAATACATAGCATCACAGCTTAGTCGGGATTTATTTCACAGTTTCTCACTGTCACCAACCTCTCTGGCTCGTATAAACGAAAGGTAAACATTTTAACAATCAACCAACAATCTGCCTCTCATGAACTATGTCGTTTGTCAAGTTCAGTCGTTCCCGGAAGGATTGAAAATACACTCTGATTTGCCACTGAAGTGTTTGAGTATTCTTTTCTTCCATGTGAATGGTTCCGCTGATGGCTGACCTCCCACTACTCAGTCACCGTCGTGTTCAGTACTGGTTACCAACCAAGCGAAATCAACTAATAACTCCAGCAGACTTGATCGTATCCACTGACTGAGACACAAAGATTTCAGTCTTCATTTGTTTCAGAATTCACAAAGCCTTTTCAACAAAATCTGTTCACTCCCAATTAGTATGGATTCCGACAAAACGAAAGAGATGATACTGAACTAAGACTATCCAGTAAACTAACTGAATTGCTTCTATCGCCACACGAAAATATACAGAAATGAAGGGAAATAATAAACTCTTCAACTTGTGTCTGTATTCTTCCGACCACATGAATCTTTTCAAAGTTCAAGAATTGCAATTGCATTTCTTAGCGCTTGCACACCGAATTAGAAATGACTACCCAGTGCGGTCGGTTCCCAAAACTCCAACAGTGGGAACCTGTTTGCAGATTGAGAGGTTCTCTTTGGATAGAAGTGCAAAAAATGTTGATCCATATTTTGAGCGAGACTGGTGGTTGGTCATGTCTTTCTCACTTGGGTCCAACCCATGATGGAAACCAAAACCTGTGTAAACAGAAGCGAGTTTGACCCAGAAGTGCAAATGTTTCATGATTACATGCTCATTCATGAGGGCAGTGAATGAGTTGTACACCGTGGTCTCAAAGGTCCACTACTCTATCACGGATACCGGAAACAATGACCCTGAAAAATAGAGTGTAGAACTGTGTGTCTCGTCATTATGCTCTCAGCACGACAATCATGCTAGACAGTAACCAAATCCAATACACAGAATTGCAAGGTTACTGGTGGGAAGAACCAAACAGAGCTTTCTCTACGAATATCCGCATGAGTGAACACTTATCTACGAATAGAACTACATGGATTCCATTCACCTGAGCTCAGAACGAGGAACATTTCTATGAACAAGTCCCTATCAGAACTGAGCAGACGGAGATTACCGCCCAAATGAACCCGATATTTCATTCTTTCCCACAACAGATCAGTTTTGTTGACTAGTACGAACCTCGACAAAATGGAAACTATTTAAGTGACTCAAATTTGATGAGATCACCTTACTGACAATGCTGTTTGGTATATAGTTAGGGTTGACAAGTCGATCTCTAGGGCATGTGCCCAGTCTAGGAAATTGCGGTGGTAGTATGCAATGCACGTGTCCCTCAAAGGCAGGTAGCTGTTGGAAAACAGGTCGAGGCTTGGTTGTTTAGGTCGTGTCATTTTTCCTGATCGAGAACTTCGAGATCAACTTGTCGGTGGATTGAAGATAACTTGCTAAGTGATCTCGTCCTGTGAGCAGCAACACTATTACATCCAAACACTTTCGTAATGTGTGTTGTGTTGGCTGATTAATCCCGTTCTCCAAGGTTCAGTGGTTAGGCGGTGCACAAGACAGTAACTAAATCCAGTGCAATAAAGTTCCAAGAACTAAACTTCACTGACTGTACTTTTCTCTTAATTTGCCAGAAGTGTTACATCTTCGCAGCAAACACGCCCATTTAGCGTATTCGATAAAGCTGAAGGTGGATTATATTACTTAAAAGTTTAATTATTTTTGCCTCAATAGTTAAATTGGAATGTTGCAAACCTGGGACTGCTTCTAAGTGCAGAAGTAAACTGGTAAGTGAATCACAATAGCAGTAGTCCAATGTTAAACCAGATGAGATAACTTCATAAAGTAACAAATAAGGCAGAACGGATGAGGCAATTCTGTGTTTGACCAATACAACGGGTTGAATCCGTAAAAACAGGCACAACTGATAACAATAATCCTTTTCCAGACGTGATATACAAAATTCGATCCGCTTTCTGCCTGGGTGTTTCCGTTCCGTTTGGGTTAGGTGCCGGCCACCATTATGTTCATTCTTTTTACCGTCATTTCGGTTCGGTTGGTCTGATCGATCCGACTGGCGGCCTAATCCGTGGCCACTCATATGGGCTATCTTGTCGATTGCCTTAGATCCCACTGAGTTGCATTCACGAGTCCGTGTGCTTCTTTTTGTCTGTTGCGGGATGCTTCAGATATATTCACTGACTCTTCCTTGGTCTGTGGTTGCTGGCTGGCTGACCCAATCGGTTCGATACCCACATCGTTCAGTTGCCGCAGCTTTTTCTGCAACTTAATTCTGAATGGTTGTTGCCGTTGTACGATAGATCGTTTTCTACTGTTTTGGGTTCTCCACTGCATACATATAAATAGTATAGAAACCAAAATAAAGCATTCCCATTAACCCGCCGATCCCGTACACCGTTTCTCCCCTGTAATAATGTTCTCCGGTCCCCTGTCAACATGTCTAATATATTACCATCTGATTCACAAATTCCTTCTTTGAGAATATAACCGGCTCAGTTCAGACCGTATGTCACAAGCAAACGAATTGTTCGTTTGCCCATTCGATGTTTTCCGTGACCCAAATTGTGGTCATTCATAACTAATTCTCTTTGACGCTCGATGTTTCGTTGGGACGGTTACGGTCTCTCTCCTTCTCTTTCCTATATGACGTGTGCACGTCATCCCGAGAACTTTATCTTGTTGACCTACATACGATAAGTGCAATTTCTAATTCCTATTCTTCAACGTACTCCTTATCTGCAAGGTTACATTGTTCCCTAGGCCATTTGTGTCTATCCACCAATCATCGAGCAGAACATGCTTTCCCTATAATCAAAATGCAAATCCGCTTTCGTCCACTTTGACAAGCTCTGACTTTGTAGGCTATACGCTTACCGAAAGAGGTATCCATATGATTGTATTCCGTTTTCCCTGGATAAATTAGACAAAGGTGCCACGGATGATGAAATTTTAGCAAGTTCAACGACTTGTGCTTTCAAACAATTCATTACACATTATAAACACACCAATTCATCTCGGCTGTTTCTGTTTCGTGATTGAAACATTTGGTTCCCAAGATGTATCAATAGATGGTTACAAATCAGGATGTCTTGGAATCGCTACACACTCATTACTATTAGCTTTTGCATCAGTTTGCACACCATGAAAGAGCCCTAATCCACCATTTGGAACTTGAGTTAACTCCTACTCAAACACTGCATAGCACGACTTTTATCACTCAAAGTATCATGCAAATCCCACATAGATTAAAGCAATTACGACCTATCTGGTGTGCCTAAACTAGACTGCTAGAGTTCTGTTTATTCATCTGCTTTTTTTGTCTATGGTTTGCTTATGGATTATGCATAAATGGGGAACGCTGACAACTTAATTAGACAGTGGGACCTCAAGCATAAAGCTTTTTTCCGACAAAAGCTGTGTTCAAACGGCACGGTACACCATTCGACCCATGTATGATAAAGTGCGCACCTGTTTATGTACGTGTGATGGATAAAAACAGTAAAAGAACAATGAAGATTCCTTCCATAATGTCGTTTTATGATCAGTTTATGTAAGACAAATATCTGATTTGCTTTCTCCTCTTACCGGGGACGTGGTCACTCACACGGGATATCTTTGGATTTTGAATGACAAAATTACCTCTCCGTTCTGTCTATGCACGCAACTGAGAATTCACACTTGAAGCCATAAGCGCGTGGTAGGTCCGTCTGGTGGCAGAGTTCAGGAGTTTTCTGGTTATCCGAATGGTTTCATCGCCTTCGTTGGGTATGTGAGGGAATGGACAGACAAGTCGTCAATGAACGGTCGAGTCACGTTAGCAGAAGGCAGGCCATAGCCTGTTAGGAAGAGAGGATGTTTAGAGTCAATGTTGCAGATCAGTGGTGTGGCTAGCACACATCACGTCAATGCTGTTCTGTTGCCTCCAATATCTCCAGTGAGAAGACTCTGCAGCATACGGACCATCTCCGTTTATATGTAAGAAACAAATGGCTTATACAAGATTTGCGGTGATCACAACCGAATAATTACAAGAAAACTTGTTGTTTCACTTTGTACTCATAAACGGCTTCCTAGTCTGGTTCATTTGGTTGCATTCGAATTGGTTAATTCGGCTACGGTCGTTTCAGACAGCTGTTAGTTTCTGATTGGTCCGCTGATCTACATGGATGGCTCCGCTCAGGTCTCTGATTCTGGACAACCGAACAGGCGCTCTCTTTTCACCGACTCCAAACTGGCCCTCGATTCCGGACGGGCAATAGAGTGCTGTCTGCTCACCGGACCAAGGAGTCTGCAGACGAGCAGTTTGCCGCTACCCTCACAAGCTCCCATCCAGAACCTAGGTCATGGTTCTATTTGACGGAATTTCGACAGACAGGACAGCAGGCCGATGACGTGAACCGATACGACGAGAAAGGATTCTCATCAAACGGTGGTTGATCGTGTGACCAACCAATGAGAAGAGATGTCACCTGTCACTTGCTTGAGCTAACTGCTTTGTGGTGGAACGGCTGCCGACAGTGACTATCGGATATAAACAATGTTCTGAGCTCATAAACTGTGATGGTTCGAAAGCAGTAGGTTCTTCATACCAGAGCTGGGTGGGTGAACTTGAACAAGGTTATTCATGACAAACAAGCAGTTTCCATACATGAACCAAAATTTACTCTCTCCGCCTTCGGTTCAGAATGCTTGTGAATTAATGAAGTGCAATGTCCTCAATTTTACCGGAGATTGAGCAAAACAGCATAGTCGTAAAACGAGTCACTGGTACTAAAATGCCTGAAATTCACATTTGCCATCTTGGTGGGTGGGAGAGTAAGTGCTAATTCATGGCCGATAGACAGCCAAATGGCGTTAGCAGGCACTAAGTCAGCACCTGTCCAGAATCCAATTCAAGGCTCGAGCCAACGGATTCGCGATCCACATGACGGCGGATGCCAGTAGGTTTCCAAGAGAAACACTTTGAGGATTCCAGTAAGAGGATTGTAGTGTTAGGGAACTACAAAATCCTTGCTGAGGCCAACTGACTGATCTCTTGGGCGTGCTAAGCCCTGTCGATCACCCAGTGTCCGATGGGTCGACACATGAGGCTTAACTTTTAATGTGAACTAATGCTTCTAAGCAGTCCAAAAGAATTCAAATGAAGGGCAATCATTCACGCAAGTAGGCATGCTGAGGAACTCATCCTTCCGACAAAGCAAAATAAGTTTTGTTAGGCATCCAGTTTTCGAGAATGTTCTATTTTTTACTATAATTTTGTTCATTCGTGTAACTACAGTGTCATCTGACGTGCCGTGCTATCAAGCTGTAGATCGCCGTGTTAGTTATTGTCTTATGAAAGGGTGAGAACTCGTGGATACAATTACGAACTATGGCTTATGCAGTTTTCTGTGTTCTTCTCACTGTACCATATAGAACAAGTCCAATTCCCCCATCTAGAGATCATTGTTCTTGAGTGTTATACTGCCAATCTTAACGTGGTAGTCCTAGCGTTAGTGCTGGTGGTGGTGGCAGCGGTGATGGTGATGGTGGTGGTCGTGGTCTGCTCATCTGAAATGGAAATGAAATCATCCACGGGAACAGCGGATCACGAAAAATAGGTAGACGGGTAATCAATCCAAACGTCACATGAGCATGCTGCCAATCGTCTTCACTAAGATCCTACCGACTGCACCATTGCTTGCTTACCACTGACATTGATCCGCCCACTCAGGGGACTTAAATCGCAATGTGTGCATTGACATTTCGAATGACAAACGGCCAATGAGTAGTCACGTGCTCCAGGGTTTTCTTTTGTTTGCTTGTGGACATTTGATTTCCAATAGAGAAGCTCAACCGAGACTGATTCGGGAAAGCATAAATCATGTAACTCACACAGTCTTCCGCATTTTCATCCCTAGAACAAAGTGTAACCAAGACCACGTTGTGATGAGTGCAAGCATTTTACAATCACACGCTTTAGACGTACATGGTTAGCTAATTAAGAAATACGTGCATTATGCTAGACTATTAACTCGGTCGCTGCGATCTTCTAATTGTTCCACGTGTTATTGGCCGATAAACAGGCAGAAAATGTCACTGAAGTGAATAGTCGGTGATTTATATCACTAAGAGTAGTTGAGTGATAGATTATGTACTAGAACTGCCCTGTTCACATTTCGCACTCATAGACCCTAAATGCTCTGAATGTATACGACAACTGGACAGAATGTTTCGCTTTTCTGGATGATATAGAAAGAAGTAAATTCGGAAGTACTAAACGGTCATCATGGTTAACGTTAAAGTGATGGATTAGCAGACATTACACATGACACGGCCAGGTACAGCTTCGTGACTGCGTACGCTGACCAGCTTCAACCAGTCATGATTACCGAAGACAGCTGCAGCGCACAGGTTCACTGTGATTGGCCTAAATGTAATCTAAAAATTACCAGTTCTTTGATTTAACATATTTATGCAAATCATTTCTGCAATACAACTAACGTGTAAGTACGCATCCTTGCAGTTCTTCCTACTTCGGTTTGTTCATCTGGAGGCTGGAGTGATTTCAGTACGCCCTATTACTTTGTTCCCACGGTTCTGAGTTCGAATCTGGTCGCCGCGATCGGTCATTTCCCTCACAGACAACCAAGACATTTCTTGGAGTATTTTGGTATTTATGTGTAGCATTAAGAAAGGGCGAATGGATGCAACATGAAAATTACCTGGGTGAAAATTTGAATTGATTTGAGAGGAAAAAACCGTGTGTCTTTTTTTTGACCAATTCATATGAATGATGTTGACCAATGGAAATTATCGCAGTGCAGATGAGGATTTGGTGCTGCCCAAGTTTATTGATGCATGAACGGCTCTTCTTGTGACGTTGTGTTGAGACTAGTTGTTGAGATCCGGTCAGAACTTATTGACATTTGACTTGAGGATCACAAAATCTTGCATTCTCAAAGTCCAAATTGATAATTCGATAACAAATAGTCCCGATGCCCTATGAAAACTTGAGTAAAACACCTGTAATTTCAATAATGGTTCTTCATTGTCCCGACACTCGGTGTCCTCCGTGATGAAATGAAAAGAGTATAAGTCAGGACGAGGAATTCGTACTTATATTCGGACTGATGAAAACAGCCCATTAGTTCTAGTTGGATCCAATTAAATGGTCATTGTTTTTTGTTCAAACAAAAACTGGATTCTAAATCAGCTTTTCACTGGCGTCAACGATAAGCCGGAAGTGTCGATTACCAAATGTACCGCAAGTCTATTTTACTATCGTAGGTGGAACACACAAACTTGTTGATGGTACACTCACATTTAGATCGCTGCTTCAATGTGACCTCTTGTAATGATGAGATGCATGTTAGTTACATCATGGGCAAAATAATGTTGTAATCAATTTAGTTCATCCGAACAGGTCATGGGAAGCAAGGAATCAACATGGGGGAAGCCGCAGTAGGACCACTAACTCAAGAGTTATTTAAGGAGAAATGGGAGCAATATACATGCCAAACCATTCGAGTCAGTTTGATTGCATGTTCATATGAAGACTGGTAGAAACCGGATGATCAGAGCACCTTGAGGATTAGGTAAGGGGTGACCCCTATCACTGGACTAACGCTAGGTCAGCCAGCATCTGATTTTTGGGTACACATACTCGGAATGAACACCTGAATGGCCTCTGTTTTGGCGATGTACACTGTTCTGTCCAAATTAATATTCATATGGAACACATTAATTGAGTGAATACAGTGAACCAACTCATCTGAATGTCCGTTTATCGCGGGATTTTCTTGTGTTTGTGATGATTTTCTCATCGTCGTGTGATTTGTTCATCGATGCATAACATTAATTGTCTTTTTTACGGTTATCGTGAGTGTAATAGACGAAGATGCTTGGTGCACATTGTTTGATGATGAATCCCATTGTTATTCATGTTGACAAGGTGGTATCCATGCCAGGGTTCCAGTGAGAGTTCATTTCAGAGATATGAGTGTCTATTTAGTGTGAACAAGGGTTGAATAACAGATTGAGTATTTTTGAATGCCGCAGAGAATTGCTTATGTAAACTGGCACCACTTGAGTGTATGATGATCTTCCCAATTTCCATGCAATGTATACTAACAGTTAGTGACCAAATGTACAGTACTTTGAGTTTACGGAGATCATTTTTGATTTGTTTGAATGGAGCTCCCGAGATGCTGTGGTTTCTGACCTTGAGGGCACCTTGAGGTTTGTGTACAGTCTCAGAATAAAGCACTGGAGAATTCCTCACAACCAAATGATCGGAACAGCTTAGTGGGCCACAAGAGTCAGTGCGAAACAAGTTAGTATTGTTAACAAGGTTGAGATCCAGTTAAGCGTCCACTCTAGCCTGAAATGTGACAGTGTTGATCAAGTTAGGTCATATGGGGAATCTCACGCCAAATCTTTTGAACTCTACCTGGACTGCATGCAGAGAAGCCTTATTGTAGTTAAGATTATTTTGAAGCAGGATCGGAGGATTCACTATGTTCAGGGGGAGAGAGAGAGAGAATGAGAATGAGCGAGAGGGCAAACAAAGAGGAACGCAAATATCAGCAAGAATGATGGGCTTGTGATAACTTGGGCTTTGAATGTCCGCTCAAGAACAAAGGCAAAGATACGAGTGATGGAATAGGTGAATGATTACGGGATCGCTTACGTCATCGTTCATTTCTAAGAGTGGTGTCGTTTCCATCACGTTTACGAAGTGGAACCGGACGATCAACTCGATTCGCAGTGAAATCATCCAACGTGGTATTGTCGTCATTAACTCAAGAGTGAGGTGCACATTTTTCTAGAAGGATAGGATCCAGATGATTGTACTCCTTACGATGGACAAAACCATCTTAATCGGTCGTACTTCTAAGCGGTGTTCGAATGTTGCAGCTTGTGACAACATACAAACACATTTGACATGTTTGCTTCCATAATTCTACTTTCCACCCAGCTCGAAATGTTTTGACGATGTTTATTTAGCTTTCCGAATATTCTCCTTTTTCCTTTCCATAATGATTTTATCAAATCGGTTTTCCTTCGGAAATTCGTGTACTTCAAAGATATGACGAATTCGCTCGGATAGGATGCAATGTCCAGCTAGACTTGAACGGCACAACGTTCAATCACCCTATTTCCACTTTGAGCACTCATTCCAAATTCCATGTTGTTTTGTTTTTGTTCTCTTTGGTTCTTCAAGGGACAATTTTATTTCCAATATTCTTTACTGAACATCCATGTTTGGCGACAATTTGGACAGCTTTTTAGTAGATTACTGATTCGGTGCCCACACTTGTTCGATTGTTTTTCGTGTAATCCTCAACTAATTCAGTCTGTAGACAGTCTCTGGTGAGGTTGATCAATTTTTGCCAATTCAGAATATGTATTGCTTTTCTAACTACAATTTCAGAATTGGCTCACGACATCTTTTGTTTAGAAATTTCAGCTGTATGATTTACCTTTATTCTCGGAACTGGATTGAGAGTGTTCTAGTGGTAGTACAACCAACTAAAACCCATTCTGTTGGGCAATGACCATCTGTTACCTGACGAGAACGAACACCTGTCGGAGTTTGTCGACATGCAGTTCCAATCACATTGGTAGTACACCTGGTTCCATTAGTATGGATGGGTTCGCATCGAAATCTCGCAATACGAATATCTGGAGAAGCTAAAGGGAATTAATTATTTACACCGAGAAAATCAGTGAATTAAAATTTGTGTGCCTATAATACTCAGACTGCCAGTTCGCTTTTTGGAATCAGAAATTTGTTTCTCATGATTTTGTCCATTTGGTGTTTCCACTCACTTTTTCGAAGGCTTGCAAAAGAACAAGAAAAGGAGGAAGAGGAGGACTGCGGTCTGCTTTCTGTCCATTACTAGGCCACATCCAACTAAGCTAATGTTCCAAAGACTACATACACCGACTCCGGATGACGGCCACTACTGTTGTCGTCAAGTTTCATATTATGCTGCGACCTGTGTGGAACACTGTACATTGTTTATCAGTCCAAAACTAGGACCCTAAGTGACAGATCAGCTATTAGGTTGAGATAGAGTTCATTTAAACGGATCATAAAATTCTTCAGAATGCAGAAATCAGTGATGACAATTGTACGGAAAACAGATTATTCTGGTCTCTGTGATGGTGAGGCGAAATTGGAAACCAGTTCAATTGAAAAATTTCGTTTGTCATAACAATTACTGAGGATACTTTGTTCTAGGTATGAGTAACACTTTGTTATCATCCACAATTTAATTTGGATATCTGCTCCACGTTTTCCGGTATTAGGGTAGGGATTCAGAGTTCTCTTGTGTTGTATGAAGCACTTGATAAGCAGAATGAAGGCACGTACTGATGGAAAACGTGTGTTCCGAATTCCAGTACGACAAGCATAAACAATAGAACATGTTTAGTAACGGGGAATGCTGGGGTAAGGGAACGACGTGAATATTAAGGTGAACAGACGAACCAACCGAGGGCCACAGACAAAAGAACAGATGACGAATATGTCGGAGAATTCTGGAATCAGATAAAGGGAGGCATACGGACTAGCAGACTAGAAGTAGTGAGATCTTCGGCAACCAGCAAGATAGCCCAGCCGATCGAGCTGTCAACTGAGACAATCTGACCAACCGAATAGAAATGACGTCCAAGAGAAGCAAGCCATCGGCCACGGGCAACTGGCCAGAACGTAGCTGAAGCTCTCAAGCAGCTACAAGAGCAATGTTGGTACTGCACATTTTAGAAAAATGGCCTATATAAATTATTGTATGTGTTTCATGACTCGACTTGCTTGGCCGTTGGAATGCAAGTATCCTACCAAGTCTTGTTGTTCATGCTACACTATAACTCAAAAGAACGAAAGCTGTCAATAAATACCCCGGTGGTTTTCTTGGTTTAAGGGACTTGTGCTACAGTCTGACGACATTGGAAGACTCTTTAAGTAGGGCAAATATTGCAGACTTGCATGAGTTGAGTCGCACGTGATTGGCACAGTGAAACAGTCTAGACGGACAGGTATCGGATTTGTGCGTGTGGACGAGGAGGAATGAATCACGAGCGGACGTCCATGGCGCCTCACAACATTATATGACTGAGTGAACCACGCAACAACCCCGTATTACGATGTGTATTAGTGACCGTGAAATCTGTCCCTCATTTTAAAGAATAAAATAGCATTATCGCAATCAAATAAAGTATTCCAGTCACTCGACCATCTCACTATTTCAATCGGATTGTTTGTGTGTGTAAAGTGCTGCATAAATTCATCTTTTGTTAGGTAGTTTTCAAGGGAATGGTGGACTATGATCAAATTTTCAACCAAGTCGCTTCTTCTCTCATGGTGACGTAATACCACCGACCAGATGGACTTGATCATTTGGACCAGACTAGGCGTGCCTCGTGATTAATGACCGATGTAATGGTTCGCCAGCCGAGATCGAGGGGAAATTTATTCCAGTTTAGGGAAGTATGTAGAAGACAGCTGTTCATTTTGATGGATTGCACAGATTTTCACCGGATGCATTACATCCACGTGGAATCATCTTAGCAACTTTGTCAGGAATTTCGAACTTGATCTCGATATGTCCGTTGGAAGAACAACAATTTGACGAACAGTCTTCATCTCAGCGCCTCTTGTGCCGGCCAGTAACAGCACATTATATAAATCACGGAACAATACAGGGAGATAGGGATATTGGCTGCTTGTGTTACTCGAGAAAACGTCTTGAAAACGGGGGAATTTGGGAGTGGAAAGAGGGGTTTCGAATGTTAAAAACACTGACCGCGTCAATAATGATCATTATCCTCATAGTGTGAGTGCTGTTCAGCACGTCATGTGGAATCATTTCGAACACGTGACCATGGTAGGATAGGCGATCTTTCGAGCTTTTTATGCAAACTGTGAGGAGGGAATATTTAATCGGATGGTTGTCATCTCTGCTGTGAGTGATAGTCTAGCCTTGACATATTAAGACCGGATTCCGGTGATTGAATATATTGGATGAAACGAACCTCCTACGTACACCATGTGATTCATTTCAGCTAGGGAGGAAACAACCGCGATTGCACCCTGTTTTATCGGACCTTGACCGAACTACGTTGGGTGGTGTTCTTTCATCCAATCGACCAGGCACCTGGTGAAAAAAGGTGACACAACTTACCTGATGGAGAGAAGGGCATCTTCTCCTGTCCTTCACCTGGATTGAGAGAACTAGCTTGGAAGGGTGGAAAAGGCGGAATTTTCCTTGAGAAATATGCTTTTCACTACGTATCTGAGGCTGTTGCTCATAGTCCCCGAGGACATATCGCCTCTGAGGGGCGATATAAAGTAAAATGAATCATTTTCTGCAGTAGGGTCTTTTCTTCCTCTTGTTGAGTCGAATGCAAAATTCGATGCGGTCTTCAGGGTATCCATTTTCCAAGAATATTACTTTCAGTGTTGTCAGCTTGTTATCTAACGTATGGACTGCGTAAAACCTTTTTAATCGTTCACTTGTGCATTGGGTTAGGTTGTGCTTACAAAGCATTGGAGCAAAACTGTGGTAGTTTGCATACTGATATGCTCACGTTTTCCTTCTTTGAGTGCTACGTTTCAGTGACTCATTGTTGCACCGTGACAATGAGTTATCAAAAGACACCTATCCTTGCACAGACTTCATCTTTCACATGAAGCTGATGTTCTTACGAGTCGAATTAAATCAGCCCACTAATGCTGAAGGGTTTTAGGATTTTTCAGTGATACAAAAGGTATTGTCAACTTAGTGTTTGCATTGGATGCGTTGTTCAAAGTAAGTAGAAAACACACCATTTTCTGGTTTTGCCAATAAATCATCTGCATATAAGGGGTCTAATGGTGAATCAATAGCTATTCCATCGTTTTGACCATACAATTGACCGTTGAACTGAAATTGAGCTTCGAATGTATGTTGGAAATGGAATTCACTGAGACCATCCAAATGCTTCTATCAATAGGACATTTGCAATTGAAGATATGACTGTCTGGGAGTCAAAAGAACTTCCCCGAAGCCAAGTTACTAATCAATTAGAGTTTCTAGATCCCGGTCGATCAGTCAATAACCAATAAGCCGGCACATCGAATGACACTTTACTTTTCAGCTGAACGAATATTTGCAAAGCAGTTCTAAAGAACTGAATTAAAGATCAGTCAATCACACTTGCAAACCTTTGCAAGACTGATCGATCAGACAAGGCAAAATAAATCTGTTTGGACATCCTATTTCGCAGTTTGTTCTCCGTTCATTTTGTTCATCCTTGTAGGTCCACCGTGCTGCTGTGCTGTCGTCATCTGATTTACGTTAGCGGGGTTGGCTCGATAGGAGTACGAAGTGTTCTCTGCCTGATCGCTTTAGCAGAGGAGACACCGTGTGGGGAATTTGAGTTCGGGGTTGCACGACAATTTAACCAAAATGTTCCGAGGATTTATTGCGTTGTCCCCACTCCTTTTGACTTCTTTGGGACTCGTCTGAAAGTGTCAACGAAACGTTCGACCTGTCCATTTTATTGAGGGTGATTGGCCATGCATAGTCGATTTGCACTCCAAGGGTTTTCCGGTACCGGCCATGCCTTCAGATGTTTCTTTAACGGCACCTCCGAAGTTAGAGAGTACATGGTACAGGAGCGAACCATTTGTTCTAGTCGAGCATCCATATTGGGTTAGTGTATACATCTACGAGCCACATCCTCCATGCGATTGATTCCTGGATTACCGTTGTGGATTTGTTCCAGGATTCCGTATTGCAGCTCGCGTAGAATGACGATTTGTTCCGATAACAAGATGCATCGCTGATTGTTTCCAGAGAATGTTTTGCGTTGAATAAATTTTCGAGCTCCATATCAGGTTTTCAAATCATTGGATTTGGTGGTATTTGATGATTTGTTATAACAGTGGGCCTCAATATGTCCTTCAGAGTACTTCTTTAAAGATAACCGGTATTGTGCCAGTTTTGTCCAGAACTAAACTCTGAATCTTCGACTCCACAGATATGGAAATGATGATCATGTTCTCTGATTCACTGGTTCTGGAGTCGATAAGGTGTGATCGTGAGTCTGTTTGACAAGCCATAATTGACAATGGATATCTAATTTTGAAATCGTACCTACGAAGTAGTGTCGCCCAGCGCTGAAACCGGTCAGCGAAACACACGGGAATACCCTTCATTGACCCGGGATTAGTGGTTGGTGGTCCTCAAGGAGAGTAAAGTGATGACCACAGGGAATTTTATTAATTTTTTCACAACGATAACTTTAACTAGGGCTTTCTTTTCTATCCGACAGTAATTGCGTATAGCTACCTTCACAGATCATGCAACATGAGAGATAGCCTTTTCTGTGTTATCAAGGAAGATGTGTTCAATCACTGCTCCAATTCCTTAATCCAGAGCATTCGCTGGGAACACAACATTGATGTCCAGTGACAAGATATGCTTATTTGAAGTAATTAGGAGTTCGATCATGTTTAGAAGTTCATATGATTCCTTCTCTCAATACTCTCCTAACAGACTTGATTAGTTCGATCAGCCACTGCTTGACAGGATGTGTTGCTCATGTCCGAAATGAGTATCAAGGGGCGGTCTTTTGTTATGTATTTTTCATAGTTCATGCAGTCTGGGTCGTTCCATTTGATGAAATTCTGTCAAAAATTGAACAACCAATTATACCGTGTTTGAAATCTATTTCTCAGTGGCCAGGATTTCATATTTTTCCCCTTGAATTACACGTAACTTTGGTTCTACTTAGAAATGAGACACTCATTTTCTCCAGATAATCATTCTGACTAGTGATAGCGATGCCGCTATCCCCATCCGGTCTGGATGGGAAGATTTCTGGATTCCTTTTTAAGTTTTTCAGTGCATCTAAATACTTCTTTGATAAAGCCTCTGATTGTGTATTTGAACCAAATACTGGTGGCATGACTGTGAAAGGATGGATTGTGTCTTCTTCAAAACTTCTGCCTCAATTTTCATGAAATGGCATTTAAATCATTTAGCGATTATTCGCTGTGCAATACCTAATCATAAATTGTCTTTGAAAATCATGGTAGCACAGTGTAGGCATTTCATACCATCCAAGAATCTTCAGCATATGAACTGAGTCCCACCTGGGAACTGGCAGAAGTATGTCTGATTAACTGCAGTTCAGGACCAAAGTAGTCGACGACGACTGCGACGAGACGTATTTCGAACACTCGGCTCGTGGGCTCTACTAAGAGCATCGCGGTTATCTTGCTTTGCTTCCCGTGTCATGTTTTTGGTTCCGTTCCTGTTCTCGTTCGATGTTAACAACATTCAGTGGTTCCCAGTGTGAACAGAGGTGCAAAGTTATGGATCGTTATTATCATTCGGCGAATCAGAAGCCCTAAAGATTTCAACGATTATCCCTGTGCCTTTGAATCACCTAATTTACAATATAACGAGTGGGCGAAAGTTACTGTTGTTTCACGTCTAGACTACATCATGTCGCACCAATCTGTTACGAGTTTTGAATATTCACTACCCGTTAACAAGACATGGATGAGGCTTAATCACAGTTGTGTTCTCGCTAAAGGTCTACATGACACGATAATATCAACAATTGGCAAAAAAATCAATTGAATAGCTTTCTCGTGGTTCTTAATTCTGAACTGAACATGCATGCTGTATATTACCATTGCTAAGAATAACAGAAAATTAGAAGAAAAGGACTAATTTGTCTTCAGGGGAACCCAGAACGATTTACCTCCCTCTCCTGATATTTCCATGGTCCGGCCAGATTGGCAAGGGAATTAGGGAGTAGATGTATCCGTAAAACTAACATCACAGAAGTCCTTGTGTAAATGAGTTGGTCTCGTTGCATTGTGCCTATGTAGCTGGTAGAAAGTGGCATAATCGGATTGGTATGATGACCTTGCGGATTTTAAGGATAATGCGTGCTCGTCGTATGATTCCCCTGAGGTCGTGGACTGGTTTTCTAACGGGCAAATGAAAAGGCACATCTTATGACAAATCCTGGTAACCTGATCCATTTGAATTCATTGTCAGGGAATAATGAAATATAGACGGAATCTGTAGTGTAAACAACACGGATGTTGAGCACACTGCCATCATCATATACCTTGAAGATAATTTATTGATAAGTATGTATTTAGTCACTTCGCTAATTTGGTATGGGAAACCGGGTAGTATTCAGCTGCCATGCTTACTTGGGATGGAAGTATCAACGTGGAAGCCAAGCCATGATGCAGGACCGTGTCTATCAAAGTGTAAGCTCGAAGTCGTGCCCTGTGGTGCTTCTGTTGTGACAAATTGTGTTGGAACTTCAGAGGAATTTCTGCTGTGAATATTCAAGTTTTATTTTTTTTTTGTTTCATGATTTTGTATGGTATCATTCCTCTGTACTTTGTTTCGGGTTGTCGGTGAATAAATGTATATCATATATGTGCAGTATACATATAAGAACCACATCAACTACGAATAAAATTATGTCAATCGCAACAGTGATTCCCATGGATGATTTTGAAAATGTCAGCATGAACGTGTAAGATTTCGTGTACACAAATATTTCCACTACATCCCTGTTGTTTCGCTGTGTGCTGTTAGGGTCCAAGATGTTTGGCATCAGTTAGTCAGATAAACCCTCCAGTTCGTAGGAGCAGGTCACACGAAGCGAGGAATTGATACATGTGAGGCCGTGAAAGGAAGTTGGTCGAATGTCTATGCAATGAAGAAGGGAACAATTAACTTGATAAGTCAGTGAATGGGATCATGATGGGACTGCGTCCAAAGGCCCGGGAAGTGGGGATCAGAGGGGTGAGGTGATTTGGGAGAGGGTAATTACCGTGTTACACATATAAATGTTTGATGTTCGGTAACAGTGTTGTCGGAAATGATGATTATCAGTCGACGTTTCGGTTTCTGTGGGTAAGCATTTTTGAAACCATTATTGGGAAATTTTATCAGTAGTAACCGATAGTAAGACCGAGAACCATCATTCCCGCCAGCTCCGTTTGAGTGAATATCAAATATTTATTCAACATCACATGAGGCACCGTTTTTTCCCATATAGTTCGAATCGATTTCGGCTCCGATACACTGAGTCTCACAAAAGTCTGCAGGCTAGAGATAATTCAGCCTTTAGCTGTTTAGGGGTGGGGTAGAATCACGGGTGAACTTTCTGGTTGCCACTGCCTCGATCATGTGTAAATATTTGTCCTAATTGGAGCGATAAACTGTGGAGAACGGGTCAGGTGGTTTTGCCCTGTGAGCCGTCCCGTTTACGCGTTTTTGTTGCAAGTCTTCGGCACTCTCGAAGGGGGGAGGGCATTTGTTTGGCCATTTTACAATAAATCTGTCGACACTCATACTACTTTCCTTTTTGTTTCTGCCTGCGTATCTGCATCCATAGTCATGTGAATTTGTAAGTGATACTTGAGTTGGCTAGATGTTTCACGGGGTCATTTTTGCTCTCATCGGAGATGCGTATGGTCTCCTTTTGGGAAAATCGATCCTGCTGTAATAAACGTTCTTTTGATGATGAATGATAGGTATTTGTTCTATGGTGATGGAAAATCTGTTTCCTGTAAACGACAAAGAAAAAAGGAGTTCTTTATAAGGCTTCACGGTTTGTTTAGCTGAACGTCCACTTCCTTTGAACATCAATTTCTAGAGCTTGTTCTAACCGTTTTTCAGGTGATAACTTGGTTTTTGAGTCTGACCTTACCAGATTCCTCGAACTGAGATCTCACTTATTCTTTTTCATGGAAGTTTGAAGAAAAGCATTTTGAATAATGATATCATCCAGATCAAACTAAACTTTGCAGGACACCTCCACCCGACAAAACTTCTTAACATCTTCCAAAAATGACTTCTAGGAAAGGAGCTAGCCATTCTCGTCCACCTCAAGAGAAATTTTGTGGTTTTCGTACAATTTTTTTACCGATTCGTGGCTTAGTGATCACCAAGTCTGATCATATCAAACTGCAAAAATGTCTTCAATGTAGCCTCCGTACCCCATTACGTCATTATTGACTAATGCTGCGTAGTGCACCGTGAAACAGATAGAATTCTTTGCTAGTATGGAACCTGGTCTAATGCTGATTCGCTTCCAGCCTACTTGTTTGTAGACAATACCTTCTAACGGAGACTGGACGTATAATGTACACAAAATAGTAGCCTGAAAAAGCCATTTTTGGAAACACCGAGGTCCATTGGTTTAATCATAGCACCGTCATGAATAATTTTGACGGTTTCACTGAATGGTATGTTGGAAAAACTGACTGGATGCCAAAATATCATTACCTAACCGGTAAAATTGACAGACGAGATGGTATCTATGAGACCGGATGGATGCTTCGAGGCTCTGAGAGATCGACGGTGGTCAAACAGTCAACACCATGAACATCAGACCCTTCTATCCCCAGTTCGAATCCTAGTGCTCCTGCGGTAACCTGGAATTTTACCCCACCATCGCAGAATATGATGGTACAGACACAGTGGAAGTTTCGCATGCTCATGCTCTTTATTTTCAAAATGACTTAATTGTGTAATACAGCTTGGCATTCATGAAGAATTTTAAATTGATCCAAGTGTCAAAATTCGTTAACCCCGTCGGGATTTGAAGCCATTCATGGACGCCACCCGCGGCTTAGTACCGTGTGGTTTCTATCAGATCAATCATAAGGACACTCCAAAAAACTTCAAACTTATTGTAGGTGATTTTCACATTTTACCTGTTCAGTGAACATTAGGATATAGTAGTCATCACATTGAACTAATGTATGATTATACTATCCGCAGTAAGATTCACTCAAGAAAACTTCAAAGCCCATTGTGTTTTGTCGGTGTACGAACCTCTGGATTGTCCCCGGCCCGTGATTACTCGATCGCTCAACCCCAATGGTGAAGTAACCACGAGCAATTGTGAAAGTTGTATCTGACTGTAGCCAAAAATGAACACTTTAAATTGGATGAGGCGAGGAATGCATGGACACATAAGGCGTCGTTATTGATTACCCAGTGTGGTGCGCACATGTGATTAGTGAAGTCGAATCACAGTATATCAGAAGCCTGATTAGTTGGCGGGTCAGTGTGAAATGTAGGCAGTAAGTTGTCCGTCAGTGGTCGGTATGAACAGTGACGTGTAATAGACTGATTGGCTCATGAATACACGCATCACGGCTGCACTGCTAAGTATGATATGCGCATCTTGTCATTGAATAGTGTTCACAGAAACATTCTGTCCGTGGATCGGAAGAAGCAGATGACGTGTTCTCAAGGAGATCTCCGACTCCCCCACACATTGGTGCATCCTCTTTGCTCAGAAGATAGAGCTCACGTGGAACTAATGCATTTGTCGTGTCCATTCGTAAGTTCGAATTTCTCTGGGGTCAGTGAATCTGAATATTTCGATCAATTCAAAAAAACCAATAACTTGCTTAAATCAAAAGAGATCAAACAGCTCCCTACATGCAAAGAGTAAAATTGATACTTATACTGAAAATCTTTCCAACTAGATGATCAACATCCATTCTAATCACGATCCATTTCAGTATAAAAATATGAACCATGAATTTTGGCTCGGCTGATCAGATAAATGTTGAGTTGATTAAAACATTGAAAGTTGTCGGCATGAGCTCACGAAGGCGATCGGGGTTTCACTTTGGCAAACATTCTGTTTTGAGGTGATCTGAGTTGTCATTCCGAAACTTCGAACATTTCTCAAGTAGATGGTTACATTTTTACTTGCTCTAATATTCTCTTACCTGTTATGCTAATTTATTGTGAGAAAAGTTCTACTAATCATTAGTTGTACGATGGATAGAATAATTGATGGTGGCGATTTTACAATATGAAAATTTCAACTTTTGGTCCCCAATTCTGCCCTTTTAACGCCATTTCTGGCATCTGTGGGATGGAAAATCGACGGTTAATCCTTTCATAGATTCCTACTGACTGTTTTGCTGTAGGATTATAGATAATGTAATTATCGCTGATTATGAGCACTAAATGCCGTGTACCATCGGCCTTTCTGTAGATCCTTATTAATACGTTGTTAGGCTGTGTGTTGTCAAGGTGCAAAACACCGAAGTCACACCTGACGTCAAGCTCTTCCTGGTTTATGAAGGGTTGTGCAAGAATCCGACTAATGGTGACGTACCAAATAAAAGCCTTTCCATGACACACTGCGAAACAGTATTAGTGCGATCAAAGCAATAGTGGTCACATAATACAATGCCCGACTTGTAGTTGTTCATTGTACATCGGTAGGGTACAAATGCCAGTTTTCTATCAACCAGATGAAGCACAGTTTTACAAAAAAACTTTCAAACTGATGTCTTGAGAACATCTCACTCCTAAACTTCCCTAGTCGCTGGCTATTTTCTTTAGGTCCACCAGAAGCTCAGATTTATGGCCATCCTTAAAAACATATTGAGATATTTTAGATCTAAGCTATGAGACCAGGAATTGAACTGGGAACCGAAGCCACCTCGTGAAAGAAACTAAGATTATTGACAGGTTGAGACTAGGTCAATTATTCAGGCATATCCAAGTCCACACATGAACGAATAGCCTGATTGATGGCATTCTCGTTCAACTGTGTATTTTTCCTAATTCAACGACCAATAACCCTTGAAACAGATTCGGATATGCATGAAAACTTGTTGAATCTGTCATTTAAGAGACCCAGAAGCAATAACTTATTTCCAATTGTTTTCATGAGTGATTATCGTTTTGTTTGTAGAGTCGTCGATATAAAACCTTGTCGAACTCTGGGGAATAGAATTATACGGATGACTTCCAGTAGCTCTTCTATCGAAGTTGATGAGATGAATTCAATCATATTGGGAACCAGAAATTACGCATAGTTTCAATGGCATTACCTTCCGAAACCTATTTCAGTTTTACTGCGGAATTTGCACTAAGTCGACGACTTTCCACGGATTTTTGTGTTTGAACTGATTGTGCTTATTTTTGGAAGCCGAAATATAGGTTATTCCATCTAGAAAATTGTCAGTGTACACAAGCAAAATCTCATCCGTGCACTTTCTCTCTCTCGCCCACCCAGAACAATTTCAACACCAAATACAAAAACTGCCTCAAGTGGCACAGCAGCTGCCTTTATACAGTCTCACTCCGATTCACTACATCGTTCGCTCGCAAGACTCCGGTGATATGCATTCAGCAGTGTCTATCACAAAATGTTTCTTGTTCGGCATTCTTTGAGTAGTTCTTCAAAAACGAGGTCGGCAGAAACCTCGGAAACGTCAGTTCAGTTGACTGTCCGCTACCAAACAAAACGGTGGGGACAAGACCAAGCGCCAGAAAAGATTGTAGGTTACTCAAGTTTAGCACTTTAGATTACTGAAATCAACTCGAAGAATGAAAACGTATAAACTGGGTCATCCGGCCCCCATCTAATAGACAGCAGCAGACTGCAGTCGACCCAAATCAATTTTCCGAACTCATGCTTCATCTGTGTATGAAACATACCAGAAGAAAAATCTTCCTTCGCAAATCACATGTTTATTATTAATTGAATAAAAAACTGGACTCCTAAAATAGATGGAACACTATGCCCACACTAATATGACTTTTTCGCAATGTCTTCGTTGATCTTTGAACAGATTCCCCCTAAAGGTAGCACATAAAACACATTCCCCTCGTCGAAATTGAACCGCAATTGAAAGAGAAAATGTCCATGCCCAACGCTACTTCAACTTCCCAGACAGACACCGGCGAAAATGGTCTCTTGCATTGTGCATCTAATTGGAGTTGTTTAAATGTCTCAAACTTCGTATACATCAGTCGAATGAATACTCTCTTGAAAAGGGGTTAAAAGATCAAGAGTGATAATTCACAGCATTACTTTGCTGTCCCAAACGCCTTGGAGCAAATGCGTATTAGCAGCTGCTCAAGGCGGCATAAGTCAATATCTAACGACTGCCTGACAGTCTGTCAATCTTCGATCCCTCTGGCTATTGAATCAGCTGATTGAACAGTCCGCAGTGATTTGTGGAAGATTGCCGAGCAATTAAGTTGGTGTCCTCAACCACACAAACATATAGTCTAATACATTTTCAGGGTTAAAATATGAAAGTCCTGTTCAATCAACTCACTAAACAGAGGATAAGAATATTATCGGAATGATATATCAAGCATTGCAATTAACCAAACCACCTTGTTATAAAGGTCAATCAAAACAAAAAGAAATAACTCATTCAACTTTATGTGAATATATTTTTAATTAGGAATTCCCAAGAGGGAATACTCTCCTTCTCCGGTTGAACTACTGATTGGTATTTTCAAAGCCTATTCGAAAGATATATAAAAGACACATGACACGGAGTTATTGGAAGTTGCTACAAGTGGCTCTTCCATGATATGGAATGGGTTGATTCATGGGATACAGAACAATGCCGACTGACACTATACCTGTCACTTTATTATTTATCATTACGAAATATCAACGGTAAACTGACCACTGTATTCCACAATTGCAATTCTTCGGCAGACGCGTTCGTTTTCCTTTAGATAGTGTAAACGTGGACTCGAACAATGAGGCGAGCATGCCAGTGAGTTCAAAACAATAACCACTAGTCTATCTGGGTTGATTTTCAAAACCTTCTTTCACGACAACATTAACAAACGCGAAGTGCTTTTCTCTAAAGGAGCACACTGTGCAGTGACAACGTACAAAAGAAAGTTTCGATGCAAACACGAGGAAGATTCTAAAACCTCTGTGTAGAAGACAGAAAAAACAAATTAGCATATTTGGAAGGGTAAAAGGTAAGATTGTGAATCAAAGGCAAGTCAGATACTCTCCAAATAACTTGCTGCGGAATAGTTGAAGCAGAACCATTGGGGTGGTGTACACCAAATATTATATCATCAAGATATTTATTCAATGATAAATCGTCGGAAGTGAGCATGGCAGACAGGTATGTATATAATAAAATTGATGATAAAATGACACCTTGTAGAACATTCAGCTCTGGAATTGTGACGGGAGTAACCCTTCTTTGAGAGCGTGTATATTGTTCGCGTTTATAGAAATGATCAAATAACAACGCGACTGTTGAAGTTCGGGTGCCACTCACGGAGAGAATATGGAGCATTTTACCCCACCAGTACAGCTGACACAGTCACTGTATTCTAAAAGGAAGATTCTTACAGCTTTGTTTTGATCGTCTATGGAAGATGGAATATGACTAGACAGATATGCAATGATGACTTTATTCCAACAACGATTGCCATGACGACCACACAAAGTTGAATTTCAATGGAATTGAAAATCAAAATAAGCAGCAAAACGTGTGAGGTGACAAAATTGCGTAAAATGAAATGAATGACACGGCCGAATATGAAAGCCCCACCAGCTGATTTACGACGAAAATCGTTTGCCTAGCCAATCCCAACAACATAACTGTAAACAGAAATCAATCAGTTTTTAGCAGGGAACATGCGTTTACCAAAACGGTTTATGAAGATTGGTGGTGAAGAATTCTCGATCCAAGTTTCGAAAAAGGACGAAATACAATGTGTACCGTAGATTGTATATGGTGAAATGCATCGAGTATTTGTCCGTTTTGATTGGGTTATGTAAAGGTTTGGTGCCAAAATGGATTGTGATACTCTTGTAGAATTACACAACTTCATAAATCTCCCTAACTTATCAAAATTACTCCATTGAGGACAACAAAGATCACTTTCCGACTGATCACAATTTCATTCTGATTGGGATTTTCGATTCATTTCACTTCTATCTTCAATCTAACTTAGATTTTGTAGTTGTATGGAGGACTTCAGAAAGCAGTATGTAGACATTCCACATCCAACACGAAAGCTAACTAATTGCCAAATTTTGCAAGTAACTGGGCTTTCATCTTCTCTTCATTGACCAGAACCCGAGTCAAATTGCACATGCCGGAGTTTCTGCACACATTTATTATAAGACGTATGGGCTAGAATGCAAAAAAGAATAATGAGCTTCGACAACAAAATGATGGGTCTTTGTTTGGTGGATGAGTAGATCCTGGAAGCGTTTTGCGGGCTGGGGTTAAACAAGAATCGACATGCTTATCAACGAGTTTAGTCAAAGAATTGTGAATACGGATAGATGAGGCGAGGCTTGTGATCACCAAACCACGGCACAGAGCTTCAGGGTCTTATCTTATAGAGCCGGAAGAAAATTGCAGCGGAAAACTGTAAAGCAGGATAGAAAAAACACGGGAAGAGGAACTTCGAAACAACTAGCACCGGTATTTGAAAACCGTCTGAGTTTCCGTGTGTGAAAGGAGACACGTTGCAATTTTTCAGCACAATTTTCAACGTAAGTTGTCCACCGTAATTTGATTTTCCAGTTAACTTCCAAGTAATTGACAGAGTTTACTCTAGATAGGGATTTGGACATAACGAATAGGAAGTCAATTGGGAAGGGATAAAGGGGATTGGTTAAAACAAATTCAGCACACTTGAAGAAGTTCAGTTTCAAATCAGAAAATATGGGAAAACGTCCAATTTGAGAACAGCTATCATTAAAAATTTCAAAACTATAACCGATTGGCAATAGTGTAACAAAAATGACGATACTGACAGTGTGGTTAAACGTTTCAGACGCGAAAGAGGCTGTTGTGTCACTGATAAAAGTGAAAAACAGGAAATGAGACAACACAGCATCCCGGGGTACCATAGTATTGTCCACAAGTGACTTGAAAAATGAGTTTTATTTTGGAATTGGTGATTTATTCACAAAAATTGTACTTGATTATGAAGAAAAACCCTCTCATAACCAAATAGAGTCATATAACCTCAATTTCTCTATTGAGTATCATGCAATGTTCACTCGATTTTTGGATGAAAATCGTGTGAGATTCTTCTCAGGTTATTCATTTTCCTATAACATTTACCTAGAAAGTCATTGCATTCAGCCCCAAAAGGACAGGCTTTCTCACAGCTTCTGTTCAAGAGTTATGGGGAATCTATTCTGACCATTTTATCACTTTACTAAAATCGAAAGTAAGTTTGTCCCATAGGGTTTTCGAACCAATTCTACCCTACACACAGCAAAAATAACAGTTCTTTCAATGATATCTTATAAAATGGACAGAGGGAAAGAACTGCCTATATTTTCGACGGTGTTCGGGGTAAGAAACATCTCATGACATCACGAAAATCCTATCGAGATATTCGCTGTGCCTTTTTCTGCTTCTATTTATGGACAAGTCATCGTTTGAAAACACGGCCTTACTCCACATCATTGATACACCGTTTCTTCAGTGTTGTTTCAACTGAGTTTGATAGGACGCATATCAGCTACTAAATTTGCTATATCTGAAACACTTATCGGCTTATCGGTAGTCGAGCATTTTTTGTCATCAGTCGATTCTTAGCAGAGAACCCTTCCTTTGACCGTGAATCTTCATTATTCGTGTCGTGAATTTGCGTTTTGTCATGAATGGACAACGAAAACATCACTGGCTCAAACCCTTGTTTCCTTTCGCATCGCACACTTGGACGGAGTTTGCACCCATCACCTTTTGGCTTGGGTTCTTAAGTAGTAACCCCTGAAAGTTTCAGAAGTTAGATGGATATTTTTTCATTTAGGAACCAGCTTCAATTAACGGGACGCTTTCTCCATTTGGTTGTACTTGGTTTAAACTGCGAACCGAACACCATACTCTCGTCCCTTATTTCCGTATTTCAGCAGTTTTTTATTACACGTATTTGGTTCACAGAGCAATTTTACGTGTGAACTGAACGGAAGCAGTCTAGCCGTTCGAAATGATCACACATCCGCGGATCAGGCTTACTTCTGGCTATATACCAGATCCTTTCCAATGAATCTGGCATCCTGTCTGAAGCATAGTGAATTGCCACGGCTGGATTTACTGGGTTGTCAAAATTATGCTAATGTGTGTGTGTATGTCTCTGCATATTTCACAGCACTGTGAATAAAACCCCACCCCATCTTGCTCTCTCAAGTGAGCGCAGACGTACACACGTACATATAAGAACGAGTATAAACAAAACGATCGGAGATCATTGACATTTGTAAATCTGGAGTCAGTTGAGAATTCTGAAGTGTGCTGCGAAATCTCCTTCTCCTGCGACGCTTATTTTGGTTTCTTCTCATCCGTAAACAAAAACTAATAAATAAACCACGGTCCCTTTTGGTTAATTGTATCTAAATAACATACTGAGTCAATCAATAAAGCTTAGTTGTGCACGTGTAAATTTTTCGTCCACTTGGTAGAAAATTGATAATCCACTCTACCTGTGGTGACTGGTGTTTTAGGAGAGTTCACGTGCGCATTGTTCTCAGATGACGATACGTTATTGGTTTTCATAGATCTGGATTTATATCTGATCCCTATAAACTTTAGTCATTATTCAGACATAAAAACTGAACATTAAGTTTCTTGCCCTTAAGACCAGACTTAATAATCTTCTGAAAATACTGTTATTTGTCTAATTACTATAAAGACTCGAAAATGAAACAAAGCCTTACTTAAACTCTTGCAGATCACCTGGGAGAAACGTTCCTAGGGACCACATTTATCGAGAAGTTGATTGTCAAAAACGACTAGTTCGGTGGGTTCACGATATCAGTCATTAAAAGGGGAATCTTACAAATCTAAAGCTTTTTCAGCTAGAACTTCAGGGCTTATCCGAGATCTACCTGCGAACGTAATTTGCTACCCAAACAGTGGTCGATCTGAACCGCATAGACAAACACCACATGTTATTGTGTGGTCACGTGAGCGTGTAATTCCTACGAAACAAATACGTTTTCAAAGGATCAGCAGACACTTGTCACGTTTACTGGAGACGGGAGCAAAAACGATGTGCAGCGCGACTGCAGAAAGTTTCAGTGCAATGAATCACGATATATACGAGCGGGATTCTTTTAAGCAACCTAGCTGGATCCAGAAACGAGTCAAAAAGGGCTCTTTTCCTGCATTTGGAGATAGATTATGCGTATCCAACCTGGATTTACATCCATCGCTTTGTTCCTCAGAAGTGATTTAGTATTTCATCTAAATGGGCCCACAACAGACGCCTATGAAAATGCAGAATGTAAATTCCCTAGCAGGAAATTGCCTCATCTTTGGAGGTTGGATTAGGTGAGAGGGATAGATGGCTTTTTCCGGAATCACCATTTCCTTCGGTGTTCCTTTTTTCCAAACCGTTGAACATTTTGCCCACAAAGATGGCCGAAGTTCCTCACAAATTAGAGCTGTCCGTGTTGTGGCAAGCTTGATCGGAAAACATGCATCATTACAGGAAACAGATACAATTGTGTCATCGTAAGTCGTAAATAGTCTTTCAAAAACCCCTTTCACTTTGTCAAGTATACAAATAATCAAAAAAATGGAGTCTCCAATTTTAGTGGTATTGGCAGTGAGATTTCTTTGTTGTACATCCTATGCCTTGAGCTCCGAGTGGTGCACACTGCATAGAAAATGACTGTTCAGCATCTCTTTGATGGGTAGAACATATGGAAGTTTTATTGTAATACGATATACGGTATAATATTCGGAAGTATTTGTTAGGTTTTGTAAGCATCCCTTCGTCAAAGTAAGACTGTTCAATCAAGAAAGTCCCCAAGATATATAAACAAAACACTTGACAAAGGAATTTGACAGATAGTTGATAAAGAGCTGCTTGGAAATATTGCTTTCTGATCTAGAAGTCCGAGTACAAGGTTAAGAAATATCGGTCCACAAAATGAATCCTGAACTGTTATGTAAGATGGATACAGGTGTGCATATTGTTGTTTGTGAGACATTTGTACACTCACTAAATGCTTAATGAAAACCGGGGCAAGTCTGAGGTGAAAAACAAGTCATACGATTTGAATACTGGAGAATAGGGGAAATATTAGGTTTGTCCAAACTGGTGAGTCGTACACATTTTTATACAGAATTGTCGTCCAATAATTGAATGACTCGTAGCTAAACGAACACACAGCTCCACAGACCACAAGCTCACTTTACCCTGTGTACTATAGGACAATTACAAAAACAACAAAGTTATTGTTACGCTGAAGAATGCACAGAGAATATCCCGGTAGGATTTTCGTGATGTCGTGAGATGTTTCTTACCCCGAACACCGTCGAAAATATGGGCAGTTCTTTCCCTCTGTTCATTCTATAAGATCTCATCGAAAGAACTGTTATTTTTGCTGTGTGTAGGGTAGAATTGGTTCGAAAACCCTATGGGACAAACTTACTTTCGATTTTAGTAAAGTGATAAAATGGTCAGAATAGATTCCCCATAACTCTTGAACAGAAGCTGTGAGAAAGCCTGTCCTTTTGGGACTGAATGCAATGACTTTCTAGGTAAATGTTATAGGAAAATGAATAACCTAGGAAGAATCTCACACGATTTTTACCCAAAAATCGAGTGAACATTGCATGATACTCAATGGAGAAATTGAGGCTATATGACCCTATTTGTTTATGAGAGGGTTTTTCTTCACAGTCAAGTACAATTTTTGTGAATAAATCACTGATATCGTGTTTTCTTTAAGATCATGATAGAATACAGTAGAATGCAGTTAGATTATATGAGAACAGAAATATCGGAGTCATTGGGCTAGAACGGCAGCCGTAAATGCGAAAATCTTAGCCATTTTTGATATGCCTAAATTAATAAAATCGTAGCAGTCCCCTACTGAAGTTTACTGCGCACATGTTCTGTTCCAATGGCTACCAAATAATAGATGTGCTTATATAACATCAGTGAGACAGGTGAATTCCGATATGATTTGTTTGTCTGTCACCTACCACCGAGCACTCGATATTTTTAGCTTCAATTAATGCACCTAGAACATGTAGTATATTCAGCCGGTAAGAAAACAGCCGACGGACATTTCGACAAACTGCATGCCCTATGGTTCAGCGTCCGAATCCTTCCAGTATGGGTTGCACTCCTATCGGCAGCCTCTACTGGGTCACGACCACCCTTCGAGAAAAATTATAGTATTGGTCGATAATAATAATAAAGTAGAGGACTGCCTAAAAGTACACATATATATATTCTGTCCTTCAGTAGAATAATCGCAAATTATATAAGAATCTTCGTTGTGCATCCGTCTACTTGAAATCAAATTGTATGCACATAACAAATTACTTGAAGCTTCTAACTAACCACATTGTCAGTATTGTCTTTTTTGTCAGGCTATTGCCAATTGATTATAGTTTTGAAAGTTTTAATGATAGCTGTTCTCAAATTGGACGTCTTCCCATATTTTCTGATTTGAAATTGAACTTCTTCAAGTGTGCTGAATTTGTTTTAACCAATCCCCTTTATCCCTTCCCAATTGACTTCCTATTCGTTATGTCCAAATCCCTATCTAGAGTAAACTCTGTCAATTACTTGGAAGTTAACTGGAAAATCAAATTACGGTGGACAACTTACGTTGAAAAGTGTGCTGAAAAATTGCAACGTGTCTCCTTTCACACACGGAAACTCAGACGGTTTTCAAATACCGGTGCTAGTTGTTTCGAAGTTCCTCTTCCCGTGTTTTTTCTATCCTGCTTTACAGTTTTCCGCTGCAATTTTCTTCCGGCTCTATAAGATAAGACCCTGAAGCTCTGTGCCGTGGTTTGGTGATCACAAGCCTCGCCTCATCTATCCGTATTCACAATTCTTTGACTAAACTCGTTGATAAGCATGTCGATTCTTGTTTAACCCCAGCCCGCAAAACGCTTCCAGGATCTACTCATCCACCAAACAAAGACCCATCATTTTGTTGTCGAAGCTCATTATTCTTTTTTGCATTCTAGCCCATACGTCTTATAATAAATGTGTGCAGAAACTCCGGCATGTGCAATTTGACTCGGGTTCTGGCCAATGAAGAGAAGATGAAAGCCCAGTTACTTACAGAATTTGGCAGTCAGTCAGCTTTCGTGTTGGATGTGGAATGTCTACATACTGCTTTCTGAAGTCCTCCATAGAACTACAAAATCTAAGTTAGATTGAAGATAGAAGTGAAATGAATCGAAAATCCCAATCAGAATGAAATTGTGATCAGTCGGAAAGTGATCTTTGTTGTCCTCAATGGAGTAATTTTGATAAGTTAGGGAGATTTATGAGGTTTTGTAATTCTACAAGAGTATCACAATCCATTTTGGCACCAAACCTTTACATAACCCAATCAAAACGGACAAATACTCGATGCATTTCACCATATACAATCTACGGTACACATTGTATTTCGTCCTTTTTCGAAACTTGGATCGAGAATTCTTCACCACCAATCTTCATAAACCGTTTTGGTAAACGCATGTTCCCTGCTAAAACTGATTGATTTCTGTTTACAGTTATGTTGTTGGGATTGGCTAGACAAACGATTTTCGTCGTAAATCAGCTGGTGGGGCTTTCATATTCGGCCGTGTCATTCATTTCATTTTACGCAATTTTGTCACCTCACACGTTTTGCTGCTTATTTTGATTTTCAATTCCATTGAAATTCAACTTTGTGTGGTCGTCATGGCAATCGTTGTTGGAATAAAGTCATCATTGCATATCTGTCTAGTCATATTCCATCTTCCATAGACGATCAAAACAAAGCTGTAAGAATCTTCCTTTTAGAATACAGTGACTGTGTCAGCTGTACTGGTGGGGTAAAATGCTCCATATTCTCTCCGTGAGTGGCACCCGAACTTCAACAGTCGCGTTGTTATTTGATCATTTCTATAAACGCGAACAATATACACGCTCTCAAAGAAGGGTTACTCCCGTCACAATTCCAGAGCTGAATGTTCTACAAGGTGTCATTTTATCATCAATTTTATTGTATACATACCTGTCTGCCATGCTCACTTCCGACGATTTATCATTGAATAAATATCTTGATGATATAATATTTGGTGTACACCACCCCAATGGTTCTGCTTCAACTATTCCGCAGCAAGTTATTTGGAGAGTATCTGACTTGCCTTTGATTCACAATCTTACCTTTTACCCTTCCAAATATGCTAATTTGTTTGTTCTGTCTTCTACACAGTGGTTGTGGAATCTTCCGCGTTTGCATCGGAACTGTCTTTTGTACGTTGTCACTGCACGGTGTGCTCCTTTAGAGAAAAGCACTTCGCGTTTGTTAATGTTGTCGTGAAAGAAGGCTTTGAAAATCAACCCAGATAGACTAGTAGTTATTGTTTTGAACTCACTGGCATGCTCGCCTCATTGTTCGAGTACAAGTTTATACTGTCTACATGACAAAAGAACGCGTTTGCCGAAGAATTGCAATTGTGGAATACAGTGGTCAGTTTACCGTTGATATTTCGTAATGATAAATAATAAAGTGACAGGTATAGTGTCAGTCGGCATTGTTCTGTATCCCATGAATCAACCCATTCCATATCATGGAAGAGCCACTTGTAGCAACTTCCAATAACTCCGTGTCATGTGTCTTTTATATATCTTTCGAATAGGCTTTGAAAATACCAATCAGTAGTTCAACCGGAGAAGGAGAGTATTCCCTCTTGGGAATTCCTAATTAGAAATATATTCACATAAAGTTGAATGAGTTATTTCTTTTTGTTTTGATTGACCTTTATAACAAGGTGGTTTGGTTAATTGCAATGCTTGATATATCATTCCGATAATATTCTTATCCTCTGTTTAGTGAGTTGATTGAACAGGACTTTCATTTTTTAACCCTGAAAATGTATTAGACTATATGTTTGTGTGGCTGAGGACACCAACTTAATTGCTCGGCAATCTTCCACAAGTCACTGCGGACTGTTCAATCAGCTGATTCAATAGCCAGAGGGATCGAAGATTGACAGACTGTCGGGCAGTCGTTAGATATCGACTTATGCCAGCCTGAGCAGCTGCGAATACGCATTTGCCCCAAGGCGTTTGGGACAGCAAAGTAATGCTGTGAATTGTCACTCTTGATCTTTTAACCCCTTTTCAAGAGAGTATTCATTCGACTGATGTATACGAAGTTTGAGACATTTAAACAACTCCAATTAGATGCACAATGCAAGAGACCATTTTCGCCGGTGTCTGTCTGGGAAGTTGAAGTAGCGTTGAGCACGGACATTTTCTCTTTCAATTGCGGTTCAATTTCGATGAGGGGAATGTGTTTTATGTGCTACCTTTAGGGGCAATCTGTTCGAAGATCAACGAAGGCATTCCGATCGTCGTCATCATGAAAAATTTCATCGTAGTGTTGACATAGTTTTTCATGGATTACCAGCACTCCATTTTTATGTCCGGTTAGCGGAGACGGCGTTCCTGCAGTATGGTGTTGTTATAATGTAATCAGAAGGAATTAAAGAAAAAGAAAGAGCGTTCATTTCAAACTGCTCATAATGTTATTCCATGCATACTGTGTAAATTCTAGTGCAAGTGGATGCTTTCCGTATTTTATAAGTTTGCCGTACACAGCACACAGCCTATAAGAGTACAGTACAACTAAGTTAATTCCATATCATAATAAATGGTTAATTTTGCGAGAGATCCATTCGTATTTTTGAAGGATTATCTCGTTCGTTATAAGCATTTATTCTTGTAGTCCGAATATACATAAATGTGTGTGTCTCATTTGCTTAGGAGTATTTGTGGGAACGGTGACACTTTGCGAATCTGACTATCCTTTGGACTCCCATATTTACACACAAACCTCAGGTCTTCTGATCATCCCTGCACTCGGGAGCATCACACCCGAGCTTTGCTCTTTTTAGAGAGCTCAGTGGTGCATCTCCTCCGCCGCACCCACGGTCTGAACCAGGGACTTTTCACCTCGAAAGCGAGCGATTCCACGGCACCATCGCACTGCCTCCCGGGTCGATCCGAATCTCCGAGATGAATTTTCCAGATGTCGTCCACTCGGACAGCCAGAACTGCCCGACAACTTCGAGTGCAGACATAGTCACTGTCCAGTAGACTCCAAGCTAATTCCTCCAACGAAATTAGGTCTTTTCCGTAGGATGGGCTATTGTACCTATATTTAAACCTGCTTCGTGTTTGATATTTGTATATAACTCACAATTACTTGTGAGTAGTGTGTGATTGATGATACTTTGCTTGGCTGGTTATCGTAGAGAACGACATCTGAACAAACTCAACTCAGTGATTCGGACCATCTCGAGCGGGAGTGGGAAGGTGCAAGGGTAAAGCATTCGCCTATGGGGTGTATATGCTCAGGTTCCTCCCCTGGGTGTGGCGGGTATCAAGAGCCACTGATGAGCTCTGACGGGAGCAAAAGTCGAGTGTGGTGGTGGTTATCAACTCATAAACACTTGGAATTAATAAAACTGTTCCTCTAAGCCAAAGGAGAACTTTGATGAGGTCACCGCAGAACATCTGCCTATTCGGAAATAACTTATTGGGGAAAAATAACTCAGTTAGGTAATCGTTGTGAATGATGATGCAAAGTCTACACTACTGGGGTGGTTGAACTAACAAAACAGTCGATGGAAGTTATAATTTGGGCAAATTCAATTTAATTTACATTTTCCACGTTTGTGATTCAGTTACCTTAGCCTACTTAAAATTCACCAAGCCGGAGGGGATATTAAGTATATCAAAAAACATATCCGGACAATTGGGTAAGTGAGATGAATTTTGATGCTGACTAAACGCACTCCCCGAAGTCGTCTGCTTCCACTTTTGAAGCGCGTACTATCCAACGTTATTCCTTTTCCGTCGTTTTTTCTTGCAGAACACCTGTTTTGTACGCTTTATAAATTAGTATCAAAATTTTAGATCGTTACCAATCTGGATTGCTCCTGTCCGCCTAATATGTGAATGCTTGTAAAAACAGTCATACCGGATGGTACTGTCGTAGTAAGGTACAGTACATTGGGGTTTCATCGCTTTGTTGGTTACGTGAGTTCAAAATCGCTTCAGTCGGATCAGTACTGCGATCCGTTTATGAAACATTCTGTAGTTGACCAAAATTTGAAGAATCAGATCAATAGCTGCCTTTTTACTTTCACTGTTCAAGTGAGCGTTATGCACCTCTGGACTAATCCCCTGTTTTAAGACTTGGAAAAGTGATGCAAAAGTTTCCGTTTTTTGCTCTAAATATCATTGTATACTGATTAACGTACCAAGAGTGGACTTGAAGGAGAAAAACAAAACATTGACGCCGGATAAATTATAACCCGTATTTGAACATTTGTCATGAATATTTCATATTATAAGTGCGAATTCATGATTATCGAATGAATACATTTTCGAGGATAAAATTACCGCACTACTGAAAAGTGATTATTAGTACGCTTAAGCCTATTTTGTAAGGTTTGTTAGAGAGGGTCGATGACTGACCAATAAGCTGACCGCTGAAAAATTAGGTAGTTGTTTTCTGTCAAGGAAAACTACCTGTTCTTCAGTTTTCTCTAATTGTCCAACTTGTATTTCTGATGATCACTGTATATTTATTGGATCTGGTGAAAGTGTCCGTTGTAGAAACATATTCCTCATCCTTGACTTTGGAATTACTTTCATTTTCCCAATGCAAGTAGATATTTTCACCGCTGATCGAGACAGATTAGATAGACTACAACCTAATCATTTGCCTGAAATGCGCACATTCTGCAACCCGGGGACACACACTGTGTAGTCTACGTTATCGTGCCGCAGTAGGTCATCATACCTGGCGGCACTCACGGCATCAAAAATGCTACAAATAACTGAGACCTAATGTCCCGCTTTCATTTTACCAGAAAATGGGGTCAGATCAACTAAGACGATACAGTCACGTGACTTGAACAAAGCTGCTCCCGTCAAATGTCGGAATGAAAAGCGCATCACGCGAACAACACACGGAGGCAGTTTGTTTCACTTCATCCGGGAGTTGTGCAGATCTGACACACATCAATGGGATAAAATACAAAAAATTGGGTAAGAAACAATTAAATAAATTCTCTCGACAAGTAGGAATGGGTATAGCTAAACGCACTGGCTTTACAAGCCAGTGAAATTCATTGCAAACTGGAGCAACCGGTACATTGATACTGTTTTCTCGCAACGGGAGAGAAAGAGAGAAGGATCGGTGAACTGCTCTCCGGGCAGCCGCACTACAAGAGGATGGGAATTTGGTGGGAATTTGAACATCTTCAACGAAACATCATGATTTTAAACAAGTAACTTCTGTATCAACTTCAGTCTAGAGCTGGAAGAAATCGGTTGCTCAGAATTACTTCCCAGATTGGTTGACAATAATTCCAGAATATTCGATGAGTTTTTCGTGATCTTCGGTCACCAAATATCAACGGTATAATGTAGGCTCACTTGTCTATAGTACGCTGAGCATCTCGGTTTTTTCAATTTATTCTTATCGGGTAATAAATCAAACGGACAGAAAGATCAGCATTGAGGGGAAAGAAACAGGTAGTCATGCATTCAGTCAGGTGAAATAAACCAGCAAAATGATAAATTAGCCTCACTGAATGTCCACTGACGGCCATAATCACAGAGGTGATAAACGTCATGCTGCGGATGGCCAGGATAAACTGAATAATGCCGTTTAGATTTGGAGGTACACGCGCACACACTCTGGTAGACATTGACGCATCCAGGTCTTCGCTGCAGTGATTCACTTAGGGATTTTATTGTGAAACAACGCAGTTGCAAAAGTGAATCACAGAACCATCCCAAGTGGAATCTGTGAATAAAGCTGTAGTCAATTTTAATAACTGCATTTGAAATGATGTGTAATAATTCATTCACCTTTGACAACCCGCATTCGTTTACACCTTCGAGTACATTCGAATGTTCACTTCATTCAAAGGAATATACACACTGATAAACAGAAATTCTTAGTAATCTGCTGATTGTATAACAGCAGAGCACCCATCCATTTTAGCTGTCTGCTTTTTTTGAAATGATCGTTTGTCATTGTGAACAGCAAAAGATTTACCACCAGTTGAGGGTAAACATCATTCTATACTCCTCTCTTAGCTCACTGTTCCTCCGGGCCTTATTGTATAAGTGCTGATAGCTTGCAAAGTTTCCAGATAAGGAGCCTGATGGATTGAGCACTATGCGGGTTAGTCGAGCACAATGTATTAGAGAAACCATGGCCTCCCAGTTGATTACCGAAGTAGGCTTCTCAGATTAACACAGTTACGTTCAAAGCAGGGACCACGAACTGATTCCCATGGATAACTGAAAGGTACCGGCAGGAAAATAGTTCTTTTACAGCTTAGGTAAAACTCAACCGCCCCCATGATCTTCCAGTTGATGAGATCAATGTTATTAGTAAAAGGTTCGCCCACTGTTGGGATGACATCATTGACAAACCGGAATTATTTGTTAAGTCCGAGTATATTTTTACAGAATTTGTTTCTTGGATCTGAGCACAAATTTTTAGACGAAACTAGAGGTTCATGATTTCCTGAAGTGGACTTTTCAACCGACTGAAGACTAAACATATCGGCGACAGCGAAAATTCCCTAATCTGAAATCTCCTTGTCCAAGGATACCAGTTGTGGTCGAGTAGTGGACAACGTTTTCTTACCACTTCGGGGGCCAGATGTTCGAATCCCACAGCTAACTGTCACTTTTGGTGATGATAAGGGTGCCCTCATAGTTCGACTGCCCGACCGCCCCTAACCTGTTGGGACTTTGTGTGGTTCTCTGCCACTCCAAGTCTCAGGATCTGGTTGGTGGATATCCTTGTTTGTGCAGTGGACTTTCGCAGCTATGCTGTGTATCCATTCCACTGCACTAATGCTCAGTTGTGTAATAAAAGAAACCAAGTATTTGAAACTCAGCGAGTAAAGTGTACAATAAATTTCGTATCAAATTATCGAAGTAGGTTCGATGTTTAGAACTGAATATTTCCAGGGTTATCTAAGGAGGCAAAACTGAAACCAGTAGAAAAGGACTTTAAAGCGAATAAGCCAAACCTAAACTGCGCACTTATGACGTCACGAAAGGACAACGGACACTAGCAGTCTTTGTTGCAATCAGTGAAAATATTGTTCATCGCACGAATAAGTGTGTTGATTGGTGACTGATTGATTGATTGTTGATTGATTGATTACTAATTGATTATTGGAGAACAAACAACATGGCGAACCAGCTCGTTTTCACTTATACCTAATCACACCAATACTCGAATTTTAATATGACTCGCAAAACAAGGAGGGTGGGGGGGGGGAGAGAATGATGATCCAAATCTGTCTCTGTACCTACCAGTGTGCATGAGAAATGGGTCACAGTGTGGAGTGTTCAAGTGGCTGAGCACTTGAAGTGGGCCAAAGGAGCTAAAACGCTTGCATAAATTGTTTGTCAGAACATAGGGGTGCATCTTCGAGGTGAATACTCCTCGGCTTCTGCTGTGGCCAGGATGTGACAGTTGACACGTCTTGACCGCTTACCTCTAACGTTGTAAATTGTGCGAAAAGCTTTTATCACCTCCATTGTGTTTTGATTCAACAAGACGTGAGCACACGGCGCTCGTTGTTGTCATAACTGCTTTTGTTATCGGCTAACCTGTGTTGTGCTCAAGAAAGTGTTCGAATAACTCCTGGTGGTGTGACCGGGAACATTTAAACGAATACACAGAGAAACAGGTTGCAAAATTCGGAGCTCTATTCTTGAATAGGAAACACTCGATTGGCTTGGAAATAAACAGAATTTGTCACCGAGCGGCGTAGAATGTTCTACTGGTTACCCCTGAGTAATTTCGGCTTCCTTTTCGCCTCTAAACGGTAAACGTACATATAAGTGCTTCTTGGCAGCTTCTACTTCTTTTGATCACTCTTCATTTTCTTGCATCATCCAGTCAATAAACCGTCCAGCATAGCTGTCTTGTGCCAGGACACTACAAAAAAGAAATTCGCTTTCTATTGTGTCTTCGGAGCAGATTTTTCTTGCTCTATTAACCAAGCAGTGTATGAGATTCCCCTTTATTTTGAGGGGTACAGAAGTGCAAAACTGGAGGTAGATTTTCTACGCCCTGATAACTGAAGGGAACAGTCATTCGGACGGCTTATGCATACGTCTAAATACGATAGATCGTTGCCTCTTTCTTGTTCTAAAGTAAATTTTACATTTACCCGGGCAACATTAGAATTTTTAAGCAGTAGATTTTGTGTCTACATTGGTGCCTACCACACATATCCCATGCACACGGTGAAATCTCGGATCGTGGACTCCAGTTGATTATTTTCAAGTATTGTCATGGAAATATAAGCAGATAAGGGTCCCAAAGGTGACCCGTCCTTCTGACGATAAATTACACCGTTGAACTGAAACTGGATATTATTTGTGCAGACCCACCGGGATATCCAAATCGATTTCGGTACCCTGGATATACTAGCACGGATTGGTGATTGTTTGACCGATTGGGACATTCGTGAACAGTGAGATAACATCAAGTGATCGGTTTTACATTCACATACGCAGTGCACATACATCTTTCGATCATCATTCCCCCGTTTCTTGTTTCGTGATTCATAATAATGTTGTGATTTGCTGCGAGTAGGAAAAACAGAAGATGAGCTTTTTCACCAAGTTGTTTATTCTCAGTGTGTTCTGCGGGATTTGTGACGCATATTAACCAATTATTGTTTTAATTATCTCATTATTTGGCTATATTCTTTGGTTATCTGACCAGACCGAAAGGCCATCATCGTCCTTCGTTTTATGAGGACAAACTTCCTATTTTGTTTTGTTGAAAATTATTTAATTTTATTCTTCTCGCTGAACATTAAATAATCTGATTCATTTGGTGAATGATATAAACCCCTAAACTAGAAACCAGGAAGCTCATGAGACACTCCGTTCAGATTGTAAGCAGTCATTCTGTTTAGTTATTTGGATAAATGGTGACTAATGCAGAAAAGTGAATAAAATCAAAGCCATCTTGTGATACTGATGATCGGAGCTGTCAAACAATAACGACTTGGATACATATGAAACTCGAATCCACTTTTATGTGTGAATGAGACTGCTGTTGTGTTTAGGCTTGTGCGTGAGTAAACTCGTTAGGTTTGAAAAAACCAAAGTATCGACGTGATTCTGCCACAAGTCAAGTGAGTTGCGGTGCATGAGTGTGACTCCTTTCAGGATAAATGTATTTATCTAAATTTTTTTTAGCCACACTGCATGTCTAGTCTACATGACTAGCCACTAATATCTTAGCCCACCAGGTTGGTTTGGCAGTCATTTTTTGCACTTTTTCAGTACTAAACAAACCTCAGGTGTCTCAGCCTATATCTACATTTGTTATTTGCTGTCTTTGATCAATGCGTAAACAAACTATACACATTTTGATATTATGAGAAATAAGGGGAAGTTAGTATTTCTTCTAGTAAAGGACCCTATGGTGAATGGGATCGTTGGTAATATCCAGCGTTGGATAGAGGAAAAGGCAAAGGTGACATCCGGTTTATTTATATGATCAAAGTAACTTAGTCGGTCACTTGACAACTTCACTAGCTAAACTGCGTACGCACAGTTGTCCACGGCCACATGGAACAGTATCCCGATGATCAGATGGAAAAAATGAGATCAGAAGTGTTAAACACCTAAACAACACTGTGGTACAGCCTGTCAGTGAGTCACGTGCTTTTGACCGGGAGACATTTGTGCGACCATTCGTTTTGACGCCGATCGTACCACTTACAACAAATGCACCTCAACGAAAGTCAGTTTGTTTAGCAACTAGCAGTGTTTATTTGTGAAGTCGCTGTTTCTAATTCGCTTTTGTTTTCGCTAATTCTAGCTGGATGCTTATGCTGGTCTCAAATTGGAAATAAATTGTACGTATCCTAGTGGAACCAATTTTCGGGTACGTCAAAACGGTCATGTGGTATTTCTGAATAATTCTCACTGCATGTTCACCTGCAGTGTTCTGGAAATAAAAGAAATTTCAATTGCTCTTTGCTCGGGTGCTGTCATCTCATCGTTAAGTTGTGCCGTTGTAAAGTCCACTTACTCTGAGTTGCTTTTTTACACTGACGGACACCTATTTGATGGAACTTCGCATGCAACTCGGTTGACAGTCAATATTCACGTTCGTTTTGGATGAAAGAAGCAATGATCGTCTGATCGGGAAAGTTCACCCAATCATCTGCGACCCGTAGTTCGACTTGATCACAGCTGGTGAGACTATATTCATCCCCGAAAATTCGACTTTTTCTCTTTTTTTTATAAAAACAGAGCAAACTGCGTTTCTCTAACTGAGGTTAATTTTGTTTAAACTCTAATACGTTTGTGCATCCTACTCTATAGAATGCACTGTACATCACTCCTTCCTCATACAGATTTATTGGAGTGTAAATCAAATCAATCGTTGATCACCGACGGGGTAACTCATTTATCCCATTTCATACTCTGAAACCGATCACAAACTGGTGCTTCCTCGATTTTATTTGTTTGCTTCTCAGAGAAGTTTATGAATTTGGCTGTGCTATTAGTATTAGGGTTACTGTTTTAGCATTACTTTCGCCATCGTATCATACTATTTTTTCACTAGCACATCAACTAAATGTGAGTTTGGTAACATGATGAAGCACTCGATACTGTACAATACAACGTAGTGTCATCGATGATTGAGCATAACGCGCAGGTTTTATTTTTCATACGAGGTACCTTTAGATCCTGTCTAAACGCGGAATTAAGCCGTTTCCTCTCATTTACTGAGGGAAAATGTGAGAAGAATCACACAATAGACGGCTGGAAGGTTGAAATCTCGAACGGGAATATTTAATCAACATTCATCCCGAAGATTCTGTCATCTAATATCCGTTCAGCCACGTCCACAATGTCAGCTTTCAGCTACTTACTGGATTCCGAGGAATATGCAAACTGTGGTGTTAAGTTCAGCTAAATAAACTTCGTTGCATTCGGAGATAGATAATGAGTTATTAAAGCTTGAAGGATTCACCAGCTATGGGCTGAACTTTTATTGAGGTGGAAAATCGGACGGAAAGTGTGTTATTACTTATGCACGGCGTCTTCAGTGTCGTTCCTGCTCGTATATTTTTACACGCAACCGTCAGACCATTGAATGCTAGAAAAGCTTTATCCCTGGACGCTCCTCTGTATGCTATATGACCTCAGATTCTCATTCAACGGAACTAGCAAGTATCCTGGATTCCTAAAATTTGCCACAAGTAGAGTGAACTAATATCTCACTTTCTATTGTCGCTAGGTACGTCTACAGTTTATAATTGTCTTTCTAATGTCAAATGTCTTCTTGTAAAAATCCCACCAGAGATAATACTCGTTTGGGCTACTTCTTTGGAATTGGGCCATCTTTGTCAAGCTGTCAGGTTCACCTCCGGGATAAACTCAGTGCACCGTATTGTCAGATTTTCCTGAAAACTTGTAGTAAATGCAATCGCGGAAGCATAATTGAACGCATAGTCCTTAAAGTGCATTCACTGCAGAATGATGCACTCAGTATTCATTTATTGTAAGGCCTCTTCCAACTTGGATTTATTTGATAACTCTGATAGACCATTACATTACGACAGTACCACAAGTCATTTAAACTTTAGTTGGAAACATACTATCTACAAACATTGCGACACTACCTGTCAACACTGCATAATGAGTTATAGCCTACGTGTCTGTCATTATATAGGAAAAAAAGTATCTATGCGCGAATTCCGTTCTTGTTTGACATCTTGTTTATTTACGAAGACGATCAATATATTGTTTATTGTACAAAGTTGTTCGGGATCCTGAATTAAATGGGAAAGGCGAAATTTCTTCACACACACGAATACAGTTTCAACTACGAAATCCAGAGGGGGTTTGGCTTAAGTGCATGCTTAAAAAGGATTTGCAAGTTGAACTGCCTGTTTCCGTTACTATACGTTGTAATAGCCCAGATAGATAATGACACATCAACAAGACATTCATCAAACAAAAATAAGCGAACGGTTTCTTTTGTTTCTGCAGCTGATTTTACATGGATAACTACCGAACTGATCACCTTGCCGCGGAAAATATCAATTGCTGTGAGAGACTTTTGGAAACTGTTTTTCTACCCTAGCTGACATCCATGATTCATTCCTTAGTGGACAACGGAAGTAATCACCTCGTCTCCCTAGTCACGCTCGCTCACGTACGATCATCTTGCGCTACGAAAAGTCATCTCACGAATTGGCCAATCACATCAATCCTAGGACGTTTACCGACTGTATTGTATCGAGTCTGTTTTGCAGATTTTACTTTTTGCACTCACTCGTGCAGTCGGTGTACACTGAGTAAAATCCACTTGCCATTGAAGTCAAGTGTGACAACGAGCCGGAAGACAGTGGACTACCATCTGCCACCCCAGTGAGATTACCAATTTCGTTGTTTGTTGTTGCTGTTGTTGATATCATCATTTTGTTACTCGTGAATATCTCATATATCTCAAATAGCCGAAGTAAATGCACGACGCGCTTGCAAGTATTATCTCAAATTTCTCTTCCACCAGGACGAAACTCAAACTGTTTCGATGGCTCCGTGTATAAAGTAAAATCCACGTTGGTGGTGTTAAGAGGCTGTGCCTGTTCTGAGTTTGAAGACCTGATGCTTTGTTGTTATTAATTTCCGGATTAAACTGGAATTGCAAAACACGTTTATCCGAAGAGCTTCTGACGTAATCAGCAATAAAATATTATAGCCCACGGAAGTATAATAGTTAAAATTCCTGAAACTTGACATATCTCTCGACAGAACTGTCGTCAATCCGTATTTCTAATAATACTTGAATATGAAATTCCCTGTGAAGTTAAAACACTTACTCTGTTTGGACGCAACTTCTCGTGGCCTGAAGGTTTTCGTTTATTCTTACCCATTATTTTTTTCCTTTTGAATCTTACTGGTCAACGAAGACATTGTTAGATTTTGGGATTCAGCTTGGCGGAGTTTTAAAAAGGCTAAGTTGATAGGAGAGGAAAGCAGACAGAGTTTGTGGGATGTAAGTAATTCATCTATTTTCCTCTGTTACCAAACTAAAATATTTCATTTTCTTTATGATATGGTGCATGGGTGTACAATGCCATACATCCGAATACACCAAAAAATGTTTTTTTGCTGGAAGCGACTCCGATGAACTGCGCAAGATAAATTTCGGTAAAAAATGTGGCCTAATCTGCTGCAGATCATCTCTTCTGAACAGCTTCTCGAGTTGACCTCATCCGGCCATTCGAAGTGCAATAACCAGATTCGACCGGCTCAATAGGTCTTGATTCGGTAAATTATGAGATACGAAATGTCATGCAGGATTACCGCTGCGCTGGATGCTTGAAAAAAGTTTAGGCCACAATGTTCTGTGTTGTTCAAAACAAATGCTTTGCTAACCCAGGCAAGTAAAGAAGAGAATCAGAAAATGCTTAGATCTACGAGGCGTGACTCCACTCTTGACAGGCATATTTTCACATAGGAACGAAACCATTCCTGTGAATAATTGGTTTGTTTTTTAATGGTAACCGGCCAGCAGTCACTGTGAATCACGTCAGTAGTAAGATGTTTGAGTTGCTTTAGGTTGCATTGTTTCATGCGCTCAAAACCAGCACCAGTCATTTGAAGATCATGATGCACTTTGAATCCTGTGGCCCCGGGTATGGATCTCGTTTGGCGGCCTCGACTTGAGAGCAAACTTCTTCGTAAAATATTGTCTTATTTCTGTGTAATCAATTAAATGGATATGGACACATTATGGTTAGTGAAAATGGAAAACTTAATTGCTTTTTTCACAAACAAAGGTCCGACGCCGTTATCCGGGAAGTGACCGACGAGACTAATCCAATGATTGAGACTAGAACAGATGCTATGTATTATCGGAGTAGTGGTTTACGCAACACTGGATATTCACTTTCGTCATTCACACCCGACTGACAGTACCCCGATAGTCTATCCAGCCGAGCGTCTGCCCGGTGGGCGGAATGTCGCCGGTTTGTTTCCGACTGGCGGCAGTGGACATTTGGATGTAAATAGCGCCTCTAGATTTTCCTTTATTTATGAGATTCAGACTTCTTCTGCCAATGATACGTTCTAGGAAACATTATTATTATTATTTTTGCTGGAATAACTAACCTTGGTTCAGTTTTTTGTTACACAGTTAATGTTACACAACAAAGATTACATCTCCGGCGATCAAAAGTACCTCGGGGAATATGTGCTCTATTGGAGCTATAGACAAAAACATTGTTTGTCGATTTTCTTGCACTCAAACTCTCTTTTGTTTGAATAAGGTGGCAAATCGTACTGTTAGAAAGATTTTCAGGCTCTCAGTAGAGTAAATAAATTACGAAAAATATATTTCTAAAGTATTTTGGAAAAATCTCTTCCGGCATGATCTGTCACAAAACAAACTTGGAGCATTTATGAAATATTCCAGTTCCACGAAAAAGCTCCGGTTTAAAAATTGTCCCCCATCCCAAACTGTAGGTTGGTTTTACCGTTATAACAAACTCCTTCCAATTTTGGTTTATTGTCAAAATCGCTTCAATACTGAGCCTCAGCGATAAATCTAACCCAGGAAACCTGATGGTTCAGTCATGCACGGGAACAAATATAAAAACGCAATTAATAATTTCATGGGTCGATTTCACCACCATTCGAGTCATATTTTTGTGGGCACAGTATATCACTTAGCCACTCAAATGTTCCAACGGTGAAACGAATAATGTTATCACACGAAATCCATACGAGAAACTTATCCATTAGCCCTTCGCTTTAGCGGATTAGTTGCTTTAAAAATAACTGTAAAACATCGTCTACGTTACGATAAAACATTTGCAAACTATTGCTCGACTAATGCAAGCTTTCAAGAAAAAAAGTTTTCTCACTTATTTCACAAGTTTGTCCGTCAAACGTGCAACAACTATTCATTTAGTTCTGTTCTCCAAAGTGCGGGATTTCAATACAGTCGAGGAGTTCTCTTATTTCCGAGAAACACAAATTCACGTGGGACCTGGAAATCAAAATGTGGTACACGATGAAGATGTATCTATTGGTAAATGACCTGGTTTCTTGTCACTGAACAACAAAACTGCTGGTATATTTACAGAATGTCACTCAACTCACAAATTTATTGCAGATTACTTATTCGTCCCCAAAGCATCCGTATTATTTTGAGAAGTAATTAAAACCCTTCATTATTAACCAGGAAGAATACCGTGAGTTTCAATCAGGTGCAACTAATGGGGACCTTTAGGAAACACTTTTACGCTATTGTTTATCATAGTAAATATATATATATGTATACATACATATATGTATACATATTTATCAACTATACGAGTCCTACTCAAAATCTACTCCCTAATAAATCTCATTGCATGCCATTTTCTGTCCTAAATTTCTTCTAATACATTCAACTAAAGTGGGAAATATATTGTTGTTAAATTTATTTCTCTAATAATTTATGGGCAGTGGAAGCTGTACACCCCTGGTTACCGTGTTTATTGCTTCCGAAGTTTGTAAGTCCAAACTAACCAAATGTGTTAGTTATGAACATTTTTTATTACTATGAATGAGGAAACCAGTATCGGTGGTTTCTATCATTGCTGCCTAAGTCACACACCTACCAGGTGCAATTCTTTCTACCGAATTGTCGGCCAACTATGAGCATTGTGGAAAGAGTCAGAAATAAAGCAAGCACTCGGGGAATAATGTTGTATTGGAGCTCCACAGCAAATGCATTCTCGATGACGTGCTTAAAGAAGAAACTCATCGATGCACAATAAATTTATTGAGTAGTTATCAAGGTCAAATGTGCTTGGTTCGTTTGGTATCCATTTCGTAGTTGTTAGCATGGAGACGGGTGTACTCCAGACCGAGGAGTGCCACTGCTTCGGTAACAAAATAGACGCTGGTTGGAATTTTGGAAATGCAATTTGGGCGCGTTTCCGTGACAAACGCTCCTCAGAATCGTTACGTAAACAGAAACGCTCACTTTCTCACTATGGAAGTGAACTAATCAGTATACACGGTACACTGAGTTAGTGAGAACAATATCCAAGACGACACTAACAAACTAGAGTACGCGGAGGAGCGTCTTCAGAATAAAAGGCGAAAAGGTATGCACAGCAGAAATTAAAAGGAAACAAAAAGGTATGACACAAACTCACAATTGTCCACCGTCCTTATAGCCTGGATGCGGAAGCCAACCAATCAGTGTCGGCCAATGTGTTCAGTTCAATTCAGTCTGACAGCAGTTCGTCAAATCAGTCAGGAAGGTGTTGAGACGAGTGCTAAGCCTTGCCGTGGAAGCTTGCAACATGGTTTGTTTCCCTCATTTAGGCCTAGTTGCCGTAATTCAAAGACACTGCAAATCAGAAAGCGAGACCGTACCTCAATGAGACATTTATTGGAAGCTTTTTGTATCCCAAGGTGGTGGTGGCCGAAGAACATGTGTGTTATTGTGTACAATAAAACATCGGCACAACAACGAAGTGTTGCATCGAGGGACGTTGAAAATTGTGGAAAAAGTCGGAAATGTACAGATACGTACACTGGCTGTTCAAACGAAAATAAGTCGGGCTGAGCTTCAGTAGTGTCATTATGGTCATTAAGATAAAGAAGAACATCCTTCGAACAATAAATTTATGAGAGAAATTGTATATTCAGTGCGGAGATAAGCAAATAAATGCAAGCCTTCTCAGCTTTTGATGAATCTGGAGCGGATATTAGGCTCTCGACAAAAGTATCTACGTGTGACACTCGAGAAGAAATTCAACCTGCATCACAAAGAGCTTTGGTCATCAATTTGCTTCATCTCATTGATGGCGAGACTAAGGGGCTCACAAAAAGTGACTACTGATTGTATCCTTACAAAAACATCTATTCCATTGACATTTCGGTGACAAATGTCATCATGCTCAACGCAATGGTTGCCGTGAATTATTGTCAACTCCGTTTAAGGACTGTTATAAATAAGAGCCGGTACAATGCAGAATTCATAACGTAACTTTTTTAGCCTGGCGGATTAAGTTCTTTGTGAAGGACTTCTGCTTTTCAGGGTAATGAGCCACTTTGCTTGCCACAATAAACTGAAGGTTCGATAGTCGTGTATCCATTTGTTATATCGGTCCACAGTAGAGAAACTATGAATAATTTATTGGTTCTATTATTAGGCGTGCTCCACAACAGCCCTGATTTGATCATAACGGATAAGGTATTTTCAGTGTTCAAAAAATAAATATAACGTTTTTTGAACGTGAGACACTAATCCCCGAAAACCGCAGAGAACAGAATTTGGACCGGTCTAAAATCAGGCGCGCTTCACAGTAATCGTGTTGGACAGGATGTCGGTCACGTAGATTTACTCCGAGCAAAGAAGTATGGGGTACGGGTACGGAAGAATTCTTAAAACGGGTAGCTGTGTAAATGTCAAAATAATACCAGAAGGGTTTCTCAAAAAAACTTTCTCCCCCATTTCAAATGCTTAAATGAACTCCATTTCCAGTTTATTTTACGAAAAGCAATATATATGTTACGCTCAGTTTATCACGTGCTCAGTTTTGACAGCAAAATCAGGTGCCCGGAAATAAAAGAAATGTTAATCATAGTAACACAGATTCGGTTCAGCCGGCATCAACTTCTAGAAGCCGTAGAAACTGTACCTAAGGGCTATTGGCCGTCGTGGCCATGTTTGGTTGCTGTGAATATGGAAAATCTGTGGTTTTGTTGCCTTTACTGATCTTCGGATCATGGAGTTTTACTCCTTTTGGCTTCTTCCAAAATTGGGCGCGTGCAATCCCCAACCGAAGATCACTGATCTTGTCCAACACAAACCAAAAGATAGTTGAATAAACTGATCTAGCCAGTATTTTCTTTGAAGGTCATAAAATGTTTCTCAGTATCATCTGGTCTGTCTATCACAGATCACTTGACCAGGAATTGCCCTGATGTAATCAGAGATTATATCTTTACTCATTTACCATAGTAAACTAATTTTGGATTTATTTTCTTCCAGTGCTATCAAGCAAATGTTTGGACGAATAGGGGAAGAAGCATTCGGAGAAAGTGAATCCCGCTGTTTGGGCTTTTCTAATCATGAACATGTTTTTCGAATTTACTGTTGTTTATTTCCAGCAAACTAACGATGTAACAATAGAAATTAATGGGAGTTATTGATCCTGATGTTTGTGAAGGACGCAATACACTATCTGTTATAAAATATTGTATAGAATAAAAAACAAGGGCTGTCTTAGTGGTAGTCCGTTTCTGAACAAAGAAGCAATGCTATGACTGATGTGGATGAGATCTACTTTGAAGGGAGGGAGCACGTTCGTTTTACTTGGCTTTTTCTGGCTGATATCTCACTCTGAGCTGGAAAAACGTGTCGTGGGTCTGGAAGATCAAACTTGCAAGATACGCATTATTGACCATGGAATCTCTAGGGACAACGAAAAGTGTCAGAACCGAGATCGATTCGGAGTATATCAAAAAACTGTTGTACCATGTAAAATGTTACAGAAAAATTTTGATTGTTCAATAACACAGGGTAGTCAAAATCGTTGGTAGGTCTTTGACGCGTCGGTCACCATGGGTAACGTTTTTCTTGTTCCATCCTTTTTTTTAAATCAGTCTTGATAAGGGTTACTCGTGACGAACGAAAAGTAGACAAGCTACCAACGACTTGGACAACGCTGCATTATTGAACAATAAAATTTTACTACCGAGACGATGAAACGTTTCCTGTGATGGGCTAGTTCACCATCCGTACTGAATGATTTCAGGTTTTGTGAGCTGTTGCCCTCTCCTGTTATTTGAACTGATGAAATCAGCCCCCCCCCCCCCGGAGGAAGTCTACTTTTGATTCGTCATTTGTTATCATTGAAGAACAATAAATCTGTTGATGAAGTCGAGAAGTGAAAAACGGTGCACACTGATTTGATCAGATGTATAATGGACAATACAGAGCTCATTTTTGTCTCAGACTTCCTAGTCAATGGTGTTCTTATTAGGAAAATGAGCATCTGAGAATGAACCGGTTACGAGACATACGGCTAGCCCACGATATATGCACGGCTATCATGCATTATGAGGTCCAATTAGTCTACGAGTGTTGAACATTGTGTCAACTCAACGAGAAATATCCTAAGTGTCATTCTTTGTTTGATAAAGTAGCTGAATGGCCTGCGCTGCTCGCGTAGTCTAACGTTTAAAAATAATACGATTAGGTGGAATTTTTTTATATTCAACAACACCGTCTTCTAATCCGTGGAGGTGGTTCGATCAGTTTTATCCCTCCGGTACCGAAATAATGCATTAATAGTGTGCCAAATTCCCGATGTCTTCGAAATGAATTACCCGAGAGATACGTTATTCCCAAATACTAATCTTTTTATCTGGAGATGGAAAGGTTATCCTGCAAAATCCAGGATAATTATTCTAAATAATATAGGAAAATAATCTTCAGTTGGAAAAATTCACATATAAATACATTATGAAAGCCTGGTGCTCTCAAGTACCATCAGCATACTGGAACTGTAGAGCCATCATCAACTAGATTCTTAGATTGTAAAGACGATACGGAAATTTTAAAAACGCTCTTATTTTCAGGAAAAATTTCACTGAACTATTTGTCGCCTTCTTCACACTGCGCTGGTTTTAAAGTTTTGCCGTTGCGAGCAACAAGCAGGACGGATTATTGTTTATCTATCCATGTGCAGTTGAGTAAAATGGAACACATTTGATCGACTGACCAGATTATGCTTCGTTGAATAAAACATGAAGAAGAGATCGGCACGTACGAAATTCGGGCGAACAAAACACGGAACTTATGTGTGGTGAGTTAATGAGACGTATACACTTTGCATGACAAATTCATCCAAGTCCGAGTTCGTTTAACCTAACATGCGATCGATGACAATTTCACGCACATCTGATTTGCTCCATTTGGTAGGCATATAATAGATCGAATTCAGTCATCCAGTAACCTTCGACACACTGTCAAAAAATACTCACTGCATCTGCTATTGAATTTCTGTTGACCTATGTTAGTAGGTTTAATTTTGCTCTCTGTAGATATCGCATCCTGTACACTGGACGGGAGTAAATTCAGTAAGCAGTTCGAGAGCATTTTGATTTAATTGCGTGCAATTCGGTCACTACCATAAAGCTTTGGCTTTTTACGGATACGATTCTATTTTTTTGTGTTGCATAATTAAGTTATTTACTTCACGGTTTTCTCCAAATTGCATCAGAAGGGAAGTACCCCAAAGCGTTGAATACTCACCTTTTTGTCGGGGGAAACCGACAACCTGACTCCAAGACAGAGACCAGTGAACGACATGAGGTCATAACAGATCAGGGATGATGATGAAACGGGTGACAGTCGATCCCTTTCTGTCTTGTACACTACTGTGCGTCAGAGACTATACTTGTGGTATTAATTACTACTTACGTAGATATTATGAGCAACTTTTGTGACAGTGATGCTACATGTACAACTATGCTCAGCACAAGATGGCTTTTCCGATGCCACAAAACCAACAAAGCCTCGTCCTTGTGAGAGTAAACTCAAAGGATGAACTTTAAACTTTGATCCTTACTGATGAATACCTGATGTTTCAAAGCAATATCACGGGTTTGGACGACTAAAAATAAATAGTAGTATCCAATTTGAAACTTATTTTCAGGTATTCCATCAATGTTTATTCTGAAAAAAATACAGTGAATAGGCGGTTGTGTTAATTACGCTACGGATCGTATTTGATATATTTAAGTGAAAAGGAAAATATTGCACAGGTTTCTGGTCAATTCTTCCGACAGATAACTAATACAATAACTTGTTTTCTAGTAGATGAATTACAGTCACACTAGTCCTAACGGCACACAGGTTCTGACCATTTATTTTCTCATATGTAGTGTTGTTCATTGTCACGCAATCTTCTTTATCATTTTCTGAGTTGAACTAAACTAAACCCTCAACACTGGTAGCTTTGGTCGCAAGTGTTTTCCCACCTGAGCCCCGAGGCCTTACGGGACAGATCTCGGATACGAAGGGTGCTGCTTTAAGCTAAGCCGGAATTCTCTTTGCATCGCAAACAGAAACCTGTTTCCAAGTGAATCTCTCTTCTGGTCGATGCTGTCCAGATTTGGTTTCTCCAGGTGCCTCTTCTCTAACAGCTTGGACATCGACAGATCAGGCGATTCACCGGAAACAATACTGCACTGATCAAACCAAAGTTGTAATAAGTTGCAAAACATAGCGGTCATTGTCCTCCATCTGCACGAATCCATTTCACCGAAACTCTTGTATGACGTTGTACGTAATTTCTCACAAGTTAGCGCTAACCTGTGGCGTCTCAATCTCCGATATTTTACCAAGTCTGTTCGCAAAATTTCGAGAAGATAATTTTATTACTGATTTTCAATATGTTCAACCCTACGCCTTACTCGGTAGTGGCTAGGTGGTGTGAGTTTTGGTTATCGAGTATACGGTTTGGCAATCACACCACTTCCATCTACGTATCCCTTACTAGCTCTGTGTTTAAGTGACCTCTGTCACGTCCTCTTTACAGGAAACGCTGTTTTAGGCCGAATTATCACCAGCCATTCCCAGATTTATCAATTACAACAGGAAGCTTCCGTGCAAACGACTGATCACGTGTTCACTATCGCCCGATCAAACATTTATTAAAACACTTAGCACACTGTTCACTTGTCAGGACAAAGTAAGTAAAGGTCATCAGTATTAACGTGGCACTAGTCAGAATTATCCTTCATCACAGATCCATTTCTAATGTTTCTCCGTGGTTTTCCTTTGATAGCTACTTCCCCAGCCAGACTTGTTTACTGGGACACGGTGTGCAGTATTTGGTTTGTGTTGTCCTACGGAGACCAGTTTTTAACAACACCAGAGTAACTTCTTCATTGCTGCAATCTCTGAGAAGACAAATTAATGTATCTGTCAATTATACGGCCAAGATTCATGAAAAGACACCTTATCTTGGTCGACAAAAGAGATACAAATGGCTGAGTACGATATTTGCCCACCCTTTCTTCTGCATTACCAATAGAAAACTTCTCTAGCACGGAATCCTGCTTCTTTATGGAAAACGAGCCCAGTCAAAAAGGCTATAATAAATAGGCAGATGGCCTAAATGGCGCGTTTATTTGGATCAAGTCCAATAGCCGGAATTATGAATTCGTTCATTAGTGAACTTGGTGAGGCCAAGGAGTTTTCTGCCTCCTGAAAAACCATAACATTAGTACCTCTTCCCAAGCACTACTTCTAACTTTTGGTCAAAAAGTTTTCGTTCCATCGCCATCAATTCTGCGCTCCAGTTGACCGAGCTCGTTATCTTTAGCCGACTACGTTCTTTTTTGTTACTCACAGTGACCTCTTTGATTTTGCGTGCAAACCCAACAGATGCACTCTGGATGCAGCTGCTTCCGTTAGGCATTTTTTTCAACCAGCTCTAGTAGCTCCGTCAAATCAGTTTGTCGTATTTTCCTTGACTATTCGTCTACTTCTGACTCGGTTCCTCGTTCTCTAATTCTCAAAAGTTGGATTCTCTCAGCCGTCCTACTTCCTCACTCTCACAGTTGAAAGACTACTTCTCCGATTGAACTCATCATACTAAGAGCTTTCAATCTACGTATTATAGCCTGTGAAAAATTCGCAGGAAAAATTCTTGGTAACCCTCCCATCACCTGTACCATGACTTATCTGCATGCCTTTCGCATTCCTTCACACTATCCGCATTTAGATTCATTCCTTCTCGTATTGGCAACTGACGATACTCTACAGTCCTTTGTTCAGCACGTAATCTGATTGACAAGAAGAAGGTCACAAAGGAATATTGCATGAACCTCAAGTGCTGCAGGATTTATTATTTTATTCTTATTTCAAAGTGACAATGATCAGTTTCTCTCCTTTTGGTTGAAATGTGAGTTTATTTTACCTTGTTGAAATTATCAGTGCAATACAATACGGTCAACCTCAAAAGCGTACAAAGACTCCCCATTGCACGAACCGTTACACTGACAAAACTATTTTCCTTCTGTTCCCGTATCTGCTTCCTATAGGTAAGATATTGGTACAATAGTCCCGGCGGGAAACTGTGGTCAATTAGAGGCTGCCAACTGAGGAAAGTGACTGACTGTAGAAGCGGGTAAAAGAGGCTAAGGCCCACCATGATGACCGCTTGTTCATCGCCTTGTGTGGTCCACTGTCACAGCTTATGAGTTCCGGCGGCGTTCCTGATGACACGACGGGTCCTCGGTGGTATGGGGTAGGTGCGCTTCAATGTGGTCTTTTACAGGTAAGGAGTACGAACAAGCATTCGTATGTAAGGCTGAAAGTGACTGACTATGGCCGGGGAAAACTTCAAGCCAGTTTTCAGCCACCAGCATGTGTTACTACACTTCAGTAGGATTCAATATAAGGCTTTTGCTCACTAGTGTGCTTTTTCAATTTCAATAATAATATATGAAAATTATCCATCAAACTATTCATCATGATTTTTTACTCTCGAATTACTAGCTTTGTACATGTGATCGATAACAATGGGTAGGGCTTGCCTTTCTTGAATTGGCCGATGACCTTCGAACACTGAATTACGGGAAGCAGTTTAATTTGGAAGCATTTTCTTCTTTGATAAATGCCGACTAAAAATAGAGAAATAAAGTCCACTCAAATTATGTTTGTACGTATGTTTCCTTATGCATTTGTTCACTGTGACCTTCAGTACGAATTCGGCGTATGAGCAAGCTGGACAGATTTACGGCCCGAAAAACTCACAGAGTATTCCAATAACTGGGATAGCAATCGGTAGCTGATTGTAATCAGTAAAAACTTACACAAAAGTAGACGAATGGCTCACCGTCAGGGATAATAAATCGCTTTTGTAAAGCCGGAACAGGAACCTGTCCGACATGCGTGGATGACAACGAAGCGCATGCTGTCATTTGATGAGTGCACCTAGCAGAAAAAGAGCCCGCTTATTCTCATTGATTGTCTTGAGTATTCGCGATAGTCTAGGAGCAATTTATTTTAATATTCCCCTCATAATCTATTCTCAGCGGTTAAGTTCTGGCTGGCCGGACTAGAATTTAGTACGTGATATGGGAAGTGCAATTTCCATTAACTAATATCCAGGCTCCTAGTGACAACAATAAAATCTACGGAAATATTTCGATATTGACTGGATCGAGTATAGTCATATGCCGTTGGCCCCATTAAGAAGTGGCTAATGAGGTAAGTCCTGCAAATAAAACAGAATAACTGTTGTGTATCGTTCGGATAGTACTTATACATCACCGTGTATACTCTTGCGTTATTCACAACTGATTGAAAATAGCGTCACAGCTCAGCTGATAGAGCACGTGAATCCAACTGTCTTTCTACCCATCTGTCTGTCTGTCTGTCTCTTAGCCTGACTATCTGTCTGTTTAGTTATTTATTTACTTATTTATCCACCTGCCTATCTATCTATCTATCTATCTATCTATCTATCTATCTATCTATCCATCTGTCTTTCTATCTATCTATCCACCTATCTATCTACCTATCTTCCTCCTAGTATATATGTATCTACGTCACAGATTTTATGAGGTCTTATTGAGAAATGTGTTACACTCATGATGCGCACCTACTTGATGGATGCTTACATTCAAGTTAGTGAATATGTAAAAAATTATTGATTATCGAATTATCAATTAACGGAAGACCTTTCGATGTTCACTCGGGTGCAATAACCTTGCCTTTTTGGAAAGAGTTGAAGAAGCATTTGAGTAACTGATATTTGATCAAAAATGAGTGTGCCAGTTTTTCTCCACAGGTCTACTCTTTTGCATTTCCAAAGCAAGATATAACTGATTATCCGATCTGGCCATGAGATGATCACAAGAGTGCAAATAAAGGCGTTCCAATAAGACTCTGACCAATACACTGAATCACGAGTGTATTTTATTCAATTGTATGGTAGAGTGCTATCAGTTAAAAACTCAGATTTCAGTCGTAAAAGGAGCTGAAAAGATAACTGTCCAATTGGAAACCTGGAAAAATGAACGGAAAAATGGACAAACCCAAATCACGTCAATCGTCGGGATTGAGGTGAAGTTCCTCCGTGACATTCCCTTTGTTAACAGGAATACGAGCTAAATAAGGCAATTTACAGTAACAATAAAGATTCATACGACGTGGGATGAGTCTGAACTGAGAACGTGCGGAACAGTGTGGAAGACGAGTAGACAAATCATGGTAAAGCGAATGAATGGGATCCACACAAATCCCCATAGCGATTATTTATATGTAAAACTGTGTACATCCCATTTTTTATCGGTTGGGTAGGCCATAGGGGTCGAAGAAACAGGACTGATAATAGTCAAACCACTGCATACTGAATAAAAATCTTTTTTAAATCGACCAGAAAAGATTACAGAAGAGCATCAATATAGGATTGGTAGAATTGCTTGGTAGTCAAAAGAAATGACGACAGTTTGGACGGTACCTGCAGATTTGAGGACAGAGCAGGCAACTTTTGCACACACTAGAATATGAGAAGACCACTGTAAGTTGATGCTTGTAGTAACCCCTGAGTTAGATCAGGAAACGGGGACAGAGTTATTGATCGATCGTCCGTTGGAGTAGGCAGATCGAAAAGGGGTGAATATAAACTCCAAGCATTTGAAAACTTCGAGATATCAGCCAGAAAGGGACGAAGAACTCTAAATATTTCATGATTTCTTATAAAAAGAGGTAAATTCAGATTGATTGGAGATGGACCGAGAAAGCTTCGTATGGTTGGTTTACTTAGAAGGTCGTGCAGGACAGTCCGTAGATAAGTCGTGAATATTCAAAGTGAGAGGGTAGGAGAAGGAACAGCACCATGAGGAACACCGGATGTTTCCAGTAAATGACTCGACAAAATGTTTTCAACTTCGATACGCTGAGTGATGCTGGAAAAGTAGTCGCTCAACCACGATAACAATGAAGACGAATAAATAAGAAAAAACTCCATATTTTGGAGAAGGGTGGAGTGAGGAACTAAATCAGGAACAGAATGGTCGAGAAATACAACGGGATGACCTCACAGAATTATTCAGCCTTTTGGAAATAAAATAGCAAGCTGAAGGACCGCTTCCGGAGTGCATCTGTTGGGCATGTATGTGAACTGATAAGAGTCAGTGGAAGCAAAATAGGGAAATTTATCTGCTGGGGATAGCACACTCTGTCCACTTGAGTGCAGAGGAAGTGACTGCGATGAGACGAGCAAGTTTCTACAAAATGTTAGAAGTAGAGTCGCGAGAAATGGGTGTAACTGGTGGGGGTTTCCAGGAGGCAGTAAAAGCACCGGTGTCAATGGGTTTGGTAATGGGTCAAGTCGTTGTTTCTTTTAGGGCAATGCTGAAAACGTGAGAAAGGTGGAGTATAAACCATCGGAAACAACAGCAGAAGCCACGTTTGATGTTTAGAGAAGTTGGATGACTTCTTCTGAAGAAAAAGGTTCAACTTAGGAAAAAAACAGAGGGTGCATTGGATGGTAGGATGTCCGTGGATAAGTGGATGTATGCAGCATTCACACCGTCGGCATCCGTAACGAAGTTGCTTCACCAAATCCGCAAACGGAAAAACTTATTTGTCTCAGTATCAAATAGTTTTGCGGTACTTAAAAGGAGATTACCAAAATAATCCTCAAACCAATATATCAGCCAGCTGGTCGGGATAAAGTGATGTTTCACAAAAGCCTGATCGTGTAGCATGTACGCTTGTTCTTCCTGCCTCCTCAGTAATTTTACCAACGAAGAAGTTGTCCCGTAACGGTTAAAAATGACCGTTTTCATGGAATAAAGCAGTCGGGTACTGTAAATAACTCTACGGGGCAAAGGAAGCATTCAACTGAGAACCCCGAAGACACCGTGAAAAGTGATCTTTTAAGAACAATACTGCAGACGGGTGCCCAACTTCTGGTAGTAACCTTTATTTGTATTGTCATCCCGGATGAATAGTAGCCAAAAAGTGAGTGAATTCTGGGTCTAACGGTAATAAGAGCTGAATCACTCTCTGAAACAAAGGCAGTTAAGCGTGAATGGAAACGTTAGGGATGGTTCGTGATTACTCTGTCCAAAAAGGTATTTCCCTCGGTCAGTACAACACAAAGGTCCCTTAAACCAAATGCAAATAGGAGATATGTGGGTGTGTGAACGAGCTTTCGGATAACAGTGCATACACATTCGGATAATATTGGAACTTGGACTGATATAAACTCGTCAAAAAAACTGTTGTATGTCTCCCTGGGAGCAAAAGGGAGCTATACACAGGTTACTGACTACAGTGTTTTGTAAGGGAGAAAATTCCGGATGACCCAAAAATGATGCGGTCAGACCTGTGATGGGAGAAATAAAAAAAAATAACTGCATACTTTTCAAACCACTCACAATTGATGTAGGTGAATACACGGCCAACTGTTGTCTTTCTGTATTAATTTCTGTCTTCACGAAAGCACTCATAGTTCTCAGGGCTAAAGAGCTGGTCTTCCTTGAGGTCATTTTACTAGGACTCTTGGATATAGGGCTACATAATTAATCCTGTTGATTCGAGAGTTTAGAAATTTGATTACTTAAGGCGTTTTCTTAGACAGAGACCGAATGTTGGAACTGACCGATGCAAGAATCGTCATCTTCTTCGGTGCTAAGCGACTAAGAGCTAAATGACAACCAGCACGCGTGTTTCTTTGCCGAGCACCATTTCACTCATCTTGTACGGAATCTAATTGCGGATGATGAACTGGAAACCGATGTGCCTCTTATTCGAATGGGGGTTTCCTCTGAGTAGGATATTTGAAGTGACATCAACGGACAGTAAAAAAATTCCGCAATGACTCAGGACGCAGTCAGTCATTCAGGATGCACATAAAGACATGCATGTTCTTTTGGTTTTTGTAGTGTTTTTCATCCTATCTCTATTTCGTGATTTGAAATGCTAGCGAAGTGTTTAATTCCAGATTGGTATACTCTATAAGCGTATGCGATTTTAGTAAAATGCTCCTCTACTGATAAATGCCAATATTGATTTAGTTAACTTTTATTCGCGAGTGAATTTTATAAAACTACTTTACCGAGACCAGGTTTCTGTACCTGAGCAGTGTAGCAGGGTCACATTTCTCTTTCTTCTTAAAAATTTTGACCATCTTGATTTGTTACCAGTCACAGTAACCAACTCTGGATGTCCAGATGAAGGAAGGGAAAACTTGATATGGACGGAGAAGTGCATCAGCCACGTAGCCTATTTTTGCACATCCAACTGTGGCATACTATGAAAAGAACCAGTACAGATCTCCAGTCATAAGGGGAGTGGTATATATGTCTAAACTTAATCTAAGAATCTTGAACTTTGCCGGAGCTGGTCCTATTTACTGTCCTCTTGTTCGTCCCGATGTCTGACTTGTTTGGAACCCATGTGGTGGTTCTCCATGGTAAGTTCGAAGTCCCTCATTCCAAGTTCTCTCATTAGTTTTCTAACGGGCCCCCGTGGTATTGCATTCATTCTTCTGACAAGCTAATCAACAGAACTGTAAATGCTGAGCCAAATCTGATAGATCCAACTTTTTTGATGTTTATAAACCATTAAAAATGTAGCTCATTCTTGTACCATTTATTTGAATCCCGGTTACAGCCTAAATAAAATAAAATCTAAAACGTGTTAGACACATTTTAGGTATAAACCAGCATTTTAGAGATCGGGAAACAACGACAGTATTCTTTTGGCATGCTACATTTATAAAACTTTGTTGGTCCTCACTTTTTAAAATTTGCTTATATATTGTGCTGGCCTACGTCTGAAAGGGCCTTTGGTAATCGATCCCATTCTGGAACTCCAGTGCTGTCCCAAAAATGGCAGCTTTAGTTGCTACCTGATTAACACTCTTCGCGGATAACTGAAAAAAAAATATGTATCCATAATTGGGATAAAATGTTCCTTTGGGGTAAATGTCAGCTTGTTTTTGTTTCCCTGTCTTGGTGACAAGTGAGGCCCCCGGGGTTTGTACAGTCAAAATTTAGGTCGACGGCTTTGAAAAATGTGACATTTCATAGGGAAATTCTGACAAAGTGACCCAGGTATTCGTGTTTTGAAAGTTCTTATTCCGGACAGTTTGTTCCCACAGCAGACTGACCTCATTTATCACAGCTTTTACAAGGTGCGAATGACAAAGACAATTCTCCAGTTCTTGAGATAAAACTGATTGTATTTCATGTTGTAAATTTACTATCCGTCATCCAGTCGCCGGCTTACCACAGTATATTAGAATGTCTCGTACTAAACTACAAAAAGGTTGGAAAGCGCAAACTTATTTGTTTTTTCATTGTATAATTGAGTTGACCGGCACAAAATCCTCGACAGCTAAAATAGGCCAACTGTGTTCATTTCTTGTCTAGAATTGCTGCTGTAATAAGCGATGCAATTCTCCTGCAGTAAGTGCTTACTATTGTTCACTGCAGAGTATGCCGTAATTCCTCCAGCCGGCTTGTCGGCTGAGTTACTCATTAACGTAGCACTCTTTTGTCCTTAGATCATTGAATTCGTTCCTTTATTAAAGTCTTTGCAAATATTTCTACTCTGCATCAAGTTTGCCTGCTCTTTCTGTAGTACATTTTGTTTGCATGTTTGCAATTCCTTTGCACTTGTGACAAGCATGGAATAACAAAAGAGAGAAACGAAAGAGTTAGTCAGGCAGTTCAAAATATGACAGTGTAGTATGCTTACTACTACTGGTGATCAAAGTAGTATTAATTGATCATCTACTGAAATGCTCAGGTTTCTCGTCAAAACAAAGCCGAAATACTAGGTTCCATTTATTTTTTAACCCACATTTCTATCTTCATATGTGAAGTTCTGGCTTTTTACCGTAATCATTATCCCTTCCCCAGCGAATTGTTTGACCTGAAAAACTATTTGACTTACCTTCACTCATGCATTAGTTTCTGTGAATGACCCATGGAGTAAATTAGAACATACACACGCGCGGGCCCAAATGATACCAAATATTTTACACTTTGATGCTTTTACGCAACACAACTCGTGCGGTCAATGCATTGGGCGATCTGCTGACAGCTTATGAACGCCATAGTGCCCGACTCCAAATCAGACTGCTACGGTATACCAGTCCAGCAAAACTCATAAGAGCTGGAAGAAAACATACCTTGTAAGGTACAACTGTTTTCTTCTGTTCTGCCGGTTACGGAAGCAAAACATACCTGCATGGATGTGATAATGTAAAACAGCGGAGTGGACTGAAATAAAAGCTTTGACAGGGTCGTACGTGGTGGTTTGATTAGGTGCTACATCAACAGATATGTTGTATCAAAAGCTTCTATGCAAAGAACACGCAAAAAGGCCCGTTTTCTATGTGCACAGTATACTTTTCAAATGTCGAGCAGATACAATTTGGTATTCCGTTGAAGAGGAAATCAGAGATTCCACGTTGTTCTTCATGGTCAACTTGGGTTGTACAACTAATTTTAATATTGACCAGTATACGCGGTCGAGCTCTCAAAAGCAAGGCTGGGATTAGTTATCTAGTTCGCTGTACAGCACTAGATTGAATTGAAGCAGATTGATTACATGTCAAACACTAAGAAGAGCAAGAATGTTTGCACAAAATTTGAATAGTTTCTTTAATGGGTCACCTATAGCACAGGCAACTCTAGTGCTGTTCTTGCGTCCTTTGGTCGATTTAGGACTCTGATTTATTCGATTAGGCAATATCTCAACTTGAAAAGGCTAAATCTGTCATTTCGCTTCCATCCTACAGTAATTATGCGTCTCTTTGATTGGCAAGAGTAAGCGAATTCTCGCGTTGTACGATGTACTTCTTCCTCCTGACCTCATGGAAATTAACAGGATGGTCTTCCACTGTGAATAATTCTAAGGCCGATAAAAATTATTGGAAGGATAACAGTACAAAGCCTAATTCTCAGAGCTTTATTTAAATGGAAGAAAGTGCAATCATTCTCTCATCGTCCTTTGAGAATAATCACCGGTTTATGCAGCCTAACTGTCATCTGGCGATAAGTCAAACCCGGACTATGGAAGCTTCAAGAGTTTGCTACAGTTAGCGTAAATACTCAGTGTTCAATATTCACGCAGATTCCACTATTACCAAGGAGCTGAAATATCTTATTCATGACAACCCATAATAAAAGTTGTCATAGAACACTACTGAGCGAAGATAAGATCCTCACTACACTTCGTACTATCCTTTTGGACTTGAAAACAGACTCGCGTGTATTTTATTCATCTTACGAACCTTATGTTAGACATGCTTTTTACTGTACTTGAATAAGAATCTTTCTCCCGAGTTTTGGAAGCAAACTTTACAATTGCAGTCGCTGAATTGCATTTTTCCTCAGCAACGACTACACTGACTGTGATTTGTCATAACCCCGGTCCGCACACATCATTGGCCTGGAGAACTGTAACGTTATCAGCAGTAACTTAGAGTGATTTACAATATTCTCTGCATCAATTCAAATCCTATTAGGTAGTGGACTTAGGATTGAAGTCGCCTAGAGAATAAACTTAGTCTGGGAAGGAAAAGCTTCTAGCTTTTGACGTATCAAATTACAACTGACAATGCAACTTTCGGTTAAATACCTACATAATCTTTTATATCTGACGGTTGGATTCCGGCTGGCAGTACTGGACTTATGGATGCGAGAGTGCGACCGAATTTCCCGTTATCAATAACGGTTGTGTCACAGTGTATTTTACTTCCTTTGTCGGGCTTCAAACTCACTGCAGTGTGAAGTGATCCGACCCCCTTCAGCTTTATACCAGTTTTCAATAAATAGTCACTTTTCTGTTACACGCTGCCGCATAAATGCAACGGAAGGGGTACGCCACACAGCCACAAATGCCCACTGCACTAACTGAGGTGACCGGGAACAGGACCCCGAGATGTGGAGTAGAGAACCAAATGAGATCCCATCAGGTCAGGAGCAGTAACTAGCCGGACCAGCGTGGGGTTCACCGCCTACCACCACAGTCTTTAACAGTACGTACCTGTAGACAGCTGCTGTTATCGGAATTTTCAGGTGTTCCATTCAGCGGTGTTTTGTCTTAATTTGAACTAATCTACAATTCATTCCCTACGAAATTGCAGTTGAGTGACTTGCTCACGTTTGTGTATCGTATTCTACGCGCATCTCGCTGTGGGTCCAGTTCAAGAACCGCGTTCACCAGCTGATGTGAAAAAATGGGAGTAAAGCTTTCTTGGCCATGCTCCCATGAAATTTTGTAATCACAGTTCTGCTATCACCCTTGTGGTACTTTAAAGTTGAATTGCATGAAAAAAGTATGTAAGTAACCTGACAGAGACTTTAAAATTGTTCTGCTGTGTCGAGAATTTATCAAAATAAGCTGGAGTTTCACTCGTTCTTAATTTCATCTCAAAAAATGAGAGCTTTGTACGTGATCATTCTGAATGCAAGTTTCCTGCTTAGTTAAAAAGGACGCGGATTCATGACCAGTTAGGTCATCGTTCGCTAAATATGTAGTTCATTCAGCCTTCAGCAACCAGCTTTTTAGCAACCAACACCAGCGCGTCTAATCTGAATTTAAAATCCTAAAGGATATTGTTCTGTGGTCGTCTCGTAATCCACTGCCACTGGACAATCTCAGTTCATTAGTATAAAACAGATTTTTATATCAGATCCTTGGTGATCAAAACCTAATCCTCTCAAGAAAGCACATAGGTCCACTCATCAACACAAACATTTATTCTGGCTGTTTGGTCTGGTTGAACAGTATTGATTGACCCGGCTCCGGTTGATTCAGACATTCTTTGACCGCCGATTAGCTCCCTTGGATGACTACAAACTGGTCTTTTATTCTAGACAGTCGATGACAAGCTGTCTACTTCAATGACACCGATCCCGTCCTTGATACTCGACGGGCGGTGATGAGCTACCTGCCAGCTGATGAACCAGGCTGTCTAGAGACGACATGTATGTGCTAACACTTTCACAGGCACCTTATTCTGAACCTTGATTATGGCTAAACTTGGACTTCAAAGAAAAGTTCCGAAATTTCTCTTATCAGAGAGACATGTACAGGCTTAACCAAACATGAAGCTGTTAGATACTCGTTGGTATCCGAGTGAGCTAAAATCGCTAAACATTCATTCACTTCAAATGATTTGTAACCTTCAAGTTTGTGATTAGATCACTGCTGATAATCTGCTTTTACTTGAAGGGTCTTTTGTTTGCTCATAGCAAGAGCTTTTCATTTCACAAGAGATAAGAGCTTCGAAATCACCTCAATATCAGGTATGTTTGATTTGAAAGCTGTTTGCACAGTAGCATGGATGGGCTTTTAGCATTTTCTAAATGCGCTCATTGTTATGAAAATAATAGTTCGACAGTTGGACATCACAAACTGATGGATCCTGCGTTATCCTAGCTTAGTAACAAATCACTTGTATGAGGGGATTATTTCTCATACGGATTGTGTTTGTCAAAGCGGAATCTTGCGTTAATGGTTTTAGCCTGCTCACGTTTATAAGGATAGGGGGTAGTTGCTTCGCTCCACTGCTCTGAATAGAAAAATGAGATTCGCCGTTACCAATCCAAGGAAGTGGTTAATCCACCTGGACTTTTGTTCCCGAAGATAGCCTAACTATCAGTTGCCCAGGGTCTACCACACTGCAGTAATTCGTTATTAAAAACATATGGAAATTGGATAACCTAGAACATCAACTCACAGTCTAGTTTGCGGGTCGTTTCCTAATAGCAGTTCTCATACTGACTTTTGGAGTAGATCAGTTTTATTCACCTGAACTATTTGGTATGATCGAAATATTCCAAAACATATTTCTATTTCAACTAGCTACAGTGCCATAAAACAGGGTCTTTTCATAAAATCGATGACGTATTCGTCGTTTGTTATCCATAAGCCGGGTTTCGTTTTATTCACCTTCTACTAGACACTACAAGAAGCTTTCATTCATGAGAAAAATCAAAGAACAGACTTTTTACCTGAAAACCTGAAAATAATGAAATGCTTTCCTTTTCGCCGAAAAGATTTTTAATCTGCAATCGACAAATTATACAAAGTTTCAAGTGAACTCTAGTATATAGCTACACAAATTGTCATCTCCTTATTTCGGTAGGTTTTATTGTCTGATACACGCTTCTTTTCCCACATCTGAAGTTTTATTATATATTCTCCTTTGCTAAGTAAGTAAATTATCGATTGTGAATAAGGTTATTTATTACTTACAGCTTTGAAACGTGACCACAACGTGAAAGACGGGTTTTTCTGTGACCCAAAGCTCAGTTGCTTGTTACCGTTATCCTTCCAAGGCAACTGTACTTATTCGCCTTGACTTAAATCCAAGTTTGCTTTCACTAACTATTGCGCCCAAGGTATCGATTCTTGGAAGTAGACGCAACTGTATGATTTTATAGCATTCAGATTTGAATCATCCTCTTAAAATATTTTCACAATGACCACGGACTTGAGATGAGACACCTGAGGGGGACCGTTTGTGACTGAACTATTGGGGAATGAGTGGGGTAATTTTCTCCGGATAATTCCTGGTTGAATCGGCATAATTAGCTGAGGCTTTTTCCCGCTACTGGATTAAGTGTTTTCGTTCCGGAGGAATGTAAATTTCATCGTTGTCCTCGTCTTGATCTAAGCTAACTCGCAGCGGCTACTCCGTTAAGTGTTAAAATTTGTTAACAGTAAGCAACTTACCGTCCATTGTATACAATCAAATGTGTATAACTTTTACGTGAATATACCAAAAACAGTTTATGGTGAAAAACGACTTTTGATAAGACATTTAGGCTCTGTTCACAAGGTGAATTCAACAACAAATTAAACGACCTCCGTTGCGGGCCTGGATTTGACTGGCTGGCTGGTATCCAATAAACAAACAATATGAACAAAGCAAATAAATTTCATTTGAAAAACAACAAACCCATGGCGTTCACACCCATCCTCGAGCAGTTCACGTGATATAAAAAAGGGACAGATCGACGTGTTTGCTTTGCGAAACCCGTTGTTCTTTTTCGCACATGATTCAACTTGACCATCGAACACGTCAAATCTGTCTTGTGTGTTATCAGATCGATATTCGCTCTCGGTGGTTGTTACGTATTTGGATAACTTCACTGTATGAACCAACTTAGCATTTCAATAATCGATCAAAGAGTGTTGGATGAACTTCACGTGAAACGAATTCCATATCTAATAATTTATGCGAAATGAAGGGTGAAATGTTACCGGAAAAGAATATTTAATCGGATTTATTCTAACTAGTTCGTTCGTCGTGTTAGGTAGCACTCAAAATTAATAGCAAAACAGTGGAAATCCATGTAAAATCCAAATAATTTCGTGATATTCAAAATAAATTTAGGTTCTGCTAATTCAGTCGAACTGATGGATAGACAGAAGAAAAGGATATTGCAGTAAATTAGCATATAGTTCATACACACACACACACACACCAGCTGCATTATGCCACGGAATCGGTTGTGTGCAAATGAGACTCCCACAACCGTGTGTAGAATGATGCTTGATGTGAAATGAACTGAATGAGAATAATTATAGTCTCAGGGAAGAACCATACCGGTCAGAGCTTTTGTTCGGTTACTCATCCATCAAAACGAAGATAATTGGGGACTCAGAGTGTAGACAAAGTCGTTCATGGCAGAGCGACTCGTGCAGGCAACGACTACTGTGGTAATATATATATATATATATATATATATATATATATATATAATATTTTATCAAACTGGGTGTTTGCCAGGGTGGCCTTTATCCGTGCCGCTCAGTTGGGACACCGCCCTCCGAGACTACACAACAAACTTTCGCTCAACGCGCTTATATTCGCGAGCTGGTCATTGTCGTGTACTGACCTGTTAACATTGCTTACGTGCATTCCATTTCGGCTTGCTTGGATCAACTTTGCTGTGGTGATTTGAGCCGTGAACCAAGATGATCTTTTGCTCGGAATCGATTATTACAGAATCTTCGACCATACACGCACCATACAATTCGACTAAGATTGCAGCTGTAAATCAATTGTGGAGTGTTCAATTGTAGAGATGACTGTGCACGAGCGTATCGGGAACGCACACTTGACTAGCGGGAATAACTAAAACACCGGTCGTGGGCTCCCGGAGGAATTTTATCCTGTCATCCAGATGTAATACTATACTACTGATGCGGGTTAATTTGTTAGCTTCAAAACTACAGATCATTTCCTTTTTTCATTTGCTAACGATAACCACTTTACAGAGGGAATTAGCAGTTGTTATGCCATTGCAAATCGGAATTGTCACTTAGCATGTGCTAGTTCTCACCTGAAAGCAATAGCTTGCGAACAAATAATATCTTCATAGTGCGACTGTATCCGTCAAGAAAAACAAAGACTTATTTTATTCAACATGTTGATTCCAGCACTGGTGGGTTTCTAACATTTTTTGACCTCGTGCACGTTTTCTGCTTGCATGACACTCGACGCAAACGTTTCCCCACAATCACCAAGTAATTTTCCACAACGAGCAAAACTCACTTTAGGAATAGAACTTGCAAAAGTCGAGTAAAGAAAATACGTAGCTCTGTAGAGAACGTTTATCTGATGCAGTTTATCTTGCAACTGGATCTGGCTTGATCACCTGGTTTAGGAAGATAAAATACCCAGATTTTACTCCCTTTATTACAGACAATCAATGTGTAATTTATCATTATGATTGTTTATTCAACCTAACGAAGTTGCGGTCAATTTCCTTCACTCAAAGTCGAGCTCCTGATTAGATGCCTCTTATCTCTTTTGATTTATTGTTACGTAACAATGATCAGTCAGAACTCAAAGTAAACTGTGGCCGATCGGTGAGCTCATCACGTGAGGCCAGACTAACTTAAGCAATTGATGATGATCGAACTTTGCGGCTTGAATCCGTGTTTTTGGATTAACGTCACTTGAATGCACAACCCGGCTTTAGAATAAACTTGCTACTAATAAGTTGAAGTTTTTTGCATTTGCTTGATAAAGGTCGATCTATATCTGTCTAGCTTGTTTTGTAAGACGGAAATAATTCCAATAAATTCAGAACATATCATCCGAAAACATTTTTTTTCTCCTCAGTTATCTTTTTCCATTTATTTCGAACTCTTGGTCACGCAAACGTATTCCTACTGGGCTCAAAAAGGTCGAGTTCATCCAGATGATTGTTTTAGTGTATGTTACTTTTCTTTTTGTGATCTTCATAATTACCGCCAAGTATGCTGCAATTACGGATTAACGGAAGCAATGTACGTTCATGCATGGGTTGTGTGCGTTGCTCTTTTAATCCCGAGGTTCATATCAGATGAGTGGTGTATTCTCCAGCCAAGTAAACGTCACATCGGCTATCTCTTCAAGCCTTGAACTGGATGCCGTGTGGGCAGCATACTAAAAGCTTCCCATGTATTTCAGGAAAAGAAACTGCGATGTGCAGTCTGCTGACCGACTTTTCTTCATGTGGATCACGTGCTGCGGCCTTTAAGATTAAACTGGCGGTGCTTTCGATTGCACTGTAGACGCACAGTGTATCTAGGTCAGTTGATGCTAGCCCGTGTTCTATGTGCGATCGCAGCAGATGTTTTAGGACAACAAAAGGCAATATAATGTTACAAGTACAATTGTTCAATTTGATGTGAAGTCCTTTGTGACAGACTATACGGTCAAGTATGGTTCGATGAAGGAGAATCAGAATATTTACCACACCTAATATTATGATAAATTTCCGGGACCATTTTTCAAGTAAAGTGTTTCAAATAATTGACCTCATTTTCTCTTGCAGAATCGCTCTCTTGGGTTATTCTACACACACCTTATGGGGAAACATTTTACTTTGTAATGAACACTGTTGTTCATCCCTAAACATAAAATATTCATCTATCCCGGTTTTTCTCGTTTGCCGAGCAGGACTATTACACTAATGATATAATAACTAGCACTTCTGAATAAGAGAGAACATGGTTCTAACCTTGACCATTATTCTACAGATTTTACCAGGACAAAGGTATCGAACATTATCAGCCTATTGCAAATAGTTTATTTCCATCTTGCAGAATAATTCTGTTTTCCTGCAATTACGTAACAGACAGATAATCTTCTCCACCCTTTCATTGACTAGGGGTTTAGTCTGCAAAGGAAATTGGGACTCTGTAGTGTGGTCAACGTGGAAATGTTCATAAATCAGAAGATGGTGAAATTATTTAACTTCAAAATGTTTAATCTACTCCCATATGCAAATTTCCCATTCGTGTCACGTGAAATTGCATTTCATGCGGCCTATGATGCTAGTGTTCAGTCGGATATTTGCGAAGTTTTCCATTTATTGTCTCGTCTGGATCGAAACGAATTCCATAAAACGTTGAAAACAGCTATTAACTCAGAAGGAGCAAAAGTGCCTCCAAGAAACTGAATATCAAATCTGATCGCAATAAAACTAATTCGATCAGCTCATAGAACCAATGAAGACAACGCAAATGGACTGGATAATTTAGTGAGAGCAGTGAACAGGAACGGGTGTGAAAATAACTTCAGACCGAGCATATCAAAATAGGATTTCATGTAATTCACAACAAACCATCTTATAACCCTACAAAATTTGAACCTAGTGTGAATATGGAATATAGCTTCATAGGTAAAATTTAGAAGCAAACACTTATGGTAAGATTATTTTTACACTAGTCTCGTCCTCCAGACTGAAACTTCGATGACCGCAATTAATCCCCGGAAAAAAACACTTTGGCTGTTTTTAAAAGTTCCTATCCATACGTATATTGTTTTACGTAAAATGAGATTCACAGGCAGCTTAACTGATAGAGTGCTTCGAGAGCCCGTCCCGTCTGTCCACGTGAAAACAAACTGATAGCAATAACCTGGAAGTCAAAATGAGTTTGTAGATGAACAGGGACATTGTACTGACATGAAACGCCAGCAATACAAATACCGGAGTGTTCTCCACAAATTTTATCCCCCCCCCCCTGGTTGCAATGACTTTCCTCAAAGAAAAGCTTCTACTCTGCAAGGAAATCTTCTTCCTATAGAACCTGTTACCAAGCAACAAGCTTCGCAGAATATAGTTGGAAACCTTGCTCTTGTAATTTTACCTCCAAACGGGAAACATTTCCGAGTCATTTGTGTTTGTAAAACATTTCCCAAACAAAATTGTTTGCGCAATTCCATCTAGGAAAATGGGTACTTAGAATCACTCGGTCAATGGTTCTGGTAAATTCTAAACATGTATACCTAGATTTGTCTGAGCCGAACAGCCGTAGCAATACAAGCTTCAACAGATAGGGGTGAGAGGGTTTCTGTCTCATGCAAAGACCTTGATATTATTCGACTGAAAAGGTGACACATCCGGAAGCGTATCCACACTAAGGCTGATAAGCCGACCAATAACCACGATGCACGTGAAGCATTTTGTATCGGTTTTTGATAAACATTGAGTTCGTGCCTAAAATCATTACACGCTTCGTTGACTAACGATCATTCAACGGAATCTGGATAGTCACGTATGCATCCTGAGTCCGATAGGCAGAAATATTTTATCGCTTAGTTAAAACGTGAACGTGACCCAGCTGGGGAAATCTGAAAAAGATAGTAGGAAGACAGCGGAACTAAAAAGTGCCATCCATTGTGAGGTATGGCACGATCTACCGAAGAAATGCTTTACCAAGAAACAATGGAAAAGGATATTAGTTCACAAAAACAGATTTTTAAACCCCAAGCGCACAAGTACCTCTGTCTTGAAGAGGAACAATTCCAATGATTTTCTGAAACACACAGGGAACTTGTTCCGGTTTCCCTCAAGCTGCTGAAAGAAAAGGTCAAAGAAATAGCCAATAAACTTGGACTGGAAACATTCAAGATCAGCAGCGACTGGTTATTTAGGTTTAAACAGTGTCATGACACACAGAGTATAATTTGCACAAGGAATCCTCAGACTTTTCTGCACAGTTTGTGAAGGATTGCTTGCAAACAGCACAAGAAATAACCACAGAGTAAGAGTCCGGTACCTATCGGTATAGGTCTATACAGGCGGTCATGTATTGAGACCAGTGGAGTTTTAATCCTATCTTCATTGCTCAGCGATAGTTCATACGGCCACAGCTTCAAGAGGACATAATCAAGCTGAACATGACCCTGTCATTCTCCTTATGTCAACTGATTTGTATATGAAGGTGACTCAGCCAGAGCTGGGAGACAACGCGCCTCTACAAAAGCTACTGAATCCAAATTTTTCAACAAAATCTAAGGAGTTCTAAGGCGTCACGCAGCCCTTTTATGAATTGGTCGCAAAGTACATATTGTTACTTTGATTGCATAAACTCTTTTTGATGGTAAAAGATGGGAATATCTGGTACTAAATGATCTTTTTCATCTCTTTTATTTTGTGGTATCGTTGAAACACAAAAAAGGCGTTTTTTGGCAAACCCCACTTTGAACTACTTCTTCCTTTTGACCGACTCCACCCTGGATTTAATACTTCCTAAAGAGAAGCTTTTTGAGTGATCCCGACCAGGGATTTCTGTGGAGGGACTGCTTTGCTTTACAGTACAAATAATTGTCGTACATTATTTTTTCGAACAGCTTACGCCAACTGCGATAATACCTATGAAATTGGCAAGACAAGAAAATAGTCGTGTTCATGCAGACCCCAAAATACTTTGAAAAATTTGTTGCGCTTTATTCACGTCGGTTAAATTCATGACATATATGAAGGTTGCTGGAAAAGGAGTTAAAAGCCTGGGGGATAATCTACGAAAAGTGAACATCTTTTTGATTGTCTTGATAAATCGAACAACCCACCGGATTTCCTAATTTGTAATCGGGCCGAAATCCACAGGCATTCATGAGGATCGCAGGAATTAACTCTTTGAAGTGAGCTATCGCTTTTTAGAGGAAACCCCGTCAATCCAAAAAGATATTTGGTGGGGAAACTTCATTTATATCCGATAATTCTATTATGGATGTGATTCAGATTATCGCGATTTCGCGCAGTCTAGCCTTTATCAGTCTGTGACGAAAACTGCCTCTACGTACACTCCCAACTGTGTACACAATAACTCTGATACTGAATAAGGGCGGCTGATTTGACTAACTGGTACACTAACATCAAATGGCATTTTCAGTAGGAAAAGCTTTTAAATAATATGAACCCTCAACGATTATTCAGTGGTTTCCATAAAAAAACACGTATTATGGCCCCTTTTAAGCTGCCCCAATAAATCTAGTGAGAAATCTTTTATGCCTCCGAATTATCTCGTTTATTAGTGTTAAACACAATAAATGTGGCGCTGCTGGTCCTTGTACTCAGTCGCTGCATTCAACGTATTGGTCCGATTGGTGTGGGCAATCCAGCCTTGAGACTTGAACACCGCTGGCAAGGTTCATCACTCATTCTATAGATCAATGTCACCAGTCGGCCGTCCTGTCACAGAGATCCCGTTGTCTCAAGTCATGGGCTTGGTACTGCACTAGTGCTAACTGCTAACGTGGCCTGTCTGTCTGCGAAGAATGAGTTGATGCGTACCCTAGCAGGCCTCTAGCATTATGAGATGAGATATATGAAAAAAACTTTGTTGGTACTCTCATCCTTTCGCTAATCTAGTTGGCTATATTTGGTAGGAATGCTTATTTCCGAAATAATGTTTGTAGCATCAAATCACGATTGGATAATCAATGCTGTGGGTATTTTACGCTTTGTTTGCTCGTATTCGGCCGGCTATTCAGCTGAAACGACTCCAGCTGTCTCAAAGAATCAAGGAACACTAACCAGTTGGGCTGATGACAGGAACTGGTAAAAACCGCTACCACAGCAACAGTAGCTCACCTTGTTGACACAGGGCAGGAGACAAATAACGAGGCCGTCAAGTTAGTTCACAAAATATCTGTGATTTCGTCGAAGGCCGTTGGTCAAGTCCACTTAGGAACAGCGGAAGCCGTAGGTTGTGAATTCCATTGGTTTGGGCACACAAGGGATTTGCGAAACCACTTCAGCTATTTTGGTCGCGACTGGAAAATGATGGACGAGATCAACATGACCTCGACTGTGACCTTGCGGTCATGACCGGAAGCCACCAACCCATCCCAAAAGTACTTCCCACACCGGATTTTCCCAATCACAAACAACAGACTTCCCGCCAGTTTCTGAACCGTGCGGCACTGGCAGCATTATTTAATCAATCCTGACTTGATGCTATACAGATTATTCCGGAAATATGCATTTCTATCATTTTTGTGTACCTGTATTAGCCGGATGATGAAGTTAACGAAAACGAGTTTGTTTGCTGTCTTGTCCTTATCCTCATGAGGCAAGGAGATAATCCGCTGAGTATGCAAAGTACTAAAAGCAATAATCATAACAACAGAAAGGTGTTAATAATAATGCAAAGTTCAATAGTGATACAATAAAGTTCTGAAGATTTTCTTACTAAGCTATTCATATGACTAATGGATTAGATAATATATACATCGGCGAATCAGTTAGGGAAGTTGTTTCGGATCAGCTGTTTTCGGAACAAACAGTTTTGTCTATTTCATGCGAATAGACAACAACAGTCAACGATCACAAACTATGCAAGGAATATCAACCGAAGTCGGGCAGAAATTGTGTCCAGTAAATTAGTAGCTTTCTTTGAACCATGAAAATACTCGTGATCCCTAATACACATGATCTGTAAACGAACTAGAAGGGGGCACAAAACACGGTTTTGGTAAATGAAAAGAATAATCTCACTTGTTGAAAATATAAGCCAATGTTCTTGTTATGTAGGCATTCTCTTACGTATTCGACAAACGTTCATTTTAGTTCACAGATCCCCTCACTTTCGATGTGTTGCCTATATCGAATAGAAAGAATACGAACATTTATACTTGGTTGAAGATTGGAGAGTAGTGCAGCCCAGGTTGGCCTCGGAACAGTCCGTTCTGTGTGTGATTTCAAAACAACTATCTAGTCTTACGTATACTCTTTGTTCAATGGCATTTATAACAAAGGGGTATAATCGTAAATAAAAATAACCTATGGGCGGTGTACAAAATTCCTCAATGATAATATGCTTCTGTTGTTGAAAATCTACTGGATTACGCAAATTTCGTTTGTCTACGAAATGGTTGTGTGGTCAATCAATTCATCAGTTCATCAGGAGTAGACTGATTCTCAAAAGAAGATGCAGTTATGCAGTATCTACTTATTATTCCTGAATAGCTGACTGATGCAACTGCACGGTGAATTGTTTTACGGACAAGTTTTTATCTGTTCCAAATACTCACACTGCTCAAATAATCAAACTCTATTTGTAAATTATTCATTTAAGTAAGGTCTCTACTCTCAAGCCCTAAGTAATCGACGAGGTGGAGGTTTCCACGTCAAGCACGCTGTTGGCTCTATATGACCTAGTGTGAAGACAGAATGATTCGTCGAAAACCTAGAGGTACCGTGGGATGAATCAGGAGACGAACCGATTGACTGGCACCAGCATATCTGTGAATACTCCAAAAACAATAAAAACAGCACTTTCCGTTAATTGAATGTGGGTTTTGTTATTGCTGATGAATGAGTTATACAGTGAGCTCGGAGTTGTGTCCTGGAAAACACACAGCACAATTATTTCTTCCATAACAGTTATTCTTTATAGTCTCTTGGAATATTTGTTAAACATCGTCGGTTCGCTTCTGACATGAATGCATTTTTTGGTAGAGACGCGATAGAATAAAGTAATGTATTTCATATTCATATTGATCCAGAACGTTACCCCTTTGGATATTGTCCATAAACCACCGCTATATATATTTTTGGAATGTAGGTGGTGTAACGTGCATAGAACCTTAGGATACAACAGGTTCTGTTGGCCGGTTATGCTTATCGACCTGAATATTCCTCACTTGCCCATGCCAGTGGATCCACTTGGACCGTCCTCTTAATCATACTAGTGACAATGCACTTAGTAAACGGCGAATTTATCGGTGGTAGGTACTGATAAGAGCTTGGGTGATTTCGATAATTTAGACAATGTCCGATTTGCTTTACGAATGTATTATTTAAAGCATCATTCAATCAATGTGTGCAAGACATTTTGAAGTTGCTTAGCTGAGATGTTGAATATTTGTGTATCTAAACCTTCTTGAATAATGTTGAAGTAACAATACAATCGTACAACTCAGGTACAGCCTTTTTGTCTATTCAGCTTGTTATTGATCGGTACTGAACAAAAACTAACAGTCGACTTTGGGTGCTTGTAAAATCAGCCAATAAGAGGAAAAACAATTCGAACTGCAATGTTTAGATAAGCGAACACGATCAAAGAGGGAGCTTTTTGGCGAAAGATTTCTCTGATCGATTGAATAAGCAATGGGAATTTAAAACAGTCCTACGAACTTTGCTCAGTTTTTCGTTAAACCATCAGGGGCGATTTACAGACCGTGTCTGTTCTATTCTGATAAAAGGGAAAAATGAAGTGAATCGACGAATTTGCACACGGTTCAGCTGCAATTTGTCTGTTCCCTGACGCAATATTCTCACACGTGACAGAGCCGCGAATTGAACAAATTGGACACAACTAATCGTACTCTGTGAAAAAACTAGCCGTGCCACGTTTGTTGATTTTTCTGTGATTTAATAGAGGGTTTGAAACTATTGTAAGACACTTTGACAATGATGTTAGCGATAGTGATTGGCTGAGATTACGGAAATCCCTTGAGAAATTAGTTGCCATCTTTAAGTATTCGAAAAGCGAACGAAAGCAACCTGACTACATACATTTTTATTTATTTGATGAAACTGCCAAAATATTCCATATTTCATTCCTGTGAAAGTTTTTTCAAATGACTAACTATTTCGTACAACATTAATTGCTTTGAAGAAATGCTAGTGTAGATTTTTATTCAATAAAGCAATGAGATTCAAAGTAAAATGTACACTTTTAGAATGAAATATTGTTTCCATTTACGGATCGGACTCAAAAAATCCAGTCAAAGTATATGTCACCATTTGTTGTTAATTTCAAATTAAAAAGCTTTCCCATCTCATTTTCATCCGGAACATTGGGCCTTCTGACGCTGTCACTTTATATCCAATATTTTTTCTCAGCAATATATATATACACTAGTTATACATGGATAATGAGTGTCTCGACTCCACTGAAAGTGTCTCCAATATACGAAGGATGATTTAAGAACATTATTTTGTCCAGTTCAGTTGGTTATCATGAAAGCCCTGTACACTAGCCATAGCCTCATAAGTAAAATACGACCGGTTATGATAAATTAATGTTTTCCCACCACTTAGTTCGACTCTTCTAGTCGCTGTTTGTCTTTATATCTGACTGGCTCTGAATCTCAACTCACGGTAGTTACATGTTCAATGTAGACTGTTCTTACACGGGCTCCTTGCTCAGAACTGCGATAACAACAGCACAGGCTGGTCACGTAATCACGTGGTCAAAGAAGTTTCCGATGACACCGGAGATCAGCTTTTGAAATGATGGGTTCAAACCTGAAAAGCTTTCTTAATGTTTTTAAATTCACATCATATTCATTACCAGATACGAAGTCTTTGTATGTATCATGGATCAAGTCTGGAGGTCATATTTGTATATTTTTACGATAGTCTAGCGAGGCCGTACTATACTCGGTCCTGTTGTACTGACGGTTAGTCGTAAACTAAATAATGATGTGATTTTTAATGAATTTGGCCCTGAGTGTTTTTATATCGGAATTTTACTAACAATTTGTCTGTTCATTTTGCGACGAGCTTCGTAGATTTATGATCCGAGGAAAATGGGAAATATATCGTGTTCTGTTTTCTGTTCAACGTGTGTGCTGGGGTTCACTTTTCTGATAGTATGCAAACTGCGCCAGTAGTCCGAACAAAACTCATTTTCCCCTCAGTTGACGGCAGTCGGTTGAACACATTTCCCTTTTTACTAAGTTTTTGCTCTTTAGATCTCATATTTGTCATCACCGGTCAAGTGGATATATTTATTGACCCCTAGAAACGTGGACAACCACGGGGATCGCCAACCCCGCAACCATTCTGTGACTCACAACCGTACGTGGTTGAAACGCTAAGCATACTAATCGGACGCTAGTGAGGACTTTCATCATCAGACGCAAAATAATTTGATACAAGAAATAAAAGGAATAAGTGATCTATATAGGCGGCTTACTTTTGTCATAGGGAGAGAAATACAAAAGCTGAAATCCAAAAACGTGATGGAAAACAAATCTTTCTTCTATATCCGGCTTCCGGACCAAAATAATCTCAAGGACCCTGGACTCATGAAAACTCCCCCATGTGCTGAGAATCACGACCCCTGCTGATGGATCAATTTTGAATGTATGGTTGTTGTCATTGTGAAGATCTATGAACAGCCCTTCATTACACACTTTAGTCTAAAGTTCATCATAGCGAAAAATATCACTCGGGGGTACTTTTTCGAACCGCTTACGGAAATTATTTTTTAATAGATTCGAACTGTTAACAAGATCGACAAACAATTATTTGCTTTATGGTCAGAAAATAATGAGAACTAGTTTGGTTTCAGACGTAGTGTCACTACTAATAATCATCAGCAACAATAACAACGATTGACGTTAGCGTGAGGTAACCAGGAGTTTGGTGAAGATATTTGTCTTTCGTCAGATAATTTAACTCAGTCGTGAACAGAATCTTCGCTTTTATCTAATTTATGGGATGAAAACGGAAGAACAAGAATAGAGCGCAATAAGTGTTAGTCGAACTGTGAAAAACGTGCAGCTCTTTATTGACTTTCATAGTCGATAACTTGTGCGTTGCTTGCAACTTCATGCTTTAGTGTTCGTGTGCAAATTTAGCGTGAATGCACAGGCGTAAGTTCATCCGAACACCTCTCAAGCGATGGTTGACAGTTGACGCGTAGAGCCAATCGTGAAAACATCGACCAGGCAAATGTATTATCTTTCCAGTCCAATTTTTGTCCTCTTTAAAAGTACCCTGTCAGTTTCACAAGCTAAAATATCTCATGAGAAACAAGAATTTAACATACTTCCTAAATGCAAGCGAAACAATAACAACAACTATACCGGTAGCTGTGAAGTTCCAAACAAAACAAGAAACACTACGGACAGAGCATCGTATGACCAGTTTTCCAGTCTCTCTACTGGAAAACTCTCCCCGTCCGTTTCCATTTCACTCCAGGAAAAAGAATGATGTACGTTGATTTACATCATTCGTATCCTAGTAACTATGACCTACGACAACGGATTTGCCGAATTACGAGAGCCATCCTGAACTGCGCATGCGTCATGAATGATCATAGGTTCGCATTTCTTATGAAGAGTTCACATGAGAACAAGCAAATGGAATCTGAAATCTTGGATAATCTATCGATCGACGAACAGTTTCATTCAGTTGACGGACATAATGCTTTCATTTTTGGCCATCTAAGTGCCCGAAAGTGTTTACAACCACTGATGATATTGCAAAGAAAAGCACGATATATCACATGCCTTTGGTTCGTTTCCCATATGATCCACGCAGGACTGACCTTGTCCCATTTGTTGCACAAAGTCAATATGTACTGAGTAAGTAATAGCTCGCAGGGCTCCAGCCCATATATATATATATATATATATATATATATATATATATATATATATATATATTTGCAAGTGAGTAGTAGGAGATTAGATTTGTATATAATATGATTCATCATGCAGCTTGAACGCTCAACTCACCATTGAAAACCATGGAAGCACTGTACAGCTGTTTCATCCTTGTTGGGTTCGAGTCCCCGTGGGGGCTCGGTGGATGTGCACTGCTGATGATTCCCAACAAGGATGAAACAGCTGTACAGTGCTTCCATGGTTTTCAATGGTGAGTTGAGCGTTCAAGCTGCATGATGAATCATATTATATATATATATATACATATATATATATATGTATATATATATATCACTTTTTATTGTCCTCGTTACTTGGTTCTAGGCGGTACTCTACCAGTCAAAGCAGGCGGGTAAGGTAGACACTTATCAGAAAACCTTTAAAACCATGTAGAATGAAGAAGCCGAAAACGATGCCCAGTTTATCTTGTATTATAGATGTTTGGGAAACACGTCAGCGCATCTTCAGTCAGGGCAGGGTAGATATTACTGTTGTATGTTCAGAAATTGAATGTCCTGTTTTTACTTTAACAGGCACTGATTTATTCTTGGTGGAAGCTCATAGGTAGTCAAGTTAGGTATGATGCAAACAATTTTGGGTGGGAATGAAGTATAATCCATTTGAAAATGTCCAAATCCCTTTGGTTTGGCCTCATGACTTAGCTGCTCGAGCGAATTTGTTACTTAAAGCTCGGGGTGGCTTCCATGCGCGAGGGCCCGAAACCCGCCAGGACCAAAGACCCTCGTGATTTACACTTATCAGTTCTGCCACAGACGAAAATCCATTAGCAACAAAAAAAGCTCAGCACCCATTTCCGGATGATAGATATTCCGAGTGAAACTTGCACAACGGGTGGCATTTTAAGCATTTCGTGTATTTTGAGATTTTAAGTCCTTCAAAAACAAGTAATAGTCCAACCCGTAGATTTGTCATTCAGAAATTCATAAACGTTTCCTTTACCCGTTTCAACCCAGTTCAATATTGAAAAATTGTTTTACGTGCGGAATTTTGTGAATAGTTAATCAAACAATGTCACTACCCCTTTTGCTCGCTGCTTCTCAGAGGTACATTTCATTACCGACTTCACATTATTGACTTTGTTCTCTCCAGGAATTTTCTACTTTCCACGTTTTTTAAACAGCACCCGAACCCAAAGTGAATCGTTCACTGACCGGCGGCCGTGAAGCGTCGCCTCGGGGAACGCTGAACTTGGAATTCGTAGGATTGTGGTATTCCACCGATGGTCACCTTGTTGTGGACAGCCATTAACTGGCAGCGAATTCCCCCCGGGAGTTGCAGTAGAAGAGTATCATTCTTATCATCAGTCACACGAATTCACCATCCTTGTTTCACAATGTTGTAACTTTGGTAATAATAAAATTCGATTCGTTTCGTGGATAGCTGAGAAAGATTTTCTTGTAGATCCTAGGTCACAGTGAACAGCTCTGTTGCGCTTTGGTGAATTGCAAAATAAATAATTGTAAAACAATAACGCTAATATGAGTTTGATTTATTATATAATCTTACTTTATAATCAGAGTAAACGATCATATCAGAACTAAAAACCATGGAAACATTCCACCGCTGTTCCGTCCTTTATAGGAGCCATTATCAATTCACAGCATTCGAACCCCCAAAAGAACTCGAGCCGGAGTTGAGCAGTTACGAGTGGAACACCTAACCGCCAGACTATCTGGGCTCGTTCGCAACCGTTTGTTGGACATCAAAACTACATGATCCACCGCTCTTTCGTAACCGTATTTTCAAGGGTACCAACCCTTTCGCTTTCAAGGCGACCAACTTTTATGATAAATGGTTTCTCTATAGTTGCCTGACAGCCTTTCATTTATGCAATACCACTTTTCTAACGCGACCGAGGTTGTGGTACCAAAAAGGATTGTGATTCGAATACCATCAACAATGGCTTTTGATTTCCTGTTCGGCTTGCGGACCCCAAAAGTTTTGTTCAAAGGCTACCGTAAGTAAGAAGTTTTAATTATACCAAAAAAATGAAAAAAGGTTCTTTAAAGACAGGTTTTTTGTGTCAAACAACCTGCCAAAAAATTCAGTTTTGTACATTCATGTCGTTATGCTAAGTCTTGTTCAAAAGGGTTCAAAATAAAATATCTTCCTTAGTTTCTATCGTCATTTCGGTGAGATTTTCTTCTACTTTCTCCCGGACAGATTTCTACCAAATGAAGAAAGGTTCCGCGTTGTTCAAAATAAGAAGAAAACAACGAGCTATAGATTTTTTCTTCTGTGGCAAAGTAGATGTAACAATAAAAGACGTACATTCAAGAACAAAGGGATGAATGGGGAAATGCTGTCGCAGACAAATAATAATGATTTTGACCCATAACGTATTTTGCAAACAACTTTATTTTTACAGTGTCGCCCTTTCAGTACAGTTACATAACTTTGATGACTTAGTGTGTGGTTCTAAAAATGGACTCCTCACCCGTGCAGGCTCCTAACTATTCAAATGAGATTAAGGTAACAAGCCTACAGTGAAGTGCGCAGTAATAGGGATGATTAGGCAGGAGAGTACCTGGTGAGCGGCAGTAACCACGAAATCGGAGTGATGATTCCGGGAAAAATTTTTCTTGTCATCCAGATACAGTGCCATGCTACTTACATTAGTAAATCTGCACAGGGAATTAAAAATGATAAAACGACAACTGTTGGGGGAATGTTCATTTTCATAATTTAAATCAGATAAGTTAATGAAATCGCGAAACTAACGAGTAACTAAGCTGTTACTGAATCAGGATTTCAATTGTTCTGACCTTTTGCAAATTAAATATTGAAACGCCCCCAGCAAACGTAGTATCTATGATCCACTACGCATTATCTGTGAAGCAGTTCACCTTGTCCAATCACGTGTGACCATGGGCCCGGGACCTCATTGGTCCGCTTACAGAATATGTCCGTTAAGAAGATGTGCAACCACATGGCTGGGAAATCCACTGTGCCGTTAAACAGGGATAAAACCCCGCCCGGAATGACCTGAAATTTGTCGAATCTATCATTCTAATAGTGGATTTGTACTACTCTGTTCATATCCTCGGCAAGCTGTGTGAACTTGTGTGTGTGCGCGTACATATGACTTTTTTATGCGAGTGTCGGTAGTACACAGCTAACTTATTCAAAACAACTTTTCCATTAGGAATTATGTTTTAAAATTACTACGGTGATCCGTATCACTGAGTATGACCGGGCGAAAAGTGAATGAAGAGCGGAAGAAATTCCAATGGAAGTTCAATAAAGCCCTGTTTCGGCGACCAATCAGTAAAGTGAGTTCTCCATGATTAAATGTAAAATTACTTTGATCCACCTGGCATAAAGTACAAATCAAGCAATTACACGTAGCTGTTCCCTTTCACCGTAGGTACAGCGAAAGGCAAGTGGGAAATAACAAAAGAGTTAAATTTCAATCACCCTCTTAAAATAAACTCTGAGCGAATTAGTTGCATTGTGATATAAACTTCCAAATTTGTTACGTATCAACCCCTCTGATTAAGACTCGTATCAGTTATTGGTCTGGTTCATAACACGAGGATCTCGCAGTTTACTGAGCAAAACACTTCAGTGACCTTGGAATAATGTGGCTATCATATAACGACAACTGTAAAACAGGCCTCTTTTTTCAATTCAAGATCATTTAGATAACACTTGCCATGTCCTTGAATACCCATGACCTGAGATTGGTTTCCATTAAGCCATGATAGTCTAGCTGCATTAGTCGCTTCCATCTCGCAGATACGAGGTTTAACTTTCGCCATACCTGTTTACAATAGTACCAGGAAGCAGTTTGCTGAAGTTCAGCTGGCTGCTAGGACTAACCTAACGGGATATCAAGGGCTTGTCTACTTCCAGTCCCAGAATCGTGAGTGTTGGTAACTTTTGGTAGTGTGATGGATTTCCAAGACCATGGGGAATGACTTTTCCACTGCCCTCCGGCTCAGATGTGGAACGACATTTTCCCAACAGTATTCTGAATGGAAACAGTATGAACAAATAATGGTGACATAAACCGGTGTCAAAATGCACAAAATTGTATTTTACGTCACTTTCATCGGGATCAACACAACGAGTCTGTGTGACACCTGTTCGGAGTCGAGTTTACAAATCTCAGAGTATCTATGGCAAGCCAGGAACTTGTTTGTTTCATACGGTTTGCTTGATCTGGCTCATTTGTACAACGGACTGAAAAATAATTTTTCTCTTGGTGAACACGAAGAGAATAGAATGATGCATTCGTTTCCTAGATCACATTTCAGGTGGCAAGAACTCCAATGCGGGAATAAAAGTAGCCATCCTTTTACCAAGCAAAGCACCTAGTACTGTTTGTTTTGCGGCTGTACAGCCTAATTAGTTTATCCGGCGCAACAAAATGACCAAGTACTTGTCAGTGAATAACATTCGTACAGTTATCAGAACCTATTATTCCCGTGACGTTTCACTAACTGCGAACCATACACAGCACGTGTGATGCGCGCTCTGTAGCCATTTATAATGACGGCTTCCAAGCCATCTTACAAAAAATGGAATACTATTTTAGGAAATTCCGTCCTGGAACAATATCACCTATGTAAACGTTAGTGTGACCCGATGAATTAATTTTTCTTTTGTAGAATTTTTTCGTTTACTCATGAACATATTGTTGTGATGGGCGGTTACAATGAGGTGATCTACTTTTTTGTCAGCAACTGTGTGGTCGTCCCAGGGGATAGCTTGCTCCCAGCTACATTAGGATAACAAGAATATAAGGTCAGTTGAGCTGTTTTTTCTCTTAATGTCGAACATTTAGGGTAAAATTTCGTTTCCATATCGCTAGGCAGAAGAAAAATGGCCAGCATAAAAAAGATGAAACTTAGTCTCCAATTGCAAACCCGGTCAATCTTTCGTAGATGGGAAATTCAGTGGGACAGTAGGTATCAACATTATATTGGTCTCAAAACTTATTGTTAGTCATAGATAAGATCCATAATTTATTACTTATTCAATGATGACTTTAAATTGATTTAGTTTTGACCTATTCGTCAAGCCCTGCGATCCTGTGCCTATAGCTATGGCTACTTGGTGGGTAGATGTAAGTCATCGTTCTTCTCAAAAGCATACCATAAAATAGCTACTCAGATTTACGCACAAAGTTCACCTAATAGCCTCAAGCCAGCAAAACCTAAATTGTTCAGCATGTCATGGTGCCACTTCAGTAATATTAAATTTGTTGTGGGTAACACTTAGTTGTGGCTTGCTTCGTAAACACCTAAGACCCTTGAGGGTCTTATTTTGGTTCACTGATCTAATTCTCATTTTCTGGTTCTTCCATTTAGTGATGTGTGCCTCCGTAGTTGCGGTTGTAGATCATTTATTTCACTCGTGAAAGGAGGACTTTCACATACTTTAAAGAGATATGGAACAGAAATAAAGTAAAAAAAATTACCTAATCGCTCTATCAGCCACAGGTACCCATTTCCGATGAAAAATGTGCTCACCGTACTGGTCAGAGAAACATGGCCGGCTCCATTGTTGATGACCTTGCAGTGTAATATTTATAATTCTTGGATTGCTTCGTGAAGCTCCATCGGTCTGCAAGTTTTCGAACTTTATAGAGAAGAGAGTAAAAATCAAATTATAAGATAATTAGACTAGAAGCTTTTTGCTTATGATCAACAAATATGGCCCAATAACATTACGTACTACCTGACGAAAAATATTGATACCTATGTTGCATGTGGTGTGGAGTTGACTGCGTTTATTGTTTTCCACGTAGACCTGTTCATACTGTAGTGCAAGCAATTTTTTTGGGTGAAAAACAGCTTATTTTGAGTGCAAGCAACTGCTCGATAAGCGAGTAAGTTAACACCCGTTTTTCAGCTGTGTTTCATACAAACAATATCAAAATTCCTCAAGAACCCTCGCAATTAAAGCGGAGACATTATTGATCCCTTACTGTACTGGCTATTTATGCTACATTAAGACAAATGGCAAATTACATGCAGAATGAACCATGTCGAGAGCCCGTTCGTTAGGCTGTTTGTCGTATTTCCGTGTTTGTTTGAATTAGGGTTTTCCGGAAGTCCCACGAAAATGATCTCACTATTGATCTGTTTGATTATCTTAGTATTCTCATCTGTTTAACCTGTGCTAAAGTGATTCTCGCCCACGGAGGCGAAATTACTCTCGGAGAAATCAGTTATCATTGTGAATATGCGAGGATGGGAAAATTCAAAAACCCCAGGTTATACGGAAATTAGTACGCAGCCTACAAGCTTTAGACCAAGTGTTTGCGTGTAGTATTGCTTGGCCTGTGGATGCTTTCTGCAAAGCAACGCAATCTTCGGAATGAATTAAATGGTCCACTCAGCAACTGTACCGTGGACTTGACCCAACGTGATTGGACAGTCGATATTAACATGAAACACTTCACATGTAACCCTGCCAGCCTAACTTGGGAAATGTTACGCGGTAGGCAGATGGAAAGTCTTAACTATTCAGCTAATCTAGGTACTTCAGACATAGTCTGAGATCACAACTACAACCTTGAATTCATTTATAATGTGAAGTCTACTTTGGAGATGCTTTACTGGTGACAGCTCCAACTGGCATCACGTTGTACTCTACAAGTTCCTTTCTGTAGAAACAATTCAACACATTTCTGTCCCTTGCTAATAGTTTTTCGAAGCCATCAAATCATGCTAACTATGGGAGTACTTTAAAAGAATGGAGTAGTCCTACGTAGCCCCACACATCGTGATAAACCTCTTGTTAGTACACCGCTCAAGCACAGTTCCACCACATCTAAATCTTATTGTTTGGCGTACATGGAAATTACGTTTCACAACTTATCTAGTACACGCCCTTTAAAACAAGCGTAAACCAGCCACCTTTACACAGGGCTGTTGTTTTTTATGTAAGTTGTGTCCTGAAACCCATTCAATGCGACTTTATTATACGGAGGGAAAACGAACAATATTTCACATGAATTTAATTTATTCCATATTCAATCTGGCCTATTTCGAACACACTCGTCCTCGAGGGATTCAAATCTCACAGGGTTCAACAAAATTCACCGCTCGGATCAATTTAACATTTTGTCAAATTGGACAATCCGCATTTAAAGCAGTCACATATGATCCGATGAGAAACGTGACTAAACTTTGTTAAAATTCGTTCAAAGGATAGAGAAATAAGTGAAAAATTTACCTCCAGGTACACAACGCCAGTCTCATCGGGCATTGGCCATGCTGGGACAGTAAACAAAATCGGTGGAAGTAAAATCACTTTGCGGTGATGGGCTATTTTGCACCAGAATATTTGGGTGGAAAAGTCCAGTGGTTACTTTCCGATCGTGATTGAAAATATGAGACATAACTCCACCAATCTTTCTTTGAGTTCATCTCCCATAGAGTGCCGTACGGATATTATTTAACTTTATATCCCAAAGCGGTACATGCCTCCCATTCGTGACCGGCGCCAATTTTCGTGCGCAGAATATTAATCATTGATGACAAAGTTCGCCAGTCAAACTTTGTTCCTCTTTGATCCCGACAGAACCTGTAGTTACACCAGAAAACAGCCACTTTTTCAGTGCTATAGTATGTTTGTGCCAAAGGAGGTTTGTTCATCCAGATCTTGGCGAATACGACAATGTACCAAGTGATATTTTTGTTCACCAGGGCAATGTCATCTTGTGTAACACAAAAGGCATTTCTCAAACCTAGCCATTCTATTCCGTTAGCTTTGACAAAAAAAAAGAGCGGAAAAGTGACAAGATCACCACATAGAACGTGTTCTCCTTCATCCTTCCGCCGTGCTTGCTATTTTTCTGATAGAAAAACTCAACCAGATAGAAAATATTCAAGCAGCAGCTGCATTACAGTAACCAATATACCGCGCCACCAGGTCTTCAACAAATCTAACTGAATAACTATTCTACAGAATGTTCCCGAGTTTAAGAATCCTGAGCCACACTTTAAAAGTCTAGCATTGCGATTGATCTATCTTGCAAGACTCCTAAACTACGGCTCGGAACTCTTAAACTGTAACGAAAAACCTGAAATTGTAGCACAGGGCTCCCAATTTACGGAAAAACTGTGGTATTTGATTACACTGTTTCATTCAAGAAGGTATTGCATTGGACATTACTATAATGACAGGCTTGTGATTTTACTTGGTAATCAAACTTGTTCAACAAAAAGTATTTGATTCTCTTGATCGATGATTACGCCTATTATTTCCCCATTCCACAGGGAATCTCAATGCGTATTCGCCAAATTCATAGTGGCACGCACTGTGCCGACCATAAAGCCTATTCGTTTGAAGGTCTTTAGAAAACAAATCCCCAATGTCACTTTACGAGCTGTTTACACGAACGCGACTCGTTTTAAGAATCTTCTAATGAGAATAATATCCTAGCAAATGTCGAGCTGTTTTTCCTTGTCTCAAAAGCACAACGCTTACAAAGCTTTTACGATTGTAATCCAGTTGGACCGGAAATTATTTATCATATGGATCAGTGGAATATTTGTACGCAATTGAAACTTAGAATTACCCACGCTCAGGTGTGCAGTGGAATAACTGAGTCCATTGTGTACCATTTCCATTACCTCATAATCACCAATCACACGGTGAAAGTGGTTCAAGCATTCCTCTCCCTGTATAGGGTCCGAGGTAGGCTGTCAAGATCGGTGAGAAGTCGCATCTTGGCCACAGCGGAAGCGGTCGGGACTAGCCTCCGTAACCCCCCTTTATGTGATCAGAAGAAATTTGTGCGTGCATTCAGTCTATCCTGGACCACTCACCACCCAAAATCAGGTCCGAGAAACTCCGAGAGCTCACATGTTGAGAACGAGTTAGTGCATTCACACCTGGTCTCCGAATAATTCTGTACCACACTAGGTGTGAACGATGAGCCCTGACGCTATTTTCGTTGACAGTATCCCTTATGCATCTAGTCATATATATTGTGTTTTATTGACATGAATAAGAATCACTGAAAACGAGCTTATTCGCCAACCTGTGTTTGCCAAATGTGTTCTGGGGAATTTTTCCGACTATCTCATAATAATTTGACGAATTAGGTAGTTGATTGTACTCTAATGTACCAATATTCGTTCATTATTGTCTTGTACATAAAATGGCTAGAAATCACCAAAAATTCTGGTGTTTTGCTGTTCCATTTTCCTTCAAGCAAAAATATGGAACAACAAATACTGATTGAAATCATTTTGACTATGTGGTTAGTGTTCTTGGATAGTTCAGTGAAGGTACCAGTTGCAACACTGAGAAGACGACATTACGACATTTATTTTCCGGCTACCACCTACACAAGTTTAAACTGCCTATGATCATATTAGACTAATGTTTACAAAATCAGTAATGTTTGTTTGCAACTGTTCTAACAGAGGGATGGAGAACGTATCCACAAAGTGATCTACTGAGTCCCTCAGAATATGCCAAGCAATTCGCTACACTTTCTCGGAGATATCTGGAACAGTTACAATTCGCTCTTAAGAGAAAATGATTGACCAAGTGATCACAACTGTCGTCTTTTAGAATCTGTATTTTGAAACAGACCTACTGCATCTCATCTCCTCGTTTGCTAGCATGGATGGTAAAGATCACATATGAGCATGAATGACTTAAATCCACTTCAGGGTAATCCCCGCTTGTTTCGGATTTCCAAAATCACCCCAACGATCAGCAGATGATGCATTGCTAAATTAACCGTTTTGATTGTAACGTTATTATATCGCAGGTGAATTGGTCAGAAGCAAGCCTTCCGGTTGCCGTCACATTCTGTGTTGCAAGAAGGACATTCAATGCCCCGCAGAAACTGACCTGCCCGGTTTCCGAATAAAGTATGCTTTCTCGAGCAACACAGATTACAAAATAACAGTTCCTCCGTTGAGGCTCCCCACTCAGTGCTAAGAGCCCGGTTGAAATATGCAAACATGGAATATTCAACAGATTTGGTGAAACCACAAATGTTGTTCACAGACAAAATATTTTCATTATTTATCCATTTGAATCGCTACAAAAGTTCAAAGAACTAAACTAAGCTTGGTCAAACGGGGACAATGATGTGAGCAAAATGTGAAATGAAGTGTTTGGATTATTGCCATGACAACTGTCCACAAGTTATTGGTAAAATGAAACGCCTAATAGTTCAATTCGTTCGTAGCCTACTAAAATTGGGTGGTTTCTCTAGACTGAAATATCTGGTCAGGTCACCTTCACAAACTGAACCATGGAAACCTCAGTTGAATCAATATTTGTGCATTTCATTAGCTTGAATAGCTTTCCGTCCCATAAATCTATGTGGGCTTTTGTTTATAGACAGAAACTCTGATAATATTGAGTGACATAATATGCTTATCTCATACCAACTATGAATAAGGTATGGCCTTGCTCCCTGGTATAGAAATAACTGTAATTAGGATAGTTGTAATTGTGGCAAGCTGGTCTTTCTGATAGAAAAGGTAAGGCAAGCATATTCAGTTTTTCGTAAACAAAGACTGAGGGCTGAAATACACGATAAAAGAAATTAAATTATGCTAATAACTGTCCATATATCGTTCTTCATGTTGCGTCAGTTGTTCGTGATAATATTGACTGTAGGTATAGACTTCAGGATTCTTCGATTGACTAAAACGTATGACAATGTACAATACAGCGTTTAGCTGATAGTACGGTGTTACTTCATCACACTACGCTTGGGATAGCTAAGCTCTCGTTTTCGATGCACAGCTGTTGTCAGTCACGATGCAAGCATATTCTAGAGCACGAAAACGACATTGTGGTGCTTTTGTGTCCGATGTTGGATCAGTCGTGGCTCGCGTAGATGTGTGACAAGCATGCACTGGGAGCAAATATGATGACGTAGGATCTAGAATATTTCAACGAAGCTGATGCAAATGATGGCAGTGAATCAACGTACATATTGCTAAGTGATCTTAATGACCAATTCATGAATGAGGATCAAAGGGACACTACTGATTCTACTTTATCCGATGTTACTATATTTTCTACTACTGTAACTAGTACAATAATATTAACGATGCTCAGCCAATATTACTACTGAAACTACCACCATTACTACTACTACTACTACTACTACTACTACTACTACTACCAATAATAATAATATTAATAATACGGACCGGAAACCCAAATCGGATAAAGCGAGTCGGTGATCTACGAGTAGCTCATTCACTGGACAGCGGTTCAGTTACAGTATTCAATTTTGGCTATCATGGGCTTCAGCTCAACTCTGTGCGTGAGCCCGTTGACTGTTTTCAGCAATCCGTTTGGAAGAGTGAGCAAATTCAGCCCATCCGGTAGTGTACACTCAACTCGGCGAGTGAATCCTACCGGCGGTCTACGGTACCCACTTTAGACGGGAACTCAGTTTGGTATCGACCCCCTTTCGCACTGCTCTAGTAAAATACAACAATCGGTCGATTAACGAATCTGTCACCCATTACCGACTTGTGTCGTCCGAGTTCGGTTCACAATCTACTCAACTCTTCAAGGCTCTAAGTTAGCTGCGGAGAAAATTCCGCTGACCAGAAGCCAGTCCAAACACGAGGGCAACAATGACAGGCAAGTCCCTTCTGACACTGTTTCACGCCATGGTTCTAGGCTTAGTTCTAGTCCTCTAGCTAGCTTTGCTCGTTCGAACCTACTGAGGGCTCAGGTTATAGAAAGGCAGCTGCAGGAGGACTTCGCTTAAAAGCGCAACTATTAGAAATTCGTAGAGAACGAAAGCTACTGATGGATCGCCACGAAAGGGAGCTGGCTTACTTTGCATCTGCCATAAAAGAGAAAAGGAAAATAACGTTAGTTGAAGTTTATTGCCAGATGGACGACACTAGCCCTTGCCGGCTCCAGCTGACCCCAGAAAAGACGGGCTCAAAAGCACCAACGGTTCCCCTATCAAGCAAGCAACCGAAATAAACGAACCGCGAAGATTTGAAGAAGAAGAAGAGTTTTAGGATGACCGAAAGACTGGCAGGAATCATTCTGGCCAATTTCTTATGAACCTAGACAGCAAGGGCAATAAATTAGTACAGCGCAAAAGTCTTATAATACGACACTGCCAAAGACATTTTGAACATCCTGTGCGAGAAAGATCTCGGATACTCCAGAAACATAGTGATCACCAGGCTCAATTGATGGAGATTGGCTGCCTTGTCCAGTCTCACAGTATAACCATGAGTCTGTTGGATACAGCTGCTCGAGCCAGCCAAGGCATAGTCAAAGGATCGGATACTCTTTCGGACCGGACCTCGAGTGCAATAATTCGCTCAGTTAGACTGTCGCGAGTAGGTTACGATGTTGGCACAGATTACTTGGTAACAACCAGCAGATTGCGGTACCTTATGACAAAATCATTACAATACGAATGCACCGAACTTGTCAAATGTAACGCGACCGACGGGGGAAAACAGTTTCGTAATTTGAAGGAACCTAACATAGGCGTGGAACGGAAAGCACGCATTCACCTCTTCTCAATTTGCAAACGGAAGCGAAAGAAACCACTACTTCCTGGAATCGAAGAAAGATGCCGAATCCGCGAGTCGAAAGGAAGACTTAATGTTCCAAGCTGCTTCAGAACAGTGGGAAAAGGTTATTTTTACCCTGGTGGTGCCATGGAGAAGGAAAAAGGAAGAAATGGATTAAGAAAAAGAAAGGAGGAAAAAAGCGGAAGGTATGTTACACTCAAAAGGCAAATGGTCCCTTTACTTTCTTTACGTCTGTCTCCTGGCAGAGCATGCGAGACCAGTTAGGCTCCGCCTCGCGGACAGTGATAGTGCGAATCAGCGTATAATTCTAAGACGAGAAGTCCGCAAGGTGTTTAGGTTAGACGGACAACTCGGGTGAGGTACGGAGAGTAGAAGAAGAACGGCCCGTGTTCTACAGTTGCTTCACCTACCCCATTGAGGTGTACGAACGAGAATAGGGGCCGGGAAGAGACTACGTATGGAAAACCATCGCTGAACTGTGTTTGAGGCGACGACACTACGTGAGAATTTCATAGCCGGTGTAAGTGTGATTCAGTACATTTGTGAAATTCCCACCCAGTCTCCTTTTCTCGCTCCGGTGACTTTAATCAGCGTGTCACCCAGCCCTTTCCAACCACTTCGACCCACACGTCTTCACTTTCCTTTCACATCAAGAACCGGGTTTCCTTGTCTCTGTTCACCTACAGTTTTCCCTATGAGTGTACTTTTACAGAGGACCGATTTTCCATTGCGTCCAATCCAAAGGTCTGCAACCTTCAAGTTTTTGTGCTTCACATGTGCCAGACCTTGTGTGTTATGTTTGCCTTCCTTTCTTTGTTCGCTTTCTCACCTGCACCGCACGAGAGGTCTTTGTACTTTCGTTCCATGTTAAAGATCACGCCACGTCTGCGTGAGGGTCTAGGTCAAGAGTGCGTGCAGTCCTCTCAGTTCTTGTCTCAACTAACTTCATGGTCATATCTTTGTCCCTCCGTTTCATGTACGCTTCCCACTCTTTCCCCGACTGATCGATTGTTCTTGCTATTTAAGATGAATTTCACCCTATTCCGAGGACTCGGTCCCGTATTGCTCGGCTTACTTTCCTCAACAGACCATTCAGGCGATTTGAAGTCTATTCCCGGACCCTAGTGATTGAATGGCCTCCACAAAATTGAGTACTGTAACTGAACAGCTGTCCAGTGAATCACCCTCCCGCCCTAATCGATTTGGGTTTCGGATTCGTGTTCTACGAGTCACTCATTCACTGGACAGCGGTTCAGTTACACTGATACTACTGATGTTACCATCGTCGATCCATGTGCAGTGGCAAGATATTTCTGAACTTGAGAAGCCGTCAAGTAGAGACTGCTAACAAGGATCTTGAATAGACGGGTGGGGGTGGAGACGATAGCAGTTGCTATAGGTCAGTGCGATAACCGAGTGAGTAACTCCGGTTGTATCACGAAGGGTCCGAACTCTTCTTACCAATCTGCTCAGTTTTATTGTTCTGTAATATTTAGTTTGCACCGTAATTATATTTCTGGTTAAAAAGGTGCATTTCAAGCATCTCCAGCTATACTATACTGTTATGACTGCTTCATTCCTAGAATGAGGTATTTCCACTCTACAAAAACAGCAAAACTCATGCTTACAACCACCGTCTTCCAGTATTGATACCTGATTGTGATCCATGTAGTCCATTGTTATCTAATTTCTCAGTTATTTTCCCTACGTACATGATGGTTCGGTTACCAAAAATTAGTTCCGAACTTTGTGGACAGCAGTGATCCGCACTAGGAAACCTTGGTAATTTTTCAGTAGGTGAACCACTTTACTGACTACAAAAAACAACTTCACGACTATTTCCGTACAAACAGGCCTGTCATTGTAAATGGAATTTTCCATTCATAAACGGGCAGTGTGATGAATAATTTGACACTTGACCTACATTAGGCATGTAAACTTGACATTTGTATTTTCGCCGTTACCTTCCTCTTGCCACCAAGCCACCGCCCCTCACGATATGCGTCCATTTTTTCTACATCTGTGCTTCATATATTTACCGGATCTCGATCCTTCCCCCACCGTTGTTGCCATCTGACCCACTCTTTACGTCATGCACTGGTCGCTCCCTGTTCTCAAATTGACACCGTCCATTTATAGCAATGAGGCATACTTCAACGCTACCTAATCCCTAGCCATACAACTCAATTTTTTTGTTCTTTCTTTCTTCCCCTCTTCTTATCCTTTTTTGTTCGTCTTATCTTTTTACAATAATTGTTCATGCCTATTTTCAGTCCTCCTCATGTAAAACCCACAGGTCCCGTTCTCCTCCGCTGAGCTCAGCCAGCTCCTCCATTTGACCTTGACTTTCAAATTTGCCGGGCACATATTTGAATCCATCCCTGGGTTTACCTAAACTCCATCCACTATTCCTTGGTGTGCGTACATTTGTCTACTTCTACTCCTCCCTCGAATTCTATCTACCGCTCGTCTGTCTTGCATATTTCTAAATTTCTCACGAATTATATCTGTCCATTTTGTCGCTTGTTAAAAATTTGATCATGCGTAAAGTATGCTTCGGCTGTCCCCGAAATAAGCTATTATTATTATTATTATTATTATTTAAGCTATTATTTCCTAATTGATAACGACTAACATACAGTAGGGGGAATTTTTCCCCGGAGTATAAGGGGAATATAAAGCTAAGAGAATACCATTTTGTTTGTGCTAACCAGGTCTTCATTTTGCTTGGGCATATTTCCCTAACTATTCTCTGGTAGCAGTTTTGAGGGCAAATAAAATGTGACGTATATCATTTCTTCCTTGAATAGTGCTGTTAAGATTTACAGAGTACTACAAAGTACTTCAGTTCAACTAATAGCAAACCCGCAAGTAGAAAGATCAAAATTACACGAGAAAAGATGCTGAGAATTCTCAGGACGATTAGTACATCTGATGCCGTATTCTCGTTGTTGGTCATTAATTGGAACAGATAACAACGGTACGACCGGAAAGTTGACAGTCATTTGATCATTTTATTGCGTGCGTGTGTGTGTCGTAGCTTTCCGGTTCCACAAAATGACATGAATGAATTTCAGACATGCACATAATTAATTTCCATCCACACTCTGGAGTACGTCCTTCGAACGGCATTCAGCCCATTTCCCTGGTGAAAGGTTATTTTGAAAACGATTCATTATCTAGCAATTGCTGGTAACATTGAGTTTGCCTTTATAAAAATGGGTCAAGGGTTCTGACAATTGGCATTCGGGTATTGTGTGTGAATGACTTTCGTCCACTCTAAACGGAAGATTTTGATTTAGACTGCGTATTTACTTGGGACTGTTGATGATAGGCCGATGATTACTGCCGGAGTGACGACGACTTTTCAGACGTGGTTGGGTTCATACGGCTTTGAGGCTGAAAAGATAAAACGTAAAAAAACACTATTCTTCTTTGCTCCAAGGCCTATGATCGTTAGAAGACCGGTAATGATGCTTCCCAGAAGTTAGTTTTTGACCCGATAATAATAGTCCCCTAGTATATTGTAACTGCTACCTCGGCGTTTGTTTGGTGTACTCTGCGATACATACACGCTAATAACTTTTCAAAGTTGCCAGCTCTCATAATATTTGTTTATCAGATATTCGGATGTAGCGTTTGAGCATGAGGAACAAAAGACCATGTACCACGGGTCTGTAGAAGATGACTGTCATGAAATTCTTTCGATTGGTGCTTAATTAACCCAAAGCTTACAAGAACAGGGTCACATGTAGATCTGATCATAAAGTGTTATTCAGAGAAGTACTCCGGATTTCCCTTTCGACTAAAGGAGCTTTGATTTTGGATTTCTACTTGTCCAGTGAATCAAACGCCCAAACTTCCCCTATTTTTCGAGTCAGACGTCAAAATGGTTGTTTACGCAATAAATAGTAGCAAAAGAATAAATGCTAACCCCGTTATCATCCACGAGTGTTTTCCATTAAGTCTCCTCGACCAGATGATTCGCCAACTAACTGCTAGTTTTCTGCGCACAAGAACAGTACATCAATCCATTCGGTTCCCAACGTGGACTGACTAGGACCGCGTGTTTTGCGACTTTCCTGTGTTATGCGCGCTGCGATACACATTTTCATCCGGAAAATCTCCACAACGTATCAACCGGTCGAAGTCATTTCTTGCATTTCCCCCTTCACTCATATGTCTTCCAATGTCCGTGAAAACACCGCTTGTATCAACCTCGACTTTCCTATCCCACCGGAGAAAGGCACGGGAATAAGTCTATTACAAACGGATGCATTCAAAACTCATGTCTGATGGAACTGATGCAGAAGTATTTGAATTCATATCTGTGTTTGTCAAAAGCAGTGATATGATTTTAGAGGAATACACCCTGATGTATGCTTGCATCTCGTAAGTAAATACTCTGTTGAAACCTGGGATGTTATATTTTTGACATCACCTATCGACCTCAAACGTGATGGAATAGGACCACAAGAGGGAAGATAAAACGTGGCTTATTTACCTCGAAGTAAGCCATGTAATGAAGGAAATTGGAAATATGTGCGCAATACTAATCGATATGTCTACTTTAAGTCTTTTCGGCCTTCTGGGTAGAGAGCTTGGCGACTTTCATAACCCATAGAATATGAAAGTTTGGACTATATCTGTGGCAAATACCGTGAATCGCCATCATTTTTAAACACAGCCATTTCATTGTAAATCTAAAAAGCGACAAACGAAAGTGAATGTGGCAGAAACTCTTGACAGAAAAGCAAACTATTTCGAAATAGGGTCCTATATCCGCTTCTCGGGTCAAACTTGATGCGGCTAATTCACGTGACAGTCACTGAAGAACAGATCGGAGAAGTGGGCACTGGGAGACAAGAAAATTATTGGCTTTTAAAAAGGGAAGCTCAGACTACCACTGAAATAGCGCACTCGAAGCCTAGATAAACTGACCAAGTGAAAGTTGCATTGTTTTCGAGGAATTGATATTATTCATATATCAGGGAGAAAATCACACTGTGCTTGTACAGTTTTGCTATTCCTACTAACTTTCAAAAGTTCTTAGACTCAATTAACTAACCACGCAGACCGCGAGATTGTGTCCCTTCAGATTGGTTCATCTGACAGAGACATAGAAAGGTGGGACTTTGTTGAGGATATGCAGGCGAAATATTAACTATATAAGTAATCGATCTGAAAGTCACTATTGAACACGTGGTATTGTTACGGAACCCACATTTCCGAATTTTGGCAATCGGAACCGTGCCAAAATACTCCAGTCACAATATAGAGAATTAGAATGGGAAGAAATGAGAAGCAGATAAGTATTATTGTGTTTTGCCGAATGTTTGTCGGTGTCTTCACCGTTTTAACAAAGTAAATAGACTATACTAAGGGATAAATGAGTCCTAACTTTCCCGAAGTTACCTACACATATTGTCCAGCAATTTCAGTATCAGATTGGCTACCCTGGTTTAAGTGAACCTATGCTTTTTTTCCAAAACCACTTACATTTCTTCATGGAAATATGTTCAAAAGTATTTCTTGTAATAAAATAAATGAGACAGAAGGTGTTCAGAATCTACTGCAACACCAGATGAAACTGATATCGGCTTGCGTATTTTAAATACAGGGCCCTTAAAAAGGATATCAATCAAGGACTTGTAACCATCGAAGTATGGGATAAAACCTGATCCCGTGCCATGTGAATATTTAGAGCAACTGCAAATTGCCTTATTTAGCCCGTTTTCTTGTTAGCAAAGTCATTGTCAGAGCGATGCATGCCCGACAGGTTATCAGAAAATTATTGCTATCCTATATTCCAAATGGATAGGACTGTCTGGTGTTCGGTATGCTTTCCTCCACCATCCCGGAAACACACAGGTATTAAACACACGTCGCTCGTATGAACCTGATGTTTTCCTAAGAACCTACAATCAATCAGCAGCTTTTTATCGATTCTCAGGGTGATAGAATAATCTTAATTTGCTTGGTTTATTATGGTTTCTTCCAGTTGGACAGACATACAATTGACACTTTGGAAAACAAGAACAACTTGTGGTGGTATCAAAGGCTTTTTCATCAACTACAAAACAGTTTTTTGATTGATTTTATCTGCAAAATTTCGGAGGTCTTTCCTATTTGGAATCTGTGCTGTACTGCATTTCAGTCGTAAATGAGAGCGAATATGATTCAACAGATTTGAAGTTTTCACTTAGGGGAAATTGTTCACAGTAATTAGGATCACATTTCCAAAACTGGTCACAGTTCAAAAATAAATAAATAACATGAGGTATATTCATTCACAATACTTTTACACATTACTATTCTGTTGCGATAGATTAAAACAAAACTATGACTTAGGACTTCAGTAGGAAGAAAATGATTTGTCCAACAACTTTCGACGGCACTCTTAAAACGCAGCAGTGTTAATTTAATTGAGAGGCATGGAACTCTCACTCTCTATGTAAACGTTTACACGAATTAAGCGAAAAGAGGGTTTGGCAAGCATTTTTCACAGCAGTTGATTACGTTACTACTTAAGCAGACTTTCATCGACACATGTTCAAAAATCTACAATTTTCTAAAAGGTAACGTACTGACGTTTATTCAGACCTCTCAAGTTATTAGAGCTTAAATTTATCACATTTGAATATTCGAGTAAAATCCATTCGGGGATCCTGATGTAAACGGAAAACGTCTTTGGAAAGGATGAAGAGCTACCTTTGAGCAAAGGGTAAATTCTCTTCCAGATTACTTCCAGCAAACATTCTTCAACTATCCGCATAAACTTGACCAATACGGCGGATTATGCGTGATTCTAAAAACAACCGGTAGCAGCAGTAACAACAGCAACAACAATAACAACAACTACCACCGCAACAACAACCAAAACATCAACAGCGGGAAAAAAATGGGATAAAACTTTACGAACAAACCAAAATTCAATAGCAATCAGCCTTGCTTTCCTAATTTTGCAATCTTACTGTCGCCCACCTTGCAGCACATCACATTAGGTGGATACATTCAGGGTGGAAGGTAGATTCAATCGAACAACTTCGACCATAACAGCAACGAGAACAGATTTTGCTGCACATCATCACCTGATTGAAATCAGGTTTCTGAAACTGTGGGAGGATGAACGGGGACTGAACAAGCCACACCCTCAAGGAACAAAATACTAAATTTATGCTTTTTTACCGGTGGCTGTCCTAAACCATTTACACACAATGGGTCTTCCCGGAGGAAAGACAAGTTACACAGGTGTGGCCTGAAATGGATGTATGCTGGTAAAGTGCACGTGGATAGGGAATTCTAAACTGATGGGCAAAACGAACTCATTTATATGATGTGATACTTGATAACTCGTTTCGAACCAAATGAACCAAAACTAATTTTGGTTTGCTCAAAGGAATTTTATGGCTTGAATTTTGAGGACAAACCCATTTCTATGGTGGTTGCAAATTGGTCCTCCTTTACTTCGTGCTAAAGTAAACAAGCGGTTACCAGAGGGCGTTTCAAATGTAAGACAGACAGATTGCTAAAAATGATCGTCGCTTAGTGTTATTATCACTGATAACAAAACCAGATGCTAAGTTTCCTTACTGAGCGATTGCTACAGAAGCTGTGATAAAAGAAACTGTTCAGATATGTCAAATTAGAAATAGCGCGGGGCAGTTCAGCAGTGATACGTTTTAGATTACGCGTTACACTTTTAGCAATCGCAGCTCCAATATGGTCGAGTGGATTATTCCAAAGAGTTGTCGTGATTGCGTGCAACAATCATTTACCAAGGAATATGGAAGCCAAGCTCTGACAATTGTCCTTTACGTAATACTTTTGTTTTATTAAAGCTTTCTAGGTAATAGACGTCTATCATAGGGGGCCGATCGGTTTGCTGTCAACGGGCTGTTACTGTTCGGTGTCGGTGACTGAAGGACATTGTATCAACTAGTACTGTTGATGAGCAAATTTTTGACGACTATACCAGATAGTCCGATGGTTAAGTATAAAGCCTACGATCATTCGACCCGGGTTTGGCTATCAGCTGGGGCTCGGAGCTGAGTTCTCAACGAGCCAGATAAAACCTCGGTACAATAGGAGTTTCCATGGTTTTCCATGTTGCGTTTAGCGTTCATATGGAATGGAGAACTATTTCAGAAAAACTACCAGTGCTTTATGGAGATGAAAGTAAAATAAGGACCGCCATGCTTCTTATGACCTCTGTTAAATCAGGCATGATGCTGTACTGTAGTTATCGCGAAACACTCATTACAGTGTTTTGGGTGTAAACATTACGAAAAATCCTAAGGTTAGAGTTTCAAGCTCGTGCACCTCATTACTGCTTGCCGTAATCTTAAACCAAAACATTTGTTTGAACAGAACCAGTCCATTCTGAAATTAATCCAAGCTGTAACAAGAACAATATGTGCACTCGGATAGGCGCAGTGGAAGTAGAGATCGCTGCACTATCACAGAGACCCGGTAACTGTGACCACGAGAACCTGGTTAGTGAACCTCTTGAGTTTGTTTTATATCATCGAGGAAGGTTCACGTCTTAGTACTCAACAATCCTCTTTGGAACTCCGATCGCACCATGACCGTTCGTACGGAATCGGAACACGTCATCCTAGGGTGGTTAAAGTGTACTGAGGATTTGACAGCGTGGGTTGTGGAGGACAGATCCGATTATAAGAAAAGAAAAGTACATCCCCTCGGTTTTTAGCCTTGTCGGTTTCCAAAGTGCCGAATTACACGACGCTTTGAGTTTTGTCCAAATATTCGAACTGTGTACTCATACAATTACTGAAATGGTGTAACGGTTGGGAATTCTGGAGTGAAAAGTTCTCGATGACTTGGGTTACTTACTGCTGTGAGGTTTTTGTGCACTTCCACGCTGAGGGCCAGACTAAGTCAAATGTCTTGGCAGTCCGGGAAGAAGCGAAATCCAGTTTGTCCAGAGTCCGAGTCAATCGGCAATGATCAAGTTCAGATCACTCAGCTCAATTTTGGAATAGGTAATTCTACAGCTGTCCTGCCATTCTGCTCTTACCTGCTTTTTCAGTGAGATAAAACATTTATTTTCTAGAATGAATCGAAACTTCAAAATGTGGGATAAGATGTACACTTTCTTGGGTAGAACAAACCAAGATTAGGCAAGTGACCACGAATTCATAATCCTTTCGATTGTTTGCTTCAGCTTCGTTTCAATTTTAGTTATTTTACATCGTTATTTTCAACTTCATCTTTGAATCACTGGCGACTGAATCTCTCAAGGAAAATCGAGTACGGTGAATCCCTTCAGCTACGCATAATCTGTTCGCGTGCACAACAGCCCTTGACTTGATTATCTGATTCGTTCGATGTCAGTAGTATTAGTACTTAGAAAACGTACATATGAAGATTTCCCTTTTAAATGGAGCTAAACAGTGAAGCATCTGGTGCAAACAGCTCACTCTCTTGAATAGTGGGCAGACTAGCTGTTAAGTTTACCGCGTTATCATGTCATACCGAAAACTATACAGCGAACATCATCAAAACACCGAAATTTAACAATAATAATTTTCTATTCAGAACGGCGGTTGTCGAATTTTTGAGTCCCCTTTTGATTTCGGGTTTGAGGTCACTATTCCAGACGGTACTTCTAACACAAATTGTTAATACTGGTACTGTTCACGTAACAGGCCCAGTCTCACGTGTTTCCAACAATAAATAAGACGTCAAATGATGAACGGCCCTGCATGGTGAACACAAAATGTTTTTTACTTCCTTGAATCGATGGATAGGCTGTGATAAATTCAGTTTTGTGACCTACGATTTTTCATTACCTTTATGGAATAAATTTGGCCTAAACGTCGGACACAGCCGTTGGGGCTGAGATATTTTTTCTGGGTCCGCATCGGTAGATAACAATTTTTGTCATAAACTAACGGTTTGCTATTGGTGTTAAATCAGTCCTTCGAATGTTGAAAAACTTTCTTCTTTTTTCGAACATTCCCAATAAATAGGCTGAGCAAGACGGTCACACCCTAGATCAATCCGTTTTCATTTCACCAGCAGAAACACAGAACTGTCATGTTGACAGTAGGATCTTGGAGTAGAGAAAAATTATTATTGTAAATTCATTTTTTAATAGATTGATGATCAGAAGAGAAAACCATCCCTAATTTGTTTTGTTTTACATATCACAGCAGTAATTTCAACTCGACGCATCGACGATGTGTCTTATTTTAAATGTACGATTTATCTATCAAGCATTAGCTATTCACTGAACTATTATTATTGAACGGGACAAGAAGTATCTGTTTTGGTCGACTGCTTTTCATTCACATGTAGTTAGTGGGCCACGGAACAGTCATTACGTGATTTTCCCCGTTGTTCAAGTGAATTTTCGATCTAAATGGTACGCCTGAGTTTTTCTTCAGTCGGCCTCAATGTGTTGTGGCCAATGTATCGATCCACTGCACATCGAAACCATGTGGTACATTTCATTTGTTACTCACGTCGAAAAACGTTGCTCACCTTGGTTTGCTGGTGTGTTGCTATTATCAAGGTTATTTCGTGTTTCATTATTGTGCACAATACCCATACGGTTAGTGTATGCAACATATTTATACCAAAAAAGTCAAACATAATTGAGCAAGAAACTGATTACACATCAACAGAGCACACAGCCAGTGAGATGCAACTTTGTTGAGTAACATTTTAAAGGATAATCTCCCATTTACCGGCTATCAAATGCTTTAGTTTCCATATTTCAAACTCATGACTCAACAACTGAGCTGCGGTCAGTTAATAGGTGATAACAAATTAAATTTTCCAAGTCGTGTTACACGTAGACTATCCTCGTGCGCATACAGATATAATTTCTAATCGGCGATGCTCTGATTCTTTCTGCCTGGTAAACGTGCCTGTCAAAGTGTAAACTGATTAATGTACAGTTGGATTACAGGGTAATTATCATTATTTCATTCTATATCTCACAGTTATTCAATGACATTATATTTAAGTAAAGCTGAGTTTTGTAAGATCTTATATTTGCATACTTTCTTTCAATAATGGTATGCTCCTACGTGACTTCGAGTCCTCATATGGCAGTCGATTTCGCCTCTCTCATCAAAATCCAAACGTGTGCACATTTTGGATAGGCTGATTCTGTTGATCGACCTGGTTAGTGCCTCGCAGTCCATAATGCAGATCCCATTGTTGACCCTCGCGTGAAGCTGGGGATGGAAATCACCCTCGCGAAGTTTCTGATGTGCTAATAAAAACTGAATTGCTACTGAATTATTCCCTTATTTTGATTGTCATAGAGGTAGGCAGAATTGTGTAGGAAATTCGGTTTGTATATAATATTAAATTTCTCAAGCATAGCTGCCCTCATCTTGAAATACCGTGGGGTACAGTACAACTGTTTGGCTCTTTTAGGACTAATCAGCGGTGCCTATCCACTGAGTGCTCATCGGGAATCGAACCCGGGGTGCAAGGTTGTGAGCTGAATGCCTAATAACCATGTCGTCAGGGCTGACTTTCAAAGGTTTTCTCGGCATCAATACCAAAAGATATATCACTCCTTCATTACTGATCCTTAAATTTTTTGGTAAATAATGTTTTCTCCCTTAGGCTGTCGTACGAAAATCACCCAGCATAAGATGCAATCACTGCCGTAACTGCACATTATTATACTTGAAATGTCAGCGACAGAAGGGCACCATGTCACCTAGTGTAGCTGTTTAAAAACCTTTGAGAGACATCTCGGAAAGTCTGGTAGTTAGGGATTTGATTCACGATCTTTCACCCCGGTTTTGAGTCAAACTATGGACTCGGTAGATGTGCTCCAATGAGAAATCCTCATAATGACGTAAATGCAGTTCAATTCTCAAACGGTTTTTAATGTTTAGCTTGAAACTGACATTGCATGATATATCACACTATATATATCCATTCAAACTCAATAGATCTATTCACTGCGTACTACAAAAACAGGACAAGATCAAATGTGTTCCCGTCAATTATTCTAACTTATCCTCCTGACTTGTCCATCAACCCTCTAAGCTCAAATGCACACAAATGCCTCCACGAGTAAACTTGCTCACTAAATGGCTTGCAAACCAGCAGTCAACTGAACCCTTCTTATGTTTTCTAACTCATTAGTATGATGATTGTTTGGTTATTTTGACCTGGATGCAGGGGTTGGTTAATATGAGTCATTTATAGAATATAGTACAATGAAATACATTTCAAAACAATACACAAGAAGTGCTGCATTGTGTACCAGTAAACAGAGTTACAGTTAAAGTTGAACACAACTTGAACTAAGCGTAATCTTTTCAGCAGAAGGATACCTCACTCGTGACCAGGATAAGATAAAGACCAAGTACTTGTCGGTTCTCGGATCAGAACACATTATCTGTCACTGGTTCGATGAGCTTTCAAAGCATCAGCCAACAGGGCTCGAAGAAGTACAGAATGAATTTAGTTTACAAGCTTTCCTGGCAATGTGAAACCGATCTGAGCACTTTCACTAATTATCGATCCCTACTGGACACGCGAATAATCCGTCGTATTAATTGCGGTAGATTTGTCAGCTCTGTCGTAGTTCTTGTACGCATGGGGCGATTGTTCAGTAGGAGTGATAGCAAGCCGTGGATAATCTGAAACGAACATGCAGCCGTACCCACAATATTTATTGTTCTCACCTCAGAAGGATCAGCTGTCTTGCTTTTACTCATTGGTTCTTTGATCAGTCAAACTGCACACCATTCAGGAGGATTTCAAAAGTGAATCTCGGTTGAATGATTGATGTGTTGAAAAGCGGAAGTCAAAATATGAGAAATCGAGTTCTTCTGGGTAGACTTGAAACAAATAGCACGTTAGTGAACCAGTAGCGTTATAGAATTATCATGCCACAAAATATATTCCTGATTTGGTTTCCTGGGTAGAAAAAAGGATGTACACTAAAAAACTAGAAGTAATCTAGGAATAGTGGAAAAAATGGTTGGTTTATGATTTTTCTAAGATAATGCTGGAGGCGTAAACATCAAGCGGGAAAATCCCAAGCAGTATCTGCCCTTCCTTATTGTTTATTTTGTTCCTAAGCTTGATAGAGCTTTTCAGTTTGTAAACTCTCGATTTCTTCACGTATGCTTATGTTTAGCTGGAGAATTACTGCTGCTTCGTTTGTCATTTCTGTTCCCAAATAAGAAGTCGTATCCCTGGTTTTGGACAAAGCATTCTTGATCAACTTTTTCTTTTATGCGACCTACTTCTGGATAGGGATAGGTCAGTTTCCTAAATGCTTCTGATAGTGGCTTTTCGTGCGTTTTGATCGGACAAAATGGAGGAAACGTCTCACGCTCCACAGATGAAGTTCGGGGACCAACTGAAAGCCTAGATGTTTCGTGTCCGATCTGGCTCCTTTGGTCCACAGTTTTAGCTGACCGCCAAGGCAGCACTTTCACTTTGAACAAGGTGACGGCAGAAAGCTTCATTTTTTGAGTTCCGCTACGGGTCGACGCAGGAGATGGTCGAACCAATAAAGACTGCTCTATTGAAGAAAAGAGAAAGCACTTCTATATTCGATCGGTTAAGAATTGTGTAACTGCTAAGGATTGATTTGCGGTGCAATAGTCCGAATCAATGGTATATATATATATATATATATATATATATATATATATATATAATGTCAGATCATGTGCTGTTTTTGTCTAATCCAATAAATAAAACCGGTATTGGAATGAGGTTCGTATGAATGGAATAAGTGAGAAAACTCATACTAAATATTCCAGTCTACATTAGGGCATAAAGTAGCTGTGGTTAGTTCAGTCAGTCATATCAAAAAGTATATGTATAATTGTACATAGCGGATATTATATACCACTGCAGTATATTAAAATATATTTGTCTTTCACGTAACGAAGAAGTACGGTATCAGTTTCTGCGGCTTTGTTTGGTAAACACTCCTTCCTTGTATCGAGTGGAACCGCTGCATGACAGGCTGTTTATCCGAACACTTCCTCAAGTACCATCCCGCTTAGAGGAACAAAGAAGTAATTGAAGCACATTTGATAGCTACTTGTACACTCAGTGAATGTGCAAAAGGCGTCCCTTTTGGTGCACCGGTGTTCGAGTAGATAACAAAGACTAGGGTAGTGTTGAGTTCTGACCACGGGGGAGCTGTAGACACTAGTCTCTAGTGTTCTGTGGTGGTGATCATAACTGGTTTGTGCGCGAAAAGAGGCTCATTGAACATATTCTTGATTTCAGAAAGCTTAACCGTCAACTGAAAAGATTCATTTCACTGATTGAACCCTTATTCATGCCATAGACTATCCTAAACCCTAAATGTCATCCTTAATCCTTTTTTGACACATAAAGCAAGCAACCTTTGTTTGTCATATTCCCATTTGACGAAAAAATATTGATTATTTCATGCGTCGGCATTGTGGAAAAGCCAATAGAAACAACCTAGCTCGCTCCCTCCGGTTTTTCTTCATGTGTACGATAGGACCAGTAAACAGCTACAAGCCTATTTAAAGAAATGTACTGAGCATCTTATGAGGTGCTTTCTCGCTTGCGCGCAATTACTTTCACACAAATTATTAAAGTTAAGAGAAATATGATAACTAAATCTCGACAGTACCCCTTTTGAAAGGAGAACAACGAGTAAAGAGTTTTTAGCCTAGCATGCCATGGATTTATACGACCCTCTGTTGAGTGTGGATCGTGTGTGAGTGACAAACAGGTACATTTCTAGACGTCCAAATAAGGAGGCCACACGAGGTCAAGAAATATCCTCGTAGACGACTTGTTGTGTGCGCACAAATGCTAGCAAATAAAACGTCTTGGGAGAGAACACCCTAAGAGGTCAGTCCGCACTAAGTAAACTGAGGGATAGGGGATTCCATGGAGTGAGCAAGAAAAAGTGCTTTCGGTAGCACGATGCCTAACAAAGTCACGTGATTTAGAAAATGTCGTTGCCATCGGCAGTCTGAAATCCCCGCCGTCCCCATTTCGGTTCAGACAGGCTAGATCAGCCATAGGTGCTGAAGCTTTGGCATACGGACGCTTAGTGGATGTTCGGAATATATACTTGAGAAATACGGTGCAAATATACTCGGTGGTGTGGCCACCAGCCAGTGGATTGCGACTATCGAGTCACGCACTAATTTCACTCAAGCTAGTCGGTCGATGAGAAATGTCGCCAGATCTAATCATTTCCGACAAACAGGTTTCACTGAGTACTCACGTTTACAGTACTGCCACATAATGTACCATTTTTTCGATACACATCAAACAACACTTTGTTTTGAAACAATAACTAAATTTTGTTTTTTAGCTCAGGTATATTGGGCTTCTAACGAGCTTGAGTGTAGAAGAAGGCATTGGAGCGGTATGGTTGACTGAGCTGCGTATGGGAAATCGAATTTTCGTGGATATTGGTAAAGTTTTACACGGGGAGCCCAAGTTCAGCGAAACTTTATCTGGATCATCGGCTATCTGTGAACAGAAGTGTAAAACACATCAAAATCTCTTTCAGTAATTATTTTATGGAGTTTCTTGACATCACTTTTGAAGCTTTTTCATGCACGAAATAATATTCTGTGTATTAGTAAGTGAACACCATGCAGGTTCACGGATGTCCGTTCGCAAACGCAAGGTAACCTTCTTATCATCTACTAACAACCGAAGCCAGATCATATGCGAAAAATTCAATAGAGTTTTCTCGAATATTTCTGTCGTTGTTTTTCCTAATTGCTCGAACTTCTTTCTCCCTCGCACTGTTTTGCCAGATACCAATATGGGTGCTCATTAAAGAACAGGAAAGAAATTGGCGCGGTACTTTGCTGGCGGTATTGACTATCGGTATCATCTCGGGAATGATTATTGTGGCCGCATTGTATGTGACTTATAGTAAGTAATTCCACGGTTTTCACTTTGTGTTAGTTGTAAAGAGTACAACAACTATTTCGACTAGTAGATCCATGTAGCTAGATGCTTGCAAGTTAACGCGTGCTCGGTAGGTGGCTTGAGCAGATTTTCAGAAACAACTCCGTTGTACTTCACCTTCTGATATGTCATTGCCCAAGTTTTTTTTATTTTTTCATATGCTAAATAGACGCTATTCAGTTTGGGCGAGCGAGTGCACAGTGAATTCTTTGATTCTTGTCGATAGTAGATCACCTCCGGTTTTCTGTCTACAGTACGCGAGATTTAGTTTCAACTCAGCTTTCAAAAAGTGCACTGCGGGCGGTACTTTAGACTCTCGAGATGAGTTGTATCTCGATGACAGGACGAAATCTCTGCGGAAGCGTACGACTTGTTTCGCGGTTATTGCCATTCATCAGATACAACACCAATCTACTCATTTCGAAATCCATACTTCGAACCATGTCTCCTTGTTCGGAAGGTCGGCCATGTTAATTGACAAAATGGCCTCGAAACAATCACCGTGTGTTTCTAAAAAAAGATTCTTCGTCCACGCACTCTCCATACGACTCAAATGAGACTTCAGCTGTACTTTAAAATCTTCGAAGTTAACAGAAGTGAAACACAATTCCCCATAGTTGTTGGCACAATGCCGTTGTCACACTGCTTACGGAGATGATCCGTTTCAAAGAAAATGGTGAAATCTCTGTTTGTCACTCGGATGGGGAGAAAAATCGTGAAATTCTCGGCTGATGGAGGCTTGTAGAACAAAGTAGTGAGCATCACTTATACTATAAACATCTTTCGCACTGCACGTGACATCTATTCACACTTGCTAGACGTCTGTGCTTAGAGTGGCTGTTTAACGAAATTATCACAGTAAGCCAGTCTGACTGCCGGGAAGTTGAACAGATAGAAATATTTTACGGTGAATATAATTGTCATTAGTGATTCAAAATGTTAAGAACGTAAAGATCCAGTTGGATTCTTCAGCTTTTTTGAACGAATTAGAAATAAACACGAGCACGGTGCCAAAACTGAGCCGAGGAAACCCGACAGATATGGCCCTGACAATCGAATTATCTCTAAGTAAATTTCAGGATTCATAGAAGACTTGTTATTCTGGGTACTAACTAGCTGTTGATGGACAGCCAAGTCACGTTAATAGTCAGCACTTGTGCCATACCAAGCCCAGGACTTGGGACAGCGGAATCTCGAGTAACAGGATAGGCAATCGATGGTGCGGATCGATAGAATGAGCGATGAATTCGGTCCGCAATGTTTTGAGCCTCCAGGTTTGGAAGCCTACACCAGTTGGACCACCACGTTGAATGCAACGGCTGGGTGCATGTAACAATAAAAGAGATGATTCGGGTGCAGAAAAGACTTCCCACCAGAGTTAGTGGTACTGCTGGAAACGGGTACTGGGCACGATAACAATCCCGTATTCAAGGTAACGCCTGAAGAATTCAAATGTTGAGACGAGTTGGGAGGCATAAGCAACCAAGTGACGAGAGTCATAGCCAATCAAGAAAAGAATGCAAATTAGGAAACCTTTTGTTAGGTACGTGAGAAGAACTTGCGAGAGCGAGAGAAAAAATTCAACTTGTGTCATTTTCAAACCAAGCAAGATTCTATTCCTAACGCAGTGACTAGTTTCGTGCACTTACTGCTTATTACTATTGTTAGTATTATCCTAATCAAGTTCTCCGTGTTTTCCTTTGTGAACAACACGAAAATGATTGCATTTAAAGGAAGAATTGACAATTTTTTCCAGGACAGATATGAATTACTAACAGAAATGTCATCTTTTTCCTAATATACTACTATATAATTCAGATGAGAAGAAAATTTACTATCAACGACTAACAATCGATGAGCTACTCTGGGTGAGCAAACAGAATCGAGATCCGCTTCATTTCTGGCACAAAGGTAAGATTTATCTATTCAACTCTCTGCCCTTTTTGCTCTGACGGACAGACAGACTGATAGATTGAGTAGCTTTATGAACCCATTGACTAGCGAATCCTGGGCTGTCTGAGATTGCGTTGCCCACAGTCCAGTTATAACGAAAGAATACGCAATGGCATTCACTGGTTCTGCTATAAATCCCCAATAAACAAAGGTATGAAATTTGTGCTGGTGACATTTTTTCAACATAGTACTATTCACTGGTATCTGTCCTACTTTATAAGGCGCTTTGATATCCTTGGGTGATCTGTCAGTCAGGAAGTGAACGAGTCATTTTTATTGTGCATATTATTGGTTACTGACAGATTGTATGTGGACTGAATTGGAATAGTGCTATCCCAATTGAATAAGCAATAACAGGCGACTTCTGTGCTCCATTGAGACGTGAATAGCAGACACGAATAAAACGCTGCTGTTTTGATCGACCTCTAAGCGGGACAATGAAACATTCGGTACCTTTTACTCCCATTTGTCGGCATTGTGCAAGCTGTTTTGTTTGGTATTATCCTGCTAAAATTCATGTGAACTGTAAATAATGATACAATATCAGATGAAATTTATCAACTGGAATCTCACTTCAAGATCAGTATCGACTGATCTACGGGAATCGATTGTAGAGATCACACTTGGTTCCTATACTATGATTGAGTAAACGTGGAGGGGAAATGTGACTTCGTGTTTTGTCCCGACACAGCTGAATTTATATGACTACCAAAAATCTCATAAGTACTGAATGATTTTGGGCTTTTTACCTCGACTCGCCACGCATTTAGTCATGGTCAAGTAAGCCAGTTTATTATTCACATTTTTTAGTCACAAATAAATGTCAATACAGATTAGGGTAAATTTGTGATATTGATCGGATACAACTCTGCATTGGCTCAAAAAATTATTCTCATAAATTTTCGGCCATGTTGCTCTTTGCCTTTGGATGCTTTCTAGAGTAATTTTATATGAACAAGAAAACAACATTTTGAGTTCTTTCGACTAATAATCTATACAAGACATTCAATGGAGAACCAAGCTGAATTTTCTTGAAAACTATAAAATTTTAAAGCAAACGACAAGAACTCCATCGCGACCAACGGAAATATTATCAGATCCGCATTAACCAACTCCATCTCTTCCAAATGCTTCTCAAGTTCGTACTCAGCGGATGCGGCAAGTGGATCAATTTTGTCGTTCCGGCGATTGTATTCCAAACTCGAATGTGTACTGTTTATCATGATCCGTTCCGTGCTGAATCGAACTCGGATTTGCCGACCCACACTGTCTGTACTGGTATCCGGGAGCAGTGATAAGTCCGCGGTAGGCACGGAATCAACAGTGTTAGCTAAGCCGCTTTGTTCGGACGTGGAAAAAGTGGAACTGGCATATGTTTCAACTCGATTATCTCCGGAACCCAGGGGATGATGACATGATGATCTTGTGAGCAAAACATTGGAGTCCTCCTCCGGAGATTGTGATCGACTGGACAAGCCAGGGACTGAGTAGAAAAAGTTCCCATCCTCGAGTATGTGAATACCACGATAATCGACCGCGACCACCTTTAGCCCGGGGGAAACAAGGAGTGTTGGATTCACTGGGATCGTGTCTGAGGCAGACAAGGGCATCAGGGAACCAACGGCTGAATTCTCACCTCCGAACAAAAGTAGGGGATCGTCTTCCTCTTCGTCCGGGGTGGCCACAGCAACCGGTTCCGCGTGCAGCAATGTGGGTAAACTGTCCCCTAAGTTGTTCGAGGTCAGAAACTGCGGGGAAACTCGGAAGACATCCGACTGGACGATGAAATCCTGAACAAGAGTAGTAGATTCATCCATGGGCGCACTAGGGGCAGTCGCATCGATACGATCAAGTGCCGTGGTTGCCTGCCAGGACGATAGTCGATTTCCGGCACGGGATAATTCCGGTTCCCCTGACGATTTGTAGTTGGTATCACTGTCTTTCCCGTGAACTTTTTCCGAATGGGATTCGGATGAATCGGGCGTAACTGAACAGGAATTTGGAATTTGAGCCTGGGCTTGGGCTGTTTCCGGTTGTTTGGTGGGCAGAGATTGGCGCAACTGGGTTGGAACAATAGGCATTTCCGTCTGGGGCCGTTCGGAAACAGGTAGTGAGGGTGTAGGTAAGTCCCCTTGTCTGACAGTGGTTGGATCCTTCGTGTTCATCAGGGGCACCGCGGTGATGGAATCGACTTCCAAGTTGTTTGTTGAATGTTTCTCCGTAAATTCGTCGTTTTGAATTGTTGTACGAGAACCGTTCGCAAACAATGCAATGGAGTCCTTAAGCTGAGAAGATATTTTCGTTTGCACCGGGATGTAATTGTGTGACAGTGGCGAGGTTTCATCGATAGTCAAGTTACGCGGTTTTGGCGGTCGAGCCGGTGGCACTGTACAACTTGAACTATTCGAACCGGTAGGGCTGGTCGTGGTGCTACCGGCAGAAGCAGCTGCCGCATTGGTTCTGGCGTTGCATAAGCCGTTAGTGTGGGACATTACTGATTCCGGACGATACTTGCTCAATGTACTGGGTTTTTCTCCTGCTTCTTTTGAGCCCATGGATCGATGATTACGCAAGGCCGAAAGCGGAAAGGAACCCGGCAAACTCCGTAGAAATCTTCTAGGATTTTCCATATTTGCAAAAAGTGAAGGGATCACATAAGCCTCAAAGTTGTCGAGTTCTTCGACCGGACGAACATCGCCATTTTGAAACATATCCCCTAGCCGTGACACACGCGAAAACATTTTCTCAGATGTTGGATTCAGTTCACTCACTGGAGTTCCATTAACCGCCATTCCTATTTTGTGAAGATAGGTAGATGATGCATGTAGGACTAAGAGAATATCACACAACACTAGGACGAATGGTGGGCCTGGGGTCACGTCCGATACGCGACCTTCGAACCGAACGGAATTTCGAACTGAGTTTTGCAGATCAAGCGATTCGTGCTGCCATGGTATCCCCGTCGCGTAACTGAAAAGATGGGGTCATTTTGCTAGATATGTGATACGCATATTGCAAGAATGGGTACTGTGAATTCTAGGGTAAGTCCTACCGAGAAATCCGCTGACGGAGCTTTCCAGTAAACTGGCAAAAGGAGATAAATCTAAATAGGTAACTTCACGAAGTTGTAGTTCAATGAAAGTTTCACTTCTGCCTAACATGGAAAGTTTGGTCCGCTTCCCGCCGATTCTTGGCAACAGTCTGTCATTTCCCCAGATCGCAACACAGACCTGATAAATGATAATTCTACGGGTACATTTTTCTCAAGATTCCGATGTGCCCCATGCAACTATAGCGGCTTACTGTCTGAAAGCCCATAACAGAAGCACTTTAATTGTTCCAAAGTTTTCTTGTGTACCACTTTTGTGATAACGTATACTGCCGTTTTCGCCTTTTACAGGGTGATAACAATTCACTGCGCTACAAAGTTCTGTACCTTCATTTTTTCCACTCTTATTTTAGTTGTCACCCTGTGTTTCTGAAATTCCCACACACTTATCAAAATAACCTGGAATTTGCTCGGCGCCAGATGCTTTCCTAGTCCGTCCCAACTTTTGACACTAAGCAGAGTCCAATTACATCACAGTCTTAAAAAGTGCAGTCACAATTTTGGTATTTTCTAGCCTTTTTCGTTTTCTCTTCGAAACCTGGTTCATCATGATCTTGTAAGTCCTGTAGCTGGTCTATATTAGACTTGTAGTCAGCACTCACACACAAAACCTGGTGGTCTTTTCATGATTCCCCCAGAGATGTTCCGTTCTTCGGAAGTAACGACTATAATGCTTCTACTAATGGCGCATTTCTACTAGTGCCGTCCGTAGACACGGAGTAATCCCTAAAAGCTTCCAAAAAGCTTAACTCACCGTTTATCTTTCTTTCCTGAAGCAGTCAAGAATTGTTGCAAGCTATCAGCATTTGGTTTTCCGCACTCTCCCTGCATTAGCCTCCAGGGCGGATACAATGACATGGCTTTTGTCTTCTTGGTAACTTCATTCCTAAGAAAGGACAAATAAATTGATCCATGGTATATAACTCTTTTTCTAGATATTTTTGGTAGTTCTACAATGAAAAATACCGGAAGTCCACTTGAGCTGTTCTTCCTATGCGACATGTATCTTACGTATTCACATCAATGATGTAAAGCCAGGATGTTTTTGACTTTTGGACCGGGGAATAGGGAAAAAGTTGTTTCATAAACAGCATTCATGTGATTTCGTTTTATTTGACATTATGGCGGAATTTGTCTTCTATTAGGACGGCTAAGCATCACAATCAAACATCTAAGTGTCCCCATACAATGCCGAAATTCACGCTCTTATTTTTCAAAATAATGTTTCCTTGAAGTATTTGTCACGGGGATTTAGACGGACTCCGTGGTATCTTGGGGCTTACGGCTGACGTCCGAAAGCCTTATGCAAGTAACCCAAGGGACAACATCTCTTCGGAATCGGACAGTGCCCCAGGATCTTGAAAGCAACCCCTTCAAAGCACAATCCTAAATATCTTCAATTGAACTTAAATCGCGCTGGACTGTAGAGTAATCAGGAGGAAGCTGAATTCATTGAGTTGTATCGGATATTACGGTCGTTTGATGTGGGAAGATTTTCGCCCATGAAAAAGACGTTATGCAACACCACAGTCTCTGAGGCTGTTGTTGAGTCTTGATTACTTTCAGGTTTGCTGCTTATTTGTCCGTCACACAGCTATAAAACATAATTTTCATTCAATTTTTTGCATAAATGCCACGAAATAAGCGCAAGTCGGAACTACGGGAATTTTCGTGAAATATCAGTGATTACTGGTACACCTGATCCTCAAACTTAGATCCACGTCACACAAAAAAGGTGTGGCTCAGTATGCCATTTACCGCTTGACAGTTGTGCACGTAATAGGCAACCATTGTGGACAACAAAGAGATAGCAAAGGTGATGACGTCACGGAAAAAGCACAGGGAGCTGAAACAAGACAGACAACATTTGATCACACCATTCAATCGAAAGCCTACTGGGTAGTTGTGAACTTTATAGCTTGAAGCCTATTCTTTTGAGCATGTTCTCAAACTACGTGTCTTACCAAATGATTGCTAATTTGACATGTCTTCCTAGATCATTACACGAGTAGGTCATATCGACTTCAAGTTCTATCCGTTATATAATCTCAGACTGGAGCACCCATAAATGATTATCCAGGTAAATGGGTACCAGGAGAGTACTGTATTTAGCAAAGTACTATCAGTGACTTTACCAAATAGATCACGCAACATACATTAACTGATTGCAAGTTTTATTTACAATCAGTTGGATCATGTTTGTTTACCGTTTTGTGGAAAGCCTCCGCCCATCGTAAAACGGATAGACTCGAAACCGAACTGAGTCCCATTGACTTATCGAACGCGATCTCATGTTCATGGCTACTTTTACTGCTCTATTCTAGACTGGTTTGATTTCATATAAATGGCACCGTTTTTTTTCCCTTACCGTGGCCACGCACGTACTATTCAGTAATAATCCAATCCATATGTGTACACCTGCATACTGTCGGATGGATATCGTGGCATGTGGTGTGTCTGTTTCCAACAGTAGAGCTGGGATTCAATTATCGAAACAGGTGGCACAACCGTTGGTGTATGGGGCTAAGCACAGACCAATAGTATTGGAGATAGTTAAAAAACGATCGTTAGTTCGGTTCGAAAAGGTAGGTAATCGGGCCGATCAATACATATCCAAGTAGGCAAATTACCATTTACCTTCAAAGGAAGGATGATTTCCGCAATCGTTTCACATCTACAATAACTACTTCAAGAATCAAAAAAAATGTATTTCGGGGATTAACTTTCAGTCAACATCAAAAATGCAAAAATGTTACTGGTCCTTCGGAAACCCGACTGTGGTAGATTAAATAGGAGTGCTAGAGGAGACAAGAAGCCTCAACACTCAGTCGTCATTTGAATCGAAGTGTACATTTCAACGCACATTATTATTTTCCGAACAAGTTTCGATCACACTTATTGCGCAGTGGTTTGTATTGGAAATACTTGAAATAACGATCAGCTGGAACCAGTTGTCCTGATTCATAATTCCATCAAGCACCCCTTTTACCGTCTTTCTTCAAGTTGTTGAGTAGACTGTTCACTGTATTTTATCCGCCTAAAGGTGAATTCCGCGTAAATACCGTTATATTTTTCCGTTGGTCCTAATCATATTTCCGGCGCTGGAAAATAGCTTTGTGCAGCAACATTCCCGAGTGGAATTTTTAATGGCATTGAAGTGTACAATCTCTCTATATATATTTTCTTGTTTTCCAGACACAGATTCATCACTACAGCAATGAAGTCCACCTTCTATCTTTATCCAGGATTAATAGGTACTTTAAAGGGCAGAGCAATATAGATAAAGTCAAATACTCTAGTACCGGAGGAACCAGTCAGGTGAAGAAAGGATGTGTAAAACATACATCTGCGTGTATTCAATGGAGTCGTTCTGAATACAATGTATGATCAGCGGTTCACATCATCCCTTATCCGATAAGTGTTCCAGTAATTCAACTTAACCTTGATATTCGTGTGTAGATATTAGCCTGAGCAAAGTCTCACATGTTTCTGTGGAAGACTTTGATCAGAAGGTCAAAACAGTATACTGAATCCTGTTAATTCCACGAATCAAACTTCATCATCAACTGGTACTGTCTTGTTTCGGTAGTAATAGTAGCAGTCGGCCTCTTTTGTATTCCAAAAATATGATCTCATTGTTGCCTGTTCTGTAATATCGATTACTTATGAAATAGAGTAAGATGGATTTGGAAAATGCGGAATGGGATCCGGTCCTCAAAAGCGTCGACTCCAAATGGGACTCCGAACCCACGCTCGCATGCACGCCGCTGACGCTGCATTAACATACGTACACTACCAGCTGAAGCACGACGCAACGACAAAGGGCTTCGGACATATTAGAAAAGGGGTGTAAGGATTATGCACAAAATCTGCATTAGCAAATTAAATTTCCCACAGCGAACTTCTAGTTCATTGTCTGCAGCAAGATTTTACTGTCAGTTATTCAGTGTCTACTGGTGGGCCGGAGGGGTTCAAGTAGTTTTCACCGAGGACTTTGATCAAAAGCGACCCTGGCTCGTTTCCGGCCACTGCCGGTCAACTTACCACTAGGCCGCTTTTCATTGGCCGCGGCCTTCTTCCTGAATTGTTGTACTTTCTTTTATAATAATTAAAAAGGATTAAAATAGTGTTTAAAATTGTTAAAAATAACTGATTATAAAAAAACCGGAACCAATGAAAAAGACTGGTGTAATGTTTGAGTCCTTACTGTCAATACCAGTAGTCATAGGCCGCAATGCATTAACAGTTTCTTTTAATTATACAAACCTAGTCGAATCGTGGATTCCGGTAAATATGGCCCAGATTTTGGTAAAATGGATGACCTATTTGGAGTCGAATGTGACCGACTGTCAGTAAAGTAATGCGTAGTGCATGGAAATGACTTACCAGCGAAAGGTTAGAGAAGCGAAAGCACACGACATACAGACATCAGAATACCGGCAAATCGTTATAGTTATGAACCGCTCCATGACGTAGGTGTACAGTAAGTAAAAAAGGTATTCTGTGCTTTACATGAGGAAAAAGTGAGTTGACAAACAGGTTCACTCAACCTGATAAAACTCCTAAATTACTTCAGTTTATCTTGGAGTAACACAGACAACCGATAAATTTACCGAAAAATTTGGCCAGTAAAACGTGAAAATGTACAGAATCGTTTGACACAAAACCGTGGTTATCCTTTATGAGACTGTTCACCGAGGGAGGCTTGTTATCCTCAGCTTGCTTTTAACCTGCCACGATAGAGGACATCAAAAGCTCACAGGAAATTTATTGCTTGACAGAGACCGAAATGAACACCCCCGAAAAGGCAGTGCGATAAAGGGAGAACATCACAGCAACTCATCACCAAGCAACAAATGACTGTGAAATATTTGTTTTTCTATCAACCTCCAAAGTGTGTAAACACCGCTTTTCATGAACTTTTTCCTTCCGGTCAACATTTCACACATTTCCCATAAACCAGTTTTGTGATTGACAGATGCAACCAAAAGTGGCACGGAAGAGAAACTCCGCAAAATCACACGTGTAATCCCACAATGCGGTAGGCGATCGTTGTTTATAGCAACAACAATAACAAAATGGTCCATATCAGTGGGTACAAATGATACAAAACCAGTGATAAAAGAAAGATATTTTTTGTCACAATAACAAATATTATAACTCACACAACTTTTATAAATGCAGTGATTTTTCCGTTTTGTATTTGTGCCCCAAACTGCGAGAAAAGCTGTACATTGCGTGCATCCAGTCATTTCACGTTCGGTTTTATCGCTTTCGTCCAACAATGCGGTAGGCTGTTTCTGACGGTGATCCTTCTTTGTTGGATAACAAATGCAATTGATTACAAATCGATAGTTGTTACGTTATATACGGACCCGTCACCACTTTAGATAACCCTATCTACCGATAAGATGATTATCTGAGGTACACTTTGGTCCAAGGAGAAATAAAGTATTTTTTATATCTAAAATATATTTGGTAAATAGTTTCTTTTAGCAAACTGCACTTCTTTAATCTCAATTCTCTGATACTGTGGTTTCATTAGTGATTCGGACCTCTATGGTGCATGATGGATCGCTTGATAAACACATCGAGACTTAGACCGCTTAAATTGGCCAGTGAAACTGGTGCCATGGGTGGTTTAAAACTTTGCTTTTTGTATATAAGCCCCACCCCTGAGCAAATGCTTATCATGGAATATATTCTGTTGTTAAACAGTGAGTTCTTAACATTTAAAGCCAGTGATCGATAGATGCTGTATCATATAAATGTGATACGAGACAACCCGTAGACAATCAGGTACATGCGCGTGATCGGCAGTGGTCAAACTGTCGTCATGGTTGACTTCTGTCCCGGGTACAAGTCTCACCTCTATTTCCGGTTCCTTTCCCCAATGGGGAGCCTCTGATTGGCTGCGACTCCGTTCCTAAAGTATTGTACCATTATTACAGAAAAGAAGGAAGCAAATAAGAAGTTAAAGATGTATGTAATCCACAACCAAGCCCTCCGAGTTGTGACTCGATGGTTTCTGCAAGGTTCATAAATTCTAACAAGGATAAACCATTTACCGGTATAGGTATGGTTCAAATATTTTTTGGGTCTTGCTTGCAGAGCTGTGCAGTTTTCCAAATATTTATTTCACGGCCAAAACATATTATCGGCAAAAATAAACTTTGCTTACACAAGTCATCGTATAAGTGAGTTGACGAACTTCCGTCGAAATCGTCTTCATCGATACATAGTTCAGAATGGTTGAAATAAAATTTTAGCCGGCGGTCAGGCTGCGCAATAAGTCAACGAGTAAGCCCAAAGCGGTTTTGCAGGAACTGAAACTACAGCCTAATTGCAAAATACTGTTTATAAACATTTGAACTGATGCACATTGTTGGTGATTTGAACAGTATCTCTGACCGCACAGTTACGGAGCGTAGAATAACTCAGTACCGTCATTCTGATCAAACAAATTCTAATTTTCTTACTTACTTCGTTTTTTCGTAAACTAGTGGTACAATATTTAGAAAGGAAATTGCTGTGAGTTGGAGGCTCCGACTTGGGGAATGACTGGCGGTGCAAGAAGGATTTGAACCCAGGACGGAGAGTGTGGAAGCGCACCATAATGACCGTTGGGCCGCAGCCCTTTTCCACAACAGGATTATACAGAACCAGCCACTCCTAGGATTTTTCATCGTCAATGCACGATGTGAATTGTAATTCTAATGCGATGACCAGAAAGTCAATGACTGATTGCGTTTACAAGCCACCCGTACGTTGCCCTGACCGAACTCACATTGTAGCCAAGCTCAGCATAATCACGTGTACACTGTGACTCTTGAAAAGCACAAGGTCACAAAAGATTTGAGTTGCTTCACACATAGATCACGTTAGATTTTCGCCCAAATTGTAGTGGCAGACGTCATTCAGCTGCGGAGGTAGTTAGTCTGCCCGCTTTATTTTAAATATTTACCTAAGTAAGCTGTCTCCGAGCAGCGCAATAGTATTACATGTACTACTACTACTGCTACTGCTACTACTACTACTACCAGTAGTAGTAGTAGTAGTAGTAGTAGTAGTAATAGTAGTAGTATTAGTAGTGATAGTGGAGTGTATATACTAATTGGTAAGTAGTTGACTGCTGAAAACGGAACTGTGGACGATTGTGGATTACCGAACATCGCTATGTTCAACAATCCAAAAGCAATAAGGTAAACTACAACATACAAACCAAATGTCTGCTCCTCCGTTGGATGATGATGTTTTCAGGTGAATAGGTTAGTTATTATGCGAAAAAAGAATGTTTATTATATTTGATCAATTTTGCTTGCTACTAAATGAGCTTGACTGTTACCTAGGCACATCGTGTGAACTTTGAGCTTCAGTTTTGTGTTGGAAAATCATGATCCAGCCCAAAACAGTCATCGCATGGAGGCATCTTCCTACTCATGAGCGGTGGTACAAAATACTGAGGTCTTTAGCAAAAGGAATTATCATTTCCATTCCTCACTCAGGGGAACAGAATAAGCGAAAGCAAACAGCATCCTAAAAGCGTGCAGGTTGTTGCGGATCTGAGCATTTTGAGGATGTGCATGGAAAAGTAAGGACCCTCTCTTACTGAATCGGGAGGACAAAAACGAGTTGATAAATTATTCGTATATCTGACTATACCACTTTTGTGTAATATGATCGTTGTGAAACAGATCTGAACGATAGTGAATAACCACAGAAAACCAATAGTGATCTGCGCTCAAGCGTTCACTTCAGATGGATTTCTTTTTCCTAAAATAATCGGAAGGTTGTTTGCTTTACATTCTTCCTACCTATAATCCGAGTAAATATATACATACCACTTTCCGCACATACAGATTGCAGTCATTTGTCCATCGTATCTCTGACTTCTCTCTCTGTCGCTAACAGACTCGTTTGTTTACGCAAATCCAAATGGAACTTGGTTTCGTCTTGACCTGCGTCGTGGTGTCTCAGTTCGGACTTTTGCGGATGCACGGCGAATAGCTCGACCTATGCAACTGGAAGTGGCCGATTTACCAGTACGTGTTGAAGTGAATATAATTAATCCTTCTGAGTCGTATCGCAACAGTGAATGAATCGGTTAGGGTGTGAATAAGACGCTGCTCAATGATGTTTCGTTTCACAACCTTTCAATAGACATCGGTCACGATTACATTTCGCGTCGGGTACTAACAGAATGCTCAGTGTATGAGACGAGACAAATGGGATAGGAAAAATATGTCAAAGAAAATTGGATCTGTGACCGGTGACTTCCATCTACAAATTGGAATACCGAAGATGTCCCAATGCAAATAGATACGGTCAAAAAAAAAATACTTTGAGCAAACATGTACTGTGTCGGAGCCCAGTGCGGATCGAAGTGTACTGAAAAAAGATGTACGATGTGTAATAACAAATGCGGTTATTCAGTGTTATGCAACTGAACAATTCTGAAAATATTTAGTATCAGATGACGTTTCCGGTATCGCAAATAACCTTTCTCAGGTCAGGCATACAGTCGAATTCGTTAGAATCTGATCTCAAACTTGCCTCGCGCTAGGCAAATCGTGGTAAACGAAACGTAGACTGAATACAAACATTTCGGGAAACACTGTTGCTGACTATCAAATATTTACGTAGCAAACAACTGTAAGTTTATTTGATCCCAATGTTATTTGCTTCAGTCAACACACGTTGCGTGATGGAACATTTACTTAGCTAATAGCCATACTGAAAGTTATTGCCACATTTTACCATGAGAGAGTTTGGGCTCCATCATTCATTTTTTGGTGAAGAGGTTACAGCCTGTTTCCATTTCGTTCGCTGAGAGAAGAACAGCGCAGTCGAGTGGGCAGTCTGTCTAATTCCCTTTGGTCAGCGTAACTGAAGTGCTTGGAGTAGTCGCTTCCGTTTGCGCACGCAGTTCTCTGGGAATTTTCGTACCGGTATCACTAAGGATGAACCATTTATAAAACCTCACGACTTTGGATAGAAACTAGACGTTTAAAATGATCCACTGATAACATTTGCTTTTAGAAGTAAACCATTATATAAAAACATTGTCATCCAATAAATCTGTCCACAGAACACCGTGTTTTGAGTTCCCTATTCACCATCAAATGTTTCCTTTCACAGAGCTTCTTGCCTGTTGGGGTGATGATGTCACCTCTTTGTGTATGCTGATATTCATTCCGTCTTAGAGAGATTGTCACTCAGTGCACAAAAAAGACAGTTAAAAGAGTTCGGGTGTGGCCAGTTGAAAGCGTGCTTTTATTCTGTGTTTTCTGGAGTGCAGTGGAAGGGGCTACTTTATGGACGGGAAGGTTAGACGTATTACCATAAAGAATTTGCACCCGTAATGCAGAGACTTGGATGATGAGAATAATTGCAGTTCCAGCTGGTCAGATGCGGTCACGATTCCGTATTATGTAATTAGATCAGAGAAATTTGCATCTTGGCGGAACAAACTTCACTGTTCGGGCTGGGCAGCTCAAGTGAAAAAACGACCAGAATTTTTCTCAAAGCTCTCAAGCACCTTTCAGTGGTGCCTACTTGAGAAGTGCAGTCTAATTTGGCGAGCGCAGATCTGTATTCTTCTCAATTTACTGCATCTGTGAACATTTATGAGTTAACAATTTTGCCGGTCATGGCTAGTGCGGATGCGTCTGTTTTTCGACCGGAGACCAATTTATTTTATTTAGTGGACATGATTTCTACGAAGTGCACGGCAGATTTGCAACGGAAAATTTCTTATTTCAACCAGTTACATTTCTTAGTATCCAGTAACAAAAATGGACAATAATCAGGTAGACTCCTATTTATATTTGTTATTTCGGATTTGCTCAACCCTTGCGCGATTGGGTCAGTAAAATCAAGGTTGAATCATCATGTGAAAACTCTCGTAAAAAGCTACTTCTTCTCAAGCTGGTAATAGGAACTAAACGGAAAGTATCCCCCTCGAACTGGAAGTGTCTATTTCTGGGATAGCAGGGACGATGGCTTAAGTGTAACAGAAGTTAAAAATGTGAAAACACAGTTAGCTATTTTTTCATTTAACAGACAATATTTGTCCTATCAAGTCAAGACATTTCAAGCCATACTACAGTCTGTTAAATGTTGCTTTTCATGGTGTTCATGATGTCGGTGAAACGATCAAGTTGTGGTATTAGTTTTCCGTGTGCATTTTATCACATACGTAATCAAATTGCTAGACTTGGACATGGTTATACTTAGTTCTACAGGGAACATAGAACTCACGAATTGTGAATTATCTGGTCCAGGATTTGACAAAAGTGTATCGTCTGAAACAAATGAGATAGGTACACGAGGGTTACAAAATGGTGGGTTGCATATAACGGGGTTAAATCTTTCGACGAGGTTGTTTGGGAACTTGATACTTTCCTACTGGACAACATTCTAAAAGTTCACTTCACACCTGGCCGGAAGAATATTGCCTTACGCGGCAGAAACAAGTTGCGAAGCAAACGGAATTGTTGGTTTACGACAATAATCTACTGCTCCGTGCGTGACCAGGTAGTGTCGAACAAATCTTCCTTATCTTTGCAAAACCCGTTTTATTTGACTTGTAACAGGAAGTTATTCTGATACGCAAAATATAAAGTTTCATTTGCTCCTAAATCAAAGTCTACTTACATTAACTCTCTCGACTTTTGTAACCGAAAGGATAATAGTTCTTTTCACGGAGGCGTGCATCCACATAGTCGTAATAATATACTTTTGAACACGTTCAGGTACGAAATTTCGTTAGGCACCTTATCATTTAAGTCGACTCAAAAAAGATGAGTTGGCTTTGGAATTTCGGTGATATTGTGTGTTTTCAAAAGTGCATACAGCTTAGAATCTCCTTACGAGGAAAATGTCAGGTTTAATTTCTTATGAAAAACGTAATTTTCAAATACATTTTGGTATTTCTCAGCACCAGTGATCAGCTACTAATCCGAGAATCAGTCGATTTCTCCCACTAAAGTGTGTCCACCTTATTGGTATGTCTAAGAGAATAAAATCACGGCATATCTCACAGACTCGCTGTGAACTCGCAGACCATGGTAGATATGGAAAACATTTTGAAAGTTTATAACCGTGTGAATTCCAAGCCATGGCATTTTGCACATGTATTGATAATTGAGCTTCTTATGGTTTTTGCGGTGTAATTAAGTTCAGAGCCCAAAAAAAGGAATATAAATTCTGCCTAAGGATTCAGTATGGATGCGATAGCATGAAACACCCTAGAACATTTTCTCGACAATGGTACCTGACAGTACTTTTCATTCATTTACTCTTGTAGTATACTAGGTAGGAACAAAATGTGCTACATTTCATTCATTTTGAACGAATCCCATAAAGACTCAATGCGTATGACAAGGGGGGGGGTGCCAAAAATAGCTGTGCACGCACTGAGCAAGGTGAGGATCAATGTATTGATCAGTGCTACGTCATCGTATCGTATCGGCAGAATAAATTATCAATCCAGCACCATATAAAGGTAGATTTATTGTGCCACCATATGAATGCAAGGTTTGTTGTGAGCCTTGTGGTCCATAAATTACACATCATCCGGGAATTTTGGGGTAACAATATCAAGCACGCCCGGCTTTCTGAGTTTCGGTAATATCCACTCAATGTTTCCCGGGATGTGTGGTTGGAGAATTCTGAATAGTGTGTAACTAATCGGATATTGCCAAGAACATCGTATTCCAGAATGAAGTGTCAGGATGTTTCATCAGCGAGTGGTTACGCAACCGTTAGAAGCACACCTTTTCGTTTGTTAGTCGATATCGTATTTGCAATGGCCCCATAGTGACTTCGAATAAAGTGTAAATCATAGTCTATTCTCAAAGTTCCGGAAGAAAGATAGTCTTCTTTCACTTCGCCAGATTCCGTAAACGACGATGATGTAAGCATGGGTGACCAAGGTGATCCGTGATCTCACTAATACACTTTCGTGTCACTTGTGCCCGAAAATCTGCAAAAACATCACCAATGACCTTGGACGAATGGATGACCAGTACTTTACAGAATATGATAGATATTCTTAGACTGTACATCCTAAAGAACCCTAGAACTGTTGCTTATATATTGAATAGCTACAGTGTAGAGAGTATAGTTACCACTTACAGATTTTCGACATTGCTTGGCGCATCAGGCGGAGGGCTGATGTCAGTGTTATTCCTGCTGTTAGGTTCAGAGTCGATAAATTTGGTTTGACTACGAAGCAACATGAGCTACCAATAAAGTCACTTTATTTGGCAAAAGTGAAAAATGTCCTCAATTGTGTCTAATATTTTGTCAAACATACTTTGGATTACTTCGAAACTACGACCACAATACCATTTGACATACCGATTAGGCCCTGAAAGTATTGTGTAAAAATTGCTGTTTGACTGACGTAGTCAATGGTGAATACCACGTAAAAAGAATTTTAAAACCAAACACTGATGACGGTAAGTTTTACATATAACAACTGTTGGCTCAGTATGCTCATTATGGAAGGTTCAATTCACACAAAATAATTACCACAACTTACAAATGGAGAGTACAGTGGGCAATAAGAAGCCCGCAAATTCTCATGAGTGGTAAAATGGCAACAGATATCCCATCACGAACTCACACCAGTACCGGTCGGGTCTCATCTGACAATTATAAACAGTAAGAACCTAGGGAATATTCATCTGTATAAAAGTAGTGATCATCAGCTTTCAGCGGTTAAAAAGTCAGTTGATTATTTTTGACTCACTTCTTTCCGTCGAGCGACAAACCACATGGAATATTCTGTCAGTTCTATTTTCTCGCTTTGAAATGGTTCAATGAAGATCAATGGCAAATGGAGTGCAGAGCTGCTATACGCGCCGAAACACAAATCTGAATGGAAAAGCGAAAACTTAATTTTGAGTAGAATGTATCCACGACTATCTCAACGCACCAGTTAAACTGATCCATTTCTGGATACTGTACCAGAAGTCTAGGACAAATAAGTTAGCAACATGAAAACTGTCCACAAAACAAAGAACTACTGATTCGTAGATAACATCATCACTGTGAGACGAAGTTGTGTCTTCCTGAGCAATGCAGTTCCGAACCATTTGTTCCAGCATCCACATCAAGCAGCTCAGTTGCGATCGAAGATAATGTATTTATAGTTATCAGATTTACCTTCCCCCAGGACAAACTTTTCCTTGGACACTCGGCACTTTCTCTGATAAACCAGTTGGGTGTTGTCCAGAACCGAGTCCGTCTCAAATTCCCTATTCGCCCGCATAGTGTACACAACTGAAGTCATTGAAGTGTCCAAATTGATTACGCATTTACAGTTTGCCTCAGCAGTTTCTCTCTGTTTTGATCTGGATTTTATTCTTTACTTTCTTTTAGATGATTTCCGGCCTTTGGCCCAACCAAATGGAAACGGCTTGGCTAGTACAGTACAACGAGACTAGAGTAAGTAATTTCAAGACGAGTTCAACGTAAGCAATGCACAAGCTTCGAGCAATTGCTTGTAGCTCGTGATCTATGGGTTCTTTCCGCTCCGAAGAATTGGTTAAAATGGACTCCGGGCTTTGATTTTCACATTACTCTTGCTGAAACGTTTTGTATACTTCGCATTAGAAAGCACGGTTGTGTTGAGCCTGTTGGAGAAAATCTCCGTTTAGAATTTTCCACTTGGATTTTCCGTGGAAACACAGTAGTTCAGTTAGATTAGTCAGCCTCAAAAAGTTCAAAGAAGAAAAATTCCTTTACTTTTTGGTAAAATCCTTCACTTTCCACACAGACACGCATGCACGTATGCCTGCTTGAAAATGCTGGCCATGTTTCACAAAAGCTGCGTGATAACAATTCCAGTAACTGCAAAGAAGGTGACAAAAACACGACTTACCGGTTAATCCATAACGTTTTTACGGCTGCAACCATTACACTTTAGAGTTTCGTGAGATCATAAAGAGATAGTTACCTATTACTGGGTGTTCTGTTGTTTTACTCTAGTACACTGGCAACTATTCTGTTGAATCAGCCTGATACATCAGCGTCCAACTTGTCAACGAAAACACATCACACTTGTTTAATTATCTCGAAAATGGTAATCATGTGTACTCCCTCGGGAATCACATTCAATAGGCGGATTAGTTAGTCCCACTAATCTACTGGCAGGTAGGCCGTGCGGCTTGGCCAACGAAGGCTTGCTTCTTATCAAATCTACACTAGATCTGAACATAACAAATACACGAAAACAAAGAGTGATCCACGTGAATGGTGTGTGTCCAGACGGTTGAGGTTCGAATGAAGAAAAGAGGTTAAACGTTAACTTCTGAAACTCTCCAACTGGGATATTTTTCTCACTTCAAGAATGATTTATCCCGCTGCTTACTACCCTACTGTGGGTTGGCGTCGGTCGTTAAATACCACTGACGACACTGAAATATGTTTTATCGGCACATTCTTCCTAGTTAATTGTTATGTGTGTGTGTGTGTGTGTGTGTGTGTGTGTGTGTGTGTGTACTTTTCTGCACTCAGAATTGGTGAGTTATGGACGTTATTCTTGCCGTAGACAGTCAGTGAAGAAAGTTTTACTATTCCTTACATCGGCTGTTGAACTGTAAGCACATGCTTGGTTCGAACTTCTTGGAAAACTCCATGAAATTGAATTGCTGGTGCTGCAAGTCAAAAGGGGAGGTAGCACAATGTTTTGCTTTGACTTTCTGTAATGTGTGACAGTGTTTAGGATGAACTTTTTGTGTGTAGGGAAATTAGATTACATCTCGATACTTGTAACCGGAATTGAGGCTAAAGTGAATCACTGATAGCCTAATTACGCTGGAAGGTGAATTGACGAGAAGAAGCCTGCTATCTTCTCCCGTTTCTGATAAGGGCGTGATCCGAACTGCATAACCCTGATCACATGACCTACTTTTCCACTACCAGATTTGCTTGACGAATGATGTAATGCCCAAACCATAGTGAATGACTGTTTTTTTATTGCATTTTAATTTTTACAGCATTTTACAAACTTTGTGCATCTCTTCTGCCTAATTTTAGATCGATCTCCAGGATTCTGGTTTTAATTATGTCGTTGTGTTGGCTGATAAGTGAGTGATATTCTTCGGATCATGACAATTTTTTTTATTAATCTAGTCAGAATGATAGAAAGCATTTTGAACGTTACTCTTCTACCCAACTTTCGTACTGTTGTCACTCAAGAAATGCGACTGAGTATTTTAGGCTGCTTTTTATTCACGTGCGTGAATGCAATCGCAGGAAAAAGTGACCAGGTATCCAGGACTCATAGAAAATGTCTAGGGATTGAATAATCTGGCGAAAACAGAGTACAGTAAAATTTGGCCGTCAGGGGCGCAGTTCGAACTTCGTATTGGCTATCTGATGGATTAAACTTCTCAGTAATAAGCCAACCAAGATAAGGGAGAATTTACATTATGTTCACTTTCAAAACCTCAGTAGAGTGGAGACTAGTGAGACTGTTGTATTGTATCCATTCTCATCGTCTACCTATATGGCAGAATCGATAAGGCTTTGATAAGCACCTCATTGGGACCTTGTACGCTTCACCACTCGAAACATACACACACACACGTACTTCCCTTGTCAGTTAGTAAAGTAGGTTTGTCTGGTATAGCAAAAAGCCTTAAATGGTGTGCAAGTGAGTAGTCATAAATAGTAAAGCCTAAAAGTTAAGACAATATCACACAATTTCCGGTCTTTGACTACGAGCAGAATATTACGCTGTGAAAAACTTCAGTCGTCCTGAGCTGCTTTAGCAGTAACTTTACTTGTTATGAAAATATCATAATTTGGCCTTGCAGACTCAAAGACTTGTTTAAAAAGAAGATATTTATGAACATAATAATCGGTTTGATTACCAAAGGGCTCATCATACGTATTCTACGCTCAACTTCATCAGAAACCATCGTAACACTGCGTAACATTTTCAACCTAGATACTAATTATCAGTGGAGTGCATCCACTGGCCCTCCACTGAGACTCGAATAGGGGTGAACGATTGCGAGTCAACTACCTAACCAAAAGGCTATCTTGGCTGACTTCCAAAGGTATGCTGAACATATACACTAAATAATATGGCACCCTTCCACCACTGGCAATAAACGATAACAACCCGTATCCCACACAGGTATCATGTACCGTGATGGAAAACTTCTCTCTAGGGAGGGCTCTATATCGTGTAGAGCACATGTTCAACAAAACAGTTGAGAGCCAGACTCAACCACTCATTCCGGGTTTGAGTCGCAGTGGGGGCTCGGTGGACGAGCACTGCGGCTGACGCATCTTAACAAAACAGACGAAACAGCTTCACAGTGCTTTCATGGTTCCCAGTGGTGAGCTGAGCCTCGACAGTGCACGACGAATCATTTCATGGTTTGTAATTAAGTATTTAACAAAAAGCCTAGCAAAATTGCTCGTTTCATATACTTCACAAACACTTCAAATTTAACAGAGGGCATAGGCATTCACACGAACGTAATAAACCGTCTTGTGCTTGGACTCGAAAATCGCCAGTGATCATTTTGCATTAGGACATTATTTCTTAACATTCCAAAGAGCACGACAATTAGGTGTTGCTCTCAGTTAAAACTATCTAGTTCGTTTCTAATTTTTTGTAATTTTAATTTACAGTAGCAGAATATATGTGAACCCTCTCGGTGAAGATGAGAAACCAATTCTGGCTCATTGTGCCTCATGGAATCAACGCGAGTATTCATTAGTAAGTTAATGTATTTTGTTCGGCCCGTTTTGTCCAATCGATTTCAGCTCCAACTTTCTTGCTGTCTCAGATGCAGCCTGAACCGAATTTCATGCATCCTAAAACTCGCGTTTCTATCCACAAAATCTTCCAGTCATAATGCTTGTCTAGCTTTCGCCAAATTGCCAGATCATCCTTGATCATTGCAAACAGAACTAGAAAATATCAAGTCTACCCTAGCGCGCACTAGCCAACAGTACAAAGGAGCTAAGCCAAAAGTGAAACAGTTATTGATATTGGATCACACAGAACGACTAAGAGAGCTGTAAAATATTAGGGAAATGATTATATCAAAGCTTGACAATGATGTGGGTATTACTCTTGTTAACAAATCAGACTATACTGAAAAGACAGAGGCCGTGCTAAGCGACGATCATATATTCACGAAAACGGAAACTGAAGAAGAAAAGGCCAGCCAAGCCGAGAAGTCTTTGGCTACCAGGTTACGACATCTTAAACCATAGGGCCCTTTCGACTTGGTCACATTTTGAAAGAATGCGACCAACAGGAATTACCATCTCATGACTGTATGAACTGCCAGAAATCCATAAGACGGAGATCCCGCTGAGGCCCATCCTCGACACGTGCACCTCATCTTATCAAGCCGTGGCCAAGTGGTTGACGAGTCTCTTAGACCCGTCTAGAGTAGCAACAACAAAATGTAGTTTAAAGGATACATCTTGACTTGAAAATGTGTATATAATCTAAACGTGAAAGACCACGTATGTTGTCATTAGACATCAAGTCACTTTTCACTAACGTCTCAATCAGGGAAACCATCGATTATCTTCGCTACTGCATACAAACAAATGGGATCATAATAAGTATGCCATTGGAATATCTGCAGCGGGTACTCTTTTTCCGTAAACAGAATACCAACTTTAAGCTTAGCGAATAAATTTAGCCCCAAAGAGACGATATTCCAATGGGATCTCCACTCTGGCCACCATTTTCTGATGTTTTTATGGAAGAGTTGGAAAACGGCCTATTTCAATCATCGATCCGAAATCTTCCATTGCAAAAGCGATAGGGGTAGTGGCAATCTACGTACAACAGATTATTTTGTCAACAAAACTCAGCTGCTGAACAAATCCAACTTAGCACACGGAAATTTGCTCGTTGTACCACAGCCAATAGTCTTCTATGACTTACTCCGGAATCCTCAAGAAGATGGTTCTAAATGGCGATCGGTGCCAAGGAAACCAGCTTAGAATGGACAGTATCTTTTTCCTAAGCTTTGAACCGCGTAAGTTGAGAAGAAGCCTAATTACGTGCCTAGTCAATGGAATGGAGATAATTATGTCCGAGGAAATCCTCATGGTGCACAACATATTTAGTCAAAAAGGATACCTGAAACGTTTAGTTGACTGGACCGTGCAGATGTACCTTGATACTTTAAAGAAGCTGGGAGCTGAGAATAAGCCAGTGTACATCTGTCTGCCGTTTAAAGATGATACTTTGGCAGATTTCGCGCACAGAAGATTGTCTAGCGTCACCAGCAAGACATTTTATGTCGTTAGACCGCTTGTTTTGTCCACATCTAGGCCAGCACTGTTTACGGTTAAAAGACAACGTGCCTGATTCTACAAACTCATTTAGTCTGTATTCCTTCACTAATTCCTGTGAAACAACATAAACCGGCCTCACAACCAAACATCTGTCTGAAAGCATCCCTGAGTATCACCCAGCGTGGTTAAAGGCTGGAACAGTTAAGTTACTAGTTCGGTTGTTTCAGACCTAGTCGAGATTGACCTTGAGGTGAAAGTGGACTAAGCTTTTCGTACACTGCATGGGGTCCGAAGTGGCTGCTCAGATTAGTGAGAATTCGCATCTTGGCCACAGCGGAAGCAGTCGAAATTCGACTCCACAACCCTCCTTTGAGGACTCAGAGGCAATTTTTTCATGCACTGAGCATGCCCTGGCCCACACATCACCCAGTGGTAGGCGTTAGACGGTCCGATGGCTTACTCGCTGAGCATGTGATAACCTGTTCACACACATGGTCTCCGGATAAATGTGTACCACAATGGGTGTAAATACGGATCCTTAGCTTATCTGACTGTATGCACCCCTTATATATCCTGTCATATATGATGTGATGTATTGGCATGATCAATTATTTTGGTTTTTATTCACTTTCAACGATTGCGGAACTTTTGATGTGCGTTAGAGGACATTTCGTCACCGTTTGAGCCGTAGTTTTTCAACGCGATTGTACGCACATACTGAAAGCAATATTTCCGGACACAGATTAGGAGAAGATTAAGCAAAAGAATCACAGGTGTGCACGCTGTATTTTGCGGGGATATGTGCAGCCTCATTCCAAGTACAGCATTTACCATCATTCACATCACAGACTGTTCGGAGTTGTATATATACAATGAAGTGTTAGTAATAATCCATCACAAATAGGAAAAACAAAAAAAGCTAATTATCTTACCTTCGTTGTGAAAATCAAGCGAGTTGGGTGATCGCTTCCCTGTGTCAGGACCGAACAAGTTTCGGAGTGCAGCTAAAAATCGATACTTCATTTAATATTGCTAAAGGAGAATAGAGCATTGTGAATAACATTGCATCCGTGGAACAATTGTAATTAGACAACACATCGGTCATCGCGGGTAACCTTTATCAAGTCAAACTGAGAATACGTTATGATTGTAAAATATTCTGGAGAAGGGTGACCAATGGTAACTGAAGCGTTGGTAATCATTATTTTCTCGACCAACAATACCGAGTAATTCACCCTGAATTCTTCCCGTGTCAATTATAGATTGTTTCGAAATCCGCGGGAAATGGGTCAGAATTGATCTTATCGATTACATTGGCATTGGTCATACTAAAAAGGGAACCTCTTGGAACAATAACAATTACTCTGGTCGTCGTCTGCATGGACAAAGGGAAAATAAAATATTTCGGAATACATTGGGCAGACTAGTGGTTTTACTGATGTCTCTATCACGTGCTCGAGAACAATTTCTTATATCAGGATTTTACTTCAGCTGCACGGAGAACCAAATCGAGTGTTCCCGAGGTTTTAGTTGTCTTCTGAAGCAGAAAAAAGTCATGGCTTTTATTGATTTGTTTATTTCCTTCTTATCATATGATAGTATTTTGAGATTTTCTGATGGATATCGAGACCAATCAAAGGCTGCCAATCGCGGTAGGGGCCGGCGGTGGTACGAGGAATCGAACGCGGGACAAAGCCTTCAAAAGCCCCCGATGTAGACCGTCTGAACACCCCCAGCTGGAAATAAATACGCATGCATTCTACCAGAAAAGAGTGTTAGTTTTCCTGGAAAAGTCGGGTTTTAGGCTCCTCCGGTGCCTCGATAAATTAAACCTGGCCACTGGCAAAGAAACACCAACCGATTTGGTGAACAAAATTGACGTCCTCAATGTGACGGGGTCTTCGCTTATAGCGTTGGCTTTCCCGCCTCCCCGTGGACAGTGTCCAAAATCAGCGACTTTCGATGAATCTATAGGATCCGGTGTAGTTGTTTTTGCTGTAAACGACATTATCTTGTGAGAAACAAAAGGGGCAAATAACTTGAAAAAAGCTTTCATCCGCTCCTGACAGTTTCATATGGTCAGATATCCACTATTTTGATAAAACCGTCGCTAGTCTAATTTTATTCCATTAGACTTGGCTTTGCACACTGATCACATGTTAACGACAGTTAATTTAGTCTATTGCACCAAAATAAAATATACATTACCCAACGTTAAGCAGCGATACAAAATAGGACCTAAACGATCAGTCATCTTGCACACTGAACGGTTCTTTTATTTCTCCTGTTCATGTCTTGTCAACAGACAGTTCAAACTGGTGATCATTTGTACATCACAGACGATATTCTGCAATCACAGAACAGACGTGGATTCAAGTGTTCAACTTGTAACCTGTCATCCGGATGGGTGTACGGGTATCCCGGTTGGATATATAGAAGTAAGTAATTTTATCGAAAATCCTGGGATGCTCCAAGTATTGTTCCCATTTGCATGTTTGTTTGTCTGTTTGTGTTAGAACTGAACTTGTTCAGATGATGCGTTGCGCATAGTTCATGTATTTTGTCTTCTTGTATTTGTAAAACTAGTCTGGGTAGATAATCAGAAGTGTATCTTTCGTGTACCCTGAATCGTTCATGTTGCCCAAACGGATTTTGATGCCATCTGAGGCTATTGGGGCGTTGTGAAATTTGGCATGATACTGCCTCTAACCATCTATCAAATTATCTAATTCAACAAAGTACGTTTCGATTTTGGTAGAACAACAATCGAGCAACCAGTTAGACTGGAAGTTTATTTAAACCTTTCATTAGAACCATCTGAGTTACCGGATTGCGGTCTAAGCGAGAGAGAGAAGCTTCCCCGCCGCTCATTGTTTCCCCCGGGTGGGTTATGGCTTGAAGATAAGGTAAGGTCAGTCAGTAAATGGTGCATCAGAACGGCTTGGGATACTTGACTGGTGAACTTAATATCATGAAACTTGTGCGGTTTGTCCTCTTGAACTCTTGAATGTCAGATGGATGAGCTCAATGGAATGAATGGCTAACGTAGTGCGCTCCTATTCCCTATATAATTCTTCCCATTCAGTTACCCCTTCCTATCCTTTTTTAATTAGTGATTATTCTATCCAGCCTGGTTTTTCCGAGCGGGTTAATGGCTTGTTTCGGGGGTGGTTATCTAACTAAGCGTGATCATCAGATCTAAGATGGAATCCTGAACAGATTTTCTCCGAGTTATCTCCTGAACTTTTCGGTACACGACCAGCTGTCAGTAGATTCCTATAGAAAAGATTTACTCCGGTCACGGTCCTGTCAGGCGTCCACTCAATACGTTAGGCTTTGAAGTCACCCTGAGTGAAACAGTTGTCATCGCAAGCCTATCTATTCGTTGACGTCGAGATATCTGAGAGGGCGGCCGCAGGTGTCGGAGAGACGGTCTAAGTAGTCACAAAGTATCCAGCTGTTAGCCTAATGCGGTACCAAAGGGCTCCATCAAATCCTTATGGGTTTGGAAATGCGTCCAACTGCAAGGCTGGTATGTCCGATCGGACGAACAGTGCCGCTTCTCCAACTTAGCGGACAAAATTCCTGTCAACTCGGAATAAGATGCGGTAAGATAACTGATGAAATCTCACCGCGTAAACAGAAGGCAATTTCGGCTCTGGCCTACCTCAGTCATCGGTGGCGCCGAAGTGATATCCGGTTGTCCATCGAAGGGTCGAGTGTACACCGTGGCTGTTAGAACTGTTGTTTATTACAACTCAGAAACATGACCATTCAGAGAAGATAGCCAAAGAGTGTCGGTGATTGAGCGTCGATATACACGCGAAATTTTCCGAATATGATAGGAACACCGTACCAGCAATGCTAAGGTCCAACGAAGGGTATTAGGAACCAGAGGTCAGTCTCTGTATCATGTACTTAATCTAAACACGTAAATGTGGCTAAGACATGTGTAATGCATGCCCACCGGCAGACTTCCTCAGCCTACGCTGTTCTCCGAAGCAGATGATGGTTGTAAATTAGGTGGAAGTGATCAGTCTATGACACGGCAGAAAGGTATGAAATCCTTGACGAGTTGACTTGACCAAATAGGGTGTGTAAGACTTCCGTATTGAGTCCGCAAAACCTGCCTACGAGATGGTTACAGATATTAAGTGACATGGCCAGGTGTCCCAGGCAGTGACATAGTTGCATTTGAATACTTTCTTTGTCTTCATGATTTGCGCTTTTTTTCGTCTATTCATTTGGTCCTCAACTGGATAATACTGGAAAAGGCAACCAAATCAGAGCGTATAAGGGCGAGATTAAAAGCTGAATGCATTCAGCTGATCCTGCTTTCCTAATCGCTGTGACTTGCTTAGGTAACCGAAGCGAATTGAGTGAAATTTCAGTCATAATCCACTTGGTGATGGAATAACTCACTGTAGACCGGATTTTTCTCATTTCGAGTTTCGAGTATTGTCTGTGGTGATTAACGATAATACTAGTGGTGATCACTTGGTTTTCACTCAACTTTGGTCAAGTCTACTTTATCAAGACCAACTGTGACTCGTCATTTCTGTTACCGGAGTCTGGTTTGCGCCTTTTAAGTCGTCATTTAGCAGATATTTATAGCCCTACAATGGGGAGCAACTCACCCTGGTTTTGCAATCAAGCATGGTGCAGCCCGATTATTATAAATAAAAGGAACTCCACGGGAATGACATCGGAAGTATGCGATTGTTTTCATCATAATCCATGCTGCTTGACTGTGTGATTACCTTTCGCTAAGTTCGTCTTCTCAGTCAGTTTCTGGAACGATCGAATGTTCTGGAGAGAGTTTACAGCCTCGAGATAGTCAAAGTCGGATGTCTAACACTCTACCCGATTTACCGCGTGTAATCAATATTCCCGTGAAACCTATTCGTTTTGCCAATGAATCATATTTGAAACACCATCTTCTGACTGCTTCCATTTTCCATTGATAAATCCGTTGAGTTTTTCGGAAATAACTGGAACACTTTAGTCACCTAAAAAAGGGAAAAACACCCGTGGTAATTTATTGAAACCGAGAAGAAAAAGAGACCCATCCCCCACAGCCACAGTAAATGTACACGCAAAATATATGCATACACTCACGAAAGGTATGAAGCCCAGTAGCTAAAACTATTATCCCAAGATCATTCGATGGTAAACCGGTCTTGAGAAAGGTTACTCACAATAACCCAAAGGTCAGCTGACTACCGTCTTTCCGACAAAGCTGTGTTACCGAAAAATAACCATTGACCTAAACAGGCTCATGCACTAAAATAAACCCGTACTGTAAAGTCCATGTCAGTAGGCTATTTTTTAAGTATTCGTCTCGCTTGGGCAAATAATGCGAACTCGTAGATGATCGGAAATGATTGTCGTTTCGGGTGACGAAATAATATCGTATAAAGCGTTTTGTTTTAACGCCATGGTAAAAGTTTTTGTGAAGGAATTCGACGAACGCGCTCAAATTTAAAGTCCGCATCCCCGGGGTTCTACGAATACGCAATGGTAATTACTATTTAAAAGGTAGCTCGAACAGCTCTACCGTAGTACCGGAATTTCCAGTTCCAGTGATCACGGATTAACTATTTCTTTATGATATTCAACAAAAAACGGAACTGCTTTACATGTACCAATAGTAGTTACCCTAAGTCAGTACCAGTATTGTAAGCGAATGGAGATCCAGATAAACAAAACATGTGAAAGATCATGGTATTTTTGTGCCTAAAATTACACCTGTTAAAAAAACCACGTCTCCAACATGATTGTTTGTTTTGATCATTCCGTTTTGGACAATTGGTCGTTATCTGTTTTCATTATATTCACACAGAATATTTCAAATATGGCCACTTTGGTGGATTCCGTTGGGCATCCGGCTCCGCAGCCAACTTCTTACTTGTCTTGGCCACTGATCAATCACAAATGGAGCGGATCATTATTGACGTTTATGAGGATTCGGGGACTCCCTTAAATGGTGCTCAGAAGAGTATCATCTACCAGCCGGTGAGTGAATTTTGGAAAACTGTGGATTTTTGAAGCGGGTGTTAAAAATAGGTGTTTTTTCTGGGAAAAAATAATAGGAAGCTGGTCAGTGGCTCACGCAGATCTTGAGAAGAGATGGGTGTGTGTAATATGCTAATGAGGCAACACGAATGACTACATTGGGTGGCAGATGAAAATCGATTTAGGTCACGGTCTTGCTCATATATGCTGTAAATAGTGTTTGACACGAGAGAGCTGGATTGATCGACCCAATTTTCATTGGCCGCATAGTTCTGGTCCTACGAGACCGATGCTAACTGACCAAAAAGTTGCTAGAGTCCGGAGCTGAAATGGGATATTGTGGAAGAGTTTAGTGTAGGAGAACGCTGGCAGGCACCAAAAGATGTTCGAAGTACTCTATGAATCGATTTTTTATCAACTGAGCTCAGGAGTGGTGATGAAAGATCATTGTGATGGAGGGTAGCAATAGGCAGGGTCATTACTTGTAGAAACCGTAGCTGACATCTTTATAGAGTTTTACCGGTCACCAGCCTTGAATCCGGAATACCAAGCTCAGGATTGAGGTGAGTCTTCTACTGACTGATGAGCATGAGCATAAGCTCCAATTAACCTAATGCAAGGAAAAGCAGCCAGAGGAGTACGGTAGTCTCGTGCAATTAAAAAACTGAACGAGAGTTGGGATACCCCTGCTGTCAACTAAGGATGAAGACATAGCAAAGGATAACCAGAGCGAAGCCGTTGTTGTGTGCTTCTACTCTGGTTGTGTTTGCAGACCAAGTATAAAAATATCAATCAGTTTTGAACCAGTAAACGTTCCATCTTGGAATAATAAATTGAATCTATCAGAGGGAATAATGCTCAAATATCTGAGGGACTTAAAATTCACAAATTGGCAGAATTTAATGATATCTTTCTGGCCATCATCAAGCAGCTTTGGGATATGTTTTCTTTATCGGTAAGCAAACTATACTGGTTCATCTTAGATCGGGGACTGTTGCCACGGAACTAAAAAACACAACAGTGTTTGCCATGTAGACGGGTAGGCCTAAGTCGGAAATGGGTAACCCCAAGTCCGTTGGAGTAACTAGCATTCTACTCAAGAAGTTAGGAAAGCTCATCCAAAAGCACGTGTCTGCACCTATTGAAGCCGCTCCTCACTTTTCTCAGGCCACCAATGATTCTAAAAAGATAGATTATGCCTTACTGGCCTCTTGCCCTCATAGGATGAAGCAAATCGAGGACTAAAGAAAGGCAAGCAAATAGAAACACGTTATCTTGATTTTAGCAAGCCGACTGGTCCCGTAGATCATCATCTGTGGCTGATCAAGATGGGGCCGTCCGCCGTAGAGGGACTGACTCAAGAGTGTTTCACTTGATGTCTGTATTTCAGATTGTGCACGGTAGCTACACAAAAAGCCTAAGGACAGCTATTTCGTAAGCCGGAGGTACTCACACAGTAGTTTGAATTTATAGTTACGTACCACTTAGAAGGTAGTGTTCAGGCTTGAGTACCGTTGTACAAAAGAAAGCCATCTGTCTGGAGAAAGTCCAGTAAATTGCAGCACAAAAGGTTGAAGATTAGAGGGGTAAGACATAAAAACAGAGCCTACGCGATCTCGGAATTTCCTACCTGAAGAAGAAAGGACTTCGAAGAGGTCTCACTGAGACTTTTTAGATAACGAAGAATATTCACATCTTGGGTTCAAGAGTCTGTTTCAGGAGACCTCAGACACCCAGTCCAATGAAGACAGGAAGAGGTTGGCAAAAGTTTGAGCTAGATTGAAGACCAGGTGGCTCTTCTTTACCAATAGAGTAGTGAACCACTGGGAAGGTCTTCTTAAGAAGCTGATACAACTACAAACATTCAAAGCTTCCCACAGGGCCTTAGATCACAAAAGGAAGGATCTTATCTCAGGGCTTGAGTTTTGAGCATGACCACTCGACATGCACATGATATCAGAACGGTCCGTCCGGGGGTGGGGGGAGGGGGGTGGGGTTAATTGTGAATATTTGTATCTGGTGTATGCTGGCGTGATTAGTGAACTCTCATTCGTCAAAATGTCTCGCAGTTGAGGTGTGATGAGGTTTCATGGTTCTCTGTAAATTTTAGCGGGAAATCTCTATTGACCTTGACCATTACCCGCCGTGTACAGACTAAAGTGAACTGAAACCTAACTGCTCCTGAAGCATGTTATGGGAAATTGTAGACAGTTGAAAAAGATCGTCGCAATGACGATTGACCGGTTTCTCTCAAAAATGCAACGATCCATGATAATAAAGCTCTATTTCCCCATGTCTGGGTTATTGTGAATGCCGAATAGAAGGAAGAGACTAAGATACCCATAGAATTGGTTATCCAAAGAAGTCTGGATGAATAAAATGATGGGAAATCCACCTACATTCTTCGCATCTACAAAGTTCCCTCATGAGCCATATTGATAGACAGTGGTGACTGGAAATCGGGGCTAAAAAGGATTGAGTAACGATTGACACTTGGCTTACGTTAGCAATACCTTTATGCGTAGCGTAGCTGGCTTTTAGTATTGCTAGTCAGGTAGCTGAGCCAGTCTCCGTTGCAAACATAGCACTGACCTCAAAATACCGACGTATACTCATTCGAATATCCACTTGCATTTTTCACATCGAGACGTCCACTCCGAGATCCTCAATCGAGCCAACCACCTTCCGTTTACCGGGCAGTTGTTCTACCATCTGTACTGTTTTTATCTGACTATTGTAAGCAAATGACGCAAATGAATATCCACGGATATACAAACACCGTTCTCCTGTCACTATCACTATCTCAATGAACTGGGCAAGTAAATCGTATACAATGACTACATTCTAATTAAATTCATATTTGATCGAAAAGAGTTGCGAAAGATTTATTTCTTTTCATTGCATGATTCTCCATGCGCGATCGATGATCAACTCGGCACTAAAGACCATAGTAGCACCCTGCAGCGGTTGCTTATGACTAACGAGCAACCATCTGGAGTGCATATCCACTGAGTACCGGCCGGGACTCGAACCCGTGAGTGAAACGTTGTGAATCCCGCGGTGCATAATATATAAATTGTAACCCAAACCCCTATCACTACTAGACTAACCAGGCAAACACTCCGTGGTTTTATTTCCACCGACGGTACTTGTTTTAGTGTTCGAAAAGGTATTGCTGAGGTGAATCAATTCCGCATTGGTTCATATCTACCAAACCACAAGGTGTAAATCACTTTAGTTATCCGTAGAATGTAGAGGGCAAAGCGGATCTGGACAAATAAGCGAGAAGACGACCGGTCTGGAATTAACCCGAGACGGACTCGGTGTTTTAATAGACGGACAAATACCAGGCCGGCTTCCAATAAGACTTGCACTCCAGGCATGGGCACAATTAGAAGACGGAGACCAGGCAGAAGTGCGCTTTAGACTAAAGTCAAAAGGGCGCAGGGAATCCCAGGGAGAGACACTTCTGAACCAGAAGAAAAGGACGGACACTGGGATGTCAACAGCCATAAACACAAACGGTGACAACTTTCATGTCCGAACGAGCAACGAGGGGGAGACACTGAGTAAAGTAATAGGGTAGAAGTGCGTTGATGAACAAACTTAGGTCCTGTGTTGCCACTACAACGGTGTGCATTAAATTTTACGCCAAGCTTGACCTATTCAGTCTGGACCATGAAGCAGTTTGAATTTTTCCTCATTTCAGATATGTCATCTTGGCTTGTTGGTGCCGTATACGTATCGATCTGTAGCCAGCTGACACCACTGATGCGCACACGCACTTATGCAATCCTTTCGCGTATGCGGTTAATCATTCACATTTCCGACAAGCTCGTTTGCAGTCACTTTCAGTCTATCCTTTCATTAAAGAATTGGTTAGTTCGAAGTGATTCGTATGCACAACCTTATGGCCTGAAACCAGTACTTAGACTTGAGGACAGAATTAACGAGTGACTTTTCGATGTGAACAATGCAAGTGGATTTTCCAAAAACATAACTTTAAAATGTTCACAAAATTTTCGTAAATTTAGTCAGCACTTTATTTTGTTTCAGTACTTGAGTTCTGCCACATAAAACAACCATTTTCGGCTTGAAAATATCACTTGTTCGTAAGGCATATCGATTTTCTCATTCCCGCAGTGCACGCGACTGAATTTTTCTGAAAGCCATTCCAACCCAATGCTTGTGTGCAAACATTTTTGATTAATAATATCTCACAAGGGCTTTGTTGTGATAGATTGACCAATCCAACGGGAATCAGTTCTCGGTTTTGTTCCGTTTTGAAAATGGAAAGTATTTACGACCTAGACATAGATTTGTTAATAACAATGCACAACTTCGTACAAATGCAAAAACGGTAAAACCAACATCCGGTTACATTTTCTGCGGCTATTCAATAGCAAAAGTAAGCGTGTTTTGTGCAGTGACCATACCTAGCCGAAATGTGGAGTCCTGCGAGAAGGCGGAGCGCACATTTTAAAGAAGCTCCCAGAGAAAATATTCATCAGGGTATCACTCGGTATCGCAATCACGTCTCGGTCGAATAGGCAGTTCATCTATTCCGAAAGAGGTTTTATGGTAATCAAAATTTAGAAAAGACAGTAAAAACGACCAGAAAACGTGTTCACCACTCGTTTTCGAAGCTATCATTTTTGGGACTACTTGGCCCAATGTGAAATCAGTAGATAACACCATGTGAACTCACAATACATTTCGTGCACCGTTGTTAAGGTGGGTGGATACAAAGAGTTCCGTGTGCTCATACAGAAATTACAAATAGTGCTCCATTCACAGACGATATTCTTTCAGATGGGAGCAAAAATGAAATAAACCAGATTTAAGTTTTGTTTACGACCTTTAGATACTGTCAAACACCGGGTCCCATTTATCCCGTTAATAAGGTAAGAAAGAATAAATACGGTAGGAAAGACAAGCTTTTCGTTTGCATTTCTCAGTGGCTAACGTAGAGCTTGTTAGTTCACATAAGGTACAGCACACGGGATAAGCCGTGAAAGAATAATGAATAAGATCATCTCACTTAAATCAGCAGTTGTCTATCTATTACATCAGGAGACAGAGAGTTGTGCAATAATTGTGTGCTCACACAGAGACGGGGGTTTCCTGTGTGATCTAAATAAACTCGCAAAGTGCTGGCAGCTTTGCACTCCGGTTGCGTAATCCCACTTTGATGGGCCGGGGTTCTGTCGACTCAATAACGTGTAGTTATGGGATACTTCGGCCGAATTTCATAACAAAATTGATGCTGCTTGGTAGAGTCATTAGGTGTAATAAAACACGTTTCTTTTTTGTATTCAGTCACTCTTTCAGTCACATCCATTTCTGCCCCTGTCTACGTACATGTCAATGCAAATGCAGGTGAACTGGTTGAAAAATGTGATAAATTCGGAACAATAGGGAATCGTGGTTCTCGAATGATGTGCTCTGGGCTAACTGGATTGCCGTATATGTTTGCCGAAGAGCCGATCTGTTATTGTGGATCACACTATTAAAATTGTGATACATTTTCAAAGAATCAGGAGCCAGTCTGTGTTTCGCACGTATATTTTTGTTGTTGTAATGTTCCCAACCACGAACTACAAGCTTTCTTCCATTTCCAACTCCTACAACATATACAAAGTGGAATACTCAAACTTACTTTGGGTTTTTGTGAACTTTATTCCTAAATGTTATTTTACCAACTTAACTGAATAGGCTAGATAATGAAATGACTGAAAACGAGCTCGTTTGTCACCACCTTCCCCTTCTATATTGATTAGTGAGTGACAATGATAAAATCGAACAATGTTACTAGAATTGAGTTCAAAAATATAAAAGACAGAACAAACGGCTTAGAAGACAATACATTTTTACCGTTCCAAGTTGAGAAAGTTGAAGATCAGATAAAATACACCTCCAATTATGATCATTGTATCGTATCTTATGAATTTCACAGATCTGTGGGTGTACACGCAATCTGAAATATTGCGGATTGGCAAAGAGCCCTCTTAATATTACGGGAGCCAAAATATCCTGTATTTGTGCTTTATTACGTGGGCACGGAGCTTCCTCTCTGTTGATCACTTTCCAAGTGCGTCAATAAACGATAGTATACACGGAATATCAACGGAACCCACACCGTTAGCATTGTACAACTAATTGGCTTACCACTAGAATAGGACAATGCTCGGCAGCTCTCAGACCGTATAAAAGTTATCCTCAAACATCACTAAATGGTTGGGAAGAATCCTTGTTTGGCAAGGAGTGCTTACCGGACAATGAGCAATCGGCCAAGAAGCCAAAGATGTTCAGCACCACATCGTTCAAGTTTTGAAATCCCTTTGAACTTCTGAAAATTATTTGCTTAAGTCCATTTAGAGTTTATATCTCACTGCAAGTGCTCTGATCATGACAAGGGTTAATCCGTCCTTTATCAATAATCCACGTATGGCCCCAGTAAAAAAACACGATTCTCGAAATCAGCTCCTAGCAATAAGAGAGATGTTGTGGTACATAGCATGCCACTGGCTGATGTTTGTCCAACATGATAACCGTGCATAGTTTGACTTCTCTTGTGGATATTTCCTTTCGAACTGTCAACGGCTCATCCTTGCTGAACGTAATGCAGTACATCTAAGTTACACAGGTGAACGTGCAAAAGTTCGTTCCGAGATTAATTGACTTTTGTGGTTATCACGTGTAGTTCGGGAATCTAACTGGAAAGTGTAAGTAGGCGAAACATCCAATTTATCTGAGAAAAACTTTGAGATCAGCGTTTGACATTCTCCAGTATTACGGGGATCTGAAGTGATGATGTCATTGAGAATGATTTTAGAAACGGACTATGTCACGAAGTACAAACTTCCGGTGGTTTACGATATCTAAACGACCGCAGGTACGCACTACCTCAGATAGCGTTTTCGTTATCACTACTGGCTGAACATAGACATGACAACTCAATGCATGCTTTTGCTTTGGCCTGCATGGTTCATAATCAGTATTCGAGGAAAAACTGTTATACAGTCCAGAAAAATCCCAACGAATCGCTGTGAGCAGTCAAGAGACGTTATCTTGAGCTATTACTGATACTCGAGGTTCTGAATCGACAGAATCGCAATACTGACCTTGAGAAAAGTTAACCAGGGTAGCCAGAACGTTTGGAAATTCTATTTTTCACCGACCATGCCGTGCCGTACCATTTTGGATTTTTCCCTAAAATTTACGCTTTCCTGTGCACTCCTGTGAGCCGATGTTCGCACTGTATCAATAATCGGTTCCCTTTCGGCTTCTGAACTGTTCCGCTTTGAACGTCCCAATACAGTTTCAGACAAAACTCCCGAGTGGTCCACGAGTACCCAAAGTGAGCGTCATTCTCATCGACCGTCATCGTTCTGAGATATTCAATCTGTCATGGGATATGCTGGTGCAAGTTATTCGTCCATTCGTTCCTTTGAATAGCCTGGGAGAAAAAAACAGGTATGAAGCAATCGATTTGTTCTAGTTGCTGACCTGAATATTTAATTGTTTTACGATACTTTTTCCCGATTTTCTTGAGAAACTGCATGTTAAATTTCGTCTTTCAGGGTCCATTGTGAGTAAGGTTATGTGTGATATGATGTAGAATTGTAAATTCATTAGTTTAACTGATCCAGTCATTAACATGCTAGGATATTTTCTAAAAACTTACGGATTTGCCGGATATCATTTTTTAAATGGTCAACCAGTGGATAATATTCCTTTGGCAGGGTTAAATTCTGAAAGCAATCATTATGCAATGGGGATTCATCCATAGCTCTTTTGCATCGCAACTGATCTTCTGCATTGGAAAAGTGGGAAGCAGTACTTCCTTAACACGAAACGTCCTTTTAACTATGGTTCGAGAACCTTTCTGACTGCAAATAGTTACTTTATTCACTGCCTTTGATGTGAGCATGGTAGCTAGACGACTTTATCCACTCAACAAATAAAATGTTTAACAGAGGATAAATCTAAATAAATTGTATTTTACAATTTCTCCACAGGTTAGCATGATAGGAAAAACAAATCATTTTACGTTTAGGTGTGGCCCGATGGACTGGTTAATTTCCATACGGGGATAAACATTTTCAGCTCAAGTGATTGATGATCACAGTGAATCACGATGCCTGAAACCCAACAGTGATCAACTTGGGTCACGATTATGGATGATGAGGATAAGCCGCAGAAAAACATACAACTCTTCAGGAACTCCCAAACGGAAGCAAACGTCATAAGTTTTGCTGTCATAATCCACAAAGCCAGCTGAGTTGACGAATTGCTCAATCAATCACTAAAATAATGCTTGTTCGTATAATAGCTGCCCGGCCTCCTATAAAAAGGTTGCTATTCTGTCAGAAGATGCAATCACTGTATTTGAATGCCCTTGTTTACCTTATTGCTTTGGGTCCGTCTGACGTATTTGCGTTCGTTTTCAATCCACAAATGTTCATAATTGTGTTTTGAGCAATCAACTACTTGCCTATTCAGTGAGTAGTAAGCGTACCCAACCACATCCCGAGCAAACTTGATAGAGGATGGCACTGTCGTCTTCGAAACATTGAAAGGGGACTGGAATTAACGAGAATAACCGAGTGGGAGAGTTTCGCATTGAGATACAGTTTCCTGACAGTTCAGGAAAATCAGATGAGCGAGACACGAGACAACATGACCGGAACAATGGTTAAAAAGAGCAGGATATGGAGCAGTTAGGCTCATGGTATGTACTGAGAAATGGTGCGAAGAAATAATATCTCTCTGCGGGAATTTAAAGCTGCATTTCATCAACTTTCTTATTTTTGCTGACTTAAGCGCTTTCCATTCTGTATTTGTATCAATTGCTCAGGTTTCTGTAGACAGTGTGGGACAAATACACGACTTTTGTATTCGTTAAGAAGGTGGCATGTAGGATCATTCTCAACTGATTTTTGACATTGAAGAAAAGCATCTGGAATAAGATTGCACGAATTGTTGAATAATGCGTATAAATTTGACGACACCAGACTTAGAGCACCGATATTTTTGAGCCATGGAAAGAACATGAACAGAATTACGACTAGGGTACTGTTTGATATGAAGATGACTTGCAATAGTTTGGTGTAACAAAGGGAATTTTACCGACATGGATACAGGTTCTTTAAACATTTCAGTAATTGGTGCTCCTGCTAATGGCAGTACTCAGTCTGCAGTTCGAAATAGGTCCCATAACATTCGTAGCTCGACCACACTCCAAGCAATCCGCCTTCATTTTTGACTACTAATTGCAAATAGCATGGCCATAAGGTCGCTGACCAATTGTTTGTTTTCCATATCAAAATCCTACATTTCGAATGAATGAATGTTTCAACCTTCTTTTTTGCTCAGTACTTTTTCATTTATTTTACTTCTGCTACCCTATTAGCATTTGTCTAGTTGACTGATAGCTAGCGCTTGAGATCATCAAAGGTGAAGGTCGTTGCTTTTGATACGCTGGATTACAATACTAGCGCAATCAACGGTAGCACAACTGTCTCATTAGGAGATATGCGAAATGACGTCACGTTATGGCTTACTGACGGAAAACTTCACCCGTATCTTTGTAGACTCCTAGAAATGGAGTAGCTTTTCGAAATTCTTCGATCTTTTGTAAGATCACACTGGAAAATGATCACCAAAACATGTCAGTATTGAATCAGATAAATAAGGTTTTTAATCACGTACAATTCATCTATTTAAAATAATGGGCCGAGTTTTTAAATCTTTCGATAAAAAATAACAAAAGAACACTCAAAAAATATTTCCCCTGGTTATTGCTATCAGTTTATATTTCGTTTTAAATATTGTTAGCTATAATCTAACGAAATACGATCTGTAAAATGAACGCTGTTTGTTACAGAAAGAGAAGCAGCTTAGCGAGAGATTGGGAAATCAAAATAACGACTCATACTCCGTTGCAAGAAAATAATAATAACCAGATATTACAACTATTTTCAGACAGTATAATCTGAATATGTTTGTGGCGATTATTTTATGTCATTCAGATGACGTTCATGTGGTTAGTTTATTTGATTAGTTTATCCCACTGTGTATTCGGCTTCATACTGATTACAAACGGAGAAATTTGAATGTATATCAGTTTCCAATTTTATTTTATTTTTGAATTTCTTGAAATACAGTATAAAATACTTACTCTAACAATAATGTGTCGTCAGGTTTATTTATTTTATGTTACTTGTCACATGTCTGTAAGATGAATAATGATTTCTGCAATCCGCGTCTGTTATTCCAAACCCAGTCCCAAAGTAGCACTAGCTCTTATGAGAGCTCTGTGCGAATATAAACAGAAAGCCGTCCATTTTCCGGCTTTCGAAAGTGATTATTTGACAAGATGCAGCAATCAGAAAGCGTTGTCCGCTAAGCTCTGTCCATTTTCCTTTTTTTCGAATGAGAACTGTGCGCTCTGTTTCCTCTGTGACTGACTGATAATTCAGTGTGCACAAAGTTTCGGATACGTTTGCTGGAATAATTGCATCGGTCACCCACAGAAAGGCATAGGTCTGTCTCCCACTTTTTTCAATACCTTAGAAGACAGAAACCTTTGGTATTTTATTTTCTATGATTTGGTAGGGCACGCCTGAATGCGAAAACCTGTTACGTGGTATTGTCCCCGGGAGAATATTGATCCACTTCACGTCACTGGCCTAGATGGAACCCCAGAACACGCGTGTTGTGATAGATATGGGAAGGGTGTTTCATCTCAAGACTGTATGGTATGCTTGATACATCACCAACACTTTATTTCAAAAGAATCCACAAAATCACCGTGAACCAAGTCTACGCATGAAAAGTGAACGGTAAAAAGGATAATGAACATCTAATTTGTGGTGAACAATTTACAAGTGTCCATCAGTTAAGTGATATAAAGTATGGCTGCACAAAAAGAATTAAATCATGAGTGGTTCATTTGTTGAAAGTAATCAGAATACAGATGCTACTTGTGCCCCAGTACACTGGGAGAGTCCATTTGAATTACACAAAGGGTCAAGCCTTTGCAAGTAGCTTGAATACAAGCTTGATGATGTATTTCGTGCGCAACTGTAACTGAGACACCTCACAATGGAATTACTTTTGCCGACTGCCCGAGGCACGTGATGTAACCCATTAGGTCAGTTGGCAGAGCACTAAAAGTGCTGAAGCGTGAGTGTTGTTTGTTCGTGAATATGAGTACTGCCAAAACTGGACACTTTCAATAGTTCATTCCGTCTAACATGTTGCGGAATAATAAACTACGACGACTCTGTCTTTATTCTATCACTTCTCTTTCGAGAAAGTTGTAGCCTAAAATGAATGTCCTAAAATGTTCTGGAAACATTGTCAGTCATTAGTTGTGACTGAGCTTGCGGTAGTACCAACTGAAATCTTTAATTCGTCACCTACCCAGTACCAAATAAACCGAATGTCATTGAAACAGTATCATCATATGTCGTTGGGTTTATGTGATGGTTAGTTAAACTCGTATGAATTGATCAACAAAAGACCTCACTGAGGTAAACAAATTCAGCCGTTGGTATAATGAAAACCAGTTTCCGAAGAGAGGACAGTGTATCGGAGCAAAAAATCAACAACGACAACAACAACAACAACGACAACAACAACAAAGACAAAGTTTACAGCCTTTATATTATCGTCCCAGCCTCAAAAATACTTTTTGCAATACAAACTTTATGAGTTAACGTCTCCGCTCAAATAAGTAGACTCCAGTGGCAAAATATTGGACAGGCTTAAGAAATAGACGGTTGGAACCAAGGCCTGTATAGTTACCACAATCATCCTCATCCCCGTGATCGACGTGGTCAGCATCTTCCGGAAAATTATCCTCCAAATAATCATCGTCATCATTCACTTCTTTGTGACTGTAATCGGTGTGTTTGGTTCGAACAGGAGCTCCCACTTTCATGCGAACAAATCATCATTCTGTGATGCTTAGCAATAAGAGCAGAAAGCAAACGGTCTAGCTTTTTACATGACCGAACAATATGGTAATAGAAAATCCTGATTTCCAAATGTGCCTGTTAACTACTGAAATATTTGCGCTTATTCTTTCAAGCTGTTAATCTAATTTCCCCATCTCGTCACGTGTCATCATTGTTGCATGCTTGTTATTCCGATAGACGAGAACCGGCAGTACATAATCTCCTTGCTCAAGGCTGAAGGATTCTTAATTGCCCGTCAACTCATATGACGTAGCATGCTAATCCACGATGACAGTCATTTTGCCATAAGTGATCCAATTCTCTGTGGTATTAGATGGCGTGAAAGTACGCAGTCATGAGAAATTACCCGTCCACTCGGACAGAACTATTCCTCCTACTCAATTTTGTTGGCATTTTGCATTTAGCTTACTGATGAGGTGTGTACGTGCTTGGTGCCCATAAAACCTTTTAGGATACGTTCCCTTCTGCGCATTTCAGCCCCATGCCCATCCATAACAAACCTTCGCAACATTTTACAAGGTTCTTTATTTCGAATATAATGCAAGAGTTAGTATTTGTTTTCGCTAAACATAAGATGAAAATACGGAACCTAATTGTTATAGAAACCATTTATATAAGAAACGAAAACCGGATTTCAAATGACGTTTGTGCATGATAGTTTTGCGATGTTATAGATAATTTCATGATCCGAAAGAATATGCTATTTGGCTAATCAGAGATTAGGGGAAAAAGAGACGTACCTTTATTATCGAGGTGTCGGAACCGAGATCGGTTCAGAGTATATCGAAAAATCGATGTGCCATGTGAAATGTTATGTTAGAATTTTATTGCTCAATAATACAGCGCAGTCGACAACCTACCAACCATTTCGACTACACTGTTATTGAGCAATAAAATTCTACCATACCTTTATTTTATTTCAATTACAGTACTTCTTTATCGTCGGTGACATGACCATTATCCCTAAGAGAAAAGCCGGGAAATTACACGATAATGAAACAAAAAATGTAAAAAATGAAGTCGTTAGGAAAAATATGACCGGGGGCGATTAAAATACGTTATAAATAGGGAATGATCGACAGTGTTGTATAAAACAAATGTGGTGTCAAGCAAACATGGGAGACATTAAAGTTAGTAAAGATATCTGAAGATAGCAAACACTGCATCAGCGAACTTCACGAAGAATGAATTACAACTACCCGGAGTTCAGGTATGAGGTTACAAGAAGAATTCTCACGAGTATACGTGATAACAACTGGGGCAATAAAGCACCCGGAGTTATTTTTTAACCCCCACACTCATCAAATCCCAGCCGGTTAGCATAATTTAGATCTGGGAACAGAACTGCCAAACGTCTCCTCCTCGGCTGATTAGATCAGTTAAACGGAGATCTAAAGAAACCTAACATGCTTTTTCTTTATCAATACTATAAAAATACCTCCAAGTAACTTCAGCCATCAGTGACTGTTGCCATTCTCTTTCTACTCCCATAAGCCATGGATTTTTACCAGTAATCGGAAACACGTATTGTTTGCCTTTTACAAATCTATGTTATTTATACTTTGCCAGCTATTGTCTTCTCTTGTGAGGCTTCCTTTAGAAACGACTATCAGTCTCGTTTTACCAACCAGTGTGACATTTGACAAATTCTATATTATGTCTGTCGGATGCAAACTCTTGGACTCATTCCGTAACTTGCTATTAGCAGTCTTTTTTCTGCCTCAAAAACAAATAATCATTTCTGCGCAAAGAATAGTGTGAGCATCATTGCACTGAATGAACGGTACCGAGCTGTGTAAAGTCTTGACCAATATTGATCATGAAAATTAACAGGTGAACATCAATTTCACCTGGTTGTGTAATTTTCATTAACCTGGATGAATCTGGAAGTTTTTCCGGTCTATTGACATTGCCAAGACAGCAAAGTCAATCAGTGAAGTAAGCCTTGGGCACAGTTTGACTTATCGTTAAAGTAAGACGATAAAAAGTGAAGAAAAAAATATTTTCTTGAAAGTGAGATCTTTTATGTACCTGTGTGTATGTCGACAAACTTGTGAGCGGTTCTCGAAGCCCAAGGGAACAAGGAAACCAACAGTTATTGCTAGAGTAATTGTTTCGTTATGGCTGACTACTGATCGAAAAGCTTACCCGAACGCGACGCTTAAAATAGCTTCCTGGTTACCCACTCAAGTACGTTCAACAATATCGAGATAAAATTTTCTGTGCCATTAGTGATATTCATTATTTTAGAAATACGTTTACGCCGATCGAAAGTGGAAAATAGGAAATAACTGTAAGCTGTCAGACTCAGGGGACGTTTATCATCAAACTTTCGGATATATAGAGGCAACTCACAGCAGTCAGCATCTTCCAGAACACTAAATTCACTACGGAAATGGAGAAAGACGGACACTAGTATTTATGGCCTTTCTGGTAGGAACAACGGGCAACGGCAAACTGAAGAAGTCTGTATATAGGAAGTTAACTTACGTGGATCAAAATGTTGAGCTCCCTTTACCAAAGTTTCTGTCTAAAATCTGCAAAACAGAGCTAAAACTGATCGCATCACGGTGTAGGTGAGAAGAGAAGAAGATAAATGTCTTTCAGGATGTCTTAATTGAACGAATATTGACGACAGCTCGTAAGAACCGTTCGTGGAGTCAAAAGAGAAGTGTCAGCGGGTTAAATTCAACTGAAGGACAGCACAACCATATGTCAAGAACACATGTGAAATGATCATATGACGGTTCTAAACTTACGGCATTGGAGTCAATACATGAACACTTCGAAAACAACAAGACTAAAAGAGTACGTCAGAAATGACGTTAGGAAAAATATCGCACGCAATGTCATAAGTAAGGACTATGCCCAATGCTATGTCGGTCCAACCGGAAGATAGATCACCGCGTGTAAGATTGAATATTAATTGACTATAAGAAGACATGACTCTTTCCCCTAAAATCCCTCCAAGTGGATCAAGAAGGGCACTATAACATTCAGGAGGATGTTTTCATTTTGCTTTGAGCAACCGGGAGATAGTCTAATGAGTTATTCGAAGCCCGTCACTTTGCAAAAATGAACACATTGAAGTGAATCTCACTACCAGCCTCCTGAAAGGAGATAAATCTGATCAATTCGAAAAACAGATCAATGGACGCTAATCCCGCTGACCCGTAGACAACAACTCCAGCTCTTCAAGTCAACACTGTAGTATGCACGGCCAGTGATCTTCCGAGGGCGGTTGCACGTAAACGATAAGAAATGACAGAAAATTTACTAAGCCCAACCCAGTAGGCATCTTATCTGATTCCCGCATTTGCATGAATCGAAAACACCTATAAGGCGGACGACATTCTGGAAGTTAACTGCTCCTTCTGAAGAAAGAATTCCCCATAAAGCTGCATACCCCTGTAACGCGCACACCAGCAATACTCGGTTCACTGGGAATATAAAACTGCCGGCCATTTCATAGGGACACTACCGGGTCACTGGGTGACTCAAAATTAGTCAATAAAAAAGGCTTCCTCATCATTCGGTCTGGATGGCAAGGTCATCAGCATAAAGTCTGCGCAGTCAGCAGTCTTTCACAGAAGGGTGTAAGTGTTCCACCTGAAATGACAAAGCAGAAGATTCTATGAGCCCGGCTCAGCAGATATCTCATTGAATTACCATACCTACGTTATTCAAACGCAACCACAGCAGTCTACAGCCTGACAGTTACAATACATCTATGGAGCATAATGGCTGAACATTTTTCAAGCCAAGATTCTGAAACTTAATCATTAGCATACATCTCATTGTTACGTCTCGAAATTTAGAAGGCACTGGAAAAGGTTGGAGGGTTGAGCCTCTAAACTGAGACTTATCATCTTAGATGTCTGAAGTTCAAGTTTACCTAATCTCCTTAGTTCAGGGTCATACGAAAGGTCAAGGTAAAATTTACCGAGAGGATTCCTATAGAAGCGAAAGATTTCGGGGACTGGTGATGTCACTTTGATTGGCTCTGATAGGTTCGTGGTCTAAAAGCCAGGATCGACATTCGTGAATTTTTCGAAACTAAAGCTTAGCCTATCGTGATTGTGAATCCATCGGTGTGAATGTTACGTAGATGCCAAAGGAATCCCCTACCGTTATCTTCACCTTCGCTGCTTTAGTTTGTCTTATCGGCACTATGAGTCACAATCAAATTGGAGGGGATTCCGTTGGTTCCTGTTCTGAAAAGTCTGTTGTTTGACTTCATTTTGAATTATGTGCTCTTTTCTCGTGACGTTGTTTCTGCTCAGCCTTTCGAAAATAAAACAGGAAAGTTAGCGATATGTTCCATATGAGAGAAACAGCCTGGTTGTTGTATGAAATGAACTGGTAAGTCATATTTATTGATTCGTTTTTACCTAACGTCGATCTGGAAAACATTGTTCCGCGACGTGTGTACTTCTTTGCTTTGAGATGCACTAACAGTAAGAACAGTTCTCGGTCTGGAGATATAATCAGTCGGAGTATTTCAAAAAGAAAAAATAATCTAGCAGCTATTATAATTAACCCGTGATTTATCTCCTGCTTACAATCGCTCCCCACCAACTCATCAGCACTTTCGTTTTCATGAATAGCTCATTTCTGGTCAGTAATCACATTCTCAAATCATCAAAAGGGACGTAATACTGCTGTCTCGCGATTCACGAATGTGCCCGAGGGGATGTATGATTCTATACACTAACTTTCACTATTCCATTGTGTCTGATACATTGGGTCCCTGTAACCTTATTGTCTACTGCCTCCACTATCTTCATCCATCGGGGATGGAATAAAGTCTCTTTTTCCCCTCAGCAATCAAAGCCTCTAAGCGTCGGGAACTAAACAGAGCTCCACTTAAATCAATTTAGGTTTCATCAATCATCTTAAGTTTGAGAACCGGGACAGTATGGTGAGAAAATGCATTATTCAAGGTAGCAGTGTAATGCACGTTTTGGAATCACTTCAGTTGTTGGCAACTTTGATTTCTCCGCTCTCATTTTGTCCCCTGTGATAGCGGTTTCTATCTCACTCGAATGCAATGGTTTAACGAGACCGGATTCATACTCCGCGGAGTGACTGAGGTACAAGATTGTGGTTTTATTCTCTACTGCTCAATCAGTGCTGGTCCAATGCGAGTGACGTGTGAACATGTGAGTATTCTCGGTTGATCGAAGATGAGCGGTAGACTACATTTGAATGGCATAAGTTAATATTTGTCTTTTTGTTAATTTTTTATACGTTTAGCTACTGTGCATAATAAACTTTGCCGGAAAAACACTGCTGAGTATATGTAATGATGGCAAACGACTGCTGCTTTGTGGAAAGGAGAAACATTTCATTTGTACAGAGATTTTTTGGCACTTTCGTTTACGTTACCAAGTTCTTAGATAGGAGGTCAGCTCTAGTAACAAAAATCTAATCTATTACTGTTCAAGATCCGCGTAGAACAAACAGAACCCTAACTGAAAAGGATCCAATTCAATTACCAGTTTTTCTCCAAGCATGCATAAACGAACATGGAGTAGAACACGGATTGTCTGCACAGATGATGATGACGGTTTTGCTGACTAGTCCCCTCTCAAGTATTTTGTCCGAACCCCGCATCTTCCAACTACATCCTATACATTGATTGTTTTCTTCTTCAATGTCAGTGATTTTCACGCATCCCAGACCTGAGAAAAAATGAAAGAAAGTGGGCTTGTGTAACTTTTGAAGAGGTCCAGGCTTTTTCGTCCTTATGCTATGAGACTGGCATTAGTATAGTGAACCATAATTTATCCCAAATAACTTTTGGATAACCTCGTGATTGAAAGTTTCAAGAGCTGTTATGAAAAGCTCTGGAAGTCAATGTAACCGTTCGCCAGAAGGACAAATCAGCAGAAGCTGATTTTCTTAGTTCGATAACACGATTCCTTCATTGCATTTCACGCGGAAAATTGGAACGTACTGTTCAGTCATAACTCCGACCGTCTAACAATGCCGTATAACAACAGAGCGGGCTGTGGAAGCCTCGCAAGACTCAGGTTGCCTCTGTGACTTTAGAAGAAGGTGCATCTACCCGATCGCCTTGTTTCTACTAATGAAATAAATTTCAAATACTTTTATCGACTCCTCCAACATCATACCCAAAGTGAACTCAGCCACCTAGTTCCCTGTTATCTCATTTGCACATCCAGGGGTGTGAGTGGATGCCTCTAATTGAAACATCCACTAAGGAATGATGACTGTGATTCACTGACACAAATACCGACTACGTATACTTAATGAGCGACAGTAGTCGCGAAATGGTTGTGCACTACGGAGAGATTTTGTCTTCCCATCAGCAGACTATCTACTTTCTGTCAATCATCTAGCTTTTCCACCAAATCCGTAGACACAATTTACTATGTTTAGTTGTGCCACTCAAAGTGCTCACTACAGCACTCATCCACAGTGTAAATTACTGAATGATTCAAGCACACCGCACTCACAATCGGAGGTCCGTGGAAAAACTACACTGCTGTTAGAAAAACAAATAACGCACCTCCCACACCAAGTCCCAAAAGACATTCGAAACTATGATTGTGAATCCGCATGGTCGCCATAGCTCCGTTTGGACTGACTCGTAAATACCATTTGATAGAGCACTTGTCTGTTACCTGATATAAACTTATGAAAATCCAATCCACACTAGGATTAATTCATATGGTTGCATGGACACAAACGAAACAACTGCATAAAAGTAAATCTACGGAACCTGTGGAAGTAGAGTAGTTTGTATATAATTATAGTACCCCCTACTCGAATTAGATAACCGTTATTGTCGTGAATGACTGCCCGACAGGGGTTCGACTGGGTGATTTCGGTGCTTTATTTTTGTTTTCACTGGCTTTGATTTCTAGATAATTCCATGTACTTTAAATTGCTAGTAAATCATAGGTTTGAGCTTGATACAAATAGTGCATATTAATTTTTCAGATTTGGTACTATTGTGCTACACAAGGATGGATTGACATGGTAAGTGAAATTGATACCTTTGAACAAATTTAGTAAAAGAGATGGTATTTGGTACTTCAATACTTGTGCTGGCTACCGGATAATAGATATGAGTGACTGGGATCGGGTTGTCTCCTACAACTGTTAGCCGTCACATGTAACAGTTTAATCTCTGACGAATATGTCATTTGCCCATGTGATGCTAAGTGTATGCACCCGAAAATAATATTGCTTTTCTTGCCCCGCATGGTCGGTGATGGTCGAGCATGCTGACAGCTTTTAACTACTATCCCGGAGGTCAGCTGTAATAGCTATAAGTTAGTCTGATGCCTTACCACACCTGACCTATTGCAACCGTATGTGGTTATCCAGTCCACGTCTAAATGACAACGTGTTACTTATCGTTGATTGTCCAGTGAGCCTGGAGGGCTATAGGATATACCCATTTCACTGAACCCACGCGCCATCATGTAATAAAACATTCCACTGTCGAAGTACGACTGCAGTTGTCTGTGGAGCACTTTGCAATTTGGGTGGGCTTATCGAATTTATAACTCCTCATTCCGAGTGCGCGTGTTCGGAACCGGACTTCCTGTGTATTTATTCTATTGTTCTGTCAGTTCAGTTGGTTAGAAAACATGCTGTGCACTACAGTCTGTCGATTTCCGCTTTTTGATTACCCTTAGAATATGGAGGTAGTTAAAGAAAGCAGTGTGGGGTGACCTATCCCCGAAGCACCGTCGATAAGGTAAAAGGTTGACGCTCGTCGGTCCCTTAAGTGTGAAAGGCTAGAAACCGATAGAACCACAATTCACTTCGTGAAACACCTCAACTCAACGGGGCTTGGAATTGAAATCAATAGCTGCTCAGTTGAAAATGTTTGCTTTCAAACACCTGTGCCAAACTGCCATCGTGGTTTTCACGCAAACGTGAAGTGAAACCTGTCCTTAGCTTAATTCTATCATCATGAAAAAATATTTAACAATTTCCTTCCCATATTGTCAAAGACTTTTTTGAAGAATTTTTCTTTAAATCTGGAAATGCATTTTTTTATTTGGTCTCAATAAAACAGCGATGATACAGCATGATACAAAAAATTGAGGCAAATTTCTGCTGCTTCTCATGCGGAAATCAGCAGGCTGCTAGACGCACAAATCATAGAAACTTCATTTCGTCTAGGTTAGCAAAACTTCTGGCTGTCAACAAAACGAAATCACATCGTAAACAGTCTGTAATACCCCGATGCTTGTGACATTGTGCACAACTTATTGTGAACTGATGTATTTCACGTAGCAAAATTTGTTATTGTCTATCGTGCTGAAATGTCTTTCTGTGACCATTTTGATGTAAACAGTTCGATTTCTTCCAGAACATTGTAAACCCTCAGATTGAGCATACGGGAAGGATAGCCTATTCAGCTCTTCGTCGCACATTTAATTATCAGATTGGGAAGAATACATCAGATAACAAACGCTGTTTACAATTTCGGAAATATGAGATTGCTTTTGTATTTATCACCTCATAAGATCTTAGATTTGACTTTCAGTGAAAAGTACAAACATTGTTTTGATCAACAAGTTAACGAAGCTTTCTGCAAGATTCTAGAAACCTCCTAAGGAAAAAAACCACAATCGTTTCTTTACAGTGCAAACGAACTGACGAGTTGGATTTGGTCCCCATGGAATTGAACAGTGTGCTCACCGTACTCCCGTTCGCTCGAGGTTCCTCTATTACGTACCAGTTAGCCGATTTACTGGTAAGTACGTCTGTTGAATACAAACTGTGTGATCACGCATGGATCAACAACTTTTCCAGCCTGTATTCATTAAATTTATGGATTACTTTTATTGACAGAATGACGATCATCACAGATTTGTCTGCTATTCGACCAATCAAGATGGCCATGACAAAGACTAACTTTACACGCATATCGAAACAGGGTGGTTGTTGAATGCGGGTCGCACTTTAGAGTTGTCAACAGACGGAAAAGTGACCGCCTGAAATAGCTGAGAATAGTTACGAATAAAGGATCAGCATTCTTCTCCATCGCTCGTGAAGGTTTTAATTTTGTGAACAAAGTAGTGAACATTTTACCCCCTGGCATTCAATAACACACTTTTGTTAGATGGGCGCTAATAACAGTCGGACCCTATCAACCCCAAAATTTCTGGCACTTGTTTTCTTCTGTCATCTTAGACTTCGTAGTGTATTAAATTCGTTTTATTAGGTGTCCAGTATTTTCAAATGCTTGACGAACGGAGAGTTGAATTAGAATGGACGGCCATAAAAAATACTATCTATATGTATCCTAAAATCTCCAAAATAAACACCCCATTGCATTCTGACTGGCACTGTTTGAGTTAAATTTGGTTTCTGAACGAGTTCAAGAGAACGGGATGCAGTAACATTTCAAACTGGAACTACCAAGTTATTTGAAGTTTGACCAAACAGATTTCATATTCCATGTTGAGTCAACCAGGAGAGAAGTACTCCATGAACCCAAGCGTGATCATCTGCGTCATCAGGGATAATTAGCAACCAAGAAACTGAAGCTGGGAGAGGAAAACCACATAAGGTTCTGCCGGGTTAGATACGAGTGGGGCTGGCGTCAGTTCGAAACTTCGACTTCTGAGCCAATGCGCCCTCCTTTTGTGATAAAGTACGTATATTACTCAGTGAACAGGTGAATAACTGACTGCCTAAGTACTAATTTTTGACAGCCATAGAGCCGTGAACCACGTGCTGGCATCCTCTGATCTGATAACGTCTACCTCCATATGGACTAGATACCGACGATGTAAACAAGCTGTTCTGTTAAGCTTGATTGATTTTGTTGTTTCTTAAACTATAAGCTCAAAGCAAACGACCCGGCTCGTCTTCTGCTTTACCACCTACGGTCGGTAGAAGTGGCGTTGCAACCTCGACTCTAGTAGGTCTGAAACATTAAGGGACAGATTTTATCCCACCACTACAGACAACTGAGATTCATCGTATATTAACTGCGAGGACTCCTGTATTACGTTTTTCAAACTTAAAAGCAACCAAGAATAAGAGTGCAGTTAGGTTAGTGTAAGATTATCAGTGGTTGATTTAATTAATTAGTTTTACGACAAACCTTTGAACATATCTACTTGACATGAGCAGTAAAGAATATAAATAAGAGCCCTTGTAAAAAGTAGATTAAACTCCTAATTTGAACGATCGAATAATAAGTGCAATTTTATACTGTGAATGAGAATAGAACAGTCACTCCACCAATGCCGAACTATCATTGAGACGTTCTACACAATCAAGGTGTTTATATTTGTAGTTTTCATCCAATAGGGTCGTTCGCGTGTGACACACAACTATCTGAGTCAGTAATAACGGTTTTCAGTAGTTCCAAAACGCTTTGTCCTATTGCTTCCTGATATTTATGGGATTATTTCAGACATCTAACGCAATTAGGCAAGCACGCAAACAGTGATATTTGTTTCGAAGGTGACAGGTTATTTTCGCCTAATGCGAATAGACTTATGTAGTCACTTTCGATAAAGCAAGTATGATTCGGAAATCACCGAGTACGCATGCCCGATCAGTGGCAAACCCGCGAAAGCGGTTGAGTGCTTCAGCGGAAATTTAATCTTTACATACAGATACAACTCCGTACTACTTACTGTTACCTATCTCAAGATAATGTTACGATAAAGTACTCTTTCTTAACGTGTTCAGTTATCTATTGTTGACCCGTCTTTGTGTTTGCACGTTGGTTTGGTTGTAATCAGCGGGAAAGCATTTCGTAGTCTCCTTCTTTGACCTTCATTCCTTTGCCGGAAGCTTCCTTCGGCAACTCAGGTTCTCGAAAGTTCGGTTCGGATCTGTTTAGTTTTGAAAAGAAATTCACAATAAGTATTACACAGTAGTTGTAATGCAGTCAATTGCAAAAACATTTGGGATAAGTTGCTACACTGCCTCCATAGCTCGATACGCACTAAGAGAAGCGATTGTCAAACCTCTAAAGCCTTACCATTGTTATATGAATGGTATAGATTTGCACTTAATATGATCCACCTTACAGTGCAAACACTCAACCCACCGTTGAAAACATGGGATCACGGCACAGCTGTTTCATCCTTATCAATAATTATCAGCGGTGCACATCCACCCAGTACCCACTGGGACTCAAACCCTAGATGGAAGATTGTGAGTGGGAGAAGTAACCACCAGGCTCTCCGGGATGGATTTCGACAGTTTGTTGAACGTATACACTACGTATTACAACACCATTTCGCAAATGACTTGGGACGGTAGCTACCGGTTGCCTGCACAAAGATCCACTCCTATGATGGATGGATTCTCTGTAGGGGTCTAGGTAAAACGAAAGCATTCCGTTATGAACAACCTGCAGAGCCTGGTTAGTATCATAAAGTATACTAATAGCGATATCATTAATAATAATGCCATAGTGGGACTACATCTTGTATTTCTTTGAGTAATGCTACAACTACTGTTAACCATGATGATATCTAAAATAATACAGATAATAGTATCCCTTGAAACTGGACCGCATCACGTAGACCAACCTCGGCCATCACTCGCCCTTTGGTCGAAGGCGGTAAAAGTGGATCCGGAGAACGCGCTCTCGCTCTTGTCGCATCTTCGCGACAAACACCTAATAAGGATATTTAGGCATTATCGGTCGCTCACGCAAAACACTCAGCCTACGGTGGCTTTAACCAATCGCACGCAACCACGCACACACGCACACAAGCACACGACTCTAAGCCTCTTGGTTTGCAATCTTTTTCCTGATGCTATACGTAAGCGAATGATGCGAGTATACAAAAAGATATCTTCCCAGAGTGTTTTTCTTCATCGGAGGATTTAAAGGTATCATTATTGACTGTGTAACTTACTTTCACGTTCTGCATGGGATAACCAATTGGCTACTAAGCCTTACTGTCAAAGCCCATCATCTAAGCTTGCTGTCTCGTCTATGTCGTGTCTCATTCTATATCCTCCTCTGTTTTCTGAGAGCCTGAAACATTGTGCAAATCCTTTTTTAATATAAACGAAGCACAAAACTTTCTTTTTACCCAGTGACATTTACTAGTTGGTCAAGGAGAACACCTAGGCAGGACAAAAATGGCACAGGTTAACTTCCAGGCCATATTTGCTGATCAATCAGCATTTAGTTTTTCCAACATTATTTGGCATTCCAATTTGTGAACGCATATTACAAAAATTGCTGTATATGTTGGTTGCCCTGGAAAAACCAACTAGTTATTGACCCATAAAATCAAATTAATCCGATACGAATCCTTTTCAGTTTGCCTAGATTCGTATTTTTCCGCTTCGTTGCTTGACCTTTCATTCACATTCCTATTGTACCGTTAACAGCAATCACAATTTTAACGGTTGGTTTTTATTGATCGATGGATATGCATGTATGTAGACAACATTATGGGCACGTGATCTCATTCATGAAAATTAGATTTCGGTTTTTATTTTCTAAAGCCTGGAGGGATTCTATTACTTCATAATAATATTAGTTTTACCTCTGTGAAGCAGTATCAGAAAACAGATAGTGGGCAGATTCAAGTCACTGGTTCTGAAAAAAAGATTCCAATTGAAAATATGATAAGCCCCTGATTCGAAACAGCCAAATCCTTTTGTATGAATAGTGCCTAATGAAAATGCGACTGATTCTTTCAGAAGCAGTTATTTATAACATTAAACCATACGCAAAAGCTTTTCTTTCTCCAAAGGAACGGATATATTTTGCTTCTTTCCCACAAAGGATTACCTAGATGATGAGTTGTCTAGGACAATCCCATGAATAAGTACACCAAACGGTATCAACGAACAAATAACCGTTAAAAACCTTGAAGCCCAGTGTGCAGCTATTTTATCATCAGCTCCAAAGCATACCCACCGAATCCCAACTGACAGTCGGACCCAGGGAGCGTGATTATGAATCACACACACACACACACACACACACACACACACACACACACACACGTCACCTCTAGGTTGTCAGGTTTGCGTCGTGTCAGCCCTAAATAGTTTCCCACCCTTTCGTCACTGGCTTTCCATTTTAGCAAACTCCCATTTGTACAACAGTCGGCCCCCACGGTGAGTTGACAAAAATCGCCTTAGAGATCGAACAGACACAAGGCCAATACAACAACCTAGGAGATTGGTCACTCAATCAGTTTGGTTAATACGGGTCTTGCAATATTCTTGGAGTAATTAATCAACATGCGATTTCAACGCGATACCACTGACGCGGTTTTCAATCGTGAAATAGTCGTTGTTGCATGCGTGATGGATCAAACGGTCATTACCATGATTTTAGACAATAAATAACCACGTCCGACTCCTATAACTGTTGGTGACTCCCTATTCGATACTCTTTTACTAGCCATGACCCCCTTGTAGCAATATTGGGTCAACATTTATTACACTGTCCCGATTTTGGAGACGAATTGGGCTTCCCCGACGACCAACGCCGAAGGGGAGCGTGTCAATTACTGACAACCGGTAGTGTGTGACCCAAACCTCTGACATCCGTTCAAGCCAAAGAGGCCGTACACCACCTGCCAGATAAACTACCAGATTATATCACTGCCCTCGGACTTTATGCACTTGTACTCCGATGACTAGCCGAATTGAAGTAATTTATGTTTTATGTAATTTCCAAAGGGATATATTGAACTCAACGAAATTTTGACAACATTTTCACATAACCCTGATGTTAGAAACTACGATTTAACCATTTTCCAACATTTGTTACACTGAGTGGTCAATGGGATTGTCAATGACTGACCAGATGTAATTTACAACCAAACGAAAACAAGCTCAAAGAGTCTAAGGATTATTATTTTGTGAAATAGGGTAGAAAATGGTACGCTGAGTGAAATAGAAAATAAAATAGTCAAATCTTTTAAAAATCAAAAAAGCTTTCCGATGAAGAACTATATGAATGCTCACATAACGAGTGAGATACTACAGAAATTGATTTCCGAAATGTATATAAAAGGGAGACTCTTACATCGAGGATAATTTACATTGGCTAAAAGATAGTATAGCATTCTGGTCACTCTGGGGCCCGTTCTAGCTGAGTATTTTAACAGTACCAATCAAGAACTATTATTGAAATTTGGGCTGTTACATGATTTTATGTCCTACCCCTATGACAATGATATATACCACAATAGGGACTCAGTTTGTGATACAGCAAACGTACTACAGAATTTCAGCGAGACTAATGAGCCGATAAGAACTAACAGACTGAAGGCTAGAGTCCCTTCCAGGATAACCACATCATCCGAAGTGATGATGACTCAGTTCACATTGGAATGTCCGAGAAAAAGACTTGAAATGGTCAGTACACGGAATTTCATTGTTATGCACCAAAGAAACAACGGCAGAATTCAACGACCCAGAATATTTAGTTACCAGAAGAGCTACAAGGTAAAATTTAATTAGTCACAAAATGTTATCGAAATAACTGGTATCGGGGCAGAGTCGTTCAAGGAAATATGGCAAAGCAGCCGCGGTAATCACAGACAAATTTACCCAGAAGCGAAGCGTCATTCACCTGCATTCTTTGTGAGTGTTACCTCGAGTCAGAAAACATCGCAAGACTCAAAAACGGCTCTGTGAAAGATACTTTCAATGATGCAAGGGTGAGACACACAAACAATAGTTTACCGTTGAGAACTATACGAAACAAGAGCAAAAAACCGATGCGGACAAACTCCATGACAATTTAGACTTTCAGAAGCGCTTGACTGTCTGTAACGCTGTAAAACAAATATCACCCTAAATTAAAGCTCATCGCCTTGACGGTTAGGCCGAGGGGAATTTGTCACAATTTCTAGCACATTACTCAGTTATTTAGGTGGTAGTTGTCAGAAAACGCCACGAAGTATCCCAAAACCGATCGAAACAGCTCCTCAAACGTAGACGGTCTATCGTCAAGGTCGTTCGAATCAATTACATATCACCTGACCTCCTCGCACGATGAAAGTCGATACTCGCCGTCCGTCTCCCATGGCCCGCAATCAAACTAACGCACAAGCATACACGCATACAGTCGTTACTTTCAATAAGTCTGTCTTTCGATGCATCCACTGTCTCCTGGATCATTATTACTCCATCACAATTACCATGACTGTCTCCAATGTACATTATAGTATACACAAATATACCGGTGAAGCACTTTAGAATTTTTGCTATCTCCTGAGCTTCGTGCTAGATTTCTTGTAATAATAAGTTTATGAATTTTTCGAAAAAAATTTTCGCCTCAACGTGTGGTACTTATACCATCCACTTGTCACCTCGATGAGCTTGACTGACTTGAAGTGGAGGTCAGGCTGCATTAATGGTGCTTATTTCAGAACCTAGAATTCCCAGTGGAGTTCATGGCGCTGCAGGTCGACTGCTCATTCGTTATTCGTTCATCCACTGTGGCCCCATTTCAAAAATATTGTTTGGTGCGTTAATACAAGTTAAGTAGTCCCTGACAAAAAGGAACACCATTGAGAACCACTCAAACTATTGTTTCTTAATGGGATGCATTGCAACCAGGGGGAAGATGGTCAAAAAGTAGTAATCACATGGGCATTATTACTTTGGAAGTTTTTTTGCCTAACATACACGTTTTTCGTCTTTTAGCCATTCCACTAAGTACACTCAGCTAAGAGGATCATTTGATATCGAGTATTCTCATTTTCAGCTATAAAAACGTCTTCGTCTAGTCAGAATAAAAACATCTATTCCATAACTAGTACACGAAGGTTAAATGACGTCATAGAACATTTTCGTTTTGGTTACGAAAATGTGGATATAACGGGCATTGCTAGGGTGTATAGTCTCTTAAATCCGGAGAAAGATAGAAACATGTTCAACGAAGAGTTATCCAATACGTTTCACTGTAAACGTTCAACCCATTAAAAACGATGAAAGCACTGCACATCTGCAACATCCCTGCTAGGAATCAACAGCAGTGCACATCCACCGAGACCTAACTGGGACTCGAACCCGGGATGAATGACTGTGAATCGAAAACCTCAACCACTAGGCTATCAGGGCCGGCCTTCAAAAGTTTACTGAAAATGGAAAGCCAGTAGTTGAAAGGTACCATATCTCGTAATTTCTACGCTCAATAAACCGTTGAAAACTAGTCCGGATAGCCTTGAGATTGAAGAGTTCGATTTGCAACCACTCATCTCGGTTTCAAGTCCCAGTTCCGTCTTGGTGGACGTGCTCCGCTGATAAATCTTTAACAAGGATGGAATAAATGTACAGTGCTTTCATGTTTTGAACGTTCGCATTGCATGATGGATCGTATAGCTTAAAATCTAATCTCTTATTCACACTCAAAACCCATCACCGTAAACTGTCACTGAACCTTTGTGATAGGATTCAAACTCCACTGGTTTCAGTCCCAGACCGCCTGTCCAAACCCGAAGATTTGTTTCTTCTGCATCAAATCACTAGCACTTCTAAACAGATGTCTAACAGGTCCAATCTCCTAACTTTCCTTAATTTATTGTGATGTAATAGCATGAGTATGAATCACGGGACACGAGCTTGTTCGCCAATCAGTGTTTCCTAATACCAGCATAGCCCTACACGCCAACCTAGTAAAAAGGACGCATAGAATTTTCTCAAAGCGCTCATGGTATATTGGAAAACTGATTTGCTTACGTCCGATTTTCACTTTCCCATCCGTTGAATCGATGGCGGTGAGCAATGCAACCCTGTTACTTCGATTGGTCTGCCTCAGGATGCCCAGAGCCCACAAAAAAGGACACATTTTCTTACTCTAGTCGAATTCCCTGGTTGGTGTGTAGACTAATTGTGTATCTTCCAAGTCGGCGATCACGTCTTTTGCATAACTGTCCCCTTCTACATGCAACCCAGTATCTACCACTTTTTATGAATAAAAGTATGACCTAATCTACCTATCTCTGCGTACTGTTTGAATGACAGCGCTGATGAAATAATACATGAAAACCCAACGGTTGTTTCTTCCAATCCACCAGAAGTATTAGCGCAAATGGCAGTTCCAGTTGCACAGTACCTAGAGCAAACTGTGATAACCGTTTTAGAGACATTCTTTCGTGTGCATCGAAGCCATCCTATTTCGGCAAAAATCAAAGCCGCTGGTGATAAAGTTTTACCAGTACTGAATTTCTTTTGGAGAACACAGTTTGGCGAACAAGCTCGTTTTCAGTGATTCATAATCATGCCATTACATGACATATTACGACAAGTCAAAGGGTTGAACCAATTAGATAAGTGGGAAATGATAAAAATAATAATGAAAGGGGGTGGGGGGGGAGAAAACCATTGTAATCCGGGCCTAAATGAAAACCGGATGTGTATCGTTTTTCCCGTGTGTCTTCAGTTTTCATCTGATCTATGGCCTGTTATAGGGTGGAGGGAGAGCCAGGGAAGCTTAAGGGCACACACAAATTGTTTTTGAGCACACAGAAGGGGGTTGTGGAGGCGAATGTTGACGTCCTCAGCTGTGGCTAGCATGCGACACTTTGCCGGTCTTGATTGCCGACCCCGAACCTAATATAGCGCACGGAAGGCCTCAGCCACGTTTACTGCGTGATTAGTCTGGGCAAGGTGTGAAACGACAGCGCTAGTGAGTGACTTAACTGCTCCAGTGTTCAACCATGCAGGGTGGTGTTCGCGGATGCGGGCAGACAAACGCCTGGTCGAGCGACCATTATACGTTGTTCCACAGAAACAAGTGAATGAATAAACACAAAATGAGGCTGCAGAATCAGGCACTTTGTCTTTCAACCGCAAAAGCACTACCGGCCGGGATTCGAACAAAACCCGGAGCTTAGCTGCGTAGAAAGTTTTGCTGATTACCCCTGACAATCTTCTCTGCACACTCTCTGCCAACGTATCACCCTTGAATGGCAAAGAGATGTATATGGGCTTTCTTTCCACCGCAAACTGTCTTGGGGTTTCCACTTTAACTCGCATTATCTTCTCAACTAGCCGGTCCTGGTAGCCGTTTTGGATGAAGGTTGTTCGTATCGTTTGCAGCTCTTCTTCAACGGTGCCCTCCGTACATATCCTTCTTGCCCTGTTTGTGAGGCATCGAATTAGGTTCTTTTTAATCTTTAGAGGCACAAAGCTGTTGAAGTGAATGTACCGCCCATTCCACGTTTCCTTTATGTGTACCGACGGGCTGATTGAACCGTCTTCAAGGTGATTCATCCGAACTTCAAAGAAAACGATTGTATTGTTTGACTCTGTTTCTATTGTGAAATGTAAGTTTTTATGCGCTGATTTAAAGGTGTCTAACAGCTGGCCTTTGTGGTCTGATGAATTGATAACACAGAAAATGTCATCTACGTAGCGTTTGTATAAAACAGTTTCGGATTGTAGATTCAAGTGGGCCATTTTCTAACTTTGCCACAAAGACATCCGCAAGTAGTGGTCCGAGTGGGGAGCCTATTGCTACCCCATCATTTTGACGATAGATCTGGTTGGTAAATTTAAACTGAATGTTGTATGTGCAAAAAACAGCAATTGTTTCAGATCTTCTATGAGTATGCCTGTCTCATTTATGTTCCTTTCAATATAGTCACATAGGTAATCAATGGTTTCACCTATTGGGACACTGGCAAAAAGTGAACTGACGTCTAATGAAAGCATCCGACACTCTTTCACGTTCAGGTCTTTCACGCAGTTTACGAATTCAAGTGTGTCTTTGAGGCTGTACTTCGACATTGCCTGTCTTACCGGTTCCAGTAACCTTGCCAATCATTTAGTCACCCCATGGTATGGTGAATTACACAGGTCGAGGATAGGTCTTAATGCGACTCCACTCTTACGTGTTTTCGGTAACCCGTGCAATCTGGTAACGTTTGTTCCCGTAGGACTTATCCGTTCAAATGTGGCTGAGTCTATCATATCTCTTTGCTTCAAACGTCGCAGCAAGTTGGATAGCGACTTCTCTACTTGTTGTGTCTTATCTTTCTCTGTGACCATTTTCGCGAATTTAGAAGTGTCATCCAAAATGGTATCCATTTTCTCAATATAGTCTGATCCGTTGAGAAGCACTATATCTGTTCCCTTGTCCGGCTTCGATATGATGACGTCACTATTCTTTTTCAGTTCCCTTAATCGTTGCACATGAATTGTCCTCAGTAATCCTCTTGGTGACGGCTTAGCTGTATGGTACTGATAATATGTATTCACGAATGTGGATTTCAGGTTCTGTAGCTGAATTTCTTCTTTAGCTTGTTCGTATGTACCATGAGATTCTATTTATACAGCGTGTGCAGAAAAGATATTCTATAGGTCTTTTTCGCCGACTACATTCTCCTGTGTCTATCGACTGCAGTTTGGCTCTGTTGTTCTGTGGTGGAAAGAAATTTAATGTGGCTCATATATATACCTCCAAATGATCGTTTCAATTGTCCAAGAAAAACCGAATTCCTTGGTCACTGCGTTCTGTGAGCTGTTCCAGCACCTCATTCACCCGTCGAATATACGCCTCGCCATACAAGATCTACGGTTGTTTTGATAATCAATTCCGATTTCCTATCGGTTTACAGAACCCTCTGAATGGCACATTTCCCGATAGATAAGGGTTTTACCTTCCCACCGGATGCGTTTGTCGCATTACAGTTATTGACCGGTATTTTGACTTTTATGTGCCCGAACATTTTTTGCCTACTTGTACAAGGCTACTGTCCAACAGGCTTCGAAACAAAAAACGTGTTTCATGAACAGAGAAAATGTTGCGCTACTTGTAACCAATGCACATTTCTGACGTTCTTTGCAACCAGTCTTCCACAACCTGAGTGGGAATTTCTGTGAAATACCCATACTAAAGCATGTATCGCATATTATGACACAGTTGAAATTCAAATAGCCAGCAGTTTGTAGCCTCGAATGTTTCCCAAAAGGGTTTACGTCCTGCTTCGTGGATTTTTTCTTCCAGAAGCCGGTCACCAATAACAACATTTTTCCCACGGGCTTTAGCAAACAACTGGAAAGTTTGCTCTTCCAGATGAAGGTACTTGCAGGTTTCTTGAGCAGCAAACTTTTCTCGTGAATTCGTGTAGTTTCCTCATTGTTGTTTGATAAGTCTTTCTTCCGTAGGACGCGCCTTATCCCACAGTGACTGACACCGGTTGTTTCTGCAAACTTGAGATTATTCTCTGCACATTCACTTAGTTATACCACCTTCGTCAGCTGACTCGGGGATAAAACCTTTCCGACTATGATGATGATGATGCGTGTTCGGTTACTCAAATTCAGTCGAGTGACTGTTACTGTCATGAACGGATGTGATGACCCTGAGACCAAGTGAGGACTATTTGTGAGCGAAAGGCCTGCTATCTCATAGTTCATAAAAGTGATACAAAAGCGGTTTTCTAGTGTTGTGGTTACTGTCCATTTATCAGTGTTGATACAGATAAACGTCTGGCCAGGTCGCCTTGATAAGTGACCAATATCCAGGCCTTAGTGTGAGACGGAAGCTTTCCCACCGCTGTAAGCTGAAGCATGATTTTGCATTCATGAGAGAAGTAAGAAGGCTTTGGTCGTGAGATGCAAACATTTCGTTTGCTTTTGCCAACCGCGGAACTAAAACAAGTCAGTCTACATACATCACAATAGAGGATAGAAGAAACTGCAAAGTAAGCACGATCGAAAGTTCCCACAGTACGTACGTCCGAGAGATTGAGGCTGGTCTTGTTAACGCTAAGTTAAGCAAATATTTTGGGTCAATCGTTTTTCTGTGCAGAATGCTAGCTAAGCCATCATGAGTAGAATCACTTAGCTGAAGGCCAATAGTTTCGGCGTTGGATTGCGCAACAACGTTTTGAAATTCTGGGTCAGATCAACCTTGTGACCCGATGCAATAAAGTGTCTTGCAATGAGAGAAGCTGGCTGTTTCATGTTGCCGAAGCGGTTTGCGTCATCGATTTTGGCAGCTAATTGAGTATGTGTTCTGGCACTCGTTGAATCAAGCAGTGAACCATCCAGCATCAGAACTACTGTCTGATCCGGATAAGATTCGGCCTACATAGTTCAAACCCACCAAGCCCCGCTGCCTAGTAATTCTAACTGTCTATTTCCTTTGCCGAAATTACATTTTCACATATAATAAACCAGAAAATATTTCTTCATATGGGTGAAATTCCAATAGAAATTTTTCTTTCTTGATTCTGGGGAGCTTATTAGGAACATCTTCATGGCGAAGATTTTCTTGCTCAGCAGAAGTATTCCTGTCTGAGGTGTTATTACAATCAGAAAGGGTTGCAGTCTGACGGGGCAGTACTGCGGTATCACTATCATCACATTTTAACACTTGTGCGAATTTCGCCCTCAATTGTACATCATCTACAGAAATCACGTGTTCCTTTTGACGTACTCATTCATGATGTTAAGTTATTTTCACTAGTACCGATATGAAGGAATCAAGATATGCTATCATCCTATCAACTATACCGTCTGTGGATCTCTAGCTATATATATATATATAAATATATATATATATATAACAATATGTGTAAGAATAAACTTGTTGAAATAAATCTCGCCACATTGCCGACATTCCGGTACATCGAGAGAGATATTCCAAAAACCACTGAAATCGACTGACTGGTTCTTTTTTTCCCCGGGCCACATTTCTGTTTGAATATCTCTGGAGTCGTTGCCCATTTTTGTGAGCATCAGCGGGATTCCTGCATGACCTGTCAAAATGAATTTTCCACCGTAATGTTAGTGGTCAGAGGATTCATAATGCTCGGTTTTATTTCATTTTGATAGGAAATTAGTTGATCTGGTACTCCCTATTATGCTCCGGGAGAAGAACAATAGAAGGCCGGGTTGTCGAGCTTACTAGCATCCGAAATGGAGCAAAAATTACACGGCTTTTAAATGTCCCGATATTGAAACTTGAGTGCGGTCGACGATGAACTGTAAAAGTAGACGCACTTAATGTTTTCCTGTCAACTTCATGAAAGGCTTTTCGAATCAAATTCATCATCGGCGAATCCTGTGTATCCTGTCAGTTTTTAGAAACATTTCGAGTTCCATAACATAGGTCAGAAATTCCTGCCAGGGTTAAGGCGTGCTAACGTTTCTCGTTATGAAGCAAGAAGTTAGACAACAGCATTTCAGTACGATCTTTCTAAACAAATAAGTTCTCTACTTCCCTTGTTGTTTATTACACAACAATGTACAACATTCAAAGAAGGGAGTCACGGCCAACAAGAAAGGCTGAAAAAGTGAGGAAGTGACCGACTGTGGTATGGATCGGACCACGGTCATTATGGTCCAAATTTCACAATGATAACCCCTTGACCACCGCGGGTAGAAAATGAGTATTTGGGAGCATGAAATCAGCAGCTGAGTTACAATCAACGTGAGTGGTTGGAATGCGCATGTCAAATTCTAACACGTGACTCATAGACAGCTTATACGATCACGGTGAGCGAGGCATACGGAATTTCTTATAGCAGTCAAGTTACATAAACAAATTTTGCAATGGGATGAGTCAAATGTGTACGGTCTTATACGTTCAGAATGCAGGCTTCACGACAGGTGCGCACCCTAAAACAAACAAAGAACAATGGTTGATCCAAGGGGGATTGATTATGCCTAGTGTGAATATGACATAAAGCTACCGCGGATTATTGGTTCATGATGCATGAGAACGTGTACCGCTAAAAGGTTAAGCGGCGTTTCATTTTTAAACTTCCCATAACTTCAACTCGGATAACAGTAACCGTGCGAAGAACTTGTACCATTTGATGACTTTACTTCCTAGGTTGCACAACCCTCGAAGGGGAAAAGAAAGCAAGTTTTATGCTCCTTTTTTGGTTCATTGCTGTACTGCATAACGATGCAAAGTGTTTTGTGCATAAAGATCGATCAATGTAGTCCGCTCGCACCTATTTGCAGATCATTCCTGGTCAGAAAAGTCGAATTCGCTGGTTAACTGAGAATCTGTTTCATGTGCAAGAACTGCTCTACGCAGACAATCGAACGGTTCTTTTTGCTGGATCAACTCAGGCGGGTAGTCTGCACCTATTCCAGTAAGATGAATTTCAAAAAACTTGTTAATTTGCTCTTGTTTTACATTTCACTTGGGATAATTAGGGATTAGTGTAGTGGGTTTTGCATACAGCAGGATGGATATCAACAACCACTCAAGTTCGGCCTTAACCTTGGATCGATTTTCTAGGATTGCTTGCAATACTAAGGTCAAACTGAACTTAAAAAGCATCAAGTGGGCCAAAATGTGTTTACGATGGTTCATTTTCAAGCAGCCACAATTAAACTTATTTCTTTTGAGATAGGAAATGTAAGAGAACAGTCGATGGCTTACCTAATCCATTTGTCTTTCGATCGGCTATTCGGTCAATCGACTGATTGAACAGTGGAGGAGGGATGCGTTGGGAGTCACCGCTTATCCAATGGGCAACTCAGCTCGACAAATCGATCGCGGATGACATCATCAGTCTCTGTCCAGGGAAGCTTGTACTTGTTCGCCAGCTTCTTTTGCGGCCGTCTTGAGGACCGCATACTGATCGCTCTATTCATCGCTAATTTTCTGCATCTTATCACTTTAGATTAGTTACTCGACACTGCGCGTTACAATCACATGCTTTCATTCCAGTAAATGGGCAGCAACCGCACTGGAAACCACATCATTCATCCGTGTGGACAAATATCATCAGGCTAATGTCCATGTACGAGAGAGACGTTGATGGGCTGTTCTCATATTAAGCCTGCACCCAACAACATCTCTTCTTTCCTGGAATTAAGTAGACCGAAAGCACACTACGGGTGACCTAGTCATGACGGCAGTCATAGTATTAACAGTAATGATACTAACAGTATTAGTATTACTACTAGTATTGGTATTAGTACTAGTATCAGCGCTAGTAGGATTGGTAATAGCAGTAGTAGTAGTAGTAATAGTAGTGGTAGTAGTAGTAGTAGTAGTAGTAGTAGTAGTAGTAGTTGTTGTTGTTGTTGTTGTTGTTGTTGTTGTTGTTGTGTTAATAGTAGTAGTGACGTCATAAGTTGCAGTAGTTGTACTGATAGTCACTGTAGTAATCGTAGTTGCACTAGAAGTAGTATTAGTGGCACTCGTGTAACGTGACACCAAACACGAAGAATTAACTAGCGCCACTGGGAAGGAGGCTATACTCAGGACAAACACAAGTGAAAAAAATGGAAGATGGGACTAAGAATTCAACAAAAACAATAAAAAACTGAAAAAACAAGTCATCAACGAGAAACTTTCTGGACTTTAGGATGTGGCACACTGGTTCAAATGGCTCACATTTGTAAATACCAAAAAATCATCGGATAAATTGTATTTGGCACCTAAATCCGTAGGCTCGTATTTAGGTACGTGCCGATCAATAGAGACAGCTGGTCTTGATGTATCTAGCCAATAACTTTCGGCAAGAGAATCATCTATGAATCCCCCACTTACAAGCTGACCGGTGGATGTCAGTTGTCATCATTATCTTGGCCTTCATGCTTCCCAATTACTTTGTGAAATTTCCAAGGCTCATTTGGGAGAGTTTGTATGGTAAAAACATCGATGACTTCCATGTGTTACCTTTAGATCACCACAAATACTAGCGTAAAATACAAGCGTTTCGCAACGCGAACTTCAGTGAGAAGTCTGTTCTGGATTCTAACCATCCCGTTAGATTGGCATAGACCCAGTAGCAGCACAAAACCAACTAACCCGACTGGTGCAGGCGACCAAGCCTTCTAATGAGCTGGTGTTCACGCTTAAGACTGCTTTACACGATCCATCTCTTACTCTAGTGATCCACGCCATCGATCAGCTATCGTGTCGTTCGTGATTTCGTTGTTTCAAGCCTTGGGCTCGGTACTAGGCAGGTGCTGTTTGTCATCTTTGAGTCAGTCCATACCCTCACACTTTTTCTCCAACTAATTCCCTTTTCTGTCGCTCTAAAAGTAAACTTCTTTTCCTCCGTCCACTTTCCAGGTACAACCGAAACCGATTCAGTCTGCTTTGTTTGACTTGTAAAGAGATGAACGATTCCCTTTTTGAGGGTAGCTTATCCCATCTATACGCCCAAGTCTTCAGTGTTGCTCCCCTCGAGATGAACCGGAACACAATGCGGCGAACTCCGCTAAACGAATCTGCTCGTACCTTGTCCCAGGTTCGAGTCTCTTCGAACGGATTGTATTTCACTGCACAGTGGTACACCGGATATGAGCCGTTCGGAGCATCGGCGATCAAAGAGGCTCCTACCAGGCAGCTGATTAATCATCTGACAAAAGCTGTTGTGAATGCCTCCGAGTATGAGACCACGGAATTTGTGCAGGCATTCCGAATGGATCCAGATGCTGGCCTCGCACTGTGGTACATTGAACCAGGCGAGTCGACTAACGGATCAGCTGCACAAGGTGAGTTCGGTTCTTGTTCAGGTGGATTAGGGGAGGATTACTGGATACGTCGAGAAGGGACAACTCACTATGGGGAACTAAAGTTTAAAGACCAATAGAGATTCAATGTCTGCCGGGTAGTAGAGGGGAAAGCTTTAATTTTACGATTTAAATGATTTTTTGATAATAATGAACCCATTCTATCGCTAATATTAAGGCGGCTTGGGTTTCTGATCACAACACTTTTTCAGAAGCAAACAGTTTTTCCGGTGAATCATTCTCTAGCATGCAAAATTCATTTTAAATGAAGGCACAGAAACCTGACAAAAGTCATTTGGATTGGTCAAAAGATTTTGGGAATTGAGTGGGACTGGATCCACTGTGCCCAGCGTCTAAAAACGTATGTACGTGGGGATTTTGGAGCAGTTTGTGCACAATTTGCAATGCTGAATCTATGTTTACTTGATAACCGTTGAGGTGACAACATATCCAAAGAAGAACTGTAAATAATTGAAGAACCTGCAAACATAGGACACATAGCTGAATTAAATCTTTCAGTCAACAGCCCGTGTAAGACGATGTCTGCCCACTGTTGACGACATGAAAGCAATCGTTCCAACAAAGGGTCACACAGAAAATCTGACCTGGGATTTCATCCAACCGCCACTCTGGTAATCACCTCAACCTGGTTCTCAGAATTACGTAGATTATTCCAATCTCTTGACTTGGTAAAGGTTAAATCCCATGAAGGAAAGCAACCCAAGTCGGCTTAGGGAGAAAGCAGTTCGGTTAAAGCCAACTTTGTCCAGTTGGCCAATGCTGATGATCGGGTGATTTATAATCTTGTGTTTAGCGGCAATTTTCGAGTTTCGCCGAATTTGTCAAGACTCAATGGAATCTTAGAACTAGTCATGAAGTACTCGGGTAATTTGACACAAATCCAGACACAGAAGCGGTTAGTGTGAACACGACATTTCCCGTGGTTCATACTCAAGAACAAAGGCGCTGATATTACTAACAGAATAGGAAAAAGATTATGGGGACCTCTTACGTCATCGTTCATTTATACAACTGGTTGAACCTCCAACACGGTTAAGATGTGGAGCTGGGTGGTCAATGCGACGGCGTCATCAAAATCGGTGTGGAGCCGGTTTTCTTGCAGAAAGATGACATTCAGATAAATAAACTCCAACGATGGGCAAGATCAGCTAATTCCTTCCTATTTTCGAACAGTGGTCGAACGTTGCCGTTTATGATAGCTGATGATCACGTACGTGACAACCTCTAAAAGCCCTGAAAGCCTCTCAAAATGCTCCCAAATGATGGCACCTCTCAAACAGCCTTTGGTGGGGAGGTCCTACACACTGCCTTCTCGTAGAGGAGCTGTTTTTTCCAAAGTGTGAAGATGGATGTGAAAGCCCGGAGCTATCTACGGGGTAGACTCATATTCAGTCTACGGAAGATGATTAAACCCTGATTCCAAATCAATCATGGATGGCGTACAAAGCATACAGCACTATACCCACCGGCATCTGTTGCGGAAGAATGTACCGGACACCTAGGAAGCATGGTCTCAGCTGAAGGACTTGTCAACTGAGCAATCGGCTCTGGCTACCAGTGGGTTACGCACCCCATGCTTCGTCCCGTTGCCTTGTGGGTTCAGCTTTGGATAGCTGAAGGGTCCGGTTGTGAACCCCCAAGGAAAAATCCTGTTTTCGTCTGACCAACCTGGCAGTTTTACGACCGAAAACAAAGCATAGAGTCGTACTTCATCTGCCTCTTTCTCACCGATTGTACCTTGTTTTGTCTAACACGCAGCCTGATATGAATTACGGTTGCAAGCGATATCAACAATATATATATATATATATATATATATATATATATATATATATATATATATATATATATTTGACATCGCTTGCAACCATAATTTAATTTTCTAACTAGCGTGATGCTTAAGGCGATGATTATCCAACTTCCCAGAAACTGTTTTCGTCTCGTTCCTTACTGAGTTTCCGAAACCGTTTTCCCAGAAAAATCTGCGAGTTTAGTAGATCTGAAGAATTCACAAGGACTGGGCGCATACCTCGCTGGTTATCATTATAGAAACTGTTCAAAACATACAGAATTCCCCCGGTGGATACCAAAATCGGGACTCATATAGCTCTAGGATGTCCCAGTATTTTGGGTTTCTCCAATCTTGATCATCTCAGATTTTATCACTGAAACGAACCTGAAATTTTGCTTGTTGGTTCATCTAACGTCTAGGTAAACAAGCCCAAATATAGACAGGAAGACAGGAGAATTATGTTCTATATATCTAGGCAACTTATGGAATCCATTCTAGATATTATCATTCATGAGAAATAGCGAAATCTTCCTCTCCATACTCACCTTTGAAAAAGAGGAGAAAGCTCACATAGGGCAAAAAAATAGCACCCTAAGCAGCCGGTATCATTAGCCATTTCAAGACAGTCAGAAAAACAGACAAAAAACACCTGATATCCGTTACCCAATTCCACTATGTAAGAGGAAAATAATAGAAATCAAAACACTTCTTCATGTTTATCCGACCTCAATATACAACGCATACATGACTTCTGTTGGACCACTCAAGCGGATTACTGCTGAAAAATGAACAGCAATCGAGATTGGATTTCCCTATTTTTTGCTTGAAAAACATGATCGACTCGGTTGCTTTTATCCATCTGAACATTCGAAGATGTGAACGGGTAAACGTGTTAGAAAAAAGAATAACAGTGGTCGATCGTGGTTCAGTGAACCGATTCCCAGTCATCTGGAACACTGCCAAAATTGTTGATCATAGATAATTCTAATGACCTCAGTTTCGTTGATCAACCAACGGTATGCCAAACAAATACGCACAAGCATAAGTAGTAGGAGATTGGATTGAAACAGTATGATTCATTACGCATTATCAGAAACCAATGCGAATTAACCCAGATATTTTGGTGGTTAGGTTTTCTTCTCATCTTCGTTCACTCCAGGTTCAATCCCCTGTGTCAAGGCCCCTTTGGATGTGCACTGTACAGCAGCTGATTCCTGACTAGCCAGAGAAAACAGGTTTACGAGAAGCGCTTCTATGGTTTCCCGTAAAGAATTGAAAGTGGATATTCTGCATAATGAATCATATAATATACACTGTCATAACCTGACTGACACCAGACTCGACACGACTTAAATCATGAATGTTCAGTATGATATTTCGATCGAATTGAAACAATCGAATGCATCGGCACACACACCTTAATGGACAAAGAAATAACCCTTTGAGAAGGATGCCCTTTCAAGTCAGAATTCGCCTGTCTAATTCGCCTTTGTAATTTAAGTTGTTTATTCAGCTAATATGACTAATGTGTCCTTCCAAACTAACTGATTATCGATGAAAAAAACCTTAGATAGTAGAGGGGTAATCAGACATTCGATCACTCAGTCGGTTAGTTAATTAGACGGGCAGATAGATTGGGAGAATGGCTGACTACCTGACTGAAGGAAAGTTTAGGTTCAATGAGATGTGCGTCACACAATGAAATCAGGTGCACTATATTGAGCACCTCAAATCGTCTTTTTAATTTTTGGCTACTGGCTGAAATTTTTCACACGGCTTTATCAAGTTCGCTATGCCGATACCAATATAACGGCTAACACAGTACTGTCATCTAGTGTTAATTTGGTGATTTTTCGAGTATTTTCCATCCATTTTGACCTTTCAGTCGATCTGTTATGCCCCTCCCCACCGCTGTTTCACAGTTTACCTCATATGGCACAGTCATATGCTCATGGTTCATAGGTGGAATTCGCACGATGATGACCAAGATCATGATCACTATCCGTTCACTGTTCGTTCATCGCTCGCACATCTGATCCGTGCTCCACGCAGTCTGGACACACCGAATACAAAATCGGCCAAGCAGCATCAAGCACCCACTAGTACCTATCGAATGAAAGTTAAGGAGAAATTTCTAAACGCCACTCAATCCCCATTGTATCTACTTCATCCGAGTCCACCTTTCGGGGATAGGCCGGTGGCCAATGTGGTCCTACGTCTGATCAGTTTCAGCACCACAAAGAAAGCGGAACATTCTATAACAAGCAAATCGGGCTCGGGAGCTGCATCTACCACGGTATCTCAGTCGCAGATGGATTGGGACTCGGTCGGTAGTGGTGCATTGGTTCGATTCTGGTTTCCACCATATCTCAACGAACGACACCTCAAATCCTATCCACTTGTGATCAATGTGTAAGTTTAACTGATCTCTTTTTCGATTGCATGGTCTGTGAACAAATAGTGAATATCAGAACACAGGAAGTGGAGAACCATATTTTTTCAGTGGCTTTATTCTCAAACTTTTGCAAACACATTTATATTGTAACAAAAATGTAGAAAGCTAATCGGTAGATTTCTAAGTGTCTCATTAGGTATTTTCAGGCGGGGGACAGACAAAACCAGTGGGAATACCGGGGGCCGAAAAAACAGTACTGTTCATCATACTTTCATTCAAGGGAGATCTTGTGGCTGAAAGAGTCAGCAGGATCCCGTGTACCACAGAAAGATCTACGTTCAAAGCCACCAAAATCATGTGTGTCCGCGAAAACACCCGAAATTCGATGCCAGAAAGAAGATAAGCTACCTTTGCTGACCTCATCTATGATTAGTTACCAATTCAAGAGCATCTGTGTTGCTACTCATGTGGGTTGAACGACAATGCAGCTATACAACGGTACCGAGGAACACGATTCATGACGATTTAGACTCAGAGGGAACAGATCCGTATCAATTTACGTTATGGCACACTTAGACGTCCACTTGGTCTTCACAATATTCTACCGCGTACCACAACATCCATCAAGAACAGTCAGGCTTCGGAAGCTACCGATTGCCATTAGCATTCTTCTTTTGAGGTCAGAACTATGCGCGCAACTAAGGATGGTTCCAGCGCTCCAGCTAGCCTGGCCAACAGTTGATTGAATCACACTTGTGCGTGGTTGTGACGTAAGAGTTATGAAAGTTACAGTGTTAATAACACCGTGTTGTTGGTAGATATAATAAGGTTATCGTGGCTAACCTCTCTCAAGGCAATTTTACAATCAGATAACTTCATCAAAACAGATAGAAGACATAAATTGCGAGATGCACGCATTTCTTTTAATCTTCTCAATCGCGTACGTAAAACATGCAAAATCGTGTTCAAATGGGGCATAGAGCAAAACAATGGAATAGATAGTATCAAACAAAATTAGGAAACGATTCGGTAAGCCTGATCGGTCACCGCTACGGCAAGCATACATGGATAAGTTTTACGGGAGACTTTGCAATCCCAAAGAGGTACCAATGTTCCCGTCAAGTACAACCAATTATGTTCACAATTTTTCCGTGTTGCAACTGACAAAAGCACAAAGAGAAGTCCTATCATTAGGTTTGAAGTTCAAGTTGCCACCGAAAAACATCAACCAGCTACAAATGGAAGCTCAGTTCGAAAACTTAAATGATCAAGTTAGAAATCTGACTCCAACCTCAGAGGACAAAGCAGGTTGGTTTAGGGCGAAATTAATGGATCTTTCGGAAGTATTCAACTCAAACCCTGTGCGACAAAAATGCTGTCTATCTCAAGAATATTACACTGCAATTAGACGGCTGAAAGAAATACAAGATGTGGTATTTCTTCAGCCAGACAAGGGATCAGGTGTCATCATCATGAAGAGACAAGATTACCTTAAACTGATGGACAGCACTTTGGGGGACAAACGACGATTTATTCCGGATTCGACCCCAGAGAACAACTTGCTGGTAGTTGATGCAGGTCACACGACACCTGCAGATATTACGCTCGCATGGATTTATCTCTGAGGACCTATATAGAAAACTGAAACCAATAGGCACCCAAACGCCAAAACTGAGGGGTTCTCCGAAAATTCACAAGCCTGATGTTCCACTGAGACCTATTTCATGTATGCAGAACTCAACTTGCCACAAACTGGAAAGCTGGCTGGTGGATGTTCTATCTCCCATCCGAAACACATGACATTACACTGTCTGAAGCACTCATTTGAACTATCAGATATCCTGGAGCGAATATCCGTGAGTTCCTAAAAAATGTTTTCCGTTGATGTTGATTCACTTTTCACCAGTGTACCCCTGACAGAAGCGGTAGAGTATTTGTGAGACATTGCAGCAACCCTCAAATTCACGTTACCGATTCCTGCTACATGCATCCGGGACCTCATTCTCTTATGTATAGAAAATATACTTTTTTGATTTTGAAGGACAGTCGTGCAGACTGATGGTGTGGCAATGGGTAGCCCTCTTGGACCCACATTGGCGGATATCTTTTTGGGAATGATTGAGAAAAATGTACATCAGAATATCATCCGGTTAATCTTGTAAAAGCGTTACGTCGGTGATATTTTGATCTTAACTGAGGAAGAAAGGTTTACTTAGTTCGTTAACCTAATGAATACCATACATCCCAACCTATCAGTCACATCTGAAACAGAGAGTGGTAGCAGCCTCGCTTTTTTGGATATCATGATAACAAAAGGTGCAGACGGAACAATTCAGAAGACTATCCACCGTACAGCAACATGGAGTGGACAATACATTCAGTTCTCCAGTTTCGCTCCAGTTGCCTACAAAAGGAGTTTGGTCAAAACCCTGTTCCACAGAGCGCGTAAAATCTGCAGTGTAGACCATTTGAAAAAGGAAAAAGAGTTCTTATCCCAAACTCTTTGTGCCAATGGATACCCGGAAAAGTTCATTGAAATCCACAAAAGAGAAAGGCCTAAGACCGTACAAGTCGACACGGTCGAGAGAAAAAACGAGTTACTCTATTGTTACCATTTAAAGGGGATCATATGTTCAATCGGATTAGCCGAAATCTAAAGTGTGCACTAAAGCGCACCTACTTTGCTGCTGAATTGCAGATTTCGCAAACCACCAAACGACTAAACCTCCAAGCACATTCGAACAGTGTCGCGAACCTGAATGCCTCTCACGTCATTTATCAGTTCACCTGCAGCTGCGTTGACACCTACGTAGGCAGAACGGATCGGTGTCTCAGACAAAGAATGGGGGAGCATGTACCGAAATGGTTAGTACAGTGGATGAGTCATCCTCCACCCGGACAATAGACGACGACGACGAGAAACCCGACTTCATGGATCGCGAAACACCTTGTGACCTTTAGTCATCGGATTGATCCGGGTCAAACGTTCCGAGTGATTGCATGGAATCGGAACCCAAAGCTTCTAACTTTTTGTGAGACAGTGTTGATAAGTAGACTAAGGCCTCCACTGTGTGCAAAGAAACTTTTGACCCACAAAGTGTGCTTGCCGTGGCGGTAACCAATCAGATTTACCTAATCGTTTCCTGATTTCGTTTGATACTATCTATTCCATAGTTTTGCTCTGTGCCCCATTCGAACACGAATTCGCATGTTTTACGTACGCGATTGAGAAGATTAAAAGAAATGCGTGCATCTCGCAATTTATGTCTTCTATTTGTTTTGATGAACTCGATCAAGGGGACCCAATGTTTCAAATCAGATAACTCTGGGAACGTTCACAAGTCCACGGATATTTGGTTGTGTGGTTTTGCGAGTGTGTGTGCGTGAATGTGTGCATGAGTGAGTGTGTGAACGTTTACTTGTGTGGTGTCCATCACCTGTTACGCAATCCAGTCATTTGTCCAAGTGTTACACAGTCAAAGTTGACTGATTCGCCTGCTTGTCACTCCTCCCCATTCCAAACACTGAGTAAGACACTTGGAGTCCGGTTAGTACAAAGGGAAATCCTGCTGTAGTCAGTCAAATTGCAAGCTAGTTCACTGTGGTGGATGCCATGTGCTACTGTAATTTGGGCGGGTATCCGTGTGATCCATATGCAGAAAGTCGAAGGTCCTTCGACGTGGCCTCGTAGCTCAGCTGGCAGAGCACTCGCGGTACTAAAGCTAGGGTGGTGACCATGGGTGGGTTCGAATCCCGTTGGGGCCAAAGACTTTTCACATTTGGATCACCTCTAAACATTGTAAAAATCAGCCAAACATCAATACATCAATACTTGGAACTCTGCCGATTAGCTTTCTACGGCAATTGTTGCCACGTAAATATGACTATAGTGGTTTGAGAATGAAATCAGTGAAAATGTGTTCGCCTACATCCTGTGTTCTGATTTTGTAAATGGTTCATTACGCGATCGAAAGGAACAGTGAACATCATTGAATTCATTTTTACGAGAGTTGTATTTCATTGGTAAATTCGTCTCCCCGGACAATTCAAAAGCTCCATTCAATCAGAGTGTATCATGGTGTCAAGCCCACATGACTTCACGCTAGGACTTGGCTCTATTTTGTGTTAAAAATTATACTGGCGTTATGGCCTACCTTACACGGTTAAGGCACACGACCGACACATCATCACTCAAGTCATAGGTGCGCACTCACCATCAACATGTAGGGCCAAAGGTCACATCACGAATCGATCGATTTATCGCTTGTACTGATTACGTACGTTTGAACGCATCGGTACGACTGGCGTATGTTGTGCACAACACGGATGTTGCTCTACCGCGAGCCTGCTCTTATACGCTAATTTAATATACTTATACATTCTGGAGTTGAGAGAAACTCCATTGCTGAATAGTGACTCACACACCGCTTCGTATCATTTCTGAACAGATTTTGCGCCACAGTCCGCGGTAGAAGGCTAGAATTCATGAGGAAATTCCTTTCTGGATTATTCATCACTGGTTCCAAGTTTCATCCTTGTTGCGTACTTAAGGAACATGATTGCATCTGAAAATTAAAGGAAGAATTATTTCTGGTTCCTCACCATTGTAGTTGAAGTATACACTGCAAGAAGCCATTTCCTCTTTGGATAAATGTTGAAATTACCGCTCAAATATACGCACTGCACGCTACATATTCTTTCACTCTGGGAAAACTCCAGACAACCAATGCACTGGGTAACTTTGTTGTCAGAATAGTTCATCTCCACTGTTTGCACGATGAAAAGGAATCCCGTGGTCCCCGTTCAGTTCAATTCGCGGATAAATTTACTCTTCGTATGACTTGTTTTGTTGGAGAATACGATCATATTGCCAGTCCTGCTGAAAATGTTAAGGAGATACCCATGATCTAGCAATTCAACTCTGAGGTCTGTGACTCCAAATTACGCGAAAGGCTTCTAACTGAGGACATGCTGAAAATTGATCATGTGACGTTGCGTGTGAAAGGGCTCGGAAAAAATTATCATCGCCCATAAATTTTAACGTGTGGTTACAATAACTTTCCATTAGTAGGATATTCGAATCATTTCAGAACGCTCAGATCATCCTTGGACACTATTAGAATCACGGTACACCTGTCTTTCCTAGCTAGCTTTGAGTCGTCATCAATGTCAGTAGACAGAGTCGAGCCAGGGCATGTGTATTCACCCAAGTAACCGGTGGTGGTTCAGTAGTGTAGAGCCTTTGCTTACGACCTCGGAGGTGAGAGATTCGAATCCCCACCACGGCCGGTCACTTAGCTGATAGACAGCAATTCACTGTCGCCCGGCTCGTTACCACACCCCACTTATCGGGACCTTGTGCTGCTATCTATTCCACATCTTAGGGTCCGGTGACCAGACATCCATGATAGTGTGGGGGGCCTTCCACTGCACTCGTAATAAAAAAGAACTAATAACTAGGTCTTTTAGGATGACACTTTGACTTGCTACTCGTCAACTCCACGTGATATAGTGCTCATCAGTTTACAATTCCGCAAGAATACTTCAATCGCCATTCATGGTGAGCGTCTTCTCAGAGCAGGCCTGTAAACAACCTATACGCTTTCAGTGCTTACACAGCATTCGCAATACTGATTTTTTTTCAACATTAACTCTTCGGCGCTTCTGGAACTGGTCCCGAAATGGCTACCCGGTCGAAAGTGAACGCGGGCTGTCGTCATCCCTGGTACACTGTGTTTTGTATTGCGGAATGGAAAAGAGAATATTCCAACATGGGTACGGATTCAGCTGTCGCATGAACGCTTACGTTGGCACTTAAGGCATGATACAAGCAAACTAATGACGGGTACCGAAATAGGATGTCATGAAGCAGCTTGCGTCTGTTGCGTCTGCGAATTGCATGAAACCCGAGAACCTAGCACGATGCGAGCTGAAGACTTTTGCTTGCTTCATTGGAGCTGAAGTCCGGCTGTCCCATCTGGGATACCGGTTCTGCTGTCTATCCTTGTCATGTTGTTACCAATGAAAAGCGCCTCACAAAGCTCCAATGAGGCAATGAAAGCGGATCTCGTTTCTGAATGACTTTCATTCTATGTGAGATATCGAAAATTTATTGGTGTTCGACGACCAATGCACTGGGTAACTTTGTTGTCAGAATAGTTCATCTCCACTGCTTGCATGATGAAAAGGAACCCTATGGTCCCCGTTCAGTTCAAGAGCCATAAATGAAAGGCACGTGTATTAGAACGTGACAATCAAGATTAAGCCACTGCAACGCAACCGTTCACCGATTTCACTGGGTAACTACTTCTCGTCCAAACATGTTTTCATAGTCTTGAGGATGTCTTCAAATGCGTGACTTCCAATTTGAGTATGGAATCACAGCCGTCCCATATTTTTACCCATGTTTTACAGCATACTTATCATAACAATGATAAAGCATTGTATAATAAAGGGTGCTCTAAATTTCACTTCAGATTAAACATCGATGGTTGCAAGTGGGTTCAAGTATTCAGTTTGTGTGGTACTGCCTTGCCAACACCGAAACAGTAAGCAATTTCAGTTGCTGTAGAGTGACTTTGATACACACACTTTCGTTAAGCTACCATTGTCTCTGTCGTCAGTATCTGTATATCCGTTGTTTTAGAATAAGTGAACTCGAACTAGTTACCGCAGGTGCAACTGGAGACTGAGTTCACCTCGACTGCTCATTTGTAAACAATGATGTGTCGTATGGATTAAGAATTTATTGGTCGTATTTTATTATCTGCTGTCCCAAACACCTTTTGCTTGGTATGGACTTGAATAAAGCTGATGCTCGCGTCTAGTTTACGTTATATGATACTGTTTACTTGACATAACGGGACGCTGATACCGTACCGTTGATGATTCCATAATCAAATATATGCTTTTCGCACCCGATGGTGGGCATTCACCAGCTACATAACCAGTTCCAATTACTGAATAAGAGCATATAAAATGAAGAAAATATGATATCAATTAGGTATTGAGTTTGGTTCCGGTGTATGGTGTTGTGGGGAATTTATGTGTTTTGATTCGAGGAAATTAGTGCCTTCATAGAGTTGGTGAGGTTGAGGTGAAGAGGATGCAATTCTGTCTCTCCAGATAAATTTGCAATTAAATTGCGGTGTAAGGACATTGTAAAGTGTATTAAATGGTTTTGAGGTATGCCACTTGTTGTGTTCAGAATTCGGAGAACACACTAGCAACAGATCCGTCTATTTGCACCTCAGTAAACGGGTACGCGAACAGGCCAGACAGCTAACAATTGACAGGTGCAAGCATGATAATCAGTGGAGTGGACGGGAACAATGACTCGGTCAGTCTGACGCACACCTAACCGCACGTGATTGGTAAAGTGGAACAAAGCAGAGCGTGGGATAGACAGGCATCGTGTACTTGGCCAAGGGGACCGGAATGAGTCTCATGCGAATGCCATTGACACATTGGTTGGCCACACAACACCACAATCTCTAGATTTTTTCTGGAGAAAATGGGCCATTAGTCATGAGTAGTTTTGACTACAATGGAAGATGCTCACATCATAGCCACCTGGATGTGCTGCAAAACCAGGAGTGACATTAAGTCACGAAGTTATATGATGCAAATGGCTAGCGACCTTCAAAAATCTCTTCTATTTAGCCTCAATGCGAATAACCAACGGAATCCCTTCAGTCGATCTAACAGAAAAGACTCGAAGTGACGGCTAAATACGGTAAGCGTGTTGCAGATGGTGGGCTACCGAGAATGTAGCTACAGGACCAATATACGAAGAGCAAAGTGTCAAGGAGTCACGAAAACTCAGACGAAGCCAAGCTACTAATCGAGTGAGCGGGCCAAGCCGAGTCACTCAGTTAACACATCTCCACCTAGGAATGTGCTTGAGCCAACCGTGTTTGTAATACGGTAAGAAACGCTTCCAAGACACAATGGAAACGACAACTGTGGCGGTTCGACATGGACACAGAGACAAACAGGGTCTTCGGATGTGCTGGATGCAGCGCTCTTCGATGGGAGTTACGCTTGCTAGATCTGCAAGGGCAGAGAAAGAGTGAAAACCCACTGAACCCAAGCTTAGTAAGTGTATAAGCAGGTACCAACGCTTAAATCGGCGAGAATGGGAGTGACGGTGTACGCCAGTATGTTACTTGTGAACATTTTGAAAAAACGGTCCGACCTAACCCAAGAGACAACAGCCCTACTGGGGGACACTTTCAAGATTATTCTATTTTCGCCCTCAATAGCCTGTCTTCCCCTCGTACCAAAATAATGTCATCTGATGCAAAGTGTCTTTGCCTTCTGATTCACGCTAGCCGGCATGGTGCGGTAAGAATTGCAACGGAGATCGGCAGCCCATAGAAAAATCGCAGAATAGAAACGCGGAGTATAACAACACAGACAACAGCTGAAATCTAGCAGATATAAGCCAAATGCTTTCGCTAAGCCAAAGTGGTTGAACTCAGCGCAAATTTTGTGCTCACAAAGCTCGTTAAAGCTCACTCTACCAAACAGACGTTATACAGTCCAATTCCGGCGTCGGGGGAAACCAGAGAAAGGGATCAGATCCGAAATGGTGTCTGGGAATTTTCCTGTTCCTTCGAACTGAACCACGTCGTGTTTCCACTGGTACAGTACAATAACTCGCCGGGTAAGAGCAAGCTGCCCACGGTCCCAATTACCCAGATAATGCTCGGTTTTAATCCTCGCTAGTATACCATTCTATCACCACCCGCTATTTTCGTCAATTTGTCCACATAACGAGAAAACAGACTGTTTGCTTAGTGGTTAAAACACTCATATCCGGTTGATTTTTCTATCCTCAGTTACTAGTCTTCACATTATCCAGAGAAAGAAAAAGTTGAAACTGTTTGACAAGGTTATGAGCCGACCGTCAAAGCAATCATCCCGCTATTGGATTCCTTAGAGGAGCACCAACTCTGGTTCAGTACCAGACTGTCAAATTATGAACGTGTTTCCGAAAAACAGTTTGCTTTGTTCTGCTTTTACGTACTCCATGTTTTAGCCTACATTAGCTTCTAGCCCAACTGTTCCCCGTTTCTTTTGCCCACTTAGCAAACCTGTCCTGGAACAGGGATTCAGCACCTCTGATCCGTTACTGGACAAATTGGTTCTATTCCTGTCTGGTTCACTCGACGTGATTGTACTTCAAGTGCTCAGCTGGGTTGGCGAAGCGAACGCGAATTCCCGTTCGGACGGAATTGCCGGAGAATTGGCCAACTACCATTCGCTTCTCAGGTCAGATAAACGGAAGTCATACTATTGATTGGGTGTGTTTTCATCCATCACATGTTTGTCGTTACCGCTAAGACGGAGACTAGTGTGTGAGTGCGTGGGATTTTTGTCTCTTAGTCAAATATGATAATTGAAACTTAGGGGAAATTCGGTGTAGGTGAATCATTCGGCTTCCAGGACAACCAACTTACATGCATCAGAGTTACCCATTGTATTGCAGACTACAAACGGCTGAAACAAAGATTTTAAAGTCAGTGCTTGAGAGGAGTTACACAGATAAACTGTAATCTGACATTATTAACTGATCTCGGGTTTTATGTAAGTAGGTGACCAAAGTTTACAGCATCCATCTTGCACGCACCAACATACAGGGACTCTGGTGTGATATAGTGGGATCATTATTTGTCATTTGATTAGTCTGTCAACAGCTTGACCAAGACTGAAGGATCCAGATAAAAACGACTCCCGTTTGCACAACTCAACGACAGCTCTTCTCTGCGGTTTGAACAGGATATTGTCAATAAAAGCCTTGCAATGTCTTCGTGGTAGGAATTCGGTGGCTGATAAACAGATGCTCTTTGTCAGTGTGAGAAGTAAGGATTTTGAAACGATCATCAAATGATTCATCATGCAGCATCAAAGCAGCTCATTAGTAAAAAACATAGAAGTGTTTTGATCCGTCCTACTAGCTCATTTCGGTGTATTAGTACAAAAACGAAATTTTATATACGAAGCGTGCAGATCCTAGCCTAATCCTAGTCCGCACACTTACTGGTTCACTCGGTATTCTTAGTAAGCCTTTTTGATTGGTTAGTCTAGCAGTAAACCAAATAGGTTGATTCGGATCAGACTTCAGTTGGCATTTGATTGGTCCTCCGGTCCGCTTTGTTAGTTTCAATCTTGTCCTCTATTCAGGATAAGTAAAAACGTGCTGGCTGCACCTCAAACTCTCATGCAGTCTCCTCAATGAACCAAACGGTCTTTTGGCAATGTGTCCGCTCATTGCCTCACAGGAAGCGTGTGACTTGTTAGGAATCATCAGCAGTAGTGCATAACTATCGAGTCCCCGATGGGATTCAAACCCAGAATGAATGATTATGAGCGAGACATCTAGCCACCAAGCTATCCGGACTGGCTCTAAGCTGTTTGTTTAATAAGACCGCCACATGATATGGCGCCCTTTCGTCACTGGTTTTTCACGGGTAACTAGCATTTGGTCGCCCAACGCTTGACTCTTATGATTCCAATGAGGTGGCATAAGAAGTGTGTGTGTGGATGCTTTGAAAATATTTAAAAACAACAAACACGGTAGTTTTAAAATTTGGTTTCTAAGACTTGGAAGATGTTGAATTGATCCAGAATGTGAGCGGCAGGGGCTGCAGTGGATTTTCATTCACAAAATAATGAGAGATGGCCGTTAAACGCTAATCAGCATGGTTAATTTCTCTAGTGACCCAAGTCTTCGGTGTGCCTTGTAAATCATCCGGTAGAGCACATGCAGAATTGTGACTTTGTTCGTGTTTATCAGCTACTTTGAACAATAAAGTGGACAACTACCTATAACATTGGGTAAGATTCAATGTTTCATAGTCTTCAGTTCACTTCATTCGAATAATAACCTCAAAAGTCTGTTCTGTCATTTCGGTTTCTACCTTCCAGCATCGTCCAGTAAAGGGCAAAAGAATAGAAGCGTAAGTGAAAAAATTCGAAAAATCAATGTAATAAGCGGAAATCACAGAGACAATGATAGGGCTGAATACAACTACGTCACTGACCGCAAAACTTAGCCATATCATCTGACGTCTCTAACCTTTAGGTGGATGGTTCTAGTGAACTCCAACCCGGAAGTCTGAGACACCTTACTTAGCCAAGTCCACTGGTCACGCTTTTCACATCTTTGTAAGTGGTATTGACGGATAAGTCGACGAAATTTCTCGTGAACACAAGTCCGGTTTCGCGGTTATTGCCAATCATCACGTATGCGTATCCGATACTCCTCCGTCCATCCATTTGTTCCGACACCTGTGTACTCTCTTGTGCCGCCCACCGTGATAAGCGGAACTCTCTTGGCATCCCGAACGTTAGCATATATCAAATTCTTGTGTTTCTTGCGGCACCCTATTTCAAATCTCAGTGTTGCTTGCTTCAGCACCGGAGGATAAATAATAAATGTAACAAAAATCAATTTTCCTCACTTAAGATGCATGGAATGACGAACACAGACCTGCCTTTTTTGACACTGTTCATCCAGCTTGTACAGTGAAAGTGAACTATTTTAACGGTGCTCAAATGCTTGATGCACAATTTTAATACTAAAGCACAAAAATGAAGGCTAACTCTGTTGGGATAGCCTCCGTGTGGGCAGATTAACGGCCGAGTTCATCCGTCTCGTGTTCTTGTTCCACCACCTCGTTGACTTTTTGACGAACAAAGCTGTAGCATTGGGACGAATTCTAGTTGGAAGCGCGTGACTGGTCTGTGTAACCCGATTTTAATCAGTAGTCTTATGAGCCATGGTAAAAATTTCCATGTGTGCTGTACTGGCTTGATGAGAAGTAACGAAAAGACATTTGTATATAATATGATTCATCATGCAGCTTGAACGCTCAACTCACCATTGAAAACCATGGAAGCACTGTACAGCTGTTTCATCCTTGTTGGGAATCATCAGCAGTGCACATCCACCGAGCCCCCACGGGGACTCGAACCCGGGGTGAACGATTGTGAATCGAACACCTTAACCACAGGGCTATCCGGGCTGGCTCTCAACGGTTTGTTGAACATCTACACTACATGATATAGCACCCTTCCGTCACTGGCTTCGAACGGTAACAACCCGCCTCCCACACAGCGATCGACTCCTATGATGGATGACTTCTCTGTAGGGGCCTAAGTACAACGAAGGCATTCCGTTATGAACAACCTACAGAGCTTGGTTAATATTTGCAATTGAGTAGTAGGAGATTCGATGAAACAGCTGTACAGTGCTTCCATGGTTTTCAATGGTGAGTTGAGCGTTCAAGCTGCATGATGAATCATATTATATACAAATCGAATCTCCTACTACTCAATTGAAAAGACATTTGTTTGCTACTTGACATTGTCTAAATTCGGACTATGAGCTATTTTGCGAATGACTGGCCTATTTTTCTTGGTTATTTGAGCTCACAACTGAAATAAGAAGCCGTAAGTATTGTTTTCAATAATGATCATTTTGCATCTGACAAGTACTTTTTAAATTCGACCTAACTGCTTATGTAATCGAACTTGAAATAAGTTCACGTAAAAAAGAAACAAACACCCTACTTCCAGTGAAGACCGGGAAGAATGATATAACGCATGTAACAAATGGACAGCCATGTGCGTCAGGATGGTCGAAGTTGTGAGAAGTGATTACTTCAGAGCAGCCAGTTAGGTGGGAGTTGTTGTCTGAATAAATGGAATGAATATCATTGCTCATAATGATGCAATTTTTATCCATCCCACAGTTACCGGGATATGAAGGTTTTGCTTTCGGTTGCAAAATTACGGTTCATCATATTTTATCGCCAAGCCCGGAATGTGTGTGCTTATTCGGTGACTCCACGGCCCAACTGTGCTCCTCACGCAGGCCTCTGAACATTCATCCCGGAATCAGTAAACGAATTCACATCTACTCTAGGGGGGGGGGGGTGGGGCAGTGAACCATTGACCGCCGGTGTATGCATCCTGGTGGTTTTGCGAACAATGTGTGGTCACGTGATGGGTGCGTTTGACGGCAGATTTTAGGGGCTCGGTAACCGGGCCTTGACGTGGTCATTTTAGTTCGCGATTTCGGCACACCGGGTTTCACTCCACCCTTCGCGGTACTTACAAACAAAACACAACCGGGTATTCATTGTGCTCCGATATCTTTCTTTATTTGCACGTGCATCGCCTGTACAAATCAAACATGTTCTGAAAAGCGTTCCACTAGAAGGAAAGTTATAAAATTTAGGTTTTTACCATACTGCGTGCTTTTTTCACTAGTGAAAGATTCTGATCCATCGAGATATCAACAAAAAATTTTTGTCCATTAAAAAAATTCCATCATTAGCTCTCTGCTGGAGGTTCAGATCGACGCTGGAGTACACTAAACACGGGCCTAATAACAAGAATGGTCCCAAAAGAACATTAGAAAAGGATTACAAAAATGGGGAAAAATTAGGGTCAGCAATAAGATTATAACAGATAAAATCATTTATTTTTCAAGCGTTTGCATCGTATGTATTTTACAAAATGTTTGTTTATTTTTCAACTGTATAGGAGGAACGGGAGAAGAATAATGCTCAAAAGGATACTAGTGAACAAATCGAACTTTTTCTTTCCTTCTGTATCGGTATTGAATAGAAGCACGCCATAAGAAAAACGAGGATACAATATCAGCCTCTATAGCTTTTGTTCGAGGTTGGCAATACGGATATTTACCTGCACAACTTCCAAAGGGCTAACCAGCGTGACCCCGCCTATACCTTGTTAGGCTTGGCGCAGGAAGTTAAGCCGTACATTAGATGTACACATTCGCGTCAATCTTGCTAGCTCGTTCCCCGGAAACACACACAACCGGTAGATCGTGTTCATCAAAGTATCGGAGTACTGACAAACAAAAATCTGACATCCAAAGCACAAAGGGGCTGGTTCTTTATTTTTTTCTTCTTTTGTGCTATGGACAATCAGGTTGGTAGAAAGTACTGTGTGGCGAATTGCTCTCGTGCACTTGTATCGGTCGTGTCCGTACACCAATGGAATTCCGGTAGTACTGCTTGTCTTCTGCCTTGATTTTTCAAATTTAGCTCGGGATCTGAATGTTTCAGCATCTTCATCAATTCGCACATCTCAAATCTAACTTTGCCGTTTTGGAGGCTGATTACATCACTCAGGCTTGAGCAGCTTTGTCGGTTGCTTGGCCAAGTGTCCGGTTTCACGTTGGATGTTATTATTTGATGGTTGCTTCTTGAGTTTGATTAGTTTATACGAGTTCACATTTAGGCTCATATCCTCGACTCCAGGTATGATGGATCGTGCGGTCCAGGATCAGATTAGATCCTGCTCACATTGCATTCACTGTTTGGGACGACAAGTGAAGCAGACGGTACTTTTAGTTGTTCCGGTTCAAGCGTATACTTGGCTACACGTCAAATTGGTGACGAAGAAAATCATTTCCTAACTTAGGGTCATAAAACAGAGAAAAGAAGTGTTGACTTCGCATCTGTTTCTTTCCAATGCAAAATCTTTCTTTTAAGGGGTCGCAATATCAAGTTTTCTGTTGTGCTGTATTATTCAACCACGTAAGGTTTAGGTTATAGAGACGTCAATTTGTTTGCATAAGCTGAACTTGTGAATTCGTATGATCACTGTCTCGCATGCGCACGGCAGAAAGTGCCAGACCTAGTTCGAAAGAATGACTGGGTATCGGTATACGACTGAATCATTCGTCGATGGTACTGAATACCCCGTGTTGAAAATGTTTCACAATGGAGCCTCGGCAGGGCCTTGTTACTCATTTCTTCAGAAACCTCCATTCGGAATCGAAACGAAGCGGAACGTACAGCTGCCAATGTATTGTGCAGTCTCATGACTACTGTTTTGCACGGGAGCACGAGCTCCATTACCTCCGTCTTGCACTAGTTCGAATCCTCTCGAATGTTCGGCAGCAGTTGGGAGTATAGTATTTAGTATCCTGCAACAAGTCTATTCACTTTTCTGGTGATTGTATTGTGTGCTAGCAAAGATGCAGTGAAATTGTCGGGAACGCATCTTGCACATCACTGTTTTGGCTCCTGCATTCAAATCTGAGAGGGCAGTGAAGGACCCGTTTAAAACTCACATATTTTTCGTTTTTCACATTGAGTCTTTTCACCGTGGAGGACCGTTCCTTAACTTCTGCACTCATAATGAAAACAATAAAAGGTAAAGATGCCATTACCGAGCTTTTAAAGTGTACTTCCTTCTTCCATCGCATAATGCTACAATAGAGGATCAGATACGTTCATTAGATGAGTCCATTTATAGCTCAAACTTTATCTGTTGGTCAGAGGGTCGTGAGTCATTGTGATGGCCGTTTCTTTAAGTGCCCCATTGGCGATAAGCTGCTAAGGAATTGGTTTGCTTAATGAAAGTTTCTTCATGTGATTTGAGCATCCAATGTAAAACAAAAGCACTTTTGTCGGATTTCAGTGTAAGGCCATTACATCGGATAGTGTGCATCTACGCTGAGATCAAAAGAGGAAACCCAGGCGATCAGTTGTACCGAGTAGTAGCTCTCACAAATTCAGCTTAGGAACCTTTTGGGATTTCATGAGAGAGCAAAGCAACTACTCGGCAATGGACTAACGATGGCAAAGCGGAGTCTTTGTGGAGTCACGGATGAGACGGATGACCTTGCATCGGCCTCGGCCGAGGGGAATAGCGAAGAAGGCTGGGCCCCATAACCGGGCTACTTCTTTGCAATTTTCTTCACGTGATCATCATATGATGTAGCTCCCATCCATCACTGGATTTAGCTCTTAACACATACGGCAATGAAGGGCTAAATACCGAACGTGTAAAAGCGAAGTAAATGTCTTTCGGTTAGAGTATTTTGCACCTTCAAGTCCCTGAAATAAAAGAAAACCTCCAAGACACAAATTAGTTGATTGTTTAGGATTTTTTGGTAGCAGTGGCCATTCAAATAGGGCTCTTTTCACTTTGAATTGCTCTCTCTGTACTCTCTTTTCAACAGGGCTTTGAGTGAAAACTACCATTATATCGAACGTAATCGTACGGCTCTGATCGGTTCCCCGGTAAGTTATTTCACGGCGATTTGGCTTAGTGGCTTTGATATTTACGAATAATGTACCCCTGACCATTCATTTTCTGTAGGGTCTTCCAAGTCACTTGGCCGGTCTCCTTCTCAGCTCCGAAAAAGCAGTTTTGAACCCATCATGTGGTCTCCTACTTGCCCCGGTATCTCAGTGGGGTATGCACGGTAAGTGGCATTGCCAGTTCACTGACAGAAAACCAAGCAGTCATATAATGCACGTAGTTGAAGTTATTTTACGTCTTTTTCTTTGCCTTCGCGATCCCGTTTCAGAATTTGTTGAGGCTGTGCGTATTTTTGGTCCCCAAGACGAACAAAATTACTATGTGAGTTGTATTCTGTGTAATATTTCGATTCCTTGTACCCCTACGTCTATTGTGTTGGTTGTTGCTTTAGTTTGGGTTTGAAAGCCAGCTTTTTCTCTATTCTTCCCCGGGAAGGGCCTTCGGTATATTATTCCACATGGGAACGAAACCCGTTGCATGTGGAGACCAAGAGAGACAGTGTGACGCTATGTATTTTCAATGAGTTCATCCCCAGTACAGCTTCAGATCCGAGTTCGATTTGGACTGCAGTGAAATAAAGGATGCGCCGTGTGTATGTTATGTACAAGAGTTTGCTATTCGGTAACGCAGCATTGTCGACTGTATGCTGGTTATGAGAAAGGGTACATCTACTGATTGTCAACATTTACGACAACTCAAACCAATCATGCCAAGTTCTTCACAGTGATATTTATTGTGAACATAAATTACGATGATTGTGTGAACAACCATTTATTATGTAAGGTCAGTGAATGAGAAAGGAGATAAGGAGTAATGTGTTTCAGTCAGTTTTTTGGTGTTCACATTGTACGTATTCACTTTGCGGAACCAATAATGAAGATATTTTATCAAATGGTCGAATACGGTGTTACTAGATTTCAGCTTTAAGTAACGAGTTGCTTCCACAGGTTTGTTTTACTCATATAGATTCGATAATAGGAAAGGGAAGAGTTAGAACTCAACGGCTGTCGATTTGGATTTCGACTAAAGCGGTATTGCTTTCAGTGATATTATATATAAAGTGTAAGTATCACTAGCGCCGTAGTCAGATTACGTACGGACTCGTCGTAGATCAAGCTGTGCTCCATTTGTCGAGTCAAAAAACTTATTTATGTAATGGTTGAGTCCTTCTAGCAAAACTTCGTTTATCTTGGGTAAAAATTAGAGAGATTTTTAGGAACACCGATGAATAATAAAACACTGTCAAAAAACAGACATATCCGAAAACAAATGGGCACACACATCCAGCTCTATTTTCAATGCAAATTAAAAAGAAACATTACAGTTACATATATTGACCTGATCACACGAGTTCTGGAGACACTTTTTGGAGTTCAAATTATGCTAGACTCTAAACATAGTCGATTCTCTTATTTATCTGGAATATCAGATAAATATTATTCGACCTAGAAGGATAAAAGTCATCATCGCAAAATGTACACTACTTACAAAATGTGGCAGGAGATAAACTTTTCACATGTTGCGAGATTTCCACCGATCAAGCATAAACCGGCGATACAGCTGTAATCTCATTTGAATCGAATGGAGCCTGCGTGGATGGGAAGTTCATTTTTGGAATCACACCGTGATTCTTTCAAAGTTAATTTGTCGCTTAACACGACTAACCTTCAGAACGATGATTTTCATCATGAGTAGTATGGCATTGTACGTGGATAATTCAAAGCAAAAAGAAGGATTTCTCACTGGAAAAAAGTTATCTTATCACAATTCACCCGATAAATATTAGGCAGATCTAGAACTAAACTACTCAGAACGACTAGCAAAAAAGGCATACCTTACTGCGAAGCATCGGTTTTATGACTGTGTGTGTGTTTGTGTGTGTGTGTGTTTTTGTGTGTGTGTGTGTGTGTGTGTGTGTGTGTGTGTGTGTGTGTGTGTGTGACTTGACTGGGGAGGTAAATTTACGAAAATTGGCCGGGGCGGGGGGGGGGGAAATCTTGTCTTATCACGAATCAGCGCGGTTTAGTTTTCTCGTGTTTTTGCATGTTAAGGCTCGTGAGGTTATTCAATAAATTCGAACCCTCACATTTATGAGGGAAATGCCCTCGGAGTATCAGGCTGGAAAGTCATCCGGGAAAACCGTGGGACTAAGCGTCATCTTCATTTTCCGATGCTAGGTCTTTATCAAGCTGAAGTGGAAAAAGGCTGCTCACATGATGTTCTATTTTGATCACTTCAAAGGTATAAGCTTGACAACGGCGTTCCAACATTCAGGACCCGAAATTGTCTGAGAATCAGTTTTCCTAACTGACGGGAAAATAAAGATTTTCCACTGCATTGTAAACTGGGCAAGGCGTTGTGATATGTTTTGTAACTTGCGGTAGTTGGTGCTGCTGTCAGTGGGTTGAAAAGCTGTGTTCACTAAAGGATAAAGAACGTTGCCACGAATGAAAGCAGGTCAAGAGGTTAGTCACCGAAACCTGAAATTCCATTAGGATAAAATAATATTTGATGTAAGAAGTACAGCATGGTATCTGGATGAGTGGATAAAACTCCTCTGGAAGCACATTACCGGCTTCGTTGTTGTTACGGCTCATTAGATATGTGTACCCTGTACACTTCTACCCAATCATTACTGTACTTGAGTGCTGCACAGTTCGTTTACACCTGTAATCTCATTCAAATCATAAGGAGAGTGAATGGACAAACAGTCCGTCTTCAGAATCACACAACGATTTAAATGAGAGTACAGCCGTGAAACTAGCTACGGTGGGCTCACGCTTGGGAGTGATTGGGCAGAAGAGTACTGGGTACACATGACCGACTCCCGGTGGCAACCACAAAACTGGTCGTGTGTATCCGGGGAAAATTTGTCCTATCATCCGGATAAAATACCATACTACTGGTATCGTAAATCCATTCTGAGAACCTTGAGTCCTCGTTCCGAAGCTAAGCCGAGTTAACGGAGGGAACAGCTTTGGCAGAATCACCCGCATGCTGCACACGGTTCAAATAAGATTGGAGCGGCAAAACAGTATACCCTTCAATATGATCAAAACTTTTGCTTATCTATCTGCCTTTCTCATGTTCCCATGTTTATGGGTCTATGGCATACTGCATGCGATATCCGTTTCTGAGAAAAATGTTAACCGGGATTGTTTTCGTATGCACCGGACGGAATGTGATAATTATAATTAACATAAGGAGCTTGTGACAAAGTCCCACGTACCAAGTGGGTGAAGGATTTGTCCTGAAAAGTTACCAGATCACTAGTATTTCAGCCGGATTTTCTTTCCTATTCATGAAACTCAACGCTCTCACATTCCATCTGATATATATATCGAACAAAAAGGAAACATGACACTGTGCGCGTGTGTGCGTGTGTCAAACCAACTATACACACCTGCCCACAAACAAGCATGCACGACAGGAAATTCCCCACGAAAGACTGAAAGACAAATACACGCGTTTCAGATATGACTTGGAGAAAAAAAGCCCGACCGTACGTGTGTCTGTGCTCGGTGAGATTGTTCGTTGTTGTGCGGACTTAAGAAGTGAACAAAACCCTTATCCGGTTAACTGGATTTCATTCAAATCACATGTAACCCAAATATACGATTTGATACATGACTCTGGACGTTCCGCTGATCCAGTTACTTTTTGAGTTTTCTCAAAGTAAGCAAAATTCTGCTTGTTGTTAGGTTGTAACTGTTGATCACTTTGGTAGCAGTACAGCGATCATTCATTTTATGTGGAAATTTGAAATTCCTTCCCAAAATACAGAGGACTTGGATCCAGTGGGCAAGATTGTGAAACACACACACACACACACACCTATTAACCGTTAGACTTTTCGGCTTGGCCGTCAACGGCTTGCTTCATGTCAGCTCGCTGCACAACGCTTTTACCGAGATAATTTTGAGAAGTCTCATGTTCAATACTGCAAGATTTACGTACGGAACGATTTTGCTACATCTCAATGTGGTCGATAATGCAAAACAACAGTATTTAAATAGGTTTACGCAGAACAGTATTGTCCTAAAATACTAAATGTTAGCGTTAAAATGCATCAACACCGTAAAGACAAGTTGATAACCATTGCTTTCTGCTAACACCATGAAGATTTTGATCAGTGGTCTTAATTTTGTGGTTGTGTAAATCACCCAAAGACCCACTGGGACTGGAACCACGGGGATGAACGATAGTGAACCGCGTACATTAGCACCAGGCTGTTCGGGTGGACTCCCAGAGGATTTTTTGAACCCCAACTCTAAATGATAGCAAACAAGGTCCGCAGTTGGTTTATACCGACTTCTGTTTCGGAAGTAAAACTACCTCAGTTTTTCTAACTAAAACCAACTAGGCTGAACACGGAGCAACGTAAATCAGCTTGGCTTCAACTGATGTTCCATATTTCAGCAAAAATCTTCACTTCGTACAGAAACGGTGAACAATTTCGGTAATGTTATTCTAGTTTCCCCAACCACTGACACGGGATGTGAGGGGGGTGTTCCCAAGAATAAATAAGAATTTTTCAATGAAAAACTATTCCATTTACTCTAAACGGATGCATAAGCTGATGATTATGAAAGCTTCAACAAGAATAATCTAGGAGTACCTCTTTTTAGCAGCTTTTAGTTCAGTTTAAAAGTTGGCATGAAGTATGTGGATTGGATCTGTGACATACGCTTCCACGTAGAGTGAGTGTATCCGTTCACTAACTTTTTCACATGCCTCTTCAAAATTTGAAAATTAAACAAACCACTTTGGTCATGTGATATCCTTTTCTTAACTAAAAGGTTCTCACATTTCAAAGAACGAAATATGAGTGGTGATAACAAGTTGAACCAGAGCTGTAGACTTTAAGCGCTTCTGAAGCCGATATTGACTAAACTAATGTAACCGACAGATAGCATTTTCAGAAGGAAGTGTTACCATTATTCACATGAACATGGAAGAAATTCGCTCCAGATTTTTGTCTAAGTGAAAATTTTCAACCAACATCAGCAGTTTTATCGAAAAATTAAGGTCAACAGTTTGACAAACTGGTTGGGATTGGGTTTTTCAGTAAAAATATATTAAATTTGCATAGTATAATTTACCATGCAGCTTCAAAGCCCAACTCACATATATGAAGACCATGAAAGCACTGTAGTGTAGATGCTTAACAAAACCGTCGAGAGCCAGCTCGGATAACCTTGTGGTTCAGGTGTTCGATTCACAATCGTTCACCTCGGGTTCGAGTCCCCGTGGGGGCTCGGTGGATGTGCACTGCTGATGATTCCCAACAAGGATGAAACAGCTGTACAGTGCTTTCATGGCTTCCAGTGGTGAGTTCAGAGTTGAAGCTGCATGATGAATCATACTGTAATAAATTGGTTAATAATTAAATTAAGTCGTTTCCCGTAAGATCACTCAAAACATTTCATGGAGAATCTTATTTGAAGCTCCGCCTTGGAATAGGTGTTCTACAAGGTACAATTTTAACACTTCTCCTTTTCTGCTGATAAGATTCTCAGTGGTATCCTTAATTCAACTGGTTGTATTCTGTCACTGTCTCAAGTTATAGACACCGAAATCACCAACGCGCCTACTACGCGTAACCTGAGAGTTCATTCCTCAAAGTATTTGAAGTAGAAACTACATCATCTGCTCAATATTGTGGGATAACTCCCAATCTCGGTCCTACCTGCTTCGACCAAATCACTGTAGTTTTTCTAAAATAACAAACATTTATCGATTAAAGTTACTCAGTTCCACCCAAATAAAGGCTGTACATTTTCGAGTAATTCATCGCAATGGCTTGAATTCCTTGATTCGATTTTCCTTGACTAGCTTACCGAACTCATGAAATTAGTTGTTAAATCCACAGAAAAGCTGCCTAAATTTAGTGCAGTCTCACTTTAAACTCCTCAAATATATAATATCCCAGAGGAATAAAGCTGGTACAGAGTTTTCTCAAAGGTTATTGGCTGAACAGCCACATCCCGATTTTCCGGATCTCAACAAGTGCATTTTAAAGCTGTCTACTAAGATCCGCCATGAACATTCTTAGCCCTCATTTACATCCAAACATATTCCAGATTCCTGTGCAGTTTGGTTCCTTCCAAACCCTTAGACCGTCACCAGCTTTATGGGAGAAGTGGATCACGGTTGTTACTTGGATCTCGTTATATCCATCATAGAGTAATGACTATTCAAACTCAGGTGCATAAAGCTCTTACCGGAAAATACTTAGCATGTTTGGAAACAAAGCATCGACTAATAACAAAGAATTCTTTACACCCGATTGATTTCGACGGAAACACAATGATCACATGGGTTGGTACCGACCAACACAAATCTCTTCTAATTAGTGGTAGTTTTGTTTTCATCTTGGTCAATAAAGCAAGCTGACTTATACGTTCCCATTGGTCACTTTAGTTCATGGGTTTGACGTACACAAATTTTATCGACTGCATAGGAAATGACTTTTTCTTAAATCATCATGTAGTAGTCATGCTCACATACCAATAAAGATCTATGAATGTACTCACTGTACAGACGCTGTTTCATTTGTCTAGTTAAGAATTATCCCCGCAGTGCATATTCACCAAGTTCAAGCTGGATTTTAATTGTTGAGTCCCACACTTTGATTACAAGGTGAACACATCCTATGCGTCATTAATCATGGACGTTACCGATTCTTCATCTACACGGTGATGGATTTACCTGATGGAGCTCTGCCTGACTCGGACAGTATTACTCCTTTAAGCGAAATTATCTCCTCACGTAAAAGGATTCCTAATGCACATTTCATGGGCACTGATCAAGAAGTGGAGTGTGACTCGATTTGTTCTCAAATACATGACCCTACTATCATTTTTATCACTGTGGTATCTGAGTCATTCATTACGGAAACCGGATTTTCATAAATCATCTCTGGGTCGAAGCAGACAAACCAAAGCTCACTCAACATAGCGTTTTTATACCGATGTATATGTTAACGTGACACCAATAATTGGTTTTTACTCGATGGCTCAGTGGACAAAACTCTGTTATGACCATTCATGAAAGGGCCTGTATATTCTGTGCTTGGATGAATGAAGTCTAACAAATTCAATGAGCTGACACAATGATCAGCAGTTCTAGGAAATAATGACCATTTGAATAGCGGCTTCAGAAGCATGCTAGAGATACCTGAAAGAGATGAATTCCTAATGGCATGCTGTTTTCACGGTCAAAAAATATAGGAGTGGTCGTTAACAAAATCAATAAAGTAGTGCAAAACCCATTGTTGTTAAATGAGAGAAGGAAGCAGAATTAAAGGTCCGATAGTGAGAAAAATAATTAGGATTAGAAGTTAGCATTTCTCCAGAGATGAAATAAAATGCTTTGCTCTGGGCTCTATCCGGAAGAGAATGTTCATTCCAAATTCGACTGCAGGATTCAAAGGTGGTTTCTATTTGATCCCAGTATAACGTGGTAATTGTGAGCGGAATAAAGAAAGGTCTTGCAAAGTTTATCAAGGAGAATGGTAAACCTGTGTACCGGAAAATGAGAGAAATAGTGAGAAGGATTCAAAAAGTGGCTCGCGCGGGATGCTCATAGTCCCACTTTGCAGATCGGTACCATATCTGACCACAGTTCGACCAGTGTGGAACTTCTGCTCTGTTAAAACTCCCTTTCGTTTATTTCATCTATTCAGATTTCTAATTTCCATACTGTATTTACTATACGCACTATGTAATTAAGTGATCCAAACTAATCGAATGGACTTTTCTCTCCTCTGTCCCCTACCTGTTGTTCATGCCAAAGCAATATGATCTGACCAAATTGGCTGCCCGATATCGGAACAAGGAGTTGCTCATAGTGCACGGATCTACAGACAGTGAGTTCCAGTCCTTCATTTTCTATGTACGTATGGTGAGGTAACCTTCATGTGATTCAAAAGCAATGGGTTTTTTACTACAAGTATTATCTACAGAGGAAGGAACAAATTTACTCGGGAGCGCTTAGCCGACTTCACGATCGATGCCACCAAGCAGGTATGCAACTCCGATACCTATTCGTCCATGAAGTGTTTTTAATTTGTGCACTCATTGTGCGTTTTATTCACAAAAATCTAACTCGCTCATCTATTTATGGATATGATTTACGTCACATTTCAGCTCGCGAACTCAATGTCGTAGTTCTAGAGGGTAGCAGAAACTAACCCAAAACGAACGAACCCCCTTTGAGTGTTCCACAGTAAGCTATTCTAAAACTCCTGTAAGTGGACTAGACTGTTGTAAACAAAACGACCCAAGTAAAGAGAGGCCCATAGTTACACTTAAAGAGCGCAGATGCATCAAGCGGGTTGGTGGTTTCACACTTCTGTGAGCTTATGGTAGCTGGACATAGATTTTAGCTCTTAAGCTACTGTGACCAGCAGAGTTGTTATTAATAATAATTATTATTATTGTTATTTTTACTATCATCATCCGATTCATCATCCAAATTATCATGCCCATTGTTATCATCATCACCGTCATCGTTATCATAAACAATACCATCCGAATTATCATCATCATCTTTATCGTCACCACCCGACTCATCAACATCATCACCATCATCACCATCATCATCATAGCCACTTTGGTTTCTTTTATTGGTACTATTTCTATTTTTATTGATGTCATTATCATTACCAATATTATCATCATTGAAGTCGTTATCCTAGTCACCAACGGCTCGTCAGTTTTCGAGGATATCAACCCTATTGGGGATGAAATGTTTTCGAATTAGACGATCAGCACCTTTTATTAGATATTAAACTGACTTAATTGCTCTGTTAGGTTCCATGATCACTGGAATCAGTATTTTCCCACAAAATTATGAAGAAGGAAACCAAAAGCTTTCATTTGCACTTTTCAAACGGGTTCATTCCGGTAGAGCTGCGAAAGTGCCTACTGCAGTTAGAATAAAATGAATCATAAAACAATTCTGCTTTCGGTTAGGCGCCTACTGACTTACGTGTGGATGATCACCCGCATGCACTGACAGACCAGAGATGCAATTGCGTGATCAAATAATCCGGCATAGCTACGAGAAACTGTTCAAGATAATGCTACCACAATGACAAAACCTACAAAATGTAGACAGATCATTGATGGTACGACGTCTTCAGAAAACGAGAAATTGACTGGATCCCAAAATTTTCTCCTAAGGTGTCAACTCTAGCGCAAATACCAGACAACTAGGTAACGCCGAAGAGTCAGCCATTCACAGTCAGGACAGTGATCTGTGAAAAGCAAAGCGAACGGACTGTGTGCGTAACTCGATGGGGGTAAAAGTCTGCCCAACCTCTTCTTAACTGCCTTGAGTAGTATGACGATTGTTTGTGCACAAGTATACTTTCATAAAGGTCCCTTTTATTATTACCACGAAAAAAAATTACCCTGACTTGAGTACGCACTTTATGAAGATACAGCAAAATGATCCTCCGGATACACTTGGAAAACCAATCTCTTTTATGGTTTATCTGCTCATGAACACTGTTTTCAAAGTTTCCGAATAATTGTACATTCAACTGGCGCAACAGCACCCCTTATTTTTATCCATGCAGGAATTGAGTAATACTGGGTTAGATGAAGCATGACATGTGCTTGGATGGAGATCAAGGCACTTTCTTATCGAAGCGTATTTCTCGCCGGTAGAACTGACCGTAAAGCATAATTCGGTGGTATAATTTATTTGAGAGATGACACGTTTCCCAGCGAATATTTTTCGACACCATCAGTAGTCGGTCTATGTACGAAACAATGGTTGCCGGTTTTCTTTATCAAAATCAGATTGCTACGCAACCTGATGGTGATGTAATTACGCAATCCATGTTTTTCCGATGGATATGCTTCGAAGTTGTATTTTGGGGATATCTTCAAAATAAGCGCTTGTAGTATATACCCAGTGGGATATCCATATCAACAGGTACACGGATCAACTCAGCAGATATGTTGCGGAATGAAAATACAAAAAGGGAACAAGTCCAATCGGTTCCGGTTCATTTTGATCGGACTCCACGGCATCCGTCGTACGGAATACGTTTGACCGGTTTTGTTGGTCTCCGCAAAAAGAACAACAGTCTGGGGAAAAATGTGTTACTGTGATTATGAAGCACGGGCCGTTTGATGTGCTACTTTAGTTGAAAGTTTCATTTTGGCAATACATTCGAAATAAAGCTCGAGACAGTTCTCTTGACTCATTTTCTTCACACAAAGTGGTCACGAAAAAAGGATATGTAAAGGTCGAAAACTTCAAAGAGATGTTTCTGATCGCTTCGCTTGCTAGGCAAATCAGTGTTCAAATTTACAGACCAGAATGATGATGGTAATTTTTGCAGTCTTCACATCGCGGTGAGCATTGATATTCTTACCGGTTTTGATTTGTTTTCCAAGCTCAGAATATCAGTCCTAACCACGTTGTGAACAGTACACAGGTTGCCAGATCTTCTATGGCCAGAAAATATTTTGCGATCTAAATCAAACCAAAAATCTGTATCCTGATGAGTAAACAAGCACAACGCTCGGTGGAAGGAGGGTTGAAAACCATTTGAGTTGCTAGGTTCCATGAGTAACGAAAGACGAAGTGTGTGAACATTTGGTTCTATCGTGGTTTTGTTTATGCAAAATGTGGAATTTAAGGAAATGATTGGTTGTTGTTGTTGTTGCTCTCCCAATGGTGGTGACATTAGACAACAGTCTGTTTTTTTGTGTTTCTACTTCAACCAAAACAATTCATCTGCTTAGACGTTAGTTAACAACGATAATCATAGTTTTGGTTTTAATGGAAGCCGGAGTGTTAAAGTTACATGCGAAGTTGATAAGCGAAAATTTGGTAAAATGTTGTTACATCACGGTGAGAAAAGAAGCATGAACAAACGTCTTTCCAAACAAAACGTTTTCATTTTGTTCCGCGGGATATATTCAAGTGTACATATGACTTCCTTTATTGACTGTCCCGAATTTTCTAAGCTAAGAGTTCGCGTCATTCAGTCGAAGTTACAATCGTCAATCTGACAAGTAACATCATTTTATCGAATTAATGAAACCGCGAAATTCGAAACTAACTTGATTTTATTTATTAAATAATCTAACCGCAAAATAATTCCCGTAGAAGTACATCGTGGTGCAGTTGGAGGAGGATATTCGCTTAAATTACGTACTTCTGGGAGGCTGCAAATGTGTGCAGTCCAACACACCTCAGCAATTTTCAAGTGTGCTTTAATAAACAAATTCTTGTAGGATCTGGCAAATTAAGCATGACTGATGATAACGTGTTCACTCGGAGGTGTCCTGAAATTTCGCATTCATCTTTTTGAGATTGTGTTCCTCATTTGCGATTGACCTGATTTTTTCAGCTAATGTGCCATTTGTGCAGACATTGAAGTTCCTGTCCGCTTTGATTGAGGAGAACGTGGATGTGAATTTGTATGTAAGTTATTCCTTTTCTCACAGGTTATGGGATATGCCGAGAAATACTTGCTTTATTCTATTCTAAGAATGAATATTCAGTGAAAACGATTTCCTAAGGTTAGACGTTTCTGCGGTAGATTTTGGCGTTTTTGCTTCCGTGAAGTAAAGCCTTTTTTCGGGTCAGTACTTTTATCGAGCATTCAAAGGCAAAACAAAGTGAAAAGATTCCTTCTAAACATAGTCCATAGCAAAACGCACTGACGCAAGAAAGTGACCGTGTCCTCCAAAATTAAAGGGCCGTTAGAATTAGTTTTTTTCGGGCGCAATAGTATACAGCCTTCCAAGACTACTTTAAAATGTCAGATAGATCCTGAAGTGATCTTTGAATCAGAATCGCTGGTAGTCTTTCACTGAATATGCGATAGCTTTGCTTCCTACTGACATGAAAACCTCTTCGTTTTAGATTGATCTTCAAATGCACTTGTGTCATTTCCGGAAATCGCATGTGCATCCTGGCAAAAAGTTGGAATTTTTTTCTAAAATAGTGTATGTCTCGGCTTGTATAACCACAATCGAGAAAAATCCAAGATCTCATCAGAATCTGCAATCGTAGGCAGATCCATACCAGGCTTGTGGTTTGTGTCTATCCAGCCTGAAGCACCTTCACAAATCATACCTTTTATATCCTTAAGCGAACGCACACAAGAGCAAAAAAAAAGCAAGGCTGCTTTTGAAATGCAAGACTGTCTTCTAATCAGGACGAACTGCATTGAGTACAGACGCGTGACAATCAACAAGGGACAAGGCCATCTGCACTGGATAAAGAAATAGCCATTGAGAAACAAGGTCGGCGTACCCAGTGTCCGGATGAGTGTTGTTCCAAGTAAAAGACGGTGGCAAATGTGTCGATCGAATGGGAACGTGAGACATCCAATAATAGGGCACAATAAAACAGAGTGGTTTCAAACTCGATTCTCACCCACAGCCGGTTCCGATCTTTTGACGTAACCAAAGGATTTCTTAGCACCCCCCGTGGGGAAACAGTTTTACAGAGGGTGAAGATAACTGTTTATAAAACTGTTTACTGTGCAGTAACAAAGTCAATAAAAAACCTACAAAATCATTTGAATTGTGTTTCGTCCTCAGTGGTATCATTAACTCTTCGAGTACGTTGATCTTCCGCTAGGAGTCATAATTGGCGTAATTCATGAGGCTATTAGAGCAACTCGGTAATGACTTTTTAGCGTCAACACAAAGTTTTCGGTTGAAACAAATGTTCACTGCCTACACGGATATTCAAAGGTAAAATGCGTGATAATAGTTGAGATAGGAGCAACTAAGAGACAGAAAGCACGGGGGAACTTTCCCTTTTTTATCTTTACCATCAATCACTGGCACCACTAAGGTAATCGGAGAAAAACAAAACTCCCTCTTTCAGCAGCTGTACCACTGAACACCTTAGTATATTTTCTTTCGGTGAGCAAGACCATTCATCGACCTCATCAGCAAACAGCTTTCTCATTTGAATCGAATGGAGCATGCAAGGGTGACTGGGCGGAAGAGTACCGGGTATGCATACCTGATGAGCGATAATAACCGCGAAATCGGTCGTGTGCTTCTGGAGGTTAATTTTGTCCCGTCATCCAGATATAATGCCACACTACTCATATTGAAAATCAAAAAGCCTGATAACTTTCATTTCCACACCTGGTTCAAAACTTCTGAACCTACCACTCTCTTGCATCCTGACTGATCTACCAATCATCTGCTTCGGTGACTGCTGACAGCTTTCTCACAGGAAACACGAATAATGAGTTTTTTCATAAATCGCAAGCACTGAACTTTCACTGCCAATACAAAACTTCACCGCGAAAGGGGAGTGAGTTGTAACGCCTACTTGTTACGTTTTCTTTGGGTCCGACAGCCGACCTATCTGCTCTGTTATACACGTGGCCGATAAGAGCGAAAAGTAGTTTAATTTCAGTCATAATCCGATCAGTCGGATCGTTATAATTCGACGCGTTTTCCTAGGACACCCCTAGAGTTCAAACGGAATGTTGCAAAGCGGTAAAGAGAATGTACTGTGGCAACAGACAGAATATTTTGTAAATTAAATGATTTCAGCGAAAGTGACATCAGCTGTCCCAAACGTGTGCAATTAGTATTCATAATGTGTGATGTTCGGTAGACAGAGAGATACGAAGTAGCAGAAGAAGTTATAGAAGTAGCAGCAATAGCAGAATTAGCAGTAGTTGTAGTAGCAGTAGTGGCAGTGGTGGTTCTGGTAGTATTGTTAGTAATATTAGTAGTTGTAGTAGTATTAGTAGTAGCGACAGTACAAATATTTGTAGTATCTTTGGTAGTAGGGTTAGTATTGGCAATAGTAGTAGTAGTAGTTGTAGTAGTCGTGGCGGTAATACTAAGAGTAATTGTTGTCCCTGTTACTGTAGTAATATTAGTATTAGTAGTGGTAGTAGTGGATCGACACAAGCTGCTTGCATGATTCCGTACTCAAAGGCACATCAGTTCCAACAACTGCATTCTGCTTGATCCCGGTTTCCATACCACACCGCCAATTCATCTAAGATCTATGGATCGGTCGGATTTCAGATATCATAATACCTTCATGTTTGCAGGACTTTAATTATCCACTCAACAGCTGACAAGAAGTATTTGTATGAACTGTCACTTAAATGATTACATTTGGGCTTACATCATCGATGATGTAGAACTTACGCTGTCTTCCCTGTTGCAGACAGCGCGCTTCAGAACGTTTCAGTTAACCAAAATATGAGAATCAGTCGTTCAAAGAACGGACTTATCAATTTAATCCTTCCGTTTATTTCCTTATTGTCTGAAAAAGTCTTATTTGATTGTAAACAATGAAAAATCGGCACACACACACACACACAGGCACGCCATTCCCGAGCCCACAAACAAACCGCTCCTTTGAGTTCACAGAATATGAGTGGGGATCGAACTAGTCAAATCTCCTCAAACTTGCAAAAATCAACGACCATTCCAGACCCGTAGGGATTAGTTTCACAGTGAGATCCAATAACTGGGTAAATATATACAATAAACAAAGGGGTTGATTTATGCTACAATCAACCACCTTTGGTGGACCAGTCGAACAGTGTCATATTATGAGGACACTTGGGTAAATGAACATTATTTTTCATGTCCTCTTCCTCCCTGGTTCTCTAGACGATTTTCCTATCCCACTTGGCCTACCTTTTTTAATTCCTGATCCTGGTACCACCTCCCAAATAAGCTTGATACGTATTAGCTCTAACGGTGGTTTGCACTGAACATTTTTGCCTTTTGCTTTATGACCAGAAGAAGTGAGAAAAATAATCACAGGGAATGGATATTGTATGGCTGATAAACATAGCCGCGAACTTCGATACTGGACTGAAAATCGGTTCATTGAGTGTCAAATAGGAAAATACTCAGGATGACGGTAAAAAAAACAATGCTGCCAATAAAACTCGATCAGGACCCCGGCGGATGGACGTAAATAACTTTGGGTCTGATTTAGGCCGAAAATTTCGTAACGTTCATGCCAACCGAGAAATCGTTTTCCGGATTCGTGAGCAACCCTGGCCATGGTGACAGTACAGCTCTACTCAAGTGTTGTGAATTTACCCGCACAAGTTGGTGGTATTAACCATATATTGCTTAGCATGATATTGAATGTCTGATTGTTACTTTCAAGATAAACCAAGAAAGTGACAGGGCAGATAAAGGAAGGGTTTCATAGACCCTTGAGTGGAACTTCGACGAGTATTCTACTCAGCTAGGTGACTTTGGAAAGTCCGTTATCATTCCGTAGGGTGACAGGTCTATGCTACTCTTGAACCACAGACTTCATCAATGCAAATATATCTTGAAGAACACGTTAACAGAATACTCGGCTAATGACATCTGCTTGAAGGAGCAATTCAAAACTATATTGTTTTGTGTTGTGATCGGTTTTCATTTGATAAAAAAGTTAACTCATATTTTAGTCCACATTTGAAAGATCGCTAAGAACTACTTGAAACTAGTGGTCTGTTCAGCTGTCAGTGTATTCAACAACAAATTGCAAACGATAACCATTTTAACAAGTTTCATAATCGAAATCCGTAGTAATAACCACAACACTATTAATATCAGCCAAAATGTAATTCGTAGCAAAACAACAGTATGATATTTGATGGGTGTGGACGAATCTTTGGTTTGAAAGGCTTCGAAACGTTTTATGGTCCAAATCTACAAACCTTTCTACCCAAATTGGGCTCGAACCCGCAAACCGTTGATTCCATACCCTAGTAGTAATTTGTTCAGCAATGATGATTTTTAGACCTTAAGAACTTTCATCCGCAACACGAGATTTTAGGACAGCAAGTAACCAGGAACCATGGGACCAGAAACACCTTGCGGATAGTACCACGACGAACAACGATATATAATAGAAAAAAAAGGAATAGAGCACGGTAGAGTAGAATTGATTGGGCCTGTTCAGAATTTAAGTAGCTTAGGCTAATGCAAGTACTAGAATACTCAGTACATCGTGATGCGTAAGAACACTTTCATAATCGATAATTTATAATGAGAAATGCAATCGCTATGCAAAGTAAATCTTTGTATTCACAACGATCGAAATGTTCGGCGGGTTTGATGTGGGCTGCGGAACCCTACTTTTGACAGAGCCATCGATTTGCGTTGTCAGTTAGCCGAAGTTGGCCGCCGTATTCGTCTGTACGTATAGATTTGTCTTTTGATTTGGCTTTCTCAGGTTGTTCCAGAAGTTGTTCGTATATTGTTGCAGACTGAAAAATTTCAGACAGATGGTTCCATGTTGGCGGGGAAGATTATTTTGAAGGTATTCGAGTCATTTTGATCACATCATGCGGTGTCAAAGCTTAGCTCCTCAACGAAGACTATGGAAGCACTACGCAGCTACTTCATCCTAGCTACGAATCATCAACATTGTCCGCTTTGCAGGAGAGGGTGACCGGTACTGTTGCCGTTGACCTGCAGGGCGTAGCCAAGGAGTGAGGGTATTCCCTCAATATCATGCTAAACTAGATGATCTTCTCCGATTCACTCACAAATAGTTAGGTGCGCTAATGCTACTACCGCCGCTGATCTGAAATAGAGCCACTTTTGGTCATCTGAGTGGATCATTTAGTTCTGCATCATATATAAGAGGTACTCCATGTTCGGTCAAGGTCACTGCCCCATTCGTGCTCCTATGTTCAGCATATAAGTTGTACACTGTTGGGCGGTCGAGGCCTTAGAGCCGAGGTGAAGGCTGCGCAATTATTGGATACATCCCCCTTGCAGGTAACAGTTTGCTACAGTTCAGACCAAATTACCGAACAGCACTATATTGAACACTGGTGAAGCAAACACAACCGATGGAAGCAAGTCCGGATGGTCCATTGGTAAACTGTGTAGTTGTGTGACTCACAATCAAACAGTCTGGGTTCGATTCCCAGATGAGATTCAGTGGAGATTCATCAATGATGAATCTCGCTTAACAAGTTATACAGATCAAAAATTCAGTGATTTTACTGCTTTCAAGAGTGAATTGATACAGTCTCAAAAATCATTTTACAAAAACTTTCGACCTTCAGCTACTGAGACGAAGGTGATTCCAGCTGAATGTGATCCAGTCTGATGAGAGACCAAGCTCACCAAAGATCACTGTCATGAAAATTGTTCCGAACTACTCCCAACTTGCAGTTTACCGTGATCAGATTTGAACGAAAGACTTGTTCTTACCGGTGTAAGCATTCTTTTATTTTCACAAGATTCCTGATCCGGTAGTTATTTGTAGTCGGGCAATTATGAAAGCATAAACCATTTAATCATGAAAATTTGAAATGAAAAGAAAAAAACGCAAAATAAACACGAGAAAAACGAGGACTTTTCCCGGCAAATGGACTTCAAATGTGGAAGATCTGAATCGGTTGGAGAACCAAAGTAGCGAGTACTCAAACGCTTTCTTGAACCACATTGGCTGATTAGACAGTAGCCGTGGGACAATTTCACTAATGAAAGCTTTTCACACTCGGTGACTGCAAAACGACTGGCATTTTTGACCGGAAATTGTGAAGTTCTGGGGCCAACTCTGACCGCCACCTGTCAAAATCGCCTTTTTGGTGGTTATCCTCTCAAAAACACCGTTCCACTATGAACTAAACAGGGTACACTAATGGAAATGAAAATGGTTTCTGAAACTTCAGCTGACAACTTGCCTGTAGTACAATTTAATCCGTAAATGTAGCATAACTGGAAAGAGTGATCCGACGCCTAGTTAACTTAAGTGTTTTATGTCAAACAAACGCGAAATAGTTTCTAAAATCGCGTGTCACACTCCATCCAAACAACGAATGACAGAATCTATAGAACCAGTTGTATGACTTGGTGAGGTGACTTCCGCGATTTCTAAATTGAGTAACAGGATGTCGTGCATCGGAAGGCTTTCTTTTCTCGCTGCAGAATATTTCTTCAAGCCCAGTCACTGTTCCATCCACTGGTAAGCTCAAACTGTTCATCAAAAAGAGTCGATCGCTGTGATCGTAAAGTTCTGGTGTCATTCAAAGTCAGTAGTAAAAGGGTGCTCCGTCATGCAAATCATAACTTCAGTAAGCCTTTGAGATTCATCTCGGATAAACTGGTGGTTAGTTGTCCGACTCACACTCATTCACCCCGGGTTCGAGTCCCAGTGTTGGCTGAGTGAATTAGTGGTGCTGATGATTTCTTACGAGGATGAAATAGCTGTAGAGTGTTTCAGTGGTTTTCAGTGATGAGCTGTACTTTCACACTAAGCGATGAGCCACTTTGACAGTCAATCCAAATCTTCTAATATTCATACCCAACCCGATTCACTATGATTCCTGTCTTTTGTTGTACATAAAAAGTTCCATAAATGGCTAGTTGACGAGGCCCCGGAAACAAGCTTGCATTCCACCGCGTTATCTGATGCCGTCACCGGGAATGTTATCATCTGTGCGATAAAGATGAATGCGGCAATTAATTATGATAAAGAGAATGAGACACTGTGTTTTTTCTTTTCCAAACCATTAAATTATAGTTTATACTGCATACAAATCAATCCTCCCCCTAGCCACATCGTAAATCAAAGATTAATTTCATTGAGCTAGTCGGAATTTGTAACCACCTTATCACCATTGGTGGCCGAGTTTTTTAGGTTTTCCGTTTGCCACCTCTGAGGTGGGCCGTTTGAATCTGGCCACCGGAGGTCATTGTGTTGGTGGACAGTGTTCCACCGTCGTCCGGCACGTTATTGCACCGGACCCTTTCTGACCTTATGTGGTGCTGCGCTCTCTAAATCTTCGGGTCTGGATTTCGGCTATTCCTAACAGTGCAGTGGACCTTTGAGTCCGTGAGGTAAATCCCCTACATAAAGCACATGGGCAAGCGTGTAACGAAAGGAAATCTGTTGTTCCGTTTAGCAGAGTTGAGGCTTTGGGGAGGCAAAACGCACCCCCAGTAGGTCAGCAGTGCCACCGTGGTTACCACCGAGAGACGTAACTAATGACGCTTTCATTTAGCTAGCTGTGTGCATTATTCACTCATGATGTTCACGAGGAACTTTTCGTGTTTACAAAGCTTTGCTGACACTTGTGAGTGATTATTACAGCCGCATCACTCATCTCTTACTTTGAAATCTATTATCGAGTGGTTTTTGTCTGACATTCCAGCCTTTGTATGACAAGAGCGAACTGTCCACTTCCGATATCCGGATGAAACACGCATTGTTGGCCAAACTATCCTCGTTCCTCTACGACTGCCTCAGACGGACTCCAGATCAAAGAAATCACTTTTCTACCAAGAGGCCAAGTCAAGATACCAAGGAGTTGGTTGTGTGAATGGCTTGCACGAAAGCCGAAGGATGGATAGATACATAAAAACGGTTCGCCACGTACGAAAAATAACGCTCACTTTCTACCGATGGTATGCCTGTTATAACTGTTCTAATTTTGTCTATGATGAAATAATCCACAAGGCAGAGTAAACTCTTTATTGATGTTTTAGGAGTACTATAAAACAGTGCATATCGCGAAAAATTCCTAATGAATCAGAAATGAGAATGGATCGATTACCGGGGTTTGTGGTAAAAAATAATTTTAACTTAGTCACAGTAATGATAATACCATACTGGTGAATTTTCTAATCCGAGAAACAGGCCACTGTAGATGGCCGTTCAAAATTTTAAGAATCAAGTCGCGGTTATTCACAGCAAATCGGAGTTCGCAGCCAACATCGTTCTTTCTGTAGAATACACTGTATGCAGCGCAGTCCTGCCACAACGAGTCTTGGGTAACTGTAAATCTAAGCAATTTATCTATTCAGGCCGTTGGATAGAATATATTCATTAACAGAGTAGACGAGAGTCGATAATCTGTCGTCTAGAGGGAGACAGTTCATTAGTTTCTAATATTCTGTAAACCCACATTTGAATAGCGTCTGCTACCGTGTGGTTGTTTTTCGCAGTATTTAAAATGTGGGGTATCTGGATGGCCACCATTTTGCCTATGGTCATTTATGTTTCATTTAAAATTCCTCGGAATATATCCGAAGTAAAATAAAAGCAAACTCCGTTATCATTCAGCTCTTTGTCAGATCCTTAAGAGAGGACATGTCTCCGTCGTCCTACTTCTAACCCTATTGATTATTTCTTTGAAAATGACCAACCCACACTTCATGCAATCTTTAGTTCATTGCTGCATTAAGTAGCTGGTTAGGATCAAAGTTAGCCCTGCACCTGTGTATTTGATTGTCACACTGAACACATGCAGTAATCCAGGTCCAATATATCAACCTAATCTTTCTTCCTTCAATTACCTATCTGATTGGACAATTTAATCACTTTTTAGCAAAACTAATGATTCTCACCACCACGGAAATTCAGTTTAAGTACTCCCAAACTGCGATAATTCTGACACAGAAGGAAACTCTTCTAGTCGGATAGATTATATAGGTTGTTCCTTTACAGATCCGTAGAATTCATGAACAGCAGGAGGAGTCAAAATGACTTAGACAACAAAAAATCTACTTGCAAATTTTGCATCCAAAAGCCCCCATTGAGAAGCAGATTTAAAACAGAAACCTTGAGCTTACTAGGCCGTTGCTCTACCAGATAAGCTTTCATGATATTACCAGTCAAACGCTATTATTACAATAAAAATTACTTAATATTGCACAAACAATAGCCGAGTGATCCACAGCTACTGGTCTGATCTGAATCACTGAACCAGCTTTGCTTCCCACCGGCAGCAATGTGACAGCCCAGCCGGTAGAGCATCTACCCGACAAGGGGAAAGTCGTCGGTTCTATTTCTGCTCGTGACTTAGACCTATGGGTATTCCTTGATCTGCTAGGCCTTGCTGCCTCCATTGGTAGTATCTTATGCTTTCAGTTTATTCGTTCTATCTACTCCGAAGCACATATCATTATTTTGCCGTTACTCTCGTTTACCTAACGTTCACATGCAACTTGTGAATAAACAGTTCCTCTACCGGACTACGTTATGTACCTAAGGAGGCACTTTGTGCCTTTAAAGTGAACTCTGTTTCAGTCATCATCTGAACAAAGGCTTCATGCCAAATTTGAGTGGTGTACTATTTAACAATACAGCTGTATGCAGTTGAAATGATTTTGAACCACTAGAAGTGCTCGACAGGTTGATCCGTTTTTGGGCGGTACCTCCTCTTCAGAAACTGACAAGCATCGAATCATAATATTTGGATCAACAGCACAGAACAGTAATGAACAAAATTCATACTTGTCCATGACTCTTTTGGTTTCCTGTCTATGGGGAGGCGGATTTTGTTTTGTCCCAAAGTAAACACCGAACAAGTGCAACACGACCAGGTTCACGAATTGCGTCTAATTTAGGCTTCTTGGAAACGTTACAGGTATTCTTAGGAACAGAAGGAAATATTTTTTATCAAACTTATCCCCAAGCACCTGGAGATAGTTCACATAAGAAAATTTCATTCTTACATCAGACAACTCTTGTCGGGAATCTGGAACAGTTATCATTTCCTAGCAGGATGTTACTATCTCGGTTCTTGTTGCAGCTCACCAGTGACATAACAGTTTCTAGTTTGGACTTTTACCTGCTTTGATCGATCCACATAGGTTATTCAGTCGCGACCGACGTTCTCATTCCCAATGAATTTGCCCTGAGTATCATCACCTATGAGCGTGTCATCATCTATCAGTCAAAAGCTCTCTCAGAGAACCTCACAGCCTTCAACATTTCGAGATGTATTTCTGCCTTCCTTAATTTCTGATTCATAAAAGTGAATAAACTTTTCCGGTTCTCGATATATTTTGCTTAGCAGAGCAACTCTACCATCTTCCATTTCCTACTGATTCTAGCTACGGCTTACATTTCCCCTTCTTGCATATATGATCCACATTCAGTCGTTCACACTTTGAACTGTTTCAGATCCTCTGTGCATATTTTGAAAAATACTGTTTTCCTTTTTTCTTTGTCTGTTCGTTTGTTTGTTTGTTCGTTTCCAGTTTGCATGTACTATGCTGTCCCAACTTCTTCGTTGATATCGATCCACTTTAATCCATCTCCTTTCGGTCATTCTAGGTGCTCCGATTTCCATTTTTCCATCTGATCCTACACACACACACACACACACACACACACACACACACACACACACACACACACACACACACACACACAGTTCTCCATCATACTGAGTTCTACACTCGTCACGCGTCAGTAGACAAGTTCTAGATTTGACTAGAACCCATTCGGTAAAAGCTATTATGATAAAGTAATTGATGGGAATTCTATTGTCCCGATGTGAGCTACCGCGGATTAGTGAGTAATGACTGGAAGTCTCTCAAAACCGCATAATCCATTCCCCGCATTTCGAAGTATTGAGCAATATGAAGCGACAAAGGCCCCCCTATCCATGTCCAGACTTTGTTGTAATTTTATTTACCTACCACTGATTCAGAGCTGTTTACCACTGTTCCTGTAGTAAACCATATCACAAACTAAGAGCAATATAGATTTATGCCAGAAAGCGTATAACCATGTCAGTGTTTCGGAAACAAGTACGGTTTTATAGGTAGGTGTTTACTGTTCAATTGTAAACTGGTCTTGAGAAAGGTTAGCAGAGGTAATCGAAACGTCGACCGACTACCGTCTTTTCCACTAAAGCCGTGTTATCGAACAATAATCACTTATCCAAAGCATATCACATGGTGCATCGTTTTTCTTCGATACAATCCGAAAGGAACTGGTATCTGATATATAAAATAAAATTTTTCTTCAAATTCAAATTGAAGACCTTAGAGTGTGTAGGCGCATGTGTAGTTTCGAAGAAGATTATTCTGGATGCCTTTATTTGTGTGGATCGCAGCTTCAGAAAACCGAAACTCTTAAATCCCGTGATGAGCATGAACAAGCCATTCAGAAGATAAACTGTGCGAATGGAATTCCTTTTGCATGCTCTCTTCTATCACGAACATATAACATCAAGCAAGAGATAAAATATAATATGAAACAAAAAGAATATTTAAAGCAGTGATATTGTTCCTTAAGTCTCGTATTTATGCGTTGTGAGTACGTATGATTGCACATGATTGGCTAAAGTCACGGTAGGTTATAGGTGAAGGTTATAAGCCTTTGGATACAGAGCGGGTTTGAAATGAGCGACCAATAATGCCTTCGGTCTTTTTAATAAATATTTGTGCAGATGATGTAAAAAGACCGAGAACGCTTTCACCGGATCTATCGTGTGACCGCTTTCAACCAAATGGCTGAGGTCAGTCTACTTGAAGCAGTCGATTTTTTGGGCTAGGCTCTGTCAACGCGTTACTTATGCTTTCTGGAATGTGTCCTGTAACTATCGTGCGCATCAGGTCTTCAGGATGAAATCGATTTTTCCAAGTCAGTATTCAAATCCATATACGATCTCAGTATAGTGATGAGACGAGATATATGCAAGCCAAATTTCATAGTACCACGTATGTGCCTTCGCGATAAGTCACCGAAAAATGGGGGAGCGCAGAAAGCATTTCGTGTACCATACATGCTTTCATGCAGCCTATTTTTGTTTTGCATTTTGTATCCTTTTTCGAAAGAACTCACCAAGCTTTACAGTGCATTACAAGAAGTGCTAATGTATGCAAAATTGGACTTATCCTATTTGACAGCAAAAGATTCACTGAGTCTACAAAGGGGCCGTCAAGGCTTGTTGTTTCAGATGATGAAGCCATGTCGGTAAAGCTCAATAAAACGTGTCATAGTTCGTCCTGTGTTTAACAACGACTCGTGGAAGAAGTCGGACCCGCTTCACCTCATGAGGTAATCATATTCCTATTGTTTGGCTGACCGTGTTTGGGACTCCACCTTTCACAAGCAAACTCTGCGTCATTCGACCAACCTGCACTCGGAAACACCTGACTAGAGTTTCCCTTTTGGTAAAGCTCATCAGCGGTGCATATCCTCAGCTATAACAAGAGCGAAACTCTAATCTAGTGCTTCCGAGTGTAGGGTTGGTCAAATGACCTGAGGTTTGAGCTTGAAGGATGGAGTCCAAAGGACAGTCAGCCAAACAAAGATTCATCAATCCCGCACACTACTCGCAAGTAACTGCGTGATATACATATTCTTACTACTGAAGGTAATCTTTTTGAAATCTCGCAGGGTTCAGGCAGCAGCCAGGGAAATGCGATCAATCAGAGGATGTAAAAAAAATGAGTCTAACGGTAGGCTGAAGATCTAATTACGAGATTCTTCGGTTATTAGCTCCGTTCTGATGACCGACTGAGCAATGCCGGTGGGATATGTTGATCTCAAAGCTTGAAATAATAGCCCTGACAGATCAGGTGACGGAACCGCATTATGCACTACATAAGCTGACAGGGTTTAGAACACGGTATCGCGAACTCAATAGTAACTGATTTTTCTACCATCACGGTCCGCTTTAAATGGCACATTGACTTGGTTGATAAATTTACATAAGTCCATGTTGCTTATTCCCATATCCTTTATTCGTTTTCAGCCTCCTTGATGGCAGTAGTCAGCGACTGAGGATTCCACAAGCCTGTATGCACGGCAGAGTTGCAAAGTCTAGCTGTATGTTTTCGCTTCTCGGAATATACTACCCAAATCACATGTCTTCTCTGTCCTCCTGATTTTCCAAATAATTAACAATTCTGTACACATTGAAATAAACCAAACTGTGATTGATCTGTTACTAAACTGATCACATGACCACAAAATTCTTTACAATCCAAACAGATAATTGATAACAGTAATATTATTATTTTTGATTCGGTCAAGTTATTTCTGGCTTAGAGAAACAGAGCTAAAGAATGGTACCTGCACACCTCAAGCCTTGTCCAACGGTGACACGAACTTTCAAAATGTCAGTCTGTGTGCGCGTATCTTCAGTTCCGTACAAGTCACATTCAATGACTATCGTTTCATTTTCACCAGCAACCTGTATGTGTTCTGCTTCTCTATCCCCTCTATCCCCACAACCACACTAATTTCTGTTCTTCCCAGAAGAATCTGTATGAAGCTTCGTTCATATTGCTTGTCTGTTCGTTCTTCGTTCATTTTAATTCAGAAGAATTGAACAATTGCTTTTTTCTTTGAGTAATAAATGATAAATCACTTTAATTCTATTTCATAGACTTTTTTGTTTCGCGGGTCCAAAACCACCAGACCTTAAATATGCATAGATTTAAATTCGATTATTCGGAGAATAGATCTATGCATCGTATAGTTTATCACGCATTATCCTCGGACTGTTGCCGTCCAGTGCTAGTGACGGGAAGGTGCCGTATCATGCGGTGCGTATGTGCAGCGAACCAGTGAGAGTCAGCCCGGCTAAAGGAATAGATAGGCTTTTGACTAACAATCGTTCACCCCGGGTTCGAACCCCGGTGGTGGCTCAGTGGATGCGCACTGCTGATGACTCCCAACAACGATGAAGCAGCTATACAGTGTTTCCATGGTTGTCGATGATGATTTCGGTGTTTATTCTGTCCAATGAGTCATATGTTACAGATTCGATCTCCTACCATTCATTTACATATAGCGGCCAAGCTTCTCAAGCTGTTTCTGATGGAGTGTCTTCATTGTAATTTTGCCACTAACAGAGAAGTTGTCCACCACAGGGATCAATATCTGTGCGGGAATCACGTTGGTATCGTTCATAGTCAGTGACGAAAGAATGCCATATCACGTGGTGCATATTTTTCAGCAGACCTTTGAAAGCTAGCCTGGACAGCCTGGTCAATAGGTGTTCGATTCACAAAATAATATGTAATTCAAGCATTGCGATATAAGAGAGTATTTGAACTTATGCCAATACTGAAATCAGAGTCATGAAGGCGGTTCTTGTCAGACAATGAGAAAATGCAACTGGTGGAGATTACATCCTCAAATTTTTTCACTGATAGAGGTCAAACCAGTGATTGCGTAAGTCACTTTTTGCATAGGACGAATGGAATTGTTAGCCCGCGTAGGATAAAAACCGTTCGATTACTGATGTAATCGTATTATTTTTGTTGGTCATTGCGCTGTTCATCGGGCCGCTGCAGCCTTACGGTATGAAACAATCGTTTTTTTTTAATTTTGATTCGCATGGCTACTGCCTCAAAAGTGCAAAAGATGACACTTCTTATTTGTATCGTGAGATAATCCGGGCTCGGTATATCATTCTGAAAGACTCAACGATATTCACCGAATGCCTGCATTGACAACCTGTTCCGCAATGGAGCACAAAATTGTCTTGATTGCTCTTTTCTTCAAGCTAGCATGACATTATTCTATGTTCAGTTCTACATACTACCTGGTTTTCTGTGGTCAGAAATCATAGTAATAAATTTGTACTGACTTGTGTCATTACTCAGGTATTCAAAATGATGCTGATGCAGTCCATTGGAACCCCAGGGAAAATCAGTTCGAAACATTTAATATAGAATTTAACCAGATGTCGCCACATACAAAGTTTTTTTTGGGAAATGGTTTAAACCCCGATGTGTTATCATAGCTCAGCTGTTAGAGCCCAAACAGGAGTGCTGAGTATTTGCAGGGTTAAAAACCCTACCATTTGTGACAAAGTCGGACCTCTGGATCAACTCAACAAAACGAAGCTGTCGGAAATAGAACTTCTAAATCGAATTTTGTTCCTTGGCCTCCTATAATTTGCTTTTTCACTAAAAAATACAAATAATTTACCATCAGTGATACCAATTCCTTAGTATTATTGAATCGCAGCAGCTAATTCGCCTGAGTCAAGTGAATCGAATTCGAAGTCACATAGGACCTTGATGAGTCTTAACCGATTCTGAACAAAGAGTGTTCTCGTATCCCATCAGCCAGAAAGAAACGAACTGAACCGCTTTTTGGACTAATTCAACCGAGAGAAACGAAACGTTTCATTAGCAAGCAAAAAATAACTTTGAGCGATTCGGCTGACAACCAATCAGCGGTTAGAAAAAGATCAAAAACTGTCCGTTATCTATCGTTCAACTTTTCCAGACTTTATGCCCAGCCGCGGCTAACGAAACGAAATGGTCTTTTTAGGGAAACACTGTCAACTCATCTCATTCCAGATACGTTCGTTAGGGAAACTTCAAACTGACTACGTCCATAAAAACCTCAAAACAAATCATGATTTCTTTCTCTATTGACTATCCTCATCCCCAGTTCTTAGGTGGAATTAGATTATGGTCTTTCCCAGTACAGCTGAACCGTTGGTCTTTTCTCTTGGGCAAACTGTCAAAAGTCGCACAACAGAAGTCTATTGGAGACAAGAGGTATAAAAAAGAGGTGGTGGAATGCCAGTAACCATTTTTTTCCGGTAATCAAGCACACTTTTCTCTCTTGATTTTGACCAAAAACCATAAGTAGATAGGAAAAATGGAAGCGGCAACCGTTTCACGGTATAAACTCCAGGTGCTTATCAATCAGGCTTTAAGAGTATTCGGCAGTCTGGATAAGGTAATCAGAGGTTCAAATAAAAAGAATACTTTTACTTCTATTTGGGCAATGACTGTCGGGGCATTTTTCCAATCTTCTGGTTTTGCTTTCCACTAAACCCATCTCCCTAGTGACTTTGAGAAGTTTCTACCGCGATCCTGGTTTGTGCCGGACAAGTATACCACTAGGCCTCGCGAGAAGTGGCTGATGCTTTCAAATCTCGATAAGGTATTAGAACCTATGTTAAAATGCACAGAAGAGATCGAAGAACCAAACGGCCACGAAATTTAGACTGTCATCAGACCTTGGAATGCACAGGTGGCCGTATAGGGACCCAAGTACTTACTTTACTCCATTCTGTTGTGTAAAGACCGGCGATGTACCACTGAACGGGGAGGAAGTGTTAGGTCCCGTTATTAACCCTGGGAAGTTGAGAAGTACGATACCTAGCAGCACAAAAGATTAATACGCTCATTATATTTGTTTTGTTATTCTTTTTTCAGGCTAATATACAGATACAATAGTGGGTAGATTCACAATCCCATTCGCACGAGAATAACAATACAATGGTAACGTCTGTCTGTCCCATTCATGGGGAAAATAAATCAACCCCTGTCAATGACAAATAAGTCATATGATTATCTGACTCAAAACCTAAGCTGTCAGGAATGAGATATTTTAATTCTAAAAATCGCACAAAGCTCGCTCAATTCAAGTTCGGTCTTCAAGATGTAGACAGAGGGAGCGAATCCATGTAACCTGTTTTACATCGATTCCTTGAGTTCCTACCCAAAATCTAGCGTTCGCCTATCTCGTTTCGAAACGGTCATCAAGATACGGTTTGAACAGGGCATCATGGTTCTTTTCTACAAATTCCGTCAGAAACTCGATCATGAGGTTGGTAGCAACTGACCTCAATGAATCTGATTAAAAGTTTTGTAATATATACTTGTGCGATCCAACACCTTGTTCACTGTTCTCTGTCACCTTTGCTGGTCTTCGAAAAAATACTTCGTCGTTTTGCGCAGGTCTATCATAGTAGTATCATTATCCGTTGGTATCTCCCACCTTGACGTGGCCAGATTTCGTAGAGAAAAGCTCTTTTCTTCGTTCGACAAACTTTGCACTTACTTATTACGGGATTCAACTCATCCACTGCATGTGCTTGTTACCGGGTGTGTGTTCTTCCTCATCTGCTAGGAGTAAATAAAACCTCCTGTACTACCGGATAACCTCCCATCGTGTATCTATCCTTCCCTATCTTGCGAGGTACCTCACCACCAATCACTAGTGTCTGGTGACCTAAAAAATGCTTTGTTTCAACTCATCTCGCTATCTTTACTTGATACCGCTACTTGAAGCAAGTATTTACTGTATTCTTTTCTAATTATTCGAATGTACAACGAGTTTATCCAAAGAATAGTGTACCAATGAGCACTGTGCTGAAATCCATTCCTTCGGGGGGGGGGGGGAATAAGACCACTTTTTGAGTGAACTTGACTTTACTAGGACCGCACAGGTCTAGCGAGGCTTCGTCCTTGTCAGAGAATGTCTCCGTATCCTGTTGTTCATACAAACACCAAGTTCTGTTTTGCAAAAGAACCATCCTGGTTAAACTGAACAAATCTCCGTGGTTTGACGGGCTTTATTCGGGGAAAAACTTAAGAACCCTCAGCCGACCCTCATAACTGATTACACACAAGCCATTATTGCGTCGTGCAAAAAAAAACCACTGTATTTTATCCGCTTTCACCATCTCGCTAAAAGGGAAAGAGTGGGTAGCAGCATTATCCGTATCCAAGGTCTGAACGAGTGTGGTAAGTATATGACAGTTGAAAAAAGTCACAACTTAACCCGCCCAACCCAACACAACTAAAGCACAAGGTTTTAACCCCAGGTCATCCGCCATTGACAGACTCTCTACCATATTCCGGCTTGCTTTGGTTTTTAGGGATCCCCACAGAAATTTTTCTGGTCAGGTTTACAGCTGGGTCCTGACAAACTGATAAGCTTCTGTGATAAAATAGGGCAAACTTCTGCACTCGCAGTGAGGCATGCATTAGAAATATGGTCAGAATAATGCGAAATATTATCACTAGAGCATTTAGCTGAGAAAATCGCATAGTGATTTTCGATTCCCTCTGATATATGTTGGTTTTCTCTACAAAATCTTAAAATAATCAACGGAGTGAAGCTACCGTACAAATATTGAGTTGATAGCGATCCATTCCTACACATGAACGTCCCATGGAAGTTTTCGTTCTATGTGCTCTCGCACCTCAGCTGGTACATGGCCCGTACTACGGAAGCGCGGTGGGGGGGGGCGTCCCATGTTTGATTGGATCCCATCAGCAAGTTTTAGAAAGTGGATCAGTTTGACGTCTGTCAAAATTTGCCAAACCACAATTCGTACCTTAATGATGCTCGCTAAGATCGGACAGCTTGCTCACTCATCTCATCGACGTCACAATCACATCAGCCATTGCAGCTGAACAAATTGCATGACCAAAAGGTTATCGACCAGTACGTCATGGACACGGAAATTCTCACATAAAAGGTTAGTATGCTCAACCTGGTAGTGTTTTGGACCGGGACACTTTCTTCACGCTGAAGTTTACGCTTGTCATATAGTGACGATCAACTCCCGATGAACTTTTGAAACATTCGCGTGACAACGTTATTCTCAATCGTTCAAAAGTATTTGTACTGACTGAACTTGCAAGATAAAACTGTGTTTTGTTGATAACACAAGTGATGAACTTTATGTTATTGATTCGCAATCCGATGCACTGAACTTGTGCTGTTTTCTTTCTGTTGTTCTCCAGTTCAACGTATTTGTAGTGCTGAGCTTTTTTGTCCTCTCCACTTGTTCGTGCTGGATCAAGCTTTTTTCGTTTGTACACTTTGTGTCACAACGAAGAATATAATAAAATGCGACAGTCTGTCAGGTTTCGACCGGTTTGTATCCTTTTTGAACCATCAGTGACAGCGTACAAAGAGAGGGGGTGAAGCTAATCATTCGTCCGCATAGCCTCTCAGTCGGTAATATGACCAGATCACCGTTACAAGAGAAAGATAGCGAAAGAAAACGGTTTATTCCGCGTTGCAGCCTCAAAGAATGAATGAATTAGACGATGGAGCTTGCGTACCTATCGGACCAGTAAGTGTTCGCATTTTTTGTTCTCCCTTGAACAAGATGAGTTTGCTTTTCTGCTTGGACAGTGTTCGGATAAAACGTTTTATTTTAAAACAAAAATAGAACTGCCGATCAGGGATGGATTCAGCAGACTCTAGAATGCATTCTCTGACAAGAACTTGACATTGCAAAGGCATCAGCATATAACAGACGTACATTTGAGATTTGGTATTGAGTTATTAAGACTTGGCGCTGTTTATTCACAATGCGTCAGCGAATAGTCTGTACAATGTGACGCGGACTAAGTTCGACTAAGGTCAGACACTGAGTCAAACAGAGTCCCCGTTATCCAGAGACCAACTGACGTCGATCAGAATGGTGATCGCATACCACGAATGCAAACAGCCGTAGCAAAAACACATGATTTTAAAAAGAAGAACAATTTCATGCGTCCAAATGGAAGAACATGGAAAAGAATCACAAGAAGATCTGATTCACCCAAATTTACGATCCGATAGCCGTAGCGAACTTCGGTATCACTAAGTTCTCATGGGAACTCCAGTATCTTCGTGATTGTGCCATACACCGATCTACTGATTATTTCCCATCAGAAAATCATGAACGATAAACAGTTAGTTGAAGTCCACAAGACGAGCCTGGTAAATAGGTTGTTCGTTGCCGATCACTCCTTTGAACATCACGAAAATCAACCGCGCTTAGCAGAACTGCCTGTTTTCATCCTCGGTGTCTACTCCACATGAAGGCCATCATAATCCACTCATGTGGTTAATATGCCGTTCGCCGTCTTATTGCATTCAATCCGTACGACGTAATCACACCCATTATCTATCAATAACTGTCTGTCATTTTTTTGATTAATTGACTAATTACTTATTTAATGAATAGTACGCCTGATCCACCAAATGTTCAGTACCAGTTGATTCCGAAAGGAAATCTTGTTCCATGCGGTCAGCTTACAAGTCCTGTTCACAGTCATCTTATTTGTACATCCGGATTGGGATTGGATAATCCTCGTTGAAGAGTCCACTGGGGAATCACAACTGTGATTCACTGATAGTTTTCCTCGGCTTAGTCATCGCTAATCTAATGAACGACTACAATGTGGCAGATAGTTTAAACAAAATTTAAGTAGTACGTAGATGGATGGACAAAAGATTTCCAGGAGCTCATGACAGGTTTCACGGTCATTACCGCTCATCATGTATGTGTAGCAAGTATTTTTTGCACATGCTTGCAATGTACTAATTGCACTGCCGACGAACGAATGCGAAACCCGTGAATAGGATACCTACGGACGGTGCAATTATGAGGATGAGGGAACCGTGGAGGAATGGGTGCGCATACCTATTGAGTTGCAATGACTTAAACAAATTGGGATGATTCGTTAGCAAATGTTCGAAATTCACTTCGCGACTTCGCAACGAAGTTGGTAGAGCTCGCAAGTGTCATCTGGGTGGTTTCAAATCGCACTTGGCCGAAGAACTTTAAAAATGTGAACAGTTATTTTCATGAGTGTTTCAGAAGTCATCACGTTCAAGTTCATTTTGCCCTATGTTGTTAGACATTTTATAATACTATTCAACACTCTGTTTTTAAGTCTTGTTTACGAGGTTACAGTGCAGTAATCCGAAATGTACGACGGTGTGTAAAAAGCCTGATTAGGTCGATAGATCGAACTTTCGGTACTGGTATTCCCCATATGGTTCTATTTTCCGTCCAGCTAACCCCTTTACCGATCACTTATTCTGCTCTGTCGTCTTTGTGAGACAAACTACTACCAAGTGAAGCAAAGTGGGAAAGTAGTATATATAAAAAGCCTCTGATTACCGAAGCTGGGACGAAGATCCATTTAACAAGAACAAGTTCGAGTAACCTGTGTGAAGACTTTTCTTGAGGCTGGTTCTTGGGCACTTTAAACTTAGAGTGGGTGGTTCATTTTTTAGATAAAGATAACGCGTTTTGGAGGAAATGATCCCTACACGGGAGTCATAGTGTAGCACACATTCCATTGGAACTGTCTAAGCCACTTTCCCGATTATATGCCCAGAAGAGAAGGCCAAAACCATGTGGTCGCATGTATTGACATACGCCATGTGACAGCACGAATAAAAACGTGGACATAAAAGGAAAAACACTGTCCGAATTTTCGTGTTGCTTAACAGCTCAAACTAATAAGAAGCACTAAACAGATAAGGTGTTTGTATCCGTGTGCGTGTGTGTGCTTGCGTGGGACACTGAGGGACTGCAAAAGCCGACACACGATAGCAAGGTAAACGCTGGAAGCCCAGCCAGGAGGCACAATGTTACGACCGGTACGGAACACAGCAGATTATCAAAGTATGTGTAGACCCACTACTGTGTAAGTAATTCTTTCATTTAGAATCAAGTCAAGTCAAGTAATAGCTTTATGTACCCAAGGGATGAATACTCGCCTTCGCAAACCCATGTACGCGTTCCCAAAAAAAAAATTTTGCAATGCAAAAAAAATGGAACAGTGGTTTAATCGTGAGTAAACCTCAGTTTCATTCCAAATGTTGTGTCGGTTATCATATTGCAGCATCTGAATTGGGCATATACCTTGCCGGGCAGCGAATAGTAGAATTGAAAGCACTTGTTTCCCGAAGAAAATTTGAAAAGAGAAGCCAAAAATGTTGATTTGCATAATGTACCAAGACCATTTGGCTACATCTTCACAAAGTACGTACTACAGTCACGGCCATTGTTTATATAATCAAGAAAAACGAACATTAAGAGACAAAATTGCGACCAACTCATGAACGTTCATTACCAAAGCAGAGGTACGGAGACGAATCATTCACGCTGCATACACAGTTTGGGGTTCACATTATAAATGACTAGTGTTTCTGCGTGATTGAGCAACCGTCGGTTGTTGCTAGAGTATATGACCTGAAATGCGTTGTGTGGAATGACGCAATGCTTCTCCTCCCAGATTTGTCGCTTGATCGACGATCTGGGACATTTTCGTTGCCTTGGTGACGTCACTGTTGTGAAGTTGTTACTCATTATTTTCTTCAACTATACCGGTATATGTTCGGCTGTTATATGATGTAACTGCCTCTCTGTTCTTCCTATGTAGACCGCTTGGCATCCACACTTGAAACGATAAGTACATTTTGCTTTGGCCAAGGGGGGAAGTAGCTCTTTAGTCGGTCGTGTAGATATTGGAGTGGTTCTGAATACAACTGTCGGTTAGGCATCGCAGTAGGCATACCTGACGGCAGAGTTTAGGTGCTTACTAATCAGCCAACTAATCTGGTCACTCTTGAACAGTAGCTCTAGAAAAACCCGCTTTTTCGGTACATCCTTCACTTTTTCCTTTTCCGCTTTTGGTTCAGGATATCTGCGGATCCATGGAAGTGGGTAACCATTCGCTGGCTGTGTCTCCGTTATGGCTGCTTCCTCGTCGTCCAGTGTATCGTTCGTGGAAATTTCACGCACTCTATGGAATAAAATCTGCTTTAGGCCAACTTTGTATGTCATAGGAACAAAACCGGCAAAGTTCAAATACTGTCCAGACCATATCTTTCTCCGGGAAAGGGACCTGTGGACTGATCCATCTGTTCGACGAGTAATTCTAATGTTCAAAAAGTCAATTTTGTCTTCTTCTACGTGACTTGTCAACGTTACATTCGGATGATTACATTGAATTAGCTAAATAGTCGCTCTTCGTCCCGATCGGTGTTACTGATCACATAAACGTTATCGATGTACCGACGGCAGAGGTTCGGATTTGTAATCTCGTCTGCCAGCTTTTGTTCTAGATCGGCAACAAATGTGTTTGCTAGAGTGGGTCCAAGTGAACTTACTATTGCGACACCGGCTGTTTGCTGTCAACTTCGACCGAAGAATGTACATTTCACTCAGCAGTAGCAACCTCGTTAGTTCTCTGCATGGCGATCCAAATAGGTGATGGTATTGATCTATTATCCAGCATATTATATTGATAGTTTCATGCAGTGAGACAGAGGTGATTAGAGAATTCACATTCACGGTAAATAGTCGGTGGTTCCTAATATTTCTGCCTTTTAATAGTTGGAGCATTTTGAAGCTGTCATCATTGTTGTACTGGCTGATCACATTTCTGACCGGTTTAAGTAATTCCGCCAACCATTTAGCCGAACAATATTGCGGCAAGTTTATCATGGGAAGAATGGGTTGCATTCAGACACCATTTTTGCGTAATTTCGGTAGTCCGTACATCTGCGGCTACTGAATTCCTCTTGGACGAAGAGATTTTGCCGTTTTTCTGTACATCAGATTTAATCCCACCAGGATTTTCAATTCCGTACAAATGTTCTTCTTCAACTCTTGTGGATTATCCGAAGATAGGTCAAGTCTGAATTTAGTTGTGTCTCCCAAAAATTGTCATCATTTTCTCTACACATTGTGATTTGTCCATCAAAACTACTCCCGAACCTTTGTCTGGAAGGAGCGCAACGATATTTGGGTTCTTTTTTTAGATGTTCGAGTGCTTCCATCTGATTCTCGGTTAAAGTAGTGTGTTACCCTGTGCTGGTTGTTCTGTTTTAATATTCTAAGTTCACTAACTTGGCCTTGAGCCAATTCAGGGTACCTTTTTCGTAGGCCACGGTTGTGATAACTGTTCGAAGAACAACTCAAACTTGGCTTGTTATTTGATGCGATTGTAGTTCTTGGGTGGAATGCAGTAATGCAAATGGCACGATACAGCTTCCAGTTACAATCGATTGAGCTGAAGTAACTATAAACTGTACTCGTATTTCTCGGGATTTTTGGCAAAGGCGACCGTGGGAGTTCATAATTGAGAAACTAGCATTGCGTCATTCCATACAATGCATTTGAGGTCATATACTCTAGCAACAACCGACGATTGCTCAATCACGCAGAAGCACAAGTCATTTATAATGTGAACCCCAAACTGTGTATGCAGCGTGAATGATTCGTCTCCTTACCTCTGTCTTGGTAATGAACGTTCATGAGTTGGTCGCAATTTTGTCTCTTTAATGTTCGTTTTTCTTGATTATATAAACAATGGCCGTGATTGTAGTGGGTACTTTGTGAAGATGTGGCGAAATAATCTTGAGTGCACTGTCAAACCAATATTTTTGGCGTCTGTATTCCAAAAGTAGATTTGCTGTATGCCCTGGTGCGCGCATAGGGTGTTTGTTTTGAGAACTTGTGGAGAAAGTGAATACACTTTACATCAGGTTATTGTGAAGAGGATGGAATGAGTCAGTGAAAATCTTTGCGGACAGCTTATGGCAAGCTTCGCTATGTTGTGATGTGATGAAGTGAGTCAGATGCCGTCGGGGTATGCCACTAACAAAGGATAAAATCCTAAGGGGTCCAGCAATGAACTTAAAGTCCTTCAACTACTGGCCAGAAAAAATGACGGGTTAAGCATCAAGCCAATGAGGTAGGACACACGAAGAGACACAGAGTTCGATAGGATAGTACGTAGTGGAATCTGAGGGGCGAAACATAGAAAGATGGCAGTCCAGTTTTACAGAAAGGGAACTAACATGTTTGGACTGAGTAAGCTTACGGTCGAGAAACACTTTATTGAATAAAGATAATTCGACTGTTCTCCACTTGAAGTAGTGGACGTGCAGGTATTTTGAAAACTGGATCACTTGTTACCGTTCAACACAAGAAAATGCAACGTCACCACACCTGATTGGGTTAGGGCCTAAGTTGTAAGCATGAGACCAATCTGAACTTTAAGTGATGCCATTTTGTAGGGTAGGAAATGTAGGATCGTAGATATACGGCATACCAAATATGTCATCATCCGCATATTTGATGGGAAGAGTATATTTATTTGCAGGAACTGTAGAAATGTACGCAGAAAATAAAAATGGGTACAGTATGGTTCTTAAGGAAATGCCACGGGTAGTGACAACAACAAAGGAGGTTTTGTTGTTATAACGAGTCAACTGCTGGTGATTGTGAAATTGATCTGCCGACGAAGAAACCGCTGAAGTCTCAACACCACACAAATTTTCGGTAAGTAAACTGATCTGGATCAGAAAATGTGAGTTTTTAATCAGTCGTAGGAAATCCAACATTACGAAGACTTCAGGAGAGACGGAGGTGAAAGTAATGGGACAGAATTTCGAAGAACTGTTTTTGGGAACTGGAATTATAGCCGCTATCCTCCAACAGTTTAGAATCTTTCTTTCCAAAAGACTCTGAATGAGGACATTAGAGGGAATGAGGCTAATGGTAACCGCACACTCCTTGAGTATTACAGGGTTCAGTTCGTTCTGTCCGGATGATTTTTCAGGGTTGAGGAGAAACAGTTCTTTGTAGACGTCCACAATGGGGATGCAAAATGGAGGTTGATTTCCTTCAAGAAGTACAGGAACAAAATATCCTGCTGTTCTGTTGAATGGCTTGTCAAATTCGTCTACATCAACAAAGGCAGATGGGGGAGCCACCAGTTAGATCTTTCAAGAGCTTCCGTGAGTCACAATGACCTTTGTTGGCTATACGGGTACTCGTGTAGATTGAACTGAGGCGATATAACACTCTTGATTGATTTTGTTAGAATCTCGATAGCTGAGAGATTATCATGTTTGAGGGTTTATTCCTTCTTGGGACGAACCTTTTGAGAAATGACAGACGATCAGGGCGCAAACACAATGTTTCAGCTGGGCAGCAATGACTGAAGCGAGAATTTGAGTGGCCGGTGAGATGGTCCCAGGAAACCTAAAGGTCCGTGTCTGAGAAAGCAAGGATTTTTGTGTGAATAACGATTTCCCGTAACTTTAAAAGGTTTTCAGGACAAATCTACCTCTTCCGAATTAGGCGGTCGCGGCCTCGTATGAAGTACGTGTGGATGGTATGGCTGTATATCATGGGTGAGCTTTTGATTATTGTGTGGTCAGAGGAACCCAGTGGCGAGCCACCCAAAGTGGAAACAAGACATGGGATACTAACCAAAAGAAAGTCCAGAAATACATCCAGTCTAACTTAAAACCTAACAGTCTTCGTCAAACCGATGGGATAAAGAAAGCTCACATCAGAACGGGTAAAATGGCCGGCACATGTGCACAATTAAATATCAGCTTAATTTACCGAAATTTGTGAAATTGTGTCAACGAATTTCAGATAGGTTGCAGTGGAATATTTATCGAAAATATATCCATTCACTGGCGGAGGTGAGCGAAAATTGCTCAAGAATTTGGGTTTTCATTCGAGTATGAAACAGCTAACGAAAATCGTAGAACACAAAAGTGGTTCTGGCTTGTTTACGTGCACGGTTGTTGATGTAGGTGGTAACTGCTCCACCTCTCTTGCGATCCATAGTAGGGCGATCCACACGATATCCAGTGAAAACATCAAGTGCAACTATTTCATCGTCATTACCATTGTGAAGCAAGGTTTCGCACAGAAGCATTGCTCCGAACTGAGAGTATTACCTTATCCTTACAAGATCCGGCAGCACAGAAAAATTGCCCCTTAGATATCGAACGTTGTCGCTGATTACAACGAGTAGGCACATGATAGGAATAGGTTTTATTTTGCGAAAAGCCACTTTCCACCTAGTGTGCTGCTTCCTTAGTTGAGCTCCATAGTTTATAAAGTTCTTATCCATTTACAGCGTACCATCCGTCCAGAAGAGGTCACTTCCGATGGAGGTTCTTGTTCTTGGAGTTTTTCGGGATCATTTACCGAATTGGAAGTTACTTTATTGGGACAGCAGCTGTTATGGTAATCAAGGTGAGAAAAAACAGTAAACAAGAGGATGCGTGTACGGTTATGTGATACGTATTCCGATCGAGATGAAAGAGCACGGCGAGATTCAAATACTTCGCTAGTCGCCGTTATATACTTGTCAGACCGAATGTCTAGGACAGCGCAGCTCGAAAACCTCTCTCGTGTACTCAAATCCAATTATGATAGGGTTCATAGCTCGATCAAACAACGGTCAAATTATTAGCTTTGATTGATTGGAAATTTCGAGACCCATAACAGCACCTCGTTACTGCTAGATAGCTAGCTGTCTAAATGGACATTGGTCGAGCATTTCCTTTTTTCCAATTCTCAGCTGGGATTGGAACCACGAATGCCTGAATTCCATCCCGTCACTGTCGAGCTGACTGGTTTAGGTGGTTTCCCAGCGGCTCCCAAGTCTATGTAGCACCCGTTCTTTACTAGTCGTGAGCACCACCCAAAATCAAGGACTTTTACAGCTCATTCTGATTACTGGTATTATTACTGTTATTGCAATAGTATTATCATTATTAACATCCTTCCACTAACAGAATTTATGTCGAATACGGGTTCCAAATGCCCAAACAATACCTCAATAAATATATCACCAAGCATTGTTATATGCACCACGGGCAAATTCACTCTTCCACCGATACCCTACAAGCAAATTCCCATCAAGAATACCATCGTGACGTAGATTACGTCAGTTCGACTTCCCTCAAGACAATCCTCTTTACAATGGTAATTCACTGATTTGGTATGCAGTGGGGCGGAACAGATTCGGATTTCAGTATGTTTAGATATCTACTAGGTAACTAACTGGCACTTAAAACTTTAACATCGGATGGTTCCGGCAGCTGGCAGAATCGAGGACCTTACCAGCTTGCTGGTGCCTGTCTAACAATGTGTGTATTGATTTTGTTTTTTATTCCAATGTGACAACAGTAATCATTGTTTCCCGGTAGGTAAAAAATCTAATAAAACCCGACTATTTAACTGAACCAGTTTTCCAAAAGATGATTTCATAATTTCAGTCCGTTAATTTTTTTTGTCAACGGATTTTACTCGAAATTGTGTCGGATGTTTTTGTCTTAACACATCAATGGCGTTTTCTGCTGGGTTAGCCGAAGACTTCTGCTAGCCACATTCTAAATCAAGCAATCGGATTGATGTGAAAAGTTTTACGAACCACCGAGGAGTTAGCGAGGATTGAGATTTCCTTTGGGTACGCTGTAGAATTAAAATGATTGATCTTCATGAAGAACTTACTCTTCGCAGGGATATCTTCAGTGTGTCAGTTGTTCGAGATCAGACAGATTTGCTTCGACTTGCTCGGAACCTCCTCTTGAGTGGGGATAGTGTTTGAAACCGATACATTGTTATAAAAAGTAAATCTGAGCACTATTGTTGCATGATAAATCATATTATGTAAAATCTTATCTCGTACTACTTATACTCTTGTGGTAACCAGAATTTTTGGATTATTTATAACAAAATGCATTTGTTGTACTTCGTCCCCTACAGAGAAGTCATCCATCACAGGAGCCAACCGCTGCTTTCATTATATGCTACCGGCGGAATGGCAGTATTGTATGCAGTGTTGATGTTCATCAGTTTGAATAGACTGGTGGTTAGGTGTTCGACTTCTAATCGTTCAACCTGGGTTCGAACTCAAGTCGGGCTCGGTGAATGCTCACTCTTAACCATTCTTAACAATTCAGATGACACAGCCTCCATTGATTTCAGCGGTAGTTTGAGCTTTGATACCGCATCATGAATCATCATATTATGTGGAACTAAACAGTTATTCACGCCCCACTTCGGACGTTATCCTCACCTAATAGTCGATACGATTCACTGTGTCAACCGTCTGATTTTCTGGATGGGAGGTTTTTAACGCTCATGGTGAACTCGTACAAACCGTTTCTCATTTCTTCCGAAACCCTGCAGAGATGGTGAAAAATATGATACTATTCCGTCGGGTGCCGAATACGTCATTTCTTAACTAGGCTCTTACGTCAACGATACTTCACAGCTCAGTAGTGGCTCCGTATGTTGATGAGAACCCTGAAACTTTATCGGCACCGTTGAACAAGCAGTCGTTGTTGCACAGCTGGATAAACAACCAGTACAATGTTTATACCTGGCCGTATTTCGATTCGTCCGACAAGATACTTTAGTTGTGGTTCTATTTCGTGCAGACACTTATGCAGATTTGCGTTATTTCGAGGACTGATATGAAAATGAACACAGCGTGATGGAGCTCCTGTAGTTTGCATTGTATTTCTTTGGTTGTAAAAATAACTTATAAGAGCAACCACTGGAGTGGGAGAAAAAAAATGAGGATCGATTTGCACTGCCTACCTCCGAATCGCCTTACCACGAAACATCAGTAACAATTTGTGTATCTGTTCTGGGCTGGTTTTCCGCCATGACCCTTTTGTAGAAATAAGGTGAATCTATCAGCCCTCGCTGGTTTGTAGGGCTTCGTTCTTTTAGAATAGTCTACTTTCATCCGGTCTTGACCCTTTGTTCTAGGTCCTCCTCGATTAATTCTATTCTGCAACGGTTCTTTCGGGAAATGAGCACGCGCGAAGAATTGACTGATTGCCATTTACAAGCATTTCTCTCATTTTCATCATCCGTCAAACACTAATTTGTTTGGTTGTGCAACTAATAATCCGTTCTATATGCCTTTAGCTCAACTGATATGATAAAGCTTTGCCTCGCACATACGCACGTGACCCAGTTCAATGTGACCGTTATTCGTCTTATGTGACAAGTTTCCGACAATTCCCTTGAGGGTTTCATATGAGCCGGAAAAGTAATCTCTACCGAGTGAGATTTCGACATTTGTCCTTATGAATCTCCTTGGAATAGCCAAAGGCGAAACTGGGATCTTGAAAGCTATACCAAGAAAATATCAAAATATATTCACGATATTCTGCTGTGTCATAATAACACGATAGGCAAAAGTAACTAACTCGCCGAACCCAAGAAACAAATTGAAAACACAGAACTAAATCCAACTGATCCAATTCTTCGAATATATTTAGAGGACTCAGTTACCGAATATTCGAAAGACCGAACTGCTAAAAGCGGGAGCAACTCTAAAACTTATAGATGAGTTCCGTAAATGATAAATACTCCAAATTTATCAGGACCGGCAAAATTTTGGATCCGATCGAACAGGCGTGATAACGAGCTGAGCAACAGTGCATTTCTGTCCACCACCAGTGTGACCGGCCGTGGTGGGATTCGAACCCAGTAATTCAAGGGTGAATGAGGCACGTAACACTGGACCATCACCTATCCAGACTGGGTTTTCAAACTCTTACCAACTCACTTATCAACATCATTGATGTTCCCTTTGCTTTAGCAATAGTCTTTCCAGTCCGCCCTTGATCTTTTAAATAATGGAAGTGGTATAATATGGCCAGAGGAGCCTCTATAATGGTACACAGAACAGGCAACATTCAACTCTGCGCATCGGGGTGGTGATCTGTAGGAGGCCAAAATAAGTTAGTCCTGACCAAATCAAAGTTGTAGGCGGTGGAGAAGTTAGAACCCCACCCCACCCCAGCCCCCTTTTAGACTTGACATCTTCCAGCTTATCAGATATGACCACTATTGATCTGAGGTGGAATAAACTAAGGTCTTCTAGCTCAAACTACTGTTGTGGTCCTATGTGAGAGACTACATTCGTCTAAGAAACATGATCCGACAAGAAATGGTCTAATATCTTTTGTAGTTATATATTTTTCTCCCGAATTTGTTCACAATAGTGTCTTATTATTTGTCTGTTTACCAGCTGCGTAGATCCAGCTTAAAGGTGACAAGTGCAACGTGCTCTCAAAAATTGTTATCTTATTTTAGAGTTGTTTCCGAATTTATCTTGATAAGTAGTATTGATATCGGTAGTAGTGTTGTTCAGTTACTTGACTTGGACGGAAATGTAGAATACTGGTAAAGGCAATTGCCAACGAGATCAACAGCCACTTGACCAAGGCATGCCTCGCTGTGCGCGTGCTCGAAGACACCCGACCAATGTATTCCATCATTGGGGTTCCATCCAAACAGGCCAAGATTCTCTGCTGTTCCAAAGCAGCCGTGATCACTGTTTGAATAAACAGGTCTCCATAAACTGCACTGAATCAATTTATGAGTGTTTGTAACCCCCACTGGTCGCAGATAGGGAAAGATTATTCTCAGTAATCACCATCATTGCTCCCATTTCTCCTGATAGTTGAAGTTCTTTCATACAGCATTGAGGAAATATTCTGCTAATCATCATTTCTTTATCATTTTCAGTTTGGAATGGATTTGGATGATAAAGTCGAAGGAAGCCACCGAGGTTTTAAGGCTGCTTGTACAATAACACCTACACTAAGATGGATTTACGTTCAATCGAGGCTCATTCGATTTTCCACTAGGAGTCACGCTGGATTCCACGCAGAGGAAACGGGGGAAGAAAAACACCAGTTTTAGGCCCCTGGTGTGCACAGATCAAGAGACGAGCATATAATCCCCAAAAAGACATACAACTAGAACAAAACAGCACTGCAGATGTGGCACTCATTCGCCTTCCCGTGCCAGTGCAGTGCACGCATGAAGTAACGGCCCAACTCCTCCAGTTTTCATGATGGCAAGTCGATCAAAAACTCTGTATCACCCAGGTTTTGATTCCTGTATCCTCGATCAATCCAAACAGTCTGGCATCAACAGCTTTCTGCAGTCTGTCCAAAAGATTCTGAATCACCTCCGTTTGGTTGAAACCCTGACATACGGTCGAATTCCAGCTGATACTGCTTTCTCTTGCTAGACGATAGAGTCTAATGTATATTCATGACTACTGAAAGTAGTATCAGTGGTACAAATTGGAATTCGACTCCAAGTCAGAATTTCAACCGAATTGAGGTGAACCTAAATTTTTTGGATAGACAATACATGATAGGAAACTGCTTCTCCTTATCAGCTCCAATGAATCACTTGGTGAAGTGCCTTGTGAGGCCTAAGTTCACACATTCAGTAGACAGCCACTGCGATGCATTCCACAATTTCCTTCGACTTTTGTTTAAATTGCTATGCACAATGAGGAGATCTCGCCGAGGTCAACTGCTTTCAACATCTGAACCAATTCCAAACAATCAAGGTATATCACAGTGTCAGGGAATGGTGAATCTGAGTGCAGTTTCCCCTTAGTTACACTGATTCCATGCAGCACTATGGATGTTTGACGTGTTTGACCTTAGTTGTCTAGGAAAAAGTGTCTGCACATCGTGGGTCACGACTTATCTTTGTATGAAAATATAATTTACTCGGTACAAAGTACAATATTATCAGTCGTAAGTTATGATTAGAGGGAGTGTGAATAATAGGAAGTACTTTGTAGTTGGGTTTTAAACTTTGCCGATTTCAAGGAGCAGACGTCACCCAGGTAGATTAACTATCCACACCATAATTCAAGAAAGCTTTGTAGGGCTAAAAACGCAAAACTTTCATCTATTCATTGTTCATGTATAGGCCTGTCAACTTATGTGCGACTATAAGGTTCATGTCATCCGGTTATCACCCAATGACTCAGACCCAAACATCATCGAAAACATTCCCTATTCTGAAGAGAAAAGCTACTGGGCCCACTCTACACTAGAAATTGAAGTGACGGAGCACCAGATAGCAAAACTGATTTCACAGCCAACTTGATGTTCTCCGTGCCGAAGCGATGGCATAAGTTTTGACGAATGAATGCAAGCCCATTGATCACAAGTATGCACGTAATTTGTGTGTTTCCATTATTTTGGGATTTACTGTGGCTTGCATGTTTCGTTGCAGCTCCCCTCGGAAATTCACATTTCGTGATGTTCGAAGCCGCTGACCGGTAGTGGCAAAAATGGGATAGGGTCTGAATTTCTGGCATACCAACATGGTGAGTAAAAGCAAACCACAAAGGTGATTGCCCCAGAACTTCGTCACTAATTATTGGTTGACACGAATTATAACTTCAGTATTTCTGCATTTGTGTCATGGTGTATTGGAAGAAAATGTGTTTACCAGATGCTCGTGCTCATCGCATCCGAGTATACCTGTATATGCGTTCTTTGTTTAGGGGCATCAATCAGTGTGTTCAGTACGTTCGATAAGCTGGCTTTGGATGAAGTGCATAATAAGTTCGAACTACAGCGAGTATAGAAGGGTTCCTATTGAGATGTAGCGAAATTTTGCACGATAAGCATCGTGCGACCTTATGAATTTGCGTTTTTCTCTTCAAACATTTGTTACAATTGTTCATCCATCGACGGAATTGTTTGTTTTTGCTTCCTCCATAATCGCATTCCAGAACAGCGATTGAGAGTAAGTAGATCATGGACTAACTGGCTGAGTGATTTTTTTGTAGGTTAGTTGACTGTCTGGTTGATTGATTGGTCAAACGATTGATTGGTTGGTTGGTTGGTTTTGTCGATTGTTTGGCGGGTTGATTGACTGATTGAATGGTTGATTGATTGACTGACCGACTGGCGGGTTGATTGATTGATTGGCTGACTGACTGACTAGTTCATTGATTGATTGATTGATTGATTGTTTGATTGATTGATTGATTAATTGATTGATTGATTGATTGATTGATTGATTGGTTGGTTGGTTGGTTGATTGATTGATTGATTGATTGATTGATTGATTGATTGATTGATTGATTGATTGATTGATTGATTGATTGATTGATTGATTGATTGATTGATTGATTGATTGATTGATTGATTGATTGATTGATTGATTGATTGATTGATTGATTGATTGATTGATTGATTGATTGGGGTGAGCGAGGGAGGGGGGAGGAGGCGTGATAGGGTAGTTTGTTGCTGTGGTCATCTAGTCTGAGGGACGAGGATCAATGTTGTTCGGAAACTGTGTCGGGCCGTCTCCGGGGTCACTACAGCACCCAAGCAGCCATTGTGGCTGTTCCCAATCATACGATGTAATGAACCCTTCTGATTATGAGTACACTTTTCCATTTTACTGGTAGATGTTCACGAAATGAATAGAAGCCTACATTTCACCGGGCAACAACCGAACAGGACCATGTTCCTCATCATTACCGACAAATAAATTATATGAAGGGGATCGGTTAGAACTATATGAAAAGAATTACAGGATGGTTTCATAATATGGAACAGAACAATTTTATCTCATTACTTCCATGGAGAATTTAACGGAGATCTCGGAACGAGATACATTTATCATCGTGATTGAATCTTATTTTGTCATACTGCGTTTCCAAATTGCCTTAGTTTTACAACTTTTGAATCACCCATCTTAGATAAAATCATGAAAACGATTCTGTTTTTGAGAACTCCGACGAATAGTATTCCTTCCATAGCCTTTTGACTACGAGCTACCAACTCCTCACCAAGAAAATTATCCAGTACTTTGTAATTTCAGCCAGCCTCAGTCTTGATTGTTTCTTTCTTACCCAAGTGCCGCTGTTGTCTCTCCTCGCGCACAGCCTTATCAGTGATCATTACCTTTTTGAACCAGCTCGTTTGGACTTTGCATCGAGAAAACTTATAGCACATGACATAGTAACTACCAGTCTGTCACTCTCTCTCTCTCTCTCTCTCTCTCTCTGGTCTGCATCCTGCTCCTGATATGGTCACTTGATGAGGCTCGTGTGGAGGGGGGGGGAGGGGTGGGACAGGGATAGAGACAATCCTACCCTAAAAGTTGATTAATGAGAAGGATCAATTTTGCCCGTCTTCAACTAGTCCAAAATTTAGTTGCTTCTACTATTGTGTTCGGATATTTTAGGTTATTAGATGAAATGAAATCATTTTCCAGTGTATATTCAGAACATCCACCCCAATGATATATAGTTCACCCAATGGTTATATTTTTATATTTTCTGCCTTACTTAAGCAGGTATCCCGAAGTGAACTTGAAGATTCCCCTAGAATTCTTCCAGGATTGTTCACCTGTTCACCCTAGCTTCTGATCTGAATAAAAGCTGGTATACGATGATGATGATGATGATGATGATGATGGTGATGATGATGATGATGATGATGATGATGATGATGATGATGATGATGATGATGATGGTGATGATGATGATGATGATGATGATGATGATGATGATGATGATGATGATGATGATGATGATGATGACTCGGATGACTCGGATGATGATGATGATGATGATGATGATGATGATGATGATGATGATGACTCGGATGATGATGATGATGATGATGATGATGACTCGGATGACTCGGATGATGATGATGATGATGATGATGATGATGATGATGATGATGATGATGATGATGATGACTCGGATGACTCGGATGATGATGATGATGATGATGATGATGATGATGATGATGACTCGGATGACTCGGATGATGATGATGATGATGATGATGATGATGATGATGATGACTCGGATGATGATGATGATGATGATGATGATGACTCGGATGACTCGGATGACTCGGATGATGATGATGATGATGATGATGATGATGATGATGATGATGATGATGATGACTCGGATGATGATGATGATGATGATGATGATGACTCGGATGACTCGGATGATGATGATGATGATGATGATGATGATGATGGTGATGATGATGATGATGATGATGATGATGATGATGATGATGATGATGATGATGGTGATGATGATGATGATGATGATGATGATGATGATGATGATGATGATGATGATGATGGTGATGATGATGATGATGATGATGATGATGATGATGATGATGATGATGATGATGATGATGATGATGATGACTCGGATGACTCGGATGATGATGATGATGATGATGATGATGATGATGATGATGATGATGATGATCGGTTTGCTAGTTACAAGACGCATAATTCAACGATGCTCAACTTCTGCACATCATGTCCTGATTTTTATTTTGAGGAAGAGACGAGGATTGATGCATAGAATGACACACGCGAAACCAGATGAAACATGTCTCAACCTAATACACTGATATTATAATGGCTAAGAATGTAAAACTTCATACGTGGTGAGTAAATCTGAAACGAGTTCCAATTTCTATTATGAATACAGTGACGAATGTGGTTGTGACAAAATGTGCACGGTGGGATATTGAGAGAGGGCGAATTATTCTAGTGGCAATTATCAACAACGGAATAATACACATTGTATAATTTATGGATAGTTGGAATGTTCAATTGTTCATTGAACAGTTTTTGCACAGAAATTTCACTGACACACGCAGCTCATAGTGGAAAATCAGTGAAATCTTCCAAATTAGTACTATTTCTACCCACCGAATTCGAACTTCGACTAGAACTCGATGCACAAGGTTGTGAGACACTCACGTTAATTCTCAGTCTATCCAGGCTGGGTGGTTAGGTAGCACTTTCGGTGTATATGCACCGTAGCAGATGTATTCTAACAGGTCCGGTGAAAAATCAGTACAATGAATGACTTCACGAACTTTCTAAGATTATGTAAGCGCAGTTACTGTGTGATGAATTCGTTAATGAAAGGCATAATTTGCTCATCTTAGTTTTATTCACTTTCGAATGCTATTCTTCGCCGTCATTGTACCCAAGTCAGCGACCTCACCACTGTCTCTTTGTTCAAAGTAAATATAACATCAATAATGTGACAACCCACGATTCAGATGATTATGCGTCTCACTTTTGAGCTAAAAGATTAATTTCATTTCAGTTAATCAAATTTATTGTCCAAAATTTCCAAAGCCCTCAGTATGACCCCGTAGCTCGGCTCGCAGAATGCGCATGACATTAAGGCTTGGATGTCGTCCATGTGAGGATTGCAGAAACCACGGGTACTAACTGCGTCATGGGTGCCAGAATGATTTAGAGGTGGCCATTTCTCACTAATTTTGATTAAAAATATTGATCATCGTACATATTCTGCCACGCGGCTTATCCTCCTTCAAATCTCGTGAGAGCATTTTGGATATCCGTGTTGGAGAACCATATCTGTTCTTGGAAAATAGCACTTGCCTGTCAACGATTTTTTCCAACAAAAACTGCCCTCATTTGTACAAACATTACACTAGTACATGCCAAGACCCATTACAATATATTCTGGTGTTTATTCCATACGATTAGAACATTACAAGATTGTGTTCTTATTCGTATTCTTATTCAGTGTAATAAAGTTGATTGAATTATTGAAAGTAGCAGTTTACTATGTGCGTGACATAATATGCATGTTCGATTTTAGCAGCGGCCTCAATAAAGTGACTGAAAAAATATTCGTCGCAGAAATCGGTCGTGTGAACGAAGTTGTTGGCAGCCAACCTGGATGGCTACTGTATAAAACGTGATCTTGACAGTTCAGTGGGCTCCGTGGACGGTTTCAAACTGCACAGCGTGTTCGCCGGAAGTGAATCATCCTCTGGAGGAGGGTGGGAAGCAAATTTCTATATATGCTACGGGAAACGACAGCAGTAGTTAGATTTTGACATCCGGTGGAAAAAATGCGTTTGATTGTCCATTTGAGATAATGATGACCGATACCAAGATTTTTTAATCAAGCTTCAAAAATGGTTCGTTTTCCCACAGAGTGATTGCATAAGGCTACCAACGTACTTCAATCGCACTCTTAGTGACATATCGACCCATAGGGACACTCATATTTGTGAGGAATACAACAAAATTGAATTGAGTTGGTTGGAATAGCATCTACTTATTATCATGTGTTCGCTGCTTGTAACCAACCCAAATCGTTTCAATAAGAGGAACACTTGACTGAAACTAATTGGAAAATGTGAGGACGAAGCACGTTGATCATTGTCCCAGAATTAACTTGAAAGCTGACTCAGGAAGCAATCAGAACTGGCCGGAAAAACAGCTGAAAAAACATACGGATAATGAAACGATTCTTCGTGCAGCATCATTTTCATCTGTTGGAAATAGTCAGCTGCTCAACAAGTAATCACAATCTGAGCGAATTAGCCAAACGGGATGACCAAGTGATTATCCGTTTAGACCCGCACTCGTACATGGACTTTGCTAATATATTTTGATATTCTGTGGTTAAGTATAACTGAGATCAGTTATTCGTCTATCTAACACACTGCCGGCATTGCAATCAATGGCTTGTATCCAGCTTGTATTCGAGAAAGGAACTCCACACACCGTGTCACAGAGTTGTTTCTTTAAATCTGTTTCATATGATTCCGAATGATTGAGAATGTCGGTCGTCTTCGTGCAAACGCTGTTCAAAAAGGAATGATGGGACCGGTATAAGGACTAACTATTTTATTTTTATCAGTAAATGTCTTCACGCGTGCACAAAAGGCTGTAAAATGGAGAAAAGCATTTACTTTCGACTTCTCGATTTAAATGTTTACACAAATAAGGAAATGATTTTCCCTACAATACGAACACAACTCATCAATGAAAGCCGTGGAAGCCCCCACTATGCCGTTTTTCCGTCCTTCCTTGGAATCATCAACAGTGCATACCTTCGAGTTCACATCGGAACCTGGCACGAGTATCGGAAAAATCTCCTGACAATTTTGATGTGCAGCCGTTTGTTTCATCCCATTAATTGGGTGAGGTGCCAAGTGCGAGTCTTTTTTGACTGAAATGCTGAAGTCTGTCTACGCAAAAGTGTGGTCATACGCAAATACAAATATAAACCTCCAACGACCTGTCTATTACTAGGACAACGGGAGAGTATAAAACGTAATGGAACAACGAGATGCCCTTACAGACACTGTCTCTCCTAGGCCCGGAGGGAAATATCCCAAATAAACCAGTCTACCTCCTCTTGAACGCTAATAATGAGATCTTTCCAAAGATACCACAGTTAACATATAGCAACGGGATGACACTGCGAAATGTCACAGTGAATCTATTGCACTACTGCTTACGGTGAGGCACTTTTCGTAGATATTTGTTATCCGTCAACTTTCTGGCAATAAAATAACTCAAAACTATATTTGACACAACTCATAATAAGGAATTTTCATGCGAAATGTAAAAACACCGTGTATATTTACATAGCGGTACACTTAATTTTGGTGCATGTACAGCCAGGTTAGGAGTAGTGAAAAACCTACCCATTGTCGGACTGTGGCTCTTGATTCACAAACCATCCATTAATCATCAGAAACATCTCCAATTCCTTTTTAAACGTGGCCAGATATGGTTGCGTAATGCAAATATACTTTGAATTTTGTGTTCACTACCATTCGAAATTCGATGCCAAAATTATCTGGCTTGTTTGTCATATACGTAATTAGTTAGCTCCCGCCTATAGCGAATACGGCACTTTAGTAGACAAACCCTGTCCCGGGTCATCACTCTCATAAACAAATGTGATTCGAAGTTTGCCCTGCGTGAGGAAAAACTGAACTGGTCTTACGCATATACAACACGAGCATGTTTTATTCAACAGAAGCCTTCAGTTCGTTCACTAATACCGACAGTCCCGAACTCTTCAATTATTACAGCACAGTGCGAAGCAGAGATTCTTCGATAAATAAATTGAGGGTGTCGAACACAGAGTGAATATTTTTGGCACACGCTCTCCCAAGTTCTGTCAGATTCCTAAATGCGTTTTCATGGAATTTTCGAAGGTGGCTGAGGGTCGCACCTTCCCGTTCCGTTTTGGGGGACACATCTTGTAGCATTCGTTTATTCGTGAAATATTACTACTCTAGAATTCTGGTTTATATTCTCCGTTTTCCGACCTTAGAGCCGTTAACCGCCTTAATTCCAATCGATTCACAATCCACGTCGACATCATGAGCGGAATAAATCCACCTGAACACAGTCTCAGATTAGCCATTAGTTAAAAAATAATCCAGTTGGAGTGACCTAAATAGTATGCTTGTTTCACATTCAGAATGATAAGTTCACTGTACGCTGCCACCGATCCAATGTTGGCAGTTCTTGCTTCCAGCTTTGTGTCGGAGGCCAGCCCAGTTACCATGCCAGAAACGGGAATGGGACGAAATTCGGATCGGATCAGTCGGGTAATCTAAAAGGCATGAGATTTGGTGGCCAACCTGTATGCTGACGGATCAGATATTACAAATAGCTTTCGATGTTCAGGCGGACACCTCGTCTCTCCATCCACGAAATCGATTTGGGTGTTTCCAGACTGTAAACCAATTGATAAACTTCAGCAAAATTTGTAGGAAACATGCAAAACTTACCAACGGAAAAAGTCAGCATATTTCAGTGAAATACTTTAAAGAACGGAAGTTATTTGGTTCTTACCACGAGCTAGTGTCCCTTGGGCTAGCCCGCTATTCTAGTGTTCATATTAAGACCACATGATATAGCGCCGTATCTTCACTTGCTTTCTGGAAGTTACTAACCCGTGATAAATGACTTCTCAGTGACACGTAGGCACTCCCCTTCAAACAACCTACGCGACTTGGCTATTATATTGTTGTAAGTAATGGATCTGACTCATATTCAACGTAAATCACTGAGCAGTCTGAACTCACCGGGGAAATCCATGGGAATACTGTTCAACTGTTGTATTGCTGTTATGAATCATTACAACAAAAATGATACTGTTGTACGGTGGTGATTCGAGCGTCGGTACCGCATGACCAGTCAAATCACGAACAATTTAATCCCCTTACTTCTCCCTACTGTCGTACACAGTATGGCGTTGCTGATAATGTATGCACGCATGTATGTATGTGTGTATGTATGTATGTATGTATGTATGTATGTATGTGTATGTATGTATGTATGTATGTATGTGCGTATATATGTATGTATGTATGTATATGTGTGTGTGTGATCTTGAGTACATCATACCTGCTGATGTAGCAAAAACAAGCGTGGCATAATCAGTTAAACAAGAAACATAAATTCAGTGAGGCAAATGAAACATGTGAATAATTACCTACGGAAGTTGACTGAAAAAAGACCTGGTGTAAGATCAGGCTTAAGAGTAGACGGAAAGTTTCAATGATAGGGCTTAGATGGGAGCAATCAACTATACTGCTGCTTGTATGAGTAAATATTCAGGATTCGCTACCCGCTTCTGGAACACGGTTTCGTAATTAATTAACCGTATAACACTAATTAGTGCCGGGTAGTACTAGAAATTTTAGGGCAGTGCCTATGCTACAGCAGGTCATACGAAGTTCTGCAATCCTTTTGAACGGACAACTTGTCGTGTTTCCGGTTTACTGTGCAGTACCATGTTGAAGATAAGTTTAGTTGAAATGGATGATTTGGACAAATTACTCGCAGATCAACAAACAATGAACCAATTCGTTCTCGATACAACCAGACACGCGCTTTCGGATACAACGTGCCGACCACTGCTAATGGTGATCGTTTCAGGAGTTTTGAAGATTTATCATCTTTGAGTGACACCGTGATAAATACTTCTTGTCTTTGAGAGAGTACAATGGAAGGGGTATATCCCGTAACCTCAAGGGCACACTACACGGTTACGGATAGCCGTCATTCAGTCTCTGAGCGATGGAGAACCGCATAAGATCCTAATAGGTCAGTTGTGGTAACGAGCTGGACGACAGTGAGGATAGCTGTTCACCACCAAAGCAACCGGTGATGGAGGCGGGATTTGAAATTTTGACCTCCGAGGTGGCAAGCAAGGTCTCTGCTCCACTCGACCACCGACTTACAATTGGTGGCTATGAAGTGGTTAGCTAACTGATGAAGACGTCGATTTTTTTCAAGATGCCCCTCATGATCACAAGTTCTTAGTGCAGGATATCTGGGCTGCTAATATTTTCAACTCTTTAGACCAGGAAACACACGAAGTCCCGTTTACTGTACAGTAGAAAAAAGCTCCGGAAGGGGTATACTGTTCTGTCCACTTGTATTTATGGAACACACTTCTGTCGACGGGATCGTCCTCCAGTTTTCCTTCTCCTAGTGGGAACAATCGAAAGCCATCTATTTTAAGATCCGTAAATACCTGCAGCAAGTTGTTGAAAATGGATTGTTGCTATTCTCATTTGTCAGGGGATGAGAAATCGGCTGAAGAATTCTTTTCCACCGCTCTTTCTCAAGCCTCTGCAATAATATTAGATAAGCATGAGTTTACCAGCTAGTGTCGGGAATCGTACTGTATGACAAGGATCAGTTTGTCAGACTGTTTTCCTAGCGATAACCTTGCTCATGCCAACTTGGATTACGTCACATGCAAAGGCAGTGACATGCTGAGAGCCTTTATCAGTCTTTCCAATTGGGGAAGAGGAGTCGTGTTGTGCACAGCCGAGACAGTGGCCATGCAAATCCACCACCCAAACCTATGCAAACAAAAATGTCGTCTAAATTATTTGCCGATATTTACTGTGTACTGGTTTGACAAATAATTCTACTATAGAATCTCTTTTGGTCTTTCCAAGTTTCTTATTCAGCCAGGCTGGGTGATGTGCACTTGATCAACCGCCCACTGGTTCGCATACATCAGTGCGTGTGTGTATGTATGTACATCCTCTTTAGCTTCCGCTATATTTTATTCATTTCCTAGTATTACGTAACAATGATACCATATTTCAGGAAGGGAGTAGCAACCAATTAGAAGCTTCCATGTGGGAAAATTGACCAGCAGCCTAGGTGGGATTCGCACCCGCAACGGAAGCTTTGAAAGCCCACTGTGATGACCGTCTGATCACTACCATGGTTTAAAGAATAGCAAATACAGAGAGAAAATCTAGATGGACCTGGTTGTTTGCTCGTGCTGCTGTTTATGCGGTGCGGGAATGTGTCAAAGAATCAGTTCGGTAGATTGTTTGAAATGTTAGGCTAACCCAAGCGTGAAAGCATCGAATGAGGAAAATCAAGTGGAAAAATGAATATCAAGTGAGTACTTCTGACTGTCATAAAAATCGGTGCACGCATTACGATTCCACAGATTTTGCATTTTATCCAGATTTCAATACCACTCGGATTAGAACTGACCATACGTCTATTTATTCTGCAAAGCTTTCGTCAATATTTGTTTTGTGAATACAAATGCTGAGCGGATGAAATAGTCCACATTTCACTGTTGGTCACATGACCTGTTATAGCGCACAACTTTGGGTAGTGCTTTAATCAAAGTCGACCTGTTCCGATCGTAACAACCGTCCCCACACCGTTGTGTCGATAATAAGTAGGACGTCTGATAACAGTCAAGCAGTGCATTATCTAAATTTTGAGAACAGCAACCAAACAGATGTGTTCTACGCAGACTCGTATCCACATTTCCTGTAAAAACACAGACTTTGAAGAACTCCAATGGCTGCTTGTCACGATCCTTGGTGAGATTCGAACAAACGCAAGCAGATACACACTTCAATACCTCGTGCATTCCATTAGGTGTATCAGCGGCAGACAACTTTTTGACATTTGAATCACTTCAAATTAGTAGAATTTCTAACAGACCAAACTTCCTCAGGAAGTTTGAACTACTGCTAGAAACACTGGGTTTCTAATTTCAGCCTTTAAAATATATTCACTAATTCTTTCCTCGCTTATATCGCAGTCAATGTTACACCGCCTTAGTTCCAGGTGAAGCCGTCAGTCGCAACGTGTTCGAGAAGCAGAAAAGTGGTTGGCCTGGTACTGGTTACGCGTCACATGCCCACAAAATCTCTCGGCGTCATCGATGACCCGTCCGTGGTGATCCCAAAATTGACCTCGGCCATCAATCACCACGTGGTTGGATATGGTCACACAGAGGATCAGGTGAACACATTTTCGGTTTTGTCACATCATGGCAACCAACACCGACCAAGGATACGATCGGTCGAACCGAACCCACCCTGTGTCCTACATCATATGACCCTCATCCATACTATACTGAGGTTTTAGCGAATCACAAGCCGTCACACACACACGCACGGCCCCGTAAAATTGACTCATTTATTTGTTTCATATTCTACAGAATATTTTGCTCGATGTTGTATGTACGCAATGGACGAGAGCATACAAAAGGAATTCCTGTCGCTGTGTTTGTCTTCTGAATTTCTCGTTCAATTTCATCACAGGGTATGAAATACATTTTCCCTTCTCAACTTGGTCTAACTGGTCGACACTTGTCCGTTATCGACAATCGTTATTTCATTGATTGTGCGGAGATAGCAGCCAATACATAAAAAGGTCCACAGTCTCCACCCATTTAGCCTCGTCGTGCTTCAAAAGCCGTGTCCCGATTTCAGAAGAGGTGTGGGGAAATTCATACGGACCAACGAGTTGGAATTAACGAATCCAAAGCAAGTCCCAGGTCGTGTAGTCCGATCGGTCGCGTACGTATAACATCAAGCGAAAATTAAAAATTATGAATCGAGTATGCGGATTCATTAGTTCAGTTTCACTGTCAGAAAACAAGTTTATTAATTTTACATACCCAGTAGGTGCCTCGATATTTATCCTACACTAAGGAAAAGCAACGGAGCGGTTTACTTAATGGTACACCATAAATAATTAATAAAACACCAAGTTACCACACCATACTTGCATTCATTTATCTGGGGCCTGACACAGCCCTCTTTCAAAGACAGCCTCTTGGTCGAATCTAACTCCTGTTGCCTTTACGATGCCTCTCGAAGCTACAAGTAAGCACGAAGAACCGACTAATCTCTGTGAACTATAGTGATCGAGCACGTACTATAGCAAGTCCGTCATTGCATCACGTAGCCTAACCTGCAAAACTGGGCCGTCACTCATCACTCGAATGAAAGAAGTTGGACTAGGTGGATGCACTCTTTGTGTTCTTACATTATTGAAACAAACACCGACAAAGAGTAAAGGAAGCATTAGCGATTGTTGTTCAAAAATGTATGACCTACTTCTCTAGTTTGCCGTGGCGTGAGCCACACACACACACACAAAACTCTCATAGGACTCACCTTATTCACATAATTCCTCTTATCATTTTCAATTTTTGTCTGACGTTTAGCACACCTGACCGAGGAGAGTATATGAAAGAAATTTGTCTTGTTGGGTTTATTCAGGTTTATCATGGAATCCATATGCGTCAATTCTTACTCTGTCTGACCATCCCAACGTTTATAATGTGCACACCAGTCAAATAGGCCGAGAATGTTCTAACAGTGTGATTAGGATTACTCTTTTTGAAAAATCAAGTTTTCCTTGTTATCATCTTTTACAGAAGATCCCTCCTATTCAACGACGTGTAAACAATTGAGGCTTGCAAACTGCGATTCCTTCGGAAGTACACACCTGTGTGTGATAAAAATTGAGACAGATGATCACACTATTAGTGTGGTGAGGTGAGCTACTACTGAATAATCAAGTAGTTGATTATTCAGAACACAAGTATGGACAGTAATGGAGCAATAATGGACGGGATCACCTTACATAGACTGGAAGTAACAAGATGAAACACACACAAACTACCTTATTGCTATCTACTACCGGATTACGGGTTGTCTCCAAGTCGACTGGATCGCAGTTTTGCAACTAAGCATTCTTGTTACTTTCGTTTGATTTTGGGAAGTCTGAACGAATGAACGACCTACCTACCAGGCACGTCTTCTGGATCATAACGTTAGGACTAACCTGCAACCGTAACCTTAGGAGCTGAATCCGACAACCACACGAGAAACCAGTAGGCCATGTGTTGCGAGGATCCGGATGGCAGTGAGGTTATCTGTTATAATAGTTGACATGGATCGGCGGGTTTCAGAACTTGCATCTTGCACAGAGAAGTACCAGGTACGCAGATCCGATGGCCGGTGATAACCGCGAAACCAGTGCACTTCCCCGAAGCTTTGTGCGCCCATCCACTCCCTAATTAAACCATCATTTAAACTGTCGTCCGCCGTGTAGCCGCTTTTGAGGTTAGCCGCTGCTAATCTCCAAAGAACTACCCACGAATTACTCCTCTGACTCCTCAGTAAACTATCACATGAGGGGGATCCACTTACAGTCCTGCTGTGCAAATTAGATGATTGCACACAATACTTCAGTTGGTACTTTTGTACAGTATAGGCACAACAGTAATTTCACTTAGCACGTCATGTTCCCGAATGTTTTCAACGGGCCAGATACGGAACAGGCTTCCGTGAAGGGCATAAGTTTCATTAGAAAACAGGCCCATCAAGTTTGCTATAGTATAAAACTGGATAAACCGGGAGCTGTACATTTGTTCGAACCTGCTTGAATCGATGGGAAGCATAGGCTAGCAGGTGGATCGGGTTACTGAGTCACGTCGATGGTACAAGTTGGTCGGTTGCTGTGGTTCGCAACGTGCTTGAAAGACAATTCTGAATACACTTGTTGTCCACTTCATGTTTTATGGTGGTTTTCTCAACACCCTAGAAAGTAACTCCAAATTTGAGTAAAACTAATCAATTATTGATATCGCAATTTGCTTTTGAATAACATAGTTTATAAGCATAAAGTGGGCATGATTTATTTATTCATGGTGCACTGAATACTTGGGCATTTCAAAGTAAGTTCACACCATCGACTAAATCCGGTCAAGTTCCGTAATCATCCAATAGTACCAATATTCCGAAACTGACTAGGCAACATCTTTTATTTTCACATTAGTTTTTACTTTCTCCTTATTATGCAATATAATATAGCACATAATAATGGTACAAGATTTCATGAAAGCGGTCGAGGCCAATTAGGGGCTGCTAAATGGGAATGACCGGAGATAGCAGCGGGAATCGAAAAGGGGACGGAAGGATCTGACGTCCTCCATGACTTCCGGTTGACCCTAGCCGGTTGGTCGGCTGGAACAACATGCCTACAAAGAAGGCCTGCATGAATTTCTGAAGGTATTCGTTATCCACGGTCAGTTTTGCTATTTCACTTGAGTTGACAATAGAATTAAATCCACGAATAACGTTTTCCCTAACCCCGTCGAACAGAAGCACTGAATTTTCTACCCAGCGATACCTGTAGTTTCCCATGTGGTGACTGAAATCGAACCAAATCTAATGCCCTCCTCTCAATCCCAAATCATGCCAGTTCTCTGTGCTTGTTGAAGCAAGGCGGATTTGACTTCTATGCTACCTCTAATTCCATCTATCCATTTTTATATCCGTGATTTCAGGTACGTCTGCATGACTATAATGTCCAAACCAATTACGGGAATCCTGATTCTTCATGTTGAGAAGATGTCAAGCATGAGGACGATGTGTCACTGTTGAGTTCTGCTAACCACGGTAGTCCCAGTCATCACAAGACGGATGAGCCGAAATTCGATGACTTTTGCAGGGTCGTGGACCAATCGTCTAAACTTGACAGAGTGTACATTGAGGGCCCGCAAAACTGAAGGCTAATATAGACGCTCTATGACTCGTGCAGCGTGCCACTAGTTGTGACTTAAAAGAGTGAACAATATGACCCACTAGTGAAGTACTCAAAGCCTTTAGTGGGCCTAATAAAAAAGCTTTGGGAGTGCACGTGATACTAAAGTAACAATGGTATCTACGAGCGGGCCGGTATACTATCGAGATTGATTATATATACCGTTTCGATCTACTCAAATGCCCATTATTTTATCACCGTTATTTTTGGGCTTTTGTGAACAGTTTTTTTAAACACACCATTATTCTTCTGTTTAAAATGTAACTAGATTCCTTGATCCGTTTTTCTTGAGTAGCTGATGTTGTTGGCAGAGCTTGTTGATGAATTTCGTGAACTCTGGGTAGCTGAGCTCGGCGTTTTATGATTAGCTAAGGATACACCAATTGCGAACCGATTATATCCGCTTGCCTGAAAATATCCTTGTAAATTTAACATCAAGGACATCGGTAAAGGGCTCATGAGTGACTCATGTGTGCATGTACGCTATGTAGAATGTCTCAACCTTGTGCTAACTAAGGTAATTCAAATTACAAGTCAGATTTTCTAAGTTATATTTCATGTTTCGCTTACCAACCAATTCTTCTTCCCAGTTTAATCTGACCTGCCCTCGTGCAATGTTCGGTACTCTCGGCTCTCGGTTTTCAACGCGATCACGGCAGTGCTTGACAGTGTCCGAGGGAGAACTCAGAAGGCAGGATCACAAATGTACTGGAGTAATGCAGGAATGTGCAGACGGTGTGCACAGGTGGAACAAGTTGCACCACCAACATCGATCATTGTTCAGTTAAACAAACGGCCTGTGCTCGTGTTTTCAGGTCATCTTTGTGAAACCAGAAAACCAGTTAGGCTTCCCTCGACCTCACACAACCTTTGTGCGTTTCACGAAACATGCATCCTTTATCTTCGTGGAAAAAACTAGGTTTCATTACCTCTAATCAAGTCATTATCAGATTTATTACTGAAGGCCAAATTTACAGCGGCTTAGTCTGCTTCATTCTGTATTCGCTCCCCTGTACATTATTCCAGGAGGGAGAGTTGCGACCATTTAGAGGCTACCAGTTGAGGAAAGGGACCATCGGCTTCAGCAGTTAAACCCGGAACAGAAACGTCTGAAATCCATTATGATGACCTCTTAATCCCCACCAGACTCGTATAGCACGACCTTGAGGAATGGTTTACTAGTCAGTTAAAAAAAAGTATAATTTTGAGCAACCATCACTGAATTTAGAATTTAAAAGGTAGTCGTCACTGACATTTCTACACAGAGTAACTCCGCAGTGTTTCAATCCCTAACTTGTTTCATGACATGCTTCCGCGTGAGTGCACTGGAAAGAGTAAATAACCTACGGCCACGAAGGCCCACTGCACCAATAGGAATAACCGGCAACCAGAGCATAAATCTTCGAATGATGGAGAACCACATAAGGTCCCAGTAGGTCAGGTGTGGTAGAAATCCGGACGACAGTGGGTTACTGTCTACCACTGAGGTAACCAGTGATGGCGGGGATTTGAACCTCCGACCTCCGAGGTGGTAATCAAACACTAAACTACCGGACCACCACAGGCAGTTCAATCCAATCAACCTCCCAATCTACCAGTTACAGCCTCGTTAAACAGCTTGTTACCTTATTCCAATTTAGTAAAGATTCACAACCTTCGATACCGAGAAGAGATCTCCTTATTCAATGGACGCACTTCATCGGAGCAGAGCATTTCATTTTGGTAGAAAACAGTGAAGTTGACTACATCGCATATACAAGGATAAAAATCGGGCTGTTCTCCGCGATCAGGATAACTCTATTTACTCGGTAGATGGCCATGACGGGTTTGTACAAAGTGGCAAAAACCGCAAAACACACGGGTGAAAATAAACAGGCACTGCAGCGTCCTAAAATTACCAGTTACTCGATAAAACGGGTAAAGAATAAATCAGTGAACCAAGAGAACAAAAGCATATGGCAGCTACAAAAATAATCGGAAAAATACCCGTGTCAGATTGGACTCAGTAGATAGATCACGTGTGCGTGAGATGTGTTTTGGCTGCGTAAGGCATGAGGCATTCAAGAGGTATTCAGCATGTCAAGAAAGCTTCGCTTTTGGGTTAAAACATCGTCCAAGTTAATCCCTACGTCCCGATAAAAGCGATACGCGAGCTCAAAGAGCGTGGGCAATGACGCTAATCGGATAAACCATACTCAGAGGTAAGCAACTTTTCATGGAGGGAAAAGAGCTAAAACCGGGTACTGCCTTCCGTGCCTGAGTCGTCATCGATGAGAACGAATTCGGATGATTGTAATTTGATCGCCTGAAAAATAAGGAAAACCATTGGGACAGAATGGATGACATAAACAGGGGGAATGCATTTAAACTCGGATAATGAAAACAGCGAAAATTTAAAGGTGTTGGAATTCGACAGAGAGGTTGTCCTGTTTCGTTCCACTAACACCAATGAGAAGACTTTCTGCTACCGAACTATCTCGATTGATTAGCACCAAAACTAGTGGTCACAGCCAAATCCTGGTCCACCATCTTGTTGGTTCACCTGGTATCCACAACCAGCTCTTCTGATTGGTTATTTGGGCTAGAAACCCAACTGGCTGATTCGGTTCAGACGATAGTTGGCATCTGGTTGGTCCTTGCGTCCACTGCGTTGGTTCTAATCTTGTCCTCGATCCAGGACAGCCGATGACGTGCTGGCTGCTCGTAAAACCATCGTACCCTCTACTAAACGAAGCAAACCATCTAGTGACAATATGTCAGCCCATTCCCTCACATTGGGTATCAGTCGGTCCTAGTGATAGAAGCTTATCAGACAAGGTCCGCAGATTTTTACTGTTACTGAAGAACAACTTTTCATTTGTGAGTGGTATTTTCTTTAATATGGTAAAGCGTTACGTAATGAATTAAACTGTCAACTGATAAGGTAAGCATGGTGAACGAGATCAACCCCTAGGGCGGCATCTAGTGAAGAAAGACAATTTATTCTCAATCTGGTGACACTGGTATGAAAACCAAACACATGATCCCCATTAGGTTATACGACGCAGCATCACGAACTCCTCCAAAGATCGGTATCAGTGGATTTGACCGTAGGTAACCAGCTTCAAGCCAAATTAAGTTCCTTCGATGAGTCTCAAGACATGCGTTTTTTTTAATTTTCCCTTTTGTACGCAATGCCTGCTGAGATAAAACGGTTAGAAATGTATTCACAGAGCCAAGCTGTCTTTTGTAGATGGTACCTCATTTTCAGCTGAGATGATATATACCCAGCACGGCGAGATTGCACCTTGGCGTGGTGTGATGGCTTGCTTGCCTCCATCACCCAAACAGCTATGCAGGACGGCTTCCCTAAGCCGGAGATGCAACCAAGCCTGACTGGTCAATGGGTAGACCTCAAAACCAGTTGATGGGCAACATCTGGTTCTAACCACTATGCCTCTGGAGAGGTCACTCCAACGAATAAAGACGGATAGAAACAGTTTACCGTTCTGAGAACCTCCACTAGATGGACGTAGGAGTGGAGTACCTGGGGTTCCTCTCGACGGTGGGAGAAGTTATCTCACTTCATTGGGCAGCTATCGCCCGCCTAAGTTGGGCAGCCCCCAGCCCAAAAGATGCTGTCCCGTCCACGTTCCGCTTGCTTCACTTGGGGCATGGGGCTAAGGACTGAGTGTGAAAAGCGGGTCAATAACAAAGCACCAGCGAAGACAAGACAAAACGCATGCAGTAATCAGGTCTCACGTGAAGAAGTTCCTTCACTGGTTCTTCGGTCGCGTTCCCATTCTGGGTTAACGCCCTACTGCCTTGTGGGTGAGACTTTTGAGTCAGAGGATCCGGTAAGGGTTCAGAATAAAAGTCCCCTCTGCGGTGTAGGCAGCCGAGAGATATGATGTGCTCAGAAATCTCCAGCGATCAATCGAGAAATATTTCTTATCTCTCTTCCCCTCATCCTTTACGTTTCAATTATAAATGCGTACGAGTAGCCACAATGGATCGTGACTGTGAACTTGTAGCTCTCGGAAAGTGTAGTAAATTAAAGACAGGGAGAGAAAGAGAGTCCAATCTCCGACCTAAGCATCTTTTCCACTTAGCTGCTTATCACGCCTGCACACTTTGCCAAAAGGGGCAACCGCTGCCCTAGCTGGGGCTCTTGAAGTCTTTAACATTGACGTATGTTCTGTCTCCGAAACACAAGGCCCAACTTCGCTGTTAATACTTCGCCCCCCTGATACAAGCTCGACTTCTCATTTCACTCTTCGCGTGTCTGGTGATTCAGCGTCTAGTGCTTGTGGTCAGGCTGGCTTTGGCATCGCTCTGAGCATGAAGGCTGAGCGTGCACTGCTCGACTGGATCCCAGTCACCAGCCGTCTGTGTGCAGTTCCGTTGAATGGTTCTGTGCATGTCAACAGCACCAGACTGAAGGGCCGATGCCTGTTTGTCGCTTTTGGATATGCCCCAAGTGACTGTAGCTCTCCTGAAGCTAAAGACGAACTTTACCAGGATTTGTCTCAACTGGTCCGCACAGTGCGCTCTACGGACATCATGGCTGTTGCTGATGATTTCAATGCTCAAGTCGGAAGCCTAGACGAGACGGAGAGGAATATGGGAGGCCGATATCGCGTTCCAGCCGATCGAACCGATAACAGTGATCGACCCATTCAACTATGTTCCGACCATGGACTAGTCCTAGTGAGTACACATTTCTTGCACAAAAATCGATACCGATTAACCTGGCGTCCTCCTGCGCCTTCACAACGTTGGACTCAGATAGACCATATTGCTATCGGTTACCGCTAGCGCGGATCAATTCAAGACTGTCGATCATTTTGGTCGGCGTCTGTAGATACTGATCACGCTCTTGTCCGCGCGCCTCAGCTTGCTCCTCGTAGGTGGCCGAAACAACGCCAGAGCGAACCACCCCCCACCCCCCCCCCCCCCTCAGCTGCTACTGGACGATAACCAATGATCTGCTTTCTAAACAGAATTATCCACCAGGTTAGCGATGCACCCAAATGTCCAGGATCCAGAACAGCAATGGACAGAGATCAAAGAAGCCCTATGTGCGGCTGCTGGTGCTACCCAAGGTCCGGCTACTAGGCACACAAGAAATGATGGGTATGTGCAGCCTCAGTTGCACTGTTAGATGAGTGCAGATCGACTCCTCCGGTTTCCAGATACGATGAGAAACGGAGATGACTTAAATGCCAACTGACTGTGAAGTCTGAGAAACGGCCTTGAGCAGTGATGAAATGCAAAGTATATGGAGATGGAAAAGGCTGCGACTATTGGGAACAGCTGTAACCTTTTTCGTTTAATTATAAATACAGGTCCCCGAAAACCAGGAGTTAACGAATCGACCAAAGAGGCGAAAGGCTCACGGATTCAAACCCAAGAGAGTCGTCTAGTTCGTTGGGCGGAGCATTTCGAGAAGCAGTTTAGTTGGCCTTTATCCACGACAGGCGTGCTGAGTAGCACCATAGTGACAGCCATGATTTTAGGTACCAATCCTTCGTCAGAAGCGGAGATTTGCCATGAGAGCTGCAATGGACCCGATGGGTTGCCTCCGGCTGTTTTCAAAGACGATGGCTCGGAGCTTTTACTGGAGTTGACAAAACTTCTCGGTGTGTTATGGGATAGGGAACAGTTTCCAAAGAGTTGATGTGAGTCAGTGATCCTACCGATTTGGAAGAAGTGTGTCAGTCCTTTCGTGGAAACTACAGGGGAATAAGTCTGGTTAACATCGCATCGAAACTACTTGCTGGTATTATTCCTCACTACTTATCTAACGCTTGCGAACAGTGCTCGCGCGAGAATCAAGCTGCATTCTGACCTGGTCTAGGTTGTATTGATCACACATTCAATCTCTGCGTATACAGAAGGCTCGCTTGGCATTTGCCAACCTGAGTCATCTGTGGCGTCGACGTGACATCCGTCTACCTATCAAGGGTCGAGTGTACACTGCTGCAGTCAGATCAGTGCTTCTGTATGGTTCGGAGATGGCCACTGTGGGTGGAGGACACGAAGATTGTCGGTATTTGAACACCGATGTCTCTGCAGTATTGCTCGAATCTGGTGGGAACACGGTGTGAGCAATGCAGAGGTTCAGCGAAAAGTCTTAGGTTCAAGGATCAAATCATTGAATGAAACACTTCAGCTAACCAAGTTAAGGTGTTTGGGACATGTGTTATATATGTCCCTTGACGGGATCCCTCGGCGTGCTGTTTGCTGAGGTGGGTACCGGTTAGAAGATGAGTAAGGATGGTCAGTCCATGACATGGAAGGAAGGCATGAAAAGCCTAACTAGTAGACTTGGCCATATAGAGCGTGTTAAACTTCCTGAGTGGGGTCCAAGAGAACCTCCTATTCAATGGTTCGATACTTTGGGGGAAATGTTTAGACGCCACGATCAGTGGCGCTCTTGCATCCACAAACTTTCTTCATCGACTTAGTTCCAATAATGTAGTTCTCCTCTTACTTTTTTCATACTCTTTTCTCCTTCATTACTTCCTTTTGAGGTTGACGCTAGGAGATAGTAACCGAAGCCACCGCACCCAGTGCATGGGTAGTGGTTGTTTGAACAGAACGGAACAGAACAGAACAGATGATATATACAGTCCAATAGATGCGCACGAGACCAATCTTACACAGAAGACAGTCTGCGGTCATTGATTTTTCACGAGTATTTGTATTCAGTATTTCCAAGGATCACGTAGGAACAGTAGTCCAAGAACATTACTAGGAGCAGCTGTAGCCCTCTGAGTCTCCATGAAGGTGGCCTTCTGGACGATCGTCACTGTTGATCTTTAGTAATCCAAAGGAAGCAGTTGTGCCCTACCTCTGAGGCTTTTTGAACCTGATGACTATATGGTATAAGCAGTTACGCAGAACTATGTTTTCCGCCATTCAAAATTGATTATGTCGAGACAAGTGGCATAATGATAGCCTATTCCGAAAGATAGTACTTTAAACTTCATAAAGACACACCAATTGAACGTCTTTACTAGGTCACACGGATCCATAAAGCCTAAGAATACCACAAACTTCATCGATCACCCACATCAAAATTGCCACACGAATCCGCAAGCGAATGACCTTCAAGTTTGGCTTGCTGTTATGGCGTGAAAGCCGATGTATCTATGGTAGCGATTGGATAGTTTGAATCATTGATTTTGTTATTACATCTACCAGAGTGTGTCTCTGTCAATCGGTTCCTTCCGCCTGTTACATAATTGGCACCTGCCTCTTTGGACAAACCTCCCAAACAGCCATCCAAGCTCTCACTAGTAGTGCCTGTTATTTCGTTCTAACTGTCTATTATATCAGGTACCACTTAATATAGATTGTTACTTCCAAACCGATTTTTGGTTTCATTTTACAAATTGGTGACCCTGCCAACGGGATGGAGAATGGGAGGTCTTGGTAATTGAGTGATTTTGATGCGCTGTGATCGGCAGAGGTTTTGTGACATGACCTGCCTGATGAACCGAAAATTATTGGTTTGTGTATGATGAAAGAGTGAGTAACACGGCGGACAGTATTCTTTTGTTGGGGGAAGCAGTGCCCTAGCTAGGCTGTAGGCAAGTGTTTTGTTGTCCAACTAATATGTGGGTTCCCGGGGGTATAAACTTACTGAGCTTCGAGTTCATGGAGTTTCCTCTGTTTTTGTTGTTTTAGATTGAACAAGAGCAACCCCCCCCCCTCCCGCGCTTCTCGGAGGAACACTGGACCTTGCATTCTATACGGTGACACTGCTCGTTCCATCAGAAGTACACACGTACATGCAAAGACACACACACACACACACACCATGTTTCACGTACCACAGAGGCCATTTCATTTCGCAAACCTGTGAAGCATACGAACGAATTCCCTGCTTACTGTACACAATGCTTCTCTACGAAATTTCCCCATGCAAAATTTTCTCGAAGTAGGAGAGTATGCACGACTGCGATCGGTGATTGTGCACTATAGACAATGGTGAGATTTACTCACGTTCGTGCTGGTCGTGTTTGATTCGGGAGCGCGAGTTCCGTTGCGCGGCACCTCGGTCGCACGATAGGCTGAACGGGCAAGTTCCAAATTCTTTTCCAAACGAGAAATGCCGAACTGAAGGAAAGAAGAGAAAAGCGAATGTGCGTGTTAGAGGAAAGCCCCCATCCGGCAGTTGACACAAACGTCAGTGGGAAAGCCGGTCATATTTTTTTCCTCTTTAGGCAGTGAACTGCATATTCAGTGAAAATGGAAAATTTTGTGATGGGAATGTCACCTACTGACTACCTGTGCACAATTATCCTTTCATTCTATCACCTTTTGGTCAGAGGCGTGAATGGTCCAGATGCAAGCTTTCTCTGCGCTGAGCAGTCAAAATTCTGAGTTACACAATGGCCTCGTCAAATATTCGCTAGTTTACACGCATTCCGAATGTGTACCCTCGCTTGTTCGAGGAGAAAGCAGCCGTGAACTGGAATCGAGGAGCCGTAAAGGTTCCGTTTTTAATTCTGATTTTATTATTTCATGCTTGCCCATGAATGCTGTGAAAGGGGTATACTCCATAGCCATAGAGGTCTACTGCACTATCAGGGATAACCCTCAACCAGATCACGAGACTTCGAATGATGGAGAACCATATAAGGTCCCAAAAGATTAGGTTTGGTAACGAGCGGGACTATAACGGAGATTACTGTCAACCACCGAATTAACCAGTGATGGTGGGGATTCGAATCTGTGACCTCCGAGGTGATAAGCGAGACCTCTAAACCACTCGACCATTATCTGCTACCTTTCAGCAGGAACTCTCCTAAAATCACAAAGTCATCAACAGTATGTACAATAAATCGAGAACCATGCGCATTTGAAGGAAATGTGTACGTAGCAATAGTAGTAGTGACCGTAGCGCTGTCATATCTTTCAAGGCCACTGGATCTTTTGTATCGCACCCAGAAAAGTAAACACATTTCTTTCCTCGCAAGGTTTTTCATGTCATACACTGGTCACTTCAACTGTCTCAGTAAACATAGGACGTCGACAAAATCTATCTGGAGAAAAGCCCAAGCAAACTAGCCTGTTGAGTTTCAGCGCATCACTTATCTTCAGATGATCTCTGTTGTTCCGCACTTTGTGCACGTATCAAGAAGTTTCACAAAACATCTTAATGATGAAAAAATAAATTACAAACCCGACTTGGAGACACTTGAAAACCGGACAATTTTTTGGGAATTTTGTCTGCCACCGAATGTTTACTTCCCTGCGCAGAAGAACATTCCAGCCACGTGATTGAAACGCGGCCTTTTGATAGGACACAAAAAAATATCCACGATTTAATTCGTTCATCTTCATTTTATTAGTTCAGAGTAGTCCCAAACGCAACAAGCAGCATAAGGTCATTTTACTGACTCGCTCCCAGTTACTCAGAAATATCGTGGTCCCTCTTCATATTCTCAAAAATTTTCAGTAGGTGAATACTTTTCACTGATCACTAATATTTCTGATACTGTAGAACTGTAAGAGGAACCATATGGGTGGAAGTCACAAAGATGGACAGAGAGTTCGGATACAACCCCACTGGCACAACAACCAACTAACCATGCCGCCTAATCCCTCCAGTTATCCGGCGGCGTGCAGACCTCGGGGACCTGAACGCAGAAGCTTAACTTCTTTTCAAAACTAGACAGGTGGCGCGATAAGGGTTGCAAGCGAGAATCATGTATCAAGGATATCCGTGGGAAACGGCAAATATAAAATGAATTTTACAACAGTTCATGCGATCGTGCAATGTTGGTGGCCTCTGCATGTGTGTGGGGATCAACCGGCGGTGGTCAGACGGTTATCATCGTGGACTTTGGACAGTAACGACCCGGGTCCGAGTCCCGCCACGGCCGATCACTTTCTCACTTGGCACTTTTCCACTGGCGGCGGCTCCCTTGCTGCACTGTTGAGCATTGTTGAATAATAAGTGAAAAACCAGGTGAAACGAATATTTATTAAATTTCATCCCGCCGGAGCTAACGACGCTTCTTAGCGGAATCAATTCAACGTTGGTCAAGAACTACCAAACCAGAAATCCGTTATGAAACTTCCTCGGTTCAGACAAGGAAACAAAAAACAACAGAAAGGAAACGATTAGTAATTGTGAGCTTCGAAACCCCCTGCATGTGCGAGGACATCAAGCCCATTTCCGTGCCTAACACAAAACATCAAGGTCAAACGAAAGAAAGGAGAAATTCTCTTTGCCACTATATGAATCGCTTTAATCATGAAAAGCTTCGCCATTGTGATCGAAGAATGACAGGACCAACAATACTCGTCTATTGGTTTCGCGCGCTCTGGCATTTAGTTCTCCTAGACAACCCGTTAGTTAGTCGAAAAAATGCCGGTGTCGGATTTCCTCCTTGTCATCGGTTTGTCCTACATCCAACTGATAGGGAACTTATCACACAACTGACCGTTGCCGAAGAGCTTTCAGTCGCGCGTCCGAATGCTGATTTGTCACATGCGTACACACATTTAAATATATTTAGGCGATCAGGATCTGAACTCAAGTGCCCGGGCATACATACACACACACACACCATCCAGATATCAGCCAAACTGGACACGACACTGTGTTAGCCAGCTACGATCGGAGTTTTGGTTGGAATTTGGTTGTGTAAGCTTACTTGAGGTTCGACTGCATTTCATCACCCTTGGCTTATATACATTATATGATTTACAAATATAATATTCTACACCGGCTTGAGAACAGGCATGATGGCAACACAACAACAACAGAAAAAAACTATAAAGTCGGAGGGGGGATTGGGAGTCGACATAAACATCCCAACAAGTAAAAGCAATTTTTCGAAGTATTTCCACCGTAAGGAGAATGGGAGGTCAGCAGACAGGCCATACAGCATTCATGCCACTGAATTCGGTTCCGAGTTATATTCCTCAACGTCTCTAACCAACGGCAACCCTGATCTCTTGGGCCCCAACTAAAAAGGCGGGAAGAATCAACCGAAGTCAAAGCTGAAGCAAACTTCCTCATGCCCATGCGCCAATTCATAGCCTGACCGTCGCCCCGATTCATCGAGCCATGGCCAGCACGTGCAAAAAGACCAAGAAGGGGTAAACGATGGGTAGGCGCACGCAAAGTGTGCCCGAGCTATCGGAGGCGATGTAGAGTGATTGTCCCAGTCAGAGAGCAACTACCAGAACCGAACACATGACGACGAACCTTGTCACTGCCCACCCGATGTTCCCACGAGACACAAGCAATGCTTCGGAGATGTCGGTGGTCGAATACAGAAAGCTACCGAGCATCCTGAGCACGGAGGGCCCAGGTCTCGCAACCGTAAAGAAGAATACTACTAACTGTGGCACTGTACACTCTTCCCTGGAGGGAAAGCCGGATGTCATGGCAGCGTCACATGTGGCACAGACTCACGAAAGCTGCTCTGGCTCTCGCAATCAGTGATGTAATCTCCTCCCCCAAATAGCAGACAGTAGAAACCAAGCTCCTGAAGTACTTAAAGCTATTGACTACTTCTAACTGATCGCGATTAAGGATGAGTATCGACACAGGCTCATGCCAGTCTTGAAGAAGTACCTTGCATTTTGAAGCCGCAAAGCACGTACCATATCGGGACTCCTCAATTACCAAGCAGTCCAATGCAGGTTGGATTGCCTGTGCACTGTCGCTCAGCAAAACGTAATCACTGGCCAAAAACTCAGTCCCCTGGGAGGAGTTCAACCCCACCGCTTGGAAGACCAGACAAAGCATTCTGTAGAACATCCTCTGAAGCAAAGTTGAGAAGAATTGGGGGTAAAGGGCGGCCTTGTCATACTCCACTGGATATGGTGAAGGGTGGCGAGGACTAGCCATAAACCCGAACCCGACCTGAGGTTTGACGATACAACTCTTCGAGAACTGACACATACTTTGCAGGTATTGACGGAGTAGCAGGCTGCTCGAATTTATAGAAACACAACTATTGTTAGCCTTTGGAAGGCTAAACGGTGTTCTAGAAACTGTCGGAGGGTGAAGATTTGATCAGTGCATCCACGACCGGTACGAAACCCAACCTGTTCCTCGCGAGTTTGCTCATCACGTGATATTTTTTATTGTCATGAACGGGTTCGACCACTGTCTCCACTGCGCATAAAACTGGAGATTCACGGTGACGAAGTATACAAACTGCGTAGGTCGAATATGGAGCTTTGGTTTCACTCAAATCCCTATTCGAAAAAGGAGTCCATCATAGAAGTCACCCCCCCCCCCCCCTTCTTGTTTGGATTGTGAATTGCAAACTTCCAGAGTCACTACAAGGACAAGTATTACATCACGTAGTGAGCAGTGGAAAGCGGAGCCAATGGACCCATAAACTGAACTGAACTCAGGATGTAGGTCAAAAATTGAGTAGGAGGGGCTCCAAGAGCTATCGAGAGCCGCGTGGTCGTGCTAATGAGGCGAAACTTTACTGTCTTAATATATATATATATATATATATATATATATATATATATATATATATTCATTTGACCAGACAAACGTGCTAGGCTGAACGGTGATCACCTCAATCATTCACGGTCTTGGTTCAAACGGGCTGCTATCGAATTGGTATTGTTAAACACGGTCCGTGGCAGTTTATCAGCTACGTGTGATGAATTTGAACGTTTACACCTTGAGAATAAGAGACCTGCACAATCCACCATGAGAAAACTGAAGATCGAAATCATGGAGATGTGTTCCATCCATCGTAGGCGCCTTTCAGCAATCCGCAGACCTGTGGCAATTGAACAAATAGAAATCGCCCTGCGAATGTTGTTCAAGCAAATCCCCCAGATTTCCATCAGGAATTCGGACAGGCAAATTTTCATAGGTATAACTTCTGCATGACGTGTTTTATAACGTCTATGCTTTCATCATTTTAAATTTCATCACGATATTGCATTGAGAGACAATGATGGAGGTAAGTGTGCTTTTCTGTGAGTGGTTTGTCGAATTACCCAAAATGTGAATAACTTTGTGTGAAGACATTATTTTTTCAGACGAAGCTGTATTCCATCTTCATTGAAGTGTAAATCACAAAAATCAAGTCTATTGGGCGTGAAACAATCTGCGAGCTGTGATGCGTATGCATCAGTGTTTCAAGCCCAAAGTCAGTGTATGGTTCTGCTTGCATGGTAATATCCTCAATGGGCCGTATTTTTCCTCCGGAACTCTGAAAGCTTCAACAAACTTTTAAATGTTATCCCAATTTCTCTTCCAGTAGTATTCATCAATGGGACGTGAGACACTTAGATGTACATATTTTCAACGGGATGGAGCTTCGGTTCACTTGGCAAAGCCCGTTTGGTTGTAGTTAGATGAACAGTTTCCTGGTCTCCACATATTAAAGTGATAGTGCTTTTGGGCTGCGCTTTCGGTAGATTGATTTGTTCATACTGAGGTTTCAGTGGTCTAAGTTATTGAGGGTTTCGTAACTCAAACACGCGCTTCATGTGCACAGCTCAATCCGTATTATCACCTATCCACTTGGGCAACAGACAGCTTTGTTTTCACTTCTATCCACATCACAACGCCCGGTATTGCCGGCAGGTCACGCATGCAAACACTAACCGGGCCCAACGCTACTTACCCTCGGTGGTCATTCCGGTGTTCCCAGTGTGGCACAGCGAGAGACGGTGAAACGTGCTCCACTCAAAATATTACATTTCTTACCAATAACAAGAGAGAGTGGTGCCTTTCATAGGTGGATGGAATGTGGGATAACAAATAATGGCCGACGATAAACAAACACCACATGACATACACAGCATGATCTTACTTGCGTACACATTCTCAAATAGCCTAACTGGACAGAAAATTGCAACCAAATCACCAAGTATTCACACGTCACCACCACATTTTTCATTGTCTTCAAATAGCTGAGAGACCTTTTGGTCTCCAGCTAGGAAGATGAGAACTACCTACTCGTTTCAACCTCTTTGTGTGTACCTCCTCGAGCCTTTTATCAAAGTCACCTCTTTAACTAGATGTGGGTTTTTTTTTACCTTGGAATGCGCACGTGGCAAATGGTTTATCTTTGTTTGGTTGACTGTCCTTTGGACTCCACGTTTCACGCGCAGGCCTCAGGTCAACCGACCAACCTGCACCGGGAATGGCTTATCGCCGTAGTGCTGCGGTCTGCGACTGAGGTTGCCGCTGGACGAAAGCAATCGAATCCACCGCACACAATGAGTGGTTTACGATTGTTTGAATTGAACTGTCGTAGTTTGCCCAATGTCTCTGTAAACGAAGTCTCCCTAGTTCAATGTGGTTAGACGGAGAGGGAATCAACTCCACGTGGCCTAAACTGACTTTCTGTGGCACCGTTGCTACAACTCGCAGTGCTGGTTTGAAGCCTACACTCCGTGAATCTTCTTGCAACTCTCGGTTTTTAAATAATGTACTTTCCAACTGCAACATATCAAGCACGAGCTTTGAGTCTCAATGACACATCAGGTTGAGATCACAACCGCTTATGTTCAGATTACTCTGGACAGAAATAATGTCACTAGCGCCCTCCAATCTCTAATTAAAATCGAAAGAAGTTCTAACTCTATAATAAATAACGGTATGCGTTTGGTTATTTTCGTGAACTTACTGGAGAATGAATAACAGCCTGCCTCGGTAAAAGCTAATCGATACATTTTGCCTGAATGCTCAACACCAAGTGCCTTCTCAACGGCCGTAAAATGCCATTAGGGGACGGTTTTGTATTCGGGGCTCACACATTAATGTAATCGGAAGAGCATGACCCACAGCACCCACATGATATAGTAGACTTTCAAGAAAAACCAGAAAATATGGAATTGGTTCACGAAGCCTGTAGCCGAATCAAAGTTTCAAGTCAGGTGTCGTAAAGAAATGGTTGACAAGACATCAATTCTTCACACTGGTTGCCGGGGGTGATCGAGTGGTTAAGAGCATTTACATACCATCTCACAGGTCAGACATGACCGAATCCAGCCACCTCCAGTCACCTTAGTGATAGACAGAACCCCTCTCCCCCCTTGTCGTTAATAGGCCCAACCTATTTGGGACCTTCAAGTGGTTCCCCGCCACCTCAAGTTTCAAGATTAGTTTGCCGATTACCTTTATTGGTAATGGAGTAAGACAGTGATACAAGGAAAAATTGCTGAGTGCGAACCTCAATCCAGAGTAAACTATTCTCAAAGGTTTGAGTTGATCACTTGTCCAACTCTTACCAATCGTTCATTGCTCCCTCGTAACCCCATTTCAAATGAGTTAATAGAAAACAGAGCATGTGTTTTTAGAGACATTTCATTTGTCTGGCAAACTGTCCACATCGAAGGCGAGTGTGTTACCACTGAGTCATCTCGCTACCGTCCGAGCTGGTCCGAATCAGCGAGTTAAGTCCATTATCATGTCGTCTCTTATGGCAGTCAGCCAAGCAAGGTATCAGCAATCGGGGTGAAAATGTCCGAACTCAAACCGTGGGTGCGGCTGAGGATATGCACCGCTGATGACCACTAACAAGAGCGAAACTCGAGTCTGGTGCTTCCGAGTGCAGGGTTGGTCGGAAGACCTGAGGTTTGTGCGTGAAAGGAGGAGTCTAAAGGACAGTCAGCCAAAAAAAGTCATCAATCCCACAAGCAACTCGCAAGTAATTGTAAGGCATATAAATTTCATTTACCTTATGAATACGAAATCCATTCTGCCATGCAATCCGTCCTTCGGCTGTTCGTGCGGCAAACACTGTGAGAGTTTTCACGTCAAACCGGCTATTTCCAACGGGCTGAAATCGGAGCAGATGAGTCTAATGAAATGTTCGAAATTGAAAACCTTCAGGAGATGAAACTCATGTCCCCGGGAAAGCAAAGAATGCCATGTGCGAGACTGAAAAACGAAATAATGATCATTTTTATGCCAGATGGAAATGGTCATCTATGAACTCTCGATGGCAAAGTAAACGATTTTTTAGGGTGAACAAATATTTATCAAGACGTTTAACGATTATTTACAATAAATCTGATTATTAGTTTGTTATTATTTTAAATAATTTTATTATCTGTGTTTTTGGAGAATCCACTTGCTTTCTTCACATCGAAAAGTCGGACGCCGAGAGCCGGAAACGAACCCGCGACCCTCCGCATGCCGGGCAGGTTCTCTACCAGCTGAGCTATCGCGTTCCGGAGAGTCCGGTGTGAACAACGCTAGTGAATAATCGATAGTGCGCGAACCACTATTCCAATGATACACAGTATCTATTCTGGTTTTAATCATTGGGCTAGCCTCGTCGGTCACTTCCCAATGGGACGAACAGCACACAGATGAACGTGAAGAATGCAAGTGGATTTTCCAAAAACATACGATTCAGGCCCCTCGTGCCAACAATACATTCTCTGAATTTTTTTATCGTTTATGATTATTCTTGCATTTTGTCGTTGCGTGAACAAACCAGTTTCGTAAACTACTTCATTGCTTTGCATTAGTGGAGTGCATGACCCTAGGGCAGAAGATGAATCTTTGGATTGATAACAGACTGAAATACCTGTGATTACTGGACATTTCGTCCTCGCCCTAATGTAGACTAGGCACTCTGTAGTTAAACGATTACTTCAGCCAATGCTAATGATTGCGAGCATGATTGTCAAAACTGAATGAAATAGACCGGATAAATCGTTTTACGATTCCTGGTCCTGAGCTGATCGAACAATTCAGTGGTACCAGTGCAGTGAAGGATGAGTATAGACTAGATATGTGGTCGGCAGGATTTATGGAAACCGGAGTGAATCAGAAGTTGAGGAAATCACGAGGACAGAACAGAAGCTAAAAGAGAAGTATGGGTACTCGCAACGTGTGAGAAAATCCCACAATGATGATTATCCACAGCTGACGCAAATGCGGCTTTTCGTTGTATCCTATTGATTTTGGGGTGATTCAAAATCTTGATGCACAATAAATCTTTCAATTGGCAGGCCTTGTGAACTGTGACACCAGGAGATGGGGTACCGCTTAATGGTCTCTTATGGAGGCAATAACCGGTGATGGTCGAGTGGTTTGGAACGTGTGATTACCACGTCGGTGGTCAGAGGTTCGAATCCCCACCATTACCGGTTATTCTGGTGGTTCATAGTAATCCCCACTATCGTCCGGCTCGTTACCACACCATACCTATTGGGACCTTATGTGGTTCTCCATCACTCAAAGTTTCATGGTCTGGTTACCGGTTATCCGTGATAGGGTCTAAACGGCTGCAGTCATGTGCTAGCATGTTATAAAAAATAAGTCAGACTGTAGACCGTTATTCACCGCTAGCACAAGCAGAGCTCCAGTCCACACAGTGTCATCTTCATGTACAGGATCATGAGAAGATTGGGACTTTATTCTTGGTTCTCCACAGGTAAGTTATCAATCACAATTGGACATTCACGGCAAGAGTGAAAGAGCGAAATGCTGATGGTAAACAACCACGTTAAAGTTCGACTGGTTTCATGTAAAAGAAACTAGATACACTCCGGAAGAATATCGACTGATCTAGTGATCAACTAATTTCCCGATGGGTTTCATTTGAGACGAAGTTATTCGGATTTTGCTCTGTAAATAACTCATATTCAGCGCTTTACCTGATGTTCACATTGCACCACAATGAAGAATGCTCAGCCCATTTTTGAACGTAATAAGCTCTTGTTCATTAGTAAAATAAACAAACACGCCGATTGCCGTACCAAAATTTGACCACAGCGCTGGACTTATGTTGGATGCTCGTTTCATCTCATACTCACACACGAAGGAGCTAGAAGCAGAATAGCCCCGAAGCCTCAAAGGCCTACTGCACTTTCAAATAGAGCCGGCATTCGTGACTCTCAAACTTGGATTCACCAACCACATAACGTTCCCATTGGTTAGGTGCAGTAAACAGCTGGTTGACAGCTGATCGCTGTCTACCACCAAATACGACCATTCGTGACTGGGTTCGAGGTGATGGAGATATCATACAACTAGAACGAAAAATTTCATCTCGTTGGGTATAAAAACCAACAAGTGATTGAAAAAAAAACTAGTGGGATAATCTGTGCTGTTTAATTGGCAACAATCAAAGTACGATGTTTACGTGTGTGTGCAATGAACCGTATGGAAGATTCCCTTATACTACTCGAACAGCGGGCGTCCGTTTGTTCGACTGGTTGCAAATACCGTAGTTTCTCACTATTAGAAACATAGATATCCAAACTTATTCGAGGGATTCTGAAGTTATTATGTACTCAATCATCTTTCATATCACATTCTTGCAAGTGAGTGCCGTGGGAAGCGTACAGCCTATAGCCTCAAAAGTCCATTGCACTATTCGGGACGGCCGGAAACCAGGCCCTGAAACGTTGGGTACAGGACTCCATAAAAACCCAATAGTTCAAGTAAGATAATGGGCCCGACAAAAGTGGATTGCAGTCTTCCATTAGTTAAAAGTCAAACGCCTCCGAAAGACAGAATAAAATACTCTTCAGGCGGGATTTCAAATGGCTTAGCTGTTTTCAGTATGAAACCCTGAGGAATAATGAAACACTGTACTGGGTGACAGAACAAAATTTCCTCTGAAATGCATGACTGGTTTCGCGGTTACTGCCGCTCATCACGTATGAGTACCCGATACTCTTCCGTCTAACCATCCTTACAATTGAGCACTCCACAGTTGGTTCACAGCTGTGATCTCATTTGAATCGAATGGCGCATGCATGGACGGAGAGCGCAATTTTAGAGTCACACGGTTACAGCCATGAAACCAGCCGTGGAGTGCTCAAGTATGAGGATGACTGAGTAGAAGACTACCGGGTACACATATCTGATGAGCGGCAATAACCGCGAAACCGGTCCTATGCTTCCGCCATCCAGATACAGTGCCGTACTAATCGTATCGAAAATCCACGCATTGGAACCACGTGTCCTCGTTTGGAGGTTTAGCCGTGTTAATCGATGAATTAACTTTGGAAGAATCACTCTGTGATTCTAAAAATGAACTCTCTATCCATGCACGCTCCTTTAGATTCAAACGAGATTACAGCTGTAATAATGAAGCCAGCTTCCAGAACTTTCCGAAAACATGCGGAAGGGAGTGCGTACAACATCTGCCATTGTGAATTCAAAGTTGCAACTTTTCGTACTCCGATAATGACTCATCAAGTTTTGTTGGATAAATTTCACTCGTGCCAAACTACACGTGATCCTGCTGACCCAGTCCACTAATTTGTCTACCCTTCATTCACATTTACCATTCAACTACTGATGAGTACAACAGTAGATAAAGCACAACTCGAAATTTGAAGACTACATTTAACAAGGTGAGAATGATCACTTTGTTGAGTGGTTTTACCAATTTTCGCCAATTTACAAGCTTTTGGAGGAGTGTACTAATTGTTCACACTGAAATTCACCATCACTTGCCAGTGCAAATAGCGGTTCCGCAGCAAAAATCTCTCTGCCAGTCAGTTTTGTCAGTTTTCCTTAACTGAGTTAAATCCACTCACTTTGCAGACAATAACCTCATTGGTTGGCGCTTTAAAAGGCAGCTTGAGATCGGACGACAGGGGGAAAAAGATATCTGCCATTGCCAGGTCAATGATTAGTCGCATGTAGCGAGCGGCCTATGGTAAATTTCGGGAGAAAAGTGGAAAAAAGGAAAATTCAATGAGTTAATGCAAAACAAAAGGTACATTCGAAGAAGATTAGAAATATATTCGTCCATTTTTCATTAGGATTTCTATATTCAGTGAAATCAAACCAAATTCTTTAGCATCCTGATCTACTCAGCTTGTAACGCTTCATGACCAAGGTTGCCAGTGGACTCTAATAAAACGACTAACTCGTGTGATTCTGTGGCATGCCCACTTCATTGAACTAGAATGCAAGTGTAAATGTGTGTGTAAATGTACCTGTAGTGAAACGGTATTTGCCCCATAAAACAATTTTCCTGTCAGTTAGGATTTCAGTTAGCTCGAAGAAACAGTTAGCCACTTTATTGTGTGAATGGCATGCATATCAAAGACGTTCGCCTAATGACTCAGTTGATATGAAAACTATTTTCCCTTGCTCGGATTTTGTTCCGCTTCGGAACACGGTGGTCAGTACAGGTAAAAAACGCAAGAAGACTATCAGTAATGGAACATCAATTTGTTCTCATTTACAGTATAATATGGGGATGATGCCGTATCAGCTAGGCTAGGGCAAGGCTTGGGGTGTTATAGACCAAAGGTCAGTCTAAAGACCAAACACCCTATGTGAGTGGGTTACTTTCATTGGTACATATATTACGCATGTGCGCGCTGATACAGGTAGAGAATGAAGGATGAATCTACAGATGACCAGTCTATTATATGGTGACACAGTGTAAAAATACTGACCAGTTAGCATCATCGGCCTAGGGTTCAGTGTGTTTGGGTCCGTGCTATTCATCTGGTGAGTGATTCAGGCCAATAAACGACGTGACTAAATGTCGTGGCCAGTAGTGGGCTAGCATCCAAACAACTTCATCTTCCTTTAAGTAATCTTAAAAAGTACCTTTCTCAGCTGTTTATTTATTAACAAATAATTCATCAGCCAGCCGTGCACATCCACCGAGCCACAACTGGGACTGGAATCCGGGCGAATGATTACGAGCCAAACAATTGACCGCCAGACTATCAGCGCAGGCTCTCAACTGTTTGGGTAACTTAATCACTACGTGATATGGCGCCCTTCCTTCACTGACTTTTCATAGGTGAAAACACACTGACCGCGCGGTGATAAAATCCAATGATTCTTGGCAAAGGTGAAGCAGCTGTGCAGAGCTTCAGCGGCTTTCTATGATGAATTAAGTTTTATTACGGCATGGTGAATTATTTGTTAGTCAAATCCAATTCCTACTACTGAAGTTGTTCATTTATTCTTTCGGCCTCGATTCACTTCATTTTTGACTGAGTCATACCGCGAGCTAACAACAAAAAGAGCACTGAAGGGTGAGATTTCTGATAAAATCGTCCAAAGTGAACTTACAGTAAATAGGTGTGAGTCCTCAAGTTCCTATTGTTCTCCTCACAGATTGATATTACTAGCAATATTACTCCATGGGGATAGGTAGATTTCATAAGTAGTAGTGATCTCGTATATGCAGTATTATCAACGATTTCATGTAATTAATTTTTTCCTGTTGGTTGTGCATGCATGACTAGTGAAGGAGCACTGTCTGCTGTGAAGCACCCACAGATAAAAGGTGAGTATTTCAGTGGTAAAAAAACGGAAAATATTCGCGCTGATTTTAACTACTGACCCAGTTGTGAGTAGCCATTTATTCGAAACAAGTAATGGGCATTGTGCTAGTGCTCCTTAAAACTGACTGTTGTCTCAGACAAATTAGTCCACGGTATTTGAACCATTATGTTAATAAACCAAAGTTATGGTGCTAATTTGAGGCACACCTTGCATTTGCATTGGCAAAGGATCAAAGCACTTACTTTGCTCCCTCTCCGCAAAGAGCAGAATACGGACGATCCGTGCAGAAAGCAGAACAGTTTGCGCCATCCATGTTGCGGAGTACGAAACCATAGACAACCGGATGTGATATACTTGGGAGTAGATTTGGCCGGATTACTTCGAGTGTTCATGACCTCGGTGGACCATTCCAAAGCACTGTCACGTTTGGGTGCCACGAGGTTTATCTGTGCCGAGACCGGATTAGAGCATGAGTTAATTGCGTGCATACTTTACAGTAGTCATCTATAACCGTGCTTTTATGTATGGATGACTGTACAGAGGATGAAAGAAAGATCTGTCTACGGTACACTTTTTGAAACAACTGAAAGCTACTTTGTCATCTGAGAATGATGTTTACAACATATGAAAGTGTATTCGTTACTAACTGAGCACTAAAATACAAATACTCAATGGAAGCAAACTGCTATAAATAGACTTGTACCCAACAGGATCCATATTGTTCAGTGGTAGCATATACACCCCGGAAAGTTTGAATTTCTCTTTTGGTTGCTGATAACGATTACAGTAGTTCGACTTTCATTTTAATTGACATTTGTCTCACTTTCTTTAGGGTTTAACAGACAAATCACAACCCATTTCCCAGGAAAGTTTGTCAACAGAGTCCCTTGAGTTGATATCCAAATGATGTGAACTGCTGACTTTCCAGTGGAAACTGTAATGAGTGCCGGTCAGTTTTGGCTGGATACTGTGCCTGACTGCGACTCAATCCATAATCAGGTCTGATTTATTGGGACCTTGTGTGGTTTTCCACCATGTTTTTCGTTAATGGTTGCTGATCCAACAGATATCCTTAGAATGCAGCACTTCCAGTGGGCTAGTGTGTACGCAAGAAATTAAAAGAAAACTATCACCAATCTCAAAGTGCTGATGATGAAATCAAACTCCGCGAGTTCTAGTGAAACCATATCTACCATTGATATCTACTGTATTTTACCGTTCCATATGTTTTTTTCAAAGCTGTCGGTCACTTCGAATGACGCTTTGCACCACTGCCAATGTGAAGTAAACTCTCCCTTAAATGAGCACAAATGAGCGAAAGATGAATAATCAGCTCAAATGAAACATAATACAAGTTTACTCACCGCATCATCAAAGGCTGGATCGTCAAACAGGCTGACCAAACTCAGAGACCGATCGCTGAGCTGTGGACAAGAGAGGCGGAAAAAGTCAGTGATTTAGTTAATAGGGATGAATCGCGAAACATTCACTTCTACCATAAGAAAACGGACAAAAGCATATCTTGTGAATAGGATAGTCAGTCACGGCCTCGAGTATCATGCTGATGCCTTCCTGAGGCCGACGGGCAGAGGGACCAATTGGACTCGCCACGTAATACCCTCAGCTAGTCGGTTCAGAACGTACGAAAATGGGCAAAGCCGTGACAGATTCAGAGTGCAGAGCATCAATTGCCGAGTTGTGAATGACAATTTGGTTGTAAATACTCATAAGGAATTCTCGTCAGATCAAAACGAGACTGACCTGGCTGAACACAACCTTTCCCCGTTCAGGATTATGATGAACAAAGTCACAGAATAACTGCTTTTACTCACTGGAACAGAGCTAGTCCATGAGCAAGATGCCATCCACTGTTCCTTTTTATCAAACTGAATAGCGATGGCTCGGTTGCGTAAAAAAAATCCTTGAAACAAAATTATTTCTTTTCACCCGAACCCTTTCGTACGGTTGAACCCTTGTGTGCACGAAAGATTAATTCGTGGGTCACTGTAGGCAAGGCTCACCCCACTCAGGGTTTAACTCACCACTTTCTCCTCGGCAAGAGCAGCGTACTTGTTTTCATTCTCCAACAACCGGTACCGAGAAATGGAAAATGTTGAGGACCACATCACACATCTGCGAGTGGCCAGTTCATGGTCTTCCATAGCCCTTACTGCATGGAAAGGGGTGGAAAAAGAATACACTATGATGACAATGAAACGGAGCAGGTATGCTATAGATGAATTCCAGGGTGTGGTCCAAGAGAGCCGCTCAATCAGTGGTAAAACATTGGAGAATATGGTTAGGTGCGGCGGACTGTGGCGCTCTTGCATTCCCACCAATTCCTCATCTACCAGAGACTGGTATTAGCATTTCTCTCAATACCCTGTTCGTACGGTTAACTGTTCCGATTTACAAAACCTTTGCAAATGGCAAATGGCATGAATTGGACTGATAATTTCGGCAACATCAGCGACGATGTTGAGTCTCATTATTATTATTATTATTATTATTATTATTATTATTATTATTATTATTAGTAGTAGTAGTAGTAGTAGTAGTAGTATTAGTATGATAAATAATTTGGCGACAGCATCTATAATTTTCGATGTTGTGATAACCAACTACATATATTTTGCTGTGTACCTTCATCGCAGAACTGACAGAAATGGAACGAAATAACTACAGCCTACTTTTCGTTGACATCAAATACGGGACATCATTACGCTTTCATCGGTCAGATTAAAAAATGTCTATTGAAGGTTACGTTACAACAAAAGTCTGCGCGAGTTTGCAATTCCATGTTCATGACTAGCAGCAGTGGTAAGTTCTACAGGCGTAAAAGACCATAGGACTGCCTGAGGGTAGCACGCAGTTTTGTTAGACCCAGAACGCAAAATCGCATATAAAGCCCAAGGATATACGGATGGCGGCGAGCCAGGTGATATCATAAGCGTTTGATGCAACTCACCGAAACCGGGCATATCCGGCACTTCTTCGTAAAGTTGTTTGATGCGCAAATCCACACATGGATCGAATAACAAGCAAAGATGGGCCACAGTGGTGAATTCGTTCACCTCAACCGCTTGACGCCGGCCATGGGCATCGGAAATGAGCACCTCATATGTATCTTGAGCCTACGAGAGGGGAGCGTCAGATCATTTGTTGGAAGGATAAATCATTATGCAAGTGAATTATAGATAACTTAGTATTACAGAGTGAGTGTTTTATCGGCGATGGCAAGACGGTTATCATCGGGGACTCTGGGCATTTACCATCCGGGTTCGATTCCCGCAAACGCCGATCACTTCCCCATTTGGCAGTCTTTCATTGCCCACAGCCCCTTTCCAGAAGTGTATTACTTTGTTATATAATAACTAGGGGTTAATTAAAGATAAAGAATGTTTTTTAATTATTATTTTATTAAAGTTTCTACCACCAGCTTTGTGTTTTCGAAATTAAGGCATCTTTAAAAACAATAACAGATGGCACACCGAGGCTTCGATACACCGCGAACCTCGTTCGGACGTGATATAGTCTATAATTATAATTATTTATGAATACTGTGTTACAAATCCAACTGTGATTTAGCTACCCGTATTCGGACAAGTAACCATGTCACTAGCTTCTACGTAAATCTTGTTCAGCCAGTTGGTCATGCGCTTCTCGTTCATTCCCGTTTGCTTGTCCTATTACTGTAGCGTCATCTACCTACCGATCCCATGGATTTTCCGCTGGCTTGGGACATCGTTGCTCCCACCCCTCCCTCGCGTCCCATGATCTGGACCACTTGCTTCACTGTCAAACGCCGACTGAAATTGGTTACCCACTTCCGCCGGTCACAGGCTTGCAGGTCGTGTGACTTTGTTCTCGACCCGTCTGAGGGCCATTTCTACCCCCATTACACGAGTGTGTTGAAATCTTATCTACGCCTGCCGGTGCCCTCTGAAGTACGCTTGGATTAACAACTTAGCCCTCTCTAACTTGATATTTGGTTGGGATTCGGTTTCGAAGTTATTCAGTCACTGCCAAAGGGTGTGATACCATCATCTTTCCTGCCTTTCATAAAAGAAAACCTGCACAACTGTTCATCACCGTAAAATGTCATCAAAGTGCTGACCAATTCGCCAATGGCTTTTAAGTTTTGCTAATCACCTTCATTCGAATTTACAAGATTATTCATGGAGTGTATTATAAGCACGTAAAGCCACAGTCTTGTATAATGGAAATTCCACTTGCAATCTTCACATCCAAAAGTTCAACGCCAGGAGCCGAGAGACTGGTTGCTTGTAAATGATAAGCAACAAGACAGAACCATACCGAAAGCGGCGCAGCCGCACTTGGATACCTTCTTCGTCTATTTGAATTTCCCTTGATTTATGTTCCCGAATTTTGTACATTTTGAAAAAAGTCATTTTCCAAAAGGTTCCATTGGCAGGTAGCCAGTGCATATTATGCTACCTATTTGCGCACCTCTATGTTCACCAAACGACAAACTCTGCCTGAGGACCGACATAAAGTGAGACTGAAAATTGGTAGTGAAGAATGCGATCTTCGCTGCGCAAAAATAACTACTCGGTTGAGTTCAAGTATTTGGATTCACATTACGGTCGTGCTGCCGACTGCTAGTGTGGTATCGTCATTTGCCGGTAAACGAAGACGAAATTCGGTACTCCATTGGACATCTGGTATGAATGAGAAGGGATTACTACAATGTCCTCTCAGTATAACTATTTGTGCATTCAAATGTTCAAAACACACCAACAAATGACAATTTTTAGATAACCATACTTCCGTATCACATGTCCGACAGATTTAAAGTGAATGAATTATTCCGACTGAGACATTCGATCACGTGTATATTTTTTTCACTGTGCGAAATCACACATGCTAGCCAACAGACTATCTCAGCGTACGCTGTTCTCTGAGGCAGGTGGTGATTGAAAGGTAGATCGTGGTGGTCTGTCCATGACATGGCAAAAAGGTATGAAAACTTTGACCAGTGGACTTGGCCGAGTAGGACGTGTAAGACTTCCAGATTGGGGTCCACGTGATCCGCCTACTAAGTGGTTGGAGACATTAAGTGATATAACTAGATGTCGCGGCCAGTAGCGTAGTTAGATTCGGACTCTTTCCTTGTCATCTTGATTTCCCCTTGATATTTTGACTTTTTGGATCTTTTTCACTATGCTTCTATTCTTTTCGCCCTTTACCGGACGAGGCCGGAAGGCAGCAACCGAAACCAGAGCACAGAAGTGGGAGGTTAATGGATGAACAAATCGAAACTGAAATCACGGCGAATTCAAGAAGCGGCAGGGACAGAAGCATCACACTGACTTACGACCTGGACAGACGTTAATGGCAGTTCTTTGGTGTTATTTATGCCTGTTGTGTTCGAAATAATTCCAAATAGAAAATAGCTAGTGGCTTATTAATAGCGTACGCACGAATAACAATATGCGTGGGCAGGGCAGATACGTGCAGAGGACTGACAGGTCACGGACGCGGTACAGATCACGTAGATACGATATCAAGGTCAGTGATCATGTGATGGGGTCATGCAGTCATGTAAAAGCTTATGGGTACAGCCATGTGCCCGAACGTGCGTGCATGCCCTCGTGTGTCTGTATACGAACTGGTGAACGGCGAGCGTGCTTAATCAATAGGGCTGTTAGAACAGTGCTTGCCGGGCGATTCGTCACGATCTCAACGCTTAGCCTACTATAATACTCTGCCTCACCCAGTATGTTAGGAATAAGTAGAGCAATGCAAGCTGACTGAGTGCAAAGAGGGAATCGAACCCAAATGTTTGCGTCTTTCCGCACGTGAAAAGTTAGGCTGTCCGCATCGGATTTAAGCTGCGTGCTTTGCATTACCGCTACCCAATATGGCACCTACACATCACTGGTTTTGCACCTTACCACATAGTCGCCCTCACTCAGTGCTGGTCGAGTGGTTCAGAGCGTTGACTTACAGCCTCGGAGGTCCGAAGTTCGAACCCACGCCGCCACCGGCCACTTTGGTGATAAACAGTAATCCACTGTCGTCTGGCTCTTTACCACACCTGACCTACTAGAATCTTACGTGGTTATCCATTCCAAATCTTATGGTATGGGGGACGGTTATCCCTGATCGTGCTTGGGCCTTTGAGGCTATGGGGCATACCACTTCCACCGCACTCATATGGTTTCTGTTTCATGATAGCATTTCGATACTGTACGCCTGTAAAGGTAACCCGGAGACTGATCAGCTGAACAGTAATCACGATGCCAATAAGCCACTTTAGCATCGAATTTTGATGAATCTTCAGAACACTTATTGGAACATCACGATTCGCGCAACACACTCAGCGTTGATAAATCAGGTTTGCTTCTTCAAGGTATGCCAAGCAGAAGCCTTGCGCAAGTACGTGAAAAATGTTCGGGCATGAGAAAGGCAAAAGACCGGTTGACATTAATATGTTAGTGCAGTGCATCCGGTGAAAAATTAAAACGCTTAGTCACTGGTGAAAGTGCCAATCGGAGGTGTTTCACAAATCAACCGCAAATTGGGGTTAATTATGGGAACAGCCGTACCCCTTTGGATGGTGAGAAGCATATATGAGCGGTGGCTGACACGCTGAAACAGTGCACTGGGTGTCAGGAACTGAACCGCAATGTAATGAGCATTCGGAACCACGTTTAAGCCAACTTATTACCATTCTCCTTGTAACATCTAATTCATACATGACGCAGCTCAATTTAAGAGACAATGTACGTTCCTAACGGCTATTATTTCCACATTTCCTGCAAGAAAAAATCTGAAATGTTCTGGGATGTTAGTCAACTCCTGGGCAAATTAGATACGGCGTAGATGGTATTTGCCTGACTGCACGAAATCGTTTAGATGGTAAAGTAAAAGAATGTTGGATATGAAACAATCCACTTGATTAACTTCATTTCAACCATTCTCGGTTGTAAGATTAAAAATACCTATTCTTAGCAAACAAAACTTTCAGAGTAGTACTGCTAATGTGACTACCTCCTATTGATCATCTCTCTCCTTGAATGCGATACCTCCAAGCTCGAAACAATCTGAGCGATCCCAATCAATTTTTTGCAATAGGGGAAGAGGAACTATTATAATGGATTTCCTGAGGCTTTCCTTGGTCCGACTTGAACTATTCTTTCAAAGTACTTCTACTAGATTCACTTCACGGACTGCTGGCCGTCAGTGAAGTGTTCATTACCAAGACACAACATAGGGGATTGTGCAGAAAAAACCCACGAGCATCCCCACCACCACCAATAACAACAACAGCAACACCGTCATCACCGTACAACGACTGACAATAGAGTGTGCTTTGATAAACACTATATTGTCGTCCACTGACACGAGGAAAAAATGAAAAGTTTTCGGGTGAAGATGGTGGGTCGCACATTTTCAGTAATTCTTACTAGATGGGAAATGATAGAAAGGTTACCGCTGTGCCAAAACCTCATGTGTCTCAAAGCACCCGGTGACGAGATCTGTTTTACCCCGACCACTAGAACAACGGACATTTAATCTACCCGCGTATATTTCCATGTCCCTCCCGAAGGCATCTACCAAGCTTTAATGGGTTGCTTTACACTTTGCCAGACAAAATGTAAAAAAATACTCCGCATGACAGTTGGTTTCACACCCCATGTTTTCCACGAATCTCATCTAGCAAAGTGGACTTAAAAGAAGAAGTGGCGGCTAGGGAATAGGCTGAGACAGTTAGCCATGACATGGTAGAAATGTGTGAGCTGGGTTGAATGGGACATGGTAAACTTCTGGGTTGGGCCCCCACCAAATGGTTGCAAAAGGGACGACATCACCTTTTTCTGCATTACATGCATGCGCGTGTGTACAATGGAAGGGGTCTGCCTGATTGCCCCAAAAGCCTGCTGCACTGCCAGGTATAACCGTCAAACGGATTCTGAAACTTGGAGTGACAGAGAAGCACACATGACCCCAGCGGGTGAACTGTGGTAGTCACCCGAGTGGTTGGTGGATGCGGGATTCCAACCCAATACCTCCGAGGTAGCAACCAAACGGCCTAAACCACTAGACCACCACTGGCGACGGTAGTTGGCTCACTTGCATTTCTATCGATTTTCTTCTGAATTCCCTTTCAACTGGGCTAATGGCTAGATAAAACCTCTGAATTAAACTTTTTATTGTAACGTACCAAAAAATAATTACACCGAACGAGAGCATGAGAACGCGAAACGGAAACAATTCTGATGTCATTCGTTTAAAGTTGCGCAATCACACAGCCAAACGCGAAAAAAGTGAAAAAACAAAGTTTCAACTCGAAATGTATTGACACGAGAAAACAAACTGCCATTCGTTCAGTGCACTGAAGACCAATTTTCATAACAGCATGAAGTCCATGAGGCTGTTTACGAAAGAGCACAAAGCCATGATGGAAAGAAAATGCAAATCAGTACCAGATGCCAACATGACTATGACACTGAAAATTTGTTTAAACCGAAAAAAAGTAAAAATCACCAAGGTCTAACATGATCTAAATAGAGTGTGATTTTGTTGTTTTTCTCTGTGTAATAAATGTGCTCCATATGGCATCAAAATGCTTTTCTTTTCACACACAACTTGTTGATACTAGCTTTCTGTTGAATCTACCCGTTTCATCCCGCCTGATGACATGTCTTCGGCGGTTTTACTTCGTTTATTGTACAGTGCCAGATTGTTCCCCTACTGGTTGACTTATTTATAGATCCATAATGCCCTTTGATAGTAGGTCAGCCTGAACTTGTTCCCAGCTCGATACGTCTATTATTCGATTATCGAACTCTAGTATACCAACACATCCTCATGTCTCTTTCAGCCAGTCGATAGACAGTGATGTTTCACTCCTGTTGATATACTGAATTGCGCGACAGGTTCTCCGTGAAATTTGACAGTCTGCGTTTGCTTTGTAGCTCCAGCTGTCTCCTATTTTGTTCTGCCCCAAGTCACTCATGCGCTACAAGCAAGCCGCCTTTGACAGCATTTTACTGTGCAGTAGTCTCTTCATTCCGATGACCGTACTCAACGGGTGATATGTAGTTTTGATTGTCAGTCACGTACCGGTACGACCAATAGATTGAACACACCTGAATACCACAGAGTCGAAAAATGTTCAAAGGTGACCCTGCATTTGCAGTGCAAAAACAGCAGGTATGTCGAAGATCGACGCATTGTGATAAATAAAACAAGCAAAAAAACAAAAACAAATCAGTTCTACCAATTGATCAAAACAACCCACTCACCTGAAAGGCCTCCTGAAGGTATGTGGAAGCACGTGATGAAGTGGTCAATAAGGCGCGATCTATTTCGTTGGAAATAGTCATGAACCCGTACTCGCGATCCTCAGCATTGTCCCACCAACGAGACCCATGACTGTAGGTGGAGGTAAACGAGCGGCGTCCCATATCTGTTGCGGTCGTGATAGAGTAGACAGAAAATAGTGATTAGAGTGCAACACAGCAGCACAAATGGCTATTGTTATGTTCGGCTTAAACAGTCACGTGCGCAGTCAAACTGTCTCGCACGCACGCACGCACATGCACACACTGCGGTCCATTGATTCACACCGCGCAAGCATGGACACGCCGAAAAAGCGCGCACACAGGTTCGACTCTAGTCATGCTTCGTCCCGGACTGCGCTGACCAATCACGGTCTCCACGCATCTTATGACCTTGTGCGGTCTGATACGCTCGGCTTGAGTTTTCACTTCCACGTGACTCGGATTCGCGCACTCACTTACCTGCTTGCACCCCCGTTGACACACCTGGACTGGCGTTGGCCCTCGGCTTTTTCTTTCGCGCGTTCGCCCGTGAGTCATGCTTACGTTTCGCCTACCCACTTAGGGACAAAACAGTTATGAACAATAAACAAGACATTTTTCGGGGAAATAATTGCCATGATTGGAGACCTGGTTTCTTTGTATTACATGCAGTGGAAGGGGTATACACCCCATAACCACGAAGGCCCAAGCACTGTTAAGGATAACCGGCCACCAGACCATGAGATTTGGAATGATGGAGAACCACATAGGGCCCCAACAGGTGATGAGTGGTAACGATCCGGACTACCTTGGATTGCTGTACCACCACATAAGATCAAACAACACCAGATAAGTCAAAAGAACGTTTTCTCTTGTTTTCAAAGTTAACAGTAGTTCCACTAAGTACGGTTCAGCTTAATAAATCAAGCTCCTCCAAACGAGTTGATTAATCTGATTATTCCTCTCCGCGTGGGGGGTGACGTAATCTCCATGGTGGTTTCCGAATAATGTTTCCAAAGCGAGTATTTCATTCAGGCTTTTCCTGTACCATGAAGTTTCCTGTGACCCACGAGTGTTGAAAATAAATCGGCCATTCGTGTTGGACAAACATCAACCACGTACTAAATACGGTGGTTTTCGTTGCCATCTGTCAGAAAAACCCATCCAAAGGGGAGATGTTTAAGAGGGTACAAGGATTGTTGGGAACCAACATTTAAACTAGATAAAGGAGGGTGATTACAAGACGGTTATTTGTCTTAACTCTTGGACATATCTCTGGTCAACTCTAAACATCGACTACGAGAAGTCAGTTCAGTTCGGTACATTTCAATCATCAACCTCTCAATTCTGTACTGTTTTTGGTCGCTACTTTGCACCTTCGTCCAGTTGAGGGCTGATTGAACCGAAACATAAATTGTAAAAGAGCCAAAAACCAAGTACTAAGTGGAAATCATGAAGACAAATAAATAAGTAGTGCGAATAGTTCCACTAAAGCACACGAAGAACAAAATAAGGTGGCGAACAAGCTCGTTTCCAGTGATTCATAATCAAGCCATTACATCGCATTTTATCTGAACAATGTTGAGAACAAAATAGAACTAAGGATAAGGCATTTGGTCGAAATTAACGACAGAACGGGGACCAAGTTTTGTACGCGTGACTCAGATCCATCTTTGAATCGTGAGTGAGTGTCGTTGGCATCATTAGTCTGGTCAGTGCATCTGTGCTGCGTTTGGGCGTTGGGAATTGGCCAAGGAATCTTCAATGTTTGCACGAACTGCTTTCGAGGACATAACGGTGTCTTGTACAGACGAAAACACATTAGGACCCGGCCCTTCATCGGTCTTGATTGCTTACTTCGAATTTTGTAAAAGTCAATGTTGCACTTACGATTAAAGGATGTGGTGTCAGATTCCACAACCTCATTCTGTGTGTATTCATTTACTTGTCCCGGTATAACTACATGCATTGGCTGTACGACCAGGCGCTTATCCGAACATGTCTGTGAGCACCATTCTGCTCGGTTGAACATGGGAACAGTTGAAGTAATCGCAAGTGCCGCCTGTTCACCTCTTGTTGAGTCTAGCCACCCAGGAAATGTAACCGAAGCGTTTCCGCCATCATTACATTTTCCGGTCGGAGAGCTCATGCATCTGTCTACTCTATTGAATTCACGCAATGCTCACAAAATGAAGGTTGTCCGGAGTGAAATCAAAAGGTGCGAATCAGGGAAGTCATACTTCGATAGTACTAGGTATTTTGGTCTTTTAAGACTGAAAGGTTAGCAGATGTATCGATCTGTTCAACATTGGAGAAGCATCATCTGGATCGATGAGCCAAAATTTTTTTAGTTAAGCATGATTGCCCAGGAAGTGATTGGAAAAGAATCTGAAACCAATACATCGAGTGGTAGACAGCTCTAGCTTCGCCGGGCTCACTGCCATGCCTGATTTACTGAGGCCTTATGTGGTTCGCCACTTTAAGCCTCAAGATCATGTCTGCTGGTTTCCTTCGCATTACGAATCGTGACAATGCACAATCACATTCGTACCCGTTCTAGCTCAGCCCACTCGGAAAACAAGCGTAAACTCTTCACCCTCACCAACGTTTGCGGAATGAACGATGATATCGACTCTGTGCATCAATTTCTCCAATCTTCCTTTCCTCTTGCCCTATTTTTGACCGGAACCTAAATCTCCCCCTCCTCAAACACCACCCATTACCAATTTCCCAACGGTAAGCTTTAATCCCCTTTTTCACTCGAAGCTGGTGTCTGTGCCTTTGTCCACCAGTCAGTCCCTACATACGGAATCCAGAATTTTGTATTTTCCAGTCATGGATTTCAGTTTATATGACTGAAGCTCCAACTTCCTTATTCGAATCTCTACTTTTGTCTTGTTTTTTGTTCACCCAACAGTAACCTATCATCCGTCTTCGATTTCTTATCCTCGAATAGTGGGCGCTTGCTTGTGACAGATCCCAACTGCCATATCACCATCTTAGAAGATTTTAATGTGCACGGTCGAGATTTGAAGACTCACTCATCGGACATTTCGGCTCTAGGGCGCAAAGCCGAGCTTTTCGACGTGGTTAACAACCTGTCCCAACTTGTTGAACTCCCCACACGTATTCCCGATGCATCTGGCGATCGTGCCCACACCCTTGATCTTATTCTCACTTCGGTTCATTCTCTCTTCTCAGGCTTCTCTGCTCTTCCTGCACGTGGCTCATCTGACCACTAAGCTATTTCCTGTTCCAACAGATTTAATCGCCTCCCGATCCTCCACCCACTTCGAGACTTATTATGGCGTCACAGTTCAGCGAACTGGAAAGACTTTCACGATTTTTCAGCTCCCTATCCTTGGAATGATTGATGTTTTACTTCAGACGTTTCCGTCTCCGTTTCTAACTTCACTGTATGCAACCTTTTATTCCTCAGTTTTCCAAACCCGGCAAACACGAATCCCCCGGCTGATTCAACCACGCAAGTGATCGTGCTGTACGCTTGAAGGGTGCAACATTTTGCCGCTGTCAAGGCTCACCCACTCTCGACTCTCACCGCTGCTTCGTGTAAGCCAGGAACAGATGCTCGTCAACTATGCGAAGACCCGGAGAAAGCTTTGTCCACCTCAACTCCGAAAGCTTATTCTCATCTGCCACCGGTGGCCGAAAATTTTGGTCCCCTGGCAAAGCAGATCCCCACCACCTCCGCCCTTCCTATTTCCTTCCCATCTGTAAATCCTCTGGTGATCTTGTTTGCGAGCCACACGAGGAAGCTGAGGTATTTGATTCCCGGTTTGCCTCCAAATCCACTTTACCCTCTTATCTCTTACTCCTCTGGTCCCTTCTCTTCCCATATTCCACCTCATATTAGCACTAGGAAGACCCGTTAAGCGATGAGCTCTCTGAACGTGTGCAAACCACCAGATGGTGCATTACCCATCGTCCTCAAAATATATGCTCCTGATTTGGTCCCCTTTTAAATCGTTTCTACTCTCTCTCTCTCCCTCCCTCTCTACCTCCCAAGTATCCACTTTTCTGACCAATTGGAAACCAGCGGTGATCATTTTGACCCGAATAACTATCGTCCAATCTTCCTCACACTCGTTATTTCAAAAGTACTCGGAACTGTCATCTCCGACTAACTGCATACGTTTCTCAAACACGAAGGACTACCGAGCAATCACCAATAAGGATTCCGAAAGTCGCTACTCCACTGGTGATTTGCTGGCTCTGGTCTTGCACTCTTGATGAGCTGCACTCAAAATCAAGGAGAAACACACGTGGTGTCATTCGATATTTCTAAAGTCTTCGGCCGAGTTTGCTTTGAAGGTTTTCGGGCGAAAATGTCCACTTTCGGGTCCCCCCTCCCCTCCCCCCTCCCCTCCCCCCTCCCCCAGCACTCGTATTGTGGATATCACGTTTCCGTAGTGGGCAAACCATCTCCATCCCAGTTGGTGATATCTTGTCCCGCCCATCTCCTGTGAAATCTGGAGTTCTGCAGGGCTCAGTACTTGTGCCCACTCCCTTTCATTTATTTAATAATGATCTTCTACCCACTACTTACAACCCAGTCATTTCCTTTGCTGTTGATACCATCCTCCATTCTTTCTCTTATTACTGCAATCCTCTCCATGCCAGTTCCGTCATTGATGGAAACAGTTGTTATTTTATTACATGCTTCCGTATGAGTGCAGTGAGAGAGGCATTTACCCCATAGCCATGAAGGCCCCTGCCTTACTGAGGATAACGGGCAACCGGACCCTGACATTTGGGGTGCCAAACAGCCACATAAGATCCCAAACAGATCAGGTGTGGTAACGATTCGGATGACAGAGGATAGCTGTCTACCACAAAAGTAACCGACTCCGACCTCGAACATATCTTCTCCGGGGGCTCCACTATCCTGTTGTATTTAGTGGGTCCAAAACCTCTCTTCTCTCAATTCCTTTGAAACATCATTCATTCTCTCCACACTTATCCTTTGATTCTACTGTGCCGCTTTCCACAGATTCTATCTCTCTTCTCGGCTTATCTATAACTTCTCATTTGGGCTGGTCCGCTCTCATACCTTAACTAGTTTCTCGTGCTTCGCTCAAAGTTGGTTTTCTGTTTCGCGCAAGGAGCTTTCTCACATCAACTCACCTTCTGTCGTGCAAAGCTCAAATCCGCTCCACACTTGAATACTGCAATCACGTGTGGGGTAGAACTTCTTCTACCTCTCCTATTCTTCTTGATCGGGTTCAACAAAGGGCCATCCTTCTGATCGATGTTCCTTCTTTAACCTCCATACTGCCGTCAATAGCCCACCATCGGGTTGATGCTTCGTTGTCCCTCTTCTACCGGTACTATTTTAGACTTAGTTCTTCGGAACTTGCTTCGGCAGTTTTTCTTCCCAAAACGTTTCCCCAAATATCACGTACCCAGGCAACTAGTCATCCTTACCAAGATTCTACAACTAGATGTCATACTTCTATCTTTCACTCTTCTTTTCCCCCCAGACCGCTTAACTGTGGAACTCTCGCCCTCGTTCTGTCTTCCCACCCAATACAACCTCTCTCTTCGAAAGCAGGACCAGTAAACTGGTTCTTACGTGAAAGTTCCCCCGCAACCCACTTTTACAGCATGTCTTTTGTTTATGAAGTTTACCCCTTACACTGTAATTCAGTTTACGCGTAATAAAAAATAAGTAGCGCAACAACAGCACAAAGGCAGCATCATGGAGCATAAGCACTTGCCTGCGGAGCCATCTGGTTGGAAGGTCGGAGTGAACTAGTAACTCTGAACAGCACTATCAATGGTCAGATTTATCTAGAAGTTCTGATCCGACACATCTCGTCACCTTTGGGCACAACCACTAAAACGATCTTCCGGGGCGACAAAGCGCCAGCATATCGTTTCATGGAGATCACGAGAGAATGAGGCTCCCGTGGCCAACTCGATCCCCTGGCCCCAATCAAATCGAATTGTGTGGAATCAGCTTGGTGGGAAAGTGGATCAGAGGCGGGATCGCAAATCTTCAGGAGAATTGAAGACTGCTTTGTAGAAGGAGTGAGAACGTTTGCCTCTAGATACTGTCGGACAGCAGATAGTCAGCATGACGCAACGGGTAAATGCTGTCGTATCAACCAAAGACGGTTCAACCATATAATAACGAGTGACCCTTTGAGAGCAATCACAATATTCTACTTACAGCATAATATTTGAATTTCGGTATCGGATTTCTCTAATGGGCTTTCGACGAGTGGCCTTTTTTGGCGAACAGTGTATAGCATAATGGAACTCTTCATCACTCATGCATAACTGCAATGAACTCGCGTCCATTTCAGATATCATCAAGTCCTGGTGAAACTGCAGTAAAAATCGAACAACATTTCTACCATTCAACTGCTTCGGGCATCCAAGGTCTTTCAACTGATACCTCAGGACGAGAGTGGTATTTAACTCGTCACCGGGTTCTAGTCACGCATGCGTTGTAATTCTGTGCTTCGATCATGTGCACAGTCGCTGAAATGCCGCGGGATAATCGGTCGAATCATCGATTGATTATTGGCACGCTTTGCTTATTATTTCAGACAAATACGTATGACAAATGGTCAATACAATTCACTTAAGCGGGTTGTGGTCGCAGGGTTCACTTTCTGGCGTTTTTGAGTTAGGTGACCATCGTGCAATCTACCAGTAGGGGTTATTGTAATCCACTAAGCACAAGTGCAATCATGGTTAGATGGACCACAGAATAGTCAGCAGAATCGAAAGTATCAGTAATGCGGTGAAACACATGAAGTCTAATTAGGCGCATTTAGTCGGGTAGTAGTCGTTAGACCGCTTAATCAATTAACTACAATAATGATATTTTCTTCTTAAACATGGTCACTTTAGTTCGTTGTGCGACGTAAAATGTTGATCGTTACCTGATATAACAGGATAAGCAATGCTTCCAAAAACGGTTGTGAACATTTCATAATTTACAGAGGACTAAGGCTATTTCATAATTGTTTATCGGTGCATAATCTGCATATGTCTAACACAGAGTAATTGAATAATGATAAATTTTACGGCTCATTGAGTAATCGCTCTGACATAATACATGCCGACAGAAAACAGGTCAAATTTCCCTTCTATTCCAGATAATGGATAAGTAATTTATTAAAAATAAAAACTATATGTCACTAACCAAATGTTCACTTACCGCCTATGTGTCTGCGTGTACACCGTTTCAGAGGTCTGTGCTATCTGACCTGAGTTCGAGTGCCATTTTCGAACACGTTCAATTCCATTTGAATTTACGAGAGATTAGATTGGTCGTACCCCAAATATGACCTCAAACTGTCATACATGAGTGGGTGCCCGTATGTATGCGTGCGTATACAGGTCTGAATGCGTTACATGTTCAGAAATCTGTTACGGTACTTCTCGAACACGAATTCATGTGTGTGTTTGTGTGTATGTGTGCATCTGTGCTGGTGAGCACCCGCACAGTCCATCGACCACTATCTCAAGTGGTGAGGCGGTATAGGTGCACATATATGTCTGCTTTTTCGGATTGTGTATAACTAACGCCTGGAGAGTCCAAATGAGCACGATCACCTGATGGGTACGCTACAGTGTGTGATCTGTGATGAAACGAATTTGCTTTGATCCTACCCTAATGGTGCAATGTGCGATTTTCCGCTCGTGCTTTCGTGGGTGCGGCATGCGGGGACGATCGCATGTTTATAGTTCATTGTGCAATGAACCAAGCAGATGGGCGCCGGCACCATCCATTCTGTAATCACAGAAGAATGTCTACACCACTCGAAGTACCTCAAGCGTGCTCGGACAGATTGCATGATTTCAAATTCGACCTATTCGAATATCCTTTCTAACTACTTTTTCGAAGAAGAAAGAATCTATTTCCAGCAATGGGTTTAATCGCTATTGGTCGGTTACTCTTTGGGACATTCCTTAGTAAGGTCATCTGAATGAGTTCCGTTTTAACATATATTCGTTAGAGCAAAGGACCCTAGATATTTTGGTCATATTCCAGTGATATTCTATTAATAATAAACGCAAAAACTGACTTGATCACTCAGAGCTGACCAGTCCGATGGGACAAAGTTGAATTGAAGAGTGCAGTTAGAAAGGAAAACAATGAAGGATATGGTTAAAAGGCGGACTGATAAAAAAACGGACCCGGAAAATGCAAATATGGTTGTCGGATTTCGTAGAGTCTAATTCCGAGTATCCCATAAATCCTAAACCATCCGATTCGGTAACTTAGGTTCCCATTGAGTTCACCTGGAAAAATAACACGTACGCGAGAAATAGATTGTACAAAATTACTCTGCTGAGCTTGAACAGACAACACGTCTTGTGTATTCATGTTCCATTTGAAACCTTTCAACTAATTCCGCTGTCATGCCTACCGATAAACAAGGCTATCTTGAAACAACGGCTATCTTCAAGGGATAGTCGATCAGACAACAGAATGGCAGATTTTGGAGTTATCTGGGTTACTGAAGCGCCGAGTTCTTTGGCATTCTTCTTAAGAAAACTCGTCTACTTGATTCATGAAAAGCGAGAAATATTGTTATTCCTCTGATACAATAAGCAAACAACGAAACTAGTAGTATATTTCATCAGCATGAAACAAGAATGAAGGGTACGCCTTTCCCCGTCCAGTAAGTTAAACGCGCAATCAGCTTGGGATACGAAAGCAACATTTATGGTGCTCCTGAGTGGCTTTTTAGCTATTCCAGGTCAAGAATCGTATTACAAGGGAAAAATGAGTTGATTCAAATTTTGCAAGCCATCCGTGCAAAGTCATTCCTGAGAGGAAGGAGAGAGGCGGAGAAGTGACCTCCGACCAATGAATTTTATGCACAAGGATAAACACCAAGTAATGGGGACTTAAATTCCGCGGCGAATGCTGTTTGAACGAGTGAGTAACCGCAGTGGGGACAACACTAATTAATAGTTCAATCTAGACAAATTTGCACAATTGGTAAACTTACTTACAAATGTGACGTGTTTGCTCTAAATACGCTGGAGAGACGCGCTGGGAAGTTAATGAATAATTGCCTGTAAATGGCAAGCATAGTAGTGACGAAAACACCACATAGACTAGGAAGAAAGATGGGCTGCATTGTGCAGGGCGTGCATCGTGAATCTCATACTAACACTCACACATCCAATATTCCACAACCCACTGACCGTGGTCTGCATATCTTTCAACTGCGTTCAAAACAGATTACGATTTCCAGTACTTCACACACTACTCAGTACAGGTTTCCCTTGAGAAACTATTTTTCTATACGAATAAGCTTGCAACAATGACCGGGAATTATGAATTACCTGTGTGGAATAAGACATTTCCTCTGATCATCATCGTTGTTGAAAGCGAATTGCGAAAAGGCTCTTTTTGTGCCATGTTATGTTTGTGCACGCTGAACTCGTCGTTTGATTTATCGTGCTTTGTTTTCAAGTTTTATATCCACGTCAAACGACCAGAAAAGTTATACCGATTAAGGCTTTTCTGTGGTCAGCGGTTTCAACCAGACATTTGCTCAGAGCAGACCACATAGATTAAAAGCACGACATCCATCTACGAGTGGTCTGCTATTCGACCACACATGAGAACCAAATGGAACTAAATTTACCGGTGACATCTGGGCTGATCTAAAGTGACACTTGTTTGGGATCATGTATGAACACCTCTGTGAAGGCCAGACTGTCTACGCCACCAGTTCTGTGCTTCATAGAACCAACAGTGTATCGACTTCACAGGGACCAAAACAAAGCTTTCGCAAGTTTGTCCAACAATATCGCTGAATCATTTTAGAAGCTGTTTCCTGTCTTCATTACTTTTATTGATAAAACCCCCAAAACCATAACATCCAATCGTACCAATTGTTTTGCATTTCCTCAAAGTGGTCCACACTCAGCCATTCCCCAGTTGACAACATCCAATTGGCCGCGACCCTTACCGCTTTTCTGAAACGTCGTACCATTATTACATAATAAAAAGATAGTGAATAAAATAATATTAGCTTCACCTTTATGTTGTATCCGTCTCAAAACCTTCATCCCTTCAAGGCATCAGGAAGGAAGGTGTATCGAAAAATCGACGGGCCATATAGTGTGTAAAATGGAAAAATGCAGCTCGAATAACATGGAGCCGTCGACGGAAAATTTACGATGAGTCCGTGTTCATCTGCTCATTACTTTGAGAACACTTATGACGTAACTACTCATGGGTTGTAAGTAACCTTGTTGTTTATGTCAACTTCCTGGTGGAGCACACTTTTCATCTGCAAGCTTTGGAGTTAACAGAAATTAGCCTCGTTGAACAAATGAGCACTGACTGGCTCAGATCGGTTTTCTTGAACTTTATATGAACAGGACAGAATAACCACAACCTCCTCCGGTGATCTTTTACGCGAACAACGGCGGAAAGATGGGGGTTTCCCCTCCTGGTGTATCACTAATTACACCTTACGTAATTTCTCCGTTCCTCTGGGTACTTGCCTTTCCTTTAGTAACCCTTTTCTACCCTGCAATGCTACCTCGAGGGTCCGGCAAACTCTTTGTTCTCTGAAAGTACTTCAGCAAATCGATTCGTCCATCATCCTTGGATGTATGGCTCTATCTTTTGCTCAATCTTTTCTGTCGCTTGCTCCTTCTAGCTATTTTTTTAACCCCTTGAAATGACGCAGTGATTTTTTCCTCTTTCCGAATTCGGCAACCTCTCCAACCCCAACAACGTTTGCCTAATCTTCCTGACATATTATTTCGAAATTTTTCGAAACCGTAACATCCGACCAATTCCGTATGTTCTTCGAAAGATAAGGGCTATTGAGGGGATACCAACTCGGCTTTTTTTCACGATTGACCTTCGAGACCTTTTCTAAAACTCCTGGTTGACTAGACTTGATGACCATGGAGTATTACAGTCTCGCCCGACATTTAAAAGGCCTTCGATCGAGTCCAGCGAGAAGGTCAACTGATGAAATTGCCAACGTTCAGGTTCTCTCGGACTCTCTTATGGTGGACATCAAGCTTCCTCAGTAAGCAAACCATCTTTTTTCCGAGTCAACGGAGTACCATCCTAGTCGTTCCCTTGGGTTCCGAACTTGATTCCACCCTCTTTCTTCTATTTGTGGATGATCTTCTGTCAAAGACCTGCGAGGCAGCCCACGCTTTTGATGATAAGTCTACCCTACATTGTTCCGTTTCTCATCTCGCCTCCCGCCATGTCACCACCAATATCGACTATGACCGTAGTGGTATAGGTGTATCAAAAGATTCTGCACTCAAACACATCTCGCGGGGCTCCCTCAATCATGATTTCAAATTTTTCGTTCTATCAGATTTCCTAAAACATGATTCGTTCTCTGTGCATTCATCTTTCGATTCAAAGAGCTAACTTTCTAAAAACTATATAAAGATTTACCGAGATTGGACATAGAAATTCAGCTAGCCATATCAAGAAAATCCTTGAAGCTGGTTTGGTCCAGATCCCACGCTATTCATCGCAATTTTTCATCTTGTATTTATCAAACAGTTCTTTTGTTGTCCATGCGAATAGACCACTAATTTTCCCACAAACCACCACCCTTGACCAACGCACCCGCGTGATAATTGTAAGTCCATCCTCACTGCGTCATACAGACGTCAGTCTTATTTCTATGACATGTATTGATTTATCTTAACTGATATCTGTCTGGGAGCTATTTATTGGCCCCATATGTTCGTATCGAACTCTTGTTCCTAACGGATTTTGTCTTACGTAACCATTCCCCGGTTGTGTATATCCGTGAATTAACCCACTGGTATCCACCACCCGTTCTACTAGGAAACCATGATTGCTTGGGTTACTCGACGTAATTATTTATCTCTCTATGTTGTCTCTATGAATGACTGAACTTTGGTTGTCCCGTTATTATCATGCCTTTTTCTCACAGCTATTCCACTTTTTTCTTTACCACGCTTGGGTGTGTGTTCCCTCAGGCGGTTACTGACCGTTGATTAGTCAAAATGCTTCCCAAACATACGAAGTTTCTTCGTGAATTACTTAACTCGCTCCTGCATCGCAGTCTCGAGTTTTGCCTATCCCTTGTTGTCTGGACGTTTCGAAGATTCTTTCACCTCTCTAGTGGCTGGGCTTGGTTTGCCCACAATATGAGGTGTATTATTATTATTATTATTGTTTGATAATTCGACCTACAGTACACGTAGAGAAGCGAGCTAGTGTTCTCTGCCTCGGGACTGTGGGTTCGTGTATTAGCGAGTCACTCGGTTACGGGACGACAGTTCTGTACACTCTGTGTTTCCTCTTGGTTTATCCATGACTTCTTCACCGTGTCCATTCCCTTTTATATCTTAGCTTGCTTCTCGTGCTGCAAGCTAGGCTGGCTTTCTATTTCGCGTCTACAATTTCTTTACTCCAGATCATCTTCTATTGAAGAAAGCTCATTTCTGTCCCACACTCGAATATTGCAGTCCTTTGGGTGGCGGTGCTTTGTCGTCCATCCTGTCTCTTCTGGATCAGATTCAACGTAAGACCGGCTGATCGAAGATCCTTCTCTAGTTTCCAATTAGCAATCACTGTTCCACCACCGGGCAGTTTCTTAACTATCTCTTCCGCCGTTACTATTTTGTCTTCTGTTTTTCTAAACTTGCCTCGGTGATTCCCTGTCCTCTAAACCTGTACTCACCTTTCTCCTACACAGGCGGCCAGTCATCTTTATCAGGTTTTGTCCCCAGAAGTCACACCTCCATCTCTTAATCTTCCTTTTTCACGAAACCGCCAAAAACTGGAACACTACCTCTTTTTAATTTCGCGTCCTGCAAGCTTGCAATTCATTGGGCAATTATCGCCCTCGTTAGTTTTCCATCACCAGAGGAAGGATATTGACCGGTCCACTTCCCGCCTACTCCGTTGGGTGCACAAGGCTAAGGACCGAATCCGAGAAGCAGATCGATAAATTACCACTGGCGAAGACAGAGCAGGAAGAGAACATTAACGAAGTCTCACATGAACCACCAGAAGAAGTGTCTTTACGGGTGCTTCGACCACCCCTTGTGCTGTTTTATCTCCCCATTGATTTTTAGATTGACTGTTGGGTAAAGGCTCCAGCTAGGGTTCTCAAACACTAAGTCCTTCTATGATTTAGGCAGGCATGAAGTACAACCCATTCTGAGTTCGCCAGTATCCTTCCTGCAAGGAGCTTTACTGTTTTTATCCCCTGCAATTTGATATGGGTGAGACTCGCTCACTACTTCCGAGATCGATATTCTTGAAAACACTTAAGCGTAAGCATGTAGTTACTAACAGCTTTAATTCTAACAACCATTAACCGTGCGCCGGGTGCGGCGGCCGCAGTTCTATGCAGTAACCTAATTCGAAAATTAAAACAATCTATATTATGAAAAACTAAGAAGCGAATCACAAGTCATGGTTAATTTCAGTTTAATTCAAATATCCATTATCCACGCAGCAGTTGAGGCAGTTTTGGTAATTATCCCAGCGAGATCCTCAATCGGAAAGATTCATAACTAGAAGCGATAACGGACAGAAATTATAGCTGGGCCTTTCCCTATACTCGGTTGCATTTAACCACTGGGTGGAATGATCTTCTGAACCCTAGCCGGGAAGCCAAATAAGCTCTGGTGACTAAACTCCGTCTATTGATTAACTGACCTCAGACAATAGAATCCCGAGGAACTTGAAAATTTCACGTGATGCTTGGGGTGGAAGATTAACAGATCATCAGGAAAATGTGAAAGTCATAGCCATAACTCTAAAAAATTTCTCGCTTGCAACAATATTTTTATTTGAAATGCTGTCACTGTGCCTGAATAAGAGAGTATAACATTGGCAATTACTAGTCAAAAGTTACTTAGAAGCAAAGCAATTCCAGAGGAAAGTCAATAACACTCCAAATTGTTGCTGATCAGCCGCTGACTAAAATATTCCTGATCGTTTCATAATTTTGACATTTTTGAAAGTCTTAGCTGATATTCGTATGCAAAAGTCACTTGTGATTCGAGTCTGCTGTCCTCCTTTTTTGAGGGGAGGTGTGAATTGCATACGAGTACAATGGAAAGAGTCTACTATTCAGTAACCACGAGACTTGGTGCAGGGAACGGCATGAGGCTACATTAAGCCGGGGAAGAACTGAAATGACGTTACCACTGATTGGGTTCGAATCTGCTACTTCTAGAATAATAGACACATACTTATGTAAAACAGCCATAACTCATCAGCTTACTTAAATCTACTCCAGTACAAAACCGGTGACGTCCTCTTAGTTTACCCATTCAAAACCCAGACGATTTCCTGCTTTCTCATCACAAAAATAACAAAAGAGTACCGCTTTTAGTAAGTAGCAAACTACAGCAGCATCTTCCTATTTAGCAGCTTATTTCCACTGCATTACACAAGTTCGTAGCTTATGAGAGATCCCATTGATCAAACGGTCCAGATCCTGCCATGGGTGCAGATACTGCTGACCCAGTTTGGTCAGTTGGTTCGACGATTAACCTCGCTCTTCGGTGCTCTGGTTTCGGTTGCTACCTTCCAGCATCCTCGAGTCAGTTCTAATAAGAATAGAGGCGTGAAGTGGAAAAAAGCCGAAAGCAAGTCAAGAAGCCAAGATCACGAAGACAGAGACGGAGTTCGAAAGCACCCACTCCGCTGGTCGGGACACCCAGCAATCTCTTAATGTCTTCGGTCATCTGGCAGAGGTAAATCACTTATTTGGGTTCTACTTTGGCTTGTCAACTGAAAAGACGAGCCAGAAATCAATATGATGTCAGAAAATAATCAAATCCTCGGTAAAATATTGTGGCTCTGTAATAATTAATCGATGAAAAGTTGTTCCTTTGATACAGCCTGAAGAACCCGCCTTACTGTCCTAATCACTCAATCCTATAGACCCTCTCTGTGACTTGCTTTCGGAGGATTGAAAATCCAGTCACTTTCTCAAACCAGTAACGACCTCGCAATCTTTTCCTGAATCCAGAATTGCAGTGAAAGGTTTGTATCCTTTTCGGTATGTTTGAAGTTACTCTTATTAGCACAGTACGAACGTCGTATGTATCCTCTGAAAGTGCACAAAAATTAGTCGGTGTCTAGTGAATGCACAGCTCACGAGCTGAAACAGGTGAACAAACATCCAAGCAGCTTCTCTACGGCGTTCCTCCCCGCAAGAACACGGGCCCGGAATAATCAACTTCCTAAATGATAAGTGGATCACTAGGTTAAATGGCTCTGTCAACGGGAAGCGGGGTCATTGCCAGCTTGTATGGCTGAGACATTCTCGTGATACAGACATGATTGTTTGGTTTGCTTTCAGTATCCAGTAGTGAGACCTAACTTTGGTGATAAGGTAGGTTAAAGCCATACGGCCATTCCGTTCATGATAGTGACATATCAGAAGGCGCTTAAAGAAACGTTTCAACGGAAATATAATTCCATGTTTCGTTTCGAAAGGTAAGCTTGCATTATGGAGGCAACCTCCCACACGTAGAATACCGTTTATGAGAATTGGGATGAGATTTCTTGGTGGGCTGGCTGCCTTACTATCGGTTCTCGTGGTGATTCAGTGATTAATTCGGCATTCATGATTAAGTCCAAGACAAAGTTCATTTAATCCGACGCGTGATCGATAACACAAAGTTAATTTGCACACAACCGACATTATGTAAACATAGTTCATCTCACTTCAGACTTTGATTACGTAATATGCTCATCGATCGTGACAGTCCACACATTCGATCGAACTCGGTTACCTTACAACATTCGAGTTACTTATGATGACTAATCGTGTGCTTGCGATCAGAATGCTGCTTGCCTATGCGTTTCTCTAAATTTGTATTGCCCATAAAAGTGCCTTAATTTACATGTTTAGTGAACAACACATTTCATTTCCAGTTGATGTGACTTCTGATTTCTTTTCGAGCAGTTCGGTTATCACAGTTCTATTTGCGCAATACTTCCTCCCGAGTTCTTCGGAGTGACACTTATGACTGCCAAGAAGTTTCCTTTCATGAAGAAATGCATCTGCTTTTAAGAGCTCCATAATTTCCATTTCTCTTAGAGTTAGCCTTTCCTTATGGACCACATTCGGTTCCATTGAATACAACTTGTAAGGTACGGTCCAAGCTGCGTTTCTTTGGAGCTTGTTCCATGAGGAGAACTGTGAACAGAACGATATCAACGTAGGTGTCATCTCGAGTGGTGGGCTACCGGCAGCACCCTAAAAGGATAGCGTTGCAGTGTGGAAACACTCTGACATGTTGAATGGTTGTTTTATCGATGCAAGCGGACCGTCTCGATCTCTCTCCAAATTCGCAACTTTTGATGTTTCATCAGCAAATATTCCCCGAGATGACAAGTCGGCCGGATTTCTCTTCGACTGCACACAGTACCATCCATCTAGAAGAGATAATTCACGTGTCTACGCAACAGACTTGACGAAGAAATAGGGGAAGAGCTTTGACATGTTGAGACTGCTTTGCAACACGACTGAAGATTCTGTCCGAAAGAATGTAGCAGAGACCTTAGTGAGGATTTCTTTGCGAATTAGATGTGCGATTTTGACTATTGTCACAACTGTCATCAACTCTAGGCGTGAAGCGCTTAAAGACCGGATCGGGGCAACTCTTGCTTTTGCAAATCATACCAGGCATTTTTGGTTTCCACCTTCGGGCTTCGTCAGCAAATAAGCCACCGCGGGTCGTGTGAACCCCAATCGAACACTTCCCACTCGGCCAAGTCCACTGGTCAAGGTTTTCAAGTCATGGACTGACCACCTCGACCTACCTCCCAACCACTACCTGCCTCAGAGAACAGCGCACACCAAGGAGGTCTATTGGTGGGCATGCGTAACACATGTCCCAACCGCCGTAACCTATTTAGATTCTGTACTCGATCAAGAGACTGACCTCCGATACCTAACACCCTACGTCTTATTTCAACATTGCCGACACGATGTTCCCGCCATATTCGGACAATGCTATGGAGAAATCAAAGCTCCAACACCGACATCTTTCGCCTACGGTCTACCCTCAACGGTCATGTTTCTGAGCTATATAAAAGAAAAGACCTAACGGCCGCATTGTACACTCGACCCTTAACAAACAATCGGATGTCACGCCGACGCCACAGATGACGGAGGTTGGCAAAAGCCAAACTCGACCTTCTGTGTACGAGAAGACACTTCATCCGATATCTGTCCACCAGGTGTGATGTAACTGCCCAGATAACCAAACTTATCTACTTGAGCTAGAGATTTTCCTGCTGGACGACACAAAATAAGGGGCGGCCTTGGTGTTCGTCAGTCAGTTTATGACAAAACCTTTGCCGAATTTTCCGAGCTCCTCCGTCCCTGTTGCTCCGTGCCTCTTTTTATTGTGAACTAGTATGTTTTGCCTATATCAGGACCGAACGATATCCGTAGTGTACCGAAGAATCAGTGTGCTACGTGTTGTTTTAAAATAATGTTTATTGTCTTTGTTTATCTTTGGAGATAACAATCCGTCGGCGTATCGGGTACGGCAGATAACGTTTTCCCTGACCTAAAAGGAGCTTATGTGGATCATCACTCCAGGTCTCTGGGCTTGGTTGCCGGTTATCCCCAATAGTGAAGTGGGTCTTTGTGGCTTTTGGGTATACACCCTCTCCACTGCACTCATGGACAGGCATGTAATAAAAAAAAATTAAAACTGCCTGTCTGACCAACAAGTTCAAACCCCTACGCCACCGGTCAAATTTGATTGCGGTGAAGTCAGAAATCTTCCAAATTGCCATCCATTCTGACTTCTTGAAGCTTTGCACAGTTATTCACTCTTGAGTTTGTGATTTACTGTCCTCTCGTTCACAACACAGTGAGCCCATCTGGTTATCCGACATGACCCTTCCACTTAGATGACGCTTAACATTGAAAAATAATTTAGTTACAATTACGGACCAAATCCTCATCCATCTCGTAAATAAGTGTTATGCTTTAAAGATTCTTGTGTGGAAGAGAAATAAGGAATGTAAGAATTAGTCTTTCGAACTTTGTATTTTGACATGAACATCACATTTGTGACTGAGATCAGGGTTAGAGATTATGCTTAGAGGGAAAACCAAAACTATTTCTGATGTGCTCCGCAGTTTCCAAAAAAAAATACGGGCAATTTGCTTGACTGGCTGTCCTTTGTACTCCACTGCTCACTCATAAACCTCAAGTCATCTGATCATTCCTGAAGATGGAAGCACCAGACTCGAGTTTCGCTCTTGCAAGAGTGAGTAATTATGAGATTTATACAATTATCAAAAGCTAAGCCGGTTTAAATACGGGTTTATTGGCTCGTCTTACTGAAAAGACCTGATTCGGAGGTTGGCTTTCGCTGGGATTTAACGGACACAGAGCGTGTCTCTCTCCAAAGCTGTCGGGAATTGCCGGCTGTCATAGATGACGATATGTGAACAAACTTACCTTGGTGATTAGGATCAGCCCAGACGGAAGCGGGGTGACGCAGTGGTATCACTCGCTTTCGACATGAGAAGGCCTAAGTTCGAACCCTGAGTGCGGCGGAGGATGTGCACCGCAGATGACCTCTAACAAAGGCGAAACTCTAGTCTGGTGCTTCCGAGTGCAGGGTTGGTCGGAAGACCTGAGGTTTGGGAAGGAAGTGTGGAGTCTGAAGAACGGTAAGCCAAACAAAATGTCACTAATCCCATACACTACTCGCGAGTAGTTGTGAGATATACGCAAAGACAACACTGATTTTCGAAATGGGTAGTGTGGCATTGTATTTGGATGACAGGGCGAAATTTCCCCGAAAATTCACAACGGGTTTTACGGTTGTTGCCACTCACCACGTATGCGTACCCGGTGCTCTTCTGCCCGGTCATCCCTAAATTCAAGCGCCCCACAGGTGATTCAAGGCTGTAATCTCATTTTAATCGAAAGGAGCGCGCATGAATGGAGAGTACATATTTAGAATCACACAGCGATTCCTTTTTCTTGGTGTACATTTTGTGACGTTACACAAAATGTGTGTGGTCAGTTTCACATATTATTGGATGACGAATTCTATTATTAGCAACGCAACAAGCAGCCTTACCAGGCAATCAACGGCAGCTTATCTACATGCATAGCTTCATGAAAGAAGTTACCCGTTGATGCAACAAAATATAGCCAAAAGAGTGCAACTGTTTTGTATGACGTCTCAAATTTAGACACCAAACGAGCAAGCTCTGTTTTACTTACATCCTTTCAGTTTGTCCACCAGACGAGAGGCCTTTCTGCTCAGCGATGAACTTCTTCTCGGATTACTGTCCGTCGTGGAACTGTCCAGAGATCGAGTGGTTTGTTCAGATGTGTTCTGATGTTGTATACTAGCCAGCAGTTTTTTCGCTGCTCGCGACCATGTGAGATCATGGTGGACCGGATCGAACTGGGTGTAATTTTTTGTGAGCAGGCAGAGATCTGATTCTGCAACGGCAAGAAACGAAACAATCAACGGTTTTATTTGCCAATAAAAGTAAACAAAACGAAGGGAAAGACAAATTTTCTTCGATGCATGCACAAAATACCCATGAAGGCTTACTGCTCATGTGTGACTTCCGTATAAATAATGGTTATGCATACTTGATCCAGTTAGGAGTTGAAATGCGATATGCAGTGTTGCCAGACCGGATGAGTTGCTTCCGTCCAGTGTCCAAGACGGTAGCTTAGCACTGTCACTGCAGCGGACGAAACTCTTCGGTTTGATGCGGATGAAGGAACAGGTTCCCAGGAGTTGGTGTGAATCGGTGATCGTACCGATTTGTAAGAAAGACAACAGGTCCTACTGTGAAAATCACAGGAGAATAAATCTGGAGTGAATCTCATTTAAACTGCTGACCGGTATTATTCTCCACCACTTGTCTAACGCTCAAAAGCGATATTGGCTCAAAAATCAAGCTGGGTTTAGACCTGGTCGAAGTTGTTTGACTACATCTTCCCTCTTCGGCAAACTTCGGAATATAGGCGTACGTTCCGTAGACCCAATGTTTCCGTTTTTCTTAATAATAAAGCGGTCTTCGACTCAGTCGATCGCAGCAGTTCTCTGGCTTTACCTCTTGTTGAAGGATTTACCAGAAAAATTCATTTTCACCATAAAGTCCGTTTGAATGAAAAGCCGAAGCAGAGTTCTATTTTACGGTGATCTTCCAACCGAGTTCACCACGAAAACTAGTATACAACAAGGTTGCCCGCTTTCTTCTTTCCTCTTCAACTTATTGATTGATATGGTTTAAGAGACCGCCCTTTTGTCATGTGAAGATAGTAAGCTTATACCTTTCCCGGGCAGAAAAGTGTCAGACCTTGGATATGCTGACGATATCTTTCTCCTGAATGAAGATCCGCGTAAGTTGCAAGCTTTTCTGGACAGCCTGACGGACTGCCTGGCAATGTTCGGTATACTTTTTAGAATCTTCAAAGTTCGAGAGGCTGTTGCGGGATCGGACTGTCCAACTCCAAACATTTCAGTATCAGCGGAGTCGATAGAGAAGCTAGAAAAATTCTATTGTGTACGCAGCTGTATTTCACCCGGATGTTAGACGTCGAATAAAGTGTCTTTGCGTATACAGAAGGCTAGTTTGGCATTTTCTAACCGGAATCAACCGTGGAGTCTAGGTGACATCCGTTTATCTATCAAGAGTCGACTGTGAACAGGAGCAATCAGGCTAAATCTTCTGTGTAGTTCAGAAAAGTACAGCTTGTTGACATGCAAGACCTGCTGGGACCTTATGTGGTTCTTCAAGTCCCCGGATCTGGTTGCCGGTTAGTTCTAATAGTGCCGTGGGTCTCTGTGGCTATGGAGTATACCCCTTCCATTGTACTAATACACAAACATGTAATAAAAAACACGGCCATTGTGGGTGGAGGATATACGAAGATAGCTGTTATTCGAACTTTGATGTTTCAGTAACATAGCTCGAAAAAGGTGGAAATATCGTATCAGCAATGCGGAATTAAAGCGCAGAGTATTGGGCGCACGAACAAAATCACTAGATAAAACACTAAAGGCTACCAGGCTAAGGTATTTGGGACGTGTGTTGCGCATGTCCCCGGATAAGATTTCTCGGAGAGCAGTGTTCGCAGAGGCGAGTAATGGGTGGAAGATGAGTAGAACTATTCAGTCCGTGACGTGGAAGAAAGGTATGGAAAGCCTATCCAGCAGACTTGGTCATATAGGCCATGTTAGACTTCGTTTATGGGGTTAAAAGAATCTTTCACTCTGTGGTTAGATGCTTTGATGCATATATCTCGTGGTATCTACCACTGAAGCTCTCGTATTCACGAATTTTCCATCATTTTCGATTGACGTTATTGCCGAGAGATAGCTACCAAAGCCACAGCACCCAGTGCATTTTTGATGAGCCGAACTGATATGTAATATTCGCAGCACAAGACTAGTTGAGTAACCGGCTACTGATGCATTTATAGGTAGGTTGATTAAATACGGTACATTTGATATATTTTTGCTAATACTTCATGCTGATAGTAAAACAACAGGCTCACCGGAATTGTCGGTTTTGGGAGGTATGGCATCAGCTGCCATCGCGACCATCCGTTTTTGACTTCCGTGTTTACTAGAAGAAAAATCCACAAAGATAACTGAATTGTTCGACAAAACGGATACTCATAAGGTGGATTATGTCGGATGGATTTTATGCATAGAGAGGCAGAACCAAAAGGTACGGTAGCTTCAACACCCGAATGCATCCAAGTTTTTGTCGAATAAGAAGTCAAGGACCGGAAATGGATTTATTCCCGAATTCCTGAAGCGGTTGTAATGGTGAAGGAGCAAATATAATGTCACTAACACGGGGCATCATTTTTTTCGATACACTCCAAGCCTTGTTCTGTCCTGACATACTTAATTAGACTGTTGCTCAAAATGGTGTGCAGGATTTATGGCGCCATGATCTACACCTTGAATTGTGTTTTGAAAAGTAGCCTCAAGGCCCAGATTCCTAAAGTTGGCTGTACAAGGACTGAAAAACGTAGGTCACTGATGAGGCTGGTAGTGAAGGTTGTGGCCTGAAAACATTTTCGTTAATGAAGACAAATATTTTAAATTATATATATAAATTTTATGTGTATATTTTCCGTGATTACATTCTTAGGCCACTACAACCACATTTACTTGAAAACGAATTAATGAGGTTTGGGAAAAATGTCATTAAGTGGGTGGACGGAAACACGTGTGGATGGCCGGATTATAAGCTCGGTGGTAATCAGCTTACGTCACCGCTACGCCCGTATAAGACACAGCTGACTGTTGGCCATGAAAGCTAGAGTGCTTGTACTAATTTTCGCTGTGCGCAAAGCTAAAGCTTCGAGTGACGGATGATAATTACCTCGGAAGATGCTAGTATCCGAAGCCTAATTGCCCTTGACACGTTGTGGGTCATGGTAGACGACAATGAAGGCAGACTGAATGCCGATCGAATGTCCAGTTTCCTCCAAGTGCGAAACGATTGAACTTGATACTACTCTAGTGCCTCCACATCTAAGTCTACTGCCTTCTGATAGCTTCTTTACTGTTCGACCTGTATGAGTAGAACCACAGGTGCACTTGGATTGGTAAAAGATCGGGGATGAGGTCAATGAGAATAGCTTATCGCCGTTTTCACACCGGACTGTTGGTGACTTGACAAACACTCATTTGATCTTGGCGGCACTGAAGCTGGACTTCACTGTGGCACTCAAAATTCTGCTGAATCTGTCGGCTTCGATATCGCATGAATAGTGCCTTGTTTTCTGCCTGCGGGATTCTCACTGGATTTGTTCGTTCAGTCTGGTTTCTTTCGGTAAATTTCTCGGAATAATCATTGCTTAGTAGCTTTTCTCTTATGCGCGATAGCTCGGCCCTCAGAGCGTCTGTAGTGCAGATGTTTTTCCCCTGTGCATACTACAGCTTATCGGATAATTTTGTAACCAAGTGACACGAAGCTGGAATTTCGTGTACTAGCCATTCCAGGTCGCTTTTCGATATACCTTCCTCTGGATTGGACCATCAGGTCGTCTGGTTAATTATACATTAAGAAAGGGTAAGCATGTTTGCTTTTTCACTCCGGTGGTGAACATGATTGCAGGGTGTATAGTGTTGAATTTGCGTGGGATGTCATCTAGACTGATTTGTGCATTTGTTACACAAAATATATCCTGATAGTTAATCTTTTAGAACCCGCAAGACAGAGGTTTGAGAAGCATACACACCGTGACACTTTTCACTTTATTCAAGTTAATAAAGATGTGGACACAGTAGGGAAGCAGATATTCTTTTTGGATGTGGTTTTTATTCACTCACGTACCTCTGGTTGACTCAGTAGACTATTTTTGCATTTATGGGTGAAGAAGCGGTGTCCCCGTCGATCTAAGGGAACTAATCCTTCAAAGCTTTCTGAGAGTACACTTTGTATTAGGTAACACTTATTATCCCCAAGAGCAATGAGGCTGCAATGTTCTCGCCTCTCGGATCACATCTTGGCAACGTTTCCATGGCAAAGCTAGGAACTGATGCATTGCGCAGAACAATAAGTCGATTTGACCACTACTATCAACTCGTCACCGGTTACATAAACCGGTCATCCACACGTGTTTCCATCCACCCTCACCCTTATTTCTTCATACTCACTTACTGACATTTTTTCTAACTCTTCTCATGTATTCGTTTCCGTATAAATGCGATTGTAGTGGCTTGAGAATGAAATGGAATCCGACAAATGTCTTCGACCAATTTCCTATCGTAACTACCCAGACTAAGAATAACGCATTCAACGTGTAAAGTGACCTCATCACTTGCTCAGTTCTCAAAATAAAACCAAAGAGCACTTCAAAGCAACAAGAGCTTTTATCAAACACGAAACATAAATTTGTTTGATCGTTCCAACAAAATGCAGGGATTTTCGAACTAGTCGACTAGTGCCAATAGTCTTATATTAGTTAGTTTACGGTCAATGTAACTGTCGAATCTTGTACTGACACACACACACACACACACACACACACACACACACACGCGTATTATCGTTGCTTATCTGAAAGCATTTGTACCTAGAGAACACATGGACCCACATTGAATAACGACATTCCCGATATTCCGAGAAATTTAGCAAATTCTAACACCTGGAAATGAACACCGATCGATGGAATTCGTGGCCTTTCGTTCTGACAACGAGACGGTCACTGACGTTTCACATGAGCGAATCGTGTGTGTGTATGCGCCGGTGACTGAAATTGTTTGTCCAGTTGCACATTACACACGTTTCCGAAAAAAACTGCTGATATCTACTTCACGTGAACAAACAATCTGAAGTATTGACAAGATAAGTCTTTTCCACAGTCTGTTCCGGAGATGATCGAAAGTAGATTGTTTGGAGCAACTGAGAATTCATATACTAATTCCCATTTATTCAGTCGTACATTGTAAGTTGTGGCCATCCGAGGAAAAACTATTTGGCTCAGGTTTTTCCATGTTTAGCCCGCTTTCGTCCTAATGATTGGAGGGAACTATTTCCCAAAAATAGGAGTCAAAATACGGAAAATTTCCTAAAAGTTGTTTTTTTATTACTATTTGCTTGTGCCTGAGTGCAGTGGAGGGGGTATGCCCCACAGCTGCAAGGACGAAGTGCACTGTTATAGATAGCAGGTAAGATGACCGTGAAACATCGAGTGGCCGAGAACCGCATAAGAATCCGATGCGTCAGCTGCAGTAGCGAGCCAGATGATAGTCAATTACTGTCTACCATCAAAGTGACCGGCAGTGACGGAATTCGAGCTCCGAACTCCAAAATACTAAGCAGACAGTCTAAGCCACTCGACCACCATCGATGATTTTCCTAAACTCAGCGACGAGGAGCTTAGGAAAATCTTCAAGCTGCAGGCCACTTTTGAGCAGACGGTGGGCCGTCATGTTGGAGTTTTTAATAATGTAAGTCTGATAAAACACTTACTGAGGTTTGGGCTCATGGAATTTTCCGTGTCTTTAAAATTCCAGATCGAATACGGGCTAGCCAGCACAGTGCACATTCACCGAGCTCCAATGGGGACTCGCGCCCGAGGTGGATGATCGTTAGTCGAAAACCTTGGCCACAAGGCTGTACAGGCTGGGTCCCAACGATGTACTGAACCTATACACCGCGGACATTAGCGCCTTTCCAACATTGGCTCCGAAAGTAAGCAGAGCATCTCCCACACACTGAGTGATTCCTGACCAGGAGGGCTTCTCTGTGGGAGCTTAAGTACAACGAAGGCATTCTGCTAAAAAACCTACAGAGCCTGACTACTACGTGACTATGAGCAGTATTTTAAGTTCAATAAACCGTTGAGAGCCAGGCCGGATGTCTTTAGGGTTAGGGTTTTCGACTCACAATCTTTCACCCCAGGTTCGAGTCCCTGTTTGGGGCTCGGTGAATGGGCTTCTCTGATGATTCCTAACAGGCCAAATGAGACAGCAGTATCGCGTGCTTCCATGGTTTTAGACCGTATGAAAGTTCACTGTGCATAATTATTCATACTAAATAACAATGTATTCTGTTTACCAGATGCCCGACTTAGTTCGTATGGCCTCGAAGCTTAGTTAGTTGGACGTGCGCTGTATCAGTTGAGTCTTAGTACAAACGGAGGTCCATTATTTTCACCATGGAGATCCCTTAAACACCTGTGCAAATCAGTGTTCATTCTGTCAAGCACGATCAGCTTCACTTCCACGAACGATAATAATTTTCTGAAAACATGGTGATTTCATTCTTAAGCCAATTACAATTACATTTATATGAAGAAAAGAAGACATGTAGTCCGTTATAAAACGAGTCCTACAGATTCACTATTAAGACTGTTTGAGCTAGCTCGCTCAAACTGCGCTTCATATTCGTCACGTGATCAAGCTCAGTAGTTATTGTTTTCGTTTCACTAATGTCACGTACAAGTCGGTTTGCCGGTCGGTCATCGTGTGAGTGACTTGGATAACGTGGTCACCCCAGGAGGCAAACCGATTTCATGCTGTGATGAAGGACACGGAGAACCGGTTCCATTAGACTGACAGGTTCTGCTATGGAATTTACAATAATGCTGAGCTTCGGATTCCAAAGTTCAAGCTTGAACTCATTGGATATTGCGCTAATCCAGTTGATATAGTTCTACTCCAACTGCTGATTGGGATTTGGCCCGATAAATCAGTGCATAACAGAGTCTTTCTCCGGTCAACATAACAGTTTCATTTCCAGTATGAGCGCGATAATCTCCCGAAATGAATTCTCTGCGTATGATTGTCATTTCTCCCAATGGGTATGACTACTTTCTGTGCAGAGACAAACACAAGAGAAGAAAAATCAAAACAAAAGGAGTTCCAGTGCAAACTTTTTTCTGTTAACGAATAGAAATACTGAACCCGTGAAGATCAAGCACCTCCCGAAATCTAACACCACCTCATAGTCATCATTTTCCGAGATTTTACCTACGAAATTTTTTGCTAATACTCTGTTTCTGACTTTTTCAAATCATCTGTTCTCTTTCTGTGATTGTGCTAAGATTATTTGCTCGTTCGCCTTGACGATAACCTCGCCAATGTGGTTTCAACTTATTCCCCCTCCCGCGGTCCTTTGTCATATGTGAACCAGGCCCGAGACAGAAATTAAAAAGATAACGTGGATACGGAGACGAGGACAGCCGGGAAAAGCGACGATATGCGTGAGGACCCAACTCAGACTTGCTTTTTCCACCTGCCCACCCTCCCCCCCCCCAGAATCTGTAACCCGATTTGATTTGAGACTAAACAACGTGGGATATTTCCAATTTGATTTATTTAACACTTGGGTTTTATTCGGTTGTGAGTGTATATGCATGTACACTGGCGCGGGCGTGGGTGCAGGATTACATGATGATGCAACCCTAACTTCAGTCGTTGATTGCATGACCTTGGGTTGTAGTGCTCGATAATTTTGTCACCGGTCTTTCACAGAGAGATAGAGCAAAAGGTCACACCGAGTCAAACCGAGTGCATAGGCCCTTCAGGGCTTATCAATTAGATATGAAAACAATTCCACTTGTGAAGCAGTTTATGACAAAATGATCTGAAAACCTGAGTAGAGCAAGGATAGACACGTGTCATCCTTACAATGGATTCAAATAATAATCGAGCGGACAGGAGTTTAAAGACGTTCCCAAACTTGCATATGGCAATCAGGTCCGCAGGGGGGCTTTTTCGTTTTTACTTATCAAAGGACTCCAAACTGAGGATATGAACGTGACCGGTGACCCATAATTCTGGACCTTGAGTCTACAGAGCTACGTGTATTTGGCTCCACCCGTAAGCATGACACCCGACGGGACAAATCCACTGATCAGGTTTGTATATCTATTTTCAAAGCAAGGTGTTCCATTCACAATCGCTCGCCCCGGGTTCGAGTCCCGGGGGGGGGGGGCAGTGGATGTGCACTGCTGATGATTCCCAACAAGGATGAAACAGCTGTACAGTGCTTCCATGGTTTTCAATGGTGAGTCGAGCGTTCAAGCTGCAAGATGAACTATATTATACAAATCATAAACTGGCCATCGTTTCCGATCATCCAAACAGCAACCACTTAGGCTAACGTTAAGCCCACAGGAAGTCGTGTGCATGGGAGAATATGCAGTACCAAAGCTCATCATCGAAGGCTGGTAAGTCTCAGTGACCAATCTAAGGGCTTGTTTGACACTCAGCTATCAACCCTTGCAACGTTGACACAGTGTTCCCGCTAGATTGGAGCGATTCTCTGATAACGTAGATGTGCAAACACAGATAATTTTCAGTGTCTTTGAGCTCCAGCGTTGAAACTAACACAGTTTATTCATGCTGCTGTGATCAAATCTACCCTGCATTTGATGGTAGTGATAAGTGCTTATGCTACTCGACCAATACCGATCCAAAACAACGAAACTGTGCTCTGATAAACGGGTAGAGACAACACTAAAACTTAGCCTTGATTTCCACGCGAAATTCACAATTTGCCTATGCAGACAGGAGCTTATCGTCAGTCTGACCTCCTCAACGAAGATAACAAAATCGTTTCTGCTCCAGGTTCACTGGTAGAGTTTTCAATCAACTGAAGGTTGAACCAGTTGAACATCAGCCAAGACCGACGGTGGTCAAGCGGCTTACAGCCTTTGCTAGCCACATCGAAGTCCGCGATTCAAATCCCGCCACCATTAGTCACTTTAGTGGCAGACATTTATTCTCTGTTCCCCGTATCATTAACAAGCCCGACCTACTAGTAGCTTTTGCGATACACAGCCGCTCCTAACTTTATGATCTGCTAGCCGGCTATCCCTAATTGTCTAGTATATATATATATATATATATATATATATATATATATATATATATATATATATATATATATAGTAAGTAGTATGTTAACGTGGAAAATCACAGTTGTGATTCATTTGTGGCTCTTCAATGAAGGGTATCCATTCACACTCCATACGATTCAAATTAGATTCTAGTGAATATATATATACATGGTGCTTCTGTACCGCGTCAGTTGAACACCCGCAGGAACCATGCTCGCAATCTGGAAAATGGGTTTAGCCCATGCGACAATTAGCAGGTTCAACCTGACGAGGTTTGCTAGGATAACATATTGCCCAAAGAACAAGAGAGAACTCCAAGCGCAGAACAGAGCTTTTGCTAAACCTACTGTTATGAGGAGGCTGTTGGCAGAAATACTGATGTTCGATCAATGCAAGTGTAGAATCCTGTTGATGCACACACTGAGCCTTTGCGCTTATGGAGTTTTCTGCTTTTTTGTATTTTGCAGATCAAACACGAGCAACCCCCACGGAAGACACTGATCCTTGCATACTACACTACCAATCGATTCTTTTCTAGCTAAGTCTCATAGACAACAATGGTTGAAAAACGTTTATCAGTGAACAAACTGAAGGAAATTTGTCAGGCTAAAAGGAACCATGGAGCCATGGGTGGACTTAATTCAGCCGAATGGCGAACAAGCCCCTATGAAGAATCCGGTAACCCCGAATCAACACACTGCTATCTTGCTGCCCGCACTAGGTTATGCAAAGGCTAGAGAAGCGTCCGCGGGTAACGCCGAGTGAGGCCATAGACATCTGTTGTACCAAACACCCATGAAACTTCATAATCATGTCATCAGAGCTGACCACATCCTAACCAGCATTGTCTTAGTATCATCTCCGCGAATAGACAGGCGTTGCCGACAAGAAGGACCTATAAAAACGTGGATAGATACCGTTTTTGAAGATATAAACGAGCCTGGCCTTTTCATGGGGTAACGTACTCGTCAATATAAATTGAACTAAATCCGCTTCTGCAAGGACTTTTCTGCCAACCACCCTACATCAGCAGCCATGATCGGAGACATGCGTGAAGACAGATTTCCTTCTGCAAGAAGTCATCATCAGCGAATTAAAGTAAGTATCATCCATCAGTCTAGTTTCACAGTTCCACAGCAACCCCTCGGACAAATCGATGGCATTTTATATAATCGTAGTGAAAATAATTTACAGGTAGTAAATGGCTCTTGCTGTTGCTTGGTTCACTACCGCGTCTGATCTATTGATTCCTATCAACCATACAGAAGATAAAAGAACCCTTCGTCCACAGCAAACCCGAAAGCATATTCTCATCTGCCAAGGGTGGCCGAAAATCTTGGTCCCTTGGCGGAGCAGACTTGCCAATTCCGCCCTTCCTATTTCCCTCCCATCTGTTAATCCTCTGGTGATCTTGTTTGCGAGCCACACGAGGAAGCTGGGGTATTTGATTCCCGGTTTGCCTCCAACTGCACTTTACCCTCTTATCTCTTACTCCTCTTGTCCCTTCTCTTCCCATATTCCACCTCATATTAGCACTAGGAAGACCCGTTAAGCGATGAGCTCTCTGAACGTGTGCAAACCACCAGATGGTGCATCACCCATCGTCCTCAAAATGTATGCTCCTGATTTGGTCCCCCTTTTAAATCGTTTCTACTCTCTCTCTCTCTCTCTCTCTCTCTCTCTCTCTCTCTCTACCTCTCTCTCTCTCTCTCTACCTCTACCTCCCCAACTATCCACTTTTCTGACCAATTAGAAACAAGCGGTGATCATTTTGACCCGAATAACTATCGTCCAATCTTCCTCACACTCGTTATTTCAAAAGTACTCGGAACTGTCATCTCCGACCAACTGCATACGTTTCTCAAACACGAAATACTACCGAGCAACCACCAATAAGGATTCCGAAATCGCTACTCCACTGGTGATTTGTTGGCTCTGGTCTTGCACTCTTGATGAGCTGCACTCAAAATCAAGGAGAAACACATGTGGTGCCGTTCGATATTTCTAAAGTCTTCGGCCCAGTTTTCCCCGAAGGTTTTCGGGCGAAACTGTCCATTTTCGAGTCCCCCCTCCCCTCCCCTCCCCCAGCACTCGTATTGTGGACATCACGTTTCCGTAGTGGGCAAACCATCTCCATCCCAGTTGGTGATATCTTGTCCCGCCCATCTCCTGTGAAATCTCGAGTTCTCCAGGGCTCAGTACTTGTGTCCACTCCCTTTCATTTATCTAATAAATATCTTCTACTCACTACTTACAACCCACTCCATTCCTTTGCTGTTGACACCATCCTCCATTCTTTCTCTTATTACTGCAATCCTCTCCATGCGAATTCCTTCATTGATCGCGACTGTAGTGCAATTGTGGTACCTTTAGACTCCGACCTCGAATACATATCCTGGGCCTCTCACCATGTTGCGTTTAACGTCCCCAAAACCTCTCTTCTTTCAATTTCTTTGAAACGTCATTCATTCTCCCCACATTTATCCTGTGATTCTACTGTACAGCTTCCCACAGATTCTATCTCTCTTCTCAACTTATCTATAACCTTTTCTCTACGCTGGTCCGCTTTCGTCGTAGATATTCAATCGCTTCTAATAGAAATACTACAAACATCACATCTGACTGATTCACTTAAAGGATTGTTCGTCAGCAAGTCAATGAACATGGTTTCACAGCTGACTGCGTGAGTCAAGTTTTCATACACTACCCCGAATGAAGATGGATATGCTCTGTGTGGGGGTGAGTAATGTGCACTTCCCTGTTCAGCGACAGAGGCTGACTGGTCGATGAATACTGAGTACAGACACGCGAAATTGTGGGCTCTCGTGGGCGACGCTGTTTGTCACGGATGAGTTCAGTCCGATGACAATGACCCAATCTATTTTGTTTATTTGTCTGCGTTGATGAGTGTAATAACGTTACCGTGATCCAATATGATGTACAGGGATGACTGAGCACACTGAGACACTAGATCGATTCGATTCTGATTTCGAAAAAATTCGACTAATTTAAGTTGTTCGAGATTAAATGAATTGAATCTTAGTTTGATTCTCTCAACCTTGCATGTTAGTAGAAAGTGAAACTATTTTGTTTTTCAACGTGATATACGAAGGGAGGACGTATCTGCGCTACAGGTGGTTCAGGGTGATAGAATTTGGGGAGTTCTTCCGTGTTTGCGAAGATACTCCATTCGGTCTGCGACCACCGGCAGAGAAGTAACAGATCAGATAACAACACCTGTCCACTTCGATTGAGACTTTCACGTTAGGGAAAAGGTTTAGTGTAGGACCGAAGCAGTCCTTCAGTAACGATTATATAAAACTTGAAGGTACAAAACGCATCCAGAGAATTGCAGCACTGTTGATCGTATAATTTAAAGAAGTGTGTAACCCATTTGAATTTTCCCTGACAAATACGATTTCGTACGCCTTTTCCAAGTCGGACTGTTTACCGTCTGATCAAAGATTAATGCAGCCATTCATACAAGCGTAGGCGACTGTTTTCCAAATCATCTGGGTTTCGACGGAGAAACTTCGAACTGATGACTACTAGTTCTCATGGGTGGAAGATCGACTTGAGATGCTCATATTAACTCTTCATTAAAAGGAAGTACCAAATGAGCTCAAAGCAGCTTTCTATCGAGAAAAATCATGATGTGTGCCTACATCGAACAATCTGTTCTAGGGTCGGTTGAAATTATCCCAAACTGGAGAGGACCGGGATTTTTCCTCACGTACGGAGAATAATTTTATTGACAGGCAGTTCCGATATGATGCTTACAGAAATAATGACTACCCCACGAATTTCATTAACCTGCTTGGAGATCGGCACATCCACCGGTTCATTCTATGCACTCGATATCGTTTCACTTTTTGTTTACTCCTACACAAATGCTTAAACTTCATCGTTGAAAATGGACGGAAACAGACGATCTGAACCAGCAGCCGCGTAGTTCTAGACAATCTATTGTCCAAATAATTTTCGTTTCATTTGTTTCGGTCCACCTGTGGGTAGTGCCACTATGTCAGCGAAAAAGAAGGCAGGTTGAATTCTATTTAAGAGGCTTCGTGTCAAATTAACGGTCAACCGCTTCCTGCCGCGGACAACAGATGTACCAAAGGAATGTCTTTTGGTCAGGAAGTTACTTATTGCACTCGATAAAACCCTCAAGGTCATTCCAATGTAGATAATTCGGATGGGTTCTTGTTGATGAATTTAGAAAAAATCATTACGGGCTTTGAAAATGAGGGCAGTAGTAACAGTATACCCCCCGTGGTTTCAAAGGTTCATTGCACTACTAGAGACGGTCCCCAACCGGACCCTACCACTTGGAGTGGGGGAAGCCCATACAAGGTCACAATAAGCCAAGTGTGGTAATGAGTCGGACGTCAGTGGATTACCATCCCCACCAAAGTGACCTGCGGTCGCGAGACTTGAATCTCTCACCTCGGAGATGATGAAAAAACCACTGGACCACCAGCGATCAACGCGCAGGAATAAAAAATCCTACACTCTCACCGGGTTAAAGACCATATTGCTACTAGATAGATGGAGATTTTAACAGAGAACAGCTAGTAGGCTGAGTGAAATAGTTTCTCCCAAAGTTCTTCTCAGTGTTTTCAATGCTACTTGGTGAAACATGTCATATCTGCGTGCTAAACTTTATTAAATAACTCCCGATCAGGATAATGAATCCAGTTTAAAGATTTGTGTTCCTTTTTAGGAACCCACTGTGGTAAGTAACTGGAGCACAAGTAGCTTTTATCCTGTTTATCGAACACTAGCCATCTGACTAGTTCAATGGGGAGGGGATTGTGTAATGCTCTGTTTGATTTTTGTGAACATCTAATGCTAGCTTATATCACACCAACCGGTTCAACTCAAAAAATCCTTCGTTTGCTTAATGTGAAAACTTGTACAAATGAAGGAAATAATCAGCCACGTCAGTCTTTCTGCTAATCAGAGAGCAAACAATTTCCTGACGGTATTCTTCCCCTCACGAGTCATATTTGACAACCACGAACACAGTTCAGTGCGAAGAGGTATCAGATTTTGAAAGAGCTGTCTATTATTACCCGTCACCTTGGGTCAAAACAGAATCAGGGAATCAGAGAAATATGCGCAGGTTTGAAAGCGTTTTATTAGACAGTTTATATGAAGTCACTTCTCGGTTGGACGGATCATTTTGGCCCCAAGTGTGATGGGTCCTCGAAGGTCAGCCACTTGATCTCTGGGGTAGTAACCTCAGGTTGAATAGCCGCACTCATGACTAAACCACATTTCTTTGAAGGAGACTCCACATTGAGCTTGCAAGCCACATGAAGCACCTTTAAGGGAATCTGTACCAGTCGAATGAACGTCGAAAAACGACTTCACCATATTGAACAAGTGAACTAATACGTCATTGATCGTTACCACATCTGACCTATTGGGATCTTATGTGATTTTCCAATCCATGTCTCAGGGTCCGGTTGCCGGTTTTCCCTAATAAAGCGGTGGGTCTTCGCGACTATTGGGTAGATTCCCCTTCCATTGCACTCATGTAATAAAAAAGCTTTCGAATTATCGAAAGCGAAGCCCGTTCGGCTATACACTTCGTCCAGTTTTCTCTAGAATGTAGAAAATGCTGTGTCAAATGCTGTACTAGAGATTCTGATCACAAATGACATCATCAAAAATTCCGCTGATTCCATGACCTGTGCACGGGAGGACATCTTACAGAATGCCGGCTGACCCACCGATTTCACACTACTTTTAGATAGACCACCCTGTGAGGTATTTTTGTGAAAATGGTTCTTTATCTATCATCATCGTTCATCTCTTCGATAAAACTATGAAACCACTGAACAACTGTTTCAACCTTGTTCCGAATCACTAGATACAGTGCGAATCCACTAAGAATTGGACATGGGGTGAATGAATGAGTTGCACACACACACCCTTTGACTAGACCACTGAAGCCGAATTTCAGCTTGTTTGACTCTATTGATATGTCAACTCACAACCAGCTTACAGTTTTGCTTGGAAATGGGTGGGTACAGAGTCTACAAACTTTTTCGGTTAGAATTTAATTGATTAGTAAGTAACAGACAATCTGAGATGTTTCGCTGTCTCGGTGACTGAGCTTGAATTGCCCACACTGCTTGCTCATTATGCACAAAGAATTTCGCAGTCTTTTTCAGCTTTCGTTTCAGTTTAGTAAAAGTATGATATCAAGTAACCAAGCCCTGCGGATGGGACGTAATGGATTCGCTTCACTTAGACTCGCACCTAAAGGACGAACATACCCATGTTGGCTTCAGTGATCAATGTATCCCATATTGTTGAAGCAAATTAGGCTATTAGCAGCCATTTGAAGTAAGCTAGTGGTAAGGTCTGCAATTCACAAAACGTGGACCATCTTGTATTTTGGGTCCCATAAGCGAAGCAGTGAAGGTGCTCCGGAACAGGTACGTCTAAGTAGGTCCTAGTGAAATAACTGTTCTGGGCTTCCCAGGTGACGAATCATTTCAGATAACATGACACATGCTATTGCTAAAATGTGTATTCTTCTCATTCCCTTGAAGAACATTATCATGCCTAAATTCCTTTGGTATCAAAAGAGACAAACCCTAGACAGTCGCCATACTTGAAACAGCGAACAGTACCATGATTGAGGTGAGCATGAAACTTTTCACGAGTATCAAAAGCGACACGTACGGGAAGAAATGCCTGTTCACATCAGCTTATGGAATATCTGCGGCAAATAAGTCGTATAAGATTATGTGCTGGTGTAAAATTTTCATTACAAAGGAAGCTGCTTATTATATGATAAGATAAAATAGCTTAGCCAATTTCAGTTTCTGAAAAATCATTGCCTTCCATGACTGATCATTGTTTGTACACTTGTCGAAGACAGTGTATAAAATAAGATCATAGATACACGGTTTAACTTACCCAATAGTGTAAAGTTGTTTGCGTACTGTTTTTCGTGGAACACTACAGTGCTGAGCAATTCTTACAACTGTCCATCAAGTTTAAAGAAACCCGTGTTTGTGTATGAAGCACACTGCCAAATTCACAGTGACCAAATTAAAGCGCAAGGGTCGAGTGCGCTCATCATGTGTTGTTGGTTGTAAAATCGATCTGGTCATATGACCACCCCTAGTGGAGAAATGTAAGTGAATCAGTTCGCATACTGATTCGTTCGTTCGTGCATTGGTTCACTGTTCAGTTGCTTGCTCGCTTGGTTGATTGTGGCCATGACGTCCATGATACTTGCTCCATCGAGTCAGTCAGATCTCAGTCAAGGTCAGAGATACTAAAGAAATGGACAAATTTATCTGCAGGGTGAGTGGGTTGTTGGTTGAATGAGATAATACGATACGAGATTATCAGTTGGCCAACCGATTGCTTGGGGTTAGATGATTATCTATGGTCTCCTGTATATTGGAGTGTACGCACGTGTGTGGGTTTGTGTGTGTGCCGAGTGGGAGTGGGGTGGGGTGAGATGAGAGGACTACAAGTGAGAAGGCACAAATGAATTCGAGTAATCGTGAAGTTATCCGACACCACAGAATTACGTTCGTAAACAGACCTATCTAGGTATGCCATTTCATTAGGACAAACAGATCAGCCGATTGGGTGCTTAAAGGAAGTATGCCATTTCTCTGTACTGACCAGTTTGAACGCAGAAATCAAAGTATGTCTATGAAGTTGAATTTGCTGGATTGTGAGAAATATGTTGTATGTAACAAACACAAAGAATTTCATCCCTAATCTTGACTACTTTGTTTGGTTGGATAACTGAAGGAGCTAATTAGAACATCCGATCACACATTTCGTCAAATGCTTTCAGCGCACTGTGCTCAGAGTATTAAATACTATCATACAAATTGTCAAGTGCTCTGAGACGAACAAACGGTCCTTGTATTTCAACTACCGGTCTCGGACGGCAATACTTACCAGGGCTCTTTTTCTGGGGGTGGAGTGAGTGAGAAGTATCTACGGCGAGAAGTTAATATTCCTCACAAAAATCACCTCGTCCAGTGAATTTTGATATGAAATCGGTAGATTTGTATAAATAGCTGGGGTTTTAAACATTTTTACCGTTCGAATAATCCCGCGGACCACATGAAGAATAGCACAAGGTGGCGAACAAACTCGTTTTCATATACAATATGATGTAATTGCATGATTATTAATCGCTGAAAACGAGCGTGTTTGCCACCTTGTGCTATTCATAATTTTGCAAACTAGCAACCAATGAAACCCATGTATTACAGAAAGTTCACTTCATCAAAACTTAACATACATTCCTTAAAAAATGACACCGAAGTTTTCTCCGTTAAGAAAGGGAGCCTATCTATCCAACTCTGAGCACGGTATCGTCAACAGTTACTCCAAGATCTATTCCAAGTCGCATCGCGGTTTGTATACTCGTTCTTCTGACCGCAAGATTATCCATAAGCAGTGCGACCCAGAAAACTTGACACTGTTACGAGAAATGTTTGGGGATACTGGTTCTAATCAGAGCTACAACCCTGATGTCTTAATTGTTCTGCGATCATTTGACAAGTTAATTGGACTTTTGTTACGAGTTTCGTTGCGCACAAGAGTCAGTTTATATCCGACCCAACAGGTTTTTGTCACCTTACTCGAAAACTATAGGAAACAGTGTGCTCACGTAATTGGGAATCAGCAGAGTAGCAAATAACTTATTTAATTCAACTTGAAACCAAGAAAACTGGACAGGATGTGTACAAAAACTTCACTTGGAAACTCCAAACATCGCCAAATTTGGAACACGATGAGAAAGCACTGTGGTATGTGCTCCACTCAACGGGTACCTCAGAAAATGGCTACAGAGCTCAATCAAACATTTTTCCTACATAATCAACATTAAATATGACACTATTGGAATTCAATTTTGACCCTAGCTCAGACCTGGATCTGTTTTCTGTCAACCCAAGTCGATTATTAACCGAGCTGAACAGAATGAAGATCAAGAAGGTTGAGGGATCTGGCTAATTTCGGCTAATCGCCCTTGAGGAGTTCGCTAGGTACTTAGCTGAACCTCTTGTGGTACATTTTAAGAAATGAAACATTGACCTCTGGAGACCAGACCTTATCACCCCTTCGCCCCTTCTCAAAAAGAAAATAGATAAAGGGTTTCCAGTTGCACTTCCGTTCTTCAAAAAGTATTTGAGGAACTTATTCCTACACGCAATAAGTCGAACAGCGATTAGAGGTCAATTACCAGCTTGTTCACTGAAGCAAACTTTCCATAATAGAAGCCTTAGCTTATTTATTCAACTCCATATGGTTCTTCCTCAGTGGCACCGGAAAGCCTTTTCGCAAGTTTTGGTTACAGCAATGCATTCAATTACATCCATAGAATGTATCATTGGAGCAAGGAGCCTGAATCTTACACAATGGAAAATCCACTTCCGTTTCTCACGTCCATATGTTCAAATCCGAGAGCCGGAATCGAACCGTCGACTTTCCGTGGAAGGCATATGCTTTTAACTGGGGGGGGTGTTTCTTTCTCACTCACTAGGGGTAAATAAAACCTCATGTACTCCCAGATGACCTTCCTTCGTTTATCTGTCCTTCCCTATCTTACAAGGTAATTCAGTAACTCATCACTGGTGTCTGGTTAACTCACAAACGCTTTATCCGAGCTCGTCTCGCTATCATCACCTCATCCTGCCACTTGAATCAAGTATTTTTTGTTTTCTTTTTCAATTATTTGAATGTACAACAAAAATAATTCAACGAATAATACACCGATGAGCATAGTACTGAAAACCCTTCCGATGGGATGATCAAAACCGCTTTTTGCCTTAACTTGCATAACTAGTGTGGTGATGCAGAACGAGTGCTTCCCACTTTGTGGCAATAAACAATATCATAATATAGACAAAAAGTGGAACAGACGAGATATCGACATTCACTCAGTCCGGCACATTACATTTTCCACAGCCTAAATAGTTCTTTTTCATGCTCACATTGCAGCAAAATCAGTCCACGGGCTATCATCGCTTTCCAGCTTCTTTTTGGGCAGATGCCTTCATCCCATGAGCTAAACCCTCACTGTCCTGGCCCAGTTATTCTGAATGGCTTATTGGTCGGTAACTTGGTTCATCTTGCTGCATACACGGGATATTTTTGAGGTCCACCTGCTTGTCTATGCGGTTCCTTTGGTCTTTCACTGGATGCATACGTGATGATGACTGTTTCTTCTACGGTGTGTGGCTCTCGGTTTACCAACACGGTCGACATGATACCTACTTCCTGTTCAATGGTCTCAATAGTCTCTGATGCAATATTGATAAATCAACGGTCTAATAGATGTCAAATGGTCCACTTTTATCGTCAAACACGACTCAGAAGGTTTCTTCGAATTCCGTGTTTTCTCCCGGTAACGTAATCACTGGGATCCTTCAGTAAGTTACGAATGTCTATTGCCGTTGTGGAAATTTTCTTGGCGTATGTTTAGCACTGAGTCCTGGAATGCATGGGTTTTTTTTCGATCCAGCATACACAGCCTTGGACCACGCACAATCTTTTTGTGTCTGATAAATGAGAGGTTTCTACTTCTAGGGAGAAAGTAAAATTCTTTCGAAAACCACGTGTGATGGGTAAAGTGTTAAATAACAGATTTCTGAGTATCAAAAATGAGTCATTACCAATTAAGGTCATTGCTTTTGCAAACCAGTTCGGTGTTTTTACTATCAGTCCAGGGTTGGGCTTATTAGCACTTCGCGATCTCTCAGGCACTTTTCCCCAGATAAATCGATTTATCTGTTCCATGTTTTAAATCCATGTGCATATATGGTGTGGTAATAGGTTGACACTTCGGTATGCCAGATTTTGTTTGGTTCAAAAGAAAACGCAGAAAAACAGAGTTGGTTTGATAACATTTCTTGCACCATATTCTGTATTTGTCTTTGGCCGGGTGAACATTTTGTGTGCATTTGACTCTACTCGGCATTACGTCATCAGTCGGCCATTAGTGACTCAACATTGGTGGACTGACAAAATGATTTAGAAAGTTGTTGTCACTGCTTGATCTACATACAATCTGGACGTAACATCGATCGATAATTCTCTATCTCAGTCACAAGGTGTCCACTTCAACTGACTGCACGACTGAAGTGCGAACAGCTGGGAACCACACAAGATGGTCAGATAAGTACCAGAATTAACGGATCTTATGATTAAAAGCACTGAGATGACCGAATTTTATTGCTATGCAAGGTTAGATGGAATACGAGACTGAAGGAGGAAAGAAGCATAGATAACAATCATCTGCTGCTGACCGGTCGCACAATGAGAATAATTCATCCAGGCTAAAATGAGAAGTTATATTGCTGATTGGGGTGAGAACATCACTAAGGAAAGTAATACGTATCTGAGTGAAATAATTCACCATGCGGTGCGAATGCTCAACTCACTACTGAAAACCATGGAAGCACTGGAAATCTGTATCTTTCTTGGTAGGAATCATCAGCACTGCACATTTACCGAACCCAAACGCGGAGCGAAACCCACGGCGAACGACTGTGAGTTCAGCATCTAACCACCAGTCTACACGAGATGGATCTCAACGGTTCATTACAATTACTCGCCACATAACATAGCGCCCTTCCGCCACTGGCACTGAATATTAGCAGAGAATTTCGACACAACAATGGACTCCTAGAATGGATGGAACTGCTGCATAGGGCTTTCACGGTTCTTATAGACGAGATGAAAGTTTACACTTCATGATGCGTTATACTATACAAACAATAAATCCACGACTACTAACATACAGTAATCAAACTCTCTAGGTTGTTTGATGGAAGGTCTTCGTTTTACGTAAAATCTTACAGAAAAGCCATTCATCACAGGAATCGTTAACTGTGCGCGAAATGCTCTACCAACATTCAGAACCACTGACGGAATGGAGCTACATCAGGTCACGTATAAGTTAAATAAACCGTTAAAAACCATCCCGTATAGTCTGGTGGTTAGATGTTCGGCTTATAATCGTTCAACCGTTGACACTTGGTGGGTGTTCATGGCTGATGAATTCTAATGGGGATGACACAGTTGTACAGTGTCTCCACGGTTTTCAGGAGGGGGATTGTATTACGTAACCATTTAATCTCGTACTACTAACGGCCATATGGCATATTTCTGTCCTTTAATGTCCAGCCCTAATATGTCGTACAATCTGCTGACAGAAGATGCTGTCTACTTGTTGCACTCTTGAGTATTTAACCTAGGCAGTCCAATCACGTGCCGTTGACTCTTCTTGGCTAATCGATACATGACTGATATCTCGTTTAGTCATATGCTTGTACATTTCACATTCCTATTACCTGGTCCCGGGGACAGAAAACATTTCTCTCGTTTTAGGGAGTTGTTTTGTGAATACAACTATATCGGTTTCTATCAGTGTCTGAATGATGATTGCTGGGGACAGTAAACTTCCAAGGTCTACGACGAAATTAGTTTTGGTCGTCGAGTGCACTTAATAAGCAGTCCATCCAGTCATGGTTTTCCAAACCACAACGATACCATTACCACCGGTGAAGGAGGCGCTTCCAGCTTTTGCCAATTCAAACCGTGTCTACCAGTTCTCAGGCGGATGCTCACTCGTCTGCGAAGGAAGAGCAGAGGCAGCGGCGTCAAAGAACAGTTGAACATATTCCGGTATGGCTTCGAAAAACAATGGATAATCAGCTCACAACAATGTCATCACTCGTTAATCCAAGTAAACAATCACGTCATCAATTACGCAACATCTGGTAGAGAGAAAACAGTGTGTAATTCCAAGCAGTTCACCGAAGGTCACAGTAATCACTACATAAACAATACTGTTCAAATATACCGAGGCTCTAGTCATTTCCAACCCGAATGGGTGTCAACCAGCAGCAACGGCTTATCAGTTCGGACTTACCTTGGCAGCAAAACATGTATTTCTCACTCCGTTCGCTCTTTCACTGTTCCTGTAAGACTCTCCGTTCAATTCAGTCTTCAACCAGTTTTAGTCGGTACTTTACTGACTTTATACCTAGTTTTACCGACTGTAATAAGCTCGTGTATAGGTACAACGTAAAGGTCCAGGATATATTGTGAAAACCTATTTTTCTCATTTCTCTATTCTACTCTGGGATCGGGAAATACTGTTTTTAGTTATCGTGAGAAAGAGGTGAAATATTGTTTGATTCCGTACCAGCTTTTTATCGGAGATGTCAGGTTTGAACTGAGAATGTTGATCTTTATGCGACAGATAGATTTCGTGTCCAGTTGACCAGTGACTGCTACAAAGCCAACCACGAATCTGTGGTTGGAGAGCCGCATCAGTGATGTTTCCACTTGAAGTCATGTGGAGCTCTACTGAAGTCGCGTAGGATTCAGTTGAAATGATGATAGTTCAGTGAAACACCACTCGTTTGCACACGTCCAGTTTGAGATACAAAATGAACACCGTATCTTTGGTCGCTCGGCTGTTCTTGAACTAGCAACAAAATTCGTGCATCCGTTAGGAAAATTATTGACGTATGTGGTTTTTGTGATATATTTTGCTTCTAAGTGTATATCGTGGTGAAATCGTCAGCGAATACATTTATATTCTACATGAATATGTACAAAACAAAGAAGTTAATGAATTACGACCAACTATGAACATGAATCCCGTTAACATTAGTTATGGAGGGGCGGGATATCGAGTGCAGCTAAAAAGATGTACTCCATTGAAATATGACTTTGAGATAAGGCTCTCAGTCATTTGTTCTTTTTCATTTCCCAGTTTTGACTTCATGGATATGCACTACTTATGGGCCATAATAAACCAAATAAACACATCTGCACAGTGTCCCCATGGCTTCGGTTCAACCTGCGCCTATGTTAGGTGGTTCGAACCTCCCTCTGATCTTATCCGTTCCAAAGCCTCTGGCGAGAAAACATTTTTGCCTTCGAACCATCTCATTTTATTAATTAAAAAGGGACAGTTTATGTAGGACGTAAGAATCTTTGTCACCAACTGTGGCACCACGAACTACCTAGTCCGAGTCGACATCGGGTAACGTCTATTTTGATTGGTCGGCCGGCGAAACCGTCAGCCATCGCCTGACGAGAATCCTCCGTCGTTTTATCGATCCATTGTCCTGCGGTTCGTAATTCCGTTCGCTCAAATCTTGACATGGATTGTGTATAGGCACTGACTGGCTGACTGTCAAACGAAACCTGGCTGTCCAAACACGATTAGTCAGTCCATATCCTCGCTCGAAGTACAAGTGGATCGCAGCACAAACACTATTTCTCGGGACAGAAAATGTGCACTGAAAATACCCTAGGGAAAGAGAACAATCGGGTAAGCGAAATTCTGGTGGAAAATGGACCTGTAGACTCGATACTTTCAAATCTTGCTATCTGAAGCCGGATAAGAATATTCCACCCACGGAGCCTAAGATGAAATTGTGTTTAAAACTCCCTTGCCCCGGGGTGGTTGTGTAAGCGACTTTATCAGCGAAGGCTGGGAGCTGGCTTTTACCTGCATCTACCATGTTCACAGCTATCAGATTAATTATGCCATTGACGAAGCTACCGTCCCCTGTCCACATCAAGTTTGGCTGTATATACCAATTCAAATATAAGGGCTCAGTTACCTGTGTTGGTAGAACGGAAAGAAAGTTACATCATCGAATGACTGGACTTATTCCATTGCGGCTTCCGATGGAGATGAACAATTGTTTTGTCGGTCGAGCAAAGGTCACTCAGGTTATCCATTGTGTGACAGGTTTATAGGACGAAGCAGTGTATCAGTGCAAACCAAAAATTCAGAGTGACTTATTGGCGTACATACGATGTACCATATACACCATCCTGAACAGGACGAACAGTGAGAGCCTGTGATTAATTTGCTGTTGTAGTGGCAATGTGCTGCGATAACTTTTGTGTGCTTATGCGAAAAACGTGCGTGTGTATGTGTGTATGAGCTTGCATGTGATTTCGTTTTTTGCGTCCTAATAGCTTGTTCATTCGTTTTTTCTATCAAAATATAAGCACTGTGGTTGCTGCACGTACTTTGAGAACATGCATCAAAGTGATCCAGAATAGATCGTGCATTCTGTCTTTCTGACTTCTATTTTAATTCTGGACTCTATGGTTCAGAGTTAACGATGAATTATTCCGTCAAAAAGCAGACATCCTTATCCTTAATTATGGTTCTCGAGTCGACTGATTGACTGATTGATTGAGAAGGTGAATAAATTCAGGGCTGTACTCCGAGTGTGAATCAGCTACCCTGGACCTGCTCAACGCAGTGGTCAATGAGTCTTCATCGTGGACTTTCGGGGTTCGATTCTTGACGTCATTGGTGATTTCTTCATCAGGCGGCCTCGACTGGAAAATGTCCCCTTCCAGAAATAGTGTATCTTGTTTTTGAACTAACAATAACAAAACTCGAAGAAGACGGTGGTGACAGCGGTACGGTGCTTTCGGCAGAGACTGATGAAACTAATCCAACTGTTACGTCTCCACCACTACTAGTGCGATGATTTTCACTGTGAACTGTGTCATACCACAATGACGCAATGAGATGTGATTGGTTGAAGTATACAAGATCATAGAAAATTTCACGAAGTTCTTTGTTTCATTCTGTCCACCACGGACAGGTGTCCGTGGTTTCCTGAAGTTTGTAACCGCCGGTGGTCAGTTGCCACGAGATGGAAGTTCGACCCTATCCACCCCAGGTCATATTTGCCGGATCCAGACCACTTCTGACCTATTCGAGTTTGAGGCTATTCATCATTCAAAGTTTAAAGCTCTTGGTTACCGGTTACCTCCGACAGTGAAATAAGTTAATGTGCGTCATAATTATACAACTTCTACTTGCTTAATGCCACACTCTTAAACGAAAGGTTGATTGTGTAATAAAAGTTCATCTCGAAGTTGTCAACAAAACACGATGAGAAGAGCATTATCACGAAACGTCTACCGGTTACTCAAGGCTGGAGGCGAATCATGACAAATAGACCTTCATATTGTTCTCAGCTGAGAACGTAAACAGCTTTTTACGATAAGTGAACACAATGAGGTACTGAGCTGAATGCATCACTAACGTCTTACGATTAAGCTTGAGTCACATAAAGAGCGATTGTATTCAAGACGTACGTCAAATGTTGAGCGAAGGCCAGAGGTCACTTTGGTTTTCCGTTCCGAATCTCGACTGCTACCGGCAGAACTGACTGCGTTGTCCGTCTGTTTCTCCGCAGTATTGCCTGAATTTGTTCGTACAGCCGAGCGAGCAATGCCATTGTTATAATTAGTTTAGTGAGCAGGCTGCAGACTACCATTTTCGTGTTTGATTACCGTAATTGTGGGTTTCCAATGAGAAGCTCACTGAGCTTTGTGCGGATGGATTTTTCTGTTTTTGTATTTTACAGGTCGAACAAGAGCAACATCCCGCGGAGAAACACTGATCCTGGCATACCACATTAGGGCATTGGAAATTCAAGGTCAACCACTGGTTTATTTACTAGATCTAAACAGGCTACGTTCAAAAAGGCACGTGCTGCGCGTGTTCCCATTTACATCCGCTTGAGGTAGTCTACCAATTGAAAAGGTCAACTTTTGCATGAATGAAATATGATGTGATAGACAAAAGCTGCTCTCATAGTGAAAGCTCGGTTCCCTAGTGTTGTATCCATAATCGTACGTGCCTAAGAGCAACAATAAAAACAACCACACAGCAAGCGGAAAGCCGTACTCCCACCATGACTGTCATCGAGGAACAAGGTCACCGGACACCAACCAATGAGAAACATGGTCAATGCTTTTGTGATGTCCGGGTGAGTGATATTCTAGGTAGGAGACAGTGGTCAGCGTATCGATCAAACGTGCACTTGCGAAATCCAGCCGTTTGGTTTTCATGATATGAATTTGCTAGTGTCGTCTATCGGATAACTAAATGCAAGCTAGGTGGCACAACCAAGTGTGGTGATAAGCAAATGGTTCACATTCGGATTCGTTCTTGGATATCTTTGCATCTTCTTTATTGGATTGTTCATTCTTTGCTTGATGATGTGATATTTTTGACTTTGATGGATGAACAGAGGGCAAAATCAGACGAATCCAGGTGAGCTAGTAGTGCGCACAAGCAACTGCAGAGATGTACTTCCATGGCAGAAACTGGCAAGATGTTTTACCTAAACTAAGGCCGGCGGATGGCATGAAATATAATTCTCTGTAGGCAGACAGAAATTTTCCAACTTGATCGACATTTGAGCAACTGGACTCTACCGGCTTTGAACTCCGGTTGCGCAATCATACGAGAATAACCCGGTCAGGTCAGCACGATGACTTGGATAAAATTCTTTCCGAATTTCACACGGAATCGGACGGACTGACAGGATCAATAAGTACACCACTTATTTTGAGATATGTTCAGCAACTCTTTGAGTTGAAGAATTGAGTGGACTGGTAGAAAATCGGTGAGATAGCTAGATTGATAGGGCTTTCAAACTAAACGTTAAATCGTAGTCTCTTGGCAGTCTGCAATGCGTGTAACAGGTTTTTCATGTGACTGGAAGCAAAGATAACGTTACTTCATACCTCATTGGAAATGTGAACTCTTTCAAAGAGAGCAGACAAAATAATTAGCTTTTACACATGTCATAGTTAGCTTCGATGTTACTCTAGATATTTGGTTAGTTTTCGAGAGGACCATCAGTTGTGAAGAATTACTTGATGAAATCTGAGACATCTTAGTAGACCAAGCAAGCAGATACTGCCGGTCCTGTGGAAACGTATTCAGAACTGGCCGTATCGTTGAGTCAGTGTGGTGAAACTAACAAACTGAGAACAACCACCACCCAGTGTTGCTTTTTCAGTCATATTCCGTTGCAGTGTGCCACTTATTAACCTTCCCCCCTCCTCAAAAAAAGCGTAGGGACGGGGTGAACTCATTGCCAGGTCCTTGGCAAGGGGGTAGCTAAATTAAAATGTTCATCATTCGACAGTATTTCGGATGACCTCCCTTATCAGAAAGCTACTTCGTGACAGATTTCTACGGGTGATGGTGCGGACTTAAGTGAGTTACTTTAAGTCCCATGTAGACTAACACGCACAGAACAACCATTCATGGCAGTGGATTGCGGTATAAAAATGTCATCGAAGAAGCAAGATATTTCCCGAATTTTGTGGAAGTAGAAGTATGTAGGTTAAAAGCAGCCGGTGAAAATTTTTATCGGTGACTTACACAGTATGCGATTCATTATGCAGTGCGAACGCTCAAACCATTGGAAACCATGTACATCCTTGTTTAATCCTGTTGTGGACGACCTCTCTGTAAGAGACTAAGTTCAACGAAGGTATTCTGTAAAACAACTTACAGAGCTTGGCTACTATATGCATGTGAGTAGTGTGAAAAAGGATTTTCCATAATATGATTCTTCATGCGAAGTGAATATTCAAGTGCCTGCCATACTGTTGTTTTACTGGGACCCTTAGGATTCCATCTATCTCACAATTGCTTGCGAGTTGTGTATGGGATTGACGATACTTTGTTGGTTGACTGTTAGGAATGATCAGATCCAGTGCGCGTCCATCGAAACCCCAAATGTAGTTTGGACTTTCACATGAGTGATGAAACAAATAGTGTAAAATCTGATATCACACTGCTCACATACATACAATAGCCAGGCTCCGTAGGTTGTTTAACGGAATACTTTC